>CM048750.1:93369796-94759296 GCA_026315105.1 Locusta migratoria | reverse complement strand
TCCGCAGCGAGACGCTTTAGACCGCTCGGCTACTCCACCGCGGCTCTGTGTTTTATAAAAGGTTGTTACTAATGATGGTTTCAATCACAAAACATAAGTTTAATTGCTTACAGTATTGGCTTCACCATTAGTTGAGGACGGTAGTATTTATTTGTTTAGTTTGTGAAGAGCTACGACGCTGTTTTTGGAAAGTCATTTCTGTAGCTAGTAATCAGCTAACCTACTCAGTCATCGTTTTACGTAACGACAAAGTGTTCAGCTCGTCTACAGAGATCCCAAAATGTTTTGTTTATATAAATTCAAAAACAGAAATAAAACAAACATTGTCACAGAGGGATTTGTAAACACCTGAGCTACGCCGACAGATGCTTTTTTTTTTTTTTTTTTTTTTTCATTATTCGTACTTACTTAATCTTGCAAAACTTCAAAGTCGATTTTCTCGAGAGTTTTTTTTAGAGTTGCGTCGAATGGCTTTGAGTGATTGTTATTTGTGTTCTGAACTTCACGGATCATAAATACAAAGAAATTCTAAAATCCGATACCCATGTGGTCTGCTTGTAAGATTCATCAAATATATGGTAAATTTTCGACGAAAAAATATGACTTGTTTGTTCTTAATTTTTAATAATTAATGAAAAGCAGTTAATAATGGTGTTTCCAATTAAGAGAAGCATCACGTTTTCGTAAACAATATTCACTTCACTGTTAATTAATAACTGTTGTCTTTAGTTGGTCACATAGTGAAGAGTTTTCCAGTATTGCTCAAAACATGTAATTTGTGACTTTTTAAAAATAGTTCATAATTATTAACAAATATTTAACAATCAACAAAATACGAAAATTTTAATAATAATTGCAATTATATATATATTTAATTAACCATATGTTTGACAAAGTTTACGTTTAAATATGTAGGTATTCGAACGAAAACGAAAGAGACTGGTGCAATTAGAACTGTCAACCCTACGATTTCACGATTGCTTGGGATAAGCGACGGCACTGTCAGAGCCTTAGCGTATTATATGTGTAATTAAATTTGGATAGTCGGAGGTGGATTCGAGCCACCGTCCTCCCGGATGCGAGTGGATGCGTTGGTAGTGCGCCGTCTCGCTGGTGAGTTTGCAGCAGCCTTGAGGCACACGGAGGTGGCGCCATCGTCCCAGCACTCCAGCCGTTACGTCACGTCAACCTGTCGCCTGATTGGAAATAGAGCACTCAAACTGTCAGATACACCAGTCCTCAGAGAGCCAACTTAGCTTCAGTACGGACCTCCAGTGCACAGTCTTTTCAAAACTGCGTAATGTTTGTGCATAATTCCTTTCACGGCTAGCATAAAGTTATGGAAACATTGCGAGGAGTACAGTAAGTGCACATTCTAGCCAAGCCTGCAGGTTGCACCGTCGTATTTGACAACGACCTGTATTGCGAGAATGTCCTTAATACATTGCAACTGTCTTTGTCTTCGCCTTTGCCTTTGAGCGCATAACGTAGCAGCTCAGAAAAAACCGACGTGGGAAAATTGTTGGTGATTGTATAGTAGGTGCGCTGCCGCAGCCAAGAAAACTGAAGTGTTTGGTGTTTCAAAAGGCTATTTGCCGAATATTTATACCGCCTGTAGAAACACTGGAAACACTTTAGTTTGTTGTGTGAAAGTGCAAGGAGTTTATTGAAGACGAATATGACAAGATTGCGGCAGGTGCAAAACTCACTACGGAATTGAATGTCTCACTCGTGCCGCGGTGGAGTAGCCGACCGGTCTAAAGCGTCTCGCTGCGGAGCGCTCGATTGCTCGCCGTGGAGGTTCGAGTCCTCCCTAGGGCATGGGTGTGTGTGTTTGTCCTTAGGTTGTGTGTGTGTGTGTGTGTGTGTGTGTGTGTGTGTGTGTGTGTGTTTGTGTTTGTCCTTAGGTTAGTTTACCTAGGTTTAAGTAGTTTGTAAGCTACGGTCTGATGACCACACAGTTTGGTCCGATAGAATTACAAACATTTGAACATTTTTTTTGGCTCACTAGTTAACACTGTCAGTACCAAACAACGTGAAGGGGGTCCAATAACCTGGGAATATTGCAGGGCGAGTTTAGAGTCGAAGGTAACGCATCAGTAGGCTAACGCTAAAGCCCCTGACAGGAAAAATTACTGCCGAAGTCATAGAAAACCACAGAATTGGAACTACGGAAGGAAGTCATTTGCTGGGATGACTTACCACCACATAATCAGGTGTCAATAGAACTGTCTTTGAATTTTAAGTAGCAGAGAAGGATGCATGATCACTATCGACCTCCGTCATTGTTACTGGAACTAAAAACAACAACAATGTACTGTCGAATCCGGCAATTCTCTGCAATTGCTAATTATGCATGGATGTATGTAATTTTTTTATTTCTAAATAACGAAGATAAGGTGGAGATGAATTATAAATTTGATTTCCAACTATTCCTTTGTTCTTTTTCCTATAATAGTAGCAAGAAGCCACAGACATAACACGTTGAACATGCATAATGCCGACATATATCAATTATTGGACCGCACAAAACTGTGTTTACACTGGTTACCGACATGCTTGTACATGCTACATGATAGTAGGGAAGTGGAACCACAGAACAAGCGGAGTAGGTGTTGTGGGCCGTGGCGCAGAGAGCGGGAGCCCGCTCGTCCCCAAGGCGGCCGTACTTCATTCCGTGCTATACGGAGACAAAGCGGCGGGCGGCAGCTTGTGAGATATAAACAGGCGAGGCGGAGTGTGTTGGGGTTATTTCTGACGGCTGTGACGAGCCTCCACGCGCGATGGGGAGCAGATCTGGCGTGTCGCGCCTTCCCGTCACACCAGCACGCCTCACCACGCCAAGTCCCGCGTGTTCACAGTTCCCCATCACGCTTCCTCGTGGGAGTTACCTCGCAAAACTAAGGTCGCTGAATCATCTGTATGCAGGTACACGTAGTGGGGTTCTAGGGAAAAAAAATACTAACTATGCTGTGCTGTTACTTTAACTGAAATTTACTGAACTATTATATATTGCTTTATGATATCCTTTTTATTACAAATAGAGTGCAACAGCCAAAGAACTGATTTTAATAAAAATATTTAAGCCTTTACTTTTTCGTAAGTTTTACTGCGCGGCCGCTCCCACCGGAGTTTCGAGTCCTCCCTCCAGGGTGCGGGAGTTGTTCTTACGTAAGTTTAAGTTAGTTTAAGTAGTTTTTAAGCCTAGTGACTGATGAGCACAGTAGTTTGGTCCCACAGATTTACAAACAGTTGAAAAAATTATGAATGCTGAATGTGATCACAAACTCTAATACTTCCGCCACTCAGGGTACTGATGACCTCTTAGTTTACTCCCCTCTAAATTACAACAACAACTTACGCCAGTTGAAATAAGTGCTCCTTCAAGATGAAGTTTACAGTGAACTACTATCACCGCCATACCACGCACACAGCGTCTTTACACCTAGAACGGAAGCGGTAAAACTGAGCGAACGGCCCCGTTTTGTCCACCGCTGGTCACGCACCTCACTGTGTTTACGGTCCGTCTCTCGTTTCGATGAACGGAGTACGGAAGACAAGGCCTCTCAAAAGGCCGTACCACGTCACACAGAAGGGCTGCGAACGCTAGCTAACTGGCTGACCGCTGGGTTACAACCCACGCCTCGTAGCAGCTGACAAGTCGGCTAGCGTTCGCGGCATCTCGGTATGACGCGGCACATACTGTTCCAAATCCAAATGTTTGTAAAGCTTATGGGACTCAACTACGGGGTCATCAGTCCCTAAACTTACAAACTACTTATCAACTAGCTTATCCTAAGGACGGCACAAATATCCATGGCCGAGGGGGGATTCGAACCCCCGACCGTAGTGGCCGTGCAGACCGTGACTGAAGCGCCTCAGTCCCCTCGGCCGGCGCACATACTGTTGTGAGGCCTTGTCTTCTAGGCGGTGTTAGACCCTAACAGAGCGCGCGTATAGCGGTATTGTTCTCTCTTTCAAAAATTATGATGTAAGGAGAAGAATTCGAAATATAATATTTGAAGATGTGATGTTCAAATGTTTGTAAATCTATCGGACCAAACTGCGTGGTCATCAGTCCGTAACTTACAAAGTACTTAAACGTAGATAAACTAACCTAAGGACAAACACACACACACACACACACACACACACACACACACACACACACACACCCATGCCCCAGAGAGGACTCTAACCTCCACGGCGAGCAAACGCGCGCTCCGCAGCGAGACGCTTTAGACCGCTCGGCTACTCCGCCGCGGCTTTAACATGTGATCACACAGTTATAAAGATCAGTAGGGAATGTGAGTCGGCAGAAACGACACGTGGTTCGGATTCCACGTTAAGCTGTAGGTCTCGTTTCCCCGGTTGGATAACTGGGGTAGGCTAGGGACGCGCAAGTCGTCCAAGTGCCGTCCAATTGAAAGACTTGCATCAGGCCAATGAGACACGAAATAATTATTATTATCATCATCATCGTCGTCGTCGTCGTCGTCGTCGTCGTCGTGGTCTTCGTTCTATCTCTTACTGTTTAGACGACATGTCCTTTGAGAGATAACAACCGCAATTTCTTCGGGAGAGTTTTCAGGACTTCAGTGCCCGTTTGGGCCCTTATATAAAAAAATAAAAATTACTTGTCTCATATTTTGATCTAGACTGCAGCATATTCGACGAGTATCGGAACTCACGCGTGGCACTTGTATGGTCTTACGTGTGAATTAAACGTGTGTGAGTCAGTCACCCCGTTTACATGGGCTCCCAAAACCGGATTTCGTAAACCGATTTCCCAATTCCGCTTTTGGTTCGTCATGTAAACACTCCAAAAACGATTCTGGAAATCCGCTTCTGTAAAGCGGTTTACCAGTTCCACAATCGATTTTCGTGCCCATGTAAACGCAACCGTTTTTGAAGCGTTCTTGGTTTGTCAGATTGTGTTTTCTTGTTAAGAATTTTCGGCACATATGGAAAGAGTGATATTTTCTAATGTGAAATAAAAGTATAAACATTAGAGTGAACATAAATCTGTGTATTTAAATAAAGAAAAATAGCGATTGTGCAGACTAAATAAGGAACTGAATCAGCTGTTTTCCAGCCGCCATTTTAAGTGAGCTACGAAATCCGATTCAGGCTATGCCACGTAAACACGGTTTACGAAAATCGGTTTTCGTCTTCCGGAAGATGAGTTGCATGTTAACGTAGTGAGTGAGAGTAGGCGAGCTGGCCCAACGCCGTCTAGGTACAAGGCCTCACACCGATAGGCTGCCCTCGCAAGCTGACTGGCCGGCCGCTGGGGCGCAGCCCACTGCCTCGCAGCTTGCGAGGGCAGCCTATCGGTGTGGGGCCTTGTACCTAGACGGCGTCGGCTGGCCGCGGCAGCCGCTTCGCCTACTGGCGGTAAACACAACAGCGCGGCGCAGCGTCAGCGCCTGCCTCTGCCCCCGCGTGACGTAACGCGGCCCTGGGCCGGCTGGCGCGCTGTGACGCCACCGCGCTGTGCCTGCCAGCCGCGCGGCCTTGACGCCGCCAGCGACCACTGCTCAGACACGTCACACCAACAGGGAGTCCCCTAACACATCAGCGACGGCGCTAGGTGCCCAACCCTCCACTATTGCACTGCCGTCCCCATGTTGTCCGCCTGTTTCCCCCGTATATTTCGCTGTTTTAACCCGAAACCCGTGAGTTACTATCGACAGATTAAATTCTCTCATGGACATATCACGCAAGCTTTTCTTCTAATAATCTATACTACTCCCCATCTACGGCCTTTGGAATGCGTGGAACTGTGAGGGAAATGTTAGTTTCTTGCTCAATACTGTCAACCGAAGAATGCGCTCGCTTCGTAACGATTAGCTTTTTTTTATTTTATTTATTTTTTTTTATTTTTTTTTAAAACCCACCGTAACAGCACACGGAAGTAATGACTCGCGAAAGATTGATTATATAGACGCTGATACTTAAACAGAAACGTTTCATTAGTTGTTTCTGATTCGACTCTTACAACATTTCGCAGTGCTCTGGATTTTACATCCCCATTGTCATCATTTCTAAGAAAATAAGTATAGTTGTGCTGCAGTTGACATTTACAGTGACTAAATCACCCTTATACCCTTATAATCATGGTCAGATTTTCGTCATCTCCCTTCCTATACCACCACCTTTTGACATACGAGGGCAAATCACAAGTCTCTGTCCCCCTAATTTTAAGCCAAATTACGGCTGTAAATGCGAAGAGAACATACGCATTCCCAGGGTCGCACCTTCCTTTGTTCGAGCCGGCCTTATCTGTCGATAGCTCCACAGCTCGGCGCTCCTGTGTTAAATATGATAATTATCCTTCATACGTCCACGGCTTTTGAGTAACGATGTGTGATTCTTTTTCTGTGGAGCGGACGAATGCCCATCGACACCAACAGTTGAAACGGAAGCCCGGATATGACGAACACAGTCTCGCTTTGAGAAGTGTTGCTGCATGACAATGGCAAGTCGGGGAGGCCGCTTTCGTCATTGCAAGATTTGTTCAAATGTTAACTACGGGATCATCAGTCCCTAAACTTACAAACTACTCATGAACTAGCTTCTACTAAAGACGACACAAACATCAATGCCCGAGGGGGATTCGAACCCCCGACCGTAGCGCCCGTGCAAACTGTGACTGGCGCGCCGCAGACCGCTCGGCCACCGCGGCTGGCGGTGAAATACTCTTCGTTTTCAGGTCTGAAGACAAATGACCCTTAGTTGCTGTCTATCAGTAACCCTCACACGTCCTAAGTTTCTTAGAACTCACAATGAACCATTTTCTTTTTCTCGGGTGGGGGGGGGGGGGGCCTTAAATTTTAGATTCCAGGTCCTTTTCATTGCACAGTTTATTTGCACAAATTTGAATCATATCTTACTATTCACAAACGTGTGGCAAGCATTCGTCCCCGATGACTGTGACAACCTTTTATAGTCGTCAGCGAAATCTATGTAAACGTTAGTATACGCTCCCAAGCCCAAGACGAGACCTTTACTAAATAAAATCAACCAGTTTGCACAGGCAAGAATATTGGAAATGATAAGGAGCACATTGCTACTTCAGAGGCAGCATTACCTGCCATCATTCACATGGGCGCAGGTAATAATTGTTTACAGTTGGTGCTTAAGGAAGAAAACTAAATTCTTACTACCGCACTTATCTAAAGAGATAAGTTTTATTAATTCAATTTGTTAAGTAATTTTTCTTGAACGTTATATCTCTGCTAAAATGTTTCTTATATCCATTTCACGTAGGTGTAATTTAAGTCAGATTACTTTGAAGCAAATAGGTAAATTGCTTCAGCAAAAGCAGGAAGATCAAGAACAAATAGAAGAACTAAATAATGTATCCAGAATGCAGAGGAGTAAACGCTGACATGATACTTCCTGGCAGATTAAAACTGTTTCTTGAAAAGATCAAGTAAGCCTTAAGCCGTATATTATGCCAGTTTATTATCCAACCGGTTTCGCTTGTTTCAAGTATCCTCAGGAGATGGAATTATACTAAAACGAACATTACGGCGAGTCACAAGAATAAAAACTAAGGTCTTGGCTTGTCATGCAGTACATCTATTCTTATGGCATTAGAGTAAGCACATGACAAGCCTCTACAAACCTTTTATATTTGTGACACGTAGTAGTAATGTTTTCTTTAGTATTATTTTGTGTCTTTCGGATAGACGAGTTTATCTCCTGACGATGTTTGAAACAAGAGAAACAGGTTGAATAATAAATTGGCATAATATAGGGCTTAAGGCTAAAAACGAACACTTCAGATAACGTCAAAGCTTTAGACAGTCACCAGCATAAAGTTCTGGTTATGACTGCGTGGTGGAACGTGATTCGAACCTGGTCTGCGGCGTACCAGTCACAGTCTGCACGGCCGCTACGGTCGTGGGTTGGAATCCTCCGTCGGGCATGGGAGTTTGTGTTGTCCTTAGAGTAAGTTAAAGTTAGTCAAGTAATTAGTGTGTAAGTCTTGCGACTAATAACCACGAAGTTTGGTCGCATAAGACCTCACACACATTTTTTTGAACCTGGACCCTTGCCTTCAGCGCGCAACCCCTCCAGCGACTAAGCCACTATGACACGCCTCATTATGTATACAAGTTGCGTTCGTTGAATGGTCTCAAGAAATATACGAAACAAGAGTTACAAATAAAATACCTCTACTGCTCATTGGCTACAATACACTTCCGATGTCGGTTGGATAGCTGTTGGAAACTGTCAGCCAACGCTTCTTGTTGAATCGATCAAAGCACTGACGTCACGCGTTGTTGGATTTCCACAACCGTTTGGAACCGTTAGCCTATCAGGGCTCAATCTGAAAGACAACCGCCGATAATTCGAATGTTGCCTGGAACGGTGATTGTGGACGGTCGACCCGAACCTGGCTCATCCTCGACTCCTTCCTTTCCGTCTTTAAAGTGTTTAAAACATACAAAAACACACATTTTACTCACTGCATCAACGGCATACATTTGCACAAACATTCCACGAGTCTCTGGCGCCGTTTTACTAATTTGAAACAAAACTTGATGCTAACGCATTGTTACATTGCTCCATGTTGCAATGACACGAGTTCTCACACTGACCCTGTTAGCTGGGTCGCAGTGTGTAGCACCGCAGTGCTCTGCACGATAGGGGGCGCTTGTTGACATGTCCCTCAATGTGTATGCGCGGGCACCTCATCCTTACCAGCGTGTTTTGTAAAATATAGCACCATTCACCGAACTTTACGCACCGTGTACATAAATTTCTCGTTATGAACTACGCGCACGGTGGAGTGGCCGAGTGCTCTAAGGCGCCTTGTTGCGGAGCGCGCGGTTGCTTATCGTCGGAGGTTCGAGTCCTTCATCGTGTGTGTGTGTGTGTGTGTGTGTGTGTGTGTATTGTCCTTAGCGTAAGTTAAATTAGTTAGTAAGCACAGGGACTGCTAACCGCAATAGTTAAGTTCCTTAGATTTACAAACATATTTTATGAGTCGCTAAACATATATTGGCCGACTTTAGGTTACGGTAGTAACGCTATAAGTGGGCCTTTGCGATCGTGTTTTGACAGCTCCAAATCTAAATGAAAAAAACGGCTTAACCATTCATCTGACACGAAAATTGAATAACCTAATTTGTAGAGGAGAAAATTCTCTACAATCTCTCTCTCTCTCTCTCTCCTCTCTCTCTCTCTCTCTCTCTCTCTCTCTCTCTCTCTCTCTCTCTCTCTCTCTCTGTGTGTGTGTGTGTGTGTGTGTGTGTGTGTGTGTGTGTGTGTGTGTGTGTGTCTCTCTCTTCATATCTCATATCGTTTCAGAGATATTTGCAAAAATAACGAAAACCAGCAGTTCGCAGATGTCACGTGACATTCCTCGCCCAGAACTCTCTCTGGCATACGCCATCTTGCGTTGCGTATTTGATGATTTTCTTATTGTAACTTTCACGTGTTCATTTCAAAGCAATGGCGCACTGAAGAATTAACCAAAACACTTCGTTCTTCGTACGATAAATGATAATCTAGTGTCTACAAATTCCATATTAGCATCAGTTAACAACGGCCATCAATACTAACACAACTTGTGTTAAAAATGTTCAAATGTTTGTAGAACTTATGGGACTTAACTACGGGGTCATCAGTCCCTAAGCTTACAAACTACTTATGAACTAGCTAAGACTACGGACGGTACAAATATCCATGCCCGAGGGGGGATTCGAACCCCCGACCGTAGTGGCCGTGCAGACCGTGACTGGAGCGCCTCAGTCTCCTCGGCCACCGCGGCCGGCTGTGTTATCCGTAGCGTAGTGGGCAATGTGACGCTGAAAGTCAGTGGTTCGAAACGCACCACTACCTGATTTTTTTTTTTTTTTTTTTTTTTTTCCTAAAAGGGTTTCAGACACTTATAAGTTTTTTTTATTGTTTAGATTACTATTTTGGTCCAACATGTTTGCAAAAACTTATAAAACTACAAATGTAAATTTGGCCGTAAAACAAGTCAGTACTTTTTTATGTATTAAACTGAAACTTTTAGCTTCGAGTTAGGGTGGAGGGTGTGGCAAAATGTCCCAGCGTGGGTAGACCCATCATCATGCAGTAACAAAACTAAATGCGATTTGAAGCTGATTTATGTCGACAGTGAAGAGCGGTGTAGCAGAAGATCCGTGCACGTTGACTGTGCCAGCTTTGCATGGGGAAACAAACAGTTTCCCGCGTAACGCAAAGTTGGAACGGCCTCCGAGAAGAGGTGTGTGCCGCCATAAAGCAGACAAACAGTGAGGCGTGGGCGGCTTGGGCAGGCGCGCAGCGGCAGCAGGGAACAGGTTCCAGCGGGCAGCGGCAGCGGCCGTAATACGCGACGTAACGGGACGCGGCTGCCTGGCCGGGCGGGCCGCGGCGCAAGCCGGTGGGCACTCACTAGCGCCAAACCGATCGAAACCTGCCGAAAAGGCCGGCTCCCAACACAGCCGACACGAGCCCAAACCAATCAGCGCGCTCACGTTTTTCAACAAGCTCTCTATTTCACATCACGTTATTTACTTATTCAACTAACAGCTCGTTGGTTGTTACAAAAAGGTACGGCCAAGTTTTCATGAAACATTCCTCACACACAAAGAAAGACAATATGTTATGTGGACATATGTCCGGAAACGCTTAATTTCCATGTTAGAGCTCGTTTTATTACTGCTCTTCAAATCACATTAATCATGGAATGGAAACACACAGCAACAGAACGTACCACCGTGACTTCAAACACTTTGTTACAGGAAATGTTCAAAATGTCCTCCGTTAGCGACGATACATCGTTCACCTTCCGTCGCATGGAATCACTGATGCGCTGATGCAGCCCTGGAGAATGGCGTATTGTATCACAGCCGTCCAGAATACGAGCACGAAGAGTCTCTACATCTGGTACCGGGGTTGCGTAGACAAGAGCTTTCAAATGCCCCCATAAGTGAAAGTCAAGAGGGTTGAGGTCAGGAGAGCGTGGAGGCCATGGAATTGGTCCGCCTCTACCAATCCATCGGTCACCGAATCTGTTGTTGAGAAGCATACGAACACGTCGACTGAACTCTGCAGGAGCTCCATCGTGCATGAACCACATGTTGCGTCATACTTGTAAAGGCACATGTTCTAGCAGCACAGGTAGAGAATTCCGTATGAAATTATGAAAACGTGCTCTAATGACCGTAGGTGGAAGAACACGAGAAATACTAAAATGAGCTCTAACATAGAAATTAAGCGTTTGCGGACACATGCCCACATAACATATTTTCTTTCTTTGTGTGTGAGGAATATTTCCTGAATGTATGGCCGTACCTTTGTGTAACACTATATATGAGAGAGAGAGAGAGAGAGAGAGAGAGAGAGAGAGAGAGAGAGAGAGAGAGAGAGGAGGTATAAACCAGTAGACAAACAGCACTACTCCATACAAATAAGAATAATCGAAAAATTCTCGAGTTCCCTAAAGCAAACCACAGGAGCTCCCATCGGTCATTCACCCACAGACGTCCCCGACAGGCAATTTTAGACAACATTGTAACCGAAGTTCAGCGATCTGTTACTAGAAGACAAACAGTCTAACATCGCAACATTTTTATTTAAAATGACCGGTTTCGGAAAAAGCTTCTGCAATTCACCACACATTAGACTGTACGCAGCCCTGTATCTTCATGAACTTGTTTTTGTAATCAGATGCTACAGCCGCGCAGAAGTGGCCGAGTGCTATAAGGTGCCTTGCTGCGGGGCGTGAGGTTGCTCCCCGTCGGAGGTTCGAGTCCTCCCTCGGGCGTGTGTGTGTGTGTGTGTGTGTGTGTGTGTTTTGTCCTTAGCATGAATTAGTTTAGGTAGTTTGTTAAATCTAGGGACTGATAACCACTGCTGTTTGTTCTCATAGACTTACAAACATTTCAACACATCGTCTACCAACAAAGATTACTTTGTAGAGTTATCAACCGTAATGATCAAAATTTATTTAAATGATTCTAAGGTTGCTTAAATACTTGGTTTTTTTTTAGTAGATTATTAATAGTGAGAACACGTTTCGGGTTTAGGCCACCATCTGGCGATCGATATAATATACATAGATGCACTTCAATTTGTCATTTAAAAATACTGAATAAACAATAAGGCAATGGATAACAACAGTAGTTTTAAATGACAACTTTAAATGCCTCAATGCTCAATATATAATATATCAGTCACCAGATGATGGGCAAAGCCGTAAATATGTTCTTTTTACAAAGAAACTACTAAGTGATTATTTAAGCAACTTATAAGCAATTTTAGAATCATTTAAATAAAATCTAGCAACAAACCGTGATTTCAGTATTTCTGTAATTACCCAGAGAAAACGCAGTTCTGCTGACGCGGAAAATAGCTGTCATGGGAATGCGCGCTGTCTTCTAAGACAAAAGGAAGCTCCAGGAACAAGGATGTTTTCCGCTCCCCTTTGTGAATGCAAACGTGCCCGGCGCTCGTTTGTGAAAGCTATTGAGCCGGCGTAAAGCAATTACCTGCCGTCGACACAGAGCGGCAGCCCGTGGCCCGTGACAGCTGCCGCGCCGTCCCATCTGCGCCGGCCGAGGGGACTGCGGCGCGCCAGTCACGGTCTGCACGGCCACTACAGTAGGGGGTTCCAATCCCCCCCGTCGGGCATTGATATTTGTGCCGTCCTTAGTATAAGCTAGTTCATAAGTAGTTTGTAAGTTTAGGGACTGATGACCCCGTAGTTAAGTCCCATAAGCTCTACAAACATTTGAACATACGTCCCATCTGCCGGCTCTGCGGCACACGTGCTGCACGTTAGCCGCGTCGTGTCGTGCCCCGTATCGACACCGGCATTAAAGGGCCCTACACACGATGCGATTTATTGGACCAATTCGTTGGTCAACCGATAAATTGGGCGATTTTAGGCGCTACCCGACCAACTTTCCTTGTCGGCCGGTTGGTTGTGCCTGACCACCCGATCTCCGATTCGCACACCACTTCACCAGACAAATTGTACAGTGTGTCGTGCAAAGACCTATATAAACAACATAGACTGGCCACAGCGCCGCCATAGTTGAAGCCAATTGGAAAGGCTGCCGCCATCTTTGAGAACGTCAGTGTCACGCCAGGTGGTACTGGACGTCTGCTAACAACTGAATCATAGGTTTTATATTAATCACTGCCAGTCTTGTTTTTTCCTTAATTTCTGGACGACACATTTCGGAAAGTAATTCCCACTACGAATAGCATTTCTCGGTTATTACTGCAGCCTAAGTGTAATGTTTACAATCGTCGAACTGCTGCGTTATTTGATGTTACTATAATTTCAATAATCGTTTGTATTTGCCGGCATAGCTTCCCTATAAACACAGGCGAATTACTTTAATATCTCTAATTACCTTTATTCTGCCTGTGGTTCAAATGATATTTGATGCTTTGAAGTACATTACGTATTTATCAAGCTCCCCACAATTTGACGTTTCTTTGGAATTCTCCTTACAGCTTTTGGTTTCTGTAGGTGCTCAGGAAACGAAAATATTGTTGAATGGCATTTGGCAGTAGTCGCTTTCGATCGGTGTATTCATAACTTTTCTTCAAAATGACAGCAGCATATGGAACTATACTTTGTAGGCTGCCACTTATACTGGTTACCCATTGGGTTAGCAACTCCGTGTTTTTCAAAAGAAATTTGTATAAAGAATAGTGTAATCACAGTTCATATACCTAGGCTACTTACCCAATGATTAATACGCTTTTGTCATTTTATAAAGAAATTTCATTACATTAAAACACAGCAAATACATCCGTCCTCGAGGAAACAACTTTGAAACTTGGTAAAAGCGAAAGTTAAATATAATGAATGTTTTTAGACCAATACACGCCCATACACACCGACCTATATAATTACATATCTCTTTCATTATGAATGATATTCCTACAGTTTTATGCTTGCGGTTGCTGCAGCTGTACGCCGAACATACACTGGGCATGTGTTACCACTAATAATAGCGCTTACACGTTACAAACAGAAGCGTCTGCTCACTCTGCTGCTTCAAACTGACGTTCTCAAATATGGCGACCAATGTTGCTTAGTGCTGCCACCCCGAGCGCTGTAGCTTGTCTATAGCCTCTCTATGTTGTTTGTGTACCTCTTTGGTGTCGCGCTTCCCGACCATCTTCCATGCCTGAGGTCGTATGCACAGCGAACACGCGAAAACAAAAACAGTTCGACAGACACCAGAACAAGGTGGCGCTGCGTGCAGTTGGTCGGAACGTGTGTAGGCTGCTACCAATACAATTGGTTGGTACGTTGGGCATCTTGTTGGTCGTGTGTAGGGGCCTTAAACAGTGACACCGAGCGAGCTGCCGCACCAGTCAGCGCTCTAGGCAAGCGGCCACGAGGTTCATCGCTCAAACCCGCATCCGTCCACATCTAGGTTTCCTGTGTCGAGCCTGTGGTCTCGAAATATAGGGCTCGACTGGAAACCGAGATATCGCGCTTTCAAAATCCAGCTTTTACTTCCCAACGAACTGAAGAAACGGGAAAAGAGACTTGCACTTCGAATTTCATTTTAAACTGCAGGGCCCAAAAAAATGTTCAAATGTTTGTACAGCTTATGGGACTTAACTACGGGGTCATCAGTCCCTAAACATACAAACTATTTATGAACTACTTACGAACTAGGACGGCACAAATATCCATGCCCGAGGGGGGATTCGAAGCCCCGACCGCAGTGGCCATGCAGACCGTGACTGAAGCGCCTCATTCCCCTCGGCCACTGCGGCCGGCTGCAGGGCCCCTTTCTGTCGGTTGGATAACGGGGGCACGTTAGGGACATGCATGTCTCCCAAGTGGCGTCCATCTGAAAGACTTGTACTAGGCTACTAAGTCACATACAATTATTATTATATTACTATTTATAATTATTATTATAGGTTCTGTGCACATTCCCTGAATTAGTCCAAGCAAACGCTGGTACGTTTCCTCTAAAAAGCCAGCCATTTTTCTTCACCATCCCTGAAATAGTCCGAGCTTGTGTTTCGCCCCCACTAACAACGGAGGTTATTCTCTTATCTTACATCAATCCTTTTTCATACATGAAAGCTTTTCTGAAATTTAAACAAACTCTAAAGTTACTGTATACACAGTCAAGTGACAAACTGTATTTATAAACAGTCGTACTACTTAACCTTCATCACATGTCTTCTTTCACTGCTGGTTTTAGCCAAAACATTACAGCATCACAATCCAGGCACCTTTCCTAGCCTCTAACGTCTCGCCTTTCTGCGGTTTGTGAACTAGTCATCACTTACTGCGCAAGGAGTACTCTCCAAGACGAATTTAAATACGTGACCCTCGGCGTTGCCAGTTAGGGAACTTGCAAATTATTTATGAAAATGGGGGGGGGGGGGGGAAGGAAGGAGGATTAGGAAGGGATTAACAGTGGCTACATTAAGGCATTGAAATTAAACAATGGCGACAAGTGAAAATGTGAGCCTGACCGGCAATAGAACCCGGGTCTCCCGGGTCGCCTTAACCACTCGTGCTCGCCTCCCGTCCGTCTCAAACTTCCACAAGTCGCACGCTATGGCTGTAGCGCCCCTACCGCCCATGCCCTCTTACACTCGCCATTATGAATTCCGGTGCAAGGTCGAAAGTATGACAGCATCTACGGTGAAGTGAATGCACCAATATAATAAGATAGGAAATTCACAGTGCAACAAGAAGAACCGCTGCTTATGGTGTATCTGATATTTGCCAATAAGGTGGACAAACGTAATAAGAATTTTTTGTACAGGGTAAAAATAAATAATAAATAATTAGCCGCGCGGTCTAAGGCGCCATCTCACGTATTTGAAGACCGCTCCCTCCGAACGTTAGAGTCCCCCCCTCTATCATGGGTCTGTGTGTTGTCCGTAGCGTAAGTTACTTTACATGTATTGTAAGTTTAGGACCAATGACCTCAGTAGTTTGGTAAATGTTGAAATGTTTGTAAACCTAAGAGACCAAACTACTGACGTCCTCGGTCCATAAACTTAACAAAAACAATACTAAGAACACACACACACACACACACACACACACACACACACATATACACAGACACACACGTCCGTGGGAAGCCTCGAACCTCCGACGCGAGCAGTTGCGCAATCCATAACGCGACGCCCCAGATCGCAAGGCCATTTCCGTATCATGTATTCCGCAAACACATAGATGGTCTCAGAGTCAACAACTTAAATAAATCAACCTTTGCTGTTCACTTGGTCCAACACAAAACCACAATGATAAGCATTGACCAAAATGTACGACAGATGGCGCTTCATCTGATCAGAAAAGCAATAATTAGCATAACAAATTAAGACAAAGGAAAGATGATGTTCTTTACAGGCAATGCTCAATATGTTCACCATCATTCCTCAACAATAGCTGTAGTCGAGGAATAAGGTTGTGAACAGCACTGTAAAGCATGTCCGGTGTTATGGTGTGGCATTGGCGTTGGATATTGTCTTTCAGCATCCGTAGAAATGTCGGTCGATCACGATAAACTTGCGAGTTCAGGTAACCCCAAAGCCAATAATCGCACGGACTGAGGTCTGGGGACCTGGGAGGCCAAGCATGACGAATGTGGCGGCTGAGCACACGATCATCACTAAACGACGCGCGCAAGAGATCTTTCACGCCCGTAGCAATACTTTGTATGTCATTCCAAGCATGTGTGTCATTTTTTACCTCTCTGAGCACACGGCTGAGCACACGATCATCACTAAACGACGCGCGCAAGAGATCTTTCACGCCCGTAGCAATACTTTGTATGTCATTCCAAGCATGTGTGTCATTTTTTACCTCTCTATCTACATTATTCCGTGATTTATTAAGTTTTCAAATTTATACTGAGTTTTTGATCACCCGGTAGTTCGCCAGAAATACAACTATGTCAAGAGAGGCACGGCAGCGGAAGGTACGAAAGGTCAGCACCCTGATCTACCGGCGCTTTCACTGCTCCCCTTCTCCGCACTTGACAGTAAGCTTGTATCTCTTTCTTACGCATGCTGTTCAAAGCTAGCACTTAAACCGGCAGAGGCAAACAAGCTCTGGCAACTGTCCAGAATGGCAGTAGCGAACGCGGCGGTGGAAATAAACCTGAAGGCAACTTCGTGGGGGAGAAAATGAGCCCTACACACAGACTTCTGAGTGAATAACTATCGATGGTATCAAAATTAAGGGGCAGCAGCAAGTTTATAAAGGCACGGGCGGAAGAAAGCCCTCCTCTTACAAATGATTACCGACTGACTACAGTTGGGAGAAAATGTTGGCGCGGGAAATTAAATTTGCCACGGTCAACATTTTGCGTTTATTAAGCACGGGCGCGTACTCGCGCGCCTGATGCAGAACAACGGTGGACAATGCGGGGAGAAATGCCATTAATATTCAGCAGCCGCGCGTGGCTACTGCCCGGCACCGAGTCGTCCGCCATTTTAATGAAAGCGCACTTCTTTTCTCCTCCAAATGGCGGTATAAAGCGACGCCCCCACAAGTCCTCGCATTAATTATGCACCGCATCCCACCATGCTTCCGGGTATTGCCGCTTGAGCCGTTTCGCAAACTCTGACACGGTATTATTACTTCTGATCAACAGATATTTCCCAGTAGTCATATTTTGTAAGAATGAGGATATTATATGTAATGCGCCCCTCACCTCTCTCTCTCTCTCTCTCTCTCTCTCTCTCTCTCTCTCTCTCTCTCACACACACACACACACACACACACACACACACAGAGAGAGAGAGAGAGAGAGAGAGAGAGAGAGAGAGAGAGAGAGAGAGAGAGAGAGAGAGAGAGAGAGAGAGAGAGAGAGAGAGGTCTTTCTTTTCGGTTATTTGCGCTAGAATCATGGGGTAGATAGTTTGAGGTTCAGCCCGATGAAACACCCGTTTGTATGGGCATTTGAACATCTGCCTAATTATAGCTACGTTACTGTATACAAGCAAAGTTAGAAGATTGTATCGGTGTTGTCGCTCAGGCAAATTATGTGAATCGATTAATTTCAGAAATGTCAACTGAGATTAAATTAATCGTCTGCTCTATGCGCGATTTCTATGTGCACTGATCCTATTCAAATCAGAATTTACGTGCAAAGAATTAACGTTTTCGTATAAGGTCCCTGATGTATGTCACTTCTATGCTCTAATCTTGTATGAATCATTTGAAATATTGAACGAAAGTTGATAAATCGTCTAAGTCAAAACTAATTGTTTATCGAGTAATCATCCGTTCTCCTGATATATTTAAAGTCGGGCTAAATTTAGCAAGTGTGATGACTCGTTGGGCGTTCACACAAAGGTGGACTTAAAACTGATAGAATTTTGTCACTTAATTCTTGTTTCGTTGCTTATATGTTAAAGCAGTAAGCTTTTTAAAAGTTAACGAAAATAATAGTATGCGCGGTTTAAGGCAGCATGCCAGGGACTGCACGCCCGCTGCCCGCAGGAGGTTCGAGTCCTCTCTCGGGCATGCAAGTGTTTGTATTGTTCGTAGCGTAAATTAAAGTAGTTAGTGACTGTAGGGATAGAAGACCTCAACGGTCTGGCTCCTTAGATCTACAAAGTTTTCAAAATTTGAAAAACGGCCATTATTTGATTCGCGATGAAGAAATTTACAGACCTTTTAATTCGCAACACTTGTCGATTATGACAACTAATAAACTTTCGTAGAAGTTGAGGGGAAAAAAAATACTCCCATTACGGCACACCAAAGGCGAGTATCTTCTGGCCAGAAAAAAGATGTAACGAGGACAGAACTAACTTCTCACCTTACCTGGCAGCTTCAAGAACATTTAAAAACAAAAATCTTGACATATTCGCGCTTTCTTATGAGGTAACCCTAATTCCCCACTGCAGTGAGCTTTCGAGGGAGTGCCCAAAACTTCATTAACAATAGGACAAGCGCCTTGTTGGATGACGTTATGTCTATGTGCCATTATCAATCGTGATTCTTCACATATGCGAGAACATGTCAACTTTTTTTAAACAAATCTGGCGTGGCCAAGGTCTGCACTCTCGCAGCCCCCTCGCGTTCCGGGCGCACAGTTCGAGTTTGCTGAGCACTCTGACTGCCCCAGCAGTGCCTTGCCACCAGCAGGTGTGCGACTGATAGACGGGTAAACGCCGCATTCAGAACAATCGGGAAACTTAACGAGTGTTTGCAACACAGTTTGCCCATTAAATGGGTGGCGCGTGCCGCACAGTGGTTTTAACGCAATATTTCATCACTAACATTTTGAACTTCTGCAAAAGTAATAACTTTGTCGCTTAAGGTAATAAGCGCATTACATAGTATTATCGCAGTTACGTATTCTTTTTGATAAACAAATCGCTTTATGTAAAGGTATTGAGCATTAAGTTGTGACACTGAAATATTTATGCACGTCCTAACTTTGTAATATGCAATGAACTGAGAACCAAAGAATCTGTTATAGGCATGCCTATGCAAACACACAGATATGTAAACACTCACAGGACGACGCTGCGGTTGGCAGCGCCTGTATAAGACAATGGATGTCTGGCGCAGGCATAACATCGGTTACTGCTATTACTATGGCAGGTTATCACACTTTCAGTGAGTCTGAACGTGGTGTTATAGTCGGCGCAATTTCCGAGGTATTGATTTGGTTGGGTGACCATTTCACGAATACATCCTGCATATCTGGAATACGTTTAAACATCAAGTTTCCAACATCGCTGCGGCCAAACAAAGATCCTGCAAGAACAGACCAACGACCATTGAAGACAACCGTTTAACGTGACAGAAGTGCAACCCTTCCGAAAATTGCTGCGGATTCCAATGGTGGCCAACAACAAGTGTCAGCTTGTAAACCATTCAGGAAACATCAACTGATATTGACTTTCGGGGCAGAAGGCCCACTCCTCTACCCTTGATGACTGCACGACACTAAGCTTTACGACTCGCCTGGGCCCGTCAGAACCGACATTGGAAGCATGCTGCATGGCCCGACAAGTCTCGTTTCCCTCAGCATCGAGCGGATGGACGTGTACTGGTATGGAGACAACCTCTTGAATCCAGAAACCCTGCATGTAAGCATGGGACTGTCGAAGCTGGTGCAGGCTGTGCTGCTGGAGTGATAGTGAACCCCTGAAACGTCTATATACGACTGACGCGTCACACGTTCGCATCATAGCTTAGTACCTGCACTCCGTCACGTCTGTTGTTCATTCTGACGTACTTTACCAATTCCAGAAGGGCACCGCGACACCCCAACATGTCTAGAATCAGTACAGAGTGTCTCCAGGAACAATTTTCTGAGTTTAAACACCTCCGCTGTCCAGCAAACTCCAGAGGTATCAACATTGTCGAGCACATCTAGGATGCGTTGTAACGTGCTTTTCAGATGAGATGGCCAACCACTCGTAGTCTTACGGATTTATGGATACCCTTGTAGGTTGCACGGTGTCAATTCCTCAAGCACTACTTTCGACATTGGTCGAATCCATGCGGCACCACTGCGTATTCGATATGCCCCTTGACACGATATTATGTAGATGAACCAGTTTCTCTGGCTCTCCAGTGTATACCTGTAATTGCTGCCCACGGTGCATCCAAACCGGTTATCTTACACAGATTAAAATCTGTTAATACCGAACGCTGGCGGGACTTTGTCAATGTAATAATAACAAATAGTAAGTAATGAGCTAAATCAGTAAATAATGGCGTTATATATTTTTTGTAACTCATAATAGTGTGGTGGCATAATAGGCACTTCGCATGGTTTCAAACGATGCGAGAAAGTAACGTGATTCACGTTGCCCATTGTAGTTTGCCCACGTACAGATTCCAAGACGCCCTGAGTTATTCTTGATGAGACAGAACGAAATTGCAGTGTACTTCCTTGCGTCTCACTCCTCTGCGCTCTGCCCCCCCCCCCCCCCCCCCCAACTCATCGTTGAGTTCGCTGTCCCATCACGTCTCATCTGAATGTTTCTCGTATAAAATCAGCCTCTAACACATAGGAAAAAAACACAACTGTGAGGAATACGTAAACTCCGTGACAGCGCAGGAAACCAGGCCAACACAATTCTTGAACGTTAATTTCAAAATCAGAACAACAAAATGATTTATTTGGTCCCCGAAGGGTCTGATGTTTTTATTTATTATCGCATGTAGCACTTTTAAGGTGGCCATACACCTAACTGCAAACTTCACAAGCACGATTGAGCAAGTGTGTTTGTTCATCGCATAAGCAGGTTTCATCATGTTTAGCAAGTATATGAAGGTTTGCGCAAACATTAGTCAGCGATTTGATTTGATCACATTTTTAGAAAACCCCGTTAAACTACATTCCATACGAATATTCTGCAGTGATCTAAGACATATTAAAAGAACACAATATTTCGTGGCGAAAAAGAAAGAAAAACAAGCAATCCATTCATCGTAAGCAACGTTTTTGGAAAGCCGTTCAAAATGTTCAAATGTTTGTAAATTTATAGGACCTCATTGCAGTGGTCGTCGGTCCCTAAGCTTACAAACTACTTTAACTTATACTAAAGAACAACACACATCCATGCCCGAGGGAGGATTCGAACCTCCGACGGCGAACGGCCGCGCACACACAGCAGCAAGGCACCTTAGCGCGCACAGTTATTCCACTGCGAAAGGCAAGCCGTTGGCTGGTCGTTATGATTTAAATAATAATAATAAAAAAACACTACCCCAGTTAAGTATCGTTTCAGGATTAGCGCTTTTATATTTCGACAATTTATTCTCATTGTCAACTGCAAATATTTATATTGTCTGACTTGTGTTCTGCCTTTCTGGCACAAGTCTTCTTTTTGAGGCTGTATGCAGCTGGGAAATCTGACAAAATAAATGTTTGGCTTCTTCCCACGCTAATGCCAGAAATAGTACTTCGTCTAGCCACTTACAACACCTACTTTTTGGGCAGAAATCCAAATATTTGTTTTGTTCATTTTCCCATAACAGAATAAAATAAAAAAGACGACTATAGTGTAAAAGAGGCAGAACGTTATATATGCAAACATCAGACAAAGTACGTATGTAAATATCTGCATCAGACAGTGAATACAAATTCTCGAATCGCTACTGCTAAGCATAAATAATATCTAACTGATGCAGTGTTTATTTAAATCATGAGAAATAATACTATGAGACGGTTTTCGCAGCGTATACGGATAATATTTTCGTTTCCTTGCCAACTCTTTATTCCACGACTAAAGTTTCCTCTTTTTTTCGTAACTCAGGGTAAACGGCTGCTGAAGCCAGCGATCTTCGCCTGAGCTCGACATTTTTCGTAAACAAGGTGATGCTAGTACAAACATGCTTGAGCAGCGCGGGATCGCGAAAAATTTGTGTTTGCTTGCTTAGGAAAGCACGCATGTGCCCGCGTGCTTGTCAGGCACGCAATAACGTGTATTGAACAAAAGCACAATGTATACATGTTAGTAATGTTATCACTATCTAGAGTATGTAATACGGCTGATGGTTAAAATCGAGGCAAAGAAATGTTTTCCCTAGATTTTATTCATCCATGAGTGACATACGCAAGATGCTATAGCACACCAGTTAAAGCCGTTATAAATGTAATACAACGAATATTCAACAATTAATTAAGAATAATTATCTTCAAAAGGAAAAGACAAATCGCAATATGATTGATTAATTTACTGACGCCTGGTTTCGATGGGCTATGCCATCATCATCTACAATTTATACGACCAGATGATGATGGCATAGCCCATCGAAACCAGGCGTCAGTAAATTAATTCATCATATTGCGATCTTGGCTTTTCATTTTGAAGCATAATTAATCTATGCAGTTTGCCTCGACCCTGCAATGTCAGGCAATGTCAATTAACTAAGAAGGCAGGTGATCGCTAGTAACCGAATTACGAAATGGGCGCTAGCAAGCTGACGAGAAAAATCGTAAGGAATTTTGAAAACTTTCTGAGGAAGTGCTTGAAAATTATCATGAATTAGCAAGAAGCTGAGGGCACGATAAAACATTGGGACACAATAAAGGGCAAACATTTTCACAATGAAATTTGTAGAATGTAGAAAAAAGTAGTGTTTTCCAGAGAAGTGGAGATACGAACGAATGTCGAAGGAAGGTTAAAAAAGATTACACAACATTCGTATTTCTGCGAGTTTCTAGTACCACTGTTTCATTGTTTGTAAATGAAGGAAGAGTAGTGTTTAACGTCCCGTCGATGGTGTGATCATTGGATGGGGAAGGAAATCGGCCGTGCCCTTTTCAAAGGAACCATCCAGGCATTTGCCTGGAGTGATTTACGGACATCACAGAAAACCTAGACCCTAATAGCCGGAGGTGGAATCTGAACGGCCGTCCTTTCCCTATTTGATATTGTCAGCAATATACTGTCCTTCAACCTAACACACTTCGAATAAATTGCCTTGTTAGTGGACCTAGATGCATTCAGTAGTATTGATCTTCTGCTGTATTTATTTTATGGAACGCTATATGAGTCCGTAAGGTAAATAGAATAGAATTTGTATAATAATTTCCCAAGATAAATCATGAAGATTATGTGGCCCCTCTCGTGCATATGTGTGTAGAAACTATTTTGTCGAACCGAGTTATCAAACGCTGACGATCAGGATATAGTGGAATTATATGCTGTGTTTTGCAGTATGAGATATGGAGCCCAGTTTCGGTTGCAGCTCCGTGTTGTTTCTGAATGGCGTGAATGGCATGTAGTGACTACGTAGGTTTTCGCGGCGTGGCATCGTAGGATACTCTTCTCGGGTTGTCTGTCGGGTCGTGACGTTATCCGGACACAATTTTCCGGCAAACCATCTGGCCGCTTTCCTTAGGTGTGTGCTCTTTTACATCAATTCGCCGAAACCAAGCTCAACACTCGACTGGGTTGGCATACACAGTCGCAATAGCAAGACGCAAGGGCAACAATTTGTATCTTATAAATCATTTGATATATCTCGGAAAGACAGTGCTCGGCCACCGCAGATTTATCTTGCTGAAACAACAGTGAGTTTCTATGGTGCTCAGTAGATCGATCTTTTCTATCTTACCAATGTAAACTATCCCATAATAACAAGGGATTTAGAACAGACAGGGCTTCCTCAGTCCTAAATCATCCTTTACTGAGACCAGGAGAGTACTAGTAAGCCGGACGAAAAATCCGTTTGACTATTTGATAAGCTATGCTTCCAGCAAAAGGTATGAAAGCCAGCGATTTTCGAATTACTCTAGTGGTTCCCGCGAAGGTACAAATTGGAAGGCACAGCAGATCTGTTTGTATATCAACTCTGATTCATCAAGACTCTAAAGATGGTTCAGCTCTTTTGTCAAGCATTCTGCGTCTGAAATTGCAAAGGCTCTTTCTGCCAACGTCTGCAGGACACCAGTACGTTGGCATGGAGGATTACAGTTTGTTCCGGCCTCATAGTGATCCGTGTGAGAGGGCTTCCTGTAAACAGTGTGTCCCGATCTCACATAATATTTGCTGTACACCAAGACTTCTAGGAACGGCAGCTATACATCCCTTTCAATCTCCATCGTGAACTCGATGCGAGTATGAAGGCAATAAAAATGTTTTTAAAAAAAGATTCTGACCATCTTGCCATATCGTCAACGTACCTCCAAAAAACATGTGGGTTATAGGAACGTCGTCTTCAGCACTGTGTCCTCAAAATCTTCCATAAATAAACTGGTTACTATAGGAGATAATGGTGTCCCCATAGCCACTCCGTGAAATTGTTAAAATACTTGACGTTAAATAAAAAGTCCGTCGACCGAAAAAAGTGACACTACATCAAAGTTGACCAACACGTACAAGGAACCCCAACTCAAATACTTCAATCGCTGAATGAATACAGCAGAATTGGAAATGTTTGCATTTTCCAACGTGAGGACTGAGGACTGACGCGAGATAGTTGACCATACAATGTCGGTGGAACGGTGGCACCAGAACGAAGTTTTATTACACGGAAAATAACTGTACTGAATAGGGATTTATCTTTTACGAACCTTAGATTCTCGCACACGCGTTGTTAGTCTTCCGCAGCATTAATAGGAGCCGCCGACCGCGGATTATTTTTTTTTTTTTTTTTTTTTTATTTTTTACATATATATCCGCGGAGTAAACACAGTTCCGGCGGATTGATGTAACAGCATCACGCACCGTAGGGTGGCGGGCAGATGGATCGCCGAAATATTGTGTGCGGATAACTTCATATCCGGCAGAAGGCCAGAGAATATCATACGAAAGAATGTAATTTCGAAACATTTTATAATAGGTCTAGAAAGACTATATCAAAGAGCCAAATAACAAGAGATGAATTTCGATTTCACATTTGTCATCCTGTTACTCGCTTCTCCCCACTCCGTACAGTGTAAGACGTACAACCACGAAAGGGAAAGGCTGTCACATCTTCCACTGTCGTGATGCAAATTTCCACCTGGTTTAACTACTTTATCATAATCGTAAACGTTTTTTCTACTGGTACACTGAAAGTATGATATGCCAAATAAGCAGTTCCCCGTTTTTTTTTAATGATATAAATCAACTAACTAATCTCATAAGAGACACTCAAGAATGTTGAGGAAGATATGAGCGGATTTCCAGCAATGTAACTACACTGGAAATGTTAAAAATGTTGATACAGGAACTGCGTGCGTATATCAAGCGGTTACTGAGCTACCATGTGTCGATCCATGCTAGAAAACAAAAATCAGGACATGGTGTAGCCTTCACGGGTGGCAATGCAGACGCTGATTCAGGCATCAATTCATAGGGGGGGGGGGGGGGCGAATGTCTTGGGAAGTATTATTCGACCTGTTGACGGAGTACTGCAACGGTTGTGGGTTAACGGGTCGGACTTGCCAGTAGTTGTCGCTCATCCTATGGCACACGTCCTCTACTGAAACCAAGTGCGGAGATCGTGCAGGTCAGAGAAGTTGATGCACGACTTGCAGAGCAATTCCTTTGCGTTAGCATTACGCCACGTCGCTCGGTGTGAAGGTCCGTTTAACAATGGGATAAAAGCATCGCTGCTTGTATGAGCGGCATGTCAATTCGTTATGTCACGATACATCACTTAACAAAAGTTCACCGAACTTGTATGCGTACCTTCCCGCGCATACAAGGAGCGAATACATTTTGTATACAGCTTTTTCGGCATATACGCGACATGTTTGACAAGTTGCGCATGTGCAGTACCACTCTTTCTTGTCGTCTGCCGCTAATTTTGACAAGTTTCAGAAGTTGCGCGTTTGACAGAGAGGAAAAGGGACCAATTTAGGCATTTGGGTTAACTGGTGACAAATAAGATTTTTACATGAAAATTGCCATAGTGTACTTACGGCCAAGTTAGAAAACGGCATTTATAAAAGTTTTCAAGAGGCAAACGAGGAACTGTTGAATGCAGTCATACACAAATGCGTAACGTGTCCATTACGGAAGTGTCTTCAGAAATTTTGATATTGTATTGCATGCCAGTTGTTCGAAAGAAGTAAAAAGTGACCCATTTTAGCAAAATTTGAGAAATTTATGGTGCAAAGTATGTGCCAGCTTGACTATAATTACTCACAACAATTTAAATAATTATATAGCGTATTAAACATAATTATTATATACGAACACCAATTACAAATTCTTCGGTTAAATCATGCACAGTGACCTCGCAAACCTCAAGAATAACATTTCATATTGAGATTTTAATATTCGGCGTATATTCATTAACGTTGAAAACGAATCCCCAGTACCACAAAATCGCCGGTCGCGGTGGCCGAGGGGACTGAGGCGCTCCAGTCACGCTCTGCACGGCCACTACGGTCGGGGGTTCGAATCCCCCCTCGGGCATGGATATTTGTGCCGTCCTTAGTATTAGCTATTTCATAAGTAGTTTGTAAGTTTAGGGACTGATGACCCTAAGTCCCATAATCTATACAAACATTTGAACATTTTTGAACCACAAAATCGGAGTGTCACTGCCAACTGATCCTCTGGTTTAATCACTTCCCAAAGGTTTCTGCTGGTTTTAGACATAATAAAATCCACAACAGACAGCAAACTAACGAAATTTTTCACATCGTATTTATCCTAAATGACAAGCTCTCAGTTCTAAAATATGCGCCATCTTCTAAAGGTTAATTCTGGAACCAACACCGCATAACATCCGCGAGTAGCATGCTTGTCAAGAAACTCTCGTTGCTACAACGTGCGCTTCATACGCCTTTTTTTATCTTTCAAAAAAACAAGTACACTAGTACTAATATGTAAAAATGTTAAGTCTTCGACATCGTCGTCGGAAGCCATTGCGAACCGATACAAATCAAGTGTAAACGCACGATCATACATGTATGAGGTGGTTCCTACTTGTCGGCTCATACAAGTTGCCATACATTTATTTATTTGGTTATTTAACCTCGCCAGATTAGGGCCATAGGGCCCCCTCTTACATCTGATCAGGAACAACATAAACAAAGGATTTTATTACAAAAACACTGCAATATTAAATAACAACAATATATGATAATACTACTAATAATAAAGATAATAACACAAAAATCAAAGTAATACTAATAATAACAAGAGATATTTACATGGAGATAGATGTTTAACACATTTGAATTCAGTTTAATATAAACAGAAAGGGGAAAATGATTAGTGAAAGAGGAGAAGATTGAAAAATGACAGTGTCATTGGATGTGAGGAAGTGGAGACATATATAAATGGAGATCTCTGCTGGCGAAAGGAAAGGGATACATTCATGGGGAGAGGAGGAATTGTCAACAGTCGGCTACAGACTGGTAAGAGGAGAAAAAGATGGCTATTGTGACAGAAGGTGAACTCTTAGCTGTCTTTTAAAGTTTTGAATTGATTTTATCTCTCTTAACTTTTGAGGAAGATTGTTCCACAGACGTGTTCCCGATACAGAAAATGATTTAGAGAAGATTGCAGTGTTATGTGATGGTAGAGAGTGAGTTTTGTTTTGGTGAGAGCGTGTGTTTCTACTGTGCTGTTCAGATAGTCGCATATACATGCCGCTCATACTTGTGCCGATACGTATTTCAGGGAGATAGAATTTTGTAGAAGGTTGGGGAGTTTTATCGTTTTTTCTGCCCAGCTACTGAGAGCAGAGGAACGCAGGCGACGAGTGCCGATTGCGAGCGGACAGCGCGCGGCAGATGTGATTTGGATAAGCCACCTGCATTCCTGCCGGCCCCGGGGGGCGCGCCCGTGCCTGCCGTGTGACTGGTGGGGGGGGGGCAGGGGTGCAGCCCAATCGATACCGGCCCACGGCGGGACACTGCGCGACGCGGGCGGGATGGCTAGCGCGCTATGATGCCGCCCCATTTCTTCAGCTCAGCTGAGCACACTATCCGTGTCCTGTACGCCGGCAGGAAGAGAGACCCAACTACAAAAAGAGTCTGCATTAAAGCAGAAAAACCAGCAAGAAGGATATCACCACTGAAGTGGCGTTTGACGCGGTGCCTCATTGCAGACTGCTAAAGAAGATACGAGCTTATGGAATAGGTTCACAGGTTTGTGACTCGCTGGAAGACTTCCCAAATAATAGAACGCAGTAGAACGCAGCGAGTGTTCATCAGAGACGAGTGTATCGTCAGTCGTGCCCCAGGGGAGTGTGATAGGACCGCTATTATTTTCTATCTATATAAATGATCTGATGGACAGAGTAAGTTGTAATTTGCGGCTGTTTGCTGATGATGTTGTGGTGTATGGGAGGGTGTCGTCTTTAACTTACTGTAATAGCATACAAGATGACTTGGACAAAATTTGTAGTTGGTGCGAAGAATGGCAGCTAGCTCTCAACGTAGAAAAATGTAAAGTGATGCGCATGAGTGGGAAAAACAATGTTCGAATACAGCATTAGTAGTGAGCTTCTTGATGCTGCCGGGTCGTTCAAATATCTAGGCGTAACATTGCAGAGCGATATGAAATGGAACGAGCATGTAAGGGCAGTTGTGAGTAAGGCGGACAGCCGACTTCCCTTTATTGGGAGAATTTTGGGAAGATGTACTTCAACTGTAAAGGAGACCGCGTATAAAACGCTTGTACGACCACGTCTTGAGTATTGCTCAAGTGTTTGGGATCCGCAGCAGATCAGTTTAAAGGAAGACATAGAGGCGGTTCAGAGGCGAGCAGCTAGATTTGTTACCGGTAGGTTCGACCAATGCGCGAGTGTCACGGAAATGCTCCGGCAACTCAATTGGAGATCGCTGGAGGAAAGACGACATTCTTTTCGTGAATTTCTGTTAAGTAAATTTAGAGGGCCGGAATTTGAAGCTGAGTGTAGTACGATCTTGCTGCCGCCTACTTACATTTCGCGTAAAGATCACAAAGACAAGATAAGAGAAATTAGGGCTCGTACGGAGGCATATAGGCATACTTTTTTTCCTCGTTCAATTTGGGAGTGGAATAGGAAAGGAAATGCCTAGTAGTGGTACAGTGTACCCTCCGCCACGCACCTTACGGTGAATTGCGGAGTATGTATGTACATGTATAAGTTGAAAAACAACAGGTTTGTAGAAGAAAGAGGAGAAAAAAGATACGGGGACAAGACGATATGGCAAGGAAATAAAATTGTCCAACAATCGGTAATTGGCCAATACCTTGGGAAGAAAATTTGTTGCAAGTTCTCAGAAATCAAGGCTTACTTTATAAACATCACCAAGAGCATATAGGTCGCGTGATTTAGGTATGGGTGCGCTTACTTGAATGTATTTCATGCCGCATGAAAGTCTATGATCCTAATCTAAAATTTCAGTTTACACATATACAGACACCTCGAGTCTCCAACACACTGCGTGCAATGTATAAAATACTTTGTTCAGTCTACTACACCAACACGGGCAAAGAGATACACTTGAATTTCTAATTACGTATTTGGCCTCGTTTCATATCTACTGGTTAATTTCCACGCCCAAAATCATTTATAAACATGCAAATACAGTTTATAATTACACGGTTCGTAACAGACAGCGTTACCTCTACAAATAATCGCACACTCACGAATTATTATTACAATATATGTTTTTATTTGACCAGTTTTGGTACACAGACGCAAGCCCTGACGAGCATTGATCCAGTTGAGTAAATACTTTATAGTGAGAAGTTTACGTTAAAAACACCAAATTAAGTTCACAGATAGTGCGCTTATATTTTACAAATGTCCTTTTCGCGAGTATAATTATGAAGTCCGAATGTAGTACATATTCAGTCTTCTCAAATTCACACTTCCAAAATCACGATGTTTACACGTCTGTTGTGTTCCTCGTTAAAATTGACCAATCTTCTGCGAGACCACCTGAAGTTGGCGCCTGTGCACTTCGACCCTAAAATTTACTAACTCGTACCACATTCACACGAAAAATTCTAAAGCCCACCCGTGTGATGAAGGGGGATGCTGATTGCTTCCATGTGAAAAGCAAGTTTTGGCAAGCTGTTGGGTTCCCCAGCCGGCCGGCTAACAGTTTGGACCTACTGAATGGAATACAGGTCGTTAGGAAAACCCTACCCTAATCTGCTCGGAAACAGGAAACGGTGGTCTTGGATGAGCGAGAGCGGCTATCCCAGATTGGAACTGAAATACAATATAGCCACACACATTCTAAAAATCCATATAACAAACATACCCATGTCCGAGGAAGGACTCGAACCACCAACCGGACCGGGCGCGCAATTTGTGACACAAATTACATGTTTGATAATGTTAATGCATAGAAGTATGAAATCACGTCAAAATTTCGACAAAAAAAGTTGGCACAGTTTAGAAAAACAAAATTGTGGAATATTGGATTTTAACATTTTATCAAAAAATGAATGTTACTACAAGAGATACAGCCATTGAAATTTACAGGCACTATAACGTTTTCCCTTCCTGAGTAAATGAGCTGTTTCTTGTAGTTTCAACACCATAGTAGCCTTTTTGTTGAATGTTCTGAATATAAATCTTCAGACAGACTTCTTGAGGAGGAGAGTGATACGGATATCTGATTGTAAACCACTGCCTATTACCTTAGGCCTTTTTGACTGTACTGAACAGGTGTTCCGCGTATTCTGTAATTTATATTTATACAGTTAACAGGCAATGCAATTTATAACCAACTATTAGCCGCCAATTTCGCTTAATTTTTCCTGGAAGTCTTGCAACTTGTTTCTCCCTGTTGGTTTATGCCAAGTTCGGAGTAAAAATGGTTCTATATGACGGTGATAGAAAATAGAATTTATCCTTAGCATTTTTCTCTTACACATTCCGTATTTCATACATTTATTAGATGTATTTGTAATTCGAATACAGCCAAATCGTTTAGGGGTCTACGAATAAACGCTTTAAGAATGTAAAATACTCATTGACTTATTATTAACGTTTTTTAATTCACGGTATAAGGTTGCGTCTCCTATTAAAAAGCATAGTACTTATTTTTAAAGAGATGGAAGTTGCGTGATAGTGGGGTTAACTACATAGCGGTCAATTACATCAACGTATCTGTGCAGGATGCCTAATATATTTATAGCTTGCGCAGGTATCTTGATATGCTTAGTGTTCTGAATAGCCGGCCGCGGTGGCCGAGGGGACTGAGGCGCTTCAGTCACGGCCTGCACGGCCCCTACGGTCGGGGGTTCGAATCCCCCCTCGGGCAAGGATATTTGTGCCGTCCTAATTCGTAAGTAGTTCATAAGTAGTTTGTAAGTTTAGGGACTGATGACCCCGTAGTTAAGTCCCATAAGATTTACAAACATTTGAACAATTTTTTTTTCTGAATAATATGCTTTTAGGAGGTATGACTGTGGAAAATCATCGTCTTGTAGTAGCAGAGAATCTCTTAATAACTCTCTAAACATTATCACTATTAAAATACCTTTTTGTTTTCAGGAGGAACACTCAACAATTTAATATGTAGCTAGAACAAGTTACTATATTGCTTTTCAGCTTGCAAAGGGCTGTGCAATTTCACTGAGTTTCGTGTTACGTTGACAGTGTGGAAACTCGACAACAGCAGTGCTAGACTTCTTGGTGTGCTTGTACCCAGGAAAAGCCATTAGCCGCCCCAAGGGCCCCGGGTTCCCCGCAAGTGTCACTCCCCGCAAGTGTTCCAACCCCCTTATAAACTACCTTATACTAAACATAACATAAACATCCATAAAACTTTCATCCATTATGTGTTGGAACCTGCGAATGTGTCTTGAAATAGGTTTCAGAAATTACTGCAACCAGTCGCCTTTTTTCTTCTTAATGAAGATTTATTAAACCATGTACGGTTTCAAGCTGCCTAGCAGCTCATCATCAGATGGTGTATACATTTAGTGCAAATTACATTTGTATAGTTATGAGTTTCACATTTAGTTTGACCATGTGTTCTCAGCTTTTGGATACCATTTCACAACACTGCCCTTCCATCAGTACACCGCAGCAACTGCCACGACATTCAAGTGGTAAAATTAAACAACACTGCACACATTACACATTAGTAATGTGTGTGTGCAGTGTTGTTTAATCTGCATGGCCGAAGGTGGATTTGAACCATCGTCCTTCCGAATACGAGTCGAGTGCGTTACCACTGCGGCACCTCGCTCGGTTGTTTTGTAACATCTTTGAAAAGATGTATACTACAGTCAGTTGTCACCTGATGATGGCCTGAGAAGACGCAAGCCGGTTAGTGAAGTTCTACAAAAATGTTGAAATGTTCAAATGTTTGTAAAGCTTATGTGGGATTTAACTGCGGCGACATTAGTCCCTAAACTTACAAACTACCAGTACTTATAAACTACCTTATACTAAAGGCAACACAAACATCCATGCCCGATGGAAGATTCGACCCCAGACGGGGAACGGCCTCGCACATCGGAGCATAGCGCCTCAATGCGCCCGGCCACTCTGCCGCTGCAGGAAGTTGTTCCTTTATGTTATTATTATCATGTTCTGTCAAGCACCGACGGAACATTCAGCTAATTGTGTTTTTCTTTCATATCTTGTTTTAATAAGGATAGGCAAAAAATTCAAATGTCTGTAAATCTATCGGACCAAACTGCGTGGTCATCAGTTCACAGCTTACAAACTACTTAAACCGAGGTAAACTAACCTACGGACAAACATACACACCCATGCCCCAGGGAGGACTCGAACCTCCACGGCGAGCAACCGCGCGCTCCGCAGCGAGACGCTTTAGACCGCTCGGCTACTCCACCGCGGCTAAGGATAGGCTTCTGCTACTTCGCTGATGTACAGAATATGTAATAATAAATCAATACTTAAAAGTACAGCTCTAAAATCGGCAGAATATTTATAATGTGCAGCCGATATTTTATAGCCGGATAGGTCGATGTTTTCTTTCCTTATATAGACACTACACAGCGTAGGCCGATAACGATAACAGCCGTGGAACACGGAAATGAAGGTGAGCTTCGCATGTTGAGAAGGGACGTTTGTGAACGAGGCCCAGGCAATAAGCAGGGGACAGCCTCTTCAGCGGGAACCCTGCATTTGGCTGGATACCGTTAAGTGCACGTCGACGGGTACCAAGACGCGCGCCCTACCAGCACCCTCTATAGAAGAAAGCCTGCGCACGACGTTACAACATGGCGGCGGTGAGAGGCTTAGCGTCCTCTGAAAGACTGTAAACATCAGCAGTGCACGCTGTTTATAGTGCATTCTTTCGTTCAGGACTGTATTTATTACGTAAATTGGTGTTTTGTACGGTGTGATCGCTACGCTGGACGATTTGTGTGTGTGTGTGTGTGTGTGTGTGTGTGTGTGTGTGTGTGTGTGTGTGTGTGTGACAACAACGTGTGATCTCTTTTTTACTGACAAAATGCCGTTTCGCTGTTCTGTGCCGAAATGTAGAGGAAATTACGACTGTGGCCCAAAAGTTACCGTCTTTAAACGTCCGGAGAAGACTAAGCTAATGGGGGCGGTTCCGTAAATAAAATGAATCGCCAAATCCAACGGTAAACAGTCATGATTTAAAACTCTAAGGTTAAACAAAAACGAAAACTTATTAACTTGAAGAAGGAACCAAGTTATCCTGGGAATTCTTGATATTCATTTCTTCTTCGGACGTTTCAAGACGGTAACTTTTGGGCCACAGTCGCAATTTTCTCTACATTTCGGCAACAGCAAAACGGCATTTTGTTAGTAAAAAAGAGCTCACACGTTGCTCTCTCACACGCACACAAATCGTCCAGCGAAGCGATCACACCGAACACATCAGCAATTTACGTAATAAATACCCTCCTGAAGGAAATAATGCACTATAAACAGTGCGCCTCGGTTGCACAGTGGTAGAGTGCCAGACTACAAGTCCAAAGGTCGTGGGTTCGATCCCCGCCAGATTCTAGGATTTTTATCTGTCACTTTCCACTTCTTTCACCTCTGGCAGTATTGCTCATGTGAAAAATACCGAGTAGCACCGTGGTTCGGAACCCACGTTAAACTGTAGGTCCCCCTATAACTGGCTGGGTAAGTCAGTTCCAAGGTCGGAGGAAGGCAACGGCATACCACCTCCAAACAGGACCATGCCTAGTAAAGCACTGTGGTGTTCAAACCAATCTTCGGATTGTTGACTGCTTTACCTTTTAAACAGCGTGCACTGCTAATGTTTACAGTCTTTCAGAGGACGCTAAGCCTCTCACCGCCGCGCCGCCATGTTGTGACGTCGTGTGCAGGCTTTCTTCTATAGGGGGTGCCGGCCCTACACGCTCGTAACACAGGACAAGAGAGGGCAGAACGCCCGTGCGCGTCACGTGGCGGCGTTGGACGGGCCAAGCTCGCAAACGCCGGGAAACCTGTTGTCGCCTCTTTTACGCCCCCCCCCCCCCCCTTTTCCGTTCTGCAGCACACTGGCCGGCGGCCGTGGCGTTATGGATGGCCCGCTCTAGTGTGTCTCCCTCTCCTTAGCCGCTCGCTCTGGCCAGCATTTTTGCGGCATTTCTGTCATCGTTATATACTAAATGAAGTGTTAAGTGCCACCGACAAGGGATCTCAAATCGATTCCATATCTCTGGATTTCAAGAAGGCATTTGACATTGTACCCCATAAGCGGCTTCTTATGAAATTGCGTGCTTATGGAATATCTTCCCAATTGTGCGGTTGGAATCACGATTTCCTATCAGAAAGAACACAGTTCGTTGTAATTGACGGTAAGTCATCGAGTAAAACTGAAGTGATATCTGGCGTTCCACAGGGAAGCGTTATAGGTCCCCTACTCTTCCTCATGTTTATAAACGATTTAGGAGACAATCTGAATAGCTCCCTTAGATTGTTCGCGGATGATGCTGTCGTTTATCGGTTAGTGAAGTCAACAGAGGATCAAAAGCAACTGCAAAGCGATTTAGACAAAATTTCTGCATGGTGCGAAAATTGGCAATTTACACTAAATAAAGAAAAGTGTGAAGTAATACACATGACCACTAAAAGAAATCCGCTGAACTTCAATTACGCGATAAATCAGTCAAACCTTAAGGTCGTAAATTCTACCAAATACCAAGGGGTTACAATTACGAACAACATTGACTGGAGAGAACACATAGAAAATATTGTGGGGAAGGCGAACCAAAGGTTACGTTTCATCGGCAGAACGCTTCGAAGATGCACCAGCTCCACCAAAGAGACTGCCTACATCACACTTGTGCGTCCTCTCGTGGAGTACTGTTGCCCCTTGTGGGAACCTCACCAGGTGGGACTGACGGAAGATATTGAGAAGGTTCAGAGAAGGGCAGCTCGTTTTGTTTTATCACGTTACGGGGAGGAAAGCGTCACGGACATGTTGCACGAATTGGGGTGGAAATCATTAAAAGAAAGACGTTATTCATTGCGGCGTGATCTGTTTGCGAAGTTTCAATCACCGACTTTTACTTCTGAATGTGAAAATATTTTGTTAGCGCCCACCTACTTAGGGAGACATGACCATCCCAATAAAATAAGAAAAATCAGATCGAAAACAGATCGATTTAGGGGTTCTTTCTTCCCGCGCGCTATTAGAGAATGGAACGGTAGAGAAAAGTTATGAAAGTGGTTAATAAACCCTCTGCTAGGCACTTAAATGTGATTTGCAGAGTATCGATGTAGATGTAGACGGCTGCGACAAATTTATCGCAACGAGCGCAACACCACTTCGTGGGCGCCAGTATTGTCTGTGGCGCGTGATTGGTTTACCATTTTTTTAAAGAACAGGTTCGCTGCGACTATTAAAATCCTTTATTGAAGGCCACAAGACCGTTTTCGCAATTTAAAATTGCATCATCAGGTGTTATTTCAAATCATTAACTAGATATAATATGAAATTGGATGGAGCTCATTCCCCCTCATTTAAGTCCATGCTTCAATGAAAAATTCAAACTGTCTACTCAAAGAGTTCATAATTGACAACCTTTTGGCGAGATTTGAAGTCATCCCAATATTTCATATGATGATGGTCTGGGGAAGCACTATGTTATTATCGGTCTCCACCTGGTCATTGGAGTCAATAGATAAAAATGGGACACCATATATAACTCAAAATGTTCAAATGTTGGTAAATCTATGGGACTTAACTACTGAAAATGAAAGGACTGGAACCTCCGACAGAAAGCATTTATCGGTCCAGATTGTCCGACAGAACACTTAACAAAAGCTACTCGAAGCGCAAATGCCAGTTCGCGGAAAAAAAATTTTCAACTGGTAACATACAGTTTGTAGAGAAATTTTACTTGTGTTTTCAGAAACATGGCTTCAGACAATAAGCCAATTTGAGTTTACTTTTCTTGTTTACATGGCAATGACAATGTCTCTACAGAAAGGGGCAACATTACTAGGTTGTATGTTTGAAGAGCGATTCCCAATATATACACAAAGAAATAATTAAAATTTACGATAGAACTCTTACATTTACTTACATTTATTTACATCTCTTTCAAATGGTTAAGACAGAACAAGAATATCTGAGACAGCAGGACGAAAAAGGGAAGATGATGGCATATGTTATCAGTTTAGTTCAGTATGTAGTCTGTTTTATACATTACAATTGTGAATGCTGTTACGATAAAGGTTGATAGATCCACTGTATAGAGTGCAGAACTGCCTGTGAAATTTTGTTTACAAACGTCTCACGAATTTTGTCACATTATAAAATTGACCTTAAGAATGTTTTTGCGCATTCACAACACTGCGTCGCACGTTCACCGAAGAGAAGAAACTACAATTAAACTTTTTCTACTAATACGAGGCGCGTCCAGAAAGTAAGTTCCGTTTCAATTTATCTCTGCTGCAGCGCTGCGATTGCAGTTCCGCACATGCGCTGTAGACGATGTGTATCAAGTGAGAAGAACGTGCGGTGGCCGAGGAGAATAAGGCGCTCCAGTCACGGTATGCACGGCCACTACGGTCGGGAGTTCGAATCCCCCCTCGGGCATAGATATTTGTGCCGTCCTTAGTAGTAGCTAGTTCATAAGTAGTTTGTAAGTTTACGGTCTGATGACCCCGTAGTTAAGTCCCATAGACTATACAAACATTTAAAAGAACGTGTGCCATTTGGAGATCGTTGTTACTTACGTACTCTTTGTTGTGATTATTTGAAATGCCGGCGTTGATTGAAAATCCCGCCGCCGTCGGTGATTCGGTTTCTGAAAGCGAGGAAAGTGAAACCAAGTGAAATTTATCGGCAAATTTGCGATGTTTACGGACCGAATGCGATGAGTGATTCGATGGTGAGACGATGGGTCCGATAGTTCAATGGCGGGCGTAGAGATGTGCACGATATAGAACGAAGTGGGCGTCCACCTTTGGTTACAGAAGAACTGGTTCACGCGATTGATGACAAGATCTAGGAAAACCGTAGGTTTACAATTAGTGCTGTCGCTATGGACTTCCCCAAATTTCACTGTTTACAACTGGTTGAAGACACAGGCGGCAGATTTCTATTAAGAAGGTATACAAAACCTGGTGCCACGCCATGACGAGTTGTAGAACTTTGTGCAATAAAAATTTCTTCTGTATCTGTTTACAATTTCATTTTATTACCAAACGGAACTTACTTTCTGGACGCGCCTCGTACAATTCCAGTTTACTGCAATTAAGCTCTTACGTAAGTTCATGGCAATGCGTTTAAATTCATAGTTTCTAATCTGAGTAACAATCTTTCCAAGTCGGCGTTAATGTGGTTGTGATCTGATAAATCGGAAGCGGGTACACTTTAATCTTTCCGTGAGAGCCGTCAACAATACGCGAGGCTGTGTCGTCCACGGCGACGGGCCAGTGGGCTGATGCTCCTCGCCAGGCAGCCAATCAGAGCCCGCCGCCGGCGGCGCTCATGTTTAACCAATCGCAGCCCGCCGGCCGAACACGGCCATTACTTGGGGATGCGCATGGATAACCGCAGGGCTCTACTCCGACACTCTGCACACAATTAACTACGCTAGACTGCCGTGGAATGGAATGGAATGGACTTTGGTTGCCGTCACATCGCCACTCTCCCGCTGCCCTCACCACATCCATGTCGTGTTACTTCTTATACGAGGGGCGTTTGATAAGTCCGTGCAAAAGTCCGAGAGGTGGCACCATCGATACGTATCGAGGTCATGTTTAGTTAGTAACATCTCTGAAAAGAGATTTAGTTACCTTTGCTCCAGTTGTGACGCCGTTTGTTAGTTAGGTGGAGACGTTTTTTCGACAATACAAGTTAATTCTACAATGGGGAACTTCAATGTGTACGAGGCGCTGCGATTGCTGTTCCGCACATGCGATGTAGACGATGTGTATCAAGGAGAAGAAAGTGCGCCATTTGGAGATCACTGTCAGTTACGTACATTTTGTTGTGCTTGTTTGAAATGTCGGCGTTGATTGAAAATCCCGCTGCCTGTGAAATCAGGTCGGTGATTCGGTTTCTGAATGCGAGGAAAGTGAAACCAAGTGAAATTTATCGGCAAATTTGCGATGTTTACGGACCAAATGCGATGAGTGATTCGATGGTGAGAAGATGGGTCCGACAGTTCAATGGCGGGCGTAGTGATGTGCACGATGAAGAACGAATTGGGCGTCCACCTTTGGTTACAGAAGAACTCGTTCACGCGATTGATGACAAGATCCAGGAAAACCGTAGGTTTACAATTAGTGCTCTCGCTATGGACTTCCCCCAATTTCACGATCACTGATGTTTCCAACTGGTTGAAGACACAGGCGCCAGATTTCTATGAAGAAGGTATACAAAACCTGGTGCCTGAAAAATTTCGGAAGTTATGTGGAAAAGTAGTTTAAGAGTTGTAGAATTTTGTGCAATAAAAATTTCTTCTGTATCTGTGTACAATTTCATTTTATTACCAAACGGATCTTACTTTCTGGACGCGCCTCGTATATTTGGATTTATTTTTTGACGTACTATCTGTACATTCATCGAAGTACAACGTCGAGCTATGTTAATGACCAGAAGATGGTACCTTTGTGTGCCGAAACCTACCTTCAATGATACTAAAAATAGTTTTGAGATCTTGACAAAACATTTCATTTTGAGATACGTGTGCCCTGTGTGGTAGAATTCGCTTCAAGCGTTACAGAGATCTACCTATAAACAAACTTGGTTAGCGGACTAAGTCTGCAAGAGATGTAGACACACTGCACCTCTAGGTGCTGTAACAAAATCCACCAAACACAGCTACGTGGACAGGCGGTGCCCTGCGTTGTAAGTCTTTGTCACCCCATTTTCACCCCCATTCGCTCCCCCGCGCTTTTACATGGTCATGTAGTTTAAAATTTCAAGGCTCTCAATAGTGGAGAATCAACTGCAAAATTTGATCCGAACATAGAAACAGAGTGACCTAAAAAAGTATTAATAAATACTGGCAAACAGACTATGTGCTAGATGTAGATTATTGCCTGGAGTTGGCTCCATTAATCTGGACACTGAAAACCTGGCATAACAAAAAGCTGTTGTTTGTTAGTCTGTATCAAAAATATCTTCATATACCGTAACACAAAAAATTACAGTACCTTATCGTTGGTTGGTTGTTTAGGTCGGGGAGACTAAACTGCCAAGGCCATCAGTCCGCTGGTGGAGAGGGGACAGAGTGAGGATAGAAAAGGAGGGGAAGGGAAACGAAATGCAGTCGAAGGAGAAAAAAAGGAAGAAAGACTGCATTAGCTCGGGGCCCCGTGCTCGCCATGCAGTACTTACGACAGAACCGCGAACTCCTTGGGGGAGGGGGAATATGTCATCGACTAACAACAGTTTACCACTGACTAATGCAGTTAGGCTCAACTGTGTATGACCGTATTCCCTTGTCAAATGTTCAAATTAATTTATGTTCAAAATGAAAAACACCAAGATAGCATTATTAATATACTGACGACCGGTTTCGATGGGCTATGCCATCATCTGATCATATAAATTCTACAGTGTGGTCAGCTTACAACTATATATATAAAAGAAAGTCGTGTTAGTTACACTATTTATAACTAAAGAACGTCTGAACCGGTTTGGCTCAAAATTGGTGGGGAGGTATCTTAGAAGCAGGAGACCGACATAGGATACTTTTTGTCCCGTCCGACCGCGTTCCCGTGTTACGTGACATAAAACAAAGTACGCTTCCAGATCCGATCATTTTCTAGATTCTCCCAGAATCAGCTTATTAATTCGTTACTCGCCTAGCGACAAAACACGCTGCATCGTAGCAAACAAATACGCCAAGGAGGTTAGAGGCGTTATCAATGCTGAGAACACATGAGAAACATCTTCCTCAGTAAGTTTAATGTATCTGAAACTAAATTATTATGCGGATTATCAAAATAATAATATTTACTATGAAGAGAAAACAACTGTTGACATCTAAAATTTCATTGGCTATCTCAAGATTTTGCCGCGATTGGTCGGCTTCATACCCACGATCCAGCAGCTGTTGCCAACATAGCTATACCACGCCTGTGTTGCTGATTGTAAAATTTTACCGGATATAGCAATGTTGTTAATCGTGTTTCAGTTAGATTCCTAATAAGAGTTCTTTATTCACTTACAGGTCAGGAAACAAACAGACGAATATTGCTGTCAGTTACAAAAACCATACTATCTGGTTGAGCGAACTAGCCATTTTGGCAGCGAAAAATAAGGACGTAGACGATTTGAACATAAAAATTCAAAGCAAAATCGCTGGGCAATAACATACATTTATTAATATTGTCTCAAGGAAATGTATTACTTTGATATTTCCATTCATTTACTTCCATGGTTTCCATTTCCGATCTTGTTGAAGTCGTCAATTATATAAAAAAAAAAAAAATAAATAAATAAATAAATAAATAAATAAATAAAAAATTCCGGAATTCATTGGATTTACTAGGAATGCCACCGCACGATTTGTAAATCAAGGTTGGGTCTGTGATAATCACGTTACCCAATCTACGCCAACCGAAACTATACAATGGTACAACACACTTTGTGAAGAAGCTGACGAACAATGCGATTGAAGCAACGATAATCACAGGAAAGTTCAAAGGAGAGGATGTTCTTATTCCAAGAATACCACTGATTGTAACCGACTTGCTGTTTCAAGTTTACCGTTCGCTTTGAATTCACAATGACGATTAAAAAAGCGCATGACCAGTCGTTGGAAGTTTGTGGATTAAATCTTGAATCGCCGTGTTTATCACATGGACAGTTTTACGTGAAGTGTTCGAGAGCTGGTAAACGATCTGCACTGTTCGTTTTCTCTCCGGACAGAAAGACAAAAAAATATCGTTCATCAACTAGCGTTACAATGAACGCAACACAAAGAATTGCGAAGCGTATTTGTATTTCAGTTAATTATTTTGTTTCAGAAGGACTTTCTATCATTAAAGTATGATGGTGCTATAATTACTTTGTTTCAGCTCATTGGCTCTCAAGAAGATATAAACTAGTTATAAAAAGCATTTCTATTCTGCTCGCTGCAAGAAAAACTTGCTATGCTGTGCTGTAAAAATGTGCGGTTTTGTTTTCCTTTTTCCAGTCATTTTTAACATGAAACAGGAAAGTTTTTTATGCTTCATTGTATAATCACGCCTGTTCGTACAATAAAATCATTAAAAGTACGGCCATTAAAGCTACTAACCTCACAGATAGAGCAACTCGAAAGGTTTCTCTAATAACCCGTTTCCAATTGATTTACCCATCCATTTTGACTTATATTACCAATCAGGGTCCCAATAACAATGAGGAGGAGGAGGAGGAGATTGAGATTGGGAATGATATGGATTTAAAAAGGGGGGATGATATAGACGCAGAGAGGAAGAGGAGATGGATATGGTGTGGGGTAAGAGGGAGTGGTGTGAAGGTGATGGAAAAAAGACAGGGAGAGGAGGCGATGTGAAAATACAGGAGGGAGGAAGGGATAGACATAGGGAGAAGAAGAGGAGAGAATGGGGTATATAACCCACACACATTAGCTACTGCGAAGAGTTGACGGGTTTGCTAGTCTTTAATAATTTTGAACATACTTCATAATGCAGATCGTCTCCATCCTGCAGTGTGAATGTCAAATTTTCAAATGTTTGTAAAGCTATGGGACCAAATTGCAATGGTTCTCAGTCCCTAGATTCACAAATTACTTTATGGTAAGGGCAAAACACACGCGCCTTAGATCGCACGGCATCCCTTGTCAAACAACACGTTTAACTGTCGAGGCGGTGGGACGCCTGGTTCAGCAGGACAGGGCGTGCAGCGTCAGTTAGGGGCAGTGCGTGGCGCGTCACGCAGCACAATGACTATCGATTACTCTGCCGGCGCGGCGATCTCGGCCCATCTCACACCCCGTCTCTCCGTCACGCACCGCAGCCACCCACTCACCAAGTGGCTGGCTACACTCCCGGTAACAGCGGCCGTGTCGATGATTAAAATGGCCACACTATAGTCTGTTCAAAATTACTTAACTGACAGCCACTGCAAAAGTAATAGAAGGAGGATCCCATGCAGGAAGCACGGACCGCAGTCCGCCAATCCCACAGCGCATGCAGCCCACAGTTGCCAACCTTCACCTAACATCACAACACTTATCGCTGGCATCGTGTTTCAGTTTCAGGCAGATAGTTGTCCTCCGTAGTTGTTACGTCTTGTGATTTGGTCTTTTGCTGTTTTTATGGTTGCATAAGTTATTATTACATTTGCTGTTACTGTTTGAAGTTCGTCGAGTGTCACGAGAGGTTGGGTTGTTTGCTTGGTATAGGGGGACTAAACTACTGAGGTTATCAGTCCCCCGGTGGGGAGGGGAGGAGAAACGAAATGCTTTCCAGGAAGTAAAGAAGGAAGGAAGACTGCATTAGCTCGGGGCCCCGTGTTCGCCACGCACGTACTCACGAAAGACCCGTGAACCCCCTGGGGAGGAGTGCCATCGTTTAGCCAGGGTATTGCCGTATGACGTCCGAATTGGTTAGAAAGTTTCGTGCCAACTTGACCCACTTCTCTCCATTAAACTGACCATTTGATATAAATGATATAACACTGAAGATAAACAAAATCACCATTTCGAATATTCTAGAAATAAAAAATCGAAAGTTGAAACTGTTGGAGGGAAACGTATGGGTAAGTGGATTAGCAACATTGTTTTGTTTGTGGACGATACGACTCGTCATTATGTTTATGATTATAATCACTTAAAGCAAAATCGGCCATAAATTACTGGTCACCGTTAAATAATCACGTCCTTTCACATCACTTACACGACCGAGGATTTCACTGTGGAAGTTGGAGATGATCACTTCATTAAACAGGAAGTTACATTCAATTACCACCATATAAATGAAGTTCGCGTGCGTATTTTGCAGTGGTCAATAGTTACAAAAGTAAACAAAAATATGGTGCAGTTCTTCCAGAACACGTGGATGCAAGTTCTATTTCTATACGGGAAATACTTTGCGAGTTGAATGAAATGTGAGATACCGTATGAGTTCCGTGCGCACGTGCCAACTTTTGGTGTGACTGCACATGCTCCTGCAGAACTGGCAGTTTTAAAGTAATTTTGAACAGTCATCAGTCTCGCAAACCTTATAAACCAAAAAATTCTGAAAAACCCTTCTATCAAATAACTTTCAAACGCGAATCAGTCTTAGCACCTCGACAAATTGGGGTTAATGAAACGTATTTCACACTGTGCGCAGTCAAGTCTATTTACCTGAAAGCCGTTTCCCTCCCAGTAAAGTAGCGAAAAGTCATCAAAATCTTGTTATTATCACCGGCACCTATATAACGTAGTATACTACAGAAACAACGCTCCACTACCTAAGAGATTTCTTTTAGATGGCGCACTAGTGTGACCAGGGCCAACACCAACGGCTGGCAGTGGCCAGGTGGCAGCTAGACCAGAAATGCGGCTGGTCGACACGGCTTTTCAACAACGTGTACAACAAGTTTTGATGAAGTATCACAGAAAGAGCAAAACTAGGGTAATGGAGTGCAGTCTAAGAAAATCAGGTGATGCTGAAGGAATTAGATTAGGTAACGAAACAATAAAGGAGGTAGGTGAGTTTTGTTACTTAGGCAGTAAAATAACAAATGATGGTCGCAGTACAGAGAATATAAAATGCAGAATGGCAATGGGTAGAAAAGAATTTTGGAAAAAGAGAAATTTTCTAACATCTAATATTAATTTAAGTGTACGGAAGTTTTTTCTGAAGGCATTTGTGTGGGGTGTTGCCTTGTATGGGAGTGAAACTTGGACAATAAACAGTGCGGACAGGAAGAGGCTTTTGAAATGTGGTGCTACAGAAGAATGCTGAAGATTAGGTGGGTGGATCGCGTAACTAATGAGGAGGTACTGAACATAATTGGGGAAGAAACGAATTTTTGGCATACCTTGACTAAAAGAAGGGATCTATTGGTAGGACAAATTCTTAGACATCAAGGAATTGTGAATTTAGCGATGGAGGGAAGTGTATGTGGGGTAAAAACCGCAGAGGGAGACCAATGGGTACAGTAAGCAGATTCAGACAAATGTAGGTTGCCGTTCGTATGTGGCGTTGAAGACGCTCTCGCTCAGGATAGGCTACCGCGGTGAACCTGATTCATCGAAACAACTGAGTAATGATGACGATACACTGTTATTAGTACTCCCATAATCGCTGGTTTCTTGTGAAGACTGCGATGTAGTATTTCGTTGTGAAGAACAACAACCAGGTTGCGTAGGGTAGTTTTGCTGGTGCTATCTTGTTGCTTAAAAAGGTAGCGATGGAGCCTGAGGATGGCACTGTGAGTATCCTGGTCATGATTTTGAGGACAGAAAGTGTACTGTGGATGGTGTTTGTAGAGAGAGGTGTGTGGATAACTGGGGTCCCGTTGAGCATCTTCAATAATACTCAAGATCCGTCGTTTCGCAGATAACTTCAGGAGTTGAGGTATTTTTCTTTAATTAGGTAACCAAAGGTAATAGAAAGACGCTGTCCTTGTCAGTCATCAAATGTTGAAACGTTTGTAATCCTATGGGACTCAACGACTTAGGTTATGAGTCCCTAGACTTATAAATTATGTTAAACTACGGACGACAAATAGTCCCATGCCAGAGGGAAGACTCTAATCTCCGACGGGGAACGGCCGCTCGCACCGCAGTAGGCGCCTTAGTGCGCTCGGCTATTCCGCCGCGAGGTCTGTCAATCATTTATCTAGTTGCTGCCTCGCTTCTGCAGATTTTACAGGTTTGAGATTTCTCTGCCTTCCTTTTCTTGCTGTGTACAGTCCACTTGCAACTTTGCTTTCTTCTGAGGCCTGGTGTTCAACACTTTTTGACATAACGCTGCTGTGCGTATGTGCACTGAGTAGTGGTAGTATTCATAAATGACAGCAGATAGAAATATATAGCGTCTTCCTTGTAGCGGCAGAAACAATTATACGGGCAAACCTTTTTTCGGTTTTACGAATCTTTTATATGTTTACTGAATAAACCGAACAGAAAGTAGTAGACACTGAGAAAAAAGTCATAGAACTGCATGGCTAGTATTTGTATTTGCAGAAACTCATGTCTGGCACTGAATGGATAGAAAGTCAAACAGAAGAACAATAAAGTATTGAATACTTAGGGTAAAGTAGCAACGTAAGTAATAAGCAGGCCATTCACCTGGATAAAAGTTGTGACTCCTGTTCATATGGTACCGTAACAGTGACCATAAGGAGATAGGCGAAAATGCTTCTTGTTGCGGCGACGCGTAAACAATGTGTTGTCTACGGGCCGAGGAGCAACATTTGGGCCAAGAGAGGTCCGCTGATATAGGCCACGGGCTATCGCAGTGAGGAAAGATGTGAGTAAGGCGGGGGGATAGAAGGAGGGGGAGGGATAGGAGGAAGGAAGAGGACGGGGAGAGGTAGGAGGGCGGAAGAAGAGGTGGTTCGATTAGAGGGCGCACAGTACATTCGCTGCCGCTGTTGCTTAGTCGTGCCACGTACTACCCTTAATGACGACGGCGACCCATAACACCGTAAAAGCAGATACGTAGCGGATATGAACCGACCGCGTTACATTTATTACTGGTCCTTGATGACGCTAATTGTTGTGAACCTAAATTTATATCTTACACGACTTCTCTGAAATTTACATTAAAGAGCGTAGCAGAAGATCCATCGAACCATATTCAGACTATTTCCAGCCGTTCCACTATCGTTTAGTGCATGGGGAAAACTAACGCTTACCGTTCGAGCTTTGACTTATCTTATTGTGATGGTCATTTCTTCCTCTGTAGGGGGGGGGGGGGCAATAAATGTTTTCTCATTCGGAGGAAAATGTGATTTTAGTTTCGCAGATAGCTCCCGACGCATCGAAAAAGTCTTTTGTTTTAATTATTACAACCCTTACACTCACGTATAACATCCAACGCTTTGTCCCCTAATGCGTGGTAAAAATAAAATGAGCTGTCGTCCTTTGTACTTCCTCAGTCTCTTCTGTTAAATATATTTGTCAAGGATCCCACACCGAGAGTAATATTCTTGCAGATGACGAACGTGCTTAATGTAGATGTGTTGCATCTTTTGAATGTTCAGCCAACAAAACGTAGTCTTTGGCTTGCCTTTTCCAGTGTTATCTAAGTGCTTTTTCGAATCAAAGTTGTTTTTAATTGTAATTCGTTGGTATTTAGTTGAATTGACAGCCTTGATTTATGTGCGATTTATTACATATGGGAAATTTAACGCGTTTCTTTTAGTATTCGTGTCAATGTTCTCACACTTTTCTTTATTTGTGGCCACAATTATCACTATTCGCGTAATACTGATATCGTGTCTAGATCATTTTTCATTTCGTATTTATCTTCTGGTGACAATAGACGGTAATTGACAGGACAGTCTGCAGAAACCTATCACGAGTTCCTCAGAGTATGTCACAGATAATTATATAAATTAGGTACAGCAAACGAAATGTGACACCTTTCTGGGGAATGTAGATATTTCAGTTGAGAACCCCAGCCTACGACGCAAGTCGAGGACTCTGTAACGTTCACGGTCGCAGTTTCAAATGTTTGTATAGCTTATGGGACTTAACTACGGGGTCATCAGTCCCTAAACTTACAAACTACTTATTAACTGACTAATTGTAAGGACGGCACAAATATCCATGCCCGAGGGGGTTTCAAACCCCCGACCGTAGTGGCAGACCGTGACTGGAGCGCCTCAGTCCCCTCGGCCACCGCGGCCGGCCACGGTCGCAGTTCAACCTTCTCAGTCTCTGATTAAGACCCTCCATTCTGCTCCTTGTCAGACGTCCATACTCGATCCTGTCGACAATGCTGCAGATTGTGAGACCTTCCTTCATTTCGATAGCAAGACTGACAGTCTCCACTTATTCACATAGTCGCTGGAAATCAGACACTGTATTCGAATCCAAAGTGATTAGTGCCAACATGTAGATGTCTCTCCATGGCACCCGAAAGGACCCTTTCCATATGTGGTGTGACTGTTCCCAGACCATCAGATCAATCCAGACATTGAGGTAACAAAAAGAGACATGCCCTAGAGAAAGAGCCCACGCTCTCTAGTACCTACTAGTGCCGTAAACTACTAATTTGAAAACAGGCTGACGCTACTCGCATTCAAGTCTAATCATATTTATTACAAGAGTTGACGAACATTGTTCATGCACTACATCAGGGCCGGCCGCGGTAGCCGAGGGGACTGAGCGCTCCAGTCACGGTCTGCACGGCCACTACGGTCGAGTGTTCGAAATTCCCCCTCGGGTATGGATATTTGTGCCGTTCTTAGTCTTAGGTAGTTCATATGTAGTTTGTAAGGTTAGGGACTGATGACACCGTAGTTAAGTCCCGTAAGCTATACAAACATTTGAATATTTTTGAACTACATCCGGTTTTGGTGGTCGCGGGAGGGAGCCGTTTCAATCGGCACGGCGTTGCGTCACGCAGGCTCGGTAAAACACTGCTTCATGTTTAAGCGATGATGTCGACTGTTACTGGGGAGAGGGAGGACTTGTCAGAATTTGGCAGTATTCCACCGACGCAACACATGGCAATCGTCAACCGTATCCGCAGTCTCGTTATCACGACGCGGACTCTGAAGTTTTCTGAGATTGCAGATATCAAATGTTTACTCGATCTAATACTCTGCTAGTTTTCCCCTTTTGCTAGGCCGATCTGTTGCACGGATGTCATTTCAAAACCAGGTGCAGGAACCTTTAATGTCTTCTAGGAGGTCATTACAGTTGACGATCAGAACTGTGGGTCCACATTATTACTGTTTATGCAATAATGTAAAGTTTACGGGTAAGAAGTAAAGACTGTACGTTTTTTCGATGACACTGTAACTATGTCAGATACAGCAAAGAAATTGTCTGAGTAGCTGAATGGAATGGAGAGTGTCTTAAAAGGAAGGAGATGAAATGTAGTCCAATTCAATCAGCCTATCCCGAAAGGAATAACATTAAGATGTGAAATTAATCGATGAGATTTTCTATAGTCCATGGATAGTAAAACGATTTACGATGGCCGAAGCAGGTAGGGTATAAAATACTGCCAGTAGCATGAAATGTATTACTGGGAAAGAGAAATTTATTACAATCTAATATAAATTGAAATTTTAAGAAGTCTCGACCGAAATGTAGGCTGTACGGAGGTGAAACGTGGACAACAAGCACTTACACAAGAGGGCAAAGGGAATGTAATACTACAAAAGAATGATGGATTAGGTCAATACAACACGTAACCCTTTTGGAGGTACAATAGATAAAAGTTTTTACGCAACTAGAATAAAACGAGGGGCACCTTCCGAGACATCAAGAAATCTATTTAGTATTGCAGGGGACCAGGGGCCTCAAAATCGCAGGTGGGGACCGGGAGACAATGATACACAATGACATGGCTTGCAGTATTTTTCTCAAGATGAAACTTTAACGAAGCGGCGGAGTGGCCGAGCGCATTGAGGCGCTAGGCTCCGATGCTCGAGGACGTCCCCCGTCTGGGGTTCTAATCCTCCCTCGGGGTTCTAATCCTCCCTCTTTAGTATAAGCTAGTTTATAAGTTGTTTGTAAGTTTAGGGACTGATGACCCCGCAAGTTAAGTCCCATAAGCTTAACAAATATTTTAATTTTTTTTTTTAACTTGAACAGGACAGAGTTGCATAAAACTTGTCTCTCAACTAACAACGATTACGTGTTTGGCTGGAACAGTCGTACAACGGGCTTGCTATTTGGGGCGTAGCGTCAACAATTCCGCGGTCACTCGCCTTCGGAGGGTCGAGCCCCCCTCGGGTATGGGCGAGTGTGTTAACCTCAGCAGTTTCGTCCCTTGTGTTTACAAACACCTTAATAAGCCGTACAGCGTTCACAAACTAGCAGTACCCGTGTAGTGAATGCATCACCTTGTAACTGATCACAATGCACATTTGCGGCCATCGTGATCGACTATACGAGCTCTTTCGTTGACCCACTGACGACCCATATACACAGCTGACAGCTCGGGACGTGGTGAGGTTCAGTAGCCTGCAGGGGCAGCGCTGCATAACGGGACACCGTAGCGCGCGCACACACACACTGTTTATCTGGAGCGCTCACGTTCTCCGCGTAAAGCACCGTGGTAGTTGTCTGGCTGAAAATATAACAGCCAATGGAGTAGTGAGTTCATGTCCCTTTTGAGTAAGACTTCCCATTCAATCTGCATTTCTTTCGAGTCTATTTCCGCCTTGTCTCCCCGTCCATTTCTTTCTAGCACAACTCACGGGAGTACCTGCGAACAGGCATAGGCACAGATTAGCGACAGGTATCTGGGAGCGCTGTCTTCAGCCGACTATTTCTCTTCATTCAAAGCAAAATTTTACATGTCCGACAGCCAAGTGTTTGAGATACATTACCTTTACTCTGCCGTTCCGTCGTCTCGCTTTTTAAGGAGTAGAATAAGAGTTATCGGGTATGAGGATGAACTGAACATGAAGCCTCTAATTGATTCAACCAACCCCGACGGTGCCGTAAAATTCTCAGTGGTTTTTGAAGTCAAGGTTCAGTCATAACAAAAATAGCTCTTTCACAAAAAGTATCGCGCACTATTTTCGGCACTTCAGGCAGATGAAAGCTACAAGTCTGCGGACAGTCATACCATACACAAGTTTCAAATCTACAGGACCCACCAGAAAATTGTACCGACAATCCTTTGTTTGGAGCGTTGCCTCCATAAGGCTCAGTGTCATCTGGCCCAATATGGGAAACACTAGGACTAGAGAGTTTTCAAGAATGGAGTTTAAAATGAGTCACAAAGATTTCATAAACGGAGCTAATGAGCAATGGAGATTTCTTCAATAACACCGCATACAGAAGACAGTCGCGGAGAAGTACCAAGAAACGGGTTGGATACGCCTTACAGACGCTGTCTCTTCACTAGTCATGAGTATGATGCGTGGAAAACAATACCTTGCAATAAACTTTCACTGATCATTACGAATAAATAAATACGCAAACAACGCTATTAACAAATGGTATTAGAATAAGATTAATTACCGAATAATTATAATTTTCATCCTAATTGTTTGCAAACAATGTTACGCTCACTGTTAGATATCCCCACTGTTCTTAGAATAACCAGATGGTGCTACTCTACACAATAAGCAATTACTTTCTCCGCACCAAGACATTTACCGAATACCATTTCAGAGCAACTAAATCGTTCCTTCTCAAGACCAGTGGGAAACAGGCTTTATTAAGATTAAAAACATTTCTTTACAAGGCTTTATTTTCGATGCGTACAAAGCATACAATAAAAATTGCCGACAAACATGTTCTGAAAGTTGATCATCAACAGTACTTGGGACTGAGAGTGTGTCTACTTTGTTTAAGTCAAGCTTAGTTTACATTAGCCAATAGCAATGTTGAAGCCACTCAATAAATATTTTAACTTGGAGATAAAAATAAACATCACAAGGCCTACATAGAGGTGTAAAGGTTCGTGAATAATTTACAGCAGTACTTTTCGGGCCTGTTTTCATTCGAGACTTAAAAGATTACTTACCACAATTGAAAGCGATTCAGATTAACCCTACTGATTTATTTACCTTGTGAATCCTCTAATCCCATCCATATTCGAAAAGGAGGAAGTTACGTATGGACAGAAAAAAGTAACCGTCTGTGAACTGAACACAGGATCTCCCACTCACGAATCAGCTGTAGCGCCAAGTCCGGCGAAGACTGTTTGATTTATTGCGTATATAATATTTAATTAGACTTTCTTCACAAAGAACAACAGTAGGGGACACTAAAGATGTTTACAACGGCACTGTTAACTTAAGTGCAACTTAAGTGCATCTTCTTTCTAGTTCAGTTTAATCCAAGTAAATCAGTGGTGCTATAATGAAACTGCTTTTATAACTTGGCACTATCTACGGATTATGAAAACGAAAGAAAAAAAAATGTTTTGATCGCAAATGGTTGTAAAATTCAAACTCAATAGTTGCCGGCATGGGGAAGTAACCGACACATCACGACAGGGAAAAAGTTTTAACTGTCCTATAATCTCAATATACATACAATGTAACTATACAAGGTTTTCCAATCCATGGTGTGGCTCATACAGCAACCAGTGAAATTTTTATTTCAAGTAAAAACAGTCTTGGTTGCAAAGTGGTTTTATTAACTACCAATGACGCGTTTCGCCCTCACAGCAGGGCAACATCACATTATCTGCACGACAAACGTTACGTAAATTACTACAACAGCTCCCTGTTTCACTACTTTAAATGTTGTAGTAATTCTTGTGTAACGTTTGTCATGCAGATGATGGCCTGCTGTGAGGTCAGAACGCGTTATTGGTAATTAATAACACCACTTTTCAACCAAGACTGTTTCTACTTGAAATTACATTGTTAACTGACAGTGTACAGTCTGTCACAGTGTACGTATATTGAGATTATGCTAGGACAGCTGTTACAACTGTTTCACTGTCAATGTTCCTAATCACATACCGACATTTTATACCGTTCGCATTGAAAAAAATTTTTGGTAAGGTAAGTTGACATGGAATGACAGCGAAGTAATTATGAATAAAGTAGCCCCGTGTTATTGGCTCACAAAAAAAGCAAACTTTCTCGTGCAACCTTTAGCAAAGAAGTAACCATTTCATATTCTGAACTCAATTACCTATCTACACGTAAATTATCTTGAATGTATAGTTGTTTACTGTATTAAATTACTGGTATTCTTGCACTAACATGAACAATAAGATGGAACTAAAGACATTGCAAAACCGGCTGTGCGATAAAATTCAGTTACAGTGAATTAACAGCCTTTCATTCAGCACCTTTGAGATTAACTCGTCTTTTTCAGCTCCCATTAAACACGACGCGCAGCGCACAGCTTTGGAACCTCGGAACATGGGAGCAGAGAGCGGCACAAGAACATTAATTCTTTCTTGCATGCGCGAGTGAAAGCGATGTGAACGAGCTGGGGCGGCCGGGCGGGTGCACTATGGCACAGACAAATATGTTACTCTGTGACTAAGACCACCCCTATGGGATTACCCACAGGGTTTTCCAGCCGCCGCAAAGCAGGAAGCATGGAGCGGCTCCCTATTATGGACGTATCCTATTATGCGCGACACAGCAGCGGTCAGGAGCTTGGCAGTCCCCGATAGTGGCGGCTGCGTCAGTGCAGCTACTTGCGAAACAACTTGTGCCGATACCTGAGCATCCCGGGTTCCGTAGAAGTGTCTACGCATCCCTGCTCTGTAGATATGTCACTTCCTTGAAGTGCTACAAACTCCCATGCCACACGCTGGTAACAGCTGGAATTCCGCAAAATGTCGGAGTCGGAAAAGAACTAATTTTTAACGTCCCGCGTGTGCATCTACTGACCTTAAGTCGAGATTTCGCTGCTGTTCACAAGTAGATAACAGTCACAGGCGCGCATTTTTGTTTCGAATTTCAGGCTTCTTTCGCAAAAGTTGCACTTCAAAACAAAATACCCTCTGTAGCGCAAACTTTGAACCTTATCGCCGGATAATTTCAACATCGCAGATGCAATACCGGGGGAGCAAAATATTTGCCTCACTTTTCGTTCCTACTTCAGAGGTTCACAAGAAGGGCTTCCTCGAGAACTGCGTGTGCACGTGGATCACAGTCTGCCGCATTCACGAGGAGAACTCTTAATCTATCGACCGGACATTCGCCTTGCCTCGTTATCTGAGCGCGCGCTCCGGTGACGTCACAGGGAAACGTGTCATGTGACGTCACGTATCTGTTCGTACACAGAGCAGCCTGCCGGCGATACACACGTTAATCAAATGTTCGGGCAGAAACAGTGCGAGTCTCGCCATCAACATTTCACGACAACCGTTATCTCAAATGTACGACGCGGTTCGAGCACACACTAAAACGAGACCCCAACGCGCGTCGTGTATCAACTGGACATAGGGAACCAGACAGCCGGCGTCCACACGACACAGCAGAGTATGTCTTTTTCTTCTCAATGGTCGCAGTATGGGACCTAAACAGTCACGTACGCAGTGCAAATGCTGCTCCTTTTGGTTTGAGAACTCATGTGCGAGCAAATGCAGAGGGGTAGTTCGAATATAGCCGGCCGCGGTGGCCGAGGGGACTGAGGCGCTCCAGTCATGGTCTGCACGGCCACTACGGTCGGGGGTTCGAATCCCCTCTCGGGTATGGATATTTGTGCCGTCCTTAGTATTAGCTGTTCATAAGTAGTTTGTAAGTTTAGGGACTGATGACCCCGTAGGTAAGTCCCATAAGCTATACAAACATTTGAAATTAGTTCGAATATTCATACCTCAGCTACATCGCATCTGAAATGAACCCACTCTAGGACGAGAGCTATTCTTGTAGCTCTGAGAATCATGTATGTCATCTAATTGATGATCAAATGTCTATGAACTATTTCATCTCTACCCGAGGATCCTTGCAGACAACGAGCGCATTCTCGCCACCAAGGTCTATTTTCCATTTTAATTCAGAAGCTTATATGTCGTGAATTAATAGGTACTATCAGCTAATGATAGGGAACTTACTACAAAGAGTAAACGATCAACAACTGCAGAGAAAGAAATTCCTGTTACTCCTTCCTAGGCTTGATAGTATATCCACCCAGGTCGCGAGAAGTAAACAGATCGGGAGATTTCGTATGCCTGTCGACAAAGTTTCAACGTGGTTAATAGAACGGTTTTGCTCTAAATGAGGAGGGTTGGGGGGGGGGGGCGTGATGGAGTGGATGGAGGCTGGATGAATCGTTAAGTTCTATGGTCACAGCCCTCCGTTTTTCGATCGGTGCATCATATCTCTGTTTGGGTAATATCGCGGTTCGGATATCTAAGAAAAACTCCTAAAAACGTCGGACAGCACCTTTATAGTCCAGGTAATTGACACGCACCAACTGTACAGGGTGTTAACGGAGTACGTCCCCAATCGATTTTGCTAATGCTCTCTTACGTCCGCTTTTAGTCTTCAATAGGAGGAACCCTTGTAACAACGTATTTAATACATTCCATGTAGGTATACGCGAGACAGTACTGACTGTATTAATTACACCAGAAAGATAAAGAGTAACTCGTATTTGTGGCATCTGTAAGTTTAAAAAGAGGTTTTGAAGCTATTAAGGATAAAATACAGGACAAGAAATGTTATGTACAACTTCATCAGAACCCCGAGTATAGTTATCAGGGTCTCATAATAGGAAGCGAGGAGATAGTTGAGAAGGAAATAAGACAAAATGGCCTACCTACCAGATTACTCAGTCTGTCTGTTCATCAGACGGTAATTTAAATCGAGCACAATTATAAAAAAAGTATTTAAGTTCAGGTACAAGATACGGGTAATGGAAAAACCAATAAAAATATGTCTTTTGAATTGCGTTTTTCCTTCTCGAATATATTTTTCCAATTCATAGAGTAATTATCGGAACTTCAGTGTCTACGTAAGGATATTGCATGCGCTGTCAACACACTACAAAGTGATATCTGTGGGAATTACATAGCATTTCTACTCGCCATTTGCGGAATTGTGACCGAACATAAAACAGAATCACAGAGAAATATATCTATATTTTAATTAAAATTGTCCTTTGTATATGACACGTGTCGGCATATCAACTAAGGTGCTTATTGATCTACTGCGGTCCCTACAATGACGCTGCCAGTTCGAACAATTTTTTCAATGTGTTCAACTTCTAAGGATTGACCGACGAGGGAATATGAAACTATAAAGGTCAAAGGAACTTATTTCGGGAAATGGAATATTTCCATTCCACAGACCATTTACTCAGTTATACTTTGTTAACGAGGATGCGGTCTATTTCGCACTATACAGTGCAGCCGTCCTTACAGTATGACTGGTTTCCTCCTAGAGGGTGGGTCTGTTCCTCATACTGTGCCATGATGTGGGTACATGATGCTGCTCCAGCCCACTTGGACGCGTCTCAAAAAAATGTTCAAATGTTTGTAAATCTATCGGACCAAAATGCGTGGTCATCAGTCCGTAGCTTACAAAGTACTTAAACCTAGGTAACCTAACCTAAGGAGAAACACACACACACCCATGCCCCAGGGAGGACTCTAACCTCCAGGGCGAGCAACCGCGCCCTCCGAAGCGAGACGCTTTTGACCGCTCGGCTACTCCACCGCGGCGGACGCGTCTCAATCGTATCCTCCGTGGTCGATGAATCGGAGACCCAGTTGCATTACCTACACGTTCACCGCATATCAACTCGGGCGATTTCAAGTTACGGCATCATTTCAAAAGTATCGTGTATGCAGGAGTCCATTCCAGATGTAGAGACGCTGCAGCAGCGTTTTCCTGCAGCGTTATCACCACTGCTTTTTTACCGGTAATTTGTGAAAGGTAGCACGAATATGCCTGCGATGAGGCACCTGTAAACTATTGTCAAGTCCTTTGACTGCATGGTTAGAGCGCAGTCTCTGTAGGAATGTGTGGTTGAATGAATTATCTCTGACATGGAAACAACACATTTACGGATGTTGATTAGACCTTTTTCGTTCCGAATTCTCTCCTCGATCAATCCCTTGAGTTTGGTCGCGGTGGGAAAGCTATCCCTCTTTACATGAAAAAACTCGAAGACGTAAGGCGTTTTTTGCTTACGATTTTTTCACAATTAACTTTCATGTTAATTGATCGAGAACAGATCCAGCTCACAGGTCAATGAAAGGAACTGGAAGTCGTGCAGTCCTTCACCTATCTTGGGTCAATCATCTGCAGCACAGGTAGTTGTAAATAGGAGATAAGAAGACGGATCACGCTAGGACGAGTGGCTATGAAGAAGCTCACGAAGATCTGGCAGAGCAGAGCAATAACAAATAGCACAAAGATTCGGCTAGTTGAAACACTCGTGCTTTCTGTCTTCTTTTATGGCCGTGAATCATGGACACTCAAGGCCAGAGACAAACAACGCATTGATGTCTTTGAGCTTTGGTGCTGGCGTAGGATGCTAAGCATAAAATGGACCGAAAGAAGAAAAAATGTGTCCATTATTGAACAAATGAATATCTCCAACGCCTTTCTTCTCGAGTCGACGAAAAAATTCTCCAGTTCTTTGGGCATATTCTGAGAAGAGACGGAGAAAACCTAGAAAAAATAATCTTATAAGGAAAGATCGAGGGCACAAGACCAAGAGGAAGAGCAGCGAGCAGATGGATAGACCAAATCAAGATGATCTCCGGTCTACCTCTTCAGCAGGCACTGAGAGAAACTGACAACCGTCCGTCAGCAATGAGCACAACGACTTATGATGATGATGATGATCACTTTCCCGGTATTGCTATGAATAGCCAGCGCAAGAAACCCAAAGATATTCGTATGTCTCTACTAGCTGAGCGGTATGCTGTGCGACTATGACGTCCTTGGCAGAGCCGATAGAAAGCCAAGTGCGTAGCGAGTGCGTAACGGACCCAAGGCCGTCCGGCGCCTGGTATCGTTCCTGCTGGCCGGACCACGCGCCAGCTTCGAATTCCGGCCAACAGCAGGCAGATTAATTGTCGCCGCCACTGCTACATGTTCCTGCCCAGAGCTTCGTGAGGAGTTCAAGTACTTCTCAGCACATGACCTCCGTCCCTTCCTTACTGACGCAGGGCCGTCCTCTCACGGGGGCGGACGTGAACTGGGCGATGGCAGCCAGGCAGACGCGCGGCGCTTTGCATAACAGGTTACCGCCGCTTTTCACTTCTGCCACGCCCCACTGAGCGTGAATACTCGCCAACACCAGGAAGCTGTGGCGGAACGAGGGATGCTGCAGTTCACATCTACACCATAGTGTCTGAGGGCAGCGGATAGAGTTCAACGATACGCCCGAACCGTTTGCCGTTGCGTAACTGCTGTAAGGTGACCCTTACATGTTAAACAAATGAAAACTATATTTTGAGAAATATATTAATTTAAAAATGTGTGAAATGTCTACATAATTTTTATGTTGCATAAATGTCACCTCTTTGATGATGTACAGTGTAATATGTATGTATTCTATGTAAACGTAATGACTTGTCATCTGTTCAGTATAATGTACCGGGTGATCAAAAAGTCAGTATAAATTTAAAAACTTAATAAATCCCGAAATAATGTAGATAGAGGGGTAAAACTTGACACACATGCTTCGAATGACATGGGGTTTTACGAGGAGAAAAAAAAAAAAGTATTGCTAGACGCGTGAAAGATCTCTTGCGCGCGTCGCATTCGGAAGGATGGTGGATCAAATCGACATCCGGCCATCCAGATTTAGGTTTTCCGTGATTTCCCTAAATCACTCCAGGCAAATGCCCGGATGGTTCCTTTCAAAGGGCACGGATGATTTCCTTTCCCTTCCCTACCCACAAACTCCGAGCGTGAGCTCCGTCTCTAATGACCAAGCTGTCGACGGAACGTTAATCAAAACTCTAAAATGTGGCTGAAACCAAAATATTAATTTAACGACATCGTATTTCTTGGGAAAATATTTTAACAGATAATCCAATACGCCGGGAGAAACTGAAGAATCACATTGTAATAGATGTTTTTATAAAATATATTACCGCTACAACTTCAAGTACTGCAGTGGAACGTCTTTTTCCTACGGGGAAAAGATATTTTGACTCCCAAACATGCGACGAGACGAGAATTTTATTATGTTAATTTCAAATGATATTCAGTGAAGTTACATATTTTGAGTCTCCCGTAAATTTTATTTTATTGCTCAAGTATTATTATTATTATTATTATTATTATTATTATTACAAACTAAGCTTTATGTATTACTAGGACACTATTTTACGATCGCAGCGTGTGCCAGGATAGAGTGTCCGAGTAACACTATCTTAAAATTACTCAACCAAAACATTTTTTATACCAGATAGGGTAATACGTTTTATCTCATTGCTCACTTCAATAATACAACAAACGCAAACACATAAATTTGGAGACTGAAGGCGAGTTTTCGCGGATGCACATTACTTTTAAGAGTTAACGAATAACGTTAACTTCCGCTGAATTAGGCGTAAAATAACTTTTTAATGTTTAACAAAGTTAATTCTTTTAGTAACGGATTAATGATTAACGAAGTTAAATTAACGGTGCTCAGCTCTGCATCATACTAGTCATTCAATGATGAAACTGTCCCGTACATAAGATAACAGGCGTTCTGTCACACTTCGGTGAGGCACTCCTTACGATGACCTTCTCTGACGAAAACTTACCGCCTAGGACAATTAACCTAAATTAATTTACCGTATATTACGCAAAGTAATCCACTAGACGCAGTACTGTTCAGTTTCACGATTCCCGATATATTACCAGAAACAGTATCATCGTCAAAAACACACGAACACTCGTCCATGAAGTGGAATGAGCATATAAAGCAATTACTGGGAGAAGCATGTGCTAGAAAAGGATTCACTGTGACTACTGTAGGTAAGTGTTATTCATTTATGAAAGAAACTAATTGTCGGAACGATTCTTGACTACTACTCGTCACGTTGACACAATTACGACGTCATCTTAACAGAAGTTCTAGCGAAGAGCGACGATATTCCTTACGGAATCGTTGAGTCGGCGCTGCAGCGTTGCGGGGATCAACAACAACCTGCAGTGACAGACGCTACCGCAGAGTCATGTTGTTATGGTCTTCAGTCCGGAGACTGGTTTGATGCAGCTCTCCACCCTACTCTATCCTGAGCAAGCCTCTTCATCTCCTCATAAGAACGGCAACCCACATCCACTTGAATCTGCTTACTATACGCGTCTCTTGGTCTCCCTCTGCGATTTTTACCCCACACACTTCCCTCCAATGCTAAATTTACGATCCCCCGATGTCTAAGAATGTGTCCTACCAAGCGATCCCCTCTTTTAGTCAGGGTATGCCAAAAATTCCTGTTCTCACCAATTCTGTTCAGTACCTCTTCATTAGTTATGCGATCTACCCACCTAATCTTCAGCATTCTTCTGTAGCACCACATTTCAAAAGCCTCTATTCTCTTCCTGTCCGCACTGCTTATCGTCCATGTTTCACTCCCATACAACGCAACACTCCACACAAATGCCTTCAGAAAAGACTTCCTTACACTTAAATAAATATTCGATGTTAGCAAATTTCTCTTTCTCAAAAATGCTTTTCTTCCCATTGCCATCTTGCCTTTTTTAATCCTCTGTAATGTGACCATCGGATGTTATTTTACTACCCAAGTAACAAAACTCATCTACCACCTTCATTGTTTCGTTACCTAATCTAAATCCTTCAGCATCGCCTGATTTTCTAAGACCGCATTCCATTATTTTTGTTTTGCTCTTGTTAATGTTCATTTTATACGCTCTCTTCAACACACTGTCCATTCCATTCAACTGCTCTTCCAGGTCCTTTGCCGTCTCTGACAGAATTACAATGTCATCAGCAAAACTCAAGGTTTTTATATCTACCCGCTGAACTGTAATCCCTATTCCAAATTTTTCCTTGCTTTCCTTCCCCGCCTGCTCGATGTACAAATTGAATAACACCGGAGAAAGACTGCAACCCTGTCTTACTCCCTTCCCAACTGATGCTTCCCTTTCATGCCCTTCGGGTCTAATAACTGCGGTCTGGCTTTTGTACAAGTTGTAAATAACTCTCCTTTCCCTGTATTTTACCCCTGCTGACTTCAGAATTTGAAAGAGTCATAGTGCACAATAAGTGTGTACTGACAGCAACGTAGTCAAGCACGTATTGCATCCAGTATCAATAACCCAAGTTTTCCATCAGTCAGCTCCTACTATTGTAATATCTGTGTTTCAAAATTCGTTGTGATATGAAATGGAACCATCACAAAGGCTCAGCCGTGCTATAGCTGGTGTCAGACTTCGTAATAATCAAAGCTTACAAGAAGTCAGATTGCTCTACCAGATAATCCATAAGGTGCGTGTTACTAGAGCTCCGTTTCCCCACTGTCTTTATTGGGACAGGAGGGGGGGGGGGAGGAGGACTATACGAAGGTACAAGGAAAAGTAGAATATTCACACGGATTGTACGATGCGTCCTCGTATCTACGTAAGGAATATGGAGACACTACATTTAATGCTAGTGCCAGGCTGGTACTCACGGACACGTTTAGATGGCTCCACGCAGCCATAGTTCTTACCTGCAACAGAAGACAACACAGTTCACATTACAATTTTATCCTAAAATGATTGCGGAACAGTAAAATAATAATACAGCAATACAGTCAGGAATAAATTATATTTGTTCCACGAAGATGTAACAAACTTATAACCAACTAATGTTACTCTCACCTACACGTATAGTTCCGTGACTACGTAGTGAGAAGTGATCGATCGTTGTTTAAATATATGAATTTGTAAATGTAGCTTATTTTCAGACGGTAGAATTTATAAGTGAAGTACTCCAGTACTGTGGAAGACACTCAGGTAAATCCAAAAGTGCGACTCAATTTTTTGTATCAATGAACACACGCACGCGCGCGCGCACACACACACACACACACACACACACACACACAGAGAGAGAGAGAGAGAGAGAGAGAGAGAGAGAGAGAGAGAGAGAGAGAGAGGGGGGGGGGGAGAAGAAGGAGTGAGGACGTGGCTCAACAGATGTAGGCAACAAAAATTCCGGAAGTAAAGTACTTTTAGCAAGTTTGTGCCGTCCAAAAGTAATTCGTATAAAGCACTGCTTTTTCAAACAAATTGTCATTAAGTTTTCCAATTTCTCACTCCATCCTTGCTTTGCAGGTATTTCAGTTGGGCGGTTACTTGTACGTCATCGACGAAACGATAAGGGTAATTTACTAGGGTTGTAGCTTAAATAATGACAACACTGCTCTGTGTTGGAATCTACTATTGTCGCTGATAGCACACGTTGTTGACATACCTACCTTACCTTCAAGCAAATGGACTCCTCCGTCCCACGTCACCGGCGTGCACACAATCGAGGAAAACAGTCACTTGTGAGCGAGCGGTGTCACATAACGGTGTCAATGTTTTCTGAACAGGAACAATGGGAGCTGTATGAAGACTGAATGTGCCAGAGGCCGTACAGCACGGCAGTGTCATCAAGATCTTCAAGAGGCGTGCGGAGAATCGGCATTTCCACACAGATCAGTGGCACGACGTTGGGTAAAAGTCTTCAACGAAGGTGGACAAACTGTGGCAGATAAGCATCGGGCAGGTCGTCCTAACGTCTCTGAAGAAGTGTGTACTGTTGCCGCTTTATGAAGGCACCACTTAGTGCCATTCTCTTAAGAACTGTCCCAGAGATCCGACAGGCAATAGACCGCTCCATTCGCGCCATCAACAGAAAAGGCTCTGCTAACGGTGTACTACGGCTTCCACATTGCTGGTGACTACTTTGAAGGACGGTAACACGTACAAGCGTGTAATGCTTTCGTGTCGGTTGTGAATAAGTAGTTATCACTATTTAAGTTCCAATCCTCGTATATAGATTGTTGCGGAAAATTCACGGGTATGAATTAAACAAAACATTTCCTGAAACACAATGGACTGTCGCGTAGGAATCTGGAACGCAACGTTTTCAGTGAAACGTTAAACAAGGATAACGCTGTATTATTTACATCCGCGAAGCAAAATAAAGTGATTGGCTTTCTTTATCTTTCCCTTTACCATCATGTTATTCGTGTTTCTCGGTATCCCGGATTTTATTGTCGCAAATTTCTATTTTATTTGAGACCCTTAGAGCCAAGGTGTGTAAGTGACAACATTTTATTTGTGGGCACAAACCATTAATACGAGACAGCGGATGTTGCCCATCTTATATTACCAGACTACTTTTTTATTTCAATCTTCGAACACTCAAATCGGTTAACTACTAAAATCAACACTTACCTATAACACTAAAATTTTGTCTCTTATAATCCTTCTCTTCTCAAGGTCTCATTTATTCTTATGCAATATATTTTGTAGTTTTCGCGTATCTGTACCAACAGAATGTGGCAGTAGTATTTATAAAGATTATGGCACTTGAATCCTGGAAGATAAATCCAATACTTGCTAAATCATCAATGAGTTCCGCTTCATCGTATTTAACAACGCATTGCTCTTCGTCTTTAATACCGTACTGGTTATATTTTATGTAGCGTTTCATTTTCTATAATTGTGTCACACTGCTACTACAGTTAAGGATATCAATTCCTTTTACATGGGGGTTTTACACAACATTTTTTTAATGGCACTTTGTTGAGGTTGTCACACACTAATAGTTACAATAACGCAGAAAAGTATGCAGGAAGACTGTATAAGAAATCTATAATTGAAGAGCCTTCGTTCCAGCGTCACTGTTCAGGACAAGGAGAAGCATAGAGAGGAGATTGGTGTTGAATACTAGGGTGGGTGGCCATAGTAACTGGAGGCGGGGTAAAAGTTCTGCTAGTACGCGAATAATAAAGACTCTGTCTACTTCTAAAAAGGAAACAGGATCGCCTCACCATACGAATTGCCGTCTTCGGACTGCGGTATTTAAACGAGTTATCCTTAGAGGAGAAATTTTAGACAGAAAATGAAAATGAGGAAACTAATTTCGACTATTCTGCAGCAGCTTATATTTGTTTCTTGAACGAGATTCACATAAAAAATTAACGTGAAATATCATCCACATTGTACGCAGAAATTAAAAAAAAAGTTTGTAAATCTATCGGACCAAACTGCGTGGTCATCAGTCCGTAGCTTACAAACTACTTAAACTAAGACAAACTAACCTAAGGACAAACACACACACGCAGACACACACACACACACACACACACACACACACACACACACACACACACATACACATACACACAAAAACACACACACACACACACACACACAAAACACACACACACACACACACACACACACCAGGGAGGACTAGAACTTCCGCCGGCGAGCAACCGCGCGCTCCGCAGCTAGGCGCTTTAGACCGCTCGGCTACTCCACCGCGGCGTAGGACATTTCATATAATTAATGTAGGAAAGAGTGACACTCGACAGCCTGACTGCTCCTCGTGAGCGTTTGTTTTTTCCGGCTCGCTGAATATTCCCCGCAGTCAGCAGCATCGTTCGGCCATGAAGAATTGAGTGAGCAACTTGTTGATGGCTGGAGGCATCGGATTAGCCGGCAGCGGATAACAGGTGGACGGTGGCGTCGGGCGGCCAGAGCGGCAATTATTCTTCCGGCGGGAAACAAGAAAAGCCCATTACAGGAATTACGCGACTCCTCCGCGCGCCCGCCGTGGTGGCAGCACCGTCGCGTGGGCGGCACCCGCGCCACTCTATGCGTTTCCCGTGTCGCGTCGCGCACTTCTGGTTACATTCTCTTCTTCTTAACTTCCGTCTCTATTTTCTACTATTTTGTACCCATAAGACTGATTATACGAAGCCTTCAAAACAAAGCACTTAACACTGCCTTCATTTCTTCTTCTCACATGGGAAACACCCCATCGCACTCCTCAGATTTAGCGGCAAGACAGAAACTGGATCAAGTTGTACGGGAATGTGAAAAAAGAAGCAAAATGGGTTCAACGGCTCAAGCGTTCTCATACAGCCACCCACTTAAATAAACCACAACGGCAAAAGCAAATGGATCAAATTGATAAAAACAAACAATGCCGGAAAGCAAAACCAAGACCAAGTACTAAGATTTGCGTATCAGAACACCAAGAAGCACAGTCTACGACATAGTTAAGAATTTGTTAACCTGATGATCGGACTATAATGTCCCGAAACCGTTAATGGTTGAGATAAGAAGTCTGTTTTCAACTGGAACACATTATGCAAGTCATTTCATAAATATCTCTTCGCCTCCATGAAAAAATAGATAATATTGTCTGACTTCCGTCGGATCTTCACAGTATATTTTATACATTATTAATGAAACACACAAGATAACTGTTACATAAAAATGTTCAAATGTTTGTAGAGTCTATGGGACTTAACTACGGGGTCATCAGTCCGTAAACTTACAAACTACTTATGAACTACTTACAACTAAAGACGGCACAAATATCCAAGCCCGAGGTGGGAATCGAACCCCCGACCGTAGTGACCGTGTAGACCATGACTGGAGCGCCTCAGTCCCCTCGGCCACAGCGGCCGGCAACTGTGACATTTTCTGCAAATTTATTTGTTTACGAACCGGTCTTCGGCTGTTACGCCATCATCAGGTAAACATTACAAGTTTTTCTCGTGTCATATTGTACTAGTGCTGGTTCACTTGTAATGTTTACCTGATGATGGCGGTTCGTAAACAAATCTGGAGAATATGTCACAGGTATCTGATGTGTTTCATACATATAAATATGAAAGTTCATGCAATGTTTTTCGGAAAATCGCCTTGTCATTGAAGCAACATCTCTTTTGTTTTTAGTCTTGCCAATTGTCATGCCATGCATTAGTTTTAGATATATGAGTCTTGTGAAAAGAACACATTACCGTCGCAAATAAAAGTGATGAACATTGGGTGCAGACGAGATGCCTCGGAGATGAAATGAAAACAAAGGGCTTGGATTAGGTTAGTCAAACCTCCCACTCATAATTAACTTCTCTTTCCGAAATTTCAGGACATGCTCTGATTTGTTTGGACATATATAGAATTTCGTGGTATTCTTGAGGAAAACTTCAAACAGTTAAAATTACATGTTTTGACAGAGCACAGGTAAATCTGTCAAACTGGTACAGCTACTGTGATAAATTGCTATCTTATCATTTCTTTGGGAGTAATCTCAATCATATTTATACTAACACCTAAATCGGGCAAGGAACCATCTCTCATTCGCTCACCAGATGTAAAAGTTTGGTGCGTAGATGCTACATTTTTTCTCGCCTCATTGTGCTAGTGCTGGTTTCCTGAATGAAAGATCCTTTTGAGACAAAGGAAGAAAGAAGAACAGCACCCTGAGGCAACAAATAGTAAATGTAGATCAGAATCGACGAAAACTGCCTTTCAAATAAAGGCGAAACATGTACGGCAAAATAACGTTTCTTAATTTCAGTTGGATAGACGGGTCACATAAATAAATGATTAAATGTTTTATCCGTGGCAGCAACTGTGTTTTATAGGTTAGAAAACAAAACCCACCAGTTAACATCACTGTATTATACGACCCTCACATCCTATAACTTTGTTTATATTTTCTCTTTACGTCCACTACATAGTTTATCCAAATAGGCAGTTATTAATAACTTAGTTTACGAGTTCTAGCATAATCTCTGCCCTTAATGTTCAATGTTATTGCATAATGTTCTGAGTAAACGTATAGCGCACAATTAATATAGTTCCCCGTTTTATCAAAATGCAGCAGAATAGCGTATTAACATTTCACATTTTGTCACTTTTCAAGAAAGCTTTATATACACTGTACATCTAGGCCCTTTAATTCTGTGATTTTATTTCGGATTTTATGTAATATTTGTATAGTACAGATACGTGAAGAAGGACAATAATTGCTCTAATAATGTTGTAATTATTTGTAGAGCTTATGGGACTTAACTACGGGGTCATCAGTCCCTACATTTACAACCTAATTATGAACTAGCTAATACTATGGACGGCACAAATATCCATGCCCGAGCGGGGATTCGAACCCCCGACCGTAGTGACCGTGCAGACCTTGACTGGCGCGCCGCAGGCCCCTCCGCCGCCGCGGCCGGCAATGATTGCTCGAAACCGGTTGTGAATAAAACCTTGAAACTAGTGGCTGTTTTCTAACTAAATAAATAACTGCATATTATTCATGTAAAAACTTCTTGGGTTCACGTTCACGCATGGTATGGGTCTTTAGGGCGTGTCTGCATCTCAAAGCCCTGTACTTAATTGTTACAGTCGGAGTGACTTCTACTGTTTTCCTGTCCTCCTCCTCCCCTTTCTTAAAATAGGTGCTACTGGGAGCGTCTCCTCTATTGGGTCTAAGGTTTATATGTTTAGTTTTCTTTCACTTTTTTGAGACCATTATTTGACTTCAATGTAACTTACTTTCTAAGGATAAAATTTATCGTTTGTGCCTTAGTGTACTATTTGATTTAACAATATTTTGATTTTTCATTCTATATGCTATGATTAAGATTAATAATCAAACATATGTAACTTTAACTAACAGTAGGTACAAAATTGTCGCCTGCGTACGTTACAGTTTTACTTAACAGTTGTTGGAGTGAACTGCTTCCTTTGAGCTAGCTTTGCTGGTTATTTATGTAGTATTTAACTTCTGTACCGAATATTTTGGATTATAAAGATTTACTTTTTCATCTTTTGTTGTCAAGGGACAGTACAAAATAGAGTAGCTACTAATCGTGGTATTGGTCTGTGTGTGTATCTCTATCATCGTCCTCGTCAGCTTCGTTTGAATGTGGTACAGATCTCTCTTACTGTAACAGGCGTTTGCGCTGCTTAACGCCAGCAAAGCGGCAACAGACTGTGAGCCATTGTAGTACAGAGGCACGGCTTTGCCGGCGCGCTGAGCTAACAGTTTGCCTGCCGCCGTAGCCGCTTTGTCCCCGGAAGAAATTGGCCCTAAGGACATGGTAGGGCGAGGGGGGGGGGCGCAACTTGTGCTGGCAGCTGCCGCCCCCTCCCCTCCACCCGCATAATCGATTTCGCAGCACATCAGTCTCGCCGCTACCAATATACGGGCAATTCAAACTGTCTGTCGTCACAAACCACCACGTCTACCAGACAGAGTGGATCGTTTTTGCAAATGCTTTTCAACGGTCGTTTTTAGAGAAGCTTTTCTTCGAAATATTTTTATAATCATATTTGATTTGTATACTTTCCCGTCTACAATTGTGAACATCTTCCATCAGACCGGTTCCGCAGCTGACAAATCATTCTCATTCGTTCTTCCAGGAATTTAAATTCACAGTATTTTCATCGTAGAAATAGTGTTGCTATTTGGGGATAACCGGCCTCTGATGGGTAAAATGAAATTTTCTGAGGGTTAACAGTAAAAGGTTCTGTCTTCTTCGGATAATGCTGAAACAGGTTACAATTCAGTTAATGCTATTTTGGGATACTGATCTTGTACTCTAACAAAATTGAAGCCCTCCCCCCACCGTATACAGAAGAAGAAAATTATCTGCCCACTAGTACGAATTTCTTCCACGTATACTCACTAGTAACATACACCCATTGTAGTAAAATCGAGACATATATTGTTAATCAAACATCTCATGATAACGGTCTAAACACCGCCAGAAATTGCTCTGTAATTCACTTGTGAACAGACAAGACACAATGACAACGCTCACCATACTAACTGTACAACGGCTGCCAATACTGCGTAACGGCACCTACCTACACCACTGTGTAAGTAAATTTCTTTAGAAATAAGCACTATCAATCGTCTTATCGATTAATTACATAGCGGTTTCATAAAGGAAATACCGCAAGTAGATATCTTTTCTTTGTGAAATTATATATAAATGCCAAAAGAAACTTTTTCATTGTAAAGTTTAGTCAGTCTTCCCCAAGGTTGGCTTTTACCAACTTTTCCATCCTTCTGTAAATAATCCGTGTTAAAATTTTGCAACAATCACTTATCAAACTGATGGTTCTGTAATTTTCACACCTGTCTACACCTGCTTTCTTTGGAATGGGGATTATTACATTTTTCTTAAAGTCCGAGGCTATTTCCCCGGTCTTATACATCTTACGAACCAGGTGAAATACTTTTGTCATGGCTGGCTCTCCCAGAGACTTTAGTCGTTCTGAGGGCATGTCGTCCACTCCAGGGGCCTTGTTTCGACTTAGATCTTTCAGTGCTCTATCAAATTCTTCTCTCAGTATAGTATCTCCTCTTTCATCTTCATCTACATCTTCTTCCCTTCCTACAATATTGCCTGTAAGTTCATTTCCTTTGTAGAGCCCCTCTATATACTCTTTCCACCTTTCAGCTTTCCCTTCTTTGCTGAGAACTGCTTTTCAATCTGTGTTCTTTGTATTCATTCAGCTGCTTTTCTTGTCTCCAAATGTTTCTTTTATTTTCCTGTAGCCGGTATCTATTTTTCCCTCATTTATACATTCTTCTATAGACTTGCATTTGCCTTCCAGCCACCCCTGCTTAGCTTATAGTAATTTATTTTCGTAATAAGTAATAAGAAAATTACTATAAATATAAATCGTTGGATCGTGATAAACAGTTTCGCAAATCTATAAATAATAATACTTTCCAGTTGCAGAACATTATACTTAAAAATAAACTAACAGAATATTAATTACCATATAGAGCATTTCCTTACATAAAAAAGATCATCAAAGAAAGAAACGCATGAACTCTGAATCTCCGCAAACGAGTTTCAACCACATTAACGCATCTTTTCATTGTTTGAAACACGAAAGAAAAAAAATGTTTCGGGAGATTTTATACGTGTATTTATGCAGTGCAGTACTGCGTATAGTTTTAAACAATTCTCCGTAACGTGTATGCGCAGACAATGTATCACTGTTGGTGAATTTTACGACAGTAGGAGCAGCACCCTGCAGGGTAGTGTCACAAGCATCACGACTCAAATATAGAATTTTAACAGGCTTATAATTAATTTGAATTTATTTTTCGTAAAAAAATTCGCGCGTGGGAAAAGCATGCTATGAGCGTACGTTGACACAATTAACCATTTAGGCGATTTCCTTAAAACAGTAAAATACCCTATTCTGTTTCGTTTTACTTTTTCCTCGAACGGAGGAGTTACTGTAACAGCTTTTTTTTAATAAAAAAAGGGCGTAATTGTTTCCTATATTCTCCAGTACCAATTCCAGTTCTCGCCAGTAACACTTCCAGTAAAGGATGGCTGCGATGGCGCAGTGCACAGGGCTACTACAGTGGAACACTTCACGCCTTCACACCTTTCAGGTAACAACAGCAGGCGAAGCTCCCAGATTCCAGACCCAGCCCAGCAAACAGTTTTCATCTCACAGGCAGTTTGGAATGAGCCAACACCGCACTGCAGAGTGAAAAATACTTTCTGGATTTAATGACTGCCATCTTTCACATACTATTTGGACCCTTCAGTTCCCATGACCTGAACAGAATATTCAATACTCTCAACTTCTTATTGTGTGCTATTAATTACGACCAAGGTGTCGTTTAAGAGAAACTTAAAGGACATATACCGAGTTTCGAGTATAAAAAGTGTTCAAGGGCAATAGGAACTAACTTCCGCATGGGAATGTCTTTATGAATAACTTAAAATTACAAACTATTTCAGATTAATTTCTGATTTCACGTGTGATGCGTTTGTAACAACATATTTTTTCTGGTAATACCGCGATTGGTTACGTGTCATACAAACCGAGCACATTATACCCTGCAGATTTTCTGAATTACTTATACTTTGATATACTGCGTAGGCGCTAAGTTACCGTATTGTTTCTTTCAAGGCAGCATTATACTTTGATCGTGGCAAAGTAACAGGCTTTGAGGGTGATTACTTCTTAAAGCTGTTTCCACCACACTTGGCATGCGAAGATTTGCACAAGGCGTAGTGCATCACTTCGCTTAATCAGTTACTGAAGAGATTGTATCACTGCTGGTGATGATGTGACGTCAAATTAAGAGGTGCAGGCAATCTGTTGCAAACAAACGGAAATGTTTTAATTAACAGTAAATTAATCACAGTAGCCATTTCTATTCCGAAAAACAGGGCGCATCCGGAATGTAGGTGTAATTTTTTTAACAAAGGCAACATAGATGGAAAACTGTATTGGCAACAGGTTCAGCAACGTTTAAGTATAATCACTGAAACAGTTAAGTCACTTGTCGTCGACGTTTGTATTCCTGTGTCGTAAACGGTTAAGGCCGTAAAAGGAACCCAACGTGTAAAGTCGTCTTCGGGTCTTACTGTGGAACAATGAGGAAATTGCGCTTTGCCATGAAGGACAAGAGCCGAGGAAACGGTTGCTGCGAGTCTTCCGCTGCTCCATCACAATGATCGTCCCCAAACAGCTCGGCACGCGGCAATTGTTTGAAGGTGCGTCCACACTACTCGTGCTCGCCATACTCGTTTGTCAGGAAGCTTGTCAAACGTGTCTGACTTGCGCTCGAGCCGTACTGACAACAGCCTAAGCCGCACAAGCCCTATGCTCGGACGGCTGGCAAGCCTGTTTGGCGGCGAGCCCTCGAAGCCTGCCTACGTCCACAAGTCTCACAAGCACACGAGCCAAACGAGTAATGTGGACGCACCTTCACAGCCGCGGTGGAGTGGCCGAGCGTTTCAAGACGCCTAGCTGTGGAGCGCGCCGCTGCTCGCTGCCGGAGGTTCGAGTCCTTTCTTGAGCATGGTGTATTTGGTGTCCTTACCATAATTTAGGTTAAGTAGTTTGTAAACTTAGGGACTGATGACCAGAGGAGTTAAGTCCCATAGATTTACAAACATGTATGAATTGCTTTACGGAAGTCCGACGGAGAACTGTTTGGTCGTACAGCATACAGTCCTTACCTCGTTCCTAGTGATTTCCATTTTTTCTTGCACCTCAAGAAATTCCTGTCCTCCGACCAGCCTTTTCACAATAAAGAAAAGCTTAAGACGTGTGTCACATGCTGCTCCCATTCATAAGCAGCAGACTTCTACGACACAAAATACCAAAGTTGATACCGCAATGTGTCTTAGTTCCATTGCCGACTATGTTCTTAAATATTTCAAAATTGCTATACCTGTCGCCAATAGTTTTTAATGTAAGTATGGACGCGCCTTGATGGTGTAGCTCGGGCAGTAAAGCATCCGATACTAAATTCAAGCGCACCAGAGACATGCGGCAATTGTCTCTTCAAATGTTGAACTGTTTGTAAACCCATTGGACCAAACTGCTATGATCGTCAGTCCCTAGACCTACAAACTACTTAAACTAAGGACAACACACACACACACACACACACACACACACACACACACACACAAAGGGAGAACTCCAACCTCTTGGCGGGAGCGGCCGCTCGGTCCCTACCACAACGGAAATTCCCAAATAGCAGTTTCACAAACTGTTCCATCAACCCAGATCAGTAGTTTCCATGTTAGTCGTCACAACGCAAACGACACAAATTGACACCTACTGAAGAAGATCCGACGCACTCGGCGGTCAATTTGTAATAGGGTCAAAGAACATAACTGAAGCTGGAGGCTGAACAAGACAGGTTCATACTTCGTCGAATACTGCTTAAACGAAAACCGTAATTCATAAAACATTTAGACTTTTAATGCAGAGTGAAAGGTTTCGAAGCTCACTCATTCATAACCATTAGGATTTCGGTCACTGAAACGGCGAACTCAAATCAACTGGTCGCCCATATAGAATTAAGTACATACGAGAAGATCTTTGGTAGCTTCGAGAGTAAATAATCATAAAAAAAGCTTTTCCAGTGCATCTAATTGTTGTCATTCAATTCTGTAAATCCACATTGCAACTGTGTCAAAATTTCATAACTTTTAGAGTTCTAGGGAAGAATTATTTACTACTTATAATTCGAAATATGTGTTGTGAAATTACAATAAAATTTATGAAACAAAGCTAAAATTTGTTTCATTTACTTACTACCATTAAAAATACCATTCCCTTTTCGTGTTTGCCAGATTTATGCTGAAAAGTGTCAAAAATACTAAAATAATGACAATCTCATATTGGATAAATCTGCGAACAATTTACTTTCCCTATAAAATTAATTCTTTCAATTAAAAATATTTTATGTACTGTGAGCGAATATGTCAGTAAGGAAACTATGCATGCAAATGCCATTTTCTGTTCAATAACTTTACCGACAAAAATAATGACAAATTAGCACGTCATAAAACAGTTGGCCCAACGAGGTATTGCATTTGTTCAGTACCAACCGGTCAGCTGCACGATACTTTCATGCTAATGTTGCAATCTTGAAAGTGCGAGAACTATTTCAATGTTCTACGTAAAGCTTTTACTTCGTGCAATTAACGTGAAACATTTTTCAAAACAACTTGTGTATGGGATACTGTGGGATACAAATCGCTGGACACAGACACGCCTTACTCATTTGACCATAATTACCAAAACTGGAAACTCAAACTACAGTTCTTGCTCGCTGAACAGTGGCACCCTAACATTCTCATGAACAGTGTCGGTTACCTTTCCAAATCGGTCGTCAATCAAAATTTCTCTTAAAACCTTGAAATACGGAATGCATTTGACAAACACGTCAATCGACGCCGCCCAGAAACAAATAACAAATTCATAGTTTACAGAGGCCTTAATTTCACTACGAGAATAACTGGCACCACGTCAGCAATGCACGACCTAGAACGAAGCCTGAAGTGTACAAATAGGAAGCGTAACAACTGCATTCCCTCACGGACTGGCTTGACTGCAGCTTTTACTCGGTCGCGCCGACTGGGATTGTAGGCCAACACACGTAATTTTCCCTTTGTTAGTAATTGACGCCAGACACGCCAACGAGGCGGCTAGCTTTGCATGCCGCGCAGACAAAACGCACGTTTTTCCTTCTTTGTAGCCCCTCGGGCAAACATTTAGTACAGATGGAGTGACTGAATAATACGTTCCATATCAATGAACCAGAATAATTGAGAGCCTAGGAACAGGCAAGATGCAGAGGAGAGGAAAAAGGATTAATGATAGTTCAACGCAGCTTTTATCAATATGTGATCACCTCATACTTCCCCGCGATCTTACGTCCGCCATGTAATTACTCTCTATTCAAAACGCTACCTACACTAGTACTACGTAACATGAGTTGGACACAATCCAAAGATTACTGTTGGCACAGAGAACCACTTGCGCAACGATTACCGCATTTTTAAAGCTCACAGACACCTACTGTCAAAACAGTCACTGCAGACGACACCACCACCACCAACACCAGTAATACTAACTAAAACAGAATAAGTGTCATTCACTGCCATTATTCTGTAGCACAGTTGTCCACCAATCTCTACAAAATCAGTAACTCTTCTGTTTTAAGTATTATCCACTTTCCAGTATTCAACCTTATCGAAAAAAACCACTTTCTAGTAAGGCACTTTGTCAAAAAAAAAAAAAGCATTTCACCCGGTAAAAATTCAGTATCGGGCATTTTATTTACTACTAACTGCATTCGCAACGAATTTTGTACACAGTGTCCGCATATACCACTGAATTAACATGTAAAATTACATTACACGACGACGTATACACGGATGGAAGTTACGCACCCTGGCGTCGTCCAGTAGTTTCCCTACATCGGTATACATACTTACCATTGATGACCAAGTGAATGACTAGATTTTAAGGGCTCTTTTAATGTGCAGAACGCCCAGCAGAGTGCATGTGCCTCCGCCAGGTTGTTGCGGGTCGTTCCATAACCAAAGTAGCCCATGTGTTTCGTTATGTCAAGCGGCACTGTGCTTCGCCTCATTGTAATAGACGGCAAGTGAAGAAAAATGAGAGGACAACTGCAGACGTCACTGCAGATCTGAATGTCAGCACCAATACAGCACGTAGAGAACTCCAGAGGATCGTCGAAATAGGGATGGCGGTTTATGAAGTTATTTCTTATTGCCGCCAACTTCGTGTGATACAGCTCCAGCACTTGGGCGTCCCTAACCCAACAGCAACCAGTATTCCCGTAAGGTCAATCATTCAGGTTCTAACCTGGCCCAACTACGAGTAACTGCGGTGATTGGAGAAGCCGTGTATGTAGCTTGAAAAGGTTGATGAGAGCATCCGAATGCTACAGCAGATTGGAGAATAAAAGGTATAAACAGCAGAGACCAAACTATTTTGGTTCTGCAGGATCAGGCCTCAGTGAACGCTTCACTTTGTTATTCACAGGATTTCACAGAACGAACTTAGTAGAGGTTTGACTCTTTCAATTTTACAAGCAAATGGTATTTAAATTTTCCTTTACTGAAGTGAGTCGGCTTCAGATTTCTCTCTGTTGACAAACTGCTAGTCACCACGAAATTTTATGCTTTTAAAGACCTAATGGATTTTCCTGTAGTTATTCCTTTCTCATAGATATTGGCTCTTTTCCCTCAAATCGTTAATAAAGAGCACCAACAGCTATGGTCATCGACACTTCTTTATTAAAAACCCTAAACTTGGTCAATGTGGATGAATTTCAAATCGGGTTAAGTAGAGGGGTTCTTTCACCTACGGAAGTCTAAGCGTAGCCTAAGGCTGACATTAGTGACAGACAACGGTATTTGCTTTAGTACTAATCAACGCGAACTGAAGAGGTAAAACATCACAGATTGATTCACACTGAATACGAAGCAGTGAAATTTTGTGACTCCGAAATAGACGCTCTTCATTGGTCTCCGCAGCATATGATACCTAATGTAATTCTATGTGTTTTGTCATGAAGTCGTCTTACGGGTCAGAAATAAGCTCTGTTGATGGTAATTGTTGTCACCCATTACGACATACTTCATTCTTATCAAAATTATTGAAACACTGACTGGCAATTGTTTGCTAACAAGGAATAATAATCTGATGAATTTTAATGGTAACGCATCGCTTGATTATTTCGACATTTACGTACATTTGTGTGACGAGTCGTGTCATGAAAGTGCGTAGTAAGTTCGGACATTTTCTCTGGCCGTTGACCGCCGAGTCAGTCCATGGTTGTCCTTGGAAGGTGTTTAAAGTACTTCCACTGATTAGTGTTCATGTCTAGCAAGTGAGAGGGCATAACATTTTGTACTGTTCAGCACACAAGCACATTCCGAACATTCTACGGACTTGACTCTACCAAGTGCTAAGATTTCAGGTTGCAATAACAAACCGTCGCCTCAGCGACTCCATGAGATCGTCTCAACGCAGCTCCGATTTACGCAGAGGTCTATGAGGACAGTCAACGAATGAAACTGGACGATCTCTGCCTCCACTGCTCTAGGAATACTGAACTGACAATACTTTCTTATGATTAATTACATGTCAGGATATTTAATGACTCTCTTAAATAGTTTCCGGTTCATTCCCTTTTTTATTCTAATATTAAACCCTGTCATACAGATTAAAGACTAATTTAAACTTAACTACACTAAGCAGAAGAATCTGTTGTTGTTGTTGCTGCTGCTGCTGCTGTTGTTGTTGTCTTCAATCCGCAGACTGGTCTGATGCGGCTCTCCATGCTACCCTGTCCTGTGCCTCTTCGAATACGAACAACAACCTACATCCTTTTGAATCTGCGTACTGTATTCATCCCTCGGTCTCCCTCTACGATTTGTATCGCACACACTTGCTTCTAATGCTAAGTTGACGATAACTTGATGTCTCAGAATGTGTACCACCAACCTATCCCTTCTCTTAGGATATGCCCGAAACTCCTTTTCTCCCCAATTCGGTTAAGCACATCCTCATTAGTTACGTTATCTACCCATCTATTTTTCATCATTCGTCTGCGCACGACATTTGAAAAACTTCTATCATATTTTTGTCTGAACTCCTTACCATCCACGTTTCACTCCCATACAATGCTACACTCCGGACGTCCTAACATTTAAATTAATATTGGATGTTAACAAATTTCGCTTCTTCAGAAACGTTTTTTTCCCCATAGCCATTCTGCATTTTATGTCTTCTTTACTTCAGGCTCAGAAGTTATCTTGCTACCCAAATAACAAAACTCATCTACTACTTTTATTGTCGCATTACGTAATCTAATTCCTTCAGCATAGCCTGATTTTCTGACACTACATTCCATTGCCCTCGTTTTACTCTTGTTAATGTTCATCTTATACCTTCCTTTCAAAACATTGTCCATTTCATTTAATTGCTCTCAGTCTCTAACAGAATTATTATGTCATCAGCAAACCTCAAGGTTTTTATTCCCTCTCCCTGAACCTTAATGCCCTCTCCAGATTTCTCCTTGGATTCCTTGACAGCTTGCTCACTGTATAGACTGAACAACATTGGGGAAAGACTACAACCCTGTCTTACTCCCTTCGCAACCACTGCAACCCTTTCATGACCTCCTCCTCCAACAACCGCTGTCTGGTTTTTGTATAGGTTGAATATAACTCTTCGCTCCCTATATTTTACCCCTGCTACCTTCAGAATCTGAAAAATCGTATTCCAGTCCACATTGTCAAAACAGAAGAACCTAATAATCAGAAATGAAGATCAAGCTGGCCTTGAGTAAAGATAAAATTGCAACCTGCATCTCTTTCTTTCCCGTCTCTAGTTCTTTATCCTTCTCTCTATTTGATTAATTATTTTATTGTGTTTTAGGAAAAGCACCTTGAAAGTCGTGTGGCTATAACCATAGATCAGTAATGTGATGGACTGGCTCGTAAACACGCCGGTATTGTGGAGGAGCGCGACGCAGGATGGCGCTGTGAGGCGCCTGTTCTATCTTATCGGCGCGGCTCACTGCCCGCTTCGCCACTGCGGGGCTTATCGTAGCGGCCAGTTTCTGACACGCGCTCTCACGACTCAAAAAACGAGAACACTAGCATTAAACAAAACTAATTCAATGCTTTCTTCCCTACAACGCGGTCCTTTAAGGCCGGGCTGTCCTAGTTCCGCTTTCACAAAGCGTGCAATAGTTACCTCACTCTCTTGTTGACATGAGTCTCACTACGAAACTGCAGTCTTTTATAAATATCTTCATCTTTGTCAGACATCTCCGTATTTCCAGATCTTCACCACTACTTCAAGTTCCCTTACTGCTGCCAGCAACACAATTATGACGACATTTCTTCTGCCAGCACGACTCCAACTAGCTTCACACTGTATAGTACCAAGGATCAGTAGAATATGTATGACATATACATATTTACATAACCATTGCAACATTCTGAATTATCTACTAACTTTATACGGGTACGAGTTCCTGTGTCTTGTTACAGATCAGATGGTAGAGAAAGAACATATTTCTAATATGTGCTAATTCAGAAAGATTTGCTGATATTCCCTTCCTCTGCCCCTCCCCTCGTCCCCCCCCCTTCCCCTAACTTTGTCAGTCGCTCCTGGCCCACCCCCTTCTGTGCATCTCCTCCTCCTCCCTCTACCTCTTCATCTCCTCTTCCCTCACTCTACGTCAGCCCCCTCCCCCACCTCATTCTTCGATCTTCTCTTACAACCGTCTAACCTAGAGTCTTGTTTACTATTACTTTCAAAATCTTGTATTAACGAAAGTTCGTTGCCGAATCCTTTGAAATTTTGACACGGCGTTGCATTGTTATACGCGCGTATTTCTGTACACCTAATTTTTATACAAGAATTTACATAAATTTTATAACAGCAAAAAACACATACACACGTTATACTTCGTATATTAAATTATTGTATAAAACCTGCCCTTTACTAGAGTGCAACGCTGTGTCGAAATTTCAAACTAATCCCTTAAGAAACTTTGAAGATTAACGGTTCTGAACAAACAAATATTTTTATTTATATAGGTTTGCTCATTTAAAAGTTCGAACAACACCACCACATTGTTATCAATATTTGAACTGAAATTAAGCTCTCTGCAAAGTTTCTCTATTGTGATTCGACGGCCACTAATCGATACAGTGACAATCAATTTGGATTATAAAATCTTTTTGCATTTCACTGTACAAATTCTCCGTAAAAAATGTAATTTATCACCGATGTCAAATTACATAAATTACTTATGTATGTATCTTCAAATACCGTTCAGCGTTACATTAATGGAATTAACCACTGAATTATTATCAAACTAGCTAAGACGGGAAAATTAAGGAAAACCAAGCTTTATATCCTTACAAGACACGTAACATTCCTTATCAAATTATGCCAGAAGAAACCTAATAACAGCGGAATCCCATATGGAGCTGCTTATTTCCATACTTTTACCAGGGCTACTGGAAATAAATGACTTCTCTGCTTCCAACGCAAATTGCACCTGAAATCGATTATAGCAATTTATATTTAAATGAAATAATTGAATGTTATCTTAACGCAATGAAACTCTTGAAAGCTTAAGTAAAAGCAGCAATTAGTTTTGACGCGGTGTCAGTAATGATACGAGATTTTGTTTCCGACAGTAGACAAATTTATTTCCAGTATTAAGAAATTTGAGAAAAAGCGCCGTTAGGTATTGCGACGTTTCCGCCAGATATATCACTGCCCTGCTGACAAAGCGTATCGAATTTGGAGTAACGCACTTCAACAGCAGTTTAGTCCGCTTCAAATATCCCCGAGAATAACTAAAATAGTCAAAGATCTGTAGAATGAACCATCTTGAACCGTTATCAGCAAAGAAACTTCCGGAATCTTAGGAAGTGAGAACTAACATGACGGCCGAGTTTGATTTCGTGCCACAAGTGATCGGCCAGCTTCAAGAAACAGTGCAGCCTTTGACGAAGTCAGTGAAAACTGTGGATGACGCGGTACAAAGAATTGCACCACGGAACTGGAATTTATTAATCGAGGAAAAATGTATCCGATAAATACCGATTTTCGCAAATATCTGAAAAATCACACTAGGGGAAAATTCTATTGTAGCAGAAATGGATCCCACAATACTTCAACGTTTTAAAGCTGTTGAGAAGTTTATCTCTGATGAAAACTTTACTACTATGAGATTCAAATACGATTCGAGAAAATAATATATATATAAGCGAGACTCGCACTGGAGAAGCTTCATGAAATCTCACAGAAAACTGGGCTACAAATCTCTTATGAAAAGACTCAATACATGGAAAACAAGCCTGTAGATAGTCTCCCCATCACAACTCCGTATGGAAAAGTGGCACAAGTTTCTCACTTAAGATATCTAGGAGAGATGATCCAACCATCAGGACTGAACTCAATAGCCAATCAAGAAAGGGTCTCAAGATTACAAAGAGCAAATAAGCTAACTTGGAACCATTATAATAAAAAATCTATTTCTGTCAATGCAAAACTAAGGCATTACAACACAGTAGTCCTACCAGAGGCACTCTATGCTGCAGAAACTACAGTCATTCATGGTCATACGAAGATCAGAGAGATTGAAAAACAGGAAAGAAAAATTTTCAGGAAAATATATGGTTCAGTGTTTCGGGAAGGAATTTGGATAAAGCGGCCAACTAGAGAGATTTACAAAGACATGGAAACAATAACGGACACCGTCAGAAAGAGAAGGATGAAATTTTTTGGACATATCATCAGGATGAATGAAACCAGACTCACAAGGCAAATATTTGGGATAGCAAACAAGAGCAAAAACAAGACCAAGTGGATCACTGAAACAGAAGAGGATATTAAAGAACTGGGAATCACACAAGACAACATAAACAATAGAGAACAGTTCAGGAACATTATAAAGAAACATAAACAAGAACACACGGAGAACAGAACAGGAAAAAAGTGGTCAGAAGAACGCAAGAGAAAACACAGTGAACGCATGAAGAGAATTTGGGAAGAACGAAGGAAGAAGAAGAAGTAGTCATAATTACTCAAATTCAATCGCTCTCTTTAAAGGGAATAATCGAAAATAACAAATAATAATAATAATAATAATAATAATAATAATAATAACAAGTTATTATGGGCCATCAATGAACAAAAAAAGGCTTTTGTTAATAAATAAATAAATTCATTTTTTTGTTAAGTAAAATAATAAATTTGTTTAAAAGTTTGAAATTAGTTTACAAGTGCAATACAACGCGACGTCAATATTGATACACAGACGTAGTGTGTGGCTGTTTTGCCCATGCTGGTTACGGGACGGTACTCTAGGCTGGCAAAGGCACAGGCGGCCGTAGTAGCAGCGGCAACAATATCGATTCCGGCAAGCCGGGCCGCGCGCTCCCCCCTACCTCTGCAGCAGGGGAGGGGCAAGCGAGCGGTGGGGGGAGAGGCGGGACAAGAGGGGGAGAAGCACTCACTCACGGCGGCAATACGCGCGGCATTGCCTCTCATCTGCAGCCGCCTTTCATGTCCCTGTCTCCCTCCCACGTGCACTCTCACTCAACACGCACGGCACAGCCCCATGTGTTCAAATAACCCCCCCCCTCCCTCCCTCTCTCTCTCTCTCTCTCTCTCTCTCTCTCTCTCTCTCTCTCTCTCTCTCTCTCTCTGTGTGTGTGTGTGTGTGTGTGTGTGTGTGTTTTAAATATTTACGGAAACGATAGCTAAATAAGAACATTTTTATATATTTTTGTGCTGTTTCCAATTAACATTTTCTAGCCGTTCTCGCACATCCAGTGACCGTTATTCGCAGTTATCAAAAGCACATTTGACTAAGTATTGAGGGTGGAAGCTACCGGAAAGGTCAATTACGTAATATGCAGATTTACACTCATCTGTTTAGACGCCATCTCACAACTGTTTCACAATTATTACTGTACTTCACGCACCAGTCGTCAATAATAAAGTATATGTCAACACGGCATGTTTCGGGACGACATTATCCCATTATCAAGTCTATAAAACAAGGAAACGTAGAATAATAAGGGCACTAAATACAAACGACTGTACCAACGACATTCGTTGGTCGCCATAAATAATAGCTTGAAAGTCATACACTATGAGGACAAACGTTGGTTATTATCAAATCTCGAAGAAATTGAGATCTTTTGTTCGTTGAGAGAGGATTCCAGCAGCATGCTCAACGAAAAGATAGAAGTGTCTAAAAACCGTTACTGGGCACATTTTTGCAACCTCCTCCTTGAGAAACACTGATGTGTGTGCATGTATTAAATAATGACTTCGTGCTTTCAACTTCACTGAAAAATTTGGAGCGCATTTCCGTTTAAAAAAATCCTTTAATTTAATAACTGAGTTTATGAATAATGTTAGGTATCTTTATTACAATATCTTTGGCCACCAATTACAGGGATTGAACATATTGACAATCTTTGAAGTTAGAGCAGCTGTCCGTTAGTGCACAACTTGCTGCCATCAGACAAACATGTGGTACTGCGCGCAAAGTTTTATTTTTGACAATGTACATACACACCTATTGTTTGACGATGTTTCCTAGCAACAGGTAAGTTTTATGGTAGATAGGTTAGTTTCATTGGAATATTTGTTGGTGCAGTCGTTTGTATTTAGTGCCCTTATTACTCTACGTTTCCTTGTTTTACAGACTTGATAATGGGATAATGTCGTCCCGAAACATGTAGTGTTGACATATATATTTTATTATTGACAACTGGTGCGTGAAGTACAGTAATAATAGCAGATTTACACGTATGGAACGGACGTTCTTTTCCCTTATCTTTAGCAAAACCTGAAAATACTTTGACTACATTCAAAATGCGCAAGTGCCTTTCACACCGTTTCTAGTAACAACTTATTTAGTGTATTTGAACACAGTACTTACCACATGTCTATGATGCACAACGACAGGAAACGAATCTCAATATGGAAAATACGTAACTTCCTTGGTACATGCGATAGACAACTTATTTGAACAATCTGATGTGTTTACCTTAGAATAGAATATTGTTTCTTAAAATATCTTCAGTGGTTTCGAAGCCTGTAGTATTTTTCTTCTTTATATCCCCTAAGGTCAAAATCAGATTCAGTAATAGCAGGCGCTCATATTGTGGATGATAATAGAACACGAGACTGTTGACGCGACGTCCCAGAAATAACAAAAACATGTATTTGTGAACTTAAAAAGAGACCACTCCATTAAAGCAGAAGCACTGAGTATTCGACAGGTGCACATGAAATCAGTACAAAAGAGCTGCAAGCTTTCGGACGAATTCTTTTGCGTATCTAGAGTATCAACCCCACCCCCCTTACACACACACACACACACACACACACACACACACACACACACACACACACAAACGCATCCGCTTCTCGTCACAGATTCATTTTAACATTTAAACTATATTTGTGTCCAGTGCCCTTAGATGCTCGTCAAAGTCAATGGCAGCCATCACACAAGGATTGTAGTGAATTACTGAAAGATTCAGTGCTCAAACTTCCATAACAAATGGGTAACATTTCACAACCTGTGGCGTATAATTATCTCGTCTCATGAAAGGCGTAACTTCACTAACAGTCGTAATAACGCACAGAAGTAAAAAAGAAAAGCGGCAGGAGATGAGAGGTAAGGAAATATTGCGATACACAAAATACTTGGAGCCACAGAATAATAAGGTATCTACAGGCAGGGACGCTAGCAAAGCAACACAAAGCCTGCCAGAACTTTGATTCCGTCACACGTCTATCGAAGAATTATGCACGTGTTTCTTTCAGTTACTTTTTAATAAACAATGGACTGCTGACGGATTCCTGTAAAATGAAAAAGTTGCGTGTCTAAAACAGATTCCAAATGTGGAAACGAGAAAAAATGGAATAATTTTGTGAAAGTGCTGCTGCTGAACCGAAGGGTGATTATGTTTAGAGTCCTGTGTTATATGCAACAGTCATGAATATTTTAAAGATAAATACTGGTGCTACAATAGGCACGCATCTCCTGAAGATGGGGTGGAGCGGGCTGTGGGGAAACTTATTCTCGCCCGCAGCTTCCAATATTCAGCTGTACTGGCCGTCTGAAAAATATTGTCCCGCTACAAGTTTTCATTATGTGCCTTGTTGGATCGAGTTTTCGTTCCTCCATGATAAAGCTCTCTTTCACAATGCCTTCCTTGCTTATTTCTTTATTTCCAAGTTAATTGCAAAAGGTAATCATCTGACGAAGCGTGCATCCTATATCCTGATACCATAACCAAGAAATGAAGAAGAAAACGCCACTGTCGAATAAATTAAACTGAATCACGAATTCAGTGTTAGAGTTGCTTCTAATAAAATAGTATTCCATTAATTTAAGCACAAATTGGAGTTAGTTTACTCCAATGAGAGTGCTGAACATCACACTTAATTGTTGGTCGTTGCCGAAATGCCACAGTAATTTGTAAGTGCTCTTCCAATTGTTTGTCTTCTTTTTCCTAATGTATTTCCGTCTCGAAATCTCTGTCTTCCCCCTTTACTCTTTTATTTCCCGAGTAATTCCATACACAGCAATAAACAGACATTACTGAATACCTACCCACAAGATGCGATTTCGTGTCACCTACACGGATTACAGAGATGTTCAAATGTTTGTGAAACTTATGGGACTCAACTGCGGGATCATCAGTCCCTAAACTTACAAACTACTTATGAACTACCTTATACTAAAGACAGCACAAACATTAATGTTCGAGGGGCATTCGAACCCCCGACGGGGAACGGCCTCGCACATCGCAGCATAGCGCCTCAATGCGCTCGACCGCGGCTCAAATGTTCAAATGTTTGTAAATATATATGTCCAAACTGCGTGGTCATCAGTCCGTAGCTTACAAACTACTTAAACTAAGGTAAACTAACCTAAGGACAACACACACCCACCCCCATGGCCCAGGGAGGACTCGAACCTCCGACGGCGAGCAACCGTGTGCTACGCAGCGAGGTGCTTTAGACCGCTCGGCTACTCCGCCGCGGCCATTACAGAGATCGCTCTATTATAACCTTCGTACGACACTGCTTAAGGACGAATTTTTTGAAGCAGCAAATCACCATACTAATATGTTCAAGAGAGTCAAAGATAATACTGATATGATGAGCGGTGGAATAGCGTTGCAATTAGAAAATAATCCCGCTATCCAAAATGTCAAGTTCGAATCTCTCCACATTAACATTTTCATAAAAAAAATTGATTTAAATGTGTTTTTACTATATCAATTTTTAACAGCATCATTTTCATGACAGTGTAGAGTTTTTATTTTCTCGTTGACTAGGATCACGTAAGCCGCGTGGTCTAAGGCATGTTGCAACAGATTGCTCGGCCGCTTCCCGTGGCGTGCGTGCGTACTTGTGTGTTTGTTCTTAGCATAAGTTAGTTTAAGTAGTTCGCATGTCTAGGGATTGAATTTGGATCTCGTTACTACTACTATTCCCCTTCCTTTGTCGTTGTTATTCTTTCCTATTTTCACAGTATTCATTCATTTTTCCCATATTCTCTTTCACTGTGACCTTGTTGTTCCACATTTTCTATTTCTTGTGCTTTGAAAGCCTTCTAAAATGTAATATTCTATACTTAACAATGTTCTGTTACTTCCGAATTTTGATATCATTTCCTAGTTTCTTCTTCCAGTATTTTGGGATTTGTTACAAACGGAAACAACCCAGTACACGGGTATCTCCCATAAATACTCTGAAGTGTATCGTAGCCCTAACAACGATGCAATCAGAGCGAGCTCGTGAGGGTGGCACTGACAGAGGCGCCTCCGCTCGTGCAGCGCCTGGGCTGAACAGGCGCCTCCGTGGAGGATTAAAACGGCCATCTCGCGGCGGCTGGCTGCAGCCTCAATCTCGTAATTGAAGATCGCGGCCAGCTTAGAGGGAAGGCGAGTGTTATCGCAGAGCGCGTTACCCCACTTGTTGCCGTGGAAACGGCAGGCGCCCGCACCTCAGCCATCCAAGCTCGCGAGCGCTCTCCGTGCCAGCTGCGGCAGGGTACGCGTCTGGCACTGTTCACGCTGCGTGGCCCGCCGAAACGACCGGTAGTAATGTGTGTGTGTGTGTGTGTGTGTGTGTGTGTGTGTGTGTGTGTGTGTGTGTGTGAGAGAGAGAGAGAGAGAGAGAGAGACTGACACAAACAAAACGCAGCAGTTGCGCGCCTAAAGAACGTACCTACACTGCCGGTAGCAGAAACCTGCCGCCTCTTTCACTAGTACCAATACTTCTATTGACCCAAGGTCAACACGGATTTAGGCAATATCGTTCATGCGAAACGCAACTAGCTCTTTATTCACACGAAGTGATGAGTGCTATCGACAAGGGTTCGCAAATCAATTCCGTATTTCTTGATTTACAGAAGGCTTTTGACACCGTACCTCACAAACGGCTTTTAATCAAATTGCGTGGTTATGGTATATCGCCCCAAATTTGCGATTGGATAGGGGATTTCCTGTCAGCGAGGACACAGTTCGTAGTAATCGATGGTAAGGCATCGACTAAAACAGAGGTGATATCGGGCGTTCCACAGGGTAGTGTTATTGGTTCTCTGCTGTTCCTTATTTACATAAACGATTTAGGGGAAAATCTAAGTAGATCCCCTAGGTTCTTTGCAGATGACGCCGTCATTTACTGTAGTAAAATCATCTGAAGATCAAAACCAACTGCAGAACGATCTGAGTAAGATATCACTACGGTGTAAAAATTGGCAATTGACTCTAAATAATGAGAAGTGTGAAGTAGTCCACATGAGTACGAAAAGAAATCCGTTAAACTTTGTTTACAAGATAAATCAATCAAATGTGAAGGCCGTAAACTCCACAAAATACCTAGGAATTACTATTAATTCAGGCTTGAAATGGAAAGAACAAGTACATAATGTCGTGGGAAAGGCGAACCAGAGACTGCGTTTTATTGGCAGAACCCTCTTGTCCGTCCATTTTTGGAGTATTGCTGCCCAGTGTGGGATCCTTATCAGGTGGGTTTGACGGAGGACACTGAAAGAGTCCAGAGAAGGGCAGCTCGTTCCGTATTGTCACGATACAGAGGAGACAGCGTTACGGAAAAGATACAGGATCTGGTAAGGGAATCATTACAACGGCGCTTATCGCTGCGGCGTGGGCTACTTACGAAACTCAAATTGCCAACATTCTCCTCCGAATGCGAAAATATATTGTTGACTCCCACTTACACAGGTAGAAATGATCATGAGAATAAAATATGAGAAATCAGAGCTCGAACGGAGAGATTCAGGTGTTCCTTCTTCCGCGCGCTATTCGAGAATGGAATGAGAGATAAATAGTATAATGGTGGTTCCGATGAACCCTCTACCAGGCACTTAAATGTGATTTGCAAAGTATCCCATGTAGATGTAGCTGTAGATGTATCTCCTTAACATACACTTGTATTCAAAATTAAGGCAACAAATGACACAAACTTAACACATCTCCGTATAGTCATGTTCCGCACGGCAATCGTCAGTTCACCTATCCAACGGGGATGTGTGTGCTGGACCAAACTGCTATGATCGACAGTCCTGAGATGAACTCGGACCTCTCAGTCCGTAGCATGACGCCTTAGGCCACGCGGCCATTCATCCCGTTTACATGAGCTCCCAAAATCGGAATTCATAATCCATACCCCAATTCCGCTTTTGGTTGGTCATGTAAACACTCCAAAATCGACACTGGAAATCTATTTCTGTAGAGCGGTTTTCCAGTGCCACAATCGATTTTCGTCCCACGTCAACGCAACCGTTTTTGAAGCGTTCTTGCCTTGTCAGATTGTGTTTTCTTGTTAAGAATTTTCGGCACATTTGGACTGAGTGTCATTTTCTAATGTGAAATAAAAGTATAAATATTAAAGTGAGCATCAATCTGCGTATTTAAATAAAGGAAAACAGCGATTGTACTGACTAAATCAGGAACTGAATGAGCTGTTTTCCAGCCGCCATATTAAGTAGGCTAGGAAATCCGATTCAGGCTATGCCTTGTAAACACGACAGCGAAAAACGGTTCACGAAATTCGGTTTTCGTCTTCCGGAAGATGTGTTGCATGTAAACGTAGTGATTTAGCGCGTGATTTCCTCCTCCCCCCTCTCTCTCTCTTTTCCTTCAGAGAACCAGGGCAGTCTCAAATCGATGTGGCTCGATAAGTTAATGTGAATTATTGTGTTGTTCTCGGATACGGCTGGATATAGAGACCCAAATTTTAGCCCCAATATCAGAGCAGGACCGACCACGTCTGACTCAGAAAGATAGGTCAATTATTTGGCTGTAAGAACACGTCGATACCAGCGTAGTACTTCACGGCAACATACATCTGACCTTGCAGATTACTGGAAGAGTTGTATCGAGGCAAATACTGTACAAAAGGCTTCAGTAGAATGCCACTGACTACCAGACTTCTGCTGTATGCGTAACCCAGATGCGCTTTCACAGAAGTGAACTTTTCTAGCGAAGTAGTAAACATGCCACTTGGACGATCGAACAGTAGGCCAATGTTCTTTTCAAAGATGAAACCTGATTGATCTGGAGAGTGGTTATCGACGGGTTCGCATCTGGCATGGTGCTGAAATACTTCATGGTGCTCACAAATGCTGATTTATCGGAGAATTTCATGCAACCGGTAAATATCAGGGAATTTCACGAAGTATTAGTGAAGTTTCTGCGAGTGCATTTGAGCCAGGTTTATCTCGCTCAGTTTTGTGTTACCTAGCCAATCTCTATGGTATAAAGTTCGGAACTTCATTCGGAAGACGAAGTCGATAAAAAGTGCATTATGACTTGCGTCCGTTGTTTGAACGATATCGTCTAGGAGCAAAGTAAGCAGTACTTCTCGCATGTGGAGCATCAAGAATCTCTGAGGGAATAACTCGCTTCCCTCCGTGAAACGTCTTTTGTTTCAGCCTCGAATGTGGTCTAGGATCGTGTAACGTGTTTACGTCATTAACATTACAACTCTGTGCGCCCGATCTACTAGATATTACTGTAACAAGCATCTTGTTACAGTCTAGAGCGAGTGTTTACTGAGCAAACAAATCTCTATAAATATCAGCCCGGAAGAAGACCAGCTGCCCAGAAAACAAACTGCAGTCCCCCCGCCGACGAAGCGCCGACAACTGCGCTCAGCCACTGCGTGTTACCACTGCACACAGTCGTGCCATTTTCATCAGTAGTTCTCACTTCTAAAAGCTTCAGCAACCTTTTCCTATGGAGTGTGCTATATTAACCCTGTATCTGACGGATGTTATTGGGCCAATTTCGGCGCGTCTACTGTCGTTTTATCCTTTTAACGCGTGCCTTTTTATTTGAACCTATAAAAACTACCATGATTAATGTATAGTGCGTATATAACGAGAAAAATATTGAAAATAAAAATCCTTAAAATTATTATGCACAACTAGCTGGTCGGCTGTATAGCGCTTCCATGATGTACCCGATGCAGTAAATGTCACTATTACACCTCTAATCTTTCCATAACGAAGTACCTCATAATGCAAAAGTAGTATGTGATTGACTACGCTTACTTGGCAGAGGAGGAAGACTTGAGTAAATAAACCCACATGTTAGAAGTAACTAAATGCAGCTAACTGCCAAACTGATTCAGTAGCACTCTGCATTTTACAATTTCTATGACGAGCTACTTGCATGTGTAACACTATGTATAGAACCTGTGGTAAAATGCGAGAGAGAATTGAAAAACTAAGTAATGTAGAAAATGTTCAAATGTTTGTAAATCTAAGGGACCAAACTGCGTGGTGATCAATCCGTAGCTTACAAACTACTTATACTAAGTTAAACTAACCTAAGGACAAACACACAGACCCATGCCCCAGGGAGGACTCGAACCTCCGAGGGCAAGCAACCGCGCGCTCCGCAGCGAGGCGCCTTAGACCGTTCGGCAAGTAATGTAGCTGACCTGCTACACCATTCATTAAAGGGTTAAAACTCGTAAACAAATGGAGTCCACCCCAACAGATCGCGCTGAACCGATAACCGCGGATTTTTTTACGCGAAAGAATTAGATTAGCATGTTAGCATGGCGAAAATGAGACATCAGAAAGCGCTTTTGAAGAGCATTTTGCTTTGCTTCTCGCGCTGTGCAGTTGTGCTCAACAAGATTGGCGCTACGTTGTTGCGGTACACCATTTGATGCGGTGTGGGCATTCCTCTGTAGTTCAACAGTTCAGGAAGCAATTTTATAGAAATTACTGCAGCTCACCTGAAGCTGACGCTACAGTAAGCGAGGTCTGCTGCAGTGACATTACACGTGCCTCCAAAACGGATGCGTTTGTACTGCGACCTGCCCCCCACCCCCGTCGTCCTCCTCCACCTCCTCCGCCCCCCCCCCCCTCTCTCTCTCTCTCTCTCTCTCTCTCTCTCTCTCTCTCTCTCTCTCTCTCTCTCTCTCTCTCTCTCTCTCTGTCTCTCGTGTGTTCAATACATCGCCTTCCACTGTTAACGCCATCGCTTTATGAATCACGCACAATCACTTTGGCAGTATGATTACATGTATGTTGCCATGGAGGGGAAAATCGTGTATATAGCGTAGCTCGGCCCAGCGTATTTCCATACTTCTATAGACTGTGGTTGCATACATTCTGGTCTTGTCAGTTGGAATATGGACCGCGTCATAGCCGGTACGGCACTGCTCACGTTCGGAACCTTCATGATGCAGGACAGTTGTTCAGTGTACTGTGTCAAGCCGAACAAACCACTAACGTCAACACTGCGCGTGTACATAAAGTGCAAAGGTAAAGCCGGCTCGACTGCAGATAAGCCACGTGACAGTTTTCATCTAATTGGTTTCACACGCGAAAACAGAAGTTTTTCCGTCGAAAAGTGCTCAAGCGGCTGCGATTGCTAGGTTTAGACTAACAGAGGTACCAAACGTGCCAATACTTATTATTTAAATAGCAACATATTTAACGTAACACGTTTTTAAATTGGATTAAAAAGTGTAACAATCTCCCTAAGCTGTATACAGAGTCCTTATGCCATACACATAATCCAGAAAATTTGAACTTGTAATGACATTACTTTGAAGATTTGTGTTTTATAAAACTTGTGCTGCCCGTGTTGTTTAGTCACAGGGTCCGTGGCGTGTCTCGTCTAAGAGGAGACGCTCTACGTTCAAGTGTGTTATTTATTATTATTATTATTATTATTATTATTATTATGTATCTTCCAGTTCCAATACTCACATTTTGTTATTGTATTGTTTAAATTTTAAAACTTGTGCGAGTAATGATCACCATTCTATTGGAAATTGCCGAATCTTTTACAAGAAGTGTTGTAATTTTATTAAGAACATTATGGAATGGGAGGCGTGCTGGAGTAATTCTGTGCAGATTGATGATCGCTGTGTCCCCAGTGATGTTGGGAGTCAGCTCAACTGCCTAGAATTCAGGAGACCCTATGTACACGTTTTTAACTTTACCCATTCGTAGTTAATGTCTTACATTCCGTGAATATGAACATTATGGAAGTTTGAAAACTATTGGTGAAAATCGTTTGCTTTTTGCAAATATGACCTTGATATCTACGCCCAAGCGACCACTACGTACTGCTCACGTACCTGGCAGACAAGAACAGTTCTTAATGAGAAGCGGCTGTGGCGTCAGATGTACTTGGTTCGTGACAAAAATGTACCGGTATTTCTGGAAAGCTCCGCTAGCTGACCTTTGAATCGGCACGTGCAGCCAGAACAAGGTAAGTGAGCGTCTGGAAGACGGACGGCGCATTTCGGAACTGATCGTACTGTAGAACTGCCAGAACAACTTCGTTCCCAAACTTACTTAATTCCTCTCCAGAGGGAACCACAACACAGTGTTAAAGTGTAAACCTTCGTGGCTTTCTACGGCCCTCTCGGTCTGAGTGTTCGGAAAGGTGGGGTTGTTATGTACGCCCGCGGGTACTAAGTTATACCCGCTGCCAGCACTAACCACGTTGTTATGTCGCTCCACCCTTAAGCATCGTGTCGTGAAAAACTAAACAGATAATTACCTAGATTAGTTATAATTGCGAAAGTAACGAATATTCTTCGGTTTCTTGTATGATTCCGGGAGGGACTTTGAAGGGTGCACTTGAATTCACAGAACAAAATTATTACGGGCGTAGATATCTAAAATTGAAGATCGTTAAAAGTATTACTGGTGATGTGGGAGAGTCAACCATGCGAAACTATTCCATCTTGTGTGCATAACATATGACACACAAATAATACTGCCACTCTTCAAGAAGAAGGCAATATGTAATTCAAATTCCAAAGGAGAAGACATGCTTGATTATTACAACTATTAGCTTAATATGTCATGTTTTCAAAATACTAACACGAATTATTTAGAGAAGACTGGAAAAACTGGTCGAAGTAGACCTCGAGGAAGATCACGTGGAGTCAGGATGACAGTAGGAACTCGTCAAGGAATACTTACGACTTGGCTTAGAAGGTAGATAAACAAACAAACAAGTCTGTAGGTAGGAAGGAAATAAGCTTAGGGCTTAACGTCTCATCGACAGCGTGGTAATTAGAGACGGACGTCTGTAGGTGCAGTGGCGCTGGCTTGCTACATCGCCAGTAGCAGGTGCGCAGATGTTGTTGTTGTTTGGATGTTTTAGGGGGACAAAACTGCGGAGGTCATCAGTCCCCCATTCCATCGTTAGGCATCACAACAAAGGGTGTTAACACGTAAAAGAACCTAGAGTGGAAAACAACTAGGAGGTGGGGGGGGGGGGTGCGGTGGAGTAGCCGAGCGGTCTAAAGCGTCTCGCTGCGGAGCGCGCGGTTGCTCGCCGTGGAGGTTCGAGTCCTTCCTGGGGCATGGGTGTGTGTGTTTGTCCGTAGGTTAGTTTACCTAGGTTTAAGTAGTTTGCAAGCTACGGACTGATGACCACGCAGTTTGGTCCGATAGAGTTACAAACATTTGAACAGGGAGGGGGGGGGGAGGAATATCCCCCGAGTCAGTTAAAAGACAACAAAGTCGCAGGTGCACAGCAAACTCTGCTAGCTTTCAGAACAGTGCTTCGCACCCCCGTCAGACCACTCACACTTAGCTCCTCCAAAAACTGCTGTGGGAAGGATACGAACGACGCGTTACCTTTTTTGTTCCTTCTCTAGAAGCCCCATCTCGGGACGCTTAACCCTCAGTATCCCTATTTTATCCTTGTCAGACTCGGCGAGGTCGTGCTATCGTTGCCTACCACCTCCATGATTTTGCCTGCGTAGCTCTAATATTAGTTGTCAGAAGGTTACTCGTGGCCTCCCAAATTTTGACAAAATAACAGAACGTTTACGTCACATGGTTCAAAACTCAACCCAGCACACGACGACATGAAGCGATATGGCGGTTTCTTACAGTTACAACAACAGGTAACAACAAGCAGACGTACAGATGCTATGTTCAACTTACGTCAATTCTTTCGTATCTGTAAATTTCTCGTTAACGTGAATAATGTTTAATTACCTTATTGTTCAAACTCCATGTTAAGCTATATATTCTCCTCCTCAACTCTCCCAACAGCCGGGTAAGCCACCTCAGAAATTGGACTAGGTCCACCACATACCACCTACAATAACACCATTACAACTTAAATATGGTGGTGTTAAAAGCTAACTACGGTTTGAGAACATCTTCATTATTTACCACCAGCACCTGTTAATACGCCACAGCTAATCTACACTTAATCCCCACGTCATGGACGGTTCATTATACTAGTCAGTTCCTCCAGAAATGAAGGATGTTCGTATCTTTAAGGGCATATCTTGTCTGGACCTTCAAGAATCTTTGTTTTGTACAACACAAGTGACTGAACTAATATTCGAAGATTGGCAATATTTCGACAACTCGTCTTCTATTCGCGATCGTTCTTGATCTCTACTCAGGATGACAGGAGGTTTCACTTCGCTTTATTAACAGACAATTAGTGGAAAACAGCATTTGTAAAACAGCAGCGGTTCCGACCCTGGAACAATAGTGAAACGTGGATACTTTCAACTGGAGAAACATCGATGATTAAGTCCGCTGAAATGGGATTGCTTTGCACTGCGGGGAGAGGTCTATAACAGACACGTTCAGAAATGAGGCATTAAAGTCCGCATGGTACTCATTACACTAAGTGAGTAATCACTTTAAACTATGTTGCCAAGTTAGCTACACTCGAAACGTCGAAATGCGCAGCTAATGTGATTTCGGAAAATGAGTAAATGATGAGCACCTGAACTTCTACATCTACATACATACTCCGAAATTCACCGTAAGGTGCGTGGCGGTGGGTACACTGTATCACTAATAGGCATTTCCTTTCCTATTCCACTCCCAAATAGAACGAGGAAAAAAAGAATGCTTATATGACTCCGTACGAGCCCTAATTTCTATTATCTTGTCTTTGTGATCACCAAGCGAAATGTAAGTAGGCGGCAGCTAGGTCGTACTACACTCAGCTTCAAATTGCGGCCCTCTGAATTTCCTCAACAGAAATTCACGAAAAGAACGTCGTCGTTCCTCCAGCGATCCCCAATTGAGTTGCCGGAGCATTTCCGTGACACTCGCGCATTGGTCGAACCTACTAGTGACAAAGCTAGCTGCTCGCCTCTGAACTGCCTCTGTCTTCCTTTAAAATGATCTGCTGCGGGTCATAAACACTTGAGCAATACTCAAGACGTGGTCGGACATACGCGGTCTCCCTTTCAGATGAAGTACATCTTCCCAAAATTCTACCAATAAAACGAAGTCGGCTGTCCGCCTTACTCACACAACTGTCCTTACATGTTCGTTCCATTTTTTCATCACTCTACAATGTTACGCCTAGATATTTGAACGACGCGACAGCATCAAGAAGCTCACTGCTAATGTTGTATTCGAACATCGTGGCATTGTTTTTCCTACTCATGCGCATCACCTTACATTTTTCTACATTGAGAGCTAGCTGCCATTCTTCGCATCAACTAGAAATTTTGTCTAAGTCATCCTGTATGCTATTACAGTCAGTTAAAGACGACACCCTCCCATACACCACAGCATCATCAGCAAACAACCGCAAATTACAACTTACTCTGTCCATCAGATCATTTATATAGATGGAAAATAATAGCGGTCCCATCACACTCCCCTGGGGCACGCCTAATGATACACTCGTCTGTGATGAACACTCCCTTCATGTCTTTACCCTGATTCTTGAACAATGGCGATTAATTTATTAGGCTAGATACTGAACAAATAATGCATTCTAGTGCTTTTGCAAGGACGTAGAGTAGCACGATGCAAGTTTAACTTTTCGCAAAATTGCCTTGTCATTGACGCTACATATATCTTTTTAAGTATTGCCAATTGGCATGCCATGCATTAGATTTAGATATACGAGTCTTGTGAAAAGAACACATTACCGTCGCAAGTAAACGTGATGAATATTGGGTGCAGAGGAGAAAAAAATGTTCAAATGTTTGTTAAGCTTAAGGGACTTAACTACGGGGTCATCAGTCCCTAAACTTACAAACTACTTATGAACTACCTAATACTAAAGACGGCACAAATATCCATGCCCTAAGGAGGATTCGAACACCCCGACCGTAGTGGCCGTGCCGACCGTGACTGGCGCGCCGCAGTCCTCTCGGCCACCGCGGCCGGCACAGTGCACAACAGTATTCGCTGCGTTAGACAGTGCTCAGGTAGCGAATCATGTGCAGCAAGTGCTCTTCGGCAGTGGACCCTGGTAAGCGTTCTCTCTCTCACACAGCAGCGGACGGTGCAGAGCTTTGGTGGGTGGGGTCCTGGCGTCGCTTGCATCGTGACGCCCAGAGTCCACTTACCGCAGCAGCGGCCGAGCGCTGTTAACAAGGCGAGCGGCACCTCACCGGGAGCTCTGCTCTCCTCTAATTAAAGAGACACTTATCTGACGAGCACGCCGCCGACGCTGTCGACTCCCATTTAGCCCGCGGCGCAGTCCGCATGCGATAGGAGGAGAAGGGGGGGAGGAGGGGGAGATGGCCCGGTGGGGGGGGGGGAGCGGAGGTGGCGGGAGCAGGCGGCGGCTGTTCGTCAATAGCCGTTCCACCCCCCAAAATCTCAGTATGTCATCTACATGATATTATAGCGCTGCACCACGTCGGCGTTGCATCCCGCACTTCACAAAGGCCATTACCCCGTATCGATACCTGTATAAAGACAGCACACACTAAACTGAGGCATTTCCTCACACTAGTCGTTTACCGCAAAGCGACCAGGATGGCAGTACCGTCATGATTACGAAAGTCTGAGAAAACAGGAGCAGACCTAACTTTCAGTACCTTGGAAGTATTTTCTCCAAGGACAACACCATCTGGCAAGAAATCCTCTATAGAACACAAAAAATTTCTACATGCAAGATCGCAATATACACTGGGACAAAAAAGTACCCCAGGCAGCAAAGTTAACTTTGTATAACACTTACTTCAATCCTTATATATGGCATGGAAACATGTACCTTGTAAAAAAAAAAAAAAAAAAAGATTACAACAGAATCCAAGCAACAGAAATGAGGTTTATCAGGACTATGAATCAAAGTACCAAGAGAGACAAGATCAGAAATGAGGTACACAGAGAAACAGCTGGAATCAGGATCCCTATTGCGAACAATTTGGAGAAACGGAGATGGCCATGTAATGAGAATGGATAGCACAAGAACAGCTAAAAATACTTCAGAATGGGAATGGGAGGAAGAAGACCAAGACGAAGGCCAAGGAGACGATGGATAGAGGCAGTTAAATCAGACATAGAGAAGAACGGTTTTAACTGGGATGATGTCCAAGACCAAATGGTATATCAAGGTCGGCTGAGATGGAGAGCGCTTGTTAGCCACACCCGGGAAACTGGGGATGGAAAATAATGATGATGACCATGATAATGATGAAGGCGACCTTACGATCTTGGATATTCAGTTCCGGTTGATAGTAGTGTACGTGAAGGGTGCCCGTTTATAAAATCTGTAATGCGCAGTAAACAGAAGATTCCGAGGATAGTGCTCCGAAGAGCTTGGCGCAGCTCGTATACTGGTTCCAAACGCTACGGCAACAAAGCGGAAATGAATGTGCCTCAAGGGGACTCGCTTTTAGTGGTGGGAACAACCGTATGAAAACAATCGCCTCCACAGTTGTTTTCCGTATCAGTTTAACTATTCGGGTTTCCTTTCGAATGAAACAATTCGGTGCGAAACAATAGATCCGATCGGTTGCAGTACTCGCTCTTTATTCTGAGTGGAACCAGCCGGTGGGAGCAACCAATGAAGCAGTCGAGTCACACGGTTCGATTGGTATTCATTTATTTTTTAGGGTCAAAGTAGTCTGTGGGAGCAACCCAATGAAAACGCTGTTGCGGCTTTGTACACTTAATTACGCAATATTTTAAAAGTGAAATCAGACATTAGGTTGAATCATGTAATCATTTTTTAACTCAAACCACTCTAGTATTTTAGCTAACAGAATTATCAATTTATTCTTCCGAATGAAACTAGCATGCAGTGCTTTCGCCACATGAATTAAAGCAGTGCCTTTTCGTAACACTACGGGTAAGTGCAGACATATCACAAGGGTATGGCAAAGTTACAATACGTTTTGCACTTATGCATTTATGTACTGAATGGGGTAATGTTTCTTTTCAAAATTTCAAACATATGTTTTCTTGTAGACTATGTTGTTTCAGGTGCCATTGGCGCATAACTAACCACGCTGACTTACCTACGGGGTAGGCCTACCTTCACTTAAACTGCCGATCCCAAAGCCCCGGACATCTAGTTCAAATCGGGTATTTTGCCCGGACAGAACACACACTGTAGACGATGAGAGGGCCGATGACCGCAATGTACCGCAAGCAACGGCGACAGGGGCACGTCAACGCCGTGTGTACAGGTCAAATTGTAGATCAATTCTCAAGGGGCTAAATAATCTATATTTATGAAAATAGATGTGTGTATGTATGTTACCTATGGACCCCAAGGCGGCTGGAGCAATTCAGATAAAACCTTCGAGAAATCTTCAGATTACCCCAGCAGGTGATGTGGAGTTTGGTAGCGATCGGATTAAGATATTTATTTTTTTGAAGAACATAACATGTGACAATAAATACTCTTTGTAAAAGTTGTTTACTCTTTGTCTTTTAAACTTTCCCATATTTCAGAAAATGATTGTTTTTGCTGCTACGTAATATGATACAACACAAATACTATGCTTATACAAACTTAAGCGTGTTTAATCCACATTTATATACTGCTGTCACCGACTCTAATGTATACGTAGAGGTTTACGACTAGTACTTGGAACGATAGTAGCGGAACTAGTGGAAAATAGCCAACCCTAGCGGCACTATCAAAACACGGTCTTCTCCACCCATTCATCAGAAGTCATTTGGCTACAGTAATTAGTACTGACCGTGCAACACCGGGACGATTCACTACTATGAAATGAAAGTCCCCTGTATACAGTGGTTTCCCGGCCCCGAACACTGGTATCCTTAGCCCGACATGGTTACGGTGGATTCACAGTGTAAGCGTAACAAATAGGAGGTAGAAAGTGTGATCACTAGTCCAGTACACCCGTTTCTCCGCTTGGAAGCGCTAGCTCGGATTTAGGCGTCACTCTCCCATGCAGTGAAGCTGCACTTTCGCATTCGTTCCTCTACTTCGAGTGTTATAAAGTCGCGATTCCCATATATGTTGTGGGAACGTACTTGATATAGATTATTAAAGTCCAGACTCAATACTGATACATACTTTTTTATTGTTCTGGCATGGAAACAGGAGCACACGACTGTATGACTTCACATACAATAATTAATTTTTGGATTGTTAATGTACTGAAGTAGCAGTAAAACGAAAAATGGAATCTTTGATTGTCATGTGGTAACATTAATATTTTATTCTCAACGCGTTACTTCCAACCAACTAGATAACTGTCGTGCAATCTACTAAAAAACACAACACATTAACAACTCACTTTTAGTAATGCTGCAAACAAACCAGACAGAAACGTTATCAGTTCTGTTATTGCAAAACATAGTCGATCTGTAATCCTCTCTGTGTTGTGTTTTAAACGATTACTGTACAACCTTTGAGTCACGATTTAGAGTTTCTTGGCTAGTAGTCAAGCAAGAATGCATCGGCGCCTGTATCTCACAAGGCACAGCAATGCTTCCTGCTCAGAAGTGACGACTGTACTGCAGAGTGCCTACAGCAGCACGATTTTCCAGCTTTCTCTGACTTGAGTTTGTTTCCCTGGCAAAGCTGCTTTTTAATTTTTTGTTTGTGCTTTCAATGCGTTTATTTCAAGTGGATCAAGTTTATATATCTTTTTGTTCATATATTATGTACGGCCACACCGTACATTCCATTGTGATAAAACTTTGTCAACTCACTGCTTGCAATGGTTAGAGGCACAATAAAATTAATTTTGTATGGTGCATGGCGGCGGGTGCTTTATAATTAGTTAATTCATTTCTTTCGGCTTCACGCTGAAATGGCTGGACGGTTATGAATGAAATTTGGCACAGAGGTATCTTACATCCTGATCAATAAATGGGCTACATATCATAAACAATCTTATGGTACGCGGCGGAGGGTAACTTACAATGAGTTAATATGTTTGCTACTAGTTCATACTGAAAGGGACAGACAGATTTTGATGAAATTCGGAATGGAGATAGCTTGTACCTCGCCTTAACACGTGGGCTACCTTTCGTAAACCACCTTACGGTGCATGGTAGAGGGTACCTTAGAATGTGTTAATACGTTTTTCATCTCGCTGAAACGGATGGGCGAAATTGAATGAAATGTGGACGAAGATAGCTTATACTACGAATTAATACAAGGGCTTCCTTTTGTAAACCTCCTTAAGTGCGTAGCGGAAGGTATGTTACACCAAACATCCAAATTGTTTGACTGATCACTATGAAAGTCAGCATATAGACGTCTGTATTCCTGAAGGAGATTTTTATAATCTGCAAGCTAGTGAATTTAGCACGGTGGAGGGTACCTTGCGACTTTAACACCGTTTGACCAGACACCATGAAACTTTCGCATATATTTTCATATATAGGAGGCGGATGAGTTTTATTTTATATTATTTTTTTATTTTTGTGGTTTTAGCGCGCACAACTTCTCAGGTCATTAGCGCCCGGATCGGAACAGAAATTCGCTAGATCTGGAAAAAAATTTATAACTGCCAGAAAAGAGAGTAGCAAGAGAAAGCTAAAACAGAAGGATAAAAAATATCAAATAGAAGGTTTAAATATCCTTCGATAAATTAGCCATGTTGATAAACTCAAAATTCGAGCAGCTGCTCGTGTGTCTTCAGCTAAAAGTTCCTCCAGAGTAGACGGCAAATTAAGGGCTACGCGGGGAGGCAGAGGAGTAGCTGGAAGAGGAGACGGACAGAATGTGGAGGGAGGAGACGGACAGAGAGGTGGGAGAGGAGGAGAATGAGAAATGGGAGATGGTGACAGTCAGATGAAAGGGGATGAACACAGAGAGAGAGGGGGGGATGAGGAGATGAACAGAGAGAAAGAGAGGAGGACTTAGAGAGAGAGAGAGAGAGAGAGAGAGAGAGAGAGAGAGAGAGAGAGAGAGAGAGAGAGAGAGAGAGAGAGAGAGAGAAGGAAAGAGAATGTGCACAGAAAGAGAAGAGAGAAGATAGACAACTTAACACTGGAATAAGTAAGTACCCGGGCGGCGCCAGGTTTTCAGCTAGTCAAAAAATAAACTTTAATGAAAACTTTTAATATTTTAAAGACTCAAAAGTAATATTTACTAACAGTAGCCAAAGCCAAGTATTATAATAGAAACTTTTAGCAGAAAATAAAAGATCGATCGTCTACCTATCAAGGAATTGATAATTGAAATGAATAAAAGTTTATAGTGTTTGGATGGGTGATGGCGGCCACTTGTGGGATGCAGCTGTACAGCCGGTGTCTGGGCAGCTGTGGCCACCGCAGCGGCGCGTCTAAAATTAAACAGCCGTGCAGCAGCAGCAGCAGCACAAAGCGGCGTCAGACCCCACCAAGCACACACCGGCAGCCGCGGAGCACGCACTGAGGACGCGCGCCTAACAGCCCTTGCTTATTTCATAGCCACTGTCGCTGTTCTCACAGGCAACCCGAGAATACGTAAAACCGCTCAATTCCAAGCATGATGGATGGGTGCAAGCAGTTTATCGTCCAGTTGACGCGTGGACATTACGAACGGACATTACCACGGGTAGTTTATGTCACGGAGGGGGGGAGAAAATCGCCGTGCCCTTTGAAAGGAACCATCCAGGCATTTTCCTAGAGTGATTCGGGCAAATCACGGAGAAAATTGGACAAAATGGCCGGAGGCAGGCTGGAAGCACTGTCCTCCCTTAGGCTATTCCACTGTGTTTCTACTGCGCTACCTCGCTAGTTGCGTTAAGTTGAAATCAACTATGTTCCATACAACAGTTCATAAAATGTTTATAAAATTCGGGCGGTTCCAGATTCAGCTGACAATTTTCATTTAGAATTACATATAATGCCTGACATTTGTTAGATATTCTGTGAACAAAGCCATTTGGATCGTTTAATGTATTTATTACGTCGTTTCGACCGTCATCAGCAGATATGTTATTACGATTAAAGTAACCTACGAAAGACAAGCTATAAAAGACGCCAACGTTAAAAATTTTATAAGTTCTAACGCCAATACTTACAACTTCAACAAAGATCACTGCATTCTCAATAGAACCTACACCTAGCCTTGGCGTAAACCATCACCTCAATTTTTTAGCTCTGCAGAACTAAGTTCTAGATGCTACTGTAGCAACTTCATTTCTCTCAGAAAAAATTACGAACATTGTACAAAACTCTATTCAAATACGACAGTTGTCCATTCACAGTATATTTTGAGATGAAGTTCAGCTATACATTGCAACAAGTAGAACTCTTTTTTTTTTCTCTCTTTTTAAATCTATCGGACCAAACTGTGTGGTCATCAGTCCGTAGCTTACAAACTACTTAAACCTAGGTAAACTAACCTACGGACAAACACACACACCCATGCCCCAGGGAGGACTCGAACCTCCACGGCGAGCAACCGCGCGCTCCGCAGCGAGGTGCTTTAGACCGCTCGGATACTCCACCGCGGCAACAAGTAGAAGTCGTTAAACCTGTTTCACCAATAATATTCTCTACAATAGCCATATAAAACTTTAAAGAAAATACCCCTACACTACACATCATGACCGTAGGTCACTGTTTTGGCACTTCACATCGGGTAGGGGTGCTCGAGCCTCTTTGCCCCTTAATATTCCGCCGCAAATTTTGAATCCAGCACAAATAAACTTTGCTTTCTCACATGAAATTTTTAGCCAAGTTGTTTCAGCGCATTGCTCGTGTGTATCTCTTTGTTTCAATATCTGTGATTCCACTGTCCCGAAGTATCGCTAAACCGTCTGCGAAGACCAGGCAACTGATCTAGAGGTTGTCTTTGAGTGAGTTACAAGTACTAATGATTTTCAAGTTCTTTCTCCTATTCTCCACCGACCTCATAAAAAACGAGATTAAAGATGAGTGATGACAATCCGTCACCTTGAAGCACACTTCTTAACCTTGAAAGGCTTTGATATTTCACCTATTAATTTCATTACTGTTTGTTTGGTGAGTAGTAGTTTTGCATGTCATGTCCCTCATTTTCCAGGCCATTAAATAGCGGCTTTAGATCGACAATCATACGCCTTTTTGAAGTCAAATGAGCGGATACCTCACAGTTGCTTTACATTTATTGTTTTCAAGTTGTACATTTGCTCTGCGCATCTCGTGTTCGAGCTGTTCTTGTGTTTTGTAACGAAAACACGCTGAGAAGAAATTGTAAGTTACCTAAACTATTTTCATAGAATTCGTCACATTTCTTATGTGTTCCGTGGAAGAATGTACATTTGCGACCTTCGTGTCGGTATTCAGTTTACCACATGCCTATGGGCTTTCAGTGAGTTCAAGTGGACCTAGGTCCTCAAGAGTCCCGTAAGCATGTCGTCGTCTCCAGATATTCTGTGTGTGACATTCTGGGAAAGTGTCTGAGGATTTCATCTATGGTGGCTGATTGAGTTCTAGGGTATGTGTGCGTAGGAATCTATTCGGGACTTACTGTATTAGATGGAACGCAGTTGGTCTTAACATGTCTTCTCTTTGTTTCAAATATTCAAATTTCTGTGTAGCTAAGTGATCAAAGTACTGACTTCATCAGTCCCTACTACTTAACTTGTGATAAGACCACCCCCCCTCCACACACACACACACACACACACACACACACACACACACACACACACACACACACACTCGAACGTCAGACGAGGAGTGGCCGCGCAATCCGTGGCGAGACTCCTTAGACCGCACGGCCACTCCTGAGCGGCTCTCTTTGTGTGCCTGATTAATTATGCGACTTTTCTTCTGGCCTATGTTAATGAGTCTGCCTCGATTTTTTTCTTTATCTTTTTGTAAGACTTCCTTTCATCCACCCAGTAATTCTTCAAATGCAGCACTCCACCATGGACGTTTCGTAACTTTCTTGCCGTACTTGTTAGCAGCGGAGTGTATATACAACCAGGAAAGCCGTCAACAAAATTGTATTCTGCTAAAATGGTAAATGGGGCCCCAAAATCAGACTTCGCAGAAATACTGTAAACAGTCCCTGGATCATTGCGCCTCATTATTTTAAACTCTTTGAACTCACTCTGTACAGGACTGCTTTCGTCGCTTTGGAATTGGGGAATGATTACTTACGATGATTACATCTACTTTTTAAAAATCTCTCACCGCGATGATCGACGTTCCTTGTACATCACTTCATATGTCTTCCTGGCCTAGCTTGGCTCTGGTTACTTCGCTGCGTTCCCACTTCAAAATCACATCACCTATGGTTCTGATGGGTTGGTATGTTCCTGATAGCTCTGTTACCCAATTGATGTCCAATGACGATTCCACGGCTGAAGTTTCCTGATTGTCGCATTTTGCTGTTTAGTTACCCCTTCTATACCACCAGCAAGACATTTCGAACCATCATTAAACTGGACGGTTCTCCTCAGATTATGATCTGCTGCCTGGCAATCAACATCTTTGAGGCGGTGAACTTGGTGACGGGTTCACGTGGGGCTGTCGTGACCACTCATGAGGACTGCTTGAAGTACGGCGAAACCACGAGCAGTAGACAAGCTGAAGGACGATCACGTGTAACCATAGACCATGGTGATCCGGGAACTATGTGTAGAGCGTAAGGCTACCAGGTTTTCAAACCGAAAATATGGGAGATTTTGAAAATGGTGGTCAAAACAGATCCACTGTCGTAATAGCAGAATGTTTCACTTTCAGGACGACGTAATATACTTCGTTAATGCAAATGTTGCATTCTACGAATAAAAATACGCAGCAAAAAAAAAAAAAAAAAAAAAAAAAAAAAAAAAAAAAAAAAAAAAAAAAATCTCTTCTCGCCCCATTTAAGTGCCCCTAATAGCAGTAGCGGTGTTGTCAGCCGAGAAAGATTTCGTAAGTAGCACTGTGGACTTCAGTGAATGCTTCCTTTACAGGAAGCCCCCTCCTCCAACCACACACTTACAGCAGTAATTACACATTGTAGCAGATACATAAATGCTTCGGAACAAAGCTATGATGACATTACACCCATCTAAAGCTCAGACGATTTCGATAAACGAAGTTGAAGCGTTAAAAATCTGAAAAAAAATATCGCATGACAATGGAATAAAATATGTGGGAAAAGTTCGGAAGACTGAACAAATCAAGGCGAAGTGGGATAGCTGCAAAACCTAGCAGAATAGAACAATCGGTGGCTGTGTTGAACCTGGCACGACCGCTCGGAGCACTTCGCCGAACACAGGTTCCGCAATAGGCTCTCATGTAGCCACAGCATCGAGTACGACTGAGTGGTCACTGGTCCACCGTTATTGGATCGTGCGCCAGTTTTCCCGTGTCGCCTCTTCGGCTAAGTGCTGTGGCACCATATTGGTGGTCGTGTCAGGTTATGTGGCATGCAGATCGGTTGTTGCTCAGAAATTGCATCGCGCCGCGGGCTGCAGGCCATTCGGGATACTACGCTACGAGGGGTACTCCGTGGCTTCCACGCGTCCTGTGACAGCAATCCACGACACCGTGACAGGTGTGACTACGTGAACTTCAGAGCAAACTCCTGCAGCCTTTCACGCTGGATGTTTCCCAAGACGGCGACGGCAGCTTCCAACACCACAACTGTCCACGACACGAGGTAAGATGTTTTGTGGTCGTCACAGCGAGTTCACTCTCCTATTACATTCGCTTCGTGTGAACGCAGTGATACACACGGGACGCTACAGTGGCAGAAACCACTGGCACTTAAGGGAACTGCCTACACTGCCCGTTGTATCTGCTACAGCCTTGCAAGGCCTCGTCAGATCCGTGCCACGCAGAATTACTGCTGCATTGTGCTCAAGTAGCCGAACGACACGCTATTCAGCAGCCAGTGTCTTGGCTCATCAGCATCTAACAAACAAAGTGACTTTCAGACGCTTGGCAACTTGTGACCTTGTGAGTCTATGTCGCCGAATGAATCTGATTCCTCTCGCCTCGTAATTCAATGTTTACAGCCCTTGTCGCGTGTATTTCCGCACCTACTCTGTCAGCTGTACCTGTAACGCCTGTGTTGGATCGTCTGTCTTCCAGCTATCGTTAAGTTATAATGAGTTTCCCTCGAACCACAGATAAGAGTGACAACATTTTGTTTCGATAAAGCCACACGAAAGATTACAACACCGTAGGCAACTGGCATTGAATTTACACAATGCCATTACTCTCAACCGCCAACTGTATCGCTTCTTCACGTTATCTCAGTAACATGACAATGCTGGTAGTCTGCGAGATATCGAAATTATTTCTATCGAGGATTTATCTGCGCGGCACGGATTTTACGTCGGATTTGCTATCAAATTAATCAACGCGTAACAAGTCACGACTAAAAAAAATTACCTTCACATTGTAATTGATCAAATATTGTGATACTTCGTTATGTGCAACGTAAACAAACTATGATTTCTAACATCTTTAACAGATTGCTGTCGATGAAACACAGGAAATGTAAAAAGAATAACACTTTGTTAGCTATAACATAAGTTACCAACTTGCAGTTTTCGTGGTGAATATCAACTGTAAATAATCGGATAATTACGTATAATAATCACAAAGAAATGCAGCAATTACTATCCTGGTACCAAATAAACGATATATTTCACCACGATCAGTTTGCTCCAAGTCCTCAACAAGCTGCCGTTTTTCAAAAATTTCATCTATTTTTTTCTGAGGCTACTGTATTTAAATTATGAGTTTATCATACGATCATGACATTCAAGCTTGATTGAAATATTACTACACATTTTGTTGCAGAGAGATACAGGACAAAATAAAAATGATACCTTTGTCATATCTGCAGCTTGAAATAGCTCTAATCGTAGTACTGTTCAGCATAATGTTTATATATTGATAAATTTCGAAAGTTTCTCCAGGTAAGAGACAAAACTGTCGCGCAATAACTCGTGTGAATTACTCTGAAACTCTATGTTGCAAAATGACAAAGTAAACGTATCAACAATCAATTTATTGATATGTCCATTGACGACGAATGCATATTTCAGTTTGAATGACACTATCCATCAACTGTGGAATTGTGAATCTGGATTAAACCAGTTAAGGCATTTCGAGAGAAATCCCCCTTTTTTTTAATGCTACGGTACTTCTGTATTCCCACTCGTAATGTTAGTTTCTATAATGATGCTTGTCACTTTTAGTTACAAAAATATTTTTGTTTGAAGATTTGTAAAACAAATCACATAGTAATAAATGAAACGGAATGTAAGTTCATTAAAACATCATTACAGTCATCATTTCAACTTCAACTCTTGAGATGCAAGCTAAAAAAACTTCATTTATCAAATAAGCTTCTATATACAGAAATATATACAAGGTGATTCGAAATTTGCGCTCTAGTATTTCGTGACGCGATTCATCGCATGCCAGCAATAAATCAATGTCTCTCTCAAAATTTCGGATTTAATATATTTCCGGTATCACATGGAAGTCTAAGACTGAGATGGTGTGTGTGTGTGTGTGTGTGTGTGTGTGTGTGTGTGTGTTCCGTAGGTCAGTGTGTTTCAGAATTTCACATTAAGTACAGCAACAACTTCTAGGCGATGCAGAAGGCGTTTTGAGGAACAAAATGAGCACAGAAACCCATGTCTGGAGACGCTATTCAACGGCGCTTCGGTGAGTGCAACTTGCAGGTACTGATGACTGCTGCGAGACACCCCCTCGAGCAACTTGGACGCTCTGTAGTGTCGTTGGACGACGATCCCGGGCATGGGTTTTATGTACACCGATAACTTTCCATCCCTCCACTCTTTTATCATTATCAACTCTCAAGCAACAATTCAACCAATAAAATCATTTTCAATGAATAAATATAATTTTCAAAGAGTAATTATTGTTTCGAATTTCGCGTTATATTCTTCAAATTACTAAATATCTATCAGATCGCTATAAAACCGTCCCTAAAACCTTCCTCAGGTATAAATAGTAACTGTACAAATATTTAAGTCTCTGCATCTTGTCGTTCGTACGTGATAAGCGTACATCGAACAGACTTTCACATTATATATACATCTCCGATCGCCATAAGGCCTAAGGCCTTCCCCGGGTAGACATTAATAACTGTACCAATTTTTAGCTTTTTATGTCTTGTGGTTCAGACGTGATAAAAGTACACCGAACAGACATTCACATTTCTAGATATAGATTACTTGTGGATATAACAGATATCCATATTTTGTTTCTTAAGAAATAGTTTAATTCTCTTTTGTAATGAAAGTCGACAACAGCTCCCATATCAGAAGTGTAAGGCAATATTATACTGAATATGAATCTACTATATTTTTTCTAAATGCATTTACAAGAGAAACCTTCAATTTTTCATCTGTGTAATTTAGTAGTATTGAAACTGCTACTGCATTTATCCGAAGAAACACAAGAAAGATTTAACTTTCGGAAAAAAATCTTTCTTATGGCAACAGCTGTACAATATTTTTATTTATTACACTCGAGTGGTTTCGGCACTGACTGCGATCAACAAGAGATTGAAAAGATATTCCAAATTAATTACAAGAGATGTTTTTGCCAAATATGGCAACATCAAAAGTACAATAAGAATTGCGACTGTTCATTGTAACTGTTCTTTCTGTTTAAAAGTACCTTTGAAAAGCTGTACAATGAAGGACAGTTTTCGAAGAACAGTCGCAATTCTGTAATATTGATGTTGCCATATTTGGCAAAAATCATCTCTTGTTGTAACTGATGTGCAATCTCTTTTCAATCTCCTGTTGATGGCAGCCTGTGCCGAATCCGGTCGAGTGTAATAAATAAAAATATTGTAAAGCTGTTGGCAGAACAATGATTATTTTTACAAATACATTGAGAGGCTGTAGATTGCCACTTGAAAACAACATTGATTTAACTTTCGACATGATGTAAACTGAATGTTTAGAAAGTTTGCTGTATTCCCAGAACGATTGCGTAATTTGGTATTCAAAGATTATTTATTGAGTCAATGAACCGATTCGAGCAGCTATGCTGTTTGACATTTGCTACTCTGCCTCTTCTGTGCACGTGAGCCAATTAAAAGTTTTTCCTGGAGTTAGCATTTCGCGAATGGCGCTTTTAAGAGCCATTCGTGGTCAGTTTGAATCACTGATCCAGCAAATCAGAAACGATCAGGTTTCTGCGAAATCACCTTTGTAACACTGTTTTCGCTCTGCGCAAGCGCACGCAGGACGGAAGACAGAGTCTTAAATTAATACCGCATTGCGCCATCCAGTGTCATTCCGATACACGCCTGCACATACCACTGGTAACAGAGATCAAGTATTCGATTACTTTTCTTTTCTGACTTGGGGTGGGGGAGAGCTGAAGCCCTGCTGCAATCTTATTTGTCACATCAAATCACTGTCACGGACTTCGAATTTCCTTGGCGTGTTGTTGATACTGGCAACGAATTTCAACTACACGGGCTGTGTGCAGCCACGAAAAACGAGTTACCAGCAACCGGCAGCTGAAGATGAATGATAGTTTCTAGAGATCTAATGCATTTTAACTGTGCCGAGACATGTAAACAACCTTAAATAACGGTATTCAACATAAAACTACAATATGGATTGGATCTGTGATGTAAATAAATTTAATGTCATGGTCGCGAAGTTATTTTAATTATAATTACAGGTTTCAATTATCCAACAACCGTGTTCGGAATGTCTTTCGCTGCTACACTGCACCAAATTATAACCAAATCCGAAGAAATTCTCAATATGGGTATTGTAGCGCCGAAGCAGCTAATTCTGTCCAAAATGCTTTGCAGTCATGACCTTCGGATAAAAAAATTCTTAGAGAATTGAAACAATAATAAGAGAAAAAACTGAAATCACTGTACACTATACAGGACAAAATACACAAAAATTACCGCTCTATGGTTGACCTGAAGGCCTGTAGCAAAAACTTTAAAGCTTTCTGCTGCTTCTATGTGCACCTGTTCTCTTAACCAGGACAAAAATATGAGAGAATCTGTTAGCGAAAGGAAACAAGAAATAACAATAGCGGAATTAAAGCTATTTAAGAAGTCCCTAATACATGAATAAAGTTTGGAGTTAACTATTCGCCCGTTCGAACTAACTAGTTGTTACATCCGATTAAGGAGTGTGGACGATGACAGAGACGGATATTGACAGCTTCTGGGAATTTGGAAGGAAAATAATGTGACAAATTTATGAAGTTACGAGAGAGGCAAAGAACTGGAAACTAAGGCGGAACTAAAGAAAAAATAAATAAATAAATAAACATAAAAGAAACCTTAAACACTTGCTCGAAAGAATGGGCAGGAGGTCTGACGCGGAAAGAGAAAAGCGGGTAACAGCTATGTATGGACGCAGATTGTAGAGAAGGCCGATAAGAAGTACAAAACGTCCGAAGTTTCATAAGGCTGCTGTTGAATGGTAGTCTAGAAGAAGAGAGGAAGCCACGAGAGAGGCCTGAGAAAATACAGAACTGGTGCAGGGGACTATCTGCCGGTGACTATTGCGTTATCCTTCCACTAAATCTGAGGGGGTGCAGTGGGCAGTTTCATTTATGAGGAATAACCTTTCAGAGCGACCAAACGTGGATAATTACAGCAGACAAATAGCAGGAAAAGCAGATTTATGGTGAGATTTAGAAAACGCAATTCATCGTGCAAATAAGTAATTTACAAAACTACTTTGACCGAAAAGTAGCTACTGTTCATCAGTTAGGGAGTCCTAGTCCTACCAATTATCTGCAATAAAAGCCACTGTGAGGCCATTGTGTGAGAGAGATCTGCATGTTAACGACAGATTCGTGAACTCAGGAACGTCCGCGGTATCGTCCTCTGCAGAAACACACATTTCTGCGAGTGGAGGACTAAGAGTTGAAAGAAGTCTAAATCAGTGAATAAAAGTTCGGAAGACCAAAGCACAGGAAGAATGATGAAAAAGATTTTGGAATAAACAGGTTCGCCCCGGTGGAGTGGCCGAGCATTCTAATGCGCTTTGGTACGGAGCGCGCGGTGGCTCGCCGTCGGAGGTTCGAGTCCTCACTCGTGTGTGTGTGTGTGTGTGTGTGTGTGTGTGTGTGTCGTCCTTAGGTTATTTTATAGTTTGTAAACCTAGGGACTGATAACCACAGTAATTAAGTCCCATATATTGACAAACATTTGAACACCTACGTTCGTGTAGTAGGAAAGATCCAATGAAGAGCGCCAAGTCTGATTATGGGATACTTTAAAGGAAGAAGCTTAGGGTCTACCGTCCCGTCGACAGCGAGGCCATTAAAGGCGAAACTTAGGCTCGGATTTTTGAGCAAGGATGTAGAAGAAAATAGTTCGTGGCCTTTGAAAGGAACCAATGTTTCAAATGTTTGTAAATCTATCGGACCAAACTGCGTGGACATCAGACCGTAGCTTACGAACTACTTAAACCTAGGTAAACTAATCTGAGGACAACACACACACACACACACACACACACACACACACACACACACACACTTACCCCAGGGAGGACTCTAACCTCCGACGGCGAGTAACCCCGCACTCCGCAGCGAGGCGCCTTAGACCGCTCAGCTACTCCACCGCGGCTAGGAACCATTTGCCTGGAGTGATTTACGGAAATCACATGGGATAGTTTAGTCGGCTCAAAATCGTTATGGATAGTTCAACAATTTACAGTAGCAGCCGCCGCAATAAACGCTATGTGGATCAGAGAGATGTTTACTGCTGACGTTTCGAGAGTACATGTTAAAGGAGAATTACTCTCTCCGACATACGGCTCGCGAAATGACCCCAATGAGAAAATCAGATAACGACAAGTATTATCCTCCGCCAGACACAGAGATCTCTTGCGGGGCGTAGGTGCAGATGGAGATGGAAATTACGTACTTGAGTCTGCACCTGCCTCGCGAGTAACATCGAGTAGCTGTGTGAGTACGAAATAAACAGAGCCTTATGCGCACCTCGTATGGTTACGAGCCTAGTTTCCTCGGCGCTGGCGGCTGCAATTGAATTTCATGAAGTGGGGAATAAACTGCAATCTGGGGACTCTCGCCTCACGTCGGGGCAGCCCGCTCGCCCTTCCATACAGGCAGTACACGCCGATGACTTGTCCCCCATAGAATTTAGAGTCGGTTGGCAGAGCGCCAGCCGGAAATCGCACCGAGTGACGAGGGCGTCCTTTCCGCCCCCTCCCCACCCTGACGCCCCCGGATAACATTCTCCTCTCACAACAAGGAACAAACCAGACGTCATTTTTACGTCACACGCTGTATCGAGACCACACGAACAAGATATCGACTTGCGGTCACCTAACTTGGTACAAACTCGATATGCCAGTGTATTGTTTTATTTGGATAGCTGTCGCATCATAATAAACGTAGTTATTGATACGATTACCATCTGGTGCGAAACGGACATGCTTCTATACTGCCTTATTTAGTGGTAGCATAAAAAAATGTTCAAATGTTTGTATACCTTATGGGATTTAACTATGGGGTCATCAGTCACTAAACTTACAAACTACTTATGAACTAGCTAATCCTAAGGACGACACAAATATCCATGCCCGAGGGGGGATTCGAACCCCCGACCGTAGTGGCCGTGCAGACCGTGACTGAAGCGCCTCAGTCCCCTCGGCCACCGCGGCCGGCTAGCATAAAAACACCACGTTCTCGGCACGGTATGTTATAAACAAACATATTGTATTGCCTGAAGTTTCTGAACATTATCCTGATACAGTGGTTGTAAGGCGTTTAATTTTTTCCCCTTCTTTCAGCACATTCGCGTTTCTAAAATATTCCACGACTTTCCACTGAAATTAACTAAGCACGAAACAACGAAAATGCATCTAAATAAAAAAATACGTTGGTGGCTTCGTTTGCTTTTTCTGAAACGAATTCTAGAAATATATCTTTCAGTATGATGTTGCTTTCAGCAGCATCTCTGACGCTATCAGCAGTGTCACTGATGAAAGTAAAAAAACTGGACACAATACACTACCCCTGTGCCAAGCCTTACTTCCTGTTACTCCAGGCCTTAAGTAATGGTTTTAAGCTGAAAAAATGTTCAAATGTTTGTTAAGCTTATGGGACTTAACTACGGGGTCATCAGTCCCTAAACTTACAAACTACTTATGAACTACTTACGAACTAGGACGGCACAAATATCCATGCCCGAGGGGGGATTCGAACCCAAGACCGTAGTTGCCGTGCTGACCGTGACTGGAGCGCCTCAGTCACCTCGGCCACCGCGGCCGGCTTTTAAGCTGATATGTTAAAAAGCGTGATATCCCTAATGGAAAAGGAGAAATAGGTAGTTCGAAGTATTACAAATTTTTTAACCTTTGCAGACAACATCCAATTATAATTAAAACCGTGGTGAATTAGTCGTGCGTACTGGGACGCAGTGCTGCAGTGCGCGCGGCCGTTCGCCATCGGGGGTTCGAGTCCTCCCTCGGGCATGGGTGTTTGTGATGTCCTTAACTTAAAGTAGTTTGTAAGCTACGGAATAATGACCAAGCAGTTGAATCCGATACATGTACAAACTTTAGAACATTTTTGATAGTTAAAATGAATACTTCTAACGAGTGTGGAGGAATTTCAAGTCTCCAATGCCTCCAAAATTAAGACTGTGGGGTCAAATTAGGATGTAGAGAGGTCAGCACACGACGCTGTTAGTGTTCAAAAAGTTCAAATGTTTGTTAACTTTAAGGGATTTAACTACAGGGTCATCAGTCCATAAACTTACAAACTACTTACGAACTATCTTATACTAAAGACGACACAAACATCCATGCCCGAGGGGAATTCGAACCCCCGACGGGGAACAGCCTCGCGCATCGGAACATAGCGCGTCAATGCGCTCGGCCACTCCGCCGCGGCCGCTGTTAGTGTTCTGAATATGCTGTCTTCATTTGCAACAGAAATTAAAGCTGTCCACTTAGGATTCTGGCTAACCCCGTCCTCCGCAATCCCGACACATGAAGAAATAAACTACCAAATATTGTTGACAAGCAAGAAATATAGGTCTTATCACACTCAAAAACGGCGACACATTCGAGAAAAAAGCCGAACACTGAAATAAGCAAGGAATAGCGGCCAAATCACGCGCTCTAAAATTACGAGATATTCCTAAATAAACAGCCAAATACTTCTTACAAGCACACGATATGTCATCGCTGCTCATTTCACTCACCAGCAATTTAAACGTTTCCCTTAAGCGTATCTCTAGCTATATCTTCGGAAATCGCTACATATTTCGGAGAAAGGTCAGATTTTTTGCGAGAATAAAGAACATAACTGTCATTTATGTTATTATCATTTCCAGAAATTTCATTCTCTGTTTTACAATCAGACAGAAACCATTAAATCAACGTCACTCATTCCTGAGACAACGCTCTCTTACTGGTAACATGTATTTCATACATGAATAACTGTTGTTGTTGTTGTGGTCTTCAGTCCGGAACTGGTTTGATGCAGCTCTCCACAATACCCTATCCTGAGCAAGCCTCTTCATCTCCACATAAGAACGACAACCTACATCTGTCTGAATCTGCTTACTGTATCCATCTCTTGGTCTTCCCCTGCGATTTTTTCCCCATACACTTCCCTCCAACGCTAAATTCACAATTCCTTGATGTCTAAGAATGTGTCTTACCAATCTATCCCTTCTTTTAGTCAAGGTATGCCAGAAATTCCTTTTCTCCCCAATTCTGTTCAGTACCTCCTCATTAGTTACGCGGTCCACCCACCTAATCTTCAGCATTCTTCTGTAGCACCATATTTCAAAAGCCTCAATCCTCTTCCTGTCCGCACTGTTTATCGTCCATGTCTCACTCCCATACAAGGCAACACTCCATACAAATGCCCTCAGAAAGGACTTCCTTAGGCTTAAATCAATATTCGAGGTTAACAAATTTCTCTTTTTCAAGAACGCTTTTCTACCCATTGCCATTCTGCATTTTATATCCTCTGTACTGCGACCATCATTTGTTATTTTACTGCCCAAGTAACAAAACTCATCTACCTCTTATTGCTTCGTTTCCCAATCTAATTCCTTGAGCATCACCTGATTTTCTTACACTGCACTCCATTACCCTAGTTTTACTCTTGTTAATGTTCATCTTATATGCACCTTTCAGCACACTGTCCATTCCGTTCAATTGCTCTTCCAGGTCCTTTGCTGTATCTGACAGAATTACTATGTCGTCGGCAAAACGCAATGTTTTTAATTCTTCACCCTGAACTTTAATTCCTTCACCAAATTTCTCCTTGCTTTCCTTTACAGCTTGCTCAATATACAAATTGAACAACATTGGAGAAAGGCTACAACCCTGTCTTACTCCCTTCCCAACTGATGCTTCCCTTTCATGCCCTTCGAGTCTAATAACTGCGGTCTGGCTTTTGTACAAGTTGTAAATAACTCTCCTTTCCCTATATTTTACTCCTGCTTGCTTCAGAACTTGAAAGAGTTCATTCCAATTAACATTGTCAAAAGCCTTCTCCAAATCTACAAAAGCTAGAAATGTAGGTTTGCCTTTTCTTAATCTATCTTCTAGGATAAGCCGTAAAGTGAGTATTGCCTCCCGTGTACCTACATTTCTCCTGAACCCAAACTGATCTTCCCCGAGGTCGACTTCTACCAGCTTTTCCATCCTTCTGTATATAATTCGCGTTAATATTTTGCAACCATGACTTATTAAACTGATGGTTCTGTAGTTTTCACACCTGTCTGCACCTGCTTTCTTAGGGATGGGGATTATAACATTTTTCTTAAAGTCTGATGGTACTTCACCTGTCTCATACATCTTACACACTAGGTGAAACAATTTTGTCATGGCTGGTTCTCCCAGAGACTTCAGTAGCTCTGAGGGAATATCATCTACTCCAGGGGCCTTGTTTCGACTTAGGTCTTTCAGGGCTCTGTCAAATTCTTCTCTCAGTACAGTATCTCCTATTTCAGCATCATCTACACCCTCTTCCCTTCCTACAATATTGTCTCCAAGTTCATTTCCTTTGTAGAGCCGCTCTATATACTCTTGCCACCTTTCAGCTTTCCCTTGTTTGCTGAGAACTGGTTTTCCATCAGTGTCCTTGATATTCATAGAGCTGTTTTTCTTATCTCCAAATGTTTCTTTTATTTTCCTGTAGGCTGTATCTATTTTTCCCCTATTTATACATTCTTCTACATCCTTGCATTTGCCTTCTAGCCACTCCTGCTTAGCCATTTTGCATTTCCTGTCAATCTCATTTCTTAGTCGTCTGTACTCCATTTTGCCTGTTTCATTTACTGCATTTTTATATTTTCTCCTTTCATCGATTAAATTTAGTATTTCCTGTGATATCCAAGGGATTTTTGTAGGTCTTTCCTTCATACCTATTTTGTCCTCTGCTACCTTCACTATTTCATCTCTCAGTTTTACCCATTCCTCCTCTACTGTTTTATTTTCCCCCGTTTCTGTCAATTGTTGCCTAAAGCTCCCTCTGAAATTCTTAAGAACCTCAGGTTCCTTCAATTTATCCAGGTCCCATCTCCTTATTTTCCTACCTTTCTGTAGTTTCTTTAGTTTCAGCCTACAGTTCATAACCAACAAGTTATGGTCAGAGTCTATATCTGCCCCTGGGTATGTCTTACACTGTAAAACCTGGTTCCGAAATCTATGTCTTACCATTATAAAATCTATCTGGTATCTTCCGGTGTCTCCTGGTCTCTTCCACGTATACAACCTTCTTTTGTGATTCTTGAACCAGGTGTTTGTTATAACTAAATTATGTTCTGTGCAAAATTCTACCAGGCGGCTTCCTCTTTCATTCCTTTTGCCCAGACCATATTCACCTACTATCCTCCCTTCCCTTCCTTGTCCTACAACCGAATTCCAGTCTCCCATAACAATTAAGTTTTCCTCTCCCTTAATTGTCTGAATAATTTCCTGTAGCTCCTCATATATTTCTTCGATTTCTTCGTCGTCGGCAGAGCTAGTTGGCATATAAACCTGTACTACTGTTGTCGGTGTTGGCTTCGTATCTATCTTGACAATGATAATGCGATCACTGTGCTGGTCATAGTAATTTACCCGCATTCCTGTTTTCTTATTCATTATCAATCCTACTCCTGTGATACCCCCAATTGATTTTATATTTATAATCCTATACTCACCTGACCAGAAATCCTGTTCATCCTGCCACCGAACTTCACTAATCCCCACCATATCTAATTTCAACCTATCCATTTCCCTTTTTAAATTTTCTAATTTTCCTACTCGATTAAGGGATCTAACATTCCACGCTCTGACCCGTAGAAAGCCAGTATTGTCTTTCCTGATGATCACATCCTCCTGAGTAGTCCCCGCCCGGAGATCCGAATGGGGGACTATTTTACCTCCGGAATATTTTACCCGAGAGGATGCCATCATCATATGTTCATACAGTAGAGCTGCATGTCCTCGGGAAAGGTAACGGCTGTAGTTTCCCCTTGCTTTCAGCCGTTCGCAGTAGCTGTGTGGCAAAGCCACATTAGCTGATGTTACAAGGCCAGCTCAGTCAATCATCCAGACTGTTGCCCCTGTAACTACTGAAAAAAACAATTTTCTCCTATATCATAAAGGCAACTGATTTCGCCTACGCTTGCGTGTAAACAAACTACGATAGCATTCTGATGCTCGCATGTTCGATATAAATTGACACTACGCAACTATCAATAGTCCGTCATTAAGAACGATGCACTTTTGTAATGGAATCCTACGACGCTAACCACCACGCAACAGCATTATGCTGAATTCTGTAGGTCAAGTATGAAACGATATAGCTCTCACAAGAATTTTGGTTGTTGATGTTTTATTATTTATGTGTAGTTAAGAAATCGAACCAACGATGATTTTTGTGATTCATCTGTACTGTGCTGTTGGAATGAAACGAATTATTGCAACTTACAATATCAAAAATCTTCGTAGTAGTGCAAGTCAAGATAATTTCTGTCCCATTTAAGTAACAATTGAATGTAGTTTGAATAGAAAATAGTCGATAGTTGTTCGAGAGTCTTCGATAAAGCGTGTGACTTAAAAATGACGACAAGTTTGTTCCAAGTTGGGTAAGGAGAGCGTTACCCGACGACCCCTTTCGCAGCCTCGTCTGAAGCGAACGAAGCGGGAAATGAAGCCAAGACACATGTATGATTTGGAAATGGAATCCAAAGACTTTGTGTTCTTCAATGTTAGCTTCCGTGCTATTCATTTGTCGTTTTTCTTAAGTCCTGCTTAGGTAAAAGTAGTCAACACTCCATAGATTGATTTTAATACCACAGCACTTTACCTCTTTGGAGGTGGTATGCCGTTGCCCTCCTCCGACGTTCGAACTGACGTTACCCAGCCAGTTATAGAGGAACCTACAATTTAACGAGGATTCCGAACCATAGTGAAACTTTGCATTTTTCACAACAACATTAACAGAGGTGAAGTAAGTGCAACGTGACAGAAAAATTCCAGGACAGGGCGGGGATCGAACCCGCGATCTTTTGATATACAGTCTGGCACTACCGCTAAGCCGCACAAGTCTGTTAACTTCGGCTAAGCAAGAGACTTTTTAGCAATTTAATATATTAAGCAGTTTGTGTTAATTTAGTCATCTCCATTCTGCAAATGTGTGCACTGAATTCCGATCGACTTATGCTGCTGCGTCTAGGTGTCGAATTATTTTTGTCCACACGCCAGTTATATTAATATGAGGTGCATAGTGCTTCAGCAAAGACAAGAGAGATATCGCGTAATGCCGAAGTTTATATAAGAGGTATCACACATTCATTTTATCGATTCCCTGTAATTCTGTAAGCATTCTGGATGGAGTTTGTGGTTCTCCCTATATGGGCCGGACATATCACACATAGATACAACTTACGTTTCAGTTCAGTGTCAATGAATAATGGCGGCAGTCCTTCGACTGGCTCCAATATAGTGAACTACGAATCCGACGAGGAACCACGTGTCCTTGAACGGAAGTGCTGGGATTTCTAAACACTTGAACAGCGGCCAACACGACGTTTGTGCAAGGACGTCGCGAAGAATTGTGACTGTCCTGTTTTGCTCTGCTCTCAACAAAATTCTACAATAAATTTTCATTCTGAAACGAAATGTGCCTTGATACAAAACTTCGCGGGACATGGTTTTAATCTGCCATGAAGTTTCCAGGCAATTTATTTTTTAGGACGTTTAACACTAAAGGTAATAAAATAAGAGAATTATCTTTCGCATTTCAGTGTAACTGACATTAAATGCTGTTTCGAAAACTTGCAGCTTTTGCTTCGTGTTTAGGATCCTAATTGTAAATAAGAAAAAAAACTGTAAAAATAGACATTGTGGGCATGCACAATGGGCACATTCAGTAGACCAAACAATACGTTAAGATTTGGAAAGAAGCAGAGTCATTCTATGCATGCAACGAACAAATACAAGACCTTGCGAAAACCGATAGCGTTAAATTCTTAAACATACCCTACTGTGCAAAGACAAGTCGTTATGTAACGTTATCAAAACTCTCGTTCAAATGTTTACACACTTCTTTAATCAATATTATGATGAGCAAAGGTAACAGTTTGTCTTTCAAATAAGAATATATATAAAGATCTTGGTATGTTTGTGATGTATGAACGATGACATCGTTAGGCCAACCAAACTAAAAGCTGATTTGTCACAGGTAAGGGGAGGGGGAGATATACTGAAGCAAAGGAACAGTTCGACAGAGAAACGAGATGGAGGAGATAAGCAAAGGAGAGGGGGGGTGGATTGGGCGACACATATGAAGGAAGAGTTAAGAAGTGAAATGGAGAGTTGGGCATGAGTAACTGGATAGGGAGAGGATGAGTTAGAAAAAGAGGGAGAGGAATAGAGAGAGGAGGGGGGGGGGGAGGGAGAGGCAAGAGGAGGAGGGGTTAGGAAGAAACGACAACATGGACTAATGGAAGAATGTAAGAAATACGTAATGCACTACATGTTACTACAAATTGCACGTACCATCGCTTGTATCAGAAAAATCGGAGTTAGAAATATTGATGGAGGAGAAGAAGAAGGACAACTAAGAGGTAGATGTAGATGGGGATGAATAGACAGACAGGAAGAAGGGAGAAGGTGGAAATGAGAGATGGAGGAGGAAGGAAGAAAATAAATCACCAGGGAAGCCTGGTGCTTGGCTGGTATCACCATAAAGAAGGTAATAAAGTTCAAGACAGCGGGCGCACGCCACTATCAAGAATTCGTATCGACTGTCACGGTTCGTTGTCTGATAAGAGCTGTTACGGAAAGTGCAGCGGCGATGTACGATACGGACAGCGACCTCAATTCAGGGGCTAGAGACAAATTTGACCTCTCGCCAACGAGAAGGTCGTAAGAGACTATCTGAAACATAACGAGAAGCAGATAGTAGAGGTTAACAGACAAACTCCTAGGATCAAAACTTGATAATTAATTCCACTGGTAGGAAAGAACTACAGTACTGCTGAACAAATCTGTATTTGCAACGCGAATGTTTCCATACTTAAGTGACATCAAAATAAGAAATACAACAGTTTTAAGAGTTCAAAAACGTGTTTATACGAATTATTATTTGTCACACGAGCTCCAGAGCGACCTGGAAAGGTATATGCAACGAACTCGTTACGTACTGCACCGTGCTCTTCAGTAAATTAATTACTTAACAAAATTTGGATTAATGATACGAGTGGACGTCAGAATATCGGTTTATGTATCTTTTATTGAATACTGTACTGCACTACGGAGATGCATAACACTGTTTTTCCAACATAGTCTCTCTCCCTTCCCCCTCCCTCTGTAGACGAAGGTCGCTACGTTCTATCAGCTCCTCGATCAACATATCATCACAATGGTCACGGAGCCATCTGGGAACCACCATGTGTACGCCAACATCAACGGAGAGTGCGGTTGTTACGATTAGTTTCTCGACAAAAAGACAAAGTCCACTGTACTCGATTCTGATGTCAATGGTCTTCCTCGCAATTCAACATCAGCCTCGTGTGCCAACTTGTCTGCACAATATTGAGATACTTAGGGCAAGACACTGTTTTTCGATATTAATATTAACTATTTACTGGCGCATTTATATTAGCGAAGATACCAAATTCAAACAATTAAAGGCCATTTTCAGTTCTCCTGCAATTATAATAACGAATTTAATGAAAGTAATTGTTTATATTATGTTATATTTTATTTTTACTTCAATGTACACACATGAGATTTCCTTCGCTTTCCATTTCGATATCGTCGGATGTTTATCTGTCAAGTGGTCGCACACTGCTTTAGTATTTTATAAATCAATATTTATAAGCACTTATAATTTGATCTTGGTTTGACAGTTGTCTCACTTGTATTGAATGTTTACATCGTACGGTGTTAACTGTGTTGGTATGGTTTTAAGTATAGATTGTCTTAGGCTGTTTAGCTAACTTTATCCGTTTTCATGCTGAAAAATATGAATAAAATTTTCGATATAATTTTTATTTTTCAATTCTATTTTTTCGTTTCGTAGATTTTTTGCATGGTTTAGGGAGTGTAAATATATTTCCATTTCCTCAATAATGTTCATTTTAGGACCTTACAATAAGGACAACACACACACAAAAGGCGCACGGACGCGATGTAGGACTGTAACCTCCGGCGGGAGCGGCCACCCAGTCGGTAGCATGACGCCTTAGACCACGCGGCCACTCCCGCAGGCCAGAGCTGTCCTGACCACCTCAACTTCGGAGTAAGCTGCCAAAAGCTGTGCCAACTCACTGCCACGATGGGATGCGCCTGTCATCCCTACCTCAGCAGAAATGTCTCTGTAGGAAACCTGGAACATTTACTTTCTTCTGGCAACCCGTCATATGTTACGCAATGGTATAGCGAGGGCCGACATGTGCAACTTACTTTCTGATGTTTTTGCTACATATTTTCAAGTTCATCTCAAAAAGACGGGATCAAAAAAGCTTCCATTATTCAGGAACACGTACTTTCAACAACTTTCCAGCAGCCATAAGATCTTAACTACGAATGAAATTCAGTTTAAGAGGAATCTGAAGAATTTTTTGGTGGCCAACTCGTAAACTGAATTTCTTGCTGGAGCTAAGTGATGTATACATTATTAATATAAAATACATGTGTGTTTCTTAACATCTGAGTTCTGTACAGTAATGTCATCAATGTAAACAAGTTTAAAAATATTTTATTTTTGATCTCCGTTGCTATAGAAGTCTAAAAAAATATGATAATGGAACTCTGCATTTTATACATTTTAGGTAATTTGTTTCAGTGATATATTTCATGATGATTATATTATGACCTGTGAAGACGTCTTCATTTCGTAAATTAAATACAAAACATTTTTAAGCTGGAAGTACGAAAGAAATTGCGCTTATACAGATAAGAGATTCACACCACGCTTACGTAAGACATTAAAATCGTTGATTGAAAACAAAACAGAAAATTTCAATTTTCTTTATATAAATGCACCTTTTCTTATAGGTAGCTCAGTAACTAGAAAAGTAGAGTAACTTGTGTCCAAAATTTTGTTAATTCCATTCATTTTTCGCATGTCCTGAAAGAGAACACGATTATTAAAAAACAAAGCAATCAAATTGCCCTAAACATGTACTACACGCTGGAATTTCAGTTCACGAGTTGTTCAGACAATAAACATTGAATATCATGAAGTGAAAGACATTTTACAAAATATGAAGAATATTTTGATGCAAAATGGTTGAACTGTGCTTCACACTTGCTCGCCATTCGTAATGAAACTCAATTCTTTTTACGCTTTGCCATTACAAAGAAATTTGTACATGCATTTCTTCGAAACAAAATTGCATGTGATTAGTATGCGAAAGGATAGGACACAAAAAAACTGAACGTCGTGACTTTAAACCTGTAAGAAAGTTCACAGTGAAGCAAGAGTTAGGTAGCGTCCGCAGTACCTTATGGTGTTTTATTACGGGATTTTAGATGGAAATGCGTTCAGGAATCTTCAGAATATTCTATTTATAAATGAGAATCAGCGAACTATATAATTAATTTCTCAAACAGTGAAGCGAAATGACTTTCCCACAGAGGTTGGAAAGTGATTTACGAAACATTTACATTGAAAAACATAGTTATTTACCACCTGCCGCCCTCTTTCAGTGGATAACAGAATAACAAAACGAATAAAAATAATTATTACATTCCTTATCACTGCTGCTCAGGAGCACTTTCAAAAGAAGTTAAAAATGCCTTCACAGTACAAAAGCAGATTATAGATTACGTTCTCTCCACACAGTTGCCATAGAATAAAAATTAAACAACTTAAAAGTGGATAGAAATTTCAAAATAACGTGACTGTCACCTTTTGCACATAGAAGAAAGGACGTATCGATGTCCTCTATAAAAGGTGTAAGGTAAGCATGATTACAACTAATCCATTAGTTTCGCCACTGGTATTATATGTTCTTGTTATCTTAACTTTTGCTACATTAACGATGACCTCACTATTCCTCTATTAAACAGAAATTACTACTACGATAATCTGCTTAATCTCGACAAGAATGACGGTGGAAATGGGCCCTTGTCTGTTAAGGAATCTTTGTGGCAGCGCCGTGATGATTTACGGGAGAAGGAGAAACTTAAATTAGAACGCCACAACATTATTTTTACTCTCGCTTTTCTCAGAAATTAGTCTCGCGTTTTTTTAATCTCTACGCTATTATACCCGGTGAATATTACAAGAACAATCGCTAGGCTGTAACCTTGGAAGTTTCATCACAAGCAGATCCGACAAGTCACGACTGCGTTAAGAGCTGACCTCTCTTTTCCTCCTTTCCAACCCTTTAACCGTGACACGTCTAAAAAGTGACACAGGGAATTAGATACAGATCGGTACCCAATAAAAATAATTTTGGGCGGGTTATCCATTACGCGGCCTCTGACGTATCGTTTTCCAATAATATACTGATCATACAAAGGAATGTCACTACGTTGCAGTCGGAATAGAAATATAAACACTGTTTTCATCACGAATATCACATTCTCCTGGATGAAACCCAATACTTTCGACAGACGTGCAATATCATGATCCACGTTATTCGATTTGTACATTGAGTAAATTATGAAGAAATTAAAGAGAAATATGGGAATGGAATTAATGACTACAGAGAAGAAATGAAAACTTTGACGTTCGCTAATGACAGGGTACGTCGGACTCTACAAAATAATCAGTTTCATGGAATACAAAGTGTCTGAAAACTGGTTTTACGTTTAACATCCAATTAAAACGACGGTAAGGAGATTAAATCGATTAAAACGAAGCGATGCTCATGGAAGTGAGTTAGAAATTAGGATGAGAAGGTAGCAGAAAAATTTTGCTGTTTGAGTAACAGGTCATGGTTGAAGTAGAGAGCATAAGAAATGCACAGTGTCAAGAAAGGCGTTTCTGAAGCGACATTTGTTAACATCGAATGTAAATGTAAGTTTAAGTGACTGGAAGTGTTTTGTCAAGTTGTTTGTGTGAAGTGCAGCATTATACGAAAGAAAGACGAGGACGAGAAGCTGTTCAGACAAGAAGAGAAACGTGGTGCTACAGAACAACACTCTATCTGGGCACATTTTCTCCTGGCATCGCCCCTAGTGACTTACTCAGTTTTCCCAGCTGAACGCACCTCGTCATTTCCAGAATGATGCCACGTGATTTTCAAAGTGTAACGTTTCTTCAACACGCAAAAGTCTGATATAAACAACCTACGTATTGTTCGGAAACATTTATAGCATCGCAGAGTATCAAAAGACGAATAAACTCCACCGCTAACTTTCATGTTCGTAGCTAATTTTTTTCACAGTTGTAATAGAAACAACTAGTCCTGCAACAAACATCTTACAAGGAGACCACATGGGTATCGGATTTTACAATTTTTTTATATTTATGGTGCCAAAGCCATTCGACACAATTCGCTGAAGTTCTCGAGAAAATCGACTTTGAAGTTTTGCGAAGTACACGTGAGTACTGATTATTCAAACGGTTGCAGCATGTGTTGGTGTAGTGCAGATGATAGCGTTCTAGACTCTCAAACCTAGGTTTGGTTGTTCGAATCCTGTCGCGACAGGTTTTTTTTCCGTTGTGTTCGAATACTTACACAATTTTAATATCTAATGGTAATTTTTACGAAAAGTGCGCGTATTTTTGTTTATTCTTAAAATTCTATATTTTGTTGTTAATAATGACGATTTCAATAAAAATACGTAAGTTACATTTTTTTGCAGTATTGTCTTCACTAATAGTTGAGTACGGTAGTCTTTGTTCAGTTTGTGAAGAGCTACGGGGCTGTAATTGGAAAGTCATCTCCATAGCTACTAATGGTTTTCCAAGCAGCTAACCTACTCAGCAATCGTTTTACCTGACAAGGTTTTCAGTTCGTCTACGTACACGTAAACAAAAACTGATAACACGTGGAATTAGAGATCCCAAATTTTTTGTACAACTGAATTGAGAAACAAAAAAATATATGTCGCAGTGGGATTCGAACCACCGACTATGGTTGTGAGACCAGAACGCTACCACCTGAGCTACACCGACAGATGCTGCAACTTTTATTTTTATTTTATTTCTTTTTTTTAATTGGTACTTATGTGCACTTTGCAAAACTCCAAAGTTGATCAGTTGATTTTCTCGAATTTTTTGAGAGTTGGATCGAATGGCTTTGGCTGATTGTTATTTAAGTTCTGAACTTCGCGTAAAATAAATATAAAGAAATTCTAAAATCCGATACCTATGTGGTCTCATTTGTTAGATTCAACGTCACTTTTCTATTCCAGAAAGCATTCCGGCTTAGTCTAATTTTTAAAGTGTGCTGTATTTCCATGAAAGTATTTCTTCTTGGACACTGTGCTTTCAGGACTACGTATGTAATACGAGCTACCAGTAAATGTAGAGGATCTCATTATGGACGTACTAAGTTGTGATGAACCATCTGCCCTCGATGGACCATTCGATAGCACGACACCACAGTGGAGAAATAACAGAAGGATTCGCCTTTAACATCGGAGATACTACACAGATTACATTGATGAGTGAAGTAATACCGAAGTAATACAGAAAATAAAATTCCGAACTGAGGTGATGAATTTTCGTCCAACTTTGCGCCCAGTGCTCTCATCTTACACAGAGCGCTTCGGCAGTATATTTTTGGACTGGTAGTAAACATCAGTTACTTAGAATGCACAGGGCGTCTCTCCGCTGATAACAGTCCCCCCTCTACCCGCCTGTCTCTTATCGCCTCTGTTGCACAACTTAATCTTTGCCGCTACATGAATTATGTCTACCTCGTTAGCAGCAACATAACGATTTACATCCTTCGCGAAATGAACGAGCAATATCACGACTTCAGTGTAAAATAATATTGGTAAACAAGTTTTTCGATAATTAAGACAAACGTGCAATTCGTCACACTGTAATGCCAGAGTAGCAAATGTAGATAACGGAGCCAAAAGGCTAGGAAAATATAAAGGAAGGTCAACACGTGCAATTAACGATTTTGTGCCGAAGTGCAGCCTTGCCGGAGATTATGTAGCTCATTGATTCAGTGCCTAAACTTACTGAAGTTTGTATTATTTACGAATGAGGCTTATTTTGGGTCATCCACACTGTCACAATAGTCACTTCTTAAGTGTGCAAGCGGTCGACAGAGTCCCTATTAACTAGGATCACCTTGTAACTGCTGTTCATTCTAGACGCCGTGTTGCGGTCTATCATCGACATTAGTGTGACTGCAGACGCTGGGTATCGCTGTATTGTAGAGGCCATGTACTTGCATGTTTCCTCTGTACGCCTCGTGCCGACTCGGCAGTGTTGGTAACGTAGCAGTTTCTGCCCCCCCCCCCCCCCTCCATGCAAGTGTTACACCCACGAATTCAAACACCGGGAAAGAACAGGTGACAGTGTTTACTGGATACTGTGACCGACGTCAATTACTTCGTGACCTGAACTGAATCAATAGAGAACTTCTGTTTTATAACAGGTCGTCTTATTATTCATAACAATTTGTAAAAGCGATATTAACACCACATTATGGATAATTTAGTGAATTTTTCTCACTTGCACCGCAATATTTATGTAACGAAACGAAAATTGTTTTCTGTTACCATGTGTCCGCAATCACAACAAATAAAAAAAATACGTAGCGAAAGTAAGGAGTACCGAATACTTGATAACAGATGTATGTCAAAACATATCGGGTGTAATTTAAGAAACAGAACTGTTTCACAGATGATACCGTGTACTTCAGAGCAAACGCAGTGGATTGGGAAGGTCAGTGGAAATTGGGAGGGAGCATTGAAGGCAAAGAGAAGAAACTTGCTGCAGCGAGTCTACTCGGGCTGACAGGACTATACTCTTCTTCAATACTTTCGTAGCAGCTGTTGTGCCAGCTAGAAAGTAAATATTCGTTTCTGATCATCAGTCCTTCGAAAGGTATTTGTCTGTAGTGTAGGCAGCCTTGTGCGGAAGTGGAAATAAGCCCGAAAAGGGAGAAAGCAAAGAAAGGACATGAGAACGGTAACAAACGTGGAGTCCTGGGGCTAGAAGAAATGTGTGGGCCCTGCTGACTTCATGTAGGCACAGTGATCTCAACTAAGCATAGAAGTACGCGTGCCTGCACATCCATATGTTTTGCATGAGAATCTGCATTGTTCGCTATGTTCTAATTTGGCAAATAAGTTTCCATCAGTTTGAGAATGACAAATAATTTTTTAATTGTATCTTGTTTTGAACTTTATCACAATATGCCATTAAACAGGCTAGTATGGGAGTGTAATTGAGATCACACTAATCTCAGTGTGAATACAAGGAAAGTACTTAGACTCGAACAAACAGAAATACACCAAAATCGTATGATAAAGTAAAGGTCTCTTATTGCACTAGTGATACTCCCGCATCTGCAAAACTCTGCAGTCGCCCATTAGAGGCCTCTGCGTGTGCCATGCCGCATTGCACTTTGACCTGCCGGTACGCCAGTAGTGACGGTGCAGTGTGCCTCTGAAGTTGCGTTTTGTGACGTTATTTCTATGGTGAAGTGTCGGATGGGTCAGCGATTGGTAATCAATCCTGATAATATAGTGTGACTGGTTCAGGTGAAGTTACGAAGAAACCTTCTTCGTGTAGATGGTATTGGTGTAGAAGAGGAATCATTCTCATGTTACCTATTATCTATTATAGCGTTTCTAATCTATGCTCATATTTCTGCACTATAATAGATACCAGAAAATATGTGAATGATTCTTCTTCTACAACAAGATAGTATTCACCAAAAAGGGCTCTTCGGAATTTCATCTCAAGCAATTGCAATACATTAGCAGGATTGATTACCAATCGCTGACCCATCTGACGCTTCACTACACAAATAACGTCACAGAGAGCAACTTCAGAGGCACACTGCACCGTCACTACTGGCGTACCGGCAGGTCAAAGTGCAATGCGGCGTGGCACACGCAGAGGTCTCTAATGGGCGACTGCAGAGTTTTGCAGATGCGGGAGTATCACTAGTGCAATAAGGGACCTTTACATTATCTATCATACGATTTTGGTGTATTTCTGTTTGTTCGAGCTTAAGTACTTCTTAGTTCAACATCTACCACGCTATGCATTAAGGATGACAATACCTAATGTAAATTGGGTAACACTAGAAACTGAGTGGAGCCCCTGACTAAAGGCTGCCATACCTTCTTAACCCGGCATTGGGGAAATAACAGAAACTTCGACGTGTCGCGTTACTATTTTGGATCAAGTAGGGAATAACATACTGAATGGAATTAAAGATAAAAGAAATCGGAGGCATCAACTATAATGAACAGTTTCGTCTAGATTTAGGTAATATTCGCTGCGCATAGATAATATGGACTACACAATACATAGGAAAATGGAAAACTGTATCAAGCCAATCTTTGGGCTCTAGACGACGATTTGAAAACTAAAAACGGTTCTTGGGCTTCAGTACCGAACGGTAATATACAGGAAGAGACTTCGGGCTCATAAAAAGAACACTGGGCGGGTGTGTTGTGCTCGTCGACGCCTGGTACACACCACGTGCTCTACATCTGCATAACCAGACGGCCTGTAAGGGCGGGCAAGTGAAGCCGAGAGCAGCAACAAGGAGCGCGAGGCACGCCGACGTCTTAACTTGTCCCGTGGACTCTTCCATTAATCGCAGCAACATAACAAAGGCCGGGGGATCCGCTGGCCAGCCGAGCGGAGCGGAACCAGTCCGCACTCTGCCCAAGGCAGGGAGGGGCGCGTCCAGGTAACAAGACCAGCAGGCTGCCCACGCTGCAACGAGACCCACAGCTGGCGAATGGCGAACTCGCAAACCGCTCAATAAGCCCGCGACGCGTTATTATTATTATTATTATTATTATTACTAGCTTAAACCCGCGGCTCCGCTCGCGTGTTGGTTGATTATGATAGGTAAGCTATCTTTCAGTAGTGTGCTATGAGACTGGTTTTGAAGGATGAAATGAAATACAATACCTTCTTTAGAAACATTTTTAATCCACGTTCAAATAAAAAAATAAAATTATGTGAAGTGCTTAATGGTTTACAATAAATAATACATACATTATTCCTTATAGTCTGTGTTGCAACATCTCAATACGTATGGTGAGAGTAACGTCCAAATTCATTTTAGGGCATTCTGGTAAACTACGTTATTTGTAGTATTGTTTGGAGCGTAAATATACAGATTTTTTGGGTTGCCCACCCTGTGTATTAATTAATATATTAAATTGGCAACATGGCATCAGCCAGAAAGGCTACCGGAGCCGTTAAGTTCAAACCCGGAGAGCCAACGTCTTCGCGGGACACTTCTGTTCCCGCCGCCTTTGACGAGTTGCCGCCAAAGACAGACCGCCACCCTAGGAGTCGTGTAACCGGGCCTTGCGGGCCGGAACGAACTCTTAACTGTACTGTGCGTCAACTTGGTAAACGTCAGTAGTTTTGCCGACGGAACAATCAGCGGTGCGAAACTCGCGTTCACAAAATTGGCGTGAGCGACGTCACAGAGTAACGTAAATATTTGTCTGTGGCGACGTGGCCGCTCCTCAGTTCGGCAGTTGCTTCAGATGCTTGCAGTTCTTAGGACAGGTCCGCGATCGCCTACTGTGCAGAAGCTGCCACGCTCAGCCTTCGTGATATTTCGTTGACCGACAGGAACTTCACAGTACCACCGAGCAGGTATTCGCGACTAAAGTGAAGTAATTGCATTCGGTCGCGAGTTTAATAAATATGCAACGGCCTGCATATCGGGCGATATGCGCTATGATTACTAAGATGCTTTTCCTTTAGTTTTTGTGCCGCCCCTGTTTCGGATTCAGTCTACTGTTCTCATGACCAACGGAAATTTTCATGAAACTCAATACGCTCCCTTTCTCTCTCGTTAAAGGCTGGTCGAACTATTTGAATGTGCTTTATTTTCGATGTTTGCTCTCTATTGTATGTCTTGTCCTGCAGCAAGAATCAGTAACCGTTTAATAAGATGTAACAGGATAACTCGTAATTCTATATGCTACTTTCAGAATACAAGGATTATTTCAATGAACTGTCTGATTTCTTGTCTGCAGCCTTCCCCTGTTGCTATCATTTTTAGTCATTTACAAAATAATAGAAACCCCTGCTAGAAGATAGGAGTGTTGTGATGAGGTTGGGAACATGTGCACGTTGGACACTGTGTTTCAGAATGTTTTTCGTGTTATCTATGTGATTCTCCGTGCAGATTTTTGCTGGTATGACACAAAATGCCTAAAATGAATCGTCCGATTCCAATATCGGTAAGATATCTCTCTAATAGTTCATAAATATCTTATGCCAGAACCAATTTGTCTGTGAATCACACAACATTAAGACGTTGTGAAACACAGTGTGCAACGTGTACGTATTCCCAAACTCAGCACAGTGCTACATAAGACATATTTCCGTTATGACTACTCTTGGCAGGCAGCGCACAGGCCTTGTATCTAGCTGGCGTTGCAAGAACTCGAGACTCTCAAAATCCAGAACGTGTAGGATATAATGGGACAATAACTGAGACGTGAGACTCAACTCACAGCTCTTGCAAAAGTACTTTGACAGTTGGAGCAGGCGTGGAATAATGTATCTGAAGGCAGTATTCGTCATCTGTACGTTCGAATCAGCTATACCACGTAACTGATATGCGTGTTGCAGTACCGCCTGAGCTGTAGATGTAATCGTTTAATGTACTCCAGATGCTTTGTTTCTACAATTAACCTCGAGTAAATTGTGAACTCCAAGAAGCTGTACTAATTATTATTTCCGTCAATGCACATGGGAATGACACTCAGTGCCTAGTATACGTAAACAAATGTCTAACAAGGCGTCCAGCATAGCTGTTTGATATATACACTTTAGTGTGTCGCGTGTAAACATGAGGAAGACGAGAGAGAGTAGAATAAGAATAAATAAACGTGCAGCTCTGAGCAGGAACATGTGGGTGATGGTTATCGTGGCGACGTGACGCACTCGCACTCTGTACCGGTCCTCAGCGGAGGCAGATAAGCCTCTTATCGCGTCTCTAGAAAAGTGAAACCACGCAACAGCTCCCTGCGCTTAAAGGGACAAAAAATGACGCAGCCTGCAACACAGCCCCCTCACATCAACACTGGGGCAACGCCACAAAAAAGGAATCGTGCCGGTTTATTTCTTGAATGTGAACGTAACACGCGAAACAACGGTCACGCTGTACAGTAACTCGGTGACTAGAATGACAGTCATTTCCCTTATTCCTCAATTCTACAAAATTGAATTAATTATTCGCCACGTCGCGGTAACTATAATGGAGCAAACTGCCATCCTCACATTGCGTCTGGAGAGGCAGACAATGTTTTGGGTAACCACATGCGTGGGGAGCTACATCCGTGGGATAACCTATGTCATCTTGAAATTGAAACACTTGGGATCCATGTTTGCTTAAGAATTTGTTTATCATAACACTCTACCTTGGGCAAAACATGTATATTTTTTACCCAAACACGCTTCACTGTTCACTGCCTACCAAAATGTTCATATGTTTGTAAACCTATGGGACCAAACAATTGTGGTAATCGGTCCCCGGTCTTGCAAATTAACTAAACGAACTTACACTACGGACTACACAAACACCTACACCCCGCAGGACGACTCAAACCTCCGGCGGGAGCGGTCGCGCAACCTCTGACATGGCGCCTAGTACCGCGCTGCAATCCCCGAGCGGCTATTTCACCGCAGTTTTAGCATTATCAGTAGGTCTTTTATTCCTTTAAATTAAACAGCGGAAAATATTTTAGTCTATACATACACAGGTTTTTAAGTTCGTATTTGTCACTTCGAAAGGTCATACAAGATTTTATATGCATGATATTTACGTGCATGTATGTATGTATGTGAACCATTCTGCATACATCCGTGGCATTGTAGAAACACTTGCTCCCACAAGAGTAGCAATTCACGTTCACTCGTGGCAATTCTGCGCCCTCTTTCGAACAAACTGTTTTGACTGCACGGTTCGGTTCGGGCATAAGTCAGCGATGCACCCCGAACGTCTGCTGATGTCACACGGATCTTTTTTGTTTTATTTTTCTTTCCTTTTTCGCGTCACTGTGATGTGTTCAGGCCCATCGCTCATGTGACTTGCTATGAAATAGTGTACAAGGTTTGAGGTTTTCATTTATTCATACATTTATTAACAATTTATTTCACATAAAGGAACAGGCTAATCACACGGATCCATTACCTTCGGTTTATAGCGACAGCAGCATGCAAATTTTACCGGTAGATGGTGCTGCGTCGCGATATCAACGCACGGGGCCACTATGGTTAAAAAGTTAACCATTTCTGCAGAACATACTAATGTACATGTCCTGCGAATATCAACTTCCTATCATTACTCTTTCAGGGCTGTCTTTTTTCTGAAATTTAATGTAGCAGTCAAAATGAATTAGGCAGATATGGGATTAAATAAAAAAATATTATAAAAGAAATAGTTGAATCTTGCAGGACATTAACGTAACTGATGGCAGAAACTGAGTTTATAATACAATATAAACTGGCGACACAGAGAGAAATGGTTCTGTAACAGAATATATTTTATTAACATGGAATATAGATGCCATGACTTATTTCTTTGGAGTGTAGCCTTTTGTGCAAGTGAAACGTGAAAAAGGAAACGAAGAAGATTAGGGTTTGACGTCCTGCCGTCAGCATGGTCATCGGAGGCGGAAAGCGAAGTGTGGACTACAGGCAGTTCAGACAAGAAGAGAACAGCAGCTTTTAATATTAGGTGTTACACAAGAATCCTAAAAATAAGTAAGTAGATTGATTAACGATATACTGATTATAAATGAGGAGGTACTGAATAGAATTGGAGAGAAAAGGAATTTCTGGCATATCTTGACTAAAAGAAGGGATCTATGGATAGGGCAGATTCTTAGACATCAAGGAATTGTGAATTTAGCGTTGGAGGGAAGTGTATGGGGAAAAAATCGCAGGGGAAGACCAAGAGATGGATACAGTAAGCAGATTCAGACAGATGTAGGTTGCCGTTCTTATGTTAAGTTGAAGAGGCTTGCTCAGGATAGGGTATTGTGGAGAGCTGCATCAAACCAGTCTCCGGATTGAAGACCACAACAACAACAGCTGAGAAAGAAAGAGAATTGTGACAGAGCTTTGCTGAAATTAGGGAACGGTTGATATGACATCACGGGATGAGAGAAGTGGGGGGAGGGGGAGAGTAAAGTGTTTAGGGATAATAAAAAAAAAAAAAAAAAAAAGGTAAAGCAGTCAACAATCCGAAGATCGGTTTGAACACCACAGTGCTTTACTAGGCATGGTCCTGTTTGGAGATAGTATGCCGTTGCCTTCCTCCGACCTGACTTACCCAGCCAGTTATAGGGCGACCTACAGTTTAACGTGGGTTCCGAACCACGGCGCTACTCAGAACGTTTCACATCAGTAACACTGCCAGAGGTGAAAGAAGTGGAAAGTGACATAAAAATCCTAGGACCTGACGGGGATTGAACCCGCGACCTTTGGATTTGTAGTCTGGCACTCTACCACTGTGCTACGGAGCCAGGGATACAAAAGACTAATTCCAATGAATGCAGATTCGGAGACGAGGACGTTTGCACAAGCTGCATGGTAAGATTCTTCGAAATGACGGCAGCGCGGCAAAGACAAATCTCTGACAGTATTTAAGAAATTTGCGAATTTCTGACAGTTCCGAAAGTGAGTGTCAGTTACAGAATACTTAGAATCTGCCGGGTTTTAATTAGTCCTCCCGCAGCCAGGCAGAACCTCCCAGGCGCGCCAAGTGGGTCGCCTCCTGGGAAGCGCTCCACGTGTCGCGCACGTGCAGCCGCAGCTGCAGGCGGTATGCTTTATGCGCGTCCGCCGGCGAATAACCCAGCAAGCGCGTCTCACACGGCTGGAGCACACACTTCTTTTTGCAGTCGTGACACCGCTACTGGCATTTCCATTATCGACTTTTACGATCTGTACGACCCGTGTCGAACTTTCGGCCCACCTAATGGGTAGAGGAGAAAATTCTCTACAACTTTGCTCTCTTACGTTTTTTTCATACCTCGAATCGTTTCAGAGATATTTGCAAAAATAACGGCGATTTTGGGATGATGTCTGTCTGTCCGTCTGTCTGTCATTCCGTAACGTGTACCCTGTTTTTAAGACGAACCGTTCAACCGATCAGCACCAAATTTTACAGACATGATTGTAAGCCGTGAGAGACCAGAACCTCCTTTTTTCAAATTTTTCGGACAAAAAATGCGGTAGTAAAACCGAAAAAAAGAGTTCGTAATATAATTGTAATTGCAAACGAACCGTTAATTTGACACGAAAATTGAATAACCTAATTGGTAGACGAAAAAATTCTCTACAACTTATCCCCCTTATGTTTTCTTCATATCTCGTATCGATTGAGACATATTAGTAAAAATAACGGAGATTTGACACCCTCCATTGAATTAAGGAAAACCAGCCGTTCGGAGATGTCACGTGACATTCCTCGTGTATTTGATGATTTTCTTATTGTAACTTACACGTTGTCATTTCAAAGCAACGGAATTAACAAAAACACATTGTTATTCGTGCGATAAATGATAATCTAATGTCTACAAATGCCATATTAACATCAGTTAACAACGGCCATCAATAGTATGAGATTAAAGAACTAGTGTTTTGATTTATAGCCGTAGCGTAGTGGGCAAGGTGCTGGACTGTGATGCGAAAGGTCGGTGGTTCGAAACCCGCTACTACCTAATTTTTTTCTAAAAGGGTTTCAGACACTTATCAATTAGTTTATTATTATTTTGGTCCAAAATGTTTGCAAAAGCTTATAAAAACTACAAAACTAAAGTGGGCCGTAAAGCACGTCAGTGCGATTTTTTTGAATTGGGTGCGAAAATTGGCAATTGACCCTAAATAATGAAAAGTGTGAAGTCATCCATATGATCACTAAAAGAAATCCGTTGAACTTCATTTACACGCTAAATCAGTCAAATCTAAGGACAGTAAATTCAACTAAATACCTAGGAGTTACAATTACGAACAACATCAATTGGAAAGAACAGACAGAAAATATCGTGGAGAAAGTAAATGAAACCGTGCGATTCATTGGCAGAACACTTAGAAGATGCAACAGTTCTAACAAAGAAACTGCCTACATTAGACTTTTCCGTTCTACTTTGGAGTATTGTGGCGCATTGTGGAATCGTAATCACATGGGACTGAGGGAAGACATGAAAAAATTTTCAGAAAAGAGCAGTTCGTTTCGTATCATCGCGATATAGGGAAGAAAGTGTGTGACACGGAAATGAAGCACGAGTTGGGATGGAAATCATTGTAAACGAGGCGTTACCTGTTGCAGCGGTATCTGTTTACGACATTTCTTTCATCAACTTTATCCTACGAATGTGAACATATTTTGTTAGCACCCACCTATACACTAGACATGATTATAATAATAAATGGGAGATCAGATCGCAAACGGGATGATTTACGTGTTCCTTTTTCACGCGCGCTATTGGAGAATGGAAAGGTAAAGAAATATGAAAGCTGCTCGGTAAACTGCCAGGTACGTAAAAGCGAATTGGACAGTTGACCTCTTTTGTGAACACACACTTGCCTTCTGACTTTGACAAGGAGACCACATGAGTATCGGTATTTATAGTTTTTTGATATTTATGGTACGTGAAGTTCGGAATTCAAATAGCAATCAGCCAAAGCCATTCGACGCAACTCTCAGAAATTCTCCATAAAATCGACTTTTAAGTTTTGCAAGTACACGTACGTACGAATAATTAAATGAATTGCAGCATCTGTCAGTGTAGCTCAGGTGGTAGCGTTCAGGTCTTTTCCTTTAAAAATTAAGTCAGATAAAACATTTTGGGATATCTAATCCCACGTGATGTGTCAGTTTTTGTTTACGTGTATGAACACCTTGCCACGTAAAACGAATGTTGAGTAGGTTAGCTGCTTGGAAAGCCATTAGTAACTATGGAGATGATTTTACGAATACAGCGTCGTAGTTCTTCACAAACTGAAGAATTGCAGTCTACCGTCGTCAGCTAATACTTTTTTTTTATTGAAACCATCATTATTATCGACCTTTCCTAAAATGGGGTAAGGTGGTACAATTTCGAATATTTCGGACAAATGTTATTGTAACTGGAAATATACTGAGAAAAGAAATAATTGTAACTATGTCATTTGCTCTTCGATGTTTAATGAATATGTAACGCAAATATTAGACAATTACAACTGTTAGTATAAACACAAAATAGTTACAGAATTGAGAAAAATTGATCCAAAATTTACCATACTAGGTGCGATTGTGATCACTTTCTGGTACAATTCTGATTACGGGCATCTTCCATATAAAAAGCACTTTTCCGTCAGGCACCAACGCATACTTCGTGGTACCGAATTTTTGACAGCGGATCCAGTCACCCTTAACTAGAACATTTATAAGAGTGCGTTAGACTAAGTAGCTTCACTTACCTCTTAACAGGAAAGTGGCATACTCTTGGAAGAGATAGGAGGATCTGCAGAAACGTGCTACACTACATCGACAAACAAGGAGACACATATGGGGCGAAAACTTATGTTGATCGAAATGGTACCTATATCGAAATTGTACCACCTTATACGAATAAACCAAAAAACCTGCATTTTTCGTAAAAAATACTATTAGATATTAGAATTGTGTAAGTATTGGAAAAGAACGAAAAAATCTATCACGACAGGATTTGAACCATAGAACCAATGATTGATTACAAGACCAGATCGCTCCCACCTGAGCTACACCTACATATGCTACTACTGATTTACTTATTAGTACTTACGTGTACTTGAAAAACTTCAAAGTCGATTTTCTCGAAATTTTTTTAGACTTGCGTCCAATGGTTTCGGTTGATTTTTAAGTTTTGAACTTCACGTATCATAGAAATAGAGAAATTCTAAAATCCGATAATCATGTGGTCTTCCGGCGTGAACGGTGAAAAGAGTGCAACACTGTCATCTTTAGAGAACTACAGTAACGTGACCACCGAAGATTGATTTATTTCAGTCGTGTTATTTAACATCTGTTACAAGTTCCGTAAACATCGTTCATACTATTATTTACTAGAGATATTCCTTCATACAATACTAGGTTATACACTCATGGCCATTAAAATTGCTACACCACGAAATGACGTGCTACAGACGCGAAATTTAATCGACAGGAAGATGATGCCGTGATATGCCAATTATTAGCTTTTCAGAGCATTCACACAAGGGTGACGCCGGTGGCGACACCTACAACGTGCTGACATGAGGAAAGTTTTCAACCGATCACTCATACACAAACAGCAGTTCACCGGCGTTGCCTGGTGAATCGTTGTTGTGATGCCTCGTGTAAGGAGGAGAAAGGCGTACCATCACGTTTCCGACTTTGATAAAGGTCGGATTGTAGCCTATCTCGATTGCGGTTTATCGTATCGCGACACTGCAGCTCGCGTTGGTCGCGATCCAATGGAATCGGTGGGTTCAGGAGGGCAATACGGAACGCCGTGATGGAAACCAACGGCTTCGTATCACTAGCAGTCGAGATGACAGGCATCTTATCCGCATGGTTGTAACGGATCGTGCAGCCACGTCTAGATCCCTGAGTCAACAGATGGGGACGTTTGCAAGACAACAACCATCTGCACGAACAGTTTGACGACGATTGCAGTAGCATGGACTATCAGCTCGGAGACCATAGCTGCGGTTACCCTTGTCGCAGCATCACAGACAGGAGCGCCTGCGATTGTGTATGCAATGACGAACTTGGGTGCACGAATGGCAAAACGTCATTTTTTCGGAATGACTCCAGGTTCTGTTTACGTGATGATGGTCGCAACCGTGTTTGGCGACGTCGCGGTGAACGCACATTGGAAGTGTGCATTCGCCATCGCCATACTGGCGTAACACCTGGCGTGATGGTATGGGGTGCCATTGGTTACACGTGTCAGTCACCTCTTGTTCGCATCAACAGCGCTTTGAACAGTGGCCGTTACATTTCAAGATGTGTTACGACCCGTGGCTCTACCCTTCATTCGATCCCTGCGAAACCCTACATTTCAGCAGGATAATGCAAGACCGTATGTTGCAGGTCCTGTAGGGCCTTTCTGGACACGGAAAAGTGTTCGGCTGCTGCCCTGGCCAGCACATTCTGCAGATCTCTCACCAATCTGGTCAATGGTGGCCGAGCAACTGGCTCCCTCAATACGCCAGTCACTACTCTTGATGAACTGTGATATCGTATTGAAGCTGCATGGGCATCTGTACCTGAACACGCCATCCAAGCTCTGTTTGACGCAATGCCCAGGCGTATCAAGGCCGTTATTACGGCCAGAGGTGGTTGTTCTGGGTACTGACTTCTCAGGATCTATACACCCAAATTGCGTGAAAATGTAGTCACATGTCTGTTCTAGTATACTATATTTGTCCAATGAATACCCGTTTATTATCTGCATTTCTACTTGGTGTAGCAATTTTGTTCAGATGAAGCAGCAAAGTGAAGAGCTCATGGTGCACGGTTATTAAAGTTATTCACTGTGTGTACGAACTGTGATATTCCACCATCCTGTCAGAAAAACACACACTGGCTCTTTAATGTTATAAAGCTGTTCTCTTTTGGCACGTTGAATACTCGGCTTCGGAGCTGGCGCAGTGTGGTGGGGTGCACGCTCGCCAGCAAAGGTATTTGACAAATGAGCAGTGCGGTGGAGCGACGCTCGGCTGTGTTGCGGTCGCAGTGTGCAGAGCGCCTGGCGCGGCGCCGCAGCCGATCAAGCGTGGCAGGCAGCGTCGCTGGCAATCAGCAGAGCGCTTCACACGCCGTGGCCTGTCACACACAGGCCGAACGGCGCCGCGTCACGCTCCACGCGCCACTCCTCTTTGTTGCAGTCCGCAGCTTTACACCCAAAGCTCCGTCCACCCTGGATTCTGAAGTGGAACACTCGATTCATGTCTGGGTGGGACAGGAATCTATTCTCTGTCAGGCAATACGCATTCTGAATGCTTGTACCACTTCACACCTATCCCGAGTTCGTTGTTCGACAATAACGTAAGTGTTGGTATCAAAGGGGTATACAGGGTGTTACAAAAAGGTACGGCCAAACTTTCAGGAAACATTCCTCACACACAAGGAAAGAAAATATGTTATGTGCACATGTGTCCCGAAACGCTTAATTTCCATGTTAGAGCTCATTTCAGTATGTCTTGATCGGGCCTCTTGTTCTCCCACCTACGCTAACTGGAGCACGTTATGATTTCATACAGGATACTCTAGCTGTGCTGCTAGAACATGTGCCTTTACAAGTACGACGACACAACATGTGGTTCATGCACGATGGAGCTCCTGCACATTTCAGTCAACGTGTTCGTACGCTTCTCAACAACAGATTCGGTGACCGATGGATTGGTAGAGGCGGACCAATTCTATGGCCTCCACGCTCTCCTCACCTCAACCCTCTTGACTCATTTATGGGGGCATTTGAAAGCTCCTGTCTACGCAACCCCGGTACCAAATTTAGAGACCTTTCGTGCTCGTATTGTGGACGGCTGTGATACAATACGCCATTCTCCAGGGCTGCATCAGCGCATCAGGGATTCCATGCGACGGAGGGTGTATGCATATATCCTCGCTAACGGAGGACATTTTGAACATTTCCTATAACAAAGTGTTTGAAGTCACGCTGGTACGTTCTGTTTCATTGTGTTTCCATTCCATGATTAATGTGAGATGAAGAGAAGTAATAAAATGACCTCTAACATGGAAATTAAGCGTTTCCGGACACATGTCCACACAACATTTTTCTTTCTTTGTGTGTGAGGAATGTTCCCTGAAAGTTTGGCCGTACCTTTTTATAACACCCTGTACAAACAACAGAGAGGCTATAGGCAAGCTACAGCGCTCTGGGTGGCAGCACTAAGCAACATTGGGCGCCATATTTTAGAACGTCAGTTTGAAGCAGCAGCGTGAGCAGACGCTTCTGTCTGTGATCTAAACTAACGAGTAAGCGCTATTATTAGTGGTAAATCAAGCCCATTGTATATTCGGCGTACAACTACAGCAACCGCAGTGATAAAAATCACGGTAGGCAGGTGTAAAGAAAGATGTATGTAATTATATAGGTCGTTCTGTATCAGCGTGTATTTGTTTATAAACATTCATTATACTTCACTTTCACATTCAACAAGTTTCAAAATTATGTTTACTTCATGACCATCAAAAACGTAGACAGATGACGGTTGTATTTGGTGTGTTTTAATGTATTGACAGCTGTTTATATAGGGTAGTGCAAAAATGCGTATTAAGCATTGAGTAAATAGCCTAGGTATATGAACTGCGTACTCACTCGACCTGTGTGTGGACGTGCTCCACAATTTTATGATGTAGACATTGTTTTAAATTTTACTTTTTATTCTATTGACATGGAGTCAGCCACATTTTATTTAACAACTATTTTAATGTGAGCTTCATGTAATACTTCTGAAGAAGGCAAAATTACTTTTGCCGAAACCTAGGTTTTTTGTTAGACTGTCCAGTGTCTCTCGTCCTGGAGGAGCCTCCAAATCTCAAAAGTTACTTTTTTATAGTAATAAATGTATTTCCAAGTTGTTTATTTATTTATTTTGCCGCCGCCCCGGTCTCCACCGGCCTTAAGTCCGCTACTGGGTTTAGGAGATTGACGTCATGAACACTGAGACGCGTGGGAAACCGCCGCATCATGTTTGTTCGCATTTTAAGCACTGCCGTACCATTCATCCAATTGAGATGAAAATTTTCACACTTGATCTTCAAACCCAAAGCGAAGTCACTGTAAACGTGAAATTTTGTATGATTCGTGGCAGAGGGTACTTTTACCTAAAAACTTGAGAAAATCGAAGGTTTTATTACGATCTTGACGAAATTATGCACGCTTAATCTTCAAGACAATAGGTACAGCACCGTCCACCTAAGATTTCACATGATACCTGGGAGGGGTATGTTGCATTGAACTTTAACACTGATCACCATGATTCTTATACCATCTTTTAAAGATGAAAGATGCACTGCACTGAGGAGGTGTAAGAGTATTTGGACAGAGAGACGAGGAGGTGATTAGCAGAGAAAGGGGAAGGTCTAGATTGGCAGGGAGGACGAGATAAAGAGAGGGGCGAGATGAGGAGATGGGCAGAACAGAAGAGAGGGTGGACAGAGAAAGAAAAGGGAAGAAGAGATGGACTCACTTAAGGCTGGAATAAATAAGTAGTCGGGCTACGCCAGGTTTCCCGCAAGTAACTTATAAAACAATTCGTTTGGGCGCCACCCTTGAATTATTCCAGTAATGGACAATTAACGGCTCAATCATTTGAAATCTCAGTCGTTAGTTACAGGTAGATTAAATACGTAATTGGTGCGCTGTGTGGCGCAGGGTGGAAGGGTGCTAGCTGGCGGGCCGGCGCAGCAGTTATATCGATCCAAACAGGCGCTCTGCAAGCTCAAGAATTTTATTTAATGAACGAGGAAATATTATAAATCGATTTCACACTCTGACAAGCCCTGAAACCCCTATTACATCGGAGAATGCATATTCATTTAAACACTTTGCTTGTGCTCGAAACTCGATCGACAGCTTAAAGCCACTTTATGAAAGTTCCCAAGCGTTCCTTCGGCGGGGGCGACCTTTGACAATTAGCACCCCTTTGCAGTCCGGTTCCTTTGGTGTTTGCCAGTATACACTCTAGCACAGAAGTAGCTCCTTTGCCGTGCGTCATTTGCTGTGCGCGGGGCATTCTTATAAAGAACATAAAGACCACCAATTTTCTAGTCACTTCATCAGTAGTTGATGCAATCTCGTACGGATTGTTTATTATCGAGCCTTAAAACGTTTTTACTCTATCTTTTATTGCTTTTTTTATCGTTACGGATACTAAAATGTTAAGCTAATATTTATTCAATACAGGGAATTTTTTACTCACAAGGAAAGTCCATGGGCTCGAACAAACATATCTGTATGAACGTTTGGTTACAGGACCATTACGTACCCCTCATTGTGCTGGTGAGGGTCGTTTTCATGCAAAACTCTGCATTCATGCTGTTAATAGCACTGTACATGTAATTGTAGACCCCATACGCAATGCAGAATTCTTAACTATAAATGCAAATGGTGATTGTCAATCAATATAAATAACTGCACAACGCACAGCGAACAAATGCAAGTTGATCGCATGGCATATTTGCACATTCTGCGATATCAGTGTTGAACGCCACATCAGTGATACTTTTCAAGTTGTCCACTGGTTCGTCAGTATCATCCCTACCACCATCATTATGTGTTATTATTAGAAAAGTATCTGTTTCTAAGTTATGCTCATATTTCTGCACTATAACAGATACCAGAAAACATGCGAATGATTCACCTTCTACACCAATACTATCTTCTCGAAAAAGGGTTCTTCGTAACTTCATCTCAACCAATCGCACTAGATTAGCAGGACTGATTACCACTCGCCGACCCATCTGGCGCTTCACTACACAAACAACGCCACAAAACGCGACTTCAGAGGCACGCTGCACCGACCCGACTGGCGTACCGGCAGCTTAATCTGCAATACGGAATGGCACACGCAGAGGCCTCTAACGGACGATGCAGAGTTTTGCAGATGCGGGAGTGTCATCAGTGCATTAAGGGACCTTTACATTATCTCTCTCACGATTTTGGTGCATTTGTGTTTGTTCGAGCCCAAGTACTTCACTTGTCAGTACAATATTTTTTACGCTGCCTGATAGGTATCGAACTGTTCGTTTCCTCTCATATGCAACGAACTGTCGCTTTTGTTAGAAGCACAAGTCATCAGCAGTTAAAAAAAAAAAAATCCTCCGCATAGTGAAGGTCGTCAAGAAACATTTCAGGCATATCCAGTTCTACATAATGCGACAAATATGGGTCGCCGGTGGCGAAGTTTCAGAACGACTGATTGTTTCAGCCAAGTAATAAAACTGAAAGAGAAATCTACATCTACATGGGATACTCTGCAAATCACATTTAAGTGCCTGGCAGAGGGTTCATCGAACCACCATTATACTATTTATTTCCTATTCCATTCTCGAATCGCGCGCGGGAAGAAAGAACACCTGAATCTCTCCGTTCGAGCTCTGATTTCTCGTATTTTATCTGATGATCATTTCTACCTATGTAAGTGGGAGTCAACAATATATTTTCGCATTCGGAGGAGAATGTTGGCGATTGGAGTTTCGTAAGTAGCCCACGCCGCAGCGATAAGCGCCGTTGTTGCAATGATTCCCATCTCAGATTTTGTATCATTTCCGTAACGCTGTCTCCCCTGTATCGTGAGAATACGAAACGAGCTGCCCTTCCTTGGACTCTTTCGATGTCCTCCGTCAAACCCACCTGATAAGGATCCCACACTGGGCAGCAATATTCCAAAAATGGACGGACAAGCGTAGTGTATGCAGTTTCTTTTTTAGTTCTGTTGCATCTTTTAAGAGTTCTGCCAATAAAACGCAGTCTCTGGTTCGCCTTTCCCACGACATTATCTACGTGTTCTTTCCAATATAAGTCAGAAGTAATTGTAATTCCTAAGTATTTTATGGAGTTTAAGGCCTTCACTTTTGATAGATTTATCTTGTGAACAAAGTTAAACAGAGTCAATTGCCAATTTTGCACCATAGTGATATCTTATTCAGATCGTTCTGCAGTTGGTTTTGATCTTCAGATGATTTTACAAGACGGTAAATGAGGGCGTCATCTGCAAACAACCTAAGAGACCTACTAAAAATTTTCCCGTAAATCAAATTAAGTAATTAAGGAACAGCAGAGGACCAATAACACTACCCTGTGGAACGCACGATATCACCTCTGTTTTAGTCGATGTCATACCATCGATTACTACCAACTGTGTACCCGAATAAGAAAATAAATAAAAACTCGAAAGGACGTTTGGAACGACTAGAAAATGATTTTTTGTCCAATCCTACTGTCTCTGCTGTACTAGAGACTGGAAGCTGCGGGATGTGTATAGGATATTGAGCGTGGCGGTGGCGGTTTGGAGGGGTAGGGCGGGCGCCCACCTGAGCGTTTATAACTGCAAGGCCAGGACCTGGCCGGAATTTCCGGCTTGGGAAAAGCGCTTCCGGTCGGAGGATGCCAATTCTGGGAAACAGGGCGGCGAGTCAGCCAATACCTGTGCCACCATATCTCTCTCTCTCTCTCTCACACACACACACACACACACACATATATACACACACACACACACAAACGCACACGTCGTTACAGCATGCGCAAGTGCTGCCATGGCTGCCATGTTCGTGTGGACACTAGAAATATGATACGTCAAACACGTTTTATTTCGATCTACACTACTTTGTTGCATGTACCGTTGCAGTAGACATTGACCAATAGCAAATGACTCTCTCGACGTGTTTATTTCCTGATTTTCCCATAAGTTATCTTAAAGACACTACAAAGCACTTCATCACCATAATCGTTATTTTTAACAAAAATCCAATACGTTAGGGCATCATTTGACGTTATCTATCTCTACATTTTTCACTTCCACTACTCTTTTGCAATACTCTACACGCAGTTAACGAACTAATAATGTCCTCTAAACGTCACGTTATACCGAGGAACCTGCACTAGCCTGAAAGTCAGATTAATTGAGTGTAAATGGAAATGAGCGCATGGTTTTCGTGGCCGGGAGATCCTTTACGGGATTGTTCGGCCGCCTGAGTGTAAGTCTTTCTATTTGACGCCGCGTGGGCGACTTAACGTGCCAATGATGATGAGATGATGAAATTAGGACAACACCCAGTCCCCTGCCGGAAATCGAACCCGGGCCCCCTACGTAGTAGTCAGCGATGCTGCCACTGAGCTACGGAGGCGGACAATTGAGTGTAAATAGTCCTACATAATAATTTGTGGACTGTTTCTTCTTATGTCAGAATCATGCTTTACTTACTCGATAGTTGCAGTGTATAGAAAAGTTCAAAACCGACAATTTAAAGCATTGAATTATTTTATAACGAAGGCACGCGTGTAAACCGATGACGTTTCCTAACACTAACCGTTACTGGTTCTTTAGACTCGCTAGGGGATTTGTATTATCAGGTCAGCGTTAGCATTGGTGCAGATATTCAGTTATATGTAGGTAGTGTGATCAAGAAGAAGAAAAAAAAATCAATTTCAAGACATACTTTTTAATTCGTTTCTACTACGATATAATTCAACATCTTTACAAATAAAATATTCTCCACTTGTAACCAGTTTATTTAACAACATTCTCCGCAAAAATATGCCGCATTAATACAAACAAGCTATCAATTTTTGCATGTCGATTATGTTGTCACGAATACCATTACTTGTATATTCCTCCTGTAATGTTATAGTGTTCTCTATGGCAGATGACCGACGCTACGTATTAATCGAGAGAAATTACTTTTGTTGAACAAGGAGAAAGGAAGATTAAGGTTCATCATGCCGTCGAGATCGATATCATCAGAGACTGAGGACATGCTTGTATTGTTCCTTGTTAAGGATGGGGGATAAAAGGTCGTGCCCTTTGAAAGGAACAAACTTGGCATTTCCCTGGAGTGGAAAACATATCAAGAGGGACGGAGGCGGGTTTCAACCGCTGTTCCTCCAAAGTTCGAGTCAATTGTGTTACCGTTGCGCCACATACCTAAAAAGCAATAAATAAATCAAATAAAAAATTGGAGGGATTATTTGCCAGCAGCCGCGCGGTCTTAGGCGCTTTGTCCCGGATTTCACGGCCGCTCCCGCTGGACATCAGAGTCCTCCCTCGGGCATAGGTGCATGTGTGTTGTCCTTAGAATAAGTTAGTTCAAGTGGTTTTTAAATCTATGGACCGACGACCTCCTCAGTTTGGTCCTTAGGGTTTACAAATGTTTGAATATTTTTGAACTATTTAGCACTCCAGCGTAATTGGAAGAGATTTTATTTACATTCAGTTAATTTCAGCATAAAACAGTAATACACAAAAATAAATAAATGAAAAATAAAATAACAAATCATACACTTAGATTTATGAGCTAGTCATAAGTACATCGATATGTACTATCTTGCTCACCTTCTTCGAACGAAAAATCATCGTGGAATAGCTGACATATTTTTTCTGCAACACTTTTTAATATATATAATTGGTCTACTACCGACACACCTTGGCATTATATGAGTGTCAGTTATGCACGACCGGACCGGATAAATCACACACGTAAATTGCCTCGTTAAATAATCTATCAATCGCGGAAACAGCATTAAAAACCATTTGGTAGTTCCTGCTATTAGCCGGCATATGCGGCAGAAAATGCTGCGGCATACAATTACAGAAGACTGTGTGCTAGCACTGTGACTACAAATAAACCCGAATATGGGTTACATTCTTTTCGTTTTGGCTGCAGAACCAGGTATCTGAGAATGAAACCATTCGATTCAAATAAGAGATACTGTTAACGTGCATGAATTTCGCACTGCTCTGTTTGTTGTGACATGCAAGGAAATGTACACAGAAACCTCAATTTCCGATATGCTGCTTCACAATATTTCATGGGAATTACCTTACCTAATTGTCAGTGCAAGTGCAAGACGTGTACGTTTGAAAATGAAATAAACAACGGAGGTACAAAAAGAAATCTTTTGTTTCCGAGAAATGTAATGCGACTTGGGCGGTGGCATACGAAAGACTGAACACTAGAAGTTTGAAGTCCCTTCATTTGAGCTATAACACTATAATGATTTAGAAATAAACTGCAAAATGTCACAGTGGAGACTGGATGGAAGGATGAAATTTGACAGGAATGACTTATCTGTGGGAGCCAAAAAGAATTCCCGTGTGAAAGGCTGTCAGCTGCAACACATTACAGTACGGAAAAAATCAGAGGAAATGCGAAATTATTGCCTATGTGGAAAATATTCTCCATGTATAACTTTTTATATGTTCGCTGGAGGCTTTCAGTGACCCTTCGTATGAAAGCAAGGAGAGAGATTCCCACCCTATAAGTAGCTGCTCTCAAAGCGATTCACAATAGTTATGGGATTTTCGTTTCAGATGCATTTTACATTAATCTCATAGGCAGCCGTTCTGCTTCCTGGATTACCGACAGGTGTAAGCTCTCACTCAAATCCCAAACCTTAACAATAGCTAGCTACATGCTGCGCTATAGAAGCCTTTGTCGCCATACATGAAGTTCTTCCGCACTCCATGTCATATGTTCTGACAGTGTTCTCTTACTGTGCATTTAAAGGTAAAGCAGTAAACAATCCGAAGATTGGTCTGAACACCACAGTGCTTTACTAGGCATGGTTCTGTTGGAGGTGGAATGCCTTTGTCTTCCTTCGACCTTCGAACTGACTTACCCAGCCAGTTATTAGGGGGACCTACAGTTTAACGTGGGTTCAGAACAACGGCGCTACTCGGTATTTTTCACATCAGCAGCACTACCAGAGGTGAAAGAAGTGGAAAGTGACAGATAAAAATCCTAGGACCTAGCGGGGATCGAACACACGTCCTTCGGATTTGTAGTCTGGCACTCTACCACTGTGCTACAGAGCCGCACAGTGTGCATTTAAAAAAGCAATATAATGAGGCTTGCAATATACAAAGGTTGGTGTATCAAATTTTGCGACTGGAATTTTTATTTGTGCACTGACTTTTTTCATTGCACCACATGTATCACCAAGTAAGTAGCTTAACGTGGCTTAACTGTATCACCTTGCAGAGTAATAATACGCCAATAGCCACAAGCTCACACACTTATCAACCGCCCCAAATACACCTATATACTATTTTACCTAGCCCTGTACTGGGATACTGAACAGCATGCCTCGATCTGGCCGCACAAATCCACGATGCAGAGAGAACGGCATTTGAGAAAAGCGAGAGTGCTTTATCGGGCCATTTCCGCTGAGATACCGCAGTATTTTCGTCATCGCGGCTTGCGGCGCCACTAGTAAACGGCAGCCAAATATCCCAACTCCACGAATCCACCCATCACAGGCTATCTTCGCGTCGCATGTCACACGCTAATATCGCTCTAGACACGCCGCATAGAATGCCAATGACCACGCCATAAAAGCCTTGATCGCCCTACAGTGAGAGTTCTTCCACTCTCAGTGCCAAATAAACCTTTCTCTAGGGATGCATTAAAGAAACAGTCAGTGAGATTGCGAGGCTTGCAATTCATAACGAAAACAGAAAAAACTTCAAAGAGTGGCCGTCCTTCAAGCAAAACGACAAAACGCCCTAGCTCGTACCGAAAGTAGATTTCTCGTTAGTGTAAACGTAATTTGCGCGTTTGCCTACAGCTTCTTTCACGGGATTACAAAGTTTTTGTTCGCTGGCAAGTTACGGAGAACACAGTAATTAGAACAGCTGTACCACCAAATCCTCCGTCCCTCACACGCATTTCCATAAACGGTTCCTGGTCAGCCGCATTCCCGCTCCTCGCCAAGAATTAATTCTGTTGCAGTTTTTTCCGAATCTGGCTGGGTATGGACCGCATACAACTTAAATCTTATATTGTTACACTTTCTTCCTTCCCAAAAATACAATTTCTCCTCAACCGCTCGTCTCTTCTCTCATCCGTCCACACTCTACTTATCGCGGTTCTTGGCTTAGCTTCCCCACAGGTTACGTTTTCTATGAGTAGTCTGAAGCGATTTTTGTGACGTATAATTTCTTCGGTAACAGCTATTCTTCACTGCTTCTATCCATGCTGCAGTTTTCCTCAGTTTCTCAACGTAATTAAATTACACTATGCGATTTTCTTCACATATCTAAAACTGTTCTTTGTAATCCGTGTTTCTCCCGATCTTTCTAAATGTCCATACAATTTTAGCCAATTATCCTCGTTTTATCTGTATTTTCAATTAAACTTCATTTTTCGTTTTAATCTAGGTATTTTCATTACTTTTGTTGGGACTTTTTTAATAATAATTTTGTTTCACTTTTTTATTAGTTCTCTTTCTCAGTCAATATTATGCAGTCTGATCGATGTGTTTTGTCCTAACAGCTGCATTATATCTAATCTTCGCTTCGATGAATATTGATTTCTTTTTGTAGTAGCTTTGTGTTAATTTGCATACAAACTATAACTTATTTACTCTTTCTTTGTTGTTTTTAGCCAGTACGTTGGCTTGGATCCATGCCCTAAGTTATTTAAATTTATTAACTCTTAATTTTCCAATACTTTATTTTCATAAATTTGTCTCCATTATGCTTGGTTTCTACATACTCATTCTTTTCGTAAGATATTTCTTGTCCACTCTTTTCAGCAGTCTCTCTTGCTAGATAAAGCACAATAGTTGCGTATGACTAGTTTTCAGTTATCAACGCTAAATCAGCAGCAAAGACTTTAAAAATTCGTTCTTTCCTTTTCCCATGTTTATACTTGTGTATTTTTTTCTAATGTGTTGAGCCAAGCTTTTACTATTTTTATAAAACCAAGTTAGAGAGAATCGGGAGCAGTCCGTATCCTTATTGATGCAATTATAATTACTTAGTGACCTAAACAACAAATACTGACGCGCTAGGTACAGTGTAACGTCATATGTCCTGTTAATTTGTACAACTTTTTTATTTTATGAGCACATTAAACCTGCAGAGTGCACGGCAATGCGTGGGAGAAAGATGATAGTCCCCTCCGACACATAGAATTCCCAGACACACGCGTTAATGGCGTTACATGAGTGGCTGCATTACGTCATTACATCGCCGTTTTGACGCGCAAACAGCAATGACATACAAAATGCTACAACGCAGCTGGAGAAATATTACTTTGTGTAGGCTATTACGTCAGGGAGGGTCAGTCTCATGTTGGGTAAGAACCTGTGTCATCGTGCTGCGCAATATGGCTCAAAATAAGCTTACTTCAGTGTGCGAAACTCGAAAGTACGCCTTTGTGAAAACTGTGTACAATTTGATTGTTTACGCGAATAAAAGTGTAAAGTATTCAAATCGCTTTCTGAAGAAAGGCAAGTAGTTCCAATTTTTATTATTATTATTTTTAAATCATTATTACGATTTAAGAGCATCAGTGGATCGTTTGCTGCAGAAGGAAAACCTGTTCGGACGACAACAAGGGTCTGGCAACACGCCAGTTTTGAGTTTACGGCTGATAGGAAGCTGGTACGGAAATATTATGACTCTGACGTTATTCGGCTAATCCGGGAACTGTTACAACAAGCGATGGCAAGTTTTCCAATGTTCAAATCAATGTGGATGCTTTTAAGGACTATTGTTTCAGTTGGTCTATATTCTACAAAAGTCTCTGCCTGTTTGTAGATTGTTTTGAAGTCTTTCACAGAAACCTCACATCGGTTTCCATTATTTAAAAATACAATGAAGTGACCTTTTGGCTGAAAATTGTTACCGTTCCGTGCCGCATGAATATTGCTGTCTTGATGATTGAATTTTTTAGAGTGAGAAAAGCTGTGCAGCCTTGGAACTCCCATTTAAAAAAGCTTACATATCCGTACAGTCTATGCACGACACAAAAATGTTAGTAAATCTATGGCACTTATCTACTATCGTTCTACAATATTAACTTGTAATGTATGGTTAGCAGTTATGTGACTGTCACGTCACAACGGTCTAGCTTGCGTACTATTTGACATTTTCGTGTGGTTTTTGCTGTATTTAGCAACGTCCAGTCCCATCTTTTGGCCCTCCCACGCCTCCCTTGTCGTACGCCCTATTCCATTAGTATTTTTAATGTACTTATAACTGATGTCTTATATATTTTTATAACACATTTTGTAGCCATATTTTCGCAGTTTCTATGACTGCACAGAGTACAGAGTGCCCAAGATGTGTGTGTAGCTTTATTCAAGTAACTTTTAATGTTAACCCTGCGTCATCTGGTGGCGATTGGGCCTATTTTACCTAGTATGGTGTTTCCCCCTCTCACCACAGTGGGCATGTGAGTCTAGTTCAACACCGTCACTAGACGTCCACGATGGTGTTTTAAGTTTAATCAAGCATATATACTAAGATGTTTGTAATTCCCATTTTTTGTAAATATATATGTATTAATATGTTTTGTTCTCCTTCTAGATATTGTAATTACGTGCTTTAAACATCTAAAATGTAATTTTCTTCTTTTATATTACAGATCTGATGATGATGTACTAGAAACGCGTCATATTGCGACCGACACTTTTCAAAAAATTCTTTCATGCAAAACATTACATTTTTCGAATAATCCGATCTTTTTACCGTTCCGACCATGGTTCAGGTCCCGAAGGTGACGGATTATAGGGGTTCTACTATATTGGAATTTTTCGATAAGCAGCTGATCTGCGGTAAAACCAAGTCGAACTAAAGGAGGTTCGACTATAGAGCAGTTCAACACATCAACAGGCAGAAAACGCGAAATATTTCGACACAATCGACACTATTCGAAAGCGGAAAGTTCTCCACATGGAAGACTTCGGCGTCATTCCAACTGAGTCGGCAATGCGCGAGTAGTCATTTAAATAGCTTATAAAGATATTTGGTCATTCTCTTTATCTCTGCAATAGTCTACTCTGATTCACAGCAACACACTACAACGTCGCAGTCGACAGCCAACTCAGAGTTGCCAACTCTGCCACAAAGATTCCCTCTAAATTTACTATAAAATCCCCCTAAAAAAGTAAACTGGGGGAGGGAGGTGTGTTGGCTAGGAGCTGCAGACTGAGTACTTTTCGATGTATATAAACGAAACTCCATGTCTTTGAGACTTCTCTCTCTCTCTCTCTCTCTCTCTCTCTCTCTCTCCCCCGTCATCTATTGCACATATTATTAAAAATTAAGAGCCATGCCCACGAGCACGAACGTAGGGGTACAATGCTGAAAGATAGCTCATAATAAGAAATAATTATAATCTCACCTTCCAGGAAAGGGCCCGTTTCCCAGATCTTCGCATACTTTTGTGCATAGTTTCTCTTATTTTTTGTAGCCATTTTGACCAATAAAACAATTCACTTACATCACACGTTGAGCTGATCATTAAAGTAAAAGTAATGATGGATCACCAATACAACATAATGATCGCTGTTGCACTTAATTGCCGATCATAGCACGTGACTTAGCGGTATTTCAGTGCAGTGTCCTCGGAAAATACCATTTCTAGAGAAAAAACTGATATTGTTGAGGGACGGGATGGGGGGCGGAGAGAGGTAAAATATGTGCCGCCTCCGTGCACTGTAAGTAAACAGTGCAGGCAACATGAACTGAAGAAACAATGAAAACAGCGCGACAATAGTGACAGAAGAGCGACAATGTAGACAACACAGGCTGACAGTAGGCTGCACAGTTGGCAATGAACATCTGCAATCAGTACGGCAACACGTCTTCCGATTGCTACACACCCATTTGATGCAAAAATAAATTCTCTTTCCCCCCTAAATTCCCCACTGGAAACCCCCCCCTAAATCTGGGGGGAAACCCCTGAAGTTGGCAACCCTGCGGCAAATGTCGGTGAACAGGTAGGGAGGAGAACGGCAAAGGTCTTCCGTTAGTACCAGCGATTCGACTGCACGATGAGCGCGGCTGCAGGATGTGAGAAAGCGACAGAGGGCGGAGTACCATGTGACAGGAGGCACATCGAGAAAAGGCCCCCTGGCGCGGCCTTGCGGCGTCTGCTCGCCGCAGCGGCCGGCCGGTGTGTCCGCCGCACAGCGGAGCTTCGCGGACAGGAGGAGGAGACGACTGGCGGCAGGGGAGGGGGAGGACGCTATCAACGGTGCAGCACAAATGGGGGGGGGGGGGGGCAGGGTGAGGTGGTGGGGAGGCGACGGCACGCAACAGGCAGCCAGAGCCAGCGCCGGCCGTGGCTCGCCCCGCAGCCGAGCCGTGCCGCGCTGTGCTGTGCTGTGCTCTGCCGACTGCCCGCAATTAACAGCCGATGAGGCGCGATCTGCCCGGCCGGTAGAAGCGACAGCAGAGCGCGCCGTTCCTCGCGCGCTGCCGCGGCTACTAGGAACGGGACTGTGAGGCGCGGCGACGATTTCTAGCGCTGACGCGTTGCTCGAGAAGCTCGCGTGAGGTGCGTTGACTGGGGCAGCACGCGCTCCGTCGCTGACAGACAACACTCGTAACTTCGTTGATACACGAAATCGAAGTCACGGACATTACCGTACTTTACGTACGATGGAGATAGTCTGTTGTAACATGCTCCTTAATAACGTCTGTAATGTAGCAAAAAATTCATGAAAACATGTAAAGTTACAAATAACTAGGAATCAAATAAGTTTTATTAATGTAAGACAAAATATATGTATGTTGTTCATTTCAACTAAATTAGAAGGAAATTAAGAAAAAATTGCACTGACGTGTTTTACGGCCCACTTTAGATTTGTAGTTTTATAAGTTTTTGCAAACATTCTGGACCAAAACAATAATCTAAATAATAAAAAATTAAACAAGAGTGTCTGAAACCCTTTTAGGGGAAAAAACTTTTGGTAGTGGCGAGTTCCGAACCACTGACCTTTAGCTACGCTACGGCTATCAATCAAAAGATGTGCCCCTTAATCTCATATTATTGATGGCCGTTGTTAACTGATGCTAATATGGCATTTGTAGACGCTAGATTGTCATTTATCGCACGAAGGACAACGTGTTTTTGTTAATTCTTCAGTGCGCCATTGCTTTGAAATGACAACGTGTATGTTACAATAAGAAAATCATCAAATACGCAAAGCAAGATGGCGTATGCTAGACAGTTCTGGGCGAGGAATGTCACGTGACATCTGCGAACGGCTGGTTTACGTTAATTCAATGAAAGGTGTCAAAACTCCGTTATTTTTGCAAATTTATCTCAAACGATACGATATATGAAAAAACATATGTGAACAAAGTTGTAGAGAATTCTCTGCTCTACGAATTCGGTTTTCCAATTTTCGTGTCAGATGCATGGTTAAGCCGTTATTTTCATTTAAATTTCGAGCTGTCAAAAGACGATCGCAAAGGCCCACTTTTAGTGTTACTACCGTAACCTAAAGTGGGCCAAAAGAGGACAGTTCATATAAAAAAGGACACTTTAACATAAAGTAATTAACAACTTTATTAATGAACCACGTAAAACTACAACAAACTAAAACAGTAACCCTGTGTGGTTGCTGGGAAACGAAATATTATGAACCTTGACAGTTTATTCCTCATCACTACTCTCAATTGTCTCATTCTTCTCTTATTCACTTTTGAACCAACTATATTTGGTGGACGACGAAGTCTCTCTCAAGAGCTTTTGGTTTCAAATGTTTGAAATTATACGGTACACATACAGTATATTTTAAATCTATTCCTGTCTTCTGTACACTGTGTGTTCACAAGAGAAAACACAGGTTCTGTGTCAGCATTACGACTAGCTACAGAAAAAAAAGAAGCCTACAATTTTCAGCAGTTCAGAATAACTAACAACACTAAATGACTGATTTAAATATGCACACCATACTTCAGCTGCTGGTATGTTCTGTTTCCTTTGATAATCTTTAAACATTCGTTTGATCATTCTCTTGAATGATTTGTATTTCTCCAGGAGCACATATTTAACACTGACTTTCTCTTCTGTATTATGTTATATTTACGTTCGTAATTTATTTTGAAGCAAACACTACCTACGACCTCGAACACATAATACAGCTGTAACCTAAACCACAAAGTACGTCAAAAGCAACACCATAGAACGTAATGCTGAACACAGAATGCACTGGTTGAATACAGGATAGGTAACCGGGTTCCTTCGCAGAGAAGATCCGAATCGTTTGCAACTGTCAGACCCATGCGGAGTACGAAATTGTGAACGAAACTTTCACTCTGTGTATGCGCATAATATTTGCGAACAGTCTGAAACAGCAGTGCGAATGAACATGTTGTCGATAATGACACAAATATAAATTTTCTTTTTCGGAACCCAAAATAAGAGGAAATTTTGTAGAATTTTATAAAGTGCGGCAGGACACATTTTCTTGCCTCAAAAAGAGGACATGTCCGGGAAAAAGAGGACGTATGGTAACCTTAGACAGACAACACTCGAAGCTTCGTTAATACACGAAATCGAAGTCACGGACATGACCGTACTTTACGTAGGATGGAGATAGTCTGTTGCAATATACGCCTTAATAACTTATGTAATGTAGCAAAAATTTCATGAAGACATGTAAAATTAAAAATAACTAGCAATCAAATATAGTTTTTTAATGTAAGACAAAATACCTAACTATACAGGGTGTTACAAAAAGGTACGCCCAAACGTTCAGGAAACATTCCTCACACACAAAGAAAGAAAATATGTTATGTGGACGTGTGTCCGGAAACGCTTAATTTCCATGTTAGAGCTCATTTTATTACTTCTCTTCAAATCACATTAATCTTGGAATGGAAACACACAGCAACATATCGTACCAGCATGACTTCAAACACTTTGTTACAGAAAATGTTCAAAATGACCTCCGTTAGCGAGGATACATGCATCCACCCTCCGTCGCATGGAATCCCTGATGCGCTGATGCAGCCCTGGAGAATGGCGTATTGTATCACAGCTGTCCACAATACGAGCACGAAGAGTCTCTACATTTGGTACCGGGGTTGCGTAGACAAGAGCTTTCAAATATAAATGAAAGTCAAGAGGGTTGAGTTCAGGAGAGCGTGGAGGCCATGGAATTGGTCTGCCTCTACCAATCCATCGATCACCGAATCTGTTGTTGAGAAGCGTACGAAGACGTCGACTGAAATGTGCAGGAGCTCCATCGTGCATGAACCACATGTTGTGTCGTACATGTAAAGGCACATGTTCTAGCAGCACAGGCAGAGTATCCCGTATGAAATGATGATAACGTGCTCCAGTGAGCCTAGGTGAAAGAATATGAGGCCCAATCAAGACATCACCAACAATTCCTGCCCAAACGTTCACAGAAAATCTGTGTTGATGACGTGATTGCACAATTGCGTGCGGATTCTCGTCAGCCCACACACGTTCATTGTGAAAATTTACAATTCCATCATGTTGCAATGAATCCTGTGTGTGTTTTTCCAGCAACTACCCGCAAATAAATCACAATGCAATAATAATTTAACTCGCGACATTAGGCAGGAATTTTCATCGCCATTTTATTCAAGTTAAAAACTGTTGATATTTGGTGCGTGATCTAATAGTTAGTGAATCTTTAATCGACTAATTTACATAATATTATAATTACAGCAAGTAAACGAGCGTCACTGCGGGTTTCCAGTTTTCTCTGCCGTTTTTTCCAGTTTTCATCAGCCAGACTTATTCTTCCTGCATTTCTGAATTCAGATGTAAGTCTATGAAGCTTACCTCCCTGCTTAGCTCTTAAATAACACCAGCAGTATTCAAACCGAAGCATACGAATATTCCCAACACTTATTATGGTGCATACTCGACATATAGGAACAAGATGGCGGAAAAAATCATGTGATTCGATTTCAGTCAATTACCTGCAAACGGCAGCTTTAATCCCAGTGCCTTGAAACCTGTCCTCCCTAACTATACACGTACTATTTTTATTCTTTGTATCGCGCACGAGTATTAGACGGTTAATACAATGAACACGCGTCGTTCATTAATGAGTCTGACCGGAGTGCATAATATGAAAACGTCACTTTACTTCACGAGAATGAAGTTCAGCGGAAACAACACTCGGAACAACCGTAGACCCAAACGCGCTCTCGGTCATAGCACTAATGTTTTTTCCGATCAGTGTTTTTCAACCTTTGGGTAGCTACCTCCAAGGAAGTGGGGGGGGGGGCGTAAAGTCACAGGAAGAAATAAAATAACTAGCGGTTCAATAATAAAAGAACGTATGTCTAAGTGAATTTTATTTAAAGTTAGAATTACATTATGAACTGATCATAAATTATTTTAAAATACAGTGTAATAATGATGAATAAGCACAATGCCTGAAAAAGTGTTTTCGGGAACCAACCGCCAGGTAAAATAACATGATCCAGTAAGTAATCCTGAAAATTTCGAAAAAAGGTCTACTTCTTTACGTATTGTCTATACATTGGGACCTTTCTTAATCACCATAACTCTCATCTGAGTCTTGCCTGAAATGCTAAGCACTCGTTAACATATTTTTCTTTCGGAAATCATGTAATAATAGGATGTGTTACCATTCCGAAAAATAGACAAAAAAGTTCGTCCAACAATTCAAAAGAAAACTGAAGCAAACGAAATAAGATTCAATTTGCTTCCTTTGAGATAATATATTTTTATTATAGTTCGTGAGACTGGGGTTTCGCAGAATATTTGTACTTAGAAGAAGGGCCGCATATTCGAAAAGGTTGTAATACACTGTTTTAGATTATAACTGTCCGTGGTAGCTTTTTTTAAAGCGGTTCATACAGTAGCTTGTTCTGCCAACGGAAGATACCAACAACTACTACACCGTTTCATCCAGCTATTTCATACATAATTAGGCGCAACTTCCGCAAATAAACAGTGTCACTGCTCATTCAAATGTTCAAATGTTTGTATAGCTTAAGGGACTTAACTACGAGGTCATCAGTCCCTAAACTTACAAACTACTTATGAACTAGCTAACACTAAGGACGGCACAAATATCCATGCCCGATGGAGGATTCGTACCCCCGACCGAAGTGGCCGTGCAGACCGTGACTGACGCGCCGCAGTCCCCTCGGCCACCGCGGCCGGGCACTGCTCATTGCTGGCTTGCTTTTCATCGCCATACTCACAAACTCCTGAACTCTGAACCCATCACATCACCGAACCATTGAAATAATACGTTTCTTCTTTGTTTTTGTACTTTTTCCGCATTTGCAATTGTACAGTTGGCAGAGGATAATTGAGCGTCTTTTGCAACTGTAAAAGTCTATTTAAGATCAGACGCGTCTCGCTTTGGTCACGTTTTCAATGTTGCCCTCTTCATGCGTTTTCCTGTTGTACACACTCATTACTTGTAGTGTCATTACAATTTTCCTTGCGATAGCACAAGATAACACCAGTGGTTCACGGCAATTACGGCTTCTCAGTATAAGAATAACCTACTAGCTGGAAATCCCCCTTTTCCCCGCAGTCATCACAGCAGACATCTAAACTTCATAATGAAAAAATAATTTTGTATGAACAAATGAGGGGACAGGGTAGGATTAATGGAGTGGCGACAGGAAGGGCATCCGACACTCGTTAATTAACACGTCAAATCCATAGGGACAATGCCGACCCCGCGTCAGTATGTGATAAAGGCGAAATGAAAAGAAGATGATACAGTGATTGGGTCAATTTCAAGTACATTTTGAGTGTTACGTACTACTTCGCCACAGAAAAGACCACACTGCGGTGACAAAATGTACTTCCTCTAATCTTTTCAAACACATCCTACAAGTACATTTAAAAATCAACTAACGTAAAATATTTGCTTGTACCTACTGTTTGAAAATCACTTAACTGTTGAAACCCTTACTTCTGAATTACACGATTTCAGGCTGTCAATGCTTTGTGTTTCACCACTCCCATTAAAAATAAAAACAATGTGTAGGCATTACACCAGTAGACTAGCAATTATATAGTGTCGTGTTCGTCAGTTATAAAGTGAATAACCGAGGTATTTCAGGTTTACTGCAGAAATACAATTCTGACTTACGAGTTTTCATGAGATTTACGTATTTGTTGCTCAGTCAAAGGAAGCCCATTCGATCCCCAGTCAATCCAAAGACTTATCTTTTACTTTCACTTTTGATAATATTGTTATGAAAAATGCTGAATGGCATCTTGGTTCGGAATCTACGTTAAACCGTAGGTCCCCCTAGATAAGACAACTCGCACGACCTTCAAGCAGACCGTGCTTAGTAACGCATTGTTGTTTTTAACCCAATACTTATTTACCTTCATGTTTCAAGATTTTTGACATAGGTGCACGCTATACAGTATGTGTGTATTGGGTGGAACATATGGCGAATTAAAGTTTATACGTTTCTTCCAAAAGCTGTAACACGCACTACATTGTGTCATGCATTGATGTTAGTATTAAAAAAAGTAATTATAGATAAACTACGTAATCAGTACAACAATTTTAGGAAATAGTGAGGGGGGGAGGAGGAGGAAACAGGATTTAACGTCCCATCGACAGCTTGGTTATTAGAGACGGAGATAACGCTCGGAGTTTTTGGTATGGACGGGGAAGGAAATCGGCCGTGCCCTTTGAAAGGAACCATCCCGGCATTTGCCTGGAGTGATTTATGAAAATCACGGAAAACCTACATCTGGATTGCCGGGGGGTGGATTTGAACCACTGCCCTCCCGAATACGAGTCCAGTGCGTTACCACTGCACCACTTCGCTCGGTAAATAGTGAGGACAGTACTAATCTTTCAAAAATAATTTTCTTTCCTGACGAAACAACTCAAGCCTTTTGTTTTTACCCCTCAGAAAGTTTAATTTCACCCTTCAGGGGCACTCACCCCAGATTGTGATCGGCAATTCCCTCACCCAGAGGGTGGGGGTTGGGGATGGTCACTCGAGGGGCATACTGCCAATAACATAATCCAATCAAGAGAGATTAACCTGCGAAATCACGGTGTACGACCAGTAAACAGAAGAACAATTATTCTTTATTTGCGGGTAGGCTCACAACTGAAATGGATCCAAAACTCAGTGAGAAATTTACACAACCTGCGGATCCGCAGACATGCAACTATTCGCAAACAAACGATATTTCCGCAACCTTACATACTGGAGGTGACGGTTAAAACTTAAAACGTCGCAAGTCAGTGGCGATTTTAAGACGTTACACGTTAATAACACTTATTATCCTGCGGTTGCCGCCAGTTTTCGCTTCCGCATTGGCACAATTACCACACATCTCTACTCTGTCAAGCTCGCATGCTCCTATTCTCTCGCTAGATTACTCACTCTCTCTCCCACTTTCGCTGTCTTTTCTTACCTCGTCAATTAGTTTCCTTTCTATCGTTTAACTTTTTTCCTAGCACTTCTACTTTAGACTCTTATTTTCTCTTCGAAACGGCGCGCGTTCCGAGAAACGAGAATAATACAATAACGTCGCCACCTCTATGTTTCCGAATAACGGGCAGAGGCAAAATACAGGAAGCCGTAAGTGCACATCAAGCTTCGCTACACTAACAGCTTTCCCAGAAATGGCAGTTGCTCTGCGAAGCGGATTTGTCTGTGCCTGCTGAACAAGCATACAGCTGCCTGCAGTACCGCTTCAACATGATGTGTCGTAGCGCGCGCGTCATGTGTGTGTATGTGTGAGAGAGAGAGAGAGAGAGATCGTAGTAAACCGCAGAGGCTCGTGCTAACAGCCGCGCATAATCACCGCTGCGAAGGACACGGCACTATTCACTACTATCTACGACAGTAAGCAACGAGACACGAAACTGTTTCAGCCGAGAGTTCTGGGGAACACAATCGTGTACAGCACGGCAGATAGAGCTCTCGACGCTCGTTGCATTATGTTACGCACTAACAGCGGAAACGACTTTCTCCTGCCGAACCTGTTTTAAGCCTTCGTCACCTTGGAATTATATTTTTCACAGGGCAAACAACAGTGAGACTGAGTAGCGTATAAAGTGTAGCGTGCTTTGTTTGTAGGACACAGCGAAGTAACTCTGCGAACGGACCTGTACACCTCGTCCATCGTCGATCACTAGCAAGCAAGCTACACAAGCACCACTGAAGCGCGTTTCAGGCTATCTAAAAATGGACAAGAACCAGTCCTAACCACTGAAGACGGGCGCTGCGCCTGTAACCGGTCTGACTGAATGAAACCAAAGCTTAACTGTGGTTCTAATTAATTCGTCACTTTACGTATTACTGATTCTAAATTACTTAACGTCCCAACTTATTATCTCCAGATAACATGGAGCTGAATGTTTTGCTCGAATATTTTATGCCGAGATAACTCTGACTCCCAAATTAAATTTAGCTGTCGCTAGTACGCGTGGTTTTGGAGATTCGCGTTTTCTTTGTATACTTACTGAAGTAAAGTAATATATTTACGTAGATTTTTCATGAAACGGAAATAACTTAGGATATAACCTTTCATACACACTGTCCTTAAATAACTCCTCACATTTTCAAGATGGAATAAGCATTTCAAAACGCGTAAACATACGCAGAAAGAGAAGTACATGGAGTTTTGGAAGTTCTGAGTAGCAAATAGGTAAATTAGATACTGTCCTGGGATTCTATCTTAATTTTTGATGCGCTTATGTGACCGTTTAAACTAGGAACCCCAAGTTGTAGCACTCCTATGCCAAAAAACGAAGCGAAATATTACTAAACTGACCCATTTATAAATTGCTTAAGTCAGTAACTAAATTTTAACCGTTGCCTTTATTTCGAGCTGAGCGTACTTTTTAATCTGCAGAAGGAGCAAGTGACAGACCCGCAGATACGAAACACGTATTAATTACACTGGCAAGAAACACTGACGACGAAAAATGACCCCATGACGTCACGTCGGCGCTTTGCCATCCTGTTCAGCTATCACTTCGGACAGCCTGTCTGGTTGGAATGGAATCCGTTGGGTCAGGGCAATAGCCAACAGCTTCTCGCATCCAATCAGCGCAATCGATCCCATAGACATTTCGGTATTAGCCTCGCTGCCACAGTCGGGGCACGGACTATTAGTACAAGCATTAGGGGGAAGCGACTGTAAGGCATATTACATAAAAAGACATGAGAATATAGGAAATTAAATTTTAAACAGAGTTCCTAATTTCTTGAAAATGGTGATGGAGAAAGTGATAAAAATAAATAATAAAATAAACACAAAGCTGGGAAAAATGGTTTTCCTAAAGTTACATTTCCGATCTAAAAAGGTTAAAGTTTTAGGATTTACAATCACCGATCGACTGCTTTTTCAACAGTACTACTTCCTTTGTTACGTTGCTAAAAATCCATAAAAATCGGGTTCTTTATAACTAGGTAATGTTCACATTCTACAACCTAGCTACTTACTGCAAGTATACTCCGCGGTACGTCAAGGAACTATTTGTTTGGAAAATCGATGTGTTATTAAAAAAAAGGCCCGTTCCATAATTGGCTAGATCTTCAAGGAATAGACCTACTGTAAGTTTTAAGCTTATTTGTACGCAAAAAATTATACTATCGAAGAGTTGTAACCGTCAAAAAATGACTTCGGAAAAACTACCACTTCAGTAAGACGTGTTTTTTTTAGCTATCTTAATTGTTATTTTCATAACATTAAAGAGCTAAATTACTGACTTTTTTCTAATAATGAACAGTTCCATTTTCTAGAAAAATATAATATATTTCATTATCATTGTTTTCATCATTAGAAACTGAGTGATAAATTGAAACGAGATACTAAACAGAGCAGGTGAAACATCCTTATCCAGCTCCTCTCCTTCCGTCGTCGTCTCGTCTCGTTTTGTTTACTTTCACTCTTTGTGCTACTTGGCTCTGCTTCCCTCTGTGTGGCGTGGTTAATGTCTTTGCCGGGCGTGCTGTGGGTCGCCAGTTCAATCCCAACCACCAGAAATTTTATTATTTCGCGATAATATTTCTGAAGATTTTTGAAATATCTCATATTTGTAACATCTGGGCTATTAAATCATTGAAAAATAGCTTTCGGGACCATTCGATGTTTGTATAAATAACTGGGGTCTACGTCCTGGACACCAGTTCTGTCGTGACTGTACGTTTCTCTTCCTAATAAAAGCGCTTTCAGCGTAAATTATTGTGTTTTATAAACGATCCATTTCAAATTTGGACTCGGGTGTGTTTCCGCCCTCACAATACGTGGCTTGCTCGTTAGTCACTTCTCTTCCTATATGTCTGATCTTCGTCAGGATGACAAAGTTTGTTACACGGACGCTAATACCTTTTTTTTTTTTTTTTTTTTTTTTTTTTTTTGGTCACTACAAAGACTGATAAGCCTGTGGCATGTATTTAGACGAGCACCGGAATTCTCCTCTTTCGCTGTCTACCAAATCGCTGCAATACGAGTCCACAGCAGGTTCGTAATGTGAGCAGGAAGAGCGATGCCTAATGGCTTTCCTCCATACATATTCTATCGGCGATTTGTCTACCCAAAGGGCAGGCCACGAACGGAAGCAGTGGCTGTTCGTCGTCGAGGAGGTTTTGACAGGAGTACGCATTCCGGTGTTAGCTTTCGCCAGAAACATGGTCACCGTTCCTGTCGGCAGCTAGCTCAGAAAAAGAGACGGAGAGTGCTGTTGACTTACATTGGAGCTAACAGTGCTTCGTAACAGCAATTCGTTCAGCATACCATTTAATACTACATATTCTGCCACTGTGAGCCACTGCAGTCTCAGAAACCTACGACGAACCGTCGAGCCTCAACCTGCGTTTTCCACCCCTACGCCGGCTAACGATTACGAGAGGGCTGCATGGAATGACGGTCATGTAGTTAGAAACCTAGATTAGAATAGGTAGTTGTACTCATGGCCAACAACTACAAGCGTACATTTGTTTCACTACGATTTGGAACTATATTCGAAGAGACTACCGTCGGCATATTTCTTGATACATCAATATACATCTTTAGACCACACCGGAATGTCGTTAGACGTGGGTGTGATTGCAGACATTTAATGAGAAGCATCACTGAGTATCTGGCAAGTCAATATGAAGTTGTTAAGTGGAATGCTTACTGTTATTGCCAGTAACGTGACTAAATTTTTGGCGCATTTTCAGAATAATTCGTAGTGTAACAATTTCAATCGTCTCCGACTAGTTCATTTTAACATAAGTACATTTAGGTAGTTGGAAGTAACGAGTTACGGGAACAGTTGAAATGTTTCCAAGGGCAGCAAAAATTAAACGAAACTAATGTTGACGTGAAAGAAGAATGAGGCACACACAGTGAAGAGCTTCCATTTTCACGTTAGTACTTACATTTCTCTACCAGAGATTGCTTTCGATTGTACCAACAGCTGCTTACCTAATTATATGCGATATCGTGTAAAAATTAAGTGATGTTCTGGTTTTCAACATCGTGTTTATATCTGCCCTGATTTTTGGAGGTCCTGAGATCCTCTTTACTACTAGCGATTCTGATAAACGTGACTCATACTAGAAATAATCTCTACTCAATTAGCCAACTGTCCAACTACATTCAGGAAATCCATAGTTTCCCTAAGCCGTTCGTGAGAATGTTGGAGCTGTTGCTGCAATAAGGCCACCACCCAGACCTCCCTCTCTGTTCTTAACTGTGCAGAAAAGACATGGCGCAATCGACAGCAACTCCGACGTCGATAGTACTTCAAACATGGAACAACTTTATTCTAAACTTGTTTTAGAACGGGCTTCCTCTTTCAGTTTAACTCTTTCGTCATCAACATAAAATCCTAGGAACCCCGCGAATCTGCAATCATGGTGTGTGTGTGTGTGTGTGTGTGTGTGTGTGTGTGTGTGTGTGTGTGTGTGTGTGTGTGTCTTGTTTTGCCCAAAGCACGATTTGAACAAGCATACTTACCGAAACGGTGTGCTTGTACGGCTGTTTACCCAAACTAGCAAACTACAAGTACTTCTGCTGCTTTATAAGGTAAGGACAAAGAATTGATACTTTCTAAGGAGACGAAAACATGTAGAAAGTTACAGTGCAATAGACAGTGACGAACACTACAATTGCCGGTTGTGATAATGGGGCTGCGTCCAGTATCAATAAGTTACTACCTACTCGAGAAACGTGCTTGGTACAGCTTACCATGAGCGAAACAAAGCAAAGACTACCAATACGCTGATCCGCGTCACATGATGGTACTTACCGAATACCGAACATTCGAGTCAACACTTTCCCTTAAATGTTAGTAGAAGGAGTAGCAAAATTTGACAGTCTGGATAAAGTTCCAGCTGCGAGAATACTGCAAAAGGTAAGCACCATATTCAGTGACGTGAAACTATAGCGAACTGCATTTCAGCAAATACAACTAGGGGCCACGTGTACAGGAGCTCAGAACATCCACTTAAAACATCAAAACACATTGTTCAAATATTAAACAAACAATACTGTTCATGTATGTGATGTCAAAACAGTAACCAATGATTTTCAAACAGTTTTATAGTTCATGTTTTTAATTTGTTATTGTGAGTCGAGTCAGTACAATCAAAAAAATTCTCAAAAGGCGAGTTCAACTTGATGCCCGGAAGGACCAACGACACTCGTTTCGTGTGTGAATATCACCTTGCATTTTAAGATAATCAATCGGTAGTACAGCCCAGTGGCTGGAATCTGTCTCTCTCTCTCTCTCTCTCTCTCTCTCTCTCTCTCTCTCTCTCTCTCTCTCCCCTTTTTTCTACAAAAGTTTAAGAAGTAGCAAGTGCAGCCTCCACCCGGCTTCGCCACTGACACAGCCCCCTGTTCATCTGGCTGTTACTGACATCAAAGGCCTGTGCTGGAGGTTATAGCAGAACACAAAGTACAAAGATTAATTTACGACAAAGACTGGATAAAGCTGCTGTCCTGTACTGTCTTAAGAATAGCGCAACTTTCGGGTATAATTGCCTGCGAAGACACCGCGGCCAATCAGTTTCTCTAGCCTAGAGCTTTCCAAACTGGGTATCTCGAGCAATGTCTGACCTGTTAACGTAAAACACGCGTTCATATCAGTCTAAAGGCCCTGTGATAAAGAGTTTATACGGCTGAATCCGAAAGGTAACCCGTTTTCAAATTATGTTTTAGGTTCTACCAAAGACTAAAGATTTTCTTGCTAAATGATTCAAAATTTTAATATTTATCGCATGATGGCTCTTTAATTACATCTCTTTTGAATGTACGCGGCTTTCCTTGCAACTCTTGTATTATCGCCTTGATTCGTGACGACACATTTTCTTGTCAGCGTTAGAATATAGTTTCAATTGAGGCCACGTTAATTAATTTACAATGATTGATGAATTTCTGTTTTGTATCAAGAATTTTAATATTTACAGAACTTTCAGGGCCTCATGAAAAACAACTTCGGCCATCAGAAGTTATTTTGCTACCCAAATAACAAAACTCATCTACTACTGTTATTGTTTTGTTACCTCATCTAATTCCTTCAGTATCGCCAGATTTTATTATACCATATTCTATTACCCTTTTCTCGCTGTTGTTAATGTTCGTGTTATACCCCCCCTTTTTTTTTTCTTCAAGATACGGTCCATTACACGGAACTGTTCTACCAGGTCCTTTGCGGTATCTTGACAGAATTACAATTTCAGAGGCAATCCGTAAAGTTTCTATTTCTTCTCCCCGAATTTTAATTCTATTTGCAAATCTTAATATTCTGTTAACGGTAAATGACCATAGCGAGGTGGCCAAAAACGAGAAACTTTTGAGAACATGAAAAATGAAATTATCACTATGTGATTGCACACTGATACACACAATTTTTGGTACACATCACTGTGAGTATACGTGTGATAGGCTCTACATAAGGATACTATAGTAACTCGTATCGTACTTGCCACATTAACGCTGATTTAAAAAAAAGAAAAAAAAAAAAAACAAAACAAGAAAACTTTCCTGGCGCAGTCATAGTGATTTTGCAGCTATCTGGCTGCACTTCTAATAAGACATGGCAAGACGTTACTATGCGAGGTGCATTGAAGTTGTTAACACCTCCGATGTTTTCTTCTCTGTACTGGCTACTGATAGAACATGTAGTTTGTTTTGAAATACGCCGTGAATGCGTCGTATAGGTGGCAGCACTGTAAAGTAGATAGAACTCTCAGCAGCAGCTGAGGAAGTTAGGGCTGTTATTGATATTGAAAATTGTGATGTTCGCAGTACGAGAACAGCATGTAATCATTGGTTTTCTCCATTTGCCTGGTGTTCCACCGGTAGAAATTCATCGACAGTTGAGTGATGGTGTCTTGGATGTATCCAGTATGTGTTCGTGGGTGCGACACTTCAGAGAAGGAAGAATATCGTATGACAACCAAGGAGGTTAGAATAAAGGGAGACGCCCTTATGCTGAAAAAGTGAAGCCTGCCTATTGCTGAGTCTTTGAGACGTCTTCGTATTTTAATACTGATGTTTTATGTCATTTGAAACAAGAATAAAACATCCGGCCGTGATGTATAACGTGTTAAAAGAGTGAAAATTGGGGTTAAAATTAAGTTTTCAAGTATCTTATGATGAGTATTTATATTTATTCAAGAAAATATATTGTTTGAAAGAACATACTTTGTACTGTCAATTCAATGCATTAACAGTAAGAGGGTAGACTTAACGAATAGTTTTAAGGGAGAAAAAGCATTCCACAACCCACCAAAGATGGCGGACAAGCTTCAACGACGTATGTGCTCGGCATAGATAACGCCATCTACCTTTATTTTAAACTCCTTGGTGACAACACACTAAAACGATCTCAGCCTGCACCAACCGGTCTAACGGTACGATCGATCGAGTGGAAAAAAATGTTTTGGCGGATCGCTGAAAAACTGTACAACACATCGTCTCCAACGTTGGCATTTCTCTGGTATCCGCACACGCAATACCACACGTGGACTTGAAAATGCGAAAAGTGTCCTCCACGTGGGTGCTGCAAATGCTGACGGATGACCATATGGCAATGCGCAGTTTTGGTTAGCGAAAACAGCTTTAAAGTGATCTCTCATGCTCCCTACATGTACATTCATACTTCGGAAGACACCAGACGGCGTGTGGCGGAGGGTACCTTGAGTACTACTATCGGTTCTCCCTCCTATTGCAGTCTCGTATTGTTCGCGTAAAGAAAGATTGTCGGCAAGCCTCTGTGTGCGGTCTAATCTCTCTGATTTTATCCTCATGATTTCTTCACGAGATATACGTCGAAGGGAGCAACATACTGCTAGACTCCTCGGTAAAGGTATGTTCTCGAAACTTCGACAAAAGCTCTTATCGCGCTACAGAGCGTCTGTCTTGCAGAGTCTTCCACTGTAGTTTTTCGATCATCTCCGTAACGCTTTCACGATTATAAATGATCCTGTAACGAGGCGCGCTGCTCTCCGTTGGATCTTCTCTACCTCCAATCAATCCCACCTGGTACGAATCCCACACCGGTGAGCAGTATTCAAGCAGTGGGCGAACAAGTGTACTGTAACCTTCTTTTGTTTTCGGAGTGCATTTCCTTAATATTCTTCCAATGAGACCAAGTCTGGCATCTGCTTTACCGACGATTGATTTTATATGGTTGTTCTATTTTAAATCACTCCTAATGCCTACTCCCACATAATTTATGGAATTAACTACTTCCAGTTGCCTACCTGTTATAGTGTAGCTAAATGATAAAGGATCTTTCTTTCTATGTAGTCGTACCGCATTACACTTATCTACATTGAGATTCAACTGTCATTCCCTGCACCATGCGTCAATTAGTTGCAGATCCTCCTGCATTTCAATACGATTTCCCATTGTTACAACCTCTGTATATTATATACTACAGCATCATCCGCAAAAAGCCTTAGTGAACTTCCGATGTTATCCACAAGGTCATTTACGTGTATTGTGAATAGCAACGGCCCCACGACGCTCCCCGGTGGCACACCTGACATCACTCTTACTTCGGAAGACTTTTCTCCATTGAGAATGACATGTTGCGTTGTGTTATGAAGGAACTCTTCAATCACACAATTGGTCTGAAAGTCCATATGCTCTTAGTTTGTTCATTAAACGACTGTGGGGAACTGTACCAAACGCTTTGCGGAAGTCTAGAAAAAATGGCAACTACCGGGGAACCCGCGTCTACGGTCCTGTGTGTCTCGAAGACAAATAGCGCAAACTGGGTTCCACACAATCGTCTATTTCAAAACCCGTGCTGATTCCTGCAGAGCACACTTCTCGTCTCCAGAAAAGTCATTAATGATTTGGCTCCTGGCGACTGTTAGCTTTTAGCATCGCTGGAACTCGCTCTTCTGGTCACGCGTTCACTAGGCGTTCTTCAGTTGCATCCGCGATTTTCCAGTGGTCAAAGCATACTCCTAAAGAAGCGTTCGCAGCGGTCATGCAATCACCTTGGCGTCGTGGTCCGGAAGAACGTTTCCAGCTGCAGAGAGATTACGACGAGAAGTGACTAGTTTCACAGTTTGCGTGTGATTGGTTTGTAAGGAGGAACAAGAAATTAAAAAACAAAATTCGGAGGTGTTATAACTTGAATGCATCTCGTACGGTGTTAGGCTACCTCGGCACTCTTCCTGCAGTGTAAACAGTGTTACCAACCCTGAAGCTCAATTTTGCCCTAAATCGTATGTGAATTCCCCCTAAAAAAAACCTAAAAGTTGTTGTTACGTCGCGTTTTGCAGGTCTTAAACATTCTAGGAAAGACATTTTTATATATATTGCACCAAAGCTGCTTTTTTTTTTTTTATTGAAATGCTGACTTGTTTCGGGCTTTACCCATTTTCTTAAGCCACATTATTTTATGTTTGTACACTGTGAAGGACACGCTGTTTATTTCAAATACCTATTTGAAATAAATAGCGTGACCTACAGTGTCCAAACATAAAATAATGTGGCTTAAGAAAATGGACAAAGCCCGAAACTAGTCAGCATTTCAATAAAAAAAAAGCAGCTTTGGTGCAATACAAATAAAAATGTATTTCCTAGACTATTCATGTTCGTTGGTAAAACATTCCAATAAAGCTCTGCATGACGAACTAATGCATTCGTTCTAAATGCCACTTAACGAAAACCTAATTACTAATATTCTACTCTTTAGTGGTCACTATAAGAAAAAGCAGTAGTTTCTGCATGACATTCTAAGATGTAAGCCGTAGTATATAGACTGCAGGGAGGAGTTTTGATACATAAACGTCCCTGTTCAGCTATGGTAATAAAATCTAACAAACTGGGAATAAACGTACCTTTCAACAAGGGATCTGATTCCCACGCCTTTGTGCATCTCTGGGAATATTTTTCTTTCTTGAAGCCGTAGTCACTTGAATACACACACACACACACACACACACACACACACATACAATTCCAGACAGTGGCGTAACTAAGGGGGGCGATGAGGGGAATAGAACCCCCCCCCCCAGAACCCCCTCCCCCCCAAAAAAAGAAGAGAGAGAGAGAGAGAGAGAGAGAGAGAGAGAGAGAGAGAGAGAGAATCCTATAATAGCAATCTGGTAAAGACTGGAAACTTGGGGTGTTTTACCATAAGTTTTCATTGGATGGGAGTGAATTACTTTCTTCAACGGAAGTGGTAGATGGTAGTCTGTCTGGAAACTGACTAAAATTTTCTCGTCAAGCAGATCTATTCCCCCCCCCCCCCCCCCCAAGCCAAGTCCTAGTTACGCCACTGATTCCAGAGTATTCAGCTTCAGTTCACAATCGCCAATACAACAGTAGTACGGTACAGTAGACATTGCAGAAGCGCCTTTAAAGGAGGGCAGTGCCAACGAAAACCCAACAATGAAGTATTTCATTGTAAGGTAGGGCTGAACAAATTGATAGGTATGCGTTATTCATGTCTGAGAAGCCCCTAAAAATTCCCCTCAAAGAACACTTCAGCCTAAATTTCCCCCTGAAGTACAAATCCCTCCAAATTCCCCCCAAGACAGGAGAGTCCCCCTAAATTTAGGGGCAAAACCCCGAAGTTGGCAACACTGAGTGTAAACGCAGCCACAACATGTGGTAGCGTTCCGGCCGGCAGAGCAGCGCAGCTCAACAATGGAGCCCACAGCGTGTTGGCCGCTGCAGTCGCCTCTGCGGCGTTTTCACGTGGCGAGCGGCTGGGCCCAAATTACACGTGAGCGCCGGGGCAGCTCATTACTCACGGGCCGCGGGAGGGGGACGACGTCGTTAAATCACCCATTACACGCACGGCGCAATCTCCTCTAGCGGATTTGGCGCTTAAGGAACGAGAGCCAGCCGTAACGCGAGATGGGAGGTGAGTACTTCTGAAAGCTGGCTCTCTCGGGAAGCGCCACAGCTCGGTATAAAAGACTCCGTGCGCGATGGCCCAAAGTGGAATGTGGCGCAAGAAAATCGGGCGCAGCTGAAGCAACTGCATTAGGTAACGAGACAAAGGTGGTAGATGAGTTTTGCAAATAACTTTTGATTGCCGAAGTAAAGAAGATATAAAATGCAGAATGGCTGTGAGAAGAAAAGCTTTTCAGAAGAAGCCAAATTTGTTGACATGCAATATTAATTTAAATATTAGGAAGTCATTTCTGAGAGTATTTGAGTGTGCCACTGTACGGAGTGACACGTGGACGGCAAGGATTTTAGGTAAAAAGTTGAGAAGTTTTTTAATTACGAGTTCTGAAGATCAGATGGGTTTTTATGCTGTAACTAATGAGGGGATACTTGTTTGAACTGCTCCAGCAATCATATTTTGCGAAGAGTGTGAAACGTGTCCACAGAAAATGTATATTGCTGAATTTGTAAGAAAATGTCTAATATTATGCCTCCTGTTTTGTGTCGAGTAACTTGCTTAGGAGGAAATGTATAATATTGCATCTACTGTGTGTATCTATATGTGTACATAAATCTGTGAAGTTGTGTAGTTTCATCTTTGGCAAAGATTATGTATCGCATAGCATTGTAGCTCGTGCGGAGACAGAGTCAGACTTGGGGTTCAGCTCGCTTAGAGAGCAGTTGTGCATGTGGCTCCAATGTAGAGCAGAGGCTGCAGTGCCAGCAAGTTGGTTTGATTGTATTTGGAATATATTGCAATTCATGTAATTGTGAAAAAGGTTATACCACCTTTGGAATGAAGGTAATAGCATTTCATGTAATTATGAAAAGGTTTATCATTTAGGTAATGTAATGGTGATTATTAATAATAAGTAACAAAGTTGACCTTTCTTTCCTATTTCATTTACATAGTTAGAAGATTAATTATCAAATAAAGGAAGTAGGTTAGTTAATTGTGGATTTAAAGTGCAGTATTGATTTTGGTAATCTTGTTGAACAGATTTCTTTATTGGTACCGTAGTAAATGATTGTATGCAACACTGCAGTTAATTGAATATGATACTGAATTTTGATAATCAGGTACTGATCTGCATAAAATTCTCGTAGTCGAACATTAAAGTGATTTGTGTTTTTAATATCTTTCTCGCAGTCAATTTTTTTGAGTATAGTCAGTGTGTGTTTCATGCAAGTTACATGTCACAGTTGCTTTGTTAAAAGATCCGTTGCGCACATAATCCGTTGAATGCACTGTTTCTCATTTAACAGTATACACATCAATATCAGGGCCATAATTAAAGCAAATTACTGTGTTAACGAACAATGTACATATTCCGTTAAATTTTGATGAAGTTATTTGATGACAGAGATCTTGACTGTTAAACATCAATATATGACACCTATTTGGACTGCAACTATTATCAGATCAGGTACTTTTGTTGCCTGATTAAACGATAGATTCAACTTAAAACATCACGTACAACTTTTAAGTGTGATAGGAAATCTACAATGAGAGGAATATTTCCATTCACTTTATATACCTGGCAGAAGCACGATGAAAAACAAGAAATGTAAAAAGTGAAGAAAAATTGTGAGCTGGTGTCATAATTTTCCATATTCAAAAGAAATTTTCGTGAGGAGTACCAGCGAAAACTGTCGTTCTGGAGAAAAAATAATTACTGCTTCGCCTCTGATCAGGCTTCACGTTGAAATAGGTTAAACTACCGATCGAGAGCTTTGCTTGAATCTTGGGACACGTTACCTGTGGTACTCCTTGCATAAGAAATAATATGGGGTAGGCCATTATATATTAAAATTAATTTTTTGTTGAAAATACTATTTGTTCAAGTTTCAGACTGTCTCTCTGAACTTATTTTCATAAGCAGCTGCCGTTGATGACGGTGAATGTAGGCCATCCTCTTTATGTTGCTCACACGTCACATATTAAATAAATAGGTATCTAAATACCTTTCTGTATTAGAATGCAACGTTGTGTCAAATTTCTAAGCAATCCGTCAAGAACTTTCGGAGATCAACGATTTTCCACAAACATTTACATTTTTATTATTAACGTAGATGGCGCTATACCAGCAACGTAGTTCGAGGAGAATCGGTGGAGTTCAGGCCGAGTGAAATGTTGAGCTGATATGTGGTACATGGCACACTTTCTTAGCTAGCAATGGGTCAAGCCCGGTTAAGGAAGGAAGGAAGTTTGGAGTTTTACGTCCCGTCGACAGCGTGGTCATTAGAGACGGAGCTTACGCTCGGATTTTTGGTAAGGATGTGGAAGGAAATCGGCCGTGCCCTTTCAGAGGAACCATCCCGGCATTTGCCTGGAGTGATTTAGGGAAATCACGGAAAACCTAAATCTGGATGGCCGAAGGTGGATTTGAACCACCATTCTTCCGAATGCCCGGTTAAGAAGGCAGTCTTCGCCTGGCGTCCACGTCCAGGTAGAAAGACATTTATTGCCCACTTGGTGACACTCCGGTAGGAGGCTCCAATTATTTGTTTAAATAGAACATAGCAGCATGGGAATCTCTGCGCGGTCTAAGGCGCCATGCTACGTATTCCGCGACCACTTCCGTCGGAGGTTCGAGTCCTCCCTCGAGCATGGGTGTATGTGTTGTCCTTAATATAAGTAAGTATTTTGCAAGTTTAGGCAGCAATGATGCTAGCAGTTTGCCCCCCTTACGTTCACAAACATTTATAAATGGTACTTCAAAATGTACAATGAAACTTTGCTGTTCAACACTACTTTTTCGCCCTTGTCCCCGACATATCACTGGCCTTGCAGACACAAAATGGCTTGTGGTCCCCAGGAAACAAATATCTGCGTCGTAGGTTCAACCATACAGAATTAGTACCGGTCTTTATAGAGGTCAAACTATTATACAACCAGCAGTATTTTTTAGTCACGGGCTATCGTGAAAAGCTGAATCAAACACGTTTTTTCTTCCGACTGAAAGCAACGGTGACGGCGACATGTTTTACAGAAGGAAGGAAAATTCGATTTTAACGTCCGCGACATGGTCCTCTTTAGAAACGGAGCACACATTCCGATACGTTTTGTCAGGAACGGGAAAGGAAACTGGCCTTGCCCTTTGAAAGGAACCATCACCCTTTTTTTCCTGGAATGATTTAGGAAAATCACGGAAATCTAAACCAGGATACCTGGAGCAGATTTGAACCACCGACCTCCCGAATATGTTTTACAAGGCATAATGTTTTCTCTTTCTTTCCTTCAATTTCTTAACTAGTGCGTTTGTAGGAGGGACTGGGGCATAATAGAACCCAGTATGTTGTTCTGAACGGCAAATAATCAGATGTTTGTAAAGTTATGGGACCTAACTGCTGTGGTCATCGGTCCCTAAACTTACGAACTACTTATTCTAAGAACAATACCCACACCCCCACGCTCGAGGGAAGACTCGAACCTCCGACGCGGAACCTTAGTGCGCACGGTTATTCCGTCGCGGCGGCGAATAATCAATAGAAACGAAATCACGTTGTGTGTGCACATAAGAACTTCATAGAACGGTCAGTCCTCGGAATATAGTACTGACTGTTTCAAAGTCACAGCCAGCATCAGGATATTGAGATCGACCTTATCCGTTTATTCGATGTCATGTCTTTTTCTAAACGCTGATAAATAACACAAGATGGACGTAACAGCTGGAAAGGAGCCAGTCAAAAAACATATTACAAAATCACGGCGTTGCATTAGATATGAAATTAGATGAACAAGTATAATCATTAGTATGACAGATGAATGGAAAGATTTCTTTCAAGGCTCCTGGAAAGTGCTTTGCGTCTGTAATGGAAATCGAATAGAAACCACTGTAGTGAATAATTTTAAGATACTGCGTCAGCATTTGAAGCTGGCACGAGAGCAGAAATCAAAGGAAGTCAGGGACGCGCTGAGGGCAGTTAATTGGAAACTTTTTGAATAAAGCCGACGTCACTCGCGCGTAAAATTTAGTAACTGGTATACCACTATCCTGTCTGACAGCTCTCTAGCTCCATCGTCTCGTGTTAGCGTAGTGGTCATGAGAACCAGTAGCAGGAGGGTCCGAAATAATGTATAAAGAAAATGAAATAAGTACTATATACCTTTATTTTATATTTTTGAGAAATCTGATCAATGGTTGTATGCCTTTTCTGAAAACGCCAAGCAAGCATGGATCTAACATCCAACAATTTTTTCTTTTTAGGCATCAATTGGCGATACGATACTACACATTTTTTATAGATAAACGTGGCATCTATTCTGAAAGAACAGACGTCACTTCTGATCCTGCAGTTTTTATCGTTTGATATTCACAGAATATATGACATCAACTGCGAATGGGCAAAGCTGAATGTGTTTACCCAGCCGGGATTCTAACCCGGGTCTCCCGCTTTCTAGGCAGTTGCGCTGACCACTACACCACTGGGGACACAGTGATCATTTGTATATGAAGGGAGGAGTGTTTAGGTAATTCTTGCAGGTGCGGTGATCACTGTGTCCCCAGTGGTGTAGTGGTCAGCGTAACTGCCTAGAAAGCGGGAGACCCGGGTTCGAATCCCGGCTGGGTGCACATATTCAGCTTTGCCCATTCGCAGTTGATGACATATATTCTCTTAATATGACAAAATTTTCAGTCTTGACCTCCCCGAAAATATATGCTATATTCTCCACTGGTGAGAACAAGAGAAACTCTGGCACTAATTTATGTATTAGTCGTCCGTATTTTTCCTAGGTCAGCACCTGTAGAAAATAGAAGAAACGTAAGAAGCACTCCCTGCCGTGCAAATAACTGAGTATATATTTCGATGATGGGTTCTCAAACCTTTGTTTGCCGTGCCTCCCCCCCCTCCCCCGCCAAAAATGGCGGTTCCCTTTCACAATAATAATACTGTATTACTTACAGCAAACACCCAAAGCTTCGACCGATTAGCTCACTGTCTTGGAGAGGGAAAAAGGGGGGGGGGGGGGTTAAAGGCGAAAGTAGGACTTGTTGGGAGAGTGGGTCGTGAAATGGAAAATGCCTATGCCTTCATTTGTTTCTCAGCACTGCGACACAATGGTGGTGAGTGCTCCCTCGTACAGCCATACGGTGTAAATATCGCAGGGAAGTAACATAGATTAGTTACGATTCATTATTAGAGCCCCAATCTCCACGCAGTATCATCTTAAACATGTGCGCATTCATGAACTGCCGGACGAACAAACTTCCACAATGAAGCAGATAACAACAAAAATACGCAGTATTAAAATTAAGTTTGAGTATATTTACTTGACTCTGACACATGCTTTTATCCAAAAGGATCCTCGATGGGCATCATTTCCTCAGCTCTGTTCTCGTTGCACGCTAGCTTATTAAAAACAATGTTTCGGTTTTCCGCAAGCCGCCTTAGTCCCCGATGTCACGGGCTTGTTGGAATAACCCCAGAAGCGCTCTCTGCGCTGTGAATCACGCTCTATCTTCGCAGCTCGCACCTTCCTATTATAGTTCCTAAGCGCTGCCGGCGCACCGCTATTCGCGGTAGTTAACGCCGCAACTGATCTTATCGACTGCTGTGGTGTGAACAAAGAGCTTAAATTTTATAGAGCGGATAACACACTAGTTACAGCGCTCCTTGCAGCAACCTGTGTAAACTCTGCGCCATACTGACTGTGATCAGTGAAGCTGAGAGAGATTTTCTATTGTTTGTTGTCGCTAAACCTTAAGCGACGTATTTAGTGTATGTTTTCTGTGTATAAATCAAAGTGATAAAACGACAAACATTTAATGCAAGAACACCAAACGTTTTGCCTATTCAAAAAATTCCTGAACAATGGCACTTAGCTGTCCCCAGAGTGATGCTTCAGATGAACTATCCAGCAATTCCCTTGATGATTCCACAAAAATGTTCAGTTTTCTAGCCTACCTAGTGTTTCTGTGTTTCTTCTGCTGTGGTTGATGAAAGAGAATCTCACCTGTTGAATAATAATAATAATAATAATAATAATAATAAAAATAATAATAAACCTCGGGGAAGATCAGTTTGGATTCAGGAGGAACATAGGAACCCGGGAGGCAATATTCACTTTACGTCTTATCTTAGAAGATAGATTAAGGAAAGACAAACCTACATATTTAGCTTTTGTAGATTTGGAGAAAGCTTTTGACAATGTTGAATGGAATACACTCTTTCAAATTCTGAAGTCAGCAGGGGTAAAATACAGGGAAAGGAGAGTTATTTTCAACTTGTACAAAACCCAGGCCGCAGTTATTAGACTCGAAGGGCATGAAAGGGAAGCACCAGTTGGGAAGGGAGTAAGACAGGGTTATAGTCTTTCTCCAATGTTGTTTAATTTGTACATTGAGCAAGCTATAAAGGAAAGCAAGGAGAAATTAGGAGAAGGAATTAAAGTTCAGGGGGAAGAATTAAAAACATTGCGTTTTGCTGATGACATTGTAATTCTGTCAGAGACAGCAAAGGACCTGGAAGAGCAGTTGAATGGAATGGACAGTGTGTTGAAGAGAGCGTATAAAATGAACATTAACAAGAGCAAAACAAAAATAATGGAATGCGGTCTTAGAAAATCAAGTGATGCTGAAGGAATTAGATTAGGTAACGAAACAATGAAGGTGGTAGATGAGTTTTGTTACTTGGGTAGTAAAATAACATGTGATGGTCGCAGTACAGAGGATATAAAATGCAGAATGCCAATGGGGAGAAAAGCATTTTTGAAAAAGAGAAATTTGCTAACATCGAATATTAATCTAAGTGTAAGAAAGTCTTTTCTGAAGGCATTTGTGTGGAGTGTTGCCTTGTACGGGAGTGAAACATGGACGATAAGCAGTGCGGATAGGAAGAGAATAGAGGCTTTTGAAATGTAGTGTTGCAGAAGAATGCCGAAGATTAGGTGGGTAGATCGCATAACCAATGAAGTACTGAACAGAATTAGTGAGAAAAGGAATTTTTGGCATACCCTTGCTAAAAGAAGGGATCGCTTGGTAGGACACATTATTAGACATCGGGGAATCGTAAATTTAGCGTTGGAGGGAAGAGTGTGGGGTAAAAATCGCAGAGGGAGACCAATAGACGCGTATAGTAAGCAGATTCAAGTGGATGTGGGTTGCCGTTCTTATGAGGAGATGAAAAGGCTTGCTCAGGATAGAGTAGGGTGGAGAGCTGCATCAAACCAGTCTCCGGACTGAAGACCATAACAACAACAATAAAAAACCCTCTTGAGTGCAACTTCTTTAAAAATATTTTCATTTGTTGTTGACAATAACTGATCGAGCATGGTTGAAATGTAATCAGTGCAAAGTGTGGTCGTAATAGTAAGAGCCAGAATATATTCACTTGCCAAATATCTGCTTTCTTTGCAACGAATATTTCCATGTATCAGTATGGTAACCCAAATAACATGGCGGACGCCAGTTCAATTTGCATCAACCATGGCGGACCTATCGCCACTATAAAATTAAGCTATTTGGGTGTGAAGCATGAAACACGTTCCCTGCATTGTCTGCCGACAGTGTAAGTATTACGTTCGCTGCATACGTGCGGTTATTGTTGACGAAGAAAAAAATAAATAAATAAATAAATAGGACGAGTTTGGTATGATACGAGATTATTTTGACAATTTAGTGTTCTTCGCCACGTTTTCCCTTTGTCCCATCGCAGCTGCATTAAACCAGTACCGGTATGTTATTGTTGTGGTCTTCAGTCCGGAGACTCGTGTGATGCAGCTCTCCACCCTACTCTATCCTGAGCAAGCCTTTTCATCTCCTCATAAGAACGGCAACGCACATCTACTTGAATCTGCTTACTATATGCGTCTCTTGGTCTCCCTCTGCGATTTTTACCCCACACACTTCCCTCCAATTGTAAATTTACGAATCCCCGATGTCTAAGAATGTGTCCTACCAAGCGATCCCTTCTTTTATCCAGGGTATGCCAAAAATTCCTTTTCTCACTAATTCTGTTCAGTACTTCATTGGTTATGCGATCTACCCACCTAATCTTCGGCATTCTTCTGCAACACTACATTTCAAAAGCCTCTATTCTCTTCCTGTCCGCACTGCTTATCGTCCATGTTTCACTCCCGTACAAGGCAATACTCCACACAAATGCCTTCAGAAAGGATTTCCATACCCTTAAATTAATATTCGATGTTAGAAATTTCTCTTTTTCAAAAATGCTTTTCTTCCCATTGCCATTCTGCATTTTATATCCTCTGTACTGCGACCATCGCATGTTATTTTACTACCCAAGTAACAAAACTCATCTACCACCTTCATTGTTTCGTTACCTAATCTAATTCCTTCAGCATCGCCTGATTTTCTAAGACCGCATTCCATTATTTTGGTTTGCTCTTGTATGTATGGAAGGCGAAAACAACAACAGACTACGACGACAGCTGTGCGCCGTTGGGTGTAACTGTTCTTCACGTGCGGGACAGCGAGTAGTTGAGCGTATAAATCAAACGAGCCGGTTGCGGCAGAGTGCGTTTGGTTGTGTCGGCGCTTTCCACCTTGGCTTCCGGCCGCCGCGGTTTCGTAGAATCTTATCGGGCGGCGCAGCGGCCAGATGAGTCACGTAAGGCGGCCGTATACCTCGCAGCATCCTGCGCGCTGCCCGCTTTCGCTTAGCCTGCGGCAACCAAAGGACGGTGCTGACTGGGCTGTTTGGTCGCGCGCCAGTGCGTGCCGACAGAGCGGGTACCGCGACCGCGTGGGAGTCGTGCACCGTGCGCATTTCTCACTGCCTGCCCGCCGTTCAGTTCCGCACCGCGTCATGCGTGCTCTCCACCCGAGTCCAGCGCCCTCTGCTCGCCACGCACAGTTACGTATCGACACGGCTGACATATCTGACTGCTAGGTTCCGCGCCACAGCGCCGCTCTAACGTGTACAGAGCGTTGCACACGCTCCACGTACCGTCAGCTGGCAACGTGCCCGCGAAGATAAGCAATGATAACGCCGTGTCGCATTTACAAATTGTGGATTTAGTCGCAGCGGCTAGACAAGTGTTAAGAGACAAAACAAATGTTTCGGTACTTGTTCATGACGATGTACACGAGTAGCCAGATATTTTTTCCCTAAAACTAATTATAGTAGTATTGCCTGTGGTCGAAATTCGGTCAATTACATTTACAAAGTAATTTATTTTAATTTTAAACACATTGTTCAACATCATTATGAATGTCCACATTCATACTACTTTATCTACACAAACATTATCACTATAGCTTTGCGTCTTTGACTTCGACCCGTTTGCGTTATCCTTCTTAGGCATAGCTTAAAACAAATATTTATTTACTTAGTTACTGTCGTTCCCTCTGGAACATAGGGCCGAAACGAAATTTCTCCACCTGATGCGATTTCTGCCAAGTCTCTTCACTTCACTCCAGGTTTTCCCATCCTCTGCAGCTTCTCTCTGGATCGTTCTTTTCCAGGTGTGTTTGGGACGACCGCGTTTCCTAACTCCTTGAGGGTTCCAGTCCAACACCACCTTTTCAACAGCTTCATCAGGCTTTCTCAACGTATGCCCAAATTCATTTCCGTTTTCTTTGCTTCATTTTTATATTGATTGGTTGCTGATTTGTCTCTCTCCAAAGATCTTCATTCGTCATTATATTTGGCCATCTCACGTTTAAAATACGCCGGAGACAACGGTTAATAAAACTTGGAGCTGGATTTTGATGTGGTTAGTTACTTTCCAAGTTTCGGAACCATACATCAGAACTGCCTTCAGGTCGCTATTGAAAAGCCGGAGTTTTGTTTTCCTTGAAATGTTCCTGTTTCTCCAAATGGGGTAAAGCTGGACAAACGCACCATTTGCTTTGCGGATGCGACTACGGACATCCTCCTCGGCGCCTCCTGTAGTCGTGACTATACTCCCGAGGTAGAGGAAAGATTGGACCTGCTCTACATCCTCTCCATTAATGGTCGACCTAGTGGTGGTGGTCGAGTTTATCCGCATTTCTTTGGTTTTGCGAACATTTATCTTGAGGCCTGCAGCTTCTCCTTTTCTCTGTAACCTGGCCAGTTTCTCTTCGATGTCTTCGATATCGCTGTGGTTTCCACATAACGAAGTAGGAAGTCTTAGCAATACAAAATAAAATATTTAAAAATTAATAGCTCACTTTAATTCTCTAGTAGCAGTAGCAGATGTCCACAAAGGTATGCTTTCAGGATAATACACAAAATGACGACGCCAAGAAGTAACTTCTTCCGTTATAGCCAAATTTTAATTTCAATTTTTGACAATACAGTCGATCTCGCAGTTCCACCTATTCTCCTGCTACGTGGCCGTCGCTCTAGCCACACTCCTCGCGGCTTACCGTAGTCTAATTATCACCTCGCTAAATAAAAACGTCTACTTCCTTTATCCACTCTTAACGGCTGCCTGTACACATGATTTTTGTTTTGTGCACATCTATGCCAAAGCCCCTTTCCAAATACATGTCATTGGCCTCCTTGTATAATATAGTCCACTAGAAATCCGTACTTCAATTTTTGTGTTCGTGGATTTACATAATGATTCGCGTATTTATATAATGATGTGTGTCTGAGAAATAACTTAAAAGAAAATGAGGGAAAGAATGTGATTGTTATTCTCATTCCTAAGACGTATATCAGTTCGTTGATTTTCGAAACTATGTTTATCAAACTTATTAAACAAGGCTAACTCAAGAATGTGTGTTGCTGGAACACGCCGAATCAAGTTCTATAAAGCATATAATGTGTATTCTCCAGAATTATGGAAGAGAAGGAAAAACGCAGTATGAACATTAAATGGAACAAAATATATGTATAAGTACCTGTCACTCGAGCTATAGGTAAGTTAAACTTATCTAGAAGGCCGGTCACAGCATGACTCCTGTCGTGTCCTTTGTCGCTTCTCTTTTTGATTTCAAACAACGTTAAAAATTTCATCTCCACCCTAAAACTCACCCAGTTCTCATTAACTCTCTCACTGTCGAGCCTACTTTCTCTAAAAAATTGTTTTGTTGTCGTTTGTTGTGGTCTTCAGTCCGGAGACTGGTTTGATGCAGCTCTCCACACTACTCTATCCTGAGCAAGGCTCTTCACCTCCTCGTAAGAACGGCACCCTACATCCATTTGAATCTGCTTACTGTATTCATTTCCGTCTCCCTCTGCAATTTTTACCCCGCACACTTCCCTCCAATGCTAAATCCACGATTCCTTTATGTCTAAGAATGTGTTTTACCAATCGATCCATTCTTTTAGTCAAGGTATGCCAGAAATTCCTTTTCTCCTTTTTAAAATAAATAAATTGGAAAGACTTTACGAGTCCAGTGCACAAATGTGTAGTTTTCCCTGTAACGGATTTTGTCCAAACTGTTAATATTAGTTTCTGATAATAAAGTGAATACTAAGGTTTAGATTTTGAGAAGCAGGACGCGTTTTGAACGAATATTTTCGTTTTTGGATGCCTGCTCCTGTATGTTATCTGTACAATTCGTTTAATTCAAAACATTGATCACAAAGTTATCAGACTACTCATTTCGATCCATTGCGACCATCTGTTTAAAACATATGCTTATACAACAAAGTGATAGTGCCATCGTTAGGCATCGGGCCAGTATTATAGTGCGAAGTCTCGGTATATTCATAACGTGACCTAGTCCAGGTGGCGCAGTGGTAACACGCGATTTGCATTCGTAAGAAAGGCAGTTCAAACCCATCTTCATCCTGTTTCGGGTTTTCCGCGATTTCCCTAAATCATTCCGACGAACGCCAGGGTAGTACGTTTTAAGGACAATGTCATGCCATTTCCTTAAAAAATGAATTAAATTAAAAACCAATCCAAGTGTGTGTTCCGTCTTTAACCCTTAACTGCCCTGGCGAACGTAGATAACTCTCATACCCTGGCGGGGTATTTTTGACCCCACATTCGTGGGGTAAATGTAATTGTAAATGACTTTTTGAGTGTAAAACATTTCCTTCATAGTTAACATCAAATTGTCAAGATAAACAAGGTTCATTAAACATAGAAGTAAGCACAAAGAGATTACTTTAAAAGATTTGAATTTATCTGACATGTTTTAATTAACATAAACTTTGTTTTCATTAGAAAGACGTTATTTTCCGTGTTTTGCTCTTCTGAAGGCATGTTTCTTGCCATATGAAAACACAAAAGACGATTTGCGACCCATATTTATTGAAATTCCTACTCTGAATATTGATTTATATTTTTTTCTAATTTTTCGAATTTGTACAAAAATATGTTGGTTACCTTCTTTAGACTTGGCTGCTTTCGTAAAAGCTCCCCACCATGTCACCTAGCGAATAAATATTAAAATGAAAAGTCTTGGGGTCAAATATGACCCCGCCAGGGCAGTTAAGGGTTAATAACCACGATGTCAATGGCACATTAAACTCTAATCTTGCTTCATTTTTCTGTAATGTGAACGACACTGAAGAGTGTTGCTGTAACAGAGCAGGGAGCTAATGCGGTAGGAACAGAGCGCCCAGGCTGAATCATGGTACGGAACAAGCTATTTGTGCTAGCCGACTCCCTCGCAAGCTGTGCATATGTCGCGTGACAGTCTGAGGATGACTGACCGCACACAGGAACGCATTAGCAGACGCCGCTGCCGCTGTGAGCAATGCACGCGGTCTGCCGATGTCGGCGTTTGAGTCACGCACAATATGGAGTACCCCGATTGCCCAACTCCAGCGGTGAAAGTCCTCTATACTTTACGGTTTGACATAGTGGGACAAAGTTTCAAGGCGAACGAATATGAATGTGAGCAGAGGCGCCGACTTTTGAAAATCAGTGTGGGTGCTCTATATCACGGTTCACAAATATTCGAAACCAACCCTCCTGAAAAGCATGTTCATGCATTTTTGAATGAGCAATACTTGATAAAAGTAGATAGGCAGTTGTCTGGCCTTTTAGAGATAGAAGGAAGAAGGAGGAGGAAAAAAAGGAAAGCATGGTTGCATTAGGACACTACAATAAAGCGATGTAATTGGCCGAAGTGGATATTTCGATATAATTAACACCCCAAAACTTCTACAGGACCAATGAAATAATTTTTCACTGTACACTAATCTAACACTTATTGTGCGAAGCTATTCTTTCTGACACAAACGTTTGGTAGAACATCGTCACCAAGGTTTAAAGAAATCTTTGAAATATTTGAGATTTTGAAGTCTGACCAATTTTTTTTTTTTTTTTTTTTTTTTTTTTTTTTTTTTTTTTTTTTTTGTCAGTTCCAAGCAAGAGCTGTATACATCATCGAAACTGTAATCACTTCGAGATAAATGACATCTCTGACAGTATTAATATAATCCAAGGTTTTTTTTTTTAACCTGAGAGAAAAGCAATACAATTTCAACTGAATCTATAATTTTAATAACAAGGGAAGTGACAAAGATAAATGAAAAACGATTAACTTTAGCATAAGCATCAGATTCTTCAAGCTAAATTCCTGAAAGAATACAATTGAATGTTCATAAATACGTACACCTGAAAGGTCAAAAGGACCGACGTGCTTCAGGATGAATAAAGCTAGCACAGTGGGTAAAACGCGGACACTCATTACTACTCGCTTGGGGACCCGCGTACAAAACTGATCATTTCTTTCACGTATGAAATATCGTCTCTCGTCACGTTTTGCATTGCCTCTTGAGTCATAAGGTAGGTTTTGATTTTTCCAGATTTTTTAAAAATTTATACAATTTTATTTTCCACCTCAATTTTATGTGGGTGTTCAGAATCCCCAAAAAATTCTTGGGGGGTGCACGAGCCCCGGAGCACCCACGGAGTCGGTGCCCCTGAATGTGGGATTGATTGGGCACCGCATCTACTGCCCACAAACTGTGGATTGACAGCAAGGAAGAGTAAGAGCTTAATATTGTGAACTACGAAGTGCGTCTGGGAAGTTCGGTGAATGGTCTCAGGAAATATAGGAAATAAGACTTACAAACAAAATATCTTTACTGGCCTTCAAAGTAATTGCCAGTGGCTACAATACACTTTTCACATAGGTTGTACAACTGTTGGAAAGTGACACCAAACGCTTCTTGCGAAATCGCTCGGAGCAATGACGTCACGCTTTGTTGGACCTCCGCAACCACTCAAACACACACTTTTTACTCCCTGCTTCAACACCGAATACTTGCACTAGCAGCCCTTGGGTCTCCGTCACCGTTTTGCCTAATTTGAAACAAAACTCGATATTAACGCTTTTCTCCATTTTGCGCTCCATATTGCTGACACACAAGTTTTCACACTGACGCTGTTAGGTGGGTCGTAGCTTGTACCACCGCTTTACTGCAGTGTTTTGCTCGATGGAGGGGGGGAGGGTCACTTGTTGACGTGTCCCTTAATGTGTATGCGCCGGCATCTTATCATCGCCAGCGCGGTGTCTAAAATATGGGACCGTTCACCGAACTTTCCAGACCCACCTTGTATATCACAGAATTATATCAAATCTGGTGTCTAAATACAACTCTATATAACACATTGCAGCCGAATTACTTACTTTAACGATTGCTATCAAAAACATTTCATCTATTCCCCCTTGTTGTTGTGATCGTCAGTCCGGAGACTGGTTTGATGCAGCTCTCCACGCTACCCTGTCCTGTGCAAGGCTCTTCATCTGAGAATACGAACGGCAATCTACATCCTTTTGAATCTGCTTACTGTATTCGTCGCACGGTCTCCCTCTACGATTTTTACCCCACACACTTACTTGTAATGCTACGTTGAAGTTTCCTTGATGTCTCAGAATGAGCCCTACCAACCCTTCTCTTAGTCAGGATATGTCAGAAACTCCTTTCCTCTCCAATTCTATTGAGCACTTCCCCATTAGTTTCATTATCTACCCATCTAATCATCATTCGTCTGTAGCACCACATTCCAAAAACTTCTATCATCTTTTTGTCTGAACTCCTATACAATGCTACACTACAGAAAAATGATTCAGAAAGGACTTCCTAATATTTAAACTAAGATTGGATGACAACAAGTTTCGCTTCTTCAGAAACGCTTTTCTTCCCACAGACATTATGCGTTTTATGTCTACTTCGGCCATTAAGAAGTTATCTACTGCTTTTATTTTCTCATTGCCTAATCTAATTCCTTCACCAACGGCTAATTTTCTGACAGTACGTTTCATTACCCATTCCATTATCCTCGAGGCAATTATTTTTCTTTATATCTGCATCATTAACAACACTCGACTTTGCGTTAATCCTGAAGAAACCAGCAGTGTATAACTACTATTATCATCGAATGTATACGTCTTACAGCCAAACGTCGACGCAAATGACACAGGCTGAGTGTAAACTTTCCGTTTCAGATACTCCAGAAGATCATCACTGACGACAATGGACAAAATTAAGTTACATCAGAAGATTTCTTTCAAAACGGCTGTATAGTTTCCCCCAAAAAACATTCCATTATGTACCAAATTTTAACGTATGCGACATATGAAATTATATCAAATAGAACTACGAAGACACCAGAAAGAAGAAGTACAAATAAAATTATCGAATCACTAACTTTTACTATTCAGGGAACTTGACTAGAACCACTGTATCGACAGAAAAAAAATATATACAAGAGAGATTAAAGTGCTTATGGGGCTTTTGGTAAGTGAATTAACGTCCGGAAAACCAATCTTCCGATGGTAACGTTTCTGTGTACGTTACGCTGTTAGACGATGTTTCTAAAAACCGATTTGACCATGTAAATGTTCCAATGCCTACTGCGGTAATCCTGTTGTAGCTACCGAATATCCTCTTTCACAATCGGTATTCAATCGGTGTAAGCGACCAGCCGTTTGTGAAACGTGCTTAGGTTGTCCTGCATCTGTTTGCTTTTGAAACTGTTGGTTTATGTGGAGAAGTAATTTTACGCGGATTGAAAGAAGAGAAGCAGTATTCAACTGAGCATGAGGTTACCCTTTTCCTGTTTTTAATTGGAGAGAAGCATAATATTAAATGGAAAGGGATACATAAATAATGTATTTGCTACTGTATAAAATCGAGCCCTATATCCTGCATGAATGATTCATTTGTAAAGAGCTGGTCACTAGACAGCTAGTGGTAAAATATTTATATATCCTGTAGTCAGAAGTAACAGCCTCCAATAAGCTGGACGAGAATAATCTTCATTCGGAAACCACCTCAATCTATCTCCACAACATGGGTGTAGTCTGTTATTAGTAAAAAAGCATTAACTGACGTAGAAAAGATTTTAAGATCTCTTCCTACAAAGTCTCCTTCTCTTGAAATAACTGACATAGTTCACAAACAAAATAACAAAAGTTTATCCATTGTGGATTTGGAACTCGTCACTGCGATGAATATAGGATTCCAGGAAAAACTGCAACGAGTAGCCTATGTTGTTTTTCTTCTTTATTTATTTGTACCTCATTAACGGTTTCTATCAGCCTGGCTGTTCATTATCAGATCGTACAGTTTCAGCTTTCTTAATAACACTGTCAGTTTTATGTTTGGCAAAAATGACTAAATATTTTTAGCCTATCTTGTTCTCAGTAGCTTTATGCAGTGATGCTCTATATTTTAGTATGCCAGCTAGAAGTTCGTCACACAGTTTCCAGCACCTCTTCATACAATTCTGGAATTTCATCATTATTAGGGATGGTGATGGCATATGCAAGCGTCAAAATATTCCTCGTATGTTGATAATATTTTGAATCGTTCAATATTAATAGTGCCAGCTTCACACATCAAATTACATTACTAATTTTGTTGCTTTTGCCATAAATTAAGAAATTGTTTTGATTGTATTTGTTAATAACTACAATCTGTTTTACGTTTTGTTTATTTTTCTAACCTTTATTATTTTTATTATGCTACTTTCCTGGCTTTTGATGAAGCTGTATTTCGTAATTCCTATTTGCTTGTGGCAATTTTACGTACTTTTATAATCCCCTCTTCACTTTACTGACATTCTTCAACTGACCACTTCTACTTGACTTTATTTTTATTTCTGTATGATATAAATTACAGCTGTGAGAATTTTAACGTTAACGAAGAGGATAGACTTTTGAAAATTGATCGTCTGAAGAGGAAATGAATACGCACCACGAATACAGCATTTAAATTCTCAATTATATTGCCTTCCATATCACAATAAATTACGATGGCGGTTGGAGCCGTTGCACTGCAAGCTCATTAAAAAGCTTTCGAAACAACTCTGACAACGGTCATTTTATTGACACAAAAAACCACTGCAACAGATGCGGACGTTTATTGTTCTAAAAATCCAATATAAACTCCTCATTTCATTTACTATTAATTCATTGAATAACCACAATGGATTATATTATTTGTGTCATCAGAAATCACATAAATACGTATATATTCACACTAAGGATAACGGGGTAACATTCTAACTTTAGAACACGAGATAGTACAAAATGATAAAACTGCAGGATATACTGCAGAACGAAACTACTTATCCAACGATCGGTACACAATTCTATGACAAATATACTAAGCCAAAACAACCTAACACACATAAATAATACTACCGATCTACGTAAATATCACAGAAAATCAACACTAAAAATACTAATTAAATATTACGTAGGCCTACCAATCAACACAATCTTCGAACTTGAGTTTATTCTGAGCAAATAAAACCATCCTACACACGAACCAAGCTATATATAAAATCTAATGCAAAAAATTTGTCAAACAAGACGCAATTTCAGTTTTCGGTACACATTACAGATAGATGGGGTACCACAATGCGCTGCAATACTCCGAAATAGAACGCACAATTGTAGTGTTGGAAGGTTCTTTAGTAGATTTATTGCATTTTCGAAGTGCTCTACCAATGAAACGTAGCATTTGGTTCGTCTTCCCTACGATATTTTGTGTGTTCTTTGCAATTAAAGTTGTTCTTAATTATATTTCCTGCGTATTTAACTTATGACATCTACATTTGATTCAATATCGTGTAAATGAATTGTAACGGATTTCTTTTAGTGCTCATTTGGACGAATACGCACTTTTCATGATTTAGAATCAATTACCAATTTTTGCACCATACAGATATCTAAATAGTTTACAGCTACTTTTGATCTAGTGGTGACTTTACTAACCGATAAACACAGCATCATCCGCGAACAGTCTAAAAGAACTGCTCAGATTGTCTCCTACATCGCTTAAAACCGAGAAACAGTAGGCGGGCCTATAACCATAGCGAGTAATCCCTTCTACTCGCAGTGCTGTAGCACTTCCCTGGGGAATGCCAGATATCACATATGACTTTCCGTCAATTACTAAGTACTGTGTCCTTTCTGACAGGAAATTGCGAATTCAGTTGCACAACTGTGGCGAAATTTCATAAGCAGACACAATTTGATTAGAAGACGCTTGTGAGGTACAGTGTCAAAGACTTCCAGGAATCGAGAAATATGGAATCGATTTGCCATCTCTTGTCAATAGCAGGCATCACTGCACAAGCACGATACTTTCTGAATCCCTGTTGACTATGGGCAGTAGGTCGTTCTCTTTGAGGTATTTCATTATGTTTAATTAAAATATATGTTCTAAAATCCTGCTGCAAATCGACGTCAATGACGTACGCCTGTAATTTTACGGATCACTCCTATTGCCTTTCTTGAATATTGAAGTGACCTGTGTAACATTCCAGTCCTTGGGTCCGGATCTTTTGCTGAGCAGGCGATTGTATATGATAGCTAAGTTTGACGCTGTTGCATCAGCAAACTCAAATGAACCTAATTAGTAGTCAGTCGGGACCGGAAGACTTATTTTTGTTAAGTGATTTAAGTTTTTGTTATATGCTCCAGGGATATATACTTCTAAATTACACATGCTGGGAGCTGTTCTTGGTTCCAGTTCTGGACAATTTGCTTCGTGTTTTCTGGTTTAGGTTGTTTAGGCTATTGGAGGAAGACTGTGCTGGCATTCCGTCGCACACGTAATTGAAATTGTTGCCAGTAGAATTCATTTCGTCATAAAGGACAAGAATGGACATACACAAATTAATGTCCTCTATTCCTATTAGATACTGTGCATACACACAAGGTCTTACTGCTGCATTTTCTTGTACGGTATCGCGGTATGTCTGAGGAGAAAGAGAACAGGAGACGGTAAATGACTGCCGGGTACCCTCAGTCGGTAGATCATAGGAATATTTTTTTCGGAAGCAGTAAGTCGACTGGGCAATTCGTCACAGTTTATACAAGACACCCAATGCTCACTTGAAAGTTCTCGAACTGCAGATTACATCCGTCGATGAAATTCAGAAAGATGTCCACCTGCACTTGAATTTGTTACACCCCCTCAAATTAACATAGACACTGAAGTTCGTCAAAAACATTCGAATCAAAACCTGCGTTCTTGAATATTTCACTTGATGTATCTCTTTTTGCTGTAGTTGGGCTTAACTTCAGCCAATATTTTCCTTTCTTCGTTTTTCTTGGTAAGGTTGCGCGGTGCAAACGTAATTGCCGTCAGATTTTACATAAGCTCACTCATTAGCAAGTAGGTCAGGGACGGCTAGTGTGGCCACGGTCGGAGTTTCACGCCGACGCGACAGGGATGACATGAGACCAGATCCTCAGATGTGTATCAAACGCAAACACCCCAAAGACTTCGAAAATCATGCAATAATTCCAGTTTAGACAAACGCAGGTCCTGAAGGATGAGGACACTACCCAACAACCAGGGTGCAAAACAGTGGCACAAATGATTTACAGACGCTCGGGGGAAAAAAATCGATTTGGTTTCCAGAAAATGAAATGTAGTGACATATGGCTAGTAGGTAGAAGAAAGACAAACCTACGTTTGCAACATTTGTAGTTTTAGATAAAACTCCTCACAATGCTGATTGATAATTTTTAAATTCTGAAAGGTGAGGGAATAGCCGCGTGGTCTAAGGCATCTTGCTACGGATTACGCGGCCGCTCCCGCTGGAGGTTCGAGTTTTCGCTTGGTCATGGGTGTGTGCATTATCCTTAATGTAAGTTTAAGTAGTTTGTAAGTCAAGGGACTAATGACCATAGTGGTTTGGTCCAACAGGTTTACAAACGTTTGAAGTTCTGTATGTGCCACGAATAAAATACGTCAACAAACTAACTGGCTACTATTATAGATGTTGGAACACATGAAAGGGGAGCAATAGTGAAGCAGGGAATGAGTTAAGGTGGAACCTACCGCTGACGTTATTCAATCGGTACACAAGTGAATGAAAGCGACGGGTAAGAGAGGTGTAGTTTATAAAGACTAAATTAAAAGTAATTATGTCAAGAGGCCACAAGAAACTTAAAACAGCAGTGGAAAGGGGTTATAGAGGTAAGCAATTTAGACAAACCTAATTAGGTGATGCTGGGGGAAATGGATAAGAAACTGAGAGCCTAAATGTAGTAGATGTGTTTTCCTCTTTGGACATTAAGTAACTGATGATGGCAAGGAGAGTGTTCCCAGAGAAGATAAATCACAGAATATTTCTTGTCGAATAGATTACATTTAAAAAGATAAGTTTATTTGTTTAAACAATGAAGCTCTAATTAGTGTTAGTAACGAGTTAGGAACTGTTTTCTGCAAGTAACTGTGGCGTAGCCTTTTGCGGACGTGTAATGATTGAGACACGAAGAGAATAGAACATGTTAGAATTTGGTGCTACAGAAAAAACGCTCAACGTCAGATGGGCCCAAATTGCGTAAACGCAGTTATCGGTTGATAGGATATATCAAGAAATCGGTACTGTATTGGAGGGGGGGGGGGTTAACTGCACACGAGACGAAGGGACTTCCCCCTTCTCCCAAGTCATATACATGGAATTTTTTTATTACTTTTATTTTTAGTTGTTCACAGTGCAATCTGTGATCCGATTTTAAAGGTTGAAACGGCTTGACAGTTTAGCTGCAGGCATCTCCGAAACTGTTCCCCCTCCCCAGAAAAATAAATTATCGACGCCCTTATGAAGGGATCGGCACAGCCAGGCAACAGCGGGTTGGCTGTGCACCCAGAACTCGCTCCCTCCCCACCTTGAGCTGTCTGGTTCTGAGTTATCGGTCGTCAGCAAGTATTGTTACCTAGCTACTACACTTCATTATCAGCCTTGGCGTGTTTCTTTGTTCACCATTTATGATCTCCTGTATTACTTTTTTATTTTCAGAGAAGAACTGTAGTTAAACGTGCATGCAGACATCGACAATGGTCCATTCATTGTAAGCAGAAAAAAGTGAGAAAACATTTTCATTGGCCATGATTTCACTATCAAAACCTAACTGTGAATCGGGACGAAAAACTGAATTTAAGTAGTTACATTAACAGAACCAGTACAAGAACCACTGACATCCTAAACACAAATGCAACATTTGACCGATATTGTTTTGGAAATAACACGAATTCAATAGCGGAGAAGGCTTAAAATATTTAGATCAATCAGATCTCTCGAAGTGCGAGTTGCACTACTGACGTACATGTTAGTCTTACTCGACACATGTCAGACGCGCACGTCTTTACCGCAGACGACAGTACTTTATTGGAAGTACCGGCTGTCTTATACACGAAAATGCAGGTGTCTTGAACTTTTCTTTACAATATTAGTTGCTCCCTTATCGGATTAATTGCCGTCAGTCTCCTATGTACTGTTCCTAGCCGGCCGCGGTGGCCGAGGGGACTAAGGCGCTCCAGTCATGGTCTGCACGGCCACTACGGTCGGGGGTTCGAATCCCCCCTCGGGCATGGATATTTGTGCCGTCCTAGTTCGTAAATAGTTCATAAGTAGTTTGTAAGTTTAGGGACTGATGACCCCGTAGTTAAGTCCCATAGACTATACAAACATTTGAACATTTTACTGTTCCTATCTTGGAAACATGTAACAGCATGTTGAACTCAGGACCCTAGAGTGCGGGGAATTGTCATCGCCGAGTGGGGTAGATTTTAAAGGCTTGCAACATGATTCCAAAAGGATGAAAAACAAGACAATGAAAGTCATGTTAGAAATTTAGGTGTGTGTAAGTCGGACATAAAAATCATTCATAATAATCATTATTTTGGGAATTTCTAACGGCAGTGGTTCGCAAACTTTTTACTTATTTATTTATTTTTATCGGAGCAATATCTTTATTTTAATGGAACCTAGAATCTTTCTGGAGTAATGTTTGCAAACCACGGTAATTTGTAATATAAGAATTATATGTAACTAGCTTAAACCCGCGGCTCCGCTTGCGTGTTGGTTGATTATGATTGATAAGCTATCTTTCAGTAGTGTGCCATGAGACTGAATAGTAAGTAGTGTAGATCAAATCACACGTAAAAATGCACTCGTTTCGAAGAATCCAATCACGAAATTCAACAATAATGATTGTAATAATACCACAGATCCATCACTTATGTAATGCGCAAAACGTCAAATCGATGTTTTAAAGAGATGGATTAAAAGAAACTTCTTTTTTACTGCTTTATTTATTTATTCTTATATTTCCTTATTTGTATGCTTATCCTTACAGAGAAAGAGCTGAAGATATTGTAGCACGCATAGACCAAAGATATGGTCTGTGGCAAGTTTCGATGTATGTAACCTTCTTGCTATAGAGTCGCAAACGTCATCGCTGGACTTCAGTCCCAATTTTTTTTAATAATTTGACGACTTTCAACCACCATATCTTCCACCCCCTTATAGCTATCGGCATGGAACTGCTATGGTGTACAACGGGACTCTCCGGACAACAATTACACACAGATCATTCGTTTGCGTTCTGTAGTTTTCGCTGCAGAGCGAAATATACACACACACACACACACACACACACACACACGCGCGCGCGCGCGCGCGCGCGCGCGCGCGCGTAGCCGCCGGCGTCGCTGAGATTCGGCTAAGCACGCCGTGGATGTAAATAGGGAGACAGGAAAGCAACTCCCGATAACTTTTTGTCCTTTAGCATTGCAGCTGGAATGATGAAATTTGACGTCGGTATAGTCCGAAATCAGCTTTACAGAGGGTATTTTGTTTTCATGTGCAGCTCTAGCGAGGGAAGCCCAAGCTAGGACAGAAAATTTGCGCGCATGTTACTGTATTCAAGTAGTGAGGAGCTGCGAAATCTCACCTTGTCACGAGTAGTAACGTACACCGCAGCAGAGGAAACGTTGACCTGCTGCGGTGAGGTTCACACCTGCACACGCCGGTCGAACAAAACTGCTGTCTCAATGGGTCCCACATGGTGCGGGGTTGCAGCTGATGCAGACCGCTCCGGGCGTGTCGAACCCATAAGGTTCACACTTCACACGGCCCTCTTGGATGAAAGCACACTAACATGGGGGCATTGCTACCGCGCGTATAGTTTTCCACGCTACGAATGTCCCTGTGAATTACAGTCGGTTAATACCTCTTGGGCTACAAATACCGAACTACACTTCGCTGCTGTTCACTAACATGCGCGTTCAGGCTTGTCTTGCTACAGCTTGACATGAAAGCAAAAATGTTCAAATGTTTGTATAGCTTATGGGACTTGACTACGGCGTCATCAGTCCCTAAACTTACAAACTACTTACGAAGTAGCTAATCCTAAGGACGGCACAAATATCCATGCCAGAGGGGGGATTCGAACCCCCGACCGTAGTGGCCGTGCAGGCCGTGACTTGAGCGCCTCAGTCTCCTCGGCCACCGCGGCCGGCGACATGAAAGCAAAAAAACCTGTGCAATGATACCTCCAAAAGAAATATTATGCAGGTGGGCAGCTTTTACGTTGGTTAAAAACTTGTGTATTGGAATTACACATCTGAACCTAAAATTTTTATTACAGACGATTAATCTCGGACCATATCAGGTCATCTTCCGGTCTCCTGTACATGAGAAGAACAAATACACAACAGGTAACTATGTAACACGTGGTATTAACATTAGTACATGGAATCTGTATACATGTGCCTGTTCTGTTATTGAGCTCTTGTTGAAATTACAGCAGCGCCATACATTGACTCAATATGATATCCACGTTAGAGTAATAATCCGTAAAGAATATTTTCGGCAGCAACAAATGACTGCAGGCCTGGAACTGCACTCAGGTTATGTGACCAAAAGAGAAAATAACCTAAGTTTCTAGACTCTACAATCCAATAGTAAATAAAGTGACAAACCTAGAAATTAAAATAGAAAGTAACTTTTTATCTAATACTAGCTTAATTCACGGTGGTTCGCACGCGTAGAATGGATGGTCTGCATTGGTTGTTTCTACTTCTAAATATAAATTTTCATAGATTTAGTTTTAAAAATACTTCGCTAGTCAAGTATTTTGATAAAAATTGCCACCCCCTATTGCACCATTGATGGCAGAATTCAAAACATCTCGAAACACGTCATTTCAAATTCTAACCACGTTTCCAAATCAAAATTTTCTCATTTTTAGCATCAACATAGTTTTAGTAGCACCCTTAAAACAGTTTACCTTATCTCATCCGCTTAATGGTTGAATTTCCGTAAAAAACTAAACACGTATTTTTAAAATTTCAATCAAAAATCTAAATCCAAGTTTTGTATTTTTGCCTCAAAATTTCCTTAATAGCAACGTATTTTCAAAAAACCTTTCATCCCATATTTCACCCCAAAATCGCTGATGCCTACATTGTAAGGTAAACAACGTCTACAAATTTCGAGTTTCTATCACCTCTAGAGTAACTTTTTAGCGCCGTTAATGTTCTTTCAGAAACGGATCGAGGACGCGAAATTTCTTTCTTACGCTTTGGCATCTTTCTTGGTAGTTTTACTTTTCAAATTGCAACAGGCACTTATTTTTCTTTATTCGTACACTTGTTGCAGAAAAACTGAAGACTGTGCATCACGTTTCGCTGTATATAAACCTCTTTGTCATTATAGTGTCAAAAGTCATCGTTGGTCTTCAGTCCGAATTTTATATAAACTGACGACTTTCAACCACTATATCTCCTATCCTCTTATAGCTATCGACACGGAATTGCTGTAGTATACAATGGGAGACGTTGTACAACAACAACAACAACACAGAGAGATCCATCGTCTCCATTGTGCAATTTTTGATGAAGAGCAAAATATTGACACCCAGACGTAGAATTTTATATAAGTCGGTAATTTTCAACTCTTTTATCTTCTACCCCTTTATCGTAATCAACCCTTATCAGCATAGTGCACAATGGTAGACTGATACCTACTACCACATAGAAACACTATTCGTTAGCGATTTGTAGTTATGACTGCACAGTGAAATATAGGCTCAAACACCTCAATTTTATATATATTAAGATATAAAAATGTTTGTATGTTTGTTCGAATTTTATGCGTTGCCGTAATGTTCATCTGATTGCGATGAAACTTTGTCACCATAATGCTTACACTTTCGGGAAGGTTACAGGTATAATCACTGTAACACACATGGTTCAGGAGATATGGCCTGATGAACACTGAGATGCGTGTAATTTTCCGCATTATAAATGACGTTCAAAATTATTACTTCTCTTTACTAAACGTATTCGCAACATATTTTGCACACAGTATCCATTTATGTCAATGAATGTACCTTCAAAATTATTTCATTGTATGACTTCTAGTTTAGGAGATATGGCGTCATAAAACTGAAACGCGTGGGAAACTGCCGCATCAGATTTGTCGGTTTTTATGCGCTGCCGAATCCGACAACGATAAAACTTTGCACGCTCGATTTTCAGCACAAACGGAAAGTAGCTCTCTACGTAACATTTTGTGCGGTGCATGGCAGAGAGTACTTTACGAACGGTTTTATTCCTATCTTGATGGAATCTTTCTTCACTTAAACTTCTAAACAAGAGGAACATCACCGTCAGCCTAAGATTTTACATGGTGCATAAACTTTACTGATCACCATGAGAGATAACAGAGTTATATAAATTTTTCACAGATGAAGGGAGCAATGGACTGAAGAGGAGGAGGAGGAGGAGGAGGAGGAGGTGATGGTGGTGGTCGTGATGGTGGCGGTGGTCTTCGACAGACAGACGAAGAGATGATTGTCAGATAAAGAGGGAGGTGGAGGTGCGTATAGAGGTGGGGGCAGCAGATGAACATCAAGAGGGGTAGGAGGAGATGAACACACACAGAGAGAGAGAGAGAGAGAGAGAGAGAGAGAGAGAGAGAGAGAAGATGCATAATGAGTGAAAAAGGGAAGGAGAGGTATGAGTAGACTAACACTGGAATAAGTAAGTACACAAACGACGCCGGGTTTTCAACTAGCTTATAATGTTAATTTCTGCCAACAATTTCTCCAAAAATCAGAGAATTTGATAATTTTTCCAAATGTTTTGATCTTACAATCAGACAACCCTAATCATCGCGCTGTTTCAACACTGCAGCTACAGTACATCTACATACGTACTTCGCAATCCGCCATAAGGTGGGTAGCGGAGGGTACACTGTACCAACTACTAGGCATTTCCTTTCCTATTCCACTCCCAAATAGAATGAGGAAAAAAAGAATGCCTGTATGCCTCCGTACGAGCCCTTATCTCTTCGTGATCACTAAGCGAAATGTAAGTAGGCGGCAGGAACATCGTACTACACTCAGCTTCAAATTGCGGCCCTCTAAATTTCCTCAACAGAAATTCACGAAAAGAACTTCGTATTTCCTCCAGCGATCCCCATTTGAGTTCCCAGAGCATTTCCGTGACACTCGCGCATTGGTCGAACCTACCAGTAACAAACCTGGGCTGCTCGCCTCTGAACTGCTTCCATGTCTTCCTTTAAACTGATCTGCTGCGAGTCCCAAACACTTTAGCAATACTCAAGACGTTATCTTACAAACGCTTCATATGCGGACTCTTTTACAGATGAAGTGAATCTTTCCAAAATTCTTCCAATATACCGAAGTCGGCTGTCTGCCTCACTCACAACTGTTCTTACATGCTCTGCAATGTTACGCTTAGATATTTGAACGACGTGACTGCATCACGAAGCTCACTACTAATGCTGTATTCGAAAATTATGGGATTGTTGTTCCTACTCTTGCGCATCACCTTACATTTTTCTACATTGAGAGCTGGCTGCCATTCTTCGCACCAACTAGAAATTTTGTCTAAGTCATCCTTGAATGCTATTACAGTCAATTAAAGACTACACCCTTCCATACACCACAGCATCATCAGCAAACAGCCGCAAATTACAAGCTACTCTGTCCATCAGATCATTTATATAGATAGAAAATAATTGCGGTCCTATCACATTCCTATGGGACACACCTGACGATACACTCGTCTCTGATGAACACTCGCCGTAAAGAACAACGTTGTTGTTGTTGTTTTAAAAGGGGACTAAACGACTGAGTTATCAGTCCCCTGTTCCCAACAAAGAGATCACATAATGTCATTTGCAGTTGAAGACGAAACATTCCACAGCTAGTACACAAGAAGTACAGGAAGGTGGTGTGTGTTTAAAATGACATAATAAAAGGAGAAGGGAAACCACAAAGCAGTGGACCAAATAGTCAACAGAATCACAGCAGAAGAGAATGGCTGGCTGGCCACTAGGATAGCAGTGGATGAGCCAGTCATCCTGTACACACTAAAGCTGCCAGTTGGAAATAGGACTGGCAAGACAAAAGGAACAGAAGATTAAAACTGTTTAAGCGGTGGGCACCCACCATTGAATCATATGATAAAATCCAGTTGCGCGAATAAAACCTAAAACACTGTCAACCATAGGGGCGTCGCCAGCTAAAAGCAAAGGGAGCGCAGAAGGCAGGTTAAATGACTGCTGCAAAGCAGCTAAAAGTGGACAGTCCACCAAGATGTGGACCACAGTCAACACAGCGCCACAACGGCAGTTTGGCGGGTCCTCTCGACGTAAGAGGTGGCCGTGCGTGAGCCATGTATGGCCAATACGCAGGCGACAGAGAACAATGTACTGCGTTCTATTACTTAGGAAGTCTTCCTGCCAGTCACAAATCTGTGAACCTATTCCATAAGCTCATATCTTCGTTAGCAGTCTGCAGTGTACCACCGCGTCAAACGCTTTTTTGAAGTCGAGAAAAACGATCCGCCCGTTGTGCTTTATCCGTGGCTCGCAAGATGTCATGTGAGAAAAGCGCAAGCTGAGTTTCACACGAACGATGTTTCCTAAACCCGTGCTGATTCATAGAAAGAAGCTTTTCCGTATCAAGGAAATTTACTATATTCGAACTGAGAATATGCTCCAAAATTCTACAGGAAACTGATGTCAATGATATTGGCCTGTCCTGTAATTATGTGTATCAGTTCTCTTTCTTATAAACGGGAGTCACCTGCGCTTTTTTCTAATCACTAGAAACTTTGCTCTGAATTAAAGATTAAAGAAAAATGCAAGCTAAGTAAGGGGCCAATACCGCAGAATACTCTTTGTAAACCCGAACTGGTATTCCATCCGGACCAGCAGACTTTTTCGTATTTAGCTCCCTCAGATGCTTCTCTATACTGGAAATACGTATTACGTCCCAATTGGTACGTTGATCAAATGGTGGTACATTTGTGCGGTCCTCTTGCGAGAAAGATTTCTTGGAGGTTAAATTTAGAACTTCAGCTTTCCGTTTGCTTTGTTCTCTTACTGTACTGTCCCGGAATGATCAACTAGTGACTGGATAGTGGGCTTTGACCGGCTTATCGATTTTACATAGGACCATAAAGCTGTTTTGCGATCCTGCCTGGTAGCTTCGGTCTATCTTAATTTGCAGCGGAGGAAGGAAAAGCGTATGCAGTAGGAGCGGCAACAAGACGGGCAGGGCAGGCGCCTGGTGTCAGGGTGTTGGACCCCTGACAGGGCACGGCTAACGGCTGCCTTGACCCGTCGCTACGGCCCGACAATGGCACACCCCAGCCGGCGACACAACTGAGGTCACAGTTCCTCGTTATTGTCCGCCCGACGACGCCACCACCACCGACCACCCAACTTCCTTTCTTCCAAAAGCACTGTCGTCATTTATCAAATCGCGGCTGAAACCACCTCATGCAACCAACGTTGTTGGCTAAAGAAGATTCTTGGCAGCATAGTGATTTCAGCATTTCTTGTAATTATTGACCGAATTTAAAATTCAAAAATATAGTCATTGACAAATCATTAAGACATAATGTCTTATTATGAAAGTGTAATTAAGTTTCAGAAGTATTACAGTTAATAACTACCGCTACGTATAAACCTAGTGAGGTGCGGAATTGTTAACATACTAGATTCGTATTCCGGAGGACGGTAGATCAAATTCAACTCAGGCTATCCAGATTTAGGTTTTCCGTCATTCCCATAAATCACTCCAGGCAAATGCCGGGATGGTTCCTTTCAAAGGGCACAGCCGATTTCCTTCCCCCGTCCTTACCCAAAACTCCAAGCGTAAGCTCCGTCTCTAATGACCACGCTGTCGAGGGGACGTTAAACCCTAAGCTTGCTTCCTTCCTTTTATTTGGAAGGGCCCGACCGAATTCATTCCCTATCATTGTCCAAAAATCCGAGCGTGATCATTCTGTCGACGGGATGTTAAAACTCTAAGCTTTCTTCCAGCAGTGACTGATGTCTACAATTTGTTTTCTTAGATCGGAAATAAGTTCGCTAACAACATTCATAAGTGTAAAGCAACCACGGACATCATGGCCACAGAAATGAATATTTTTATGCAGTATTTGAGAAAGGCAATAGCTTGTACTTTACACATAATTTGAAACCTTTATGATATCGCTGACATTCACCGCAAAACAACACAAAAACAAAATGTTTATGATTTACAGTATTGAATTTTCGCTGTTCTTGCAGCAAAATTTCATTATCAGGCATAACTTTTTAATGTATTACTTCTTTACTGCTGTTGTTGTGGTCTTCAGTCCGTAGACTGGTTTGATGCAGATCTCCACGTTACCCTGTCCTGTGCAAGTCTCTTCATCTGAGAATAAGTTCGGCAACCTACATCATTTTGAATCTGCTTACTGTATTCGTCCATCGGTCTCCCTCTACGATTTTTACCCCACACGCTTCCTTCTAATGCTAAGTTGACAATTCCGTGATGCCTCAGAATGTGTCCAACCAATCTATCCCTTCTCTTAGTCAGGATATGCCAGAAACTCCTTTTCTCCCAGATTCGGTTAAGCACCTCCTCATTAGTTACGTGATCTACCCATCTAATTTTCATCATTCGTCTGTAGCACCACATTTCAAAAGCTTCTATCATCTTTTTATCTGAACTCCTTATCGTCCACGTTTCACTCCCATACAATGCTAGACTCCAGACAAATGCTTTCAGAAAGGACTTCCTAACATTTAAATTAATATTGGATGTTAACAAGTTTCGCTTCTTTAGAAACGCTTTTCTTCCCATAGCCATTCTGCATTTTACATCTTCTTTACTTCGGCCATCAGAAGTTATCTTGCTACCCACATAACAAAATTCATCTACTACTTTTATTGTCTCATCACCTGATCTAATTCCTTCAGCATCGACTGATTTTCTGACATTTCATTCCATTACCTTCGTTTTATTCTTGTTAATGTTCATCTTACTTCTTCCTTTCAAGACACTGTCCATTCCATTGAATTGCTCTTCCAGATCCTTTGCGGTCTTTGACAGAATTACTATATCATCGGCAAACCGCAATGTTTTTATTTCTTCTCCTTGCACTTTAATGCCCTCTCCAAATTTCTCCTTCCATTCCTTCACTGCCCGCTCAATGTACAGATTGAACAACATTGGGGAAAGGCTACAAACCCGTCTTACTCCCTTCCCAATCTCTGCGACCGTTTCTTGCCCTTCGACTGTAATAACCGCTGTCTTGTATAGGTTGAATATAACTCTTCGCTCCCTATATTTCACCCCGATACCTTCAGAATTTTGCAGAGTGTATTTCAGTCGACATTGTCAAAAGCTTTCTCCAAATAGACAAACGCTAAAATCGTACGTTTCCATTACCTTACTACTAATTCTATTTGCAAATAGTATTCACATGCAGCGCAGAATATACCCATAAAAGTATTACTACACGGCACACAGTTCAAGAGATATGTCATCAGAGACGGGCAGATGCGTGAAACACCTTGTTTCATAAAACGAAGCGCAAATAACCCAGATTTTGCTTATGCAGAGTGTGATAATGAGGGCCCTGAATGACTGCCGACTGCTAACTTCGCTCTGCCCCACAAATGACAGCGGGTTTTCAGAGAACATGTGTAGATAGAGAAATAACCTGAACCCCTTGCCCTTGGCGCATGGCGTTGTGCCAAAAGCCGCCCGAGCTTCCGGCATAGCAGTGGCGACATCCGACAGCAGAATGAGCGGACATGGCAGCCGCATGTTTACGAACTGCCTAAATTAAAGTCATTGCAAAATACTCAAGAATGGAAATGAGCTCGGGGAAGTTAAGGCTACACTAACGTACGAGACAGGACACCCCCGACAACTTATTTTTGAAGAGAAACTTAATCTACGTTTATATCACTCTTGAGTGCGACGCTGTCAGTTCAATCTCTACAATAACAAGGTTCATTTGGAAGTGTGGTATTAACAATTACTTTAAAAACATATTAGCAGCTAATGATTCGCCGTGTGCATCAGCAGACAGACAGAAAACGGGAGTCCGGAAAGTGCAGATATCAACCTTCACAGCAAGCAGGAATTGGATAATGGGTGCACGAGAAGTACAGATGCGGAACGAGCACTGATTGTGGCCAATAGCTGGTTAAAATAACTTGCTTGTGCATGATTCCAGGTCCTCGTACAAAAACCATAATCCGTTACAGCAGTGTTCCAATCTTCAAATCTTTGTAAATCTATTGGACCAAACTGCGTGGTCATCAGTCCGTAGCTTACAAACTACTTAAACCTAGGTAAACTAACCTAAGGACAAACACATACATCCATGCCCTAGGGAGGACTCGAACCTCCACGGCGAGCAACCGCGCGCTCCGCAGCGAGACGCTTTAGACCGCTCGGCTACTCCACAGCGGCTACAGCAGTGTATACCTCGTGAAGAGTATATGAGATTGCAGTTCATACCACCTGCAGACTCTGCCCAGTGACACTCCATTTTTGGCCACTGGGCATTCATTTTCCTAGTTAATGTATTTCCGTAGAATATCAAAAAGTCCTGTATCCCATATTATTCTTCAGGTTCGTGACAACACTGTGCAAGTTTTATCCTAAGAAGTGAAGGTAGAATGGATGTTATTAAATTTGTAATAAGTATACATAACTCTCTATTTAATTCTTATTAATTGTTAGGAAACTGGCACTTATACCCTGCACTACAAATTTCTGAAATACTTTTAAAAATTGGATACTTTTTAGTACTTTGGAATGAGTGACATGCTTACACACTAATGAAATATTATAAATTGCGAGTCCACTTTTTGCATAAATAAGATATCCAACAACATTAATGCAGAGATGAGTCTCATTGTATTTTGTTTCGACCACGAACTCATTTTTATTTAATGAACAAAAAATCAGCTCTTACTACACAATGTACCACATTACATCGTTCAACAAAGCAATCGACGTCAAGAGAGACTGGTATTGCAGCTTCTACCAGTGGCGTAACTACGACTTGGCTTGGGGGAGGGGGGGGGATAGATCTGCTTGACGAGCAAAATTTTAGTCGGTTTCCAGACTACCATCTACCACTCCCGTTGAAGCAACTAATTCACTCCCATCCAATGAAAGCTTATGGTAAAACACCCCAAGTTTCCAATCTTTACCGTTACCGGATTGCTGTTATAAAATTTTTTTTCGGGGTCGGGGGGGGGGGGGGGTCTATATGCCGAAAAAGCGGCATGGAAAATAAAAGCGGGGCATCTATGCGCGGAAAGGTACTCATACACGTTTGGTGAACTTTTGTACGAGGTGCTGTATCGCGACATGTCAATTTGAGTAAACGTACCTTTACACCAACAAGATTCTCAGCTGAACGTTCAGCGGGGTTTGTATATATCCCAAGGATATCGCCTTCAATCCTGATGGTGAATCCCTGTGATCACTATGGCGCTCCATTTTCAAAATGTTTGTTAAGCTTATGGGACTTAACTACGGGGTCATCAGTCCCTAGCTCCATTTTCATTCGAAGCTCATAATGCAAGTTAATAGTTCGTTTATAACATTTCTTGGATGTGAAAGATGTCCATTTTGTGAAGTATGCTGATTGAGATAATCGAAGTTGTAGCAAACCGTACGTACTTGGTAATGACTGATACTTTAGCTAAGTACCGTTCCGTTACTTACAAATACATTTCGTTCTTCTCATCTTTCGACACTATCTCCGAAAACGAAAATCAATACGGGATACGCGTATACTGTTACGCAGTAACTGCCACTGCCGTATGATTCGCACGGTTAAAAACATGAATGGCGTTGCCACTCGATTCCGCACCGTTCTTTCGGCTTTGTTCGCTTAGTTCTACTCGGCCGTTTTCGGAAAATTTAAAGCTGCTCATACATCGTGTTTGTGTAAAATTTGGACACGTAATTCGTCATACCGGTATGGTTCAAAATTGGTATCCAATTTGAAATGAAGCACTTTGTTTAGTTTATTTAGCCGTTTAAATAATCGAGGGCATTTTCATTTCCAGCATTTAAAACACATATGCAGTATCTTCCATTCCTAGAAATTTTTTCTATAAATTCCACGCTGAATAATATAGAACAATGTTACATTATTAAACTCGCTTCAGACGGATTCAAGTACAAAAAATACGTCAAATTAGCAAGATATAATCGTAAGAATGCGACTGGATTCCATGAGTTTTGCGATATCGTCGGAACGAGTAACGATAAGCGAGTAACGAATACATACAGATACAGATTCGTTATTATCTCTGTACTAACTGGATGTTGAACTGCAGCTGTCTGAGCTTGCCAGCCATGGAAGTTCATATTTCGTTTCTTGCCAAATTACAACATGGCTGCTACGAAATGTAACTGTAACAGGAAATACGTTTCGATTCCACTGCCGTACTTAATTATCACATCTCAAACTGACACAGTTCAAAACAATAATATAGCAATTCCTCGTCATGTACTAACTGATAGAATTAGTTTACAAATTAAAACCCACGTATAAAATATATGAACGTGCAGGCATGTTGAAGTCCTATACTCAGAGATCACAGTTCTACAGCCATGTCACAGACACATATTACTAGTCTTGCAATGCCATATACGGTATCATTGGCGTCACTGAAGTCTTACCGCCATATTTCTCTACTACAAACGTGTGAGCAGTCAGGTGTGTAATTACAAAAAACGGTAGTTACAATACGCATGAACTTGCGTAACTACGTTGTCCTTACAGTTTTGACATATTGATCAATTCGTGTGTTGTATGTGGCTGTAATTTTTCGTTCAGCAAACAGAAGATACATACAGCGATGAGTTGCTTTGATTTCCTGTTTTCATTCATTTGTAATCGATTTCTTTCAATTTCGGCTTTTCTTTCAGTAGTATGGTCGTTATGAAAGTGCTGTTTATCGGGACTAACACGTATCTTTATTCTCTTGAGTGTTCTAACAAAATCTACATTGTGCTTTGAAACGTACATAATGAGTTGCGTTAATTTGCTATTTTTATTAATCTATTACGAGTTTCGATGAACTTCGTCTTTTCTTTGAGTAGCATGACCGATACATTGTTCTAGTTGTCACGGATCACAAGCATCTTAATTCTTGTGAGTGGTTTTCCCATAACTACACCGAGTATGCTTCAACTTAATGTAACATGTTCTTCTCGTAAGGCGATTTTACAAGAAATGTGTTGAATACAACTACTACGAAAGTATTAGCTCAAATGTAGAGCATGTTAAAACGATCTGGTAAAGCTTACGTCATCACTTCGAGGGAGACCGAGGGACGAAAACAGTAAGCAGATTCAGAAGGATGTAGGTTGCCGAACGCATTCTCAGATGGAGAGACTTGCACGGGACAGGGTAGCGTGGAGAGCTACATCAAACCAGCCTGCGGACTGAAGACAACAACAACAACATAGTAGTAGTAGTATGATATGGAAACATTTGATGGGAGGTGAAGCAAGTTGTCGGCTTCAGACTTCAGTCTCAGAGGCAAGTTTGTCTAGTATCGTATGTCTGTGATCCATACTGTATGAAGATAACTGAGTGCGATACATACTTGATCTCTGCACATCCCAGACACTCTTTTTCTGTCGCGCTCCTGGTGCACATGGTAAGCTTTAGCAATTAAAACTGAACACAACACTTTCCTAGAAGCCTTACTGGACTCTGAACTTGAGATCTCGCGCTCAAAGCTTTTGACAATGTTGACTCTGACACAATTGCTGAAATTTTTGAAATAGCAAGGACAGAAAATTTCGAGCGAAAGGTTATCTATAACTTTACAAAAATCAGAACTTAAAGCAACGGTAATGGAATGTAATCTAATGAAATCGGGCGATGCTATGGGAATTCGATCAGTTGTAGATGAGCAGCAAAATATTTGTCGACGAAAAGACGATCTAACATGCAGCAGCATTATGGTTAGGTAAAACCTTTACACACACTGAATCTGCTTCTACTACCTTTCTTAACGCTTGTGTTTTTCGGGTAATGACTACGCTTCTCTTTCCGCCTCCGTAGCAACTTTCTACCGCGCCCATTGAAGCGCGGTGGGTCCCCCCCCCCCCCTCCCAGCCCACAAAGTTGCTCGGGACGTGCTTTTAGGTGGCTGTTTACTGTTTCTAGCAAGGGGTGGCTTCATGCGAGATAACCACTTTACTGGAAATGCCCAAAATTCGCTGGGTAGGAAAGGAAGAGGGGGAAAAGATCTTGCCTCTCGATTTGAAACATTATCTTGCCATTGTAGTGTGAACTAGAAAATCAATTTTAAATCCTCGACTTTCAGAAGGTTGAGTGCTTCGCCTGCTCAAGTGCGCGTACAGCACAGTAGCTGCTGAGAAATTCCAGCATACTGGGTTGTTTCGGAGCAGCAACTTCTTTACTGTTTATGTTCACTATTTTAAAACAGGCAAACTTGAATGATTTTTGTTTCGTTTTTTATTTTTGTTTGATTGATGACTAGTTTCGGACTGGCCTGAGCATATTCTTAAGTCCTCCGAGTCACTGTATCTTTAATATACTAGAAATGTTATCAAATTTATATAAACTAACATGTTGTTAGTTGGTGCCTGGCTTTATGGAGAATACCTTTTGTTTCGTTAATTTGATATATCTTCTATATCGAAGATGACGCTAACTTGGAGAACTTAAGGGCACAGGCCAGCCCAAAACTAGTCGTTAATAAAATACCAACTTTTACGCAGCTTTGGCTGTTTTGAAATAGTGAACATACGTGAGCTTCTGCTTTCATTTTGTGCTTCTCAAAAACCACCGTTTATTTTCAAGAAATTTTTCTTCTTTAGCTCATTTGAATGAACACTGTACGAGTTCCTTCAGGTAACGTTCAAAGTTCCTTCGCTGGGTACGTATCGTCTATTACAGCGTCCTAAGTGCCACAGTAACATAGGTCTTCTTTTACAATACCCTCCTGTTCTCTGGCTTGGGGAAGGTGTTTTATGATCACTTTTTCCCCGACTGTGATCTCTATCAGCTTCCTGATGAACGACTACATCTCGAACACAAGGTTAAATATTTAGTACTAATCTATAAACTGTCAACTGGGGGACGTCATTTTTAATAATATGTAAGCTTCTGAACATTACTGAGAAAGATTACTGCAAAATCCTACGGACCACCTCTTACATGAAGAATTAACAAATAGGAGGTGGCTGCCGGTCGTTGTGACTATTCAAAAATGTTCAAATGTTTGTAAATCTAAGAGACTTAACTGCTGCCGTTATCAGTCCCTACATTTACAAACTACTTAAACTAACTAATGCTAAGGACAACATACACGCACACACACACACACACACACACACACACACACACACACACACACACACGCACGCCCGTGGGAGGACTCGAAACTCCGACGGCGAACAAATGCGCGCTCCGCAGCAAGGCCAAGAGCACTCGGCTACTCCACCGCGGCGTTATAACTGTATTCGGTGAAAAACGCTGCTGATCAGTGTCACTGGAACGTGTGTTACGGTACTGAAGGCTGTTCAGACGGGTATAATCGCGCCCGAAACTAAATAGAAAGGCGCCAGAATACAGGTTGCCCAGGGACTTACCTGTAGCCTTCTTGCCTTTTTTGTAGCTAAGGAAATAATCTTTTATTAATAAACAACAACAACAAAACATTAATATACAATCCAGAAATTGTCATTTCCGCTACGAGCACTACTATTTATACTACCGATATAGCCTACACAAATTACTGACGATATATATGCTAACTAAAGAACTATAAACGCCGCGGTGGAGTAGCCGAGCGGTCTAAAGCGCCTCGCTGCGGATCGCACGGTTGCTCGCCGTGGAGGTTCGAGTCCTCCCTGGGGCATGGATGTGTGTGTTTGTCCTTAGGTTAGTTTACCTAGGTTTAAGTAGTTTGTAAGCTACGGACTGATGACCACGCAGTTTGGTCCGATAGATTTACAGACATTTTTGAAGAACTATAAACACGTATACTGCATTTCCATTTAGGTAAATTGATGAACTTTATGGTCGTTGATCATTCACAAGGTCGTTAATAAAATAATTGTAGTGTGATTCAACAGGAACATTCTTATTTATACAGGATTTGTGGAGGTATAATAAATTCGTTCGAAAGGGGATTTTGTTGTCTATGTGTAAAATGTTTCAATGTTTCTTTTCGGCTGCGCCCGGTAGTACATATATATCTTAGGTGTTAGCGTCACCGATGTCATAAAATCATTCATATTAAAGTAAAAAAGAAATAAAAAACACTTTGCATCGTGCACAGCAGCTAGTGCACAGCAGTTGGTCTTTAAATTAGTAAAGTTTTAAAATTAACACTGAATTAAGTATTTCTTGTGCTTTGGAATAGAAATCCACACAGAGTTAAATTCCGCTATGTTTTAACCACTTTGGAATTCTGCCGCAAAGTTGTTGGTATAAAAAAAAATTCCGCTGCGCATAGCGGAATTCCCAAACGGTTTAAATGTCAGAGAGGCAATACGACTGGACCCCCCCCCTTTTTTTTTGAGTAGCTGTTACTATTATACAACACACCTTCACACCGTGTACTACTGACTACAAAAAGAGAGTATTATCTTCAAAACTGTTACAAGATCGCTTTCTGGACGATGGTCGTACGGTTTCTCTCTCTCTCTCATATATATATATATATATATATATATATAATATTGGGAAAATTAAAGACAAAATGGGTTTGTCTTGAACGAAAGACAAGACTTCTGATCAACAAATATTTATCTTTAAAGTGAGTTGAGTGGATGCAGATGCTCGAGTCGTAAATAATTTTTTCCCTCTTTCATGTTTGCTAGTATCTCTTTGTTAGCATATTTCAAAGGATACCTGTAATTATTGCAAAGCTAATTGCTTTCCTGTTCTCATTTGAACAGTAATTAAAATTGCATGACGGCCTAAGAGTCTTCTTAACATCTGCCATGGAAGGAAGGAAGGCGAGGGTTTTAACGCCCCGCCTACAGCGGTCACACTGGAATTGTTTCGGGTAAGGATGTGGAAGGAAATTGGCTGTGCCATTTGAAAGGAACCATCACGGAATTTTCGTATAGCGATTTAGGGAAATCATTGAAAACCTAAATCTGGATAGGCGGAAGTGAGTCCAGTGTTTTACCACTGCGCTACCTCCCCGTAGTAAGGAATACATGGAGAACAATGAAAAGAGTAAGTTCACTGAGGTTTCGTTTTGGCAAGACCTGACATGTATAACTGAATAGTAAAGCAACAGGCCCGGTGTGCACGTAACAAAACGCAAGAGCCGGCCGCGGTGATTGAGGCGCTCCAGTCACGGTCTGTACGGCCACTACGGTCGGGGGTTCGAATCCCCCCTCGGGCATGGATATTTGTGCCGTCCTTAGTATGAGGTAGTTCGTAAGTAGTTTGTAAGTTTAGGGACTGTTGATCCCGTAGCTACGTCCCATAAGCTTAACAAACATTTGACAAAACGCAAGATGAAAGAAACGTGCTGCCGCTGCACAACTGATTAAGCAAAAGAGTAGCTGAAATTGAAGACGCGCGACCATCAGTGCGTGACCACATTACAGGAAGGAAGGAAGCTTGGAGTTTAACCTCCCGTCGACAGCGTGGTCATTAGAGACGGAGCTTACGCTCGGAGTGTTTGGGTAAGAATATGGAAGGAAATCAGCCGTGCCCTTTGAAAGGAACCATCCCGGCATTTGCCTGGAGTGATTTAGGGAAATCACGGAAAACCTAAATCTGGATGGCCGGAGGTGGATTTGAACCACCATCCTTCCGAAAACGAGTCCAGTGTGTTACCACTGCGCCACCTCGCTCGGTCCATTACAGGAAGATTTGGAAACAAGACTTAGGCTGAAGATTATGCATGAGTAATCTGATGTCAGTGAGCAGTCTGTTGTGCTTTGTAAATATCTCTCGTTCAAGAGTGCTATTTTCTGGTGAGGCAGGAAAATATGATTCCTCCTGTGATAGGGGGCCAGTGTTGTGCGATACGATTTAAATCATTAATTTCTTGAAGATAAATCAGGTGACGCCGAAGGAATTAGATTAGGTAACGAAGCAATAAAGGAGGTAGATGAGTTTTGTTACTTGGGCAGTAAAATAACAAATGATGGGCGCAGTATAGAGGATATAAAATGCAGAATGGCAATGGGCAGAAAAGCGTTCTTGAAAAAGAGAAATTTGTTAACATCTAATATTGATTTAAGCCTAAGGAAGTCCTTTCTGAAGGCATTTGTATGGAGTGTTGCCTTGTATGGGAGTGAAACATGGATGATAAACAGTGCGGACAGGAAGAGGATTGAGGCTTTTGAAATGTGTTGCTACAGAAGAATGCTGAAGATTAGGTGGGTGGATCGCGTAACTAATGATGAGGTACTGAACAGAATTGGTGAGAAAAGAAATTTCTGGCATACCTTGACTAAAAGAAGGGATAGATTGGTAGGACACATTCGTAGACATCAAGGAATTGTGAATTTAGCGTTGGAGGGAAGTGTATGGGGTAAAAACCGCAGAGGAAGACCAAGAGATGGATACAGTAAGCAGATTCAGACAGATGTAGGTTGCCGTTCTTATGTGGAGATGAAGAGGCTTGCTCATTGTGGAGAGCTGCATCAAACCAGTCTCCGGACTGAAGACCCCAACAACTTCGATGAATAGAAATTTCTCATTTGGACACGTGACAAACGTGATTAATACTTCAGTTCGATGACAAATTATTATGATTACTGCTCATCTGTGACTACAGCGCCGCAGTGGAGTGGCCGAGCGTTCTAAGGCGCCTTGCTGCGGAGCGCGCGGTCGCTCGCCGTCGGGCCTGAGTGTGTGTGTGTGTGTGTGTGTGTGTGTGTAAGTAAGTTTAAGTAGTTTGTAAGCCTAGAGACTAACAACCACACTTCAAATTGTTATTACAACAAGATGGAATCCCGCACATTTTTGTATTCAGGCGCGTGAAAAATTTCGAAGTAAATGGACTGAACGTGATTCAGCAACATCTCTAGCTCCGTTGAAATAGCCACCACAAAGACCGGACTTTATAAAGCCAGAAACTTCAACTCGTATGGGGAATAACTGAAGCTAATGTGGTTGAACGTCGGTACAAGACTGATAAAAGATTACAAAAATGTGTTAAGGAAGCCTTTCGAAGCATGACTTTCAAAATGCTCCGCAAGATCTCGTGGAAGATATGGTCACGCATAGATAGTGCACAGAAACCAACGGAATGCACATTTTATATGTAAGTACTTCAATTCACTGTTTTGACTTCAGTTTTCGGGGACTTCTGGTACATACAATAGAATAAGGCAAGCCTATAGAGGAAAAAGATATACTAGCGCCTAGTTATAGATGGTTATGCAACGGCTAATAACGTCTGTCACCGAGTTAACCACGACGCAACGTCGCTCTTTAATTATCGCTTTGTACATGAGACTAGTATTGTGAGAGAGGATTGCCATTTAAATTTTTAGGCGAATAATGAGGTCCATTTCCATAAAGCATGTTTCAGTATTCGGAACACTCCATTTAGCTTCTGTCCGGTCTCGACTTCTTTCCTGTGTGCACTTAAACTGGTCCCAGTGATCAATACACTCCAGTTTTGGTGCAGTCGGGAATACCATTCTAGATGAGGTCCGAACTTCTCGATACCTTCGGCCTATTGTTTGGCGATACACCTACAAAACGCACTGCAAACGACAGCCGAACACAACATTGCAGTTAAGATAGAGGGTACCGCGCGATGTTATTTTCAACTGTTTATCTTCATCTTATAGTCTATTCTCTGAGCGAAAAGTATATAGTTGGTTTCATAACAGCACACAGTCCGCTGCAGAGAGAAACTATCATCCTGGAAACATCCCCTAGGCTGTGGTTAAGCCGTCTCTACCATATCCTTTCTTCCAGTTTCGCAGGAGAACTTCTGTGAAGTTTGGAAAGCTGAAGGCGAGGTACTGGCGGAAGTAAAGCTGTGAGGACGAATCGAGAATTGTGCCAGGATAGCTCGGTCGGTAGAGCACTTGCTCGTGAAAGGCAAAGGTTCGAATCCTGCTTCTGGCACACAGTTTTAATCCGCCAGGAAGTTTCGTAGTTTAACAATATTTCTACATACTTTTATACTTCAGATACATGACGGTCTTCTCAATCTTAGTAATAAATGTCCATAGGATATGTAACTGTAATCCACGGTTAAGTAAATCGCCCACCTCTGAACTTGTTCACCAGCAATAACTACATCTGCGGCACATATACTTGACTATTCTGGATTTTATACTTAAGTTTTTTGCAAAGGGTACAATGGAATCACTTTCAGACTATTTCTTTACCGACAATGTAGTTTCTTACTGTCATGGAGTGTAGGACGGCGACTCCTGGAATTGTGATTCAAAAACATTTCTTTGGCCATTCTGCTGACTGATGTATATGACATGAGTCCCCCGCACGTTTTCTTGAGTTTTAGGTATTTGATTCCAAATATTTTTATTTTATTGTTGCTATTTGACGTTGGTTATCCACTAACGAATACCCTGTCAACACTTGCGGAGATGACAACTCATTGGCCTAATACACTATAATCCCTAAACAGTTGTATTTTATCGTTAGTTTCGCCTATACATCACACCATTTCCAGTTTCTTACACTATTATCTATTTCACCCTCCTATTTTACTTTTAAACTTTTAGCACCTATGTACTACTCCCTGATATATGCTAGGAGTAAAAATCCGAAAAGAAAGTTAGTGACAGCTTGCAATCAACACCACAGCTTTTCAAAATATCTTTCAGATACTTTAATTTTTGTGTCATTTATACTATTTTACTTTTTTCGTGTACCATTCATTAGGTCATATTATATAACTTCAATAATAATTATTTTTACTTATACAATATTTACTATTTAATTTTCTCATTTATATGGCGCAATATAGAGCATGATGTAATGGATACGATGTTGATTTGTAATTTTATTTATATACGGCCTGAAAAAGATACCAATAGGGGTACCAAAACCGGCAGCGAAACATAAATAAAATTTACGACTGTTGGTGTATATAATATTTATGTATTGCTTCTCTACCGTTCCACTCTCAAAAAAATCACGTGGAAAATGAATCTATCCTTGCGATCTCTAACTTCTACTGCTTTATTACGATCACCATTTCTTCCTACATAGGTACCCAGCAAAACAATATAAGTTTGAGGAGCAAATTGGTTATGGTATTTTCGTTAAAAGGTTGTCGAAATGTAAAATGCCTTCGTTTTGATGATTGCCAATCTCGCTCGTGTATCACGTCCGTGATACTGTCTCCCTTATATTGCCTTGATACAGAACGAGCAGTACTTTTCTGGACTTCTTCGATGTAACGATTCGTTAACACGCAACAATATCCCAGCAAAGGGTGGACAAGTGTAAAGTAAACAGTCGCTCAAGGGAATTTGTTCTATCTTCTACGTCTTCTGCCAACACAACTTTTCAATGTCATCGTTCCAATTATGATTGTTCGTAATTGTAATTTCTACCTATTCAAACAAATTTACAGCCTTGTAGTTATGTGAGATTAGTCTCGTAATAGAAGTCAACTAAGTTAAGGATATTGAACCGAAGGAGAGGCAATGAATTAAAATTTCTGCCGCGGCCGGGATCCGAACCCGGGACCTCCTAGTTACTAGATAGGCGCCATAAACAATAAGCCACCAAGACTTAATGGACATGGTGACTGCAGGGACTGCCTTAAACACGTTTCCCTGCACTACACGAACTTCAATTCTGCCTCAAGTTCCCTTGTAAATTGACGTTGCCGAGGCCCTCCAACTGCGAAATAGCATCCCAGCAAAAAACGTTAAGGCTATTGGAGAACCTAGGCCACGTTGACTCGTATTTATGAGTGAACATGAGAGGCAGAATTGAAGTTTGCGTAGTGGGGGGTGAGGTGCCTTAAGGCAGCCCGTGTCGTCACCATATCCATTAAGCTTCGATGGTTTAGTGGTTATGGCGCCTACCTAGTAAGATGTATAGGGGTCCTGGATTCGAATCCCGGCGGCGTTCGGTTGTTTTAATTATATGGATGGCCTCACACTTGCCATTATTTAAGATCAACTGACACTTCACAGCATACATATCAGATACCATGACTAGATAATTTTTCAATTGGTTATGATCTTCCGATGACTTTACATGACGATAAATGGCAATACCACCACCAAACACAAAGGGCTGCTCAGTTTGCTTCCAATATCGTTTATTTAGCTTCAAAACAGCAGAGGACGTAGTGACCTATCTCAGATCACGAATCCAGTCGTAAAACTACGATACCATATAGGCACGCAATTTGATTAGAAGTCACTTGTGAGCATTGGAGGCAAGTTTGTGGGGTAAAAATCGCAGAGGGAGACCAAGAGACAAGCAGATTCAAAAGAATGTAGGTCGCCGTTCTTATGAGGTGATGAAGAGGCTTGCTCAGCATAGAGTAGGGCGGAGACATCATCAAACCAGTCTCCCAACAGATCACAACACAGGAAATTGTGCGTTCGAAACGAATCGCTTCTTCCAAATTGGGTTACAGTGTAGTTTGTCGAAGGCATGAAACTATTTTCTATCAATGCCATGATTTTCGATTTTGTTTTTATGCCAGTAAGCTACTAGAACAGCTTTAATTTCTGCTAGTGAAAGGAACAGCAATAAAATGTACACTGTCAACTCGTCTAAACAATGAACATGCAATATATTTCTCGTAAAAATTAGTTATGTCCGAAACTCTTTGTTGACATCGCGAAAAACGTAAATGAGCAATGTTATTGGTTGTCTGAACGCCATTCGTGATTGGCTGCCTTCAGCTCGCGTCATTCATTGCACCACTACCGCACAGTCAACCAGCAGTCGGCGACACACAATGTATATAATTACAAAAGACCTCGAAATCTTTTTGACCAAGTTACTTAAAATTTGTAGACAGCACAGTGACAAAACATGCGCTGGATACATATTTTTTTAAAAGCGCCAATGTAAATTACGAGAAAGGAAACGGCTCTGCTATGAAAATATGCTGCTTCATTTTGTTTCTCAGAGTCAACTACAATATCGAGGCATGTAAAACATGAATAGTTTCTCCCGTAACAAATTCTTTCTCCTAACAATTTCAAACAAAAGTAGTATACACACCAATGTGCTGTTTTATTTGTCGCCGTCAGTTTTCCACAAAGCAGGACAGTTGTGTTTGTGGCTTACTGGTTTAGAATTAGAACACTACAACGCAACGTATTTCCATTTTAATCCATTTTGGATTTGCGTGCAGCAGCGACCGTTGAGGATTATGGAAAAAACTTGCTCTCAGTCGCGAAACAATCAGCTTTATACGAATCGATTTCGGCTACATGACAGCCATCATCAGTGCTGGAGCTTACGTTATCAGGTAATCACACACTAGACTCAGGTGCATACGCAACGGTACACACACGTCAGTTGTAAACATTGTAACACTTGCGTCGCATATGCACCTGGGTTGATCTAATGTGTGATTTTACTTGCTAACGTAAGCAGTGATGGTGGCTATCATGTAGCCGATATCGATTCGTATAAATCTGAGTGTTTATTTCACAACGCAATGTGATCATCCGAACTATGCCACTATCCTCAAAGATCCAATAGCTGCAGAAGTGCTCCTCATACACCGCACACCAATTGTGACTAATTCCCAATCAAGGTTTCGTTTGCAATGACAATTAACAAGGATCAAGGTTGGTGAGACGGGAAAGACGACATTGGTGGGCGAGATCGAAATGGACACAGAAAGAGGGAAGTGGACAGAGGGGGAATAGGAGGTGACGGAAGACGCTTTGGGTGTAATATGCCGTCTATAGCGTGGTCATTAGAGACGGAGCTCACACTCGGATTTTTGAGTAAGGAAATACCTCGACAGTTTCCTGTAGTGATTTAGGGCTATCACAAAAAATCGGATGGCCGGAGATGGATTTGAACCACCGTATAGTGTGTTGCTTCTGTGCTACCTTACTATGAGAGATGGGATGGGGTGAGAGAGAGAGAGAGAGAGAGAGAGAGAGAGAGAGAGAGAGAGAGAGAGAGAGAGAGACGGGAGGAGGAGGAGGAGGAGGAGAACACGGATGAGGATATGACACATGGAGACAGTCACCTTAGAAGCATTTTTCAAAACAGCGAAGCTTGCTAGTGTCAATGTTGCCAATTCAAGTTCTACCATACTTCAGGGGTTGCGCGAGCACATCGTGCTGAAAGTGGCGCGAGACTGATGCCACCTCCGATAAATTTATTCTGATGAATACACTCCTAGCAGATGTCGGAATCAAGATAAATATTACCGTTTAATTAAGCGACCACAGACCCACGATTAATTGACTTCAAATTTCTGTCTTCTTGGTGCCTGTGCAACATCTTTAAAACTGTACTTCAAAAATACGTAAACCAGAACCCCCCCTTCCTCCTGAGGCTTTATAGCAAAGAAAAGCATAAATTTTGATGACCTAACAGTTCCTGTACCTGTAGGAACAATTTGGCTGAGGAAAACTACGTAAGATATGCATTGCCCATCACACGCAACGCAGTCTTTTGAATGCACTGTGATCAAGCTGTTTTTATTCTTTCATTCTCTTTTAGTTCTCTGTGTTGAAGCTATAACCGATAAATGTTAACGTCATAAAAAAATGAAAAATAAATTAAAAAAACATAACTTTGGCAGTGATGAAACTGAACTGCATTTCAAGAACTGTTTAACCCAGTTTCGTAGTACGAGCTAGCGTTAATGTGAAAATAAAGAATGAATTAATGATATCTTGGAAAAGATCTTTTATACATCGGAAGAAGAAAAGAGGGGAGCGAAGGCTGGGGGTGGCTGACATTTCACACGAGGCGGGAAAATCCCATGAGTGGAGCCCTGGTTGCACATAAGCCATATTTTCTAAATCCATGATGTTTCAAAATCCTACTGCATATCGATGTCAATGATTTGGGGTCTGTAATTCAGCAGATTGCTCCAGCTTAGTTTATTATTGGTGTGAGCTGTGCAATTTTCCAGTATTAATCTTTCATGGATGAGTGACTATATATGGTTGCTAATTATGGGGTTACTACACTAGTATTTCCTGAAGGGGACCTAGCTGGGCCAGGGGACTTACGGTACCCGTATCAAGTGACTGAAGTGTAATTGCTATAGGCTACTTATTTATTTCGCATTACTTGTTAAATTTTGAAAAGCAGCATTTAGTAATATCGCTTTTGTGGCCCCGTCATCATTATTACCACTAAGATAGCATAGTGAAGGTCTGGATTATGCGTTGCCGCTAGAGTATTTTTACGCCAGGAGCGGCCGTATCATATTTATTGGGTGGGATGGGGGGGGGGATGGGAAAACGCTTCGGGATGTGGCATAGTTTTAATATTTTGGTACACAAATGGCGTTTTTTAGTAGTTATAGCAGACATCTAGTTCCGAGACTGTAAAAAAGTTACTAAATATAGACTTCTGAATCAGTTTCTTGAAAGAAAACTGCCTGACTACACTCAATTGTGCTTTTATCTGTAAGACAAAGGACCCCCCCCCCCCCTTTTCCCGGCTAGGTCGGCCACAACTTATGACGAGAATCTCTGGATTTTTTCCCCTCCATATTTCGAGACAGAATTTCGTTGAGGAATCTATTGAAAATGTCTTGTGTTAAAGTCTGGCTAAATTTCGAACTGCTTAGAAGATACCATACGATGTTTCTGAACACCGAGTTTGCTATTACTGAACAGCATCCGCCTCCTCCTCCCCCCCCCCTCCCCAAACCTTAGGCCAATCGTGTGCACATATATCACCGCCGTATTTTAAGTGCCTGCTGCTTTAACTTACATAATAGTGTTAGGTCTCATAGTTTTGGCAAGTTACGTCACAAAAAATTATATATTTGATTAGCTTCCCGTCGATATCTACGTTTGTAAAGTCGCACCACTAGCTCCAATGGACTAGGATAGTTAATCGGTCGCGACCTTTTGTAATTAACCACCACTGCGGATTCGTGTTAAGTAATGAACACCACATAAACCAAAATATGGACAGTCGGACAGGGATTTTGAACCTTGATTCAAATATGAACCATAAGTTGGTATGAGATCGTAGAAACAAACGGACACTGTCATAACATCCTTCCAATACACTCAAGTATTTTAGTCACTTGATGACAGAATAAAATAAATACAGAAAAATTTGCCTTTGGGGGACAATTATGGTGAAAAGCGTGATATTTGCAACGGAAACCTAATGTAAGTTACTATTGCGATATAATGTAAAGCAATGCTACGGTGTTGTTCGTATCACATTGGTCTGAATGGCGGCGGCGAATCCAATTATTAAAAATAACCTTATACTCGTAGGGATCGATATAGCCTTTTTAAAATGATACGTTTGGGAGAGCGGTCTTCATGGAACTTGTTTTAAGGAAGATGACTTATCGAGAAAAACCTTTTTCGTAGTTTCAGGGAATATTATAACTGCACCGTGTTACAATTTGTCTCCATCTAAAAGCTCGAATATAGACCTATAATGACAGTAACAGAGATAACGATGCGACGTAAAAAAAAAAAAAGTGCAAAGTTTCGCCCGTAAGCTTTTGTTCTCAGCTACTCAATTCATATCAAATTCTGCAGGAAGGCAAGGGCATTACAGTAGAGGTATGTAGACAGTCTGCGCTGGTTCCATACGCCAATGTAATAGCACAGGGAATAACTAATTTTGATACTAGCACTCTCCGCCATCCGCTATATAGTGCGGGAGCATATAACTAAACCTCGCGAAAACAAAGACGCTCTAAATTCCGATAAAGGGACTGTAATAGGCCATAATTTCCCACACAGTGCCATAATGTGAGCGACTTACAAATATAATTAGCAATTGCGAAATAGCTTTCAATACAAATCTCTCTCAAAATCGTTTAAAAACGAGACAGCTTTACTGCACATATTTGGTACACAGTTGAGTTTAATGTAATTACTGTTACTGCCGCGCGTCTAAACGCTGTTCTGTACAAACATTTACATGCGACTGGGACAAGCTGCTTATTGATCCAAAGTGAAATGCGCCCGTCCGTGCGATAGCATGTATCAACAGCTGGGACAGGTGCCCTTGTTCTGATGAAGCCGGCCTCCTATCGTCAACATACTGGCCTTACAGTGTAGATCTTCTGCCACTTTCCCGGTACGCCAAGACTACGGTGACTCGCGTTGTGCAAAACTTTCATCGTTACTCGGGCGTAGCACCACAACAGCGAAAGATTTGTATACACACAGCTACTGCGGAGTGCGTCAAACATTAGTACAATTAGTAAGTAAAGTGCAGTCCACAGACAAAAAACCGTATTCCCACAATTATTGAATAAGCTAGCACTACCAAATTACGTACCCTTCAAATATTTTCCTTGTAGTAGTGTCGAGAAATGCATCAGGCCGTAACTAAACATTTTGAAGTAATGGTGTTGCCTCTACTGCCTTCATGACTTTATTAAAATAATTTTTGTAGATCATTGCTGTAGCGTGATTTATTAATCGAACTAAGAGGTCGGGTGTAAGCGGTGCGAGTATGTAATATCTGCTATCTAAAAGCAGTCCACACTTCCCTTACTTCGTACCGCGGCTATGAAACTTCTAACAAACGGGAAAATAAATTCCGCGTGCTTGTAACATTGCACACAATCAATGCTACTCATCCCTACCAGCCACATCTCGATCAGAACTATCAGCCTCCTCCTTTAATAGTTCACGGAATATTAATGCGGCAGAGGAACACGCCACGTAATTACGGGAGGGGGGGGGGAGTTGATCAGCGTGAAGTGACGACAGCATTCTTGGCTGGTTAATGAAAGCGGGCACTACGGCCGAAAAATACACGGAATCGTTTAGCCTACTATGTTCTCAGTTAAGGCGACGCCATCAAATCGCCTTTACTCGTGACTGACGCCAAGATGGTTTGAACGACGTATCAATCAGACAGCAGAACCGAAGGTGCTCATCACTAATTCTCCGGCTAAGCGACGCCAAACTGCGGAGCTATTCCATAAATTACATTGCCGTAAGAGGGCTATCAATGTACCGGCCAAATGGCAACAGCGCGAGTACAGCTTTATACCCTTCTCTTTTCAGCCCCCACCCACTAAGCGCTGCGCTCCTCTTTTATGTTCCGATAAAAAAAAAAAAGGGCAAGGCTTTTTTACGCATCAAAACACGTTATGTCCACATGTAAAGGAACGGCTCTGCAGGATAGTTCCGAGATTGTAACATTATAAATATAAAATAGAAAAAAAATGTTGTTCGTACTAATATAGATCGGTATTCGAGGCATTTTATGATTTATCATTAAAATTTCGAATAATTTTCTGGCCAAACGATTTCTGACGTTTCATTGTGTACGGTGCTGTAGATATTCCCAAACAAGCGGGCGAATACATAAATATAAAACTCCCCGGCGTATACTGTGCTATCGAATTTGTTAAGGACTTTAATTTTCCCATTAGAAATCTGACTCCGTTTTTTAAGGCGCCGCCTGTATTTCGATATGATCTGTTCTCATTATCACAATCTGTAAATTTTTGGATTAGGAGCCCAATAATCTATGGCGAACGTGGTAAAGGTCCGTAGTCATATTATATGACAATATTATGCGACCGCGAAGAGTAAAAAACCGCCTTTGCTGTCACGTCTTAGCTAGGAACAGAGACTAGCAGTTTAGTCCTCTTAAAAATTCCAACAACAGTTAAAAACCAATCTCCTTGAATGTCTGCTCAAATACGCTTTGTATATCACCTGAAATTATGGCCCGTTCATGATTAACCATATCTTCAGGAACGCCAACAAATTACTTTTATAACAACTTTTTACATTTTTTAAAATTTTTATTTTACGAGAGACTGTGCATACGAAAGTAGCTACATTACATTTCGCATTAATGTCGGTATTCGAAAGGTCACTGAATGCAATGAAAATGGATAATAATCACTCTTGACAGAATGTAACGTTAGCTCTCATGGTTTTATTTAATAACAGTTGATACTAATATAAATATGAATTATTTGCATTTCATGTACAATAAAGTTATTTGTTGGTGTTCAATAATTGGCGTCCAGTTCTGTCTAGGACAGTAATAGCAAAGCTAAGAAGCTGTTATATTTACTTTGGCTGTATCTGAACAACAAACTGTCCCGCGATATATAGTATCCCAATACTTGAGCCAAACGCACATTGCAGGCGTGTATCTACCTTGTTCCAAGGTCGTCTTCCTAACTACATCGCCTATGAGAGCGAGTTGTTAACGTTATTTTCAAAACACACTTCATAAAACGACAAATTAACTTGATTACGAAATTAATTTCAAATACTGAAATACATTTTAAATAAAATATAAATATTATTATTATTATTATATATTTACAAATAAATTAATCTACCTTTTAAAAACTGTTCATGAAATTTACATAAATAAATCAAATGGTTATAACATTTAATAACTTAAAATGTAATTAGAATAGTTAACATTCTTACCTCTCCATGATCATCACTTCTTCCTTCTGGCGTATTTTCTGGTAGAAAATATAAACGTAAGCTCGCTAGCACTTGTTCGCTATTTTTGTCCATCCACAACAACTGTAACTCTCCAATACTCATTAAATCCGAATCACTCCATAACTTCACAAAGAAAAAATCACTTAGGGCTAAAATCCTGCACTTTCCGTTTTTGTTATATTTAAACGCTTTATAGAATGTATAGGGGCCGTGGTGTCCGCAAGGTGCACCGATTAACTGAAATTAAAGACATGACATGAATTATAATCAATTCGTACCGCCCTCGTATTCGAATTCATAGACGCACTTCCCATAGATCCATTCATGACTTTGAACGGTTCAGTAGATGTCAATATATCTAATAAACACGCTATTAAAATGATTCAATCCCTACAAAAATATTACTAGATCCTAATACTTGTGTTATAGCCCCTCTAAAATAATTTACATACCTGTATCTTATTGTTATCCATTATAAAATCGTAAGAAATCACTGAGCTCATACACAGCACACCACTTGCACATCAGTCTACTTTGTATTTACTCTAATTATGTGACGTCACCGATACTGTGTTTCCTACCCATGATGCTCTGATACAGGAAAGAAAATAATGGCGGATTATTGTCCATATGGTGTTGTAGTGTAGTTTCCTCATACATGCACTTTTATTTCTTCGTTTGTTATTGCTTATTAAGTTTATAGAGAATGCAGAAGAGACGTTCTTCATCTGCTTATGCGATCTGTAGCACCAAATGCAGGCAAACATGGCGTGTTGGAGTGAAAATGTTTGTTCTAAGTATAAAAGCTTTCGCGAACGAACATTTAAGTGATTGAATTTTAAATGATAGTTGTAACTAAAATAAAGTATTAATTGATTTTTCTAATAAAATAGTTATGATATTTAAATATTGAATGTGTTGATTTATGGTAAGGTTATATCGACAGCTTTAAAAGTGAATCGTAACAGCAGTCTCTTTAAATGCAGTTGTGTAAACTTAAAGACTGAATTGCTTTTTAAGTGAGTGTATTTGTCATGTAAGATTAAGTGTAGGTTTGTGTGTTTTGAAATACATTATCTTGTGTGTGACTACCTTTTGACAATACAGAAAATTCAGTGCTGAATAGGACTACATGTTAAAGTATTGGGTATGCAATTAAAGAATATACTGTACATTTTTTAAAGGATATGTTGACAGTTACAGCACGCAATTTCCACTCATGCTTGAGGAGGGCACCTATCTTCATGTGTAAATTTGCTTTCAGGGAGGACTCGTACATAATAGTTAGATACAATGAGATTAGATGAACATGTTCCATGCATTCATATTGAGCATGTATGTGATTTGTTAGTTTTTGATTAAAATATTGTATCTTGAACGTTTAGTTTGTGGTAATTCAGTGTCATGCAACATGAAAACATTATTTCATAATGCTCAATCATGCTGTTTTGTTTTCACTTGCAGAACATTTTGATAAATGAGCCAGTGGTTAAGAGAGAGATAGATAGCCACACACTGTCATTGTGATTTGTTGTTTTTGCTTTGCAATATTCCATCTCTACACAAAAACATTATGGTATCTCTTCTTAATGAACTCTTTTTTTTTAGTTTTATCTGACACAATTTACTTTTATTTAGGTCTGTTTGTAGTTAATAGACTCTGAAGAACTTTTAAGAAGTTGTGAATGAATTTTGGTAGAAATATTTGAGTGAAGAATTGGTGAGCTGTGTCGAAAGTGGGTTGTTAGTAAACAGACAATATTTGTATACCCACTACTGCTGCACCACATCAACGTCATACACTTCAGATAACTATTGAACAATAAATTTATAATGAAATGAGAGGCTTTTTCATTATAAATTTGCAAATAGTCATTCTTTTAATGTCTTTAATTTATGATTAAAACTCCTGAGAGGAAGTGACATCCTAGATTGCAATTTATTTAAAAGTCCTTTATTTACTGATTACCAATTTCAATGAGCAAGTCATGATGATTATGACATGATTTTTCAAACTGGTAATGAGTATTGCAGTTAAAGAACTTAAATGAATTCTGATCTAGGCTATCACTTTCTCTTGGAGTTTTCTTCAAATTTCTCAGATCACTCTCCAGATACTGCAATGTCAGGTAATTTTTCTTCTTCATTGAATTCATAGAAATTATTATTTATTTATTTTTTTCTTTTACTGTGTGCTGGCTCACAATTTGTTCTGATACATTTCTGCCATAACACACATTTTTGTGATGATTATTTGGTGCCATTCACCTCTCATTCAGAGGAGGAAAGTCTATATGAAAATTATTTTTGTTCTTTTGTATACAGTGTAGCTCATCCAAAAGTATATTTTTAATTGTTCTCCCAAAAACCATTAAGCAGTCAATATGCTAGGAAGTAAGTGTAATATGTCTCTGCAAGTACTCTTTATTTGCTCTACTCTGAAATCTCAATGGCCAGTCCGTGGTAGGAATTCCTTCAACTCCCAAGAGTTAGTCCCATAAAATCTCATGAAAATAGAACATGCAACTTTGTTGTCACATAAAGACAGTGATCAGTATACTGTTTCAAGGAGTAAAAGATGCATGACCATAGCTGAAACATTAATTTTTTATTTTATGTTCCATTTATATGATAAGAAGTGTTGAAACTGAACAAATGGCTTTATATATTGTGGAATTTTTAGCTTATAGCTACTGATGAAATCAAATTTCATAAAGCAGTGCAATAAACCATTATAAAGACATATATCCTATTAAAAATGTTTCTGAAAAACTATACATACCGGTTTATCTTAAACTAGTCCATTTTAGTAACATTCATTGAATTTGTTAAATTAATAAGGGTCACAATCTGATGTGTTTTTTATTACTGTTATTCTGATACTGTACGACTCTGAAAAAATCCTGAAATTTCATTTTCCGTTCCAGTGCAGTTTATAGAAGGCTGAAAATAAACATGCAAATTCAGATTTATGATATAAGTAGAAGTCTGTCACTGGGGAAAATAAATATTCATTTTAACAAAATTTTATAGGTTACTGGTTACTTGAATAACACATCCACATTAATGGACTGACATTAATTTTATAATGAAGTGACTGACTTTATTCTTCGACTCTTAACGTGTTCAACATAACATAAATTTTGTGTTAGTTGGCTGTTACTAAAACATATGACCCAGTTAGTTATTCTGAAAGAGATTCATGGTATTGTTGGTAGAATCTAAATAGTCTTTCCAGTGTGCCACCCTAATTATTACAATGTACATCTGCTGAAATATGTCCAAATTTTGGTTATATTTTATTTCAGGAGCTGCAGCATAGTGTGTTAATGTTGGTAACGAACTTCACTTTGCAAGGATAATTTGACCAGACAAGGGTGATACAAACAAGAACCTGTCAGAACAGCATTAGTATTTATTTCATAGTGAACATAAAAGACTTCTACCTTCATTCTGTGCCATTGGGTTTTAAAAGAGGATTCAGTGGTTGTTTCCAACAACAGCACACGATGCTGCCACTGCCATACATGAAAAGGTACCCATAGTGTTTTGAAAACAAAAAAATTTAGCATGTGCTTTTGTTTGGCCCTATTGATGAACTTGATCATACAAAATATTCTGTACTTGTTTACCTAAATAAAACTGTGCAGCATGTTAATAATGATGATAATAATAATAATAATAAAAGAAATGAGTATTGGTGCCGTCGGACAATTGAAGCAGTGTTTCACTTTGGCCGACTTGATGTTTTTCAGAGAACAGTAGGGAGTAAATATTTCATGGCTCTCATTTGTAACATTATCTTAGATGGGATGACACAATTGAAGACCGCAATACAATCTGTTGGCTTTGACCAATGATGTCATATCTCAGTCCCACATGATATGCTACATAGACATCCCAGCTACAAAAAAACACTATCAACAAATAGGCCTATAAATATAGGGGATAATATCAGAATACTTATGTATTGTAGATAATAAATAATTTGTGACCATCCTCCTCAATTATAGGCCTAGATTACCACAACAGAATGTACCATTGATCACATGTCTCAGCCCAAAAAATTGGACCTACGCCACTCGTGTGTGTGTGTGTGTGGGGGGGGGGGGGGGGGAGCGGGGAGAGGACACCTCTGTTAACCTATACCTAAGTACCATAGAGAAAGTACAGATCACTTTTTAAACACACAATTGTAATCTATAATTATTTTCTGCTTGTAAACAAACTATCGTCTTTAACTCAGATTGAACGCCATTGACCAAAACCAATGGCTTGCATCATGGGCTTCAATTGACCCAATGGGATTGGTGGAACTGTAAAATGTACAGTGTGGAATATCTTCAAAGTTGGGAAACACCTTTATAAGGTTATATTTTTAAAAACACAGTCTCAATTGCAAGAGAATTTTTATTACTCTTAGGCAACCGGTTTCAATCTGCTTGTGAGACCATCTTCAGCCCGACCGTTGGCCTTGGGAGTCTACCATTAAAAGGTGCTGAGGATTTTGCAAAAATCGCAAGTAAAATATGTCATTGCATAATCATTTTTATCATCTCTGTCCAGCGAATTTCTGAGACTAACAATGAATTATATAAAATGATAACGGAAATAGTTTGTGTGAAATAGAGCCAAAACTTTCTGTTTTACCTTTTGTTATTGCCACTGTTACTTACAATACCCCTTCCCCCAGATTTGCACACAATTTCAGAAAGCAAATTCATAGGACCTGGTTAATCATACTGGCTTGTTTCAAGATTTTGCTCCATTTGCCTAAGCTGGAGAGAAACAAAACATCAAGATTTGGGCAGTTTGTGATTTATTGTTGTACTTTGCTATAATTTTTTTTTTAGAAAGAATGATGCATAGGGAAAGATATAGATTTTTTTTTTTTTTTTTTTTTTTTTTGCCACTGGGATTTCATTAGCAAAACATTTGTCAAAATTTGTTGGAACTGGAACTTTTTTATAGGTTGATCTTCATTCTCCAGAATATTAAACATACTCCATACTCCCAGATTTTGCCCGATCAACCCTGTCATTTTCCTAAATCACTCCTGGCAAATGCTGGGATGGTTCCTCTCAAAGGGCACAGCCGATTTCCTTACCCAAAACCAATCCAAGCGTAAGATCTACTTCTAATGACCACAATGTTGGTGGGGCGATGAACACCAATCTTCCTTCATCCCAACCCCCTCCACATGAATGTCATATGGACACTATTTTTTAATCAAATTATCTTCTGTATAATTTTGTTTTTGATTTATTCCTCTCTGTAACACATTTTCTAATTTTTGTGAATTTTTATAGGTGTTGGAGGAGCTGAATTATTGCATTTTAAATAAAAACAGTATGTCAGTCTAAATTATGTCATTCTGTTGATAGAAAGTCTTTGTATATTATTTATTAACTTTAAGATGATGGAGACATGTTACATTTAAAAAATTATATTTTGTTGGTGTAGATACTACAATAAAATGGTGAGCCTTTGTTTGATTCATGGCCTCGGTTTTATGATAAAATAAATTCGCTGACATTTTGTTAATTTTTGAGCTACCCAAACTGACTACGTTGTTCATTGACGTGTTGGGGAGTCTACATTTAATACTCAAAAATGTTCAAATGTTTGTATAGTCTATGGGACTTAACTACGGGGTCATCAGTCCCTAAACTTACAAACTACTTATGAACTACTTACGAACTATGACGGCACAAATATCCATGCCCGAGGGGGGATTCGAACCCCTGACCGTAGTGGCCGTGCAGACCGTGACTGAAGCGCCTTAGTCCCCTCAGCCACCGCAGCCGGCATTTAATACTCTTCATGTTAAGCTCCAGATAATGTATGATATCAAGATGCATTTATATTATCTTTGAGAGTGGTTCCTTTTGTTCATTGCATACAGTATGGAAGATACCACTCAGAGAGATGTTTGATGAACTATTGTTCTGTAACTTTCCTCCAAAACAGCAAACTTCTCTCATTGATAAATGAGGAGAGGGACGACTTTTCCTGTACTGTTACTGGTGGTAAGATAATAGAACATGAAAAATAAGTGAGGTGCCAATATGAACATTTGGCTCGAGTACATTTACAGTATATTATTTTTAGTAGCAGATCCATCAGTATATTTTATGTTATGTTTATGTTATAGTCTCCATTCACATAATAGTGTTAAGAAACTTTTGTTATTTATACTGCACAGAAGGAAATGACACTGCTTTTTCAGTGGTGTATCATCCTTTCCCTTCTGTGTCATTGTTTATATAATTCACTCTTGCTATGTTTCATGGTAGCATCTGCATTGTGAATTGTGTATCAGCCCAGCAGCATTGGTGTCTCTCTTTGTGGGTGTTGGGAATATTACTGCTATTCATTTCCTGTGTTGAACTGTGACAACTCACAAATTGGTCGAATAACATCACCGGCCAGAATATAGAAAGATCTACATATATATTAATAGGATGACAGTTGCATGTCTCTGAAGTGCTTCTGTATGAGTTGCTTACTAAATCCATTACATTATTTTTTTTCACTTCATATGTAAATATCAATTTAATACAAATAAACGATCCCCGAGGTGGATTTTCGTCTCAAATATGTCAAAGACATTATTGATAAATCTTAAGCATTGAATTAAAATTTGTGGTGCAGCTGGGAATCGAACCTGGACCACCTTGCTTACTAGGCAGACGTCTTAACCGTAGACCACCACACCACTAATGATTAAGGTGCAAGGCAATTATCTTTGGAACACAGAAGCTGAATTAAAGTTTGTGACATGGAGGGAAATCGTACTTAGACTATTCCAAGGCGCCTTAATCGTTACTGGTATGGTGGTCTAATGGTTAAAGATGTCTGCCTAGTAAGCAAGGAGGTCCGGTTTGGATTCCCGCCGCACCACAAATTTTAATTCAATGCTTCAGATGTATCAATAACTTCATATGTAGTTTGCCTATGTCAGCTGATCTCTATGACTCATTTTTTAAGCAACTGCGATGAGTAATTTACTTCTGAGAGATATTGGGGGGGGGGGGGGGGGCGGCGACTTGGACTCTTTGCTGATGAGTTTTTTTATTTTTTAATTTGGTGGGGGCGGGGCTTATTCAGATGTTATTCACATAACAGTGTTCTATGGTTAATTGCTGCTGTTATTGTAAGAAATTGCTTTGCAGAAATGATAAAGTATCAAGCAGAGTCTATCAAGGCACACAAATACTTGCAATAAAATATTCAAAAGAGATAGTGGTTGGCCAGTACTTACATAAATGAGGACACAAGTATTTGTAACTGTTTTCCTCCATCAGGTAGGAGTGGAGGGAAGAGAAAAGAGCAAGGAGGAAAAGGTTACTCACAACCTAGGCAATGAGGTGATGATGTGTGCCATTTGGAAGCCAGAGATACTGTGATTACTTCTAAAAGCTAGTGTCCTCATTTATTTTCATCTCCATTTGTGTGACTGTCAGTGCTACAGAACTAAGGTAACTACTGGCCAACCACACTGTCTCTTTAGAATAATAAAAATGTGTCCTTAATATCTGCAATCTCGACAAATCCTTCATATCTCAAGTAACATTGTACCTTCCCACGTAGGAACTAACTATTTTATAATTCATGACACAACACACTTTAATACTCACTACGTAACGACTGGATTGCATAAGGGAGCTCAAGAAAAATTAGAACTAGCTGTCTTGTAATTTACCCATTTGCAATTATGATAAAACACAGTAACTGATTTTAAGATTAACCAAAGAGGAGCAAAGAATTCAGTAAACTTATTAGGCTCTTACATTAGTTTAAATTCAACAGGGGAAAATATTTTAAAGTAACCATATCCATAATATGGCAGAACAAGTGTGTTCCTTGTGGAAAGTGGCAGATGTGGTCTCTATTGACTACAAATATCTTAGGTTGGCATAACCTGACCCTTTCCAGCCATACATATTCAGAGACAAAAATATATGGATGCATTCCTGTTATATCTATTAAATTACAAAAATTAAAAATCAATTAGATTGATGAACAAAGTAAATCTTAAAGAACACTTCCATACTTAATAAAATTGAAGATACCGACTGTTGTAGACCTAAGCATCTAGATACAATTATTTTATGTCAGTTGCATTTTAATGAAACCTGTGTGTAACAAATGTAGCAGCTCGCCTCTGACTTGCTTCTATGTCTTCCATTAAACTGACTGTGCCGCACAGAAATGGCTGTGTGGTCTAAGGTGTCTCGTCACAGCTTGCTTGGCCACTTCCGTCAGAGGGTAGAGTCCTCCCTCGGGCAGGCGTGTGTGTGTGTGTGTGTGTGTGTGTGTGTGTGTGTGTGTGTGTTTTGTCCTCAGCATAAGTTAGTTTAAGTAGTTTGTTAGTTTAGGAACAGAGGACCTTGCAGCAGTTTAGTCCCTTGAAACCTACTGGATGGGGATCCAGAACACTTAAGAATGAATTGCCCTAGTGTTATATATACCTTGTGTTATGCTTTATAGATGAAGCTCATTCTCCCAAAAAACTGAAGGGGACTATTCTACTTACCCACAATTGTCCTTACATGCTCATTCCATTTCATTTTTATCTACACTACTAAAAAAATTAGGGTATCAGGTAGTACAATATACATATGTAGTATGGTGCAATTAGCCTAACCCAGACCTCCAAAGTAAAAGTTTTCTTCCAACTCTAAACTGTTCTATACAGTCCATATATTGTTTGGTGAAAAGTTATAAATTAGCAGTTTTTATCAGTTTTTCCACTCCCATGAACCACAGACATTGCCGAGGTGGGGTGGCTTGCGTGCCTCAACGATACAGATAGCCGTACCGTAGGTGCAACCAAGGCGGAGGGGTATCTGTGCAGAGGCTAGACAAATGTATGGTTCCTGAAGAGGGGCAGCAGCCTTTTCAGTAGTTACAGGGGCAACAGTCTGGATGATTGACTGAGGTGGCCTGCCGGCCGCGGTGGCTGAGGGGATTGAGGTGCTCCAGTTACGGTCTGCACGACCACTACGGTCGGGGGTTCGAATCCCCCCTCGGGCATGGATATTTGTGCCGTCCTTAGTCTTAGTTAGTTCATAAGTAGTTTTTAAGTTTAGGGACTGATGACCCCGTAGTTAAGTCCCATAGACTATACAAACATTTAATTTTTTTGAGGTTGGCTTGTAACATCAGCTAATGTGGCTTTGCCACACAGTTACTGCGAACGGCTGAAAGCATGGGGAAACTACAGCTGTTATTTTTCCCGAGGACATGCAGCTCTACTGTATGAACATATGATGATGGCATCCTCTCGGGTAAAATATTCCGGAGGTAAAATAGTCCCCCATTCGGATCTCCGGGCGGGGACTACTTAGGAGGATGTGATCATCAGGAAAGACAATACTGGCATTCTACGGGTTGGAGTGTGGAATGTTAGATCCCTTAATCGAGTAGGAAAATTAGAAAATTTTAAAAGGAAAATGGATAGGTTGAAGTTACATATAGTGGGGATTAGTGAAGTTCGGTGGCAGGATGAACAGGATTTCTGGTCAGGTGAGTACAGGATTATAAATAAAAAATCAATTGGGGGTATCACAGGAGTACGATTGATAATGAATAAGAAATTAGGAATGCGGGTAAACTTCTATGACCACCACAGTCATCGCATTATCATTGTCAAGATAGATACGAAGCCAACACCGACAACAGTAGTATAGGTTTATATGCCAACTAGCTCTGCCGATGATGAAGAAATCGGAGGAAATTATTCAGACAATTAAGGGAGAGGAAAACTTAATTGTTATGGGAGACTGGAAGGAAGGGAAGGGAAGATAGTAGGTGAATATGGTCTGGGCAAAAGGAATGAAAGAGGAAGCCGCCTGGTAGAATTTTGCACAGAACATAATTTAGTTATAACAAACACATGGTTCAAGAATCACAAAAGAAGGTTGTATACGTGGAAGAGAACAGGAGACACCAGATAGATTTTATAATGGTAAGACATAGATTTCGGAACCAGGTTTTACAGTGTAAGACATACCCAGGGGCAGATATAGACTCTGACCATAACTTGTTGGTTATGAACTGTAGGCTGAAACTGAAGAAACTACAAAAAGGTAGGAAAATAAAGAGATGGGACCTGGATAAATTGAAGGAACCTGAATTTCTTACGAATTTCAGAGGGAGCTTTAGGCAACAATTGACAGAAACAGGGGGAAATAAAACAGTAGAGGAGGAATGGGTAAAATTGAGAGATGAAATAGTGAAGGCAGCAGAGGACAAAATAGGTAGGAAGGCAAGACCTACAAAAATTCCTTGGATATCACAAGAGATACTAAATTTAATCGATGAAACGATAAAATATAAAAATGCAGTAAATGAAACAGGCAAAATGGAGTACAGACGACTAAGAAATGAGATTGACAGGAAGTGCAAAATGGCTAAGCAGGAGTGGCTAGAAGGCAAATGCAAGGATGTAGAAGAATTTACAAATAGGGGGAAAATAGATACAGCCTACAGGAAAATAAAAGAAACATTTGGAGATAAGAAAAACAGCTCTATGAATATCAAGGACACTGATGGAAAACCAGTTCTCAGCAAAGAAGGGAAAGCTGAAAGGTGGAAAGAGTATATAGAGGGGCTCTACAAAGGAAATGACCTTCGAGACAATATTGTAGGAAGGGAAGAGGATGTAGATGAAGATGAAATAGGAGATACTGTACTGAGAGAAGAATTTGACACAGCCCTGAAAGACCTAAGTCGAAACAAGTCCCCTGGAGTAGATGACATTCCCTCAGGGCTACTGAAGTCTCAGGGAGAACCAGCCATGACAAACCTGTTTCACCTGGTGTGTAAGATGTATGAGACAGGCAAAGTTCCCTCGGACTTTAAGAAAAATGTTATAATCCCCATTCCAAAGAAAGCAGGTGCAGACAGGTGTGAAAACTACAGAACCATCAGTTTAATAAGTCATGGTTGCAAAATATTAACACGAATTATATACAGAAGGATGGAAAAGCTGGTAGAAGCCGACCTCGGGGAAGATCAGTTTGGGTTCAGGAGAAATGTAGGAACTCGGGAGGCAATACTCACTTTACGGCTTATCCTAGAAGATAGATTAAGAAAAGGCAAACCTACATTTCTAGCTTTTGTAGATTTGGAGAAGGTTTTTGACAATGTTGATTGGAATAAACTCTTTCAAGTTCTGAAGCAAGCAGGAGTAAAATATAGGGAGCATAAGGTTATTTACAACTTGTACAAAAACCAGACAGCGGTTATCAGAATTGAAGGGCATGAAAGGGATGCAGTAGTTGGCAAGGGAGTAAGACAGGGTTGTAGCCTTTCTCCAATGTTGTTCTATTTGTACATTGAGAAAGCTATGAAAGAAAGCAAGGAGAAATTAGGAGAAGGAATTAAAGTTCAGGGGGAAGAATTAAAAACATTGCGTTTTGGCGACGACATAGTAATTCTGTCAGAGACAGCAAAGGACCTGGAAGAGCAGTTGAACGGAATGGACAGTTTGCTGAAAGGGGCTTATAAGATGAACATTAACAAGAGTAAAACAAGGGTAATAGAGTGCAGTCTAAGAAAATCAGGTGATGCTGAAGGAATTAGATTAGGTAATGAAACAATAAAGGAGGTAGATTTGTTTTGTTACTTGGGCAGTAAAATAACAAATGATGGTCGCAGTACAGAAGATATAAAATGCAGAATGGCAATGGGTAGAAAAGCGTTCTTGAAAAAGAGAAATTTGTTAACATTGAATATGGATTTAAGCCTAAGGAAGTCCTTTCTGAAGGCATTGTATGGAGTGTTGCCTTGTATGGGAGTGAGACATGGACGATAAACAGTGCGGACAGGAATAGGACTGAGGCTTTTGAAATATGGTGCTGCAGAAGAATGCTGAAGATTAGGTGGGTGGATCGCGTAACTAATGAGGAGGTACTGAACGGAATTGGGGAGAAAAGAAATTTCTGGCATACCTTGACTAAAAGAAGGGATAGATTGGTAGGATACATTCTTAGACATCAAGGAATTGTGAATTTAGCGTTGGAGGGAAGTGTGTGGGTTAAAAACCGCAGAGGAAGACCAAGAGATGGATACAGTAAGCAGATTCAGACAGATGTAGATTGCCGTTCTTATGTGGAGATGAAGAGGCTTGCTCAGGATAGGGTATTGTGGAGAGCTGCATCAAACCAGTCTCCGGACTGAAGACCACAACAACAACAACAGTTTTTCTTAAATATTTAGAAAACTAAGGGGTTTAGCATGAGAAGTGCCAAATAGAAACATAACCTGCATTAAATTGTGGACAAAGTCCCTATAACTGGCTGGGTAAGTCAGTTCGAAGGTTGGAGGAAGGCAACGGCATATCATCTCCAAACAGGGCCATGCCTAGTAAAGCACTGTGGTGTTCAAACCATTGATGACTGCTTTACCTTTAATGCAGACTAAAATGTTCACACTGTGGACAATGTCCACAGCGTAACACATTTCATGTCATGTGCAGAAATGCTTGCGTAACACCTAAAACCGCCCTTCAGGTAGAGGACAATGTACTTCGAAAGATTATTACTCTCAAGCTATTGAAAAATGAGGCCTGTTTGTTTTGCAAACTTACAGAGCCCCTAGTACTTCTAGCTATTCCAAATATGGCTTTCCTGAAAATAAAACCGCTATCATATGAACATGACCAAACACTTAATTTGTTTTTGTTGAGTGGTACCTGGTTGGAAGGCCCAGAAGAATGTAAATCTGGTTTGGAGTGGCTGCATGGAAATGTTGTATGCACTGAGAGAGTTCCAAAGTTTCGCTGTAGTATCTCTTCCACTCATCAACTTGGCTCCTTCAAATCCGACAACAATTTATTCAGCTCTTCTTTAAGCTGCCACAAAAGGTACTAACAGTGGACAAAGCACAAAAATGGTGACATTGATCAGCCTTTGTACGTCAAGGCTTGTGAAATAGTAAGAGCATCCCCTGATGGCAGCCTATTGAAGTCACTCTTCATTTGACTGGGATGTTTGCACTTGTTAATGTCCCTTTTGTCAGCGATTGGATACATCATGGCGAAAAGTGGCCTGGAGGAGTTGTACAGTACTGTTTATGCCAAAAGCAGCATTCAACAAATGATAAATGGGAAAGCTTACTCCAGGGTCATTTGTGCCCTATCCTTGTTGAAGAGGCAGTCATTACTGTATTTTTGAAAACTAGTGAAACTCTCATTAGTGTGGATAAAGATAAGCTTAATTATGTCTATTTAGCTTTCAAGTGTGGTTCAAAAATATGGAGGGAGAAGGATGTTGGGTAAAGGTGAGGATGATAAGTTCTGTATTGCATATGGAATTTATAGGCTCTGATAGGTGGGAATTTGAATTGTGGTAATGAATACAGTGAATGGAAGGGGGTGGGAAAGGATGAATGGGAGGTGTAGAGGGGTGCGGGGAGGGAGTCTGGAGGGGGGGGGGATTTGAAATAAAATGATAAGGAAAAAATAACAGATTAAAGTTGGGAAAAATGTAAGAAAAAAAATTAATAAATTTAGGGGATATTGTAAGTGGTGATACACAGTTGTAAGGAAGACATGGATACAGGATAATATGTGGGAAAGGAAGAAGGGGGGGGGGGGGAGATGTTAGGCATAGGGTGCAGGGATGGGAAGTTATCTTAGGTTGAGGTCAGGATGGTTGTGGGACCATAGAAGGTGTTGAAGGGACAACTTGCATCTGCACAGTTCAGAAGTGCTAATGGTGGAGGGGAGGATCCAGGTGGCTTGAGTGGTGAAGCAGCCATTGAAATCCAGAGTGCTGTGCTCAGCTGCATGCTGTGCCACTGGGTGGTCTATCTTGTTTTTTTGCCACAGTTTGGTGTTGGCCATTCATTCTGACAGACAGCTGGTTTGTTGTCATACTGATATAAAATGCTGTGCAATGATTGCAGCAGAGTAGGTATATCACATAGCTGCAGAATTCAACAACTGGAGATAAAACCTGTGTACAGCATGAATCAAGGTAGGTAACTCAAGAGCCAACATCATACTTTGTCTAAAATGTAGATCGTGGATGAGAAGTTAAAATGACAGGACGAAAGCTGACTGCCTGCAGGAAGAAAAAGTATCAACCCACCAATCTACAATACACTAAAACTTCCAGCCTAAAACTTAGGCCAGGGTCCAGGAATTTCACCAAAGTTTAAAAGTTTGAACACACTCGCCTCGTCATCGGCTAAAATATGTGACAAATCTGCACCAAGATCCGCCTCTGTTCTCTTTGCCCGCATATAAGGTACACTCTATTAAAATGTGGTGTATGGTTATCTGTACTTCACAGGTATCACACAACGGGGGCTCCTCTCGTCGGAGGAGGAATCCATGGGTAAATGGACAGTGCCCAATTTGCAGGCGGGTAATAGTGACCTTATCCCTCCCAATGGGCTGCCAGGAGGATTGACATGGATGGGTAGTGGGCTTCAGCAATCACAGCTTGTTATCCGTTACTGACAGCTCTCAACTGCAGAGACCACAGCTGCAATAAGGAAGTTGCATCTTGCAGAGGAATAGGACACCATGCCACTACGCTGTCTCGACAGGCCTCTTTGGCGGCCCGATCGGCTTCCTTGTTTACCGGAATACAAACATACCAACAAAACTTGACATCTTTCCTCCGATGTTGGAGGGGGGTCAGTGCATCCTGTATATCTTGCAATAATGCCACAACTGGATAGAGCTGACGTAATGCCTGTACTGCACTAAGAGAATCAGAGCAGAGAAGAAATCATTTACACCAGTCACTTCTGATCTGCTCCTGTGCTTTCAGAATCGCATAAAGCTCTGCTGAGAAAATAGTATAATTCTCAGGAAGCCGCTTCTGGATGACACAGTCGGGAAAAGCGACGGAGCAGCCGACGGAATTATCTTGTTTTGAACCATCAGTGTAAACCACTGTATAAGTGTGATGCATGTCTAAAATATTAAAAAACACTGACCGAATGGTGAACCGCATCCAGTATCTTCAAATAGGATGGCCGTGCAGACCCATAAATCGTGCATACATAATCGAGCCGTGATGCACAAAGGCTCTATAAAATCAGAGCAGGCAAGTCCTGTCTGCTCCCCATGATGTATGGCTAATACATTTTAAAATGCTTAGCGCTTTGAGGCACCGTCTTTTTCAAATCCTTCAGGTGTGGCAGCCACGAAAGTTTCAAACCTCACTGTGTCTAAAATGTAAAACAGCGTCCCTCAGTTGCAGTTCAGGCAAATTAAAAATGGAACGAGTACGATTAAAAAGTACACAAACAGACTGCTCGGTCGAAAACTTAAAGCCAGTCTTCTCTGCCCATTCATCCAAACGTCGAAGAGTGAGTTGCAACTGACGTGTTGTCATTGCTAGGTTGGATGAAGAGCAGTCATCAACAAATAAAGATAACTTATCAGTACATTTAACAACATATGTAATATTGTTAATAGCTATGGCAAACAAAGTCACACTTAAAACACTGCCCTGATGGACTCCGTTCTCCTGTTCAAAATGATCAGAAAGGGTGTCACCGATTCTGTATCTAAAATAGCGTGGAAAAAGAAAGGACATGATAAAAGTAGGAAGACATCTGCGGAAACCCCAATTGTGGAGCTGTCTGAGAATAAGATGCCACCAGGTAGTGTTGTAGACCTTCTCAATGTCAAAAAATATAGCTAAAAGGTGATGCCTTTGTAGGAAAGCCTGTTGTATGGCCGCCTCCAGTAAGGCCAGGTTATCAAAGGTGGAACGATATCTCCTGAAGCCACACTGGAAGCGACCAAGGAACTGCCTGGATTCTAACATCCAGACGAGAGGGGTTGACCATCTTCTCCAAGGTCTTTCCCACACAGCTAGTGAGGTCAACAATACGATAACTACACGGGATTGTAGAGTCCTTTCCAGGCTTTAAAAGAGGAATTATAAGCGCTTTCCACCAGGAGTCAGGAAAGTGGCCCGACTGCCAAAGTTCATTAAAAAGGGCAAGGAGAATTTCTTTATTTCGGTCATTAAGGTGCTGTACCATGCTGAATGGATCCTGTCATAACCAGGGAAAGTGTCACGAGCTGAACAGATTGCAGAATCGAGTTCCCAAATGGAAAAGGGGCAATTGTATTCTTCATCAATGGTGAACTTAAAATCCAAACTACCCCTCTCCACAGACAGTCTGAGGCGTCTGAAAGCTAGATTCTGACTGACAGTAGAAGTGACTGCGGCGAAATGTTCTGCCATAGTCTGCGCAATCACTTGTGGGTTCGTCTGTAGGGTGCCGTTTCCCATTACAGCAGCAATTAGACACCTTCCTTCTCTCCCGGATATTGTTCTGATGGTCTCCCATATCTGTGAACTTTTGGTGGAACGAGTAATGGTATTGAGGAACATCTGCCATGATCGTTTCTTGCTCTCACGAATTGTTTGTCGAAACCTTGCTCTCGTCACCCAAAAGGCTGCGAGGTTCTCTGCTGTTGGCTGGCTTTTGAACCTACTCAGAGCCGCTTGCCGGGTCCGTATTGCAAAGCGGCATTCGTCACTCCACCGTGGGACGGGGTGCCTTCTCAGTTCACCTGAAGACTGCGAAATAGAAGCCGCAGCGGCGTGGTTGATCGTTTGAGTGACATGGTCCACCCATTCCTGGACATTAACACAACAATAAAGTTCAGCCAGTCTGCCGTAAAGAGTCCAGTTCGCCCTATGAAGCACCCATCGTGGCAGTTGTCTAACGGGCTCCAGTCCATCTGTCTGGCTAATCAATATTGGGAAGTGATCACTTCTGTGAAGGTCAGTGTCCACTTCCCATTGAATCGTAGGGGCTGGAGAGTAAAGCGTGAGGTCTATTGCAGAGAACGACCATGGTGCAGAACAGAAGTGTGTGGGCTGTCTGGTGTTAAGTAAATGGACAGAGGACGTCGTAAGAAGCCTCTCAATTGCTCGACCCCGGGGGCAGATAGTTTCAGACCCCAAAGCACATTATGTGTGTTAAAATCACCATAAAGGATGACAGGGTGGGGGAGCTGCGTATAAGGTCATGAAGGGCTTCCTCATCAGATGCATCAAGTGGGGGCAGATACATGTTACAGACTGTCAATCGATGACGCATCTGAACACACTCTGCAACTGTTTGTAAGGGGGTTTGAATGGGGAGTAAGGACGAGTGGCAGCCTGTGTCTATGAAAACAGCCACTCCGCCTTTAGCTCTCTCACCACTATTGTCATCCTTTCTTTATACGTCAAGCCATGTATCTCAGGGTTGGATGACGGCTTAAAATTCGTCTCTTGTAGATATATACAAAGTGGCCTGCCCTGAGTTAATATGCGAAGTTCCTCCACATGGATCCTGAAACCCTGTAGGTTCCATTGAAGTGTAGGAGCCATCTATTATGGAGGTTGGATTTTAACCTTCTCTTTCCGCCAAGGCGGTGATACTGCACTAGATGGAGGGTCAGTACTGGGGGGAGAAGTTTGCCCCTAAGGGATTTCCGGATCCATAAGCAGTGAAGCAGATTCAGAGGGGAGGTCAGGTCTAATGACCTCTATGTAGTCTGATGGTTTATTACCTGTCTTAACCTGAGCCTGACTTTTTGCTGGTGTCTTTTTCAGCTTGGCAGCCTTTGCAGTGGAGACAGCGCTAGTAGAAGGGGCTGTGTTGGCCTTTTGAATAACTACTGTCTTGGAAGGTAGTAAGCTCGGCGCAGCGCCCTCTACTGAAGAGTGCGCTGACAGGAGCTTTGTCAGATGAACATTTTGAGTCTTCAGACACGGTAACAGCTGCTGCCTTGTACGTGCACTGGCAGGTACAGGTGTTCATACTGACACTAACGACCCCTGTTTGCGTAGCAACATCGGCCTTGGAAACCAACTTCTGAACAACTGCAGCAAAAATGTTACAAACGAAGGAGGCTGCATGGCCATCAAAATTTTCTTGGCATCACCATAGAAAATGCGCTTTGTTGTTTTAATCATTTGCACTTTCTTTTCCTCCAAGTACACACTGCAATCCCTGCTCCGAACTGGATGTTCACCAGAGCAGTTCACACACTTTGGAAATGGTGAACAATCTACTCTGTCATGTGCTGCCTTACCACATTGTCCACAAGTAGCTTCGCCCTTGCAACCGATGGTGGTCTGCCCAAAACGCTGACACTTAAAGCAGCTCATCGGGTTCACCCTCTGGTCAGATTCCAGGATCAGGAGACACCAGAAGGTACCACATAGATTTTATAATGGTACGTCATGGATTTCAGAACCAGATTTTAAACTGTAAGACATACCCAGGTTGCAGATATAGACTGTGACCATATCTTATTGGTTATGAACTGTAAATTGAAAAACCACAGAAAGGTAGGAATATAAGCAGATGGAACCTGGATAAATTGAAGGAACCTGAAGTTCTTGAAAATTTTAGAGGAAGATTTAGGCAACAACTGACAGAAGGGGGGGGGGATATCACAGGAATACTAAATTTAATTAACGAAAGGAGAAGATATAAGAATGCAGTTAATGAAGCAGGTAAATTGGAGCACAGATGATTAAGATTGCAAGGAAGTGCAAAAGGGCTAAGCAGGAGTGGCTAGAAGCCAAATGATAAGTTGTAGAAGAATATATGACTACGGGAAAAATAGATACCGCCTACATCAAAATAGGAGACATCTGGAGACAAGAAAAATAACTGTATGAATAGCAAGAACTCAGATGGTAACCCTGTTCTTAGAAAAGAAGGGAAATATGAAAGGTGGAAGGAGTATACAGAGGGGCTCTACAAGGGAGGTGAACTTCGAGACAATATTGTAGGAAGGGCAGATGAATATGAAATAGGAAATACTATATTGAGCGTTTTTAGTAGTTACAGGGGCAACAGTCTGGATGATTGACTGAGCTGGCCTTGTAACATCAGCTAATGTGGCTTTGCCATGCAGTTACTGCATACGGCTGAAAGCAAGGGGAAACTACAGCCATAAATTTTCCCAAGGACATGCAGCTCTACTGTATGAATATATGATGAAGGCATTCTCTCGGGTAAAATAGTCCCCCATTCGGATCCCTGGGCAGGGACTACTCAAGAGGATGTCGTCATCAAGAAAAACAAAACGCATTTTACAGATTGGAGCATGTAATGTTCTCTCTCTCAATCAGGTAGGTAAGATAGAAAAATTGAAATGGATAGGTTAAAATTAGATATGATAGGGGTTACGAAAATTCGGTGGCAGGATGAACAGGATTTCTGGTCAGGTGAGTACAGGGTTATAAATACAAAATCAGTTGGTGGTAACGCAGGAGTAGGTCTGATGATAAATAAGAAAATAGAAATGGGGGTAAGTTACTATTAACAGCATAGTGAACACATTATTGTAGCAAAGATAGAGACGAAGTTAACATCAACCACAGTAGTACAAGTTTGTATACTAAATAGATCTGCCGCTGAGGAGGAGATCAAAAAATGTGTGAGGAGATAAAATAAATTATTCAGACCATTAAAGAAGAAGGAAAATTAATTGTGATGGGGGACTGGAACTTGATAGTAGGAAAGGGAAGAAAAGGAAATGTAGTAGGTGAATATGGACTGGGGAAAAGGAATGAAAGAGGAGATCGCCTGAGAGAATTTTGTGTAGAGCACAATTTTATCATCACAAACACTTGGTTTAATCATTGGGAAATAAGGTTATATATATGAAAGAGACCAGGAGACACTGTGAGGTAGCAGATTGACTTTGTAATGGTAAGGCAAATCTTTAGAAACCAGGTTTTCAACTGGAAGACATATCCAGGGGCAGATATAGACTCTGACCATAACTTACTGGTTATGAACTGTTGATTAAAACTTCAGAGGCTGCAGAAAGGTAGAAAAGTTAGGAGATGAACCTGGACAAAATGAAGGAACCAGAGGTGGTCGAGGGTTTCAGAGGAAGCATTAGGCAAGTATTGGCTGAAATGAAGGAAAGTAATACAGTAGAAGAAGAATGGGTAACTGTGAGAGATAGAGTAGTGAAGGCTGCAGAGGGTCTTATAGGCAGAAGGACAAGGTCTGATAGAAATCCTTGGATAACGCAGGAGATACTGAACTTCATTGATGAACAGAGAAAATATAAAAATGCCTCAAGTAAAGCAGGCAAAAGGCAGTACAGTCACCAGAAAAATGAGGTTGACAGGAAGTGCAGACTAGCTAACCATGAGTGACTGGAGGAGAAATGCAAGTCAGTAGAATAATGTATAACTAGGGGAAATATAGATACTGCCTATGGGAAAATAAGAGTTATTTGGAGACAAGAAAAGCAGCTGTATGAATATAAAGAACTCAGACGGAAAACCAGTACTAAGCAAAGAAGGGAAAGCTGGAAGGAATATACAGAAGGCCTGTACAAAGGAAATAAACTTGAAGGCAGTATTATTAAAGAGGAAGATGAAGTAGAAGAAGATGAGATAGGAGATACTATACTGTGAGAATAATTTCACAGAGCACAGAGCACTAAAAGGTATGTGTAGAAACAAAGCTTATGGAGTAGATGTAGTCTGAACTGCTTTTATTGTTAGGAGAGCCAGTCCTGAAGAAATTGTTCCATCTGGTATGCAATATAGAGACAGGAGAAATACCCTCAGACTTCAAGAAGAATATAGTGATTCCAATTCCTAAGAAAGCAAGTCAGACAAATGTGGAAATTACAGAACTATCAGTTTAATAATTCATACTTGCAAAATACTAACACGGATTATTTACAGACAAATGGAAAAACTGGTGGAATCTGACCTTGGAAAAGATCAATTTGGATTTATAAGAAATGCAGGAACATGCAAGGCAATACTCACATTATGACTTATCTTAGAAGATAGATTTAGGAAAGGGAAACCTACATTTTTAGCATTTGTGGATCTGGAGAAAGCTTTTGACAATGTAGACTGGAATACACATTTTCAGATTCTGAAGGTAAAATATAGGGAAAAAAGAATGATATTCAACTTATACAAAAACCAGACAGAAATTATTAGAGTCGAAGGTCATCAAAGGGTCACAGTGGTTGGGAAGGGAATAAGACAGGGTTGTAACCTTTCCCCAAAGTTGTTCAATCTTTACATTGAGCAAGCTGTGAAGAAATGCAAGGAGAAATTTGTTGAGGGAGTTAAAGTCCAGGGAGAGGGAATAAAAACATTGCAGTTTGCTGAGGACATACTAATTCTGTCAGAGACCGCAAAAGATATGGAAGAGCAATTGAATGGGGTGGACAGTGTCTTGAAAGGAAGATATAAGATGAACATTCACAAGAGTAAAACAAAAGTAATGGAATGTAGCGTCAGAAAATCTGGTGATGCTGAAGGAATTAGATTAGGTAATGAGACACTAAAAGTAGTAGATTAGTTTTGTTATTAGGGTAGCAAGACACCTTTGATGGCCGAAGTAAAGAAGGTATAAAATACAGAATGGCTATAGGAAGAAAAGCATTAATGAAGAAGTGAAATTTGTTGACATCAAATATTAGTTTAAATGTTAGGAAGTACTTTCTGAAAGCATTTGTCTGGAGTGTAGCATTGTATGGGACTGAAACGTGGACAATAAGGAGTGCAGACAAAAAGATGATAGAAGCATTCAAAATGTGGTGGGGCACATTCTGGAAGATAAAGTATCTTCAGCTTAGCATTAGAAGGAAGTGTGTGGGGTAAAAATCGTAGATGGAGTCCGAGGGATGAATACAGTAAGCAGATTCAAAAGGATGTATGTTGCTGCATCAGACCAGTCTGCTGACTGAAGATCATGAGAACAACAATAACAACAAACATTCCAGTGTCTCCTAGTCTCCTCCATTTGTACAACTTTCTTTCATGATTCCTGAACCAAGTGTTTGTTATGACTAAATTGTGTTCTGTACAAAATTCTACCAGATGGCTTCCTCTGTCATTCCTTTTTTTCGGTCCATATTCACCTACTATTTTTCCTTCCCTTCCTTTTCCTACTACTGAATTCCAGTCCCCCATCACAATTAAGTTTTCCTCTTCCTTAACTGTCTGAATAATTTCATTTAACCCCTCATACAAAATTTTGATCTCCTCGTCATCGGCAGAGCTAGTGGGCATATAAACTTCTACTACTGTGGTCGGTGTTGGGTTCATATCTATCTTCACTACAAGAATGTGATCACTGTACTGCTCATAGTGGTTTACCTGCATTTCTATTTTCTTATACCTTATTAGACCTAATCCCTTAATACCCCCAACTGATAATCCTGTATTCGCCTGACCGGAAATCCTGTTCCTCTTTCCACCTAACTTTACTAATCCGTACTATATCTAACTCCAACCTATCCATTTCCCTTTTTAAATTATCTAACCTCCCTACCTGATTAAGGGTTAGAACATTCCAAGGTCCAATCCATAAATGCCAGTGTTGTCTTTCCTGATGATCACATCCTCCTGAGTACTCCCCGCCCGGAGATCCGAATGGGGGACTATTTTACCTCCGAAATATTTTACCGAAGAAGACGCCATCATCACATATTTATACAGTAGAGCTTGCATGTCCTCAGGAGAAGTAACGACTGTAGTTTCCCCTTGCTTTCAGTCATTCGCAGTAACTGTATGGTAAAGCCACATTAACTGATGTTACAGTCAATCGTCCAGACTGGTACCACTGTAACTACCGAAAAGGCTGCTGCTCCTCTTCACGAACCACACATTTGTCTGGCTTCTCCATAGATAACCCTACAGTACAGCTATGTGTATCATTGAGGCAAGTAAGCCACCCCACCTCGGCAATGTTTGTGGTTCAGGAGGGCATATTTAACAAATATGCAAGAATAAAGCCCTTGTAGTTAGATATACTAATGAAATTTAGTAAGGATAGGATAGGATAGGATGTTTTGGGCGCACAACAGCAAGGTTTTTAGCGCCCTGACAGGAGAATTAAAAAACAGTAAATGAAGTAAGCCATGGCAACAACACGAACACATATTGCAAATCAGCGATGTAAAGTGGCAGACCGCAGTACCCAACCTTACAAGTCCTTAAAAAGAAAATGTCGGAGTATAGGGGGACTCTGATCGCTGATGGGAGAGGCATCAGCGAGCCGTCCTGTAACACACTAAAATCTCCTGCCTAAGAGCTTAGGCCAGAGTCGGGAACGTTCACAAAATTGTAAAACGTTCGTCACTCGCACCTCGTCGTCAGCTAAAACAATGGGTAGGGCACGACTAAGATTAGCCACTGCCCTCTCAGCACGATATAAAATACACTCAATTAAAATGTGGCGTATAGTGATTTGCACGCCACAAGCATCACAAATCGGTGGATTCTCCCGACGGAATAAAAAGCTGTGGGTCAAAGGGCTGTGTCCAATGCAAAGTCGCGTCAGTGTCACTTCGAAACGTCTACGAGGCTGGCAGGAGGTTCGCCACGGTCGGACAGTTGGTTTAACCAACCGCAGTTTATTACCTGTCGCTGCCAGCCACGTCTCCTCCCACAACTGAAGGGACCTCTGGCGCAGCACCGAGTAGACGTCCCGCAAGGGAATGGCACACTCCGTGACATTTGGGTCACCGCAGGCCGCCTTGGCAGCCACATCAGCCGCTTCATTTCCGCATATCCCAACATGCCCAGGTACCCAAAGAAATGACACCTCTTTACCCCGCCGTTGGAGGAGGTAAAGTTGGTCATGGATCAATTGTGATATAGGTTCAGCCGGGTACATGACCAGCAGTGACTGGAGGGCACTAAGGGAATCTGAGCAGAGTAGAAATTTTTTACTTCGACCACGACGGATGTGTTCCAGTGCCTGGAGGATAGCATGCAGCTCTGCCGAAAAAACTGAGTAGGCAGCGGGCAGGCGCATCCCTATCAGGTGACCTGGAAACACTGCAGAACACCCCACCGAGTCCCCTTGTTTCGATCCATCAGTGTACACAATTGTAAAATCACGATGCTTGTTTAAAATGTCGTAAAATTCTGACCGAAACATCATGTCCGGGGTGCAATCTTTTTTAAAACTGGTTAAATCTAAAAGGAGGCTGGGTCTCTGTAATAACCAAGGGGGATAACGACTCCATCCTCGATGCAAAACAGTAAAACCTGAAACGCCCATATCTAAAAAACAGTCCTTAGCACGTATCCCAAAAGGCCTCGTAGCTCGAAGCCGATTTCGAAACAACCGTTCCATAGGCGGCCGAGCGACAATATCATAAGCAGGTGTATACGGGGTGGACAACGCTGCATACGCCTGACGCACCATGAGGAGCTGTCGCTGTATGGAAAGCGGTGGCTCAGCAGCCTCGGCGCAAAGGCTCGGTATAGGGCTGGTGCGAAATGCCCCTTTAGCCAACCGAATCCCCTCATGGTGCACCACGTCCAACATTTTGAGGTAGGAAGGTCTTGCAGACCCATACACCGTGCAGCCGTAATCAAGTCGGGATCGTACAAACGCTCTATAAAACTGGAGCAGACGAGTCCTGTCAGCTCCCCATGAAGTGTGACTAAGACACTTTAAAATACTTAGTGCTTTGAAGCACCGTCTCTTCAAGTCTTTAAGATGTGGCAACCAAGTAAGCTTACAGTCAAATGTAAGACCCAGAAAACGCACAGTGTCTTTAAAATTCAGAACAGTGTCCCTCATCCGTAGTTCGGGTAAGTTAGAAATAGAACGCGAACGGTTAAAAATAACACACACAGACTTCTCGGTTGAAAATTTAAAACCGGTCTTCTGTGCCCATTCGTCCAGCCGTTGGAGAGTGAGCTGCAACTGACGTGTTGTCGTTGCAAGGCTGGAGGAAGAACAGAAGACAGAGAAGTCATCAACAAACAGGGAACACTGGACAGGACGTTTCACAACAGAAGTAATACCGTTAATAGCAATAGCGAACAACGTCACACTTAAAACACTACCCTGAGGGACACCATTCTCTTGCTCAAAGTGGTCAGAGAGCACGCCACCAACGCGATACCTAAAATAACGTGGAGAAAGGAAAGACCGAATAAAAATGGGAAGACAACCTCTAAATCCCCAGTCGTGAAGCTGCTGAAGTATGACGCCGCCAAGTAGTATCATAGGCCTTCTCGATATCAAAAAATACGCCCAAAAGGTGGTGACGTCGCAGGAAAGCCTGTTGGAGAGCCGCCTCCAGAGAGGCCAGGTTATTGAAGGTGGAACGATACCTCCTGAACCCACACTGGAAGCGACTAAGGAGCTGCCTGGATTCCAACATCCAGACAAGGCGGCGGTTGACCATCCGCTCTAAGGTCTTTCCAATGCAACTAGTAAGGGCAACACTACGATAGCTGCTTGGGCACGTATGATCTTTCCCAGGTTTTAGAAGGGGGATTAAAATTGCTTCTCTCCACAAATCAGGAAAGTGACCTGACGACCAAATGGCATTAAAAAGATTCAGGAGGACAACTTTATTTCGCTGTGTTAGGTGCCTCAGCATACTGTAGTGAATGCTATCATTGCCAGGGGATGTGTCATGCGCCACAGACAAAGCAGAATCCAGCTCCCACAGTGTGAAAGGGCAGTTGTAATCCTGATGACCAGTGGACCTGAAGTCCAAATTGCCCTTCTCAGCAACCACTCTGTGGCGCTGGAAGACCGGATCCTGATTGGCAGTAGCTGTAACATTGGCAAAATACATAGCCATGGTCTGGGCAATTTCTCGCGGGCTGGTGTGGAGAACGCCATTCCCCATGATAGCAGTCACTTGACACCTCCCCCCTTTCCCAGAAATCCTCCGTATGGTCTCCCATACAGTGGAACTTTTAGTGGAGCGGGTAACGGTACTCAGGAACTGTTGCCAAGATCTCTTTCGGCTCTCTCGTATAATTTGGCGACATTTTGCCCTCGCCATCCGAAAGGCCGCGAGGTTGTTTGCAGTTGGCCGACTCTTAAATCTACGCAGAGCTGCACGCCTGGCCCTAATCGCTGAGCGACACTCGGCCGTCCACCAAGGGACAGGCTGCCGTTTTGGTCGTCCTAACGACATCGGCATAGATGCATCAGCAGCACTGTGTATAGTTTGAGTGATACAGTCCACCCATTCCTGGACATTGCCACGAATTTCTAGTTCAGCGAGTTGGCTGAACAATGTCCAGTCGGCTTTACTGATCACCCAATGAGATGGTCTGCATTCAGGCTCTACACCGTCTGGCAGGTGAAGCCAGATGGGGAAATGGTCACTACCATGCAGGTCATCGACCACTTCCCAGTGTGTAGAGTGGGCGAGGGCTGGAGAACAAAGCGAGAGATCTATGGCTGAGAACGACCCCGTTGCAGTACAAAAATGTGTGGGCTGTCCCGTGTTCAATAAATGTGCGCTCGATGACAAGAGAAGCCTCTCGGTCGCTCGACCCCTGGGGCAGGTTCTAGCAGAGCCCCAAAGCACGTTGTGTGCATTAAAATCCCCACAGAGGATAAAAGGGTGGGGGAGCTGCATCAGAAGGTCTTCGAGGGCCGCTACATCAAACGTGTCGTGAGGCGGCAGGTAGAGGGAGCACACTGTCAAACGGTGGCGCACATAGACGGAAACTGCAACGGCTTGTAACTGTGTAGTGAGAGAGAGGGGCTCAGAGTGATACGCCGTATTAGCAAAAATTGCCACTCCGCCTTTCGCTCTCTCTCCACTAAGATCGTCCTTACTGTGGAGTACATAGCCACGGAGCTCAGGGTTGTCAGTGGTTTTGAAGTTCGTCTCTTGAAGGCATATACAAATTGGTCTACCCGCTGGCTAGACATCATTTTCAGAGTCCTAAAACTCCAACGACAATCAATAGATTGAAACAACCTCAAAATTTAGTAAATATTGGAGAATAGAGCCCTTAACAACATACAGATAGAAACAATATTTTTTTTTGCTGGAACTACTTAATGTGAGGTCAACAAAAGAATTTTTCTTGACTCAAAATCACCCTACATGACTGTGTGTCACCCATTAGACTCTCTATTTCTGGACACCACCAACTGCAGCCTCTAAGACATTCAGTCTACCCTTTTTTTTCTTCATGTTATTTTTCCTAGGTCTTGTTGACCTTGGCCAGACCTTGTGGCATTCTTCTCCTGGATTTCTTGTGACACGTCCTTCTTGGCATATAGCTCTGCTGACTTGCCTGTTTCAGGTAGGAGCGACCGATGACCAAGGAGTTTAGTCCCCTTAATCATTGTATAGCTTGGGCATCTTCAGGGTATGATCTGCTTTGATAGAGAAATGATGCCAAAGATCTCTCTTTTTTTTTTTTTTTTTTTTTTTTTGCAATTTATTAATTTTTTTTTATTATTGCAGAACTAGTTTCAGCAGTGTAGCTGCCTCTTCAGATGCTTCATTTACATAAAATAACTATAAGCTTGAGGTCACTTATGATTAGTGCTGTAGTTTAGAAAAGGCTTGTTTCATATTGAATTTTAAATAAATATCAATCTAAGAGAGTTATGCAAAATAACATTTTAACAATATTTTATGTGGAATATGTCTCGTAGAATACTCCACATATTATTTAATAATATAGTGAGGACAGTTTACTACTCACCGCAAAGACGTGGCGACGAGCTGCGACAGGCACATACAAAAGACACACACATACAACACATTCAGCTATCGGCCATGGCCTTCTTCAGAAATAGAGCACTCACGCAATCACACAGGCACCCAACACAGTCATACAACCATCACCTCCGACTGCCACACTTCGAATCACGCTCTGCAGCGAATCGGGGACGGGACGGGAGGGGAGGGGATAGAAAGGTTACGTCACGGTGGTGGGGATGGGTTAGATGGGAATAACGAGATGCAGCTTAGGAATGGAGTGGGGAGGCGGGTGAGGGGAGAAAATAAAATAAAATAAAGTAAAATAATTCATGTACACTGCAAGTGCACAAGACCACATACACACACACACACACACACACACATATACATATACACACACACGAGCACACATTCACACACCACTCAAATCAGGCGAGGTTTGGGATACAGAGGTAGGAACTGTAAGGTATGGAAGGGGGGGGGGGAAATAATAATAATAATAACAATAATAATAATAATAATAATAATAATAATAATAATGAAGTTATCGTAGGTTGAGGCCTGGTTGATTTCGGGATCGGAGAATGTATTGTAGGGATAACTCCCATCTGTGCAGTTCAGAAAAGCTGGTGGTGGATGGGAGGATCCAGATGGCCCGGGTTGTGAAGCAGCCATTGAAATCAAGCATGTGCTCCGCTGCATGCTGTGCCACAGGGTGGTCCACCTTGTTTTTGGCCACAGTTTGGCGGTGGCCATTCATCCTAATGGACAGCTGGTTGGTGGTCATGCCAATATAGAAAGCTGTACAGTGCTTGCAGCACAGTTGGTAAATTAAGTGGCTGCTTTCACAAGTGGCCCGGCCTCTGATAGGGTAGGATAAGCCTGTGACAGGACTGGAGTAGGAAGTGCTGGGTGGGTGGATTGGACAGGTCTTGCAGCGGGGTCTTCCACAAGGATATGATCCCTGTGGCAGTGATTCATCCTTATGCCACCCCGAAACCCAGCTCACTGCCACAGGGATCATATCCTTGTGGAAGACCCCGCTGCAAGACCTGTCCAATCCACCCACCCAGCACTTCCTACTCCAGTCCTGTCACAGGCTTATCCTACCCTATCAGAGGCCGGGCCACTTGTGAAAGCAGCCACTTAATTTACCAACTGTGCTGCAAGCACTGTACAGCTTTCTATATTGGCATGACCACCAACCAGCTGTCCATTAGGATGAATGGCCACCGCCAAACTGTGGCCAAAAACAAGGTGGACCACCCTGTGGCACAGCATGCAGCGGAGCACATGCTTGATTTCAATGGCTGCTTCACAACCCGGGCCATCTGGATCCTCCCATCCACCACCAGCTTTTCTGAACTGCACAGATGGGAGTTATCCCTACAATACATTCTCCGATCCCGAAATCAACCAGGCCTCAACCTACGATAACTTTATTATTATTTCCCCCCCCCCCCCCTTCCATACCTTACAGTTCCTACCTCTGTATCCCAAACCTCGCCTGATTTGAGTGGTGTGTGAATGTGTGCTCGTGTGTGTGTATATGTATATGTGTGTGTGTGTGTGTGTGTGTGTGTGTGTGTGTGTGTGTGTGTGTGTATGTGGTCTTGTGCACTTGCAGTGTACATGAATTATTTTACTTTATTTTATTTTATTTTCTCCCCTCACCCGCCTCCCCACTCCATTCTTAAGCTGCATCTCGTTATTCCCATCTAACCCATCCCCACCACCGTGACGTAACCTTTCTATCCCCTCCCCCTCCCCTCCCGTCCCCGATTCGCTGCAGAGCGTGATTCGAAGTGTGGCAGTCGGAGGTGATGGTTGTATGACTGTGTTGGGTGCCTGTGTGATTGCGTGAGTGCTCTATTTCTGAAGAAGGCCATAGCCGATAGCTGAATGTGTTGTATGTGTGTGTCTTTTGTATGTGCCTGTCGCAGCTCGTCGCCACGTCTTTGCGGTGAGTAGTAAACTGTCCTCACTATATTATTTATTCCAACCTGGACTTTCCACATATTATTTATGTTTATTTCAAATGTAAGATGAAACAAGCCATTTTTTAACTACAGCACTCGTCATAAGGGACCACAAGCTTATTTTATTGAAATGAGGTGTCTGAAGATAGCAGATAGACTGCTGGAACTAGTTGTGCAGTAAAAAAGTGATCTTTGGCATCATTTCTGTGACATTAATCACACTCTGCACACTCTTGCAACTGATTTATTTCAAAATATATTTTAACACCTTTAAAAAGAGCGCTGAAAACTAGCAAATGCAAGGAACAGTACTTTGTACTCTAGTATGGTTGAATCAACCTGCTTTAAGTCCTACAGTTCCCTTTATTTTAACAATGGAAAATCCGATTTGAACGTCAATAGTGGAAGATATATAACAACTTGCTGAGCTGTTGACAGGCACGAAAAATAGACATTCACATTCACAAGACTTAAATTTTCTGCCATGGTCTTGATCAGGAAAAGAAACAGAGATATTCACACAATCACTCAGACAACTCCAGTGCCACAAGCATCTTCACCGTGAGTGAGGTGTGGTGTGGAGGGGGAAGGATGCCAGGTAAGGGTAAGGATGGGAAGTTTCATGTTGCTTGATGGTTTGTAAAGGCTTTGATAAGTGTGAACGTGAGATGCAGCATTTAATAAAGTGTAGGGGACTGGAGGATTTGAAATGATAGAAATAAAAAAGTAATTATTTAAGGGAATATGTAAAATCGATAAGCGGGTCAAAGCCCACTGTCCAGTCACTAGTTGATCATTCCGGGGCAGTAATAGAAGAAAGCAAACGGAAAGGTGAAGTTCTAAATTTAACCTTTAAGAAATCTTTCACGCAGGAGGACCGCACAAATATACCATCATTTGATCAACGTACTAATTCCGAAATGGGGGACATAGCAATTTCCGGTGTAGAGAAGCAGCTGAGAGAGCTAAATACGAAAAAGTCTGCTGGTCCGGATGGAATACCAGTTCGGTTTTACAAAGACTATTCTGCGGCATTGGCCCCCTACTTAGCTTGCATTTATAGCGAATATTTAATTCAGCGCAAAGTTCCTAGTGATTGGAGAAAAGCGCAGGTGACTCCCGTGTATAAGAAAGAAAAGAGAACTGACCCATACAATTACAGGCCAATATTGTTGACATCGGTTTCATGTAGAATTTTGAAGCATATTCTCAGTTTCAATATAGTAAATTTCCTTGAAACGGAAAAGCTTCTTTCCATGAATCAGCACGGGCTTAGGAAACATCGTTCATGTGAAACTCAGCTTGCCCTTTTCACACATGACATCTTGCGAGCCATGGACGAAGGGCAACAGGCGGATTGTGTTTTTCTCGACTTCAAAAAGGCGTTCGACGCGGTGCCACACTGCAGACTGCTAACGAAGATACGAGCTTATGGAATAGGTTCACAGATTTGTGACTGGCTGGAAGACTTCCTAAGTAATAGAACGCAGTACGTTGTTCTCGATGGCGAGTGTTCATCAGTGACGAGTGTATCGTCAGGCGTGCCCCAGGGGAGTGTGATAGGACCGCTATTATTTTCTATCTATATAAATGATCTGATGGACAGAGTAAGTTGTAATTTGCGGCTGTTTGCTGATGATGCTGTGGTGTATGGGAGGGTGTCGTCTGTAACTGACTGTAATAGCATACAGGATGACTTAGACAAAATTTCTAGTTGGTGCGAAGAATGGCAGCTAGCTCTCAATGTAGAAAAATGTAAGGTGATGCGCATGAGTAGGAAAAACAATCCTATAATGTTCGAATACAGCATTAGTAGTGAGCTTCTTGATGCTGTCGCGTCGTTCAAATATCTAGGCGTAACATTGCAGAGCGATATGAAATGGAACGAGCATGTAAGGACAGTTGTGAGTAAGGCGGACAGCCGACATCGGTTTATTGGGAGAATTTTGGGAAGATGTACTTCACCTGTAAAGGAGACCGCGTATAAAACTCTTGTACGACCACGTCTTGAGTATTGCTCAAGTATTTGGGACCCGCAGCAGATCGGTTTGAAGGAAGACATAGAGGCGGTTCAGACGCTAGTAGCTAGATTTGTTACCGGCAGGTTCGACCAATGCGCGAGTGTCACGGAAATGCTCCGGCAACTCAATTGGGCAACTCGCTGGAAGAAAGACGACGTTCTTTTCGTGAATTTCTGTTAAGTAAATTTAGAGGGCCGGAATTTGAAGCTGAGTGTAGTACGATCTTGCTGCCGCCTACTTACATTTCGCGTTAAGATCACAAAGACAAGATAAGAGAAATTAGGGCTCGTACGGAGGCATATAGGCATACTTTTTTTCCTCGTTCAATTTGGGAGTGGAATAGGAAAGGAAATGCCTAGTAGTGGTACAGTGTACCCTCCGCCACCCACATTACGGTGAATTGCGGAGTATGTATGTAGATGTAGATGTAGATTGTAATGAGGGACACACAGTTGCAAGATGGACATGATGATGATGATTTCGTGTGGCATTTTTGGCTGTTAGACCCCATCTGGGATCGTGTTCGGCATGCCTGGTGGAAGTCCTTAGGGCACATTGATGATGATGATGATGATGATGACACAACACTCAGTCCATGAGTGGAGAAAATCTCCAACCCAATCAGGAATTGAACCCGGGCCCCATGCGTGGCACTCTTCCACGCTGTCCACTAAACTACTGAGGCAGACAAAGTAGACATGAATTGTAGGGATACAGGATAATGAGTGACGAAGGATGGGGGGGGGGGGGGGACGTGGGAAGGTGCAATAATAGTGTCTAGGGACGGTGAGTTATCTTAGGTTGAGCCCAGGATGGTTGTGGGACCGTAAACATGTTGAAGGGATAACTTCCATCTGTGCAGTTCAGAAAAGAGCCGGTGGTGGAGGGGACGATCCATGTGGCTCAGGTAGTAAAGCAGCTATTGAAATCCAGAGTGCTGTGTTCAGCCACATGCTGTACCACAGAGAGGTTCACCTTGCTTTTTGCCGCAGTTTGATTGTGACCTGATGGGCAGCTGGTTTGTTGTCATACCAATATAAAACACACTGCATTGATTGCAGCAGAGTTGGTAAATCATGTGGCTGCTTTCACAGGTGGTCTGACCTCTGATGGGGTAAGATAAGCCTATGACTGGAATAGGAAGTGCTGGGTGGATGGATTGGGCAGGTTTTGCATCGGGGTCTTCCACAGGGATACGGTGGTGGAAGACCACTTTAGGAGGAGTCGGAAGGATCTTGGGTAGGAGGTGTCTCATTTCAGTGCATGATGACGAGTAATCAAAGCCCTGAGGAAGGATGCGATGTAATTGTTCTGGTGCGGGGTGGTATTGCGTGACTAGGAGGACACTCCTTTGGTGGAGTTGGAGGTAGGATTAGTGGTGTGTAGGGATATGGCACAGGTAATCTGTTTGCAGACTAGACCAGGAGGGTAATGTCTGTCTCTGAAGGCCTCTGTGAGGCTTTTGGCATATTGGGTAAGGTACTTCTTATCACCGCAAATTTGCCATCTATGCATGGCAAGGCTGTATGGGAGGGATTTTTTTTTATGTGAAATGGATGGCAGCAGCAGCAGCCAAAATGCAAGTACTTTTGGTAATGTGGATGGAGCCATCGGTGAGATGGAGGTTAACATCCAGGAAGGTGGCTTGCTGGGTTGAGAAAGAAAGTGAAACTCATGGGGACGAAGGAGTTAAGGTTATGAAGGATCGAGGATAGGGTGTTATGGCCTTGAGTCCAAATCATGAAAAAATCATCTAATGAACTTGAACCAGACCAGGTGTTTGGGGTTTTGGTAGGCTAGGAAGGTTTCCTCTAGATGACCCATAAATAGGTTGCCATATGAGGGTGCCATACGGGTGACCATGGCAGTGCTGCAGATTTGATTGTATACTTTTCCTTCAAACAAAAAGTAATTGTTTGTTAGGATATAATTGGCAAGAGTTAAAAAGGAGTGAGGTAGTGGGCTTGGTGTCTGAAGGACATTAAGAAAGGTAGTGTTCGAGAGCATTAAGACCATGGGCATGTAGGATATTGGTGTACATTGAAGTGGCATCAACAGTGACAAGGGTGACTTAAATTTTCGGCTATGGCCTTCATCAGAAAAAGTAACACATACATTAATAAAGTCTCTCTCTCTCTCTCTCTCTCTCTCTCTCCTCTCTCTCTCTCTCTCTCTCTCTCTCTCTCTAACACACACACACACACACACACACACACACACACACACACAGAGAGAGAGAGAGAGAGAGAGAGAGAGAGAGAGAGAGAGAGAGAGAGAGAGAGAGAGAGACTTTATTAATGTATGTGTTACTTTTTCTGATGAAGGCCATAGCCGAAAATTTAAGTCGTGTGAATGTGATTGTCTTTTTTTTGTGCCTGTCAGTAGCGGAGTTCCTTTTTGTAAGTTATGTTAGCTACAATATAAGACTGGTGGACTCGAGTGAAACCTTTTCACTGCCCAACAATGACCAATTAGTATTTATTTGCAGTATTGCAGCTTTTTGGTGTATAAACTTACAATTCAGATTGTTAAATTTACAGACATGAGGGTTAAATTTTATTGTACTAAGATGAAAAGTATTAGAGCAAGTGCATGTGCAACTGTTGGAGAGGAAACTAAAAGGGTAATTAGAGTATGAAAACAGGTAAGAGGGAAGAGTAATAAAATTAAGAGTAATGGAGGTCCAGCAAGTGATATATGTAACTTTTGCCATAGAATGCAGCACCAAATGTAAAAAAAAGTGCTGCAGACATCAAAACAAAGAATAAGTTAACAATTGAACTTGTATCACGTAAAATAAGAGCTAAATCTATTCATAAATTGATGAAGCAAGCCCCTGAATGTAACCAGACATTTACCTATGATTTACAGCAGGCATAGGCTCTCAAAAAATTATCTATTAATAAGGCATACAGTGCCAGACAAATATCTCTGTACTCCTCGTGTATAACAAATTTAGCAGGTACAGTACCAAAGTTTTACATTTGGAATAAAAGCACAGTCAGCCACCACTTGTTTATTAAAGAAATCGAGCATTGATACATTGTGATGTGGCTGTGTACGTGGATTATACCACCACACAAAATTCTTAAGGATACAGGGTACTTATAAATGGTAGAGAAATCCAATTTTTATGACAGATTCTGTAGTCTTTCCTGGTTATATTGATATATACATTATAGAGTTTCAAATGAAAAATGACCCATATATACCAAATTTTAAAGTTATGGTCATGTGTATCGCCACACCCCTTTACCGAAAAGCGAAAGAAAGTGGTCCAGGGGTGATAAGGGCTACTTCATTCCTCCTGAGAGGCTTGCAGGAGGATCACCATGGACAGACAGTGGGCTTTAGCAACCACAGCTTGTTATTTGCCAGTGAAAGCTATTCCTCCACCAACAGTTGCAGGGACTGCAGCCATAATGAAGAAGTGATATTCTGCAAGGGAAGCAGGCACATTGTTATTTCAGGTGCCCTGCAAGCTGCAACCACGTTGTAGAACATTAAAAGCAGCCAATTCCACACACGAATTCCACACGACCTCGTCGCTGATTATGAAAGAGCCTTTCGATTGGAGGCCGAGCACTGATATGGTATGTTGGTGTCAAAGGTGTGGACAGAGTTTTATATGTCTGGCACACCATGAGTAGCCATCAGCACAAAGACTTGGTATAGGGCTCATCCTAAATGCCTAAGTTGCATTTTTGTTGATGAAAAACATGCTTCTAGAATGACATTTTGTCACTTGGTACGGCATGTATCCTTTTATTTTATTCCAGCAGTGAATTATCTTGTCTTTGGAGCTGTGGTGAAGTTTTAACTATCAATAAAATAATGTCCAAGTAATAAAATGCTTCGATACAAACATTTGTGTTGTGCATGAAATACATGACATAAAAAAATCAATAGGTCAACCAAAAATTTTAAAATACATATTTTGATGTTTACTGCACTGTATTAATACACACAACACTCAAATTTTAATTTTTCCAAGGCTAATTTCATAATGTGGAACTAAAAGAGTTAAAAGTGAGCCCAGAGCCCCTCATCTGCAATTCAGGTAAATTAGAAACAGTATGTTAAAAAAACACACACACAGACTTCTCGGTGGAAAAAACTGAAAACCAATCTTTCTTGCTCATTCATGCAGCTGTTAAAGAGTGAGCTGGAACTGACACATAGTCATTGCTTGGAAGAAGAGCAAAAGACAGAGAAGTCATCCACAAATAGAGAACACTGGACAGAACTTTTCATGACAGACATGATGCTATCAATTGCTATAGCAAACAAAGTTACACTTAAAACACTACCCTGAGGGACTCCATTCTCCTGCTCAAAGTGATCACAGTGGGCATCACTGACTCAGTATGTAAAATAATGTGGAGAAAGGAGTGACTGAATAAAAGTGAAAGGCAACCATGAAAACCCACTCATTGAGCTGCCCAAGGATAAGATACTGCCAAGTAGTACCATAGGCCTTCTAAATATAAAAAAACACACCCAGAAGGTGGTGCCAACACAGAAAAAGCTGTTGTACAGCAACCTCCAAGATGACCAGGTTACCCAAGGAGGAGCGATATCTCCTGAACCCACATTGGAAGCAGCTGAGAAGTTGCCTAGATTCCAGCATCCAGACAAGGTAGTGGTTGACTATCCACTCCAAGGTCTTTCCTACGCAGCTAGTCAGGTTGGTACTATGACAACTACTTGGACATGTGCAGTCTTTCCGTGGTTTTAAAAGAGGAATTAGAAAGTGGCCTTCCTCCACAAGAAGGGGAACTGCCTGATGCCCAGATGTAGTGAAAAAGGTTGAGAGGGAGAGGGAGAGGGAGAGGGAGAGGAGGAGAAGAAGAAGAAGTGGCAAAGATAATGTTAAGAAAGATAGGAATGAAGACAGTGACCAGTGAGACAAAGTACCAGTGAGAGAAAAAGGAGACAATGACGGTGGTAGGGAGATGGTGTATGAAAACTTCCATTACAGTGAGAGATGGGGTAAAAAGATATGGCATCTGTGGTAATCGAGCAAATATGTTCGCATGCTAAAATTGTTGGTGATCAAGGGCCGAATGAGGACTGAGTTGGGTGGCTTCCCACTTTTCTGTCAGTCTTTTAAAAGAGGAACTTATCTCCCTTTTCGTGCTACAACAGGAGCCTTTTTCAGCCAGTTGTCTACAATCTTAACATATGCTTTTAATTTTTTGTCTGTATTACAAACCAGTTTAAGGAAGAGCCAAAAGTTTACTGTGTAATCTTTATCAATGACTGGGATGTTACGATGTGATATAAGTTATATCATTAACATAGCAGAATGGAGACTGCGAAAAACAATGTGAGAGGTCATTTACAGCCACAGTGAGAATGAAAGAACTTTGTACTTGGCTCCTCCAAAAACATGTGCTTGAGTAGATTTGTGTATGCAATTGTTTTCCTATTTTGGTAGTGATACATTAAAAGGAAAGCAGTCAGTTGCTTTACATATCAATAATACAATTTTCAAAGACAAGTAAAAGCTTGATCAACAATTTCCAGGGCAGATGCAGTGGTATGTTTACCTGGACAAAGTGCATACTGGTTGCTACATAAAATGGTATGTGTATCAATATAAATGAGTGATTTTGCTTGAGGTAAAAGAGTTAAAAGCAGTGGATCAAGATCTACAAAAACTCAATCGGTCAGGCTAACAACATATTTTTATTTTCTAAGCATGCAACATTACACCAGTGGCGGCTACTCCTTGAGGACTCTGGGGCGGCGCCCTCCCAAAAATATCCAACACGGAATACGTGCCAATCGTTAATCACAAATCTACTTGAATAATTTTCGTGTAGCAGCAGCCCGTGTAAGTGAATGACCAATGTTTTTAGTCTAGATAGTCTGCCAGCAAGGCTCACCGAATGTTTTCAGAATGGACCGACTGTCGGACTCTACGCAATCCGTCCGCGCCGTTTAAAGGCTGGCTACGGGCGCTTGGGGTGAGTGGGGGTACTGGGGGTTGGGTGGGGGTAGTGTGCTGGACCGGGCCGCTTAGGACGGCGTCCGCACCTAGGGCGCTAAATATACAAAATCGCGCCGGCACAGGACTAGTTTCGTTGTTGTGAAGGTGCGTGTTGTTGACTGTCTCTCTAGTTCCCTATTTAGAATGAATAATATAAATACAGTTAACTACATTTTAACTTTTGGTAGTGAAAAATTGACTATTGGGGGAAAGTTGGAATTAAAAAGGTTAGGACCACCGAGACCTGATTTGAACATTGTACAGACACAAAATGCACGCAAAAGCAAAAGTAGTTTCACCAGGAAATTTAATCCTGCTTTATATAAACACACCAATATATAAGTATACCAATGGAATTACTACATTTGTTGGTGACAGTCTTCTAATTTCAGTAACTTTTTTTGTCGCTGACGAAGCATTTGTGTTCTCTGAACACTTAAAAAATGTTCAAATGTTTGTATAGCTTATGGGTCATAACTATGGGGTCATCAGTCCCTAAACTGACAAACTACTTATGAACGAGCTAAGACTAAGGACGGCACAAATATCCATGCCCGAGGGGGGATTCGAACCCCCGTCCGTAGTGGCCGTGCAGACAGTGACTGGAGCGCCTCAGTTCTCTCGGCCACCGCGGCCGGCCTGAACACTTACTTATATAGTTACACACACAACGAATTTACTTCTTGCTTTTTATTAAGATACAATTTTGGGTCTCTTGTGAAATCTAATAAAATGGAGTTACGAGGTTTCCATTTCCTGCAGAATATATTATAAACTACAAATTTCTGCGTAAATTTGTTCGTATTTTGGTATAAGAGGAAAAAGTCGTGTCAGATTAAGGGTTAAATTATGTAAGTAGCTAATAAAATTAATGCTATATTTTCCCCATTCAAGAAATGTTCTGAAGGGACAAAATGTCGTGTACAATTGAAGAGACATGCCGCCCCTCCTAATAAACAGCCCACCAGCCGCCACTGCATTACACTTAGGGCATTTGTATGTGAAAATTACAAGTTTAAGGATATTAAAGATGTTATGAAGTCCTGTTGCTTTTAATCCTCAATTTCAATATTAAAATCCCTAAAGAAAATAATAAGAAAACTATAAAAAAAAAAATTTGTTTAAACTTCAAAAATTTCTTAACCACTAATTCAAACTGTTAAAATGCATCCTTTGGATTTCTAAACAGGCCAACGATTATTATATTTTCTTCAATCAGTCTTACACAACGAAACTTCGCATTTACTTCTGAACAATGTATGCCCCACATCTAATTTTGAAAATTTTAGCTGATGTTTATGATCACTAAACATTTTACTGTGTTTCCTGCACATATTCAGGGTTTGGAAGTAAAGCCATTACTGGCAAGATACTGCAAATAATAGTTTTCTTTTTACCATAATGTGATTTAAATTGTAACTAATTATCTTTAGCAGTAGAGATTTTAAATTTACCACACACATTTTTTGTAAGGTTCTCAGAACAGAATAGCATATTTATTAAGATAATAAGGCACACTTACTAGACCATCTTTATCCATTCAGCCAACATGTCATCATGGGTAACATGAATACAAATAATACGTAAGTACTAGTGATATGTGCTTTGTGAACAATCTAGTTTAATGGAACTATTCCATGAAAAGAACTACAGTTCATTTTATTCCCTTTGATGAACTACAGTTCTTTTAAAATGTTCAAATGTTTGTGAAGCTTATGGGACTTAACTACAGGTTCATCAGTCCCTAAATTACAAACTACTTGTGAACAACCTTATACTAAAGACAGCACAAACATCCATGCCCGAGGGGGGGGGGATTTGAACCTCCAACAGGGAACAGCCTTGCACATCGCAGCATAGCGTCTCAATGTGCTTGGCCACTCCACTGCGTCATATTTCTTTTACTCTTTGTTTTCCTGATCTGCTGGAAATTACAAGGTGCCTGCTCAAATATCCCTTCCCTTGACTGATTACACCCCATCCACAGGACCTAAAAGTAAGTATTTCAGAAATCCTACCTTATAACTGTGTAAACTGCATTGGATTGGAAGATCAAAATAGTTAACTTAGTTCAATTGATGATCTAGTTCTGAACTGCATGAACTAAGTTGTATCGAAAGACTGAAATAGTTCATTTAGTTCAGTTGATGAACCCCTCAGTTGACTCAGCATTAATTTGCCAAGTAAGAGCTTGGTGAACCTGGGGTCCCTGAGCTGGAGACTGGTGAAGCACTGCCAGTCCTCTGCCACCATTACCTCTGGGCATGCTTCAGCGAGCACCATGTGGCATGGTGGTGGAACATTATGTGTACCAGGGAATAGGGATCTTGGCTTGACCACCTGGGTCACGAGGTAGGAAATAGCTCTAAAAACACGGACAACCCAATCCTAAGGTGTGCTACATGCTGATGGGATGCATGGCTGTTGAGGTGGAACAGTAGCTAGCAAGCAACCTCTGGGGATAATGCCAAACCTCAGTTCTATAAGGCTTACCTAGGCATGCAAGGGTCTGTCTAGGTAGACAGTTAGTTCCCTAGTTACTCATGGGACCAAAATGGATCTATCAAGTAATTTTCAACCTCCTAGTGGCATGAGTGTGCCACTGGCTGGGGGGAGGGGGGGGGGACCCGGGAAGCCAGTATTCCGCATTTGGAAATGAATAAAAAGGAAACTGTCAATAGTAAAAGAGCACCTTCTGTTCTGCATAATGTGTTTATAGTAATTAAAGAGGAAAGAGGGCACTTTTGAGAAGATCTCACCTAGAGAGCATTGCTGGTAATTTGAAGATGTTTCTTGGTAGAGACATCGGTGTCACAAACAGTAACTAGTACCCAACAGGCTCAATACCTTCAGGAGTACTTGAGAACTACATTACAGCCTCAACTACAATAAAGATGTAGTCACCTGCAGGTATCTGGTGGACATTCATAAGGAAGAATTACAAGAAGAATGGGCTCCTGAAGGAATAGTAGACGTCCAAAATATTATGAAGAGAATAAATGGCGAATTAGTGAAATCTGAGTAATTTATCCTAACATTCAATATCCAAAGCTTCTGGAACATGTTAAGGCAGGTTTGCTTAAGTTGAACGTCTGACCTTATTACCCCAACCCAGTGTGCTGCTTTGGGCATACCACCTTCGGCTGTAATCGTGAACAGACCTGCAGAAAAAGTGCTAAGGTCACTCATGATGGAGACGATTGCTCGCCTACCTTTAAGTGTGTTTACTGTTCTGGTAGCCATTCTGTTTGGAATAGAGAATGCCCTGCATACCACACAGAACGCAAAGTTCAGGAAACAACTACTGCCAAGCATTTCTCCTATGTCGAAGACAGAAAAATCTATAAGGCCATGCAACCTCCGTCATTTACCACCTCTTTCACGACAGCCCTTCAAAAGTCTGCTCCAAAGGTTGAGGTGTCTACACAAACTGAATTCTCTAGTATTGGCACTAATACCTGCTCATGCCAGTGCACATGCAAGGCGACATAAGTTACAGCTCCTGTAGTCCTCCTGAAAATGGTGGAACAAAGTACTGTCACCGACAGTGAAGAGCTCCTGCTGCCTTCACTGCCGGAATCCCTTCCAAAGACCAGTGTAGCAACCGCTTCAAGTACTTTAACATCCAAATAGCAGACTAAGGGAAAAAAGGATAAGGAAAAGTTCCATGTAAAAACCTATAAGTAAACAGTCAGACCAGGTTGATGTATTTACACTTGATGTGCCATGTTATTCAACTCCAGAAACCATGGAGTTTGATATAACTGTTGGGCAGGAAACTCACTCCAAAACTGACCCACTGAGGCAAACATCTCGCCCCAAAGGTGACCCCCCCCCCCCTCCTGTTACATGCAGCCATTCCCATCGGAGAGGGAGGATGAAGATTCATCCTCCTTGATAAATGACTTCTGTCCTGCAGTGGAACTTCCAGAGATTTAGAACACATATTGAGGAACTACGTTTACTATCTCAGGGATGACCAATGTGTATATGTCTCCAGGAGACAAATTTCAAGCTCACTGATATCCCTGAGATATGCAGTTACAGTCTCCACAGAAATGACATTAGTAGAGACAGAGCAGTTGCATTGTCTGTATATGCGCGCCACCAACTGACTTTGTGCTCCCTGTCTCCTCATGATCCTCTCTATGAAGACACTCTTGAAGACCTTTTTCAACAGCTCCCCCACCCATTCATCCTTTGTGGTGATTTTAATGAACACAAGATGCCTTGTGGAACTGTAGCGTCCTGCCACAGGGCTATAGCAGTTGGAGGCTTCTCTTATCTTCATGTGCCCATTTATTAAATACAGGTAAGAGCGCACACTTTTGCACTGCAGCAGGGTCATTTTGCTATGCTCTCTGGCCCTGGCCAACTTTGCTCAGTGGGAAGTAGTGATCCCTTCCCAATTGGGAATCATCTTCCAGACAAAGCAGAACCCGAAAGACAGCCCTCCCGATGGGTGCTTAGTAGAGCAAACTGGACTCTTTACGGCCAACTTGCCAAACTTAAGCCCTGTGATGGAATCTAGGGATGGGTGGACTATACTACCGAAATGATCCACCATGCTGCCGTTGTGTCCATTCCACCTTCTTCTGGCCACCCAAAAAGGCATCTAGTCTCTTGGTGGAATCCCGAATGCTGTTCTGCCAGCAGGAGCAGACGAATGGTTCTGAAGCGGTTCAAGCATCAGATTATTCACAAGAGTAAGAAGAGGTCATGGCAACAGTTTCTAAATTCCATTAACCATTCCACTAAGACTTCAGTTGTATGGGAGACTATCAGAAGGCTCACTGGAAGAGGAGGCAGGTGCACAGTGGCTGCTGTGATGGGGTATGGTACTCTCTACACCAGCCTGCATGACATTGCCCAGACTATGGTGGCCCATTTTTCTACAGTTACCGCCACTGCCAGTTACAATCCAGCTTTTCAGTGCCACTGGATGGCTGCTGAGAGGGATATTTTGCACTTCAGGACCACCATTGATGAAGATTATAAGTGCCCCTTCTCTCTGTGGGGGCTGAATTCCACATTGTCTGTGGCTTGTGACACATCCCCAGGTCACAATGGTATCTACTACACTACGATACAACACCTCACACACAGTCATCATTGTCTCCTCTCTACAAATTTCCTGGCAGATGGATTGGTCTCATTTGTAAACTCTATCCAAGAAGCTTTATCATCTGCATAAATGGAGTGGGAGAAAGTGGACAAAATTTGCCAGTCTGGGTATCCAGACCCCCAAAACATAAGTATGGTTTCAGCTTGTCCTTCATTTTCATTCTACTGTTTCTTTCTTTTTGCAGCCACTGCTACAGTCACCATCAATTTATCTTTTTTTCTATCACTGTATCTCTCACACCAGGGCTGTGTCTTGCTCTCCCCCCCCCCCCCCCCTCCACCTCACCTCTGGCACTGCCTCTCTTGAACAGTCACTTCAGGCTGTTCTTTTTCAGCTAAAAAAAGTCTGAATATAGAATAGATAACAACTCACCTTAAAAACAATTGCAGAGCTGCTGACAGGCATGTAAAGTAGACAATCACATTCCCACGATTTAAAATTTTGGCCATGGGCTTCGTCAGAAACACATAATTGTGCACACATGACTACCAACCTCTGGCCACTCCAGTGCAGCAAGCATTGTGATAGTGAGGAGGGAAACAGAGGGCAGTACAGAGGGCAGTGGAAGGGAAAGGATGCCGGGTAAGGATGGGGATGGAATGTTCCCATGCAGAAAGGAAACGGAAGGGTTGAGTGATAAAGGTGAGATGTAGAGGTAGGTGTGTGCATGCGCGCGCGTGTGTGTGTGTGGGGGGGGGGGGGGGGCGGTTAGGCACAAGATGTAGGGATGATAGGTTATCTTAGGTTGAGGCCACAGTTGTGGCAGGACTGTAGAAAGTGTTTCAGAGACAACTCTCATCTGTACAGTTCAAAAGAGCTGGTGGTTGTGGTGGAGGATCCAGATGGCCTGGGTTGTAAAGCAACCACTGACGGTCAGTGGTACCTGAAGGTGGGTGTTGCACCCACGTTTCAGTGTTACATTTTTATATGAGACACTTACAGTGGGCATCTTGCCATTTGTCATGATATAAACATCCTTACAATTCTTGGTGTATAAAGGTCACATAATTTATTTTTTTCCAAATCAAATTTATGATATTGTGGAAAGTTAGAAATATATGATTGAGATATGATTGAAAAATATCCGTAATAGATTGCATTTAACAATTTATTAATAATTGTTACATAATGAACAACATTCCCAGTTGAAATTAAATTCATTCTTCGCTAAAAAGACTGGAGATAAGAGATATATTATAGATTATAAGTACACTAATTCTTACCTCATCTTACTGAAAATTTGTTCTGTTTTTATCAATGCATATTTATCAGCCACTTGCTGATTAAAGTCTGCAATTTCCATCATAAAATGTCTTTCAATGGAAAGCATTGCCACGGTTGACAATATTTCATGGAGTTGTGTAACATCGATTTATTTATTTTTTATTTTATTTTAAAAGTACCTTTCTACTTCAATTGACGTAAGGGAAATTATAAAAATTAGCTTCAATAGTTGAGAGTCCTCAGTGAATGTCTTCCATTGGTTGTTGACTACTATAAGCTCTGCTAGGCTAACAGCATTGGATAATGATCTAATTTGGAAGGTAATTTGAGAATGAAACAAAAGTACTGCAACTTCTTTTTAAAATGTCAGTATTTGTTGGCACAATGACATGCCAATGACAAGGAAGAGGCATGGGGAGAAGTGTCCTGTGGAGAGCGGTGCCACATAGCAGTACACTGGGAACTGCTTCTGGCCAGGGAGTTTGCAACCCTCTGTGATGTCTCTGTTGCACATGTTACAAGGTGTCACGGTGAGGCCTGGACTCTACACTGCCACAGGTACAATGGATTGAGTTGCCCATTGGGGAGTTGCAAGAGGAATGCAAACTCCTTGAGCTCGTCAGAAGGTCGGCAGCATTTTTCGGTGCATTGCAGGGCAACACAACATTATACGACCACTAGCAGTTGATTATAACATATTTCATGGTATAGCTTAGGCTTCCTAAACAAAAAATACTAGGAAAGCAGTACATAACACAGTTTTAAAAAATTGGCAACACTACAACAGTACTACACACATCCACTGAAATTAACACTCGGGCAGCAGAGCCAATTATTATAACTTCAGCAGCAGCAGCGTGGTGCAGATTTTCTACCACTGTGTATTCCGAGTTACTAACCTAGTATATTTCTACTAAGTGATCGTAATGACAAAAAACAGTTTAATTTATGCATAGAAATATCACATTTGTTAATATCTGAATTAGTATATCAATTACCTTCGATGTATAAATATAACAAATGTAACATTATTCCAAAGTGGACAATAATCATGTGTAATAGACCCAGCAATACTATCATTTCCTTTTTCGTTGCTTCCCTGTAGTTCCTTTCTCTTGAGTAATTAGTGTCAGCATTTTTGTGTGTTGTGTGGAACTTAGTTCACATAATTACCTCATCATTCACAGTATCATCTGTCAGGAATGAGAGCGCTTGTGTCTCTGACCTCACTTCCCTTGTGTTCCCTTTTGAACAAGGGAAGATTTTTATGATATTCTTTTTCAGTGTTTTAGAGTGCTGCTTGTATGGCGTTTTACTCCACAGAGTGATACCGTCTTCAATATCAGATTCATTGCACCTGAAATCTTGTTCGGGATCGGAACTAGGATTTACATTTGAATAAGAGCATCCTGTTGATGATTTGATGAGGAATCTAGACAAAAACACTAAGATCTTCATTACTTGTCGAAAGAAGTCTATTACCATCTGTTAGACCCATACCATGTTTACAAGACACGAAGATTAAATTATGTAGTAGAATAACACTCATTTCCGCATTGTATAGGGCTCAAAAAGGTAAAAAATGAGATTGATGGAAACTGCAGCATGGTTAATCTGGAGAAACTAGAGGACAATTTATCGAGAGTTAAACTTCTATTTATGAAATAGATTTAAATTTTTGAGCATTCTAATATGTAGGGTAAAATTTATACAATAAATATTTACTAGAAACTGCACAAATCCATTTGCAAGGAAAACTAAACGTAACACAAAACAATTCAAATCTACTTACATGACAGGTAGCACGGTGCAAATCTGCTATTAGTGATACACTCCCTAACAAAACCTTTTTTTTTTTTTTTTTTTTTTTTTTTTTTGGGTGGACACAGCCATGCACTAGAAACTCAGAACTTTCACTGACATCATTGATCAGGCTTAGTTCAGGAATAACTAAAGTGGAAATGCGGCATCTCCATTATTGTGACAACAATGAGCATTGAAAGAAAATTGGTAGCATATTTGCACCAGCGCTGCCACTTGAGGTTTAAGTGTGTGCAACTGGGTGTTCCATCTTTCTGTTTTCCACAGTTTGACAGGCCATTCTCCCTAATGGACAGCTGGTTTTCGTCTAGCCAATATAAAACATTGTGCAACGATTGCAACAAAGTTGCTAAATCACATGGCTGCTTTCACATGTAGTCCTGATTCTGATGGGTCATGATAAGCCTGTGATGTGAATGGAATAAGAAGCGCTGAGGGAGTGTTTTGCAACTGTCTTGCACTGGAGTCTTCCACAGGATAAGATCCCTCTGATAAGGGGTTGGGACTGGGAATGGCATAGGGATGGACTAGAATGTTGTGGAGGTTGGTTCAATAACAGAAAAGTAATCAAGGAGAGGTCAGAAAGAAGTCTCTCATTTCAGAGCATGATAATAGATAATAAAGCAATGATGGGGGGGTGGAGGCAGGTTTGGCAGCAGGTGAGAATACGACACAAGTAATCTGTGTGCAGACTAGATCAGGAGAATGATGTCTGTCTGTGAAGGCCTCTGTGAGGCCTTCGGCAATTGGGTAAGGAACTTCTCATCACTACAAATTTGACATCCACGGGTGGCATGAAAGTATAGCAGGAATTTTTTGATGTGTAATGGATGGCCACTGTCAAAGTGCGGGTACTGTTGTTAATTAGTGGGTTTAATGTGGGCATAGGTGTTGATGGAGCCATCAGTGAGGAGGTAAACATTTAACAAAGTGGCATGCCGGGTTTAGAAGGATCAAATGAAACTGATGAGGGAGAAGGAACTGAGGTTGTCAAGGAACAAGGATAGGGTGTCCCGGCCCTGAGTCAAACTCATGAAAATATCACCAATAAACCTGAACGACATCAGGGGTTGGGAGGCTACGAAGGTTTCCTCTAAGCACCCCATAAGGACAATGGTAAAAAAATAGGGGGTCAGTTGAGATATCTAGGTTCTGAATTACTGTAGTATGGTGCGAAATCTTTCCATGGGTTCTACAGAGTGGAGTCAACAACATTACGGCAACCGAGATAGTGATAACAACAGACCTGTGTTTACTCTACCAAACAAATTACACAAGCAGTTGGACTCGTACAGCATAGTGAGTAGGTAGTGCAATATAACAAAAATGTCAATCACCCAAAGCTATGGCATGGGGAGCTGTAGGAAGGTTGGAAGTGGGACAGGTCAGTGCAGCTATTGGAGTGTCCCAAAATTGTTATTTTCAGGACCCGGATGCAATTTTAAGTATTTTAATCAACCATGTGTGTCGGGAACAATCTCATTATCACTTCTTTATGATAAGGTCTCTTCATTTGTTAAATGTGTTTAATAAGAATTTTGTTGCAAAATATGAGAGGACCAGCTAGTCCGTGCCTCCTAACATAGCAACATTATCTTGATAGATCGTCTTGTGTGTTAACTCTTTTCCAACCATACCAAGAGTACCCAAAATAGCAAAACACTTCTCATTAAAACCAGTATCAATTCAAGCAAGGAGTGTATTACTTACTAGAACAAGTACAGTGTTTATTTTACCACTTAAGTATATACATACAAAGGCTTATTATCTGCCTTGTTTCTCTAACAACATCCAGACAAAGAATAATTATAACATAGTAAAAGCTACAGAATATACATACAGTCCATAGGTTTAATTTATCTCGGAATAAATATATCACTTGCACAGTGGATTCTTCGCCGATTCTTTTTCTTCTGCACAAAACCTGTACAGAGAAAAACTGGAGCCAGAAAATATTCTCCTATGACTTTGCTAAATTAAATATGACTCATTAAATAATTATACTCGACTTTCTTGAGCCTCTAGCAGGAAACATGTAGTGTAAGCTGTTACACTACAATTTCACACAACAGGAACCATTACAAGAAGGCAAGGCCAAAGTCATCCATAGATAACATCAGCAAGAGATGACTTATCACCAGCTAACAGCCTGTTGAAACAGGAGACTAAATGCAACTCAGCTGCAACACACCCTCCAGGCAACAACAGGATGTGCAATATCAACACAAACAGTATGAAACTGCCTTCAGAAATGTGGCCTCTACACATGGTGGCCTATGGTGTGTGTCCCATTAAAACCACACCACTACTTAGCTAACAGAAACCGAGTGGAGGAACATCATGATTGGAGTTGTAACAAACGGTGTTGAATTCTGTCCACAAATGGGTCAAGATTGTGTGTTCAGCTGGACAATCATCGTTCCCTTGAAAGAATGTGGAACTTGAAACAATCTTGCTTATTTGTAGGAAACATCACCATGTCATGGTGGTAGACAAATGGTGTGGGTAGCAGTCAGTGCTGGTGGACATTCGGACCTCTCTGTCATTCAGAATGATCCTTCGACCATTTGTTGTACCCTACCTTGGTGCTATGGGACGTGAGTTCCTTCTGGTGGATGATAATGCTCATCCTCATGGAGCTTCACTGATGGAAAACTTGCTAGAAGATGAGGGAATTGAATTAATGGAGTGGCCAGCTTAAACCTGATTGAGCATGTCTGGGATGCACTTGGCAGACACATTGCAACCAGAGCAGCACCTCCCACAATGGTTGAAGAGCTGGATATTGCACTCGTGGGAGAATGGCCAAATATCCCTCAAGAGCTGACTGATAACATCAGCTATCCATGCCACACTGGTGTGCAAATGTACTGGCTGTCCAAGGTGATCGCACACCATATTAGAGGGCAATGATAATGGCTTTGTCAGTATTACGGTATCCCCATGGTGCCTCGCTTAAAGTAAAATGTCATGTAAACATTAAGTAAAGAGTTGAGATGGCAAAATATTGTACTGTATCTCTCATAAATTACAGTTGTAACCAATATTCTAATAAAATACATTGCCATATGTATATTGTGTATGATATTGGAGGGTGCCATACCAGTGCCCATGACTGTGCTGCTGATTAGATTGTAGACTGTTCCTTCAATGGAAAAAGGAATTGTTTGTTAAGATGTAAATGGTAAGGGTTGTAAGGACTTTTAGTCTGTAGGATGCTGTAAAAGGTTGTGTTCAAGAGCAGTGACACAATTAACAGGTGGGATTTTGTTATATAGGGAAGTGGAATTAACAGTGATGAGTAAGGATCCAAGAAGTAAAGCAGTGAAGATGCTGGAGTAGATGAAGGAAGTGATTGATATCTTGGATGTGGAAGGGTAGATTACAAACAATTGATTGAAGGTGCTTATCAATGAATGCCAAAAATCTTCAAGTGAGAGCAGAGATTAGATTAACTTTTCGTTCCAGTAGATCCAAATTAGGGAAATAATCTTGGATGTAGAACATGTGCTATCATTTTGTACGCATTTATTGTGTATTTTACACAATAAATACTTACAAAATGAGACCATTTGTGGTAATGTACCTTCCACAGATATCAAAGGTAATTGCCCTTGTGGATGTGGAATTGGACATTTAAAAAAAAACATATATCTTAAGAATATTTACATTTTAAAGGACATAAAATTTATTACTACATACTGAATGTTTAATATACTAGGTACATATTATAATTTTTTTAACACTTATTACTGCACAAAATTAGGTCTGAAGTCTGACTGAATACATTTGTGAATATTATATAGAATAACATAGATCAATCACTTCAGCTAAGAAAGGAGTTGTCCACCTAAAAATCCTTAGACTTTTTTTAAACAGAACTTTATTGTGAGTTAAATCTTCATGGCTGCTGGAATGTTATTGAAAATATGTCTTTTTAAGCCAAAGTAAGTGGCTTTAAACCTTTGTGAAAGTTATAACCAGAGTAACTAGCACAATTGGACATCCAGGACTGTTAGGTTTATGGATTTTTGAAAGACGTAGAAGGTAGAAGATGTGTAGGATGTTGTTGGGGCAAGGAGGGAGACAGATTTGTGGCAGATAGGATTATAGGAGGGATTATAGGTCATGACTTTTGGGATTAGGTCATCGTGGCACAACTTTTAGATGGAGGAATCAGACAATTGACAGAGGCCTACTGCCACAGAGTCATAGTCACATAATCACTGTGATTCATCACAACAGAGGTGGAACCTTTGTCTGTGGGAGGATGATTAGGTTGGGATCTGTTTTGAGGATGCATAAGGGTGTCCTTTCTTCTGTTGAAAAGATGGTATTCTTAGGAACACACTTGGGGAAGGATGGTGATGCCTATTTGGAGATGGTTGGTAGCTAACTTGGTCAAAACTCTTATAAGATGATTGATGAAAAATTCCTAGTTAAGTGGTTCTGAGCTAGTGCCTTCACTCTTTTATGTGGTTGGAGGTGCTTCTACATCACAATCCACCGTAAGGTGTGTGGTGGAAGGTACACTGTACCATTACTAGGCATTTCCTTTCCTATTCCATTCCCAAATAGAACGAGGAAAAAAAGAATGCCTATATGCCTCTGTATGAGCCCTAATTTCTCTTATCATTGTGATCACTACACGAAATGTAAGTAGGTGGCAGCAAGATCATACTACACTCAGCTTCAAAGTCCGGCCCTCTAAATTTCCTCAAAAGAAATTCATGAGAAGAACATCGTCTTTCCTCCAGCGATCCCCAACTGAGTTGCTGGAGCATTTACATGATACCCGCGCATTGGTCGAACCTACCAGTAACAAACCTAGCTGCTTGCCTCAGAACTGCTTCTATGTCTTCCTTTAGACTGATCTTCTGCGGGTCCCAAACACTTGAGCAATACTCAAGACGTTGCCATACAAGCATTTTATATGCAGTCTCCTTTCCACATGAAGTACATCTTTCCAAAATTCTCCCAGTAAACCGAAGTCGACTGTCCGTCTTACTCACAACTGTCCTTACATGTTTGTTTCATTTCATATCACTCTGCAATGTTATGCCTAGATATTTGAACGATGTGACTGCATCAAGAAGCTCACTACTGATGCTGTATTAGAATATTATGGGATTGTTTTTCCTACTCATGCACATTATCTTACATTTTTCTACATTGAGGGCTAGCTGCCATTCTTTGCACCAACTAGAAATTTTGTCTGTCATCCTGTATGCTATTACAGCCAGTTAAAGATGACACCATCCCATACACCACAGCACCACCAGCAAACAGCTGCAAATGACAAGTTACTCTGTCCATCAGATCATTTATATATATAGAAAATTATAGCGATCCTATCACACTCGCCTGGGGCACGCCTGACAAACTCATCTCTGAAGCACACTCGCTGTCAAGAACAATGTACTGCGTTCTATTAGTTAGGAAGTCTTCCAGCCAGTCACAAATCTGTGAACCTATTCCAGAACCTCGCATCTTTGTTAGCTGTCTGCAGTGTGGCACTGCATCGAACACCTTTTTGAAGCCTGTTGCCATTCATCCATGGCTTGCAAGATGTCATGTGAGAGAAGGGAAAGCTGAGTTTCACATGAACGATGTTTCCTGAAACCATGCTGGTTCATAGAAAGAAGCTTTTCCATCTCAAGGAAATTTACTATATTGGAACTGAGAATATGCTCCAAAATTCTACAGGAAACTGATGAAAATGATATTGCCCTGTTCTCTTTCCTTTCTTACAAACAGGAGTTACCTGCGCTTTTTCCCAATCACTAGGAACTTTGCGCTGAATTAAAGATTCGCTATAAATGCAAACTAAGGGGCCAATACCGCAGAATATTCTTTGTAAAACCATACTGGTATTCTATCCGGACCTGCAGACTTTTTCGTATTTAGCTCTCTCTGCTGCTTCTCTACACTGGAAATACCTATTTGTATGTCCTCCATTTCGGAATTAGTACGTTGATCAAATGATGGTATATTTATGCAGTCCTCCCGCGTGAAAGATTTCTTAGAGGTTAAATTTAGAACTTCAGCTTTCCGTTTGCTTTCTTCTATTACTGGCCCAGAATGATACCAAGAGACTGGATAGTGGGCTTTTACCCACTTATCGATTTTACATAGGACCAGAATTTCTTTGGGTTTCTTGGAAAGATCTTTTGCTAAGGTACGGCTTTGGTAATTATTGTATGCTTCGCGAATCAATCGTTTTATAGACGCACGAATCTCTGCTAATTTTTGCCTGTCATTATTTGTGTGTTCTTTTTTGAACCGAGAGTGCATCAGTCTTTGCTTTCTCAGTAGCTTTCTAAAATTATTATTATACCAAGGTGGATCTTTTCCATCCTTAATCGACTTTACAGGCACATATTTTTCTACATCCATAGTACCGGAACTAAATGATGCCCATTCATTTTCTAAGTTTGATCGTAACAATTACTTATCAGCTCTTCTCCACAAAAATACGCTCCTAGACTTCTTGACTGGCTTGAAACTATGATGATATCGTGGTCACTAAGTCCTATTTCTACACAGACGTCATCGATAAGGTCAGGTCTGTTCGTAGCTATAAGGTCTAAAAGTTTCTAAAATAAGTATCAAGACTGCTTGTCTGTACCGCCTGAAATGTAACTATAGTGGTCCCAATCTATACTCTTAAGGTTGAAGTCTCCCCCGACTAATACTACATGGCCTGGATACCTACGCATTACCTGGTGTAGACTTCCTTTGAATGACCTAAAACTGCTACAGCAGCACTGGGAGGGGGGGGTGGCGGTAAAAACACCCAACTATTAACTTTACTTCTTTTCGACCTGTTATATGTGCCCAGATAACTTCACAGTTATTTTCAACCTCGATCTCAGTAGAAAAAATATCTTTGTCCACAGCGATGAACACACTTCCTCCAGTTGTGTCCAATCTATCCTTCATATATACATTATACATATATATGAATATTATAGAAGACTTTCCTGGTGGGAAAAACATGTTTATAAATAAAGATTGTTTGACTCACCCAAAGCACAGGCTTGCCGATAGACACACACACACACACACACACACACACACACACACACACACACACACACAAAAAAAAAAAACACCCAAATAAAAACACACACAAACATTCATGCTTTCGCAACCTTTGGTCCCTTCTTCAGGAAAAGAGGAAGGAAGGATATGGGTTTTAAGGAAGTGGAAAAGGAGTCATTCCAATCCCAGGAGTGGAAGAACTTACCTCAGGGAAAAAAAGGAAGGTAAACAAATATGCACACACACTTACACATATCCACATGCAAACACACCTAGAAATGTCTGCCTAGGTGTTAAAATTTTGCAACCATGACTTATCAAACTGATGGATCTGTAATTTTCACACCTGTATGCACCTTCTTTCTTTGCAATGGGGGTGATTACATTTTTCTTAAATGCCTGAGGGTATTTTGCCTGTCTCACATATCTTACTCACTAGGTGAAATAGTTTTGCCATGACTGGTTCTCTCAGAGACTGCACTAACACTGAGGGAATGTCATCTACTCCAGGGCCTTGTTTCGATTTAGGTCTCTCACTGGTCTGTCAAATTCAATCTCAGTATAGTATCTCCTATTTAATCTTCATCTAATTCCTCTTCCCTTCCTACAATACTGTCTATTTTGCACAGCTACTCTATATACTCTTTCCACCTTTCTGCTTTCTCTTCTTTACTCATAACTGGTTTTCCGTCTGAGTTCTTTACATACATGCAGCTGCTTTTCTTGTCTCCAAATGTCTCTCATTTTCCTGTAGGTGGTATCTAGTTTTCCCTTGTTATACATTATTCTACAGATCTGCATTTGGCTTCTAGCCTCTCCTGCTTAGCTCTTTTGTATTTCTTGCCAATCTCATTTCTTACTTGTCTGTACTCCATTTTACCTGCTTCATTAAGTGCATTTTATGTCTTCGTTTGCCAATTAAATTCAGTATTTCCTATGATAGCAAAGGATTTTTTTGTTGGTCTTGCCTTTTTACCTATTTGTTCCTCTGATGCTTTGACTATTTCATCTCTCAAAGCTACCCATTCCTCTTCTACTGTTATTTTCCACCATTTCTGTCAATTTTTGCCTAATTCTCTCTCTGAAATTATGAAAAAGTTCAGGTTCCTTCAATTTATCCAGGTTCCATCTCCTTATATTCCTACCTTTCTTTAGTTTCAGCTTCCATTTCATAACCAAAAAATCGCACTGATGTGTTTTACGGCCCACTTTTGATTTGTAGTTTTATAAGTTTTTGCAAACATTTTGGACCAAAATAATAAAAAAATATGTAAATAAAATTACGACTCTACTATTGTGGTAATTTCTATGCACCCAACACGTAATATTCTTTCTGACCGATTTTAACAATCAGCCAAAATTATATCATGTTTGAGTTTAGCTTTGACAAACATACTCTTTTTTTGAACTTTTACTCCCTTGAACTATCATTTTAATATCTCTCCCACATTTTCGTTATATTTTTTCCATTAAAATATTATCACCTGTCTTGCCTTGGTAGTCCTATGTTTATTTTCTTTGCCAGTACTGGTTACGAATGACTATAGGCTGCAATGAACGTAGCGTACATTTGGCGTTCGTAAATCAGTCACATGACATCCCTCACCCCAAAATCTGTTTTGCATATGCAATCTTGCTTTCTCTACTTGGCGATTTTCTTATTATAACTCAAGTGTTGTCATTTCAAATTCATGGTGCACTGAAAATTGTCAAAAACATGTCTTTCTTAGGACAATGAATTATAATCTAATGTTGGTTAGTTAGCTAACACCTGCCATCAATAGTACGAGAATCACTGATTACTCTCGCAGCTGTTTGCCATAGCTTAATAGGCAAGGAATTAGTTTGTGATGTATGAACACATTAGACGGTGGTTTGGAACGTGCTAGGTGCAGTTGCTCAGTGCGCTTGGACAAAGGGTTGTCGGCTTGACGCCCTCTGTAACGAGAGAACTGAGTTATCTGAAATGATCAAAATGGGACAAAACAAACCAAGTCCACAAAGTACCTGTTCAAACCGACGAACCAATCAAAAGAGAGAAAACGAAGGACGGTTCAATTAACACCATCTGAAGAGAAGGCCTGTGCACTGCCGTGGCACGTCACATCACACAGAGTAGGCCGCCATCGCGTAGCTTACAGGCTGGCCGCTGTGAGGCAGTGCACTGTACCAACACCGTCTAGATACAAGGCCTCCTAACAAGTCCGTATTACATCACTCTGATAGGCTGCCAGCGCTAGCTGAGTGGCTGGCTGCTGGGGAACAGCCCACTGCCTCATAGCGCCATCCAGTGAGCTTGCTATGGCTGCCTGTTGGTGTGATGTGACACAGACTTGTGGTAAGGCCTTGTATCTAGTTGGTGTTGGCTGTGCCCCATCAGCCAGCCAGTAAGCTAGCGATCGCGGGCTACTCTGCGTGACGTGACGTGGCATGACAGTATACAGGCCTTCTCTTCAGACAGTGTTGGTTTAACACCATCCGTAATAAAATAATAAGTAAAAATAAAAAATAGAAAAGAGATGACTTACCAAAAGGACCGGCTCATCGATAGAAACAAATAAATAGATAAAATCACACACAAACACACATACAAGCCTTCGCCACCACTGGCAGCTTCTTCAGGAAAAAGAGGAAAAAAGGGGAGGAAAAAGGGAAGGATATGGGTTTTAAGGAAGTGGAAAAGGAGTCATTCCAATCCCAGGAGTGGAAGGACTTACCCTAGGGGAGAAAAAGGAAGGTAAACAAATACATACACACTCAGACATATCGAAACGCAAACACACCTACACAGACATTTGTAAAAAGCAAAGAAGTTGGACAGAGATACCAATTGAGGCAGAGGCTCTGTCCACAGAACCAAGGCAAAGATGCTAAAGATGGTGAGCGGGAATTTGAGTTATCGGAGATTGAGACCAGGTGGGCAACGGGAGGAGAGAATAAGCTGAAGGGCAAGTTTCCATCTCCGGAGTATCCAGATAACCCGGACGGTGTAACACTGCGCCAAGATATGCTGACCATGCACCAAGGCATGTTTAGCCACAGGGTGATCCTCATTACCAACAAACACTGTCTGCCTGTGACCGTTCATGTGAATGGACAGTTTGTTGCTGGTCATTCCCACATAGAACGCTTCACAGTGCAGGCATGTCAGTTGGTAAATCACATGGGTGCTATCGCAAGTGACTCTGCCCTTGATCGTGTACACCTTCCGCGTTACTGGACTGGAGTAAGTGGTGGTGGAAGGGTGCATAGGGCAGGTTTTACAACTGGGGCGGTTGCATGGGTAGGAGCCAGAGGGTAGGGAAGGTGGTTTGGGGGTTTCATAGGGATGGACTAGGAGGTTACGAAGGTTAGGTGGGCGGCGGAAAGACACTCTTGGTGGAGTGGGTAGGATGTCATTAAGGATGGATCTCATTTCGGGGCAGGATTTAAGGAAGTCGTATCCCTGCTGGAGAGCCACATTCAGAGTCCGCTCCAGTCCCGGAAAGTATCTGGTGACAAAAGGGGCACTTCTGGGATTCTTCGGTGGAAGGTTCTGGATTTGGAGGAGTGAGGAGGTGGCTCTGGTAATTTGCTTCTGAACCAGATCAGGAGGATAGCTGCGGGATGTGAAAGCTGTTATTAGGTTTTTGGTGGTTCAGGGATTCGGGACTGGAGCAGACTCGTTTGCCACGAAGACCTAAGCTGTAGGGAAGGGAACGTTTGATATGGAATGGATGGCAGCTGTCATAATGGAGGTACTGTTGTTTGTTGGTAGGTTTGATGTGGACGGATGTGTGAAGTTGGCCGTTGGACAGATGGAGGTCAACATCGAGGAACGGGGCATGGGATTTGGAATAGGACCAGGTGAATTAGATGGGACCAAAGGAGTTGAGGTTGGAGAGGAAATTCTGGAGTTCTTCTTCACTGTTGGTCCAGATCATGAAGATGTCATCAATGAATCTGTACCAAACTTTGGGTTGACAGGCTTGGGTATCCAGGAAGGCTTCCTCTAAGCGTCCCATAAATAAGTTTGCGTACGAGGGGGCCATCCTGGTTCCCATGGCTGTGCCCTTTAGTTGTTGGTATGTCTGGCCCTCAAAGGTGAAGTAGTTGTGTGTTAGGATGAAGCTGGCTAGGGTATTAAGGAAAGAGGTTTTAGGTAGGGAAGTGGGTGGTCGGCGTGAAAGGAAATACTCCATCACAGCGAGGCCCTGGGCATGTGGGATATTTGTGTATAAGGAAGTGGCATCAATGGTTACAAGGATGGTTTCTGGAGGTAACAGGCTGGGTAAGGATTTCAGGCGATCGAGGAAGTGGTTGGTGTCTTTGATGAAGGATGGGAGACTGCACATGATGGGTTGAAGGTGTTGGTCTATGTTGGTCATTTGTACATGTTTGTTCTGGGTTGTTCGTTGAGAATTTTACACAGTTTTTTATTACAGATGGCGTTGAACCAACACCGTCTGAAGAGAAGACCTGCCCACTGCCGTGCCATGTCACGTCACGCAGACTGGCTCGCAAGCGTGTAGCTTACTGGCTGTCTGATGGGGCACAGCCACCATCTAGATACAAGGCCTCACAACATGTCTGTGTATAAAACCACCACTGTAAATTTTTTGTCCCACTTTATTTTTCCTCTTGCTTCCTAAAAGGTTTTCGCAAACTCTTGTTAGCTGAACGCAACTGAGAATCTGCAAGATTCTGCGTTGTTCAAAGGTAACAGCACTTTCTCTGAAAAGCGTATTTGTTCTGTTTCGAGAACGTGTCACGAATTACATAGCAACAAATTGTAAACATAGCTTTCTTTAACACATGTACATAAACTGGAGAGATACTGTTACAATGACAGTTGTAAATTATGTATTGATAGTACTAACTTTGAATATATATTGAGTACTAGAGTTTTGTGGAATTTAGGATTAACACACTTACTCGGTTTGTGATTTTAGCTGTAAAAGAAAACGTAAAATGAATGAAGTCGTATCTGAACTACAGGAAACTTAATACCATCTAAGTTAAAAGCATCAATAGCAACCATGTCAAAGACAAACATTGTAATAGACGGATTGATTCTGATTAATGACTTTCAATATATTCCACAAATAGTGAATAAACGCTTAGAAAAAAAATAAACAAGGTAATTTGTTGCAATGTATACACTTCCCTTCTGTTTCATTAAGAAACTACACTTTCCACAGAAAACTGGGACTTCCTTTATATACGAAACTACCTGTATCACTTTGTGCAGAATGTACATTATTACGGTATCCTCCCAGTTTATGTGCATATGCTTCAGAAGACCATTGTTCAATTCGTTGTTATGTATTTCGCCATATGTTCACAAAATAGAAGACACATGCATATTAGAGGCAGCATTCTTACATATGCACAACTCTGAACACAGCTCTATTTAATTAATAAGAGTGTCTGAAAAAAAAAAAAAAAAAAAAAAAAAAAAAAAAAAGGTCGGTAGTGGCAGGTTTCGAACCCCTGACCTTGAGCATCCCAGACCAATGCATTGCCCACTATGCTACAGCTAACAGTTGGAACTTACCTTCTTTAATCTCGTACTATTGATCACAGTAGTTAACTGATGCTAATATGGCAATTTTTAGACACTAGATTGTCATTTATCATATGAAGAACGACGCGTTTTTGTTAACTTTTCAGTCCGCCATTGCTTTGAAATGACAACGTGTAAGTTAGAATAAGAAAATCATCAAATACACAACACATGATGGCGTATGCCAGAGAGAGTTCTGGGTGAGGAATGTCACATGACATCTCCGAACGGCTGGTTTTCGTTAATTCAATGGATGGTGTCAAATCACCATTATTTTTGCAAATATCTCTGAAACGATACGAGATATGAAAAAACCACAACAGAGCAAAGTTGTAGAGAACTTTCTCTTCTACAAATTCAGTTATTCAGTTTTCTTGTCAGATGAATGGTTAAGCCGTTATTTTCATTTAAATTTTGAGCTGTCAAAAGACGATCGCAAAGGTCCACTTTTAGTGTTACTACCATAACCTAAAGTGGGCCATAAGATATGGTCATAGTCTATATCTGCCTCTGGCTATGTCTTACAGTTTAAAACCTGGTTCTGAAATCTATGACTTACCATTAAAAAATATATGTGGTACCTTCCAATGTCTCCTGGTCTCTTCCACATATACAACCTTCTTTCATGATTCTTGAACCAAGTGTTCTTTATGATTAAATTGTGTTCTGTACAAAATTATATCACACAGCTTCCTCTTTTATTCCTTTTTCCAACTTCATATTCATTTACTTTTTTTCCTTCCTTTCCTTTTTTTACTACAGAATTCCAGTCCCCCCATCATAATTAAATTTTCCTCTCCCTTAATTGTCTGAATAATTTCCTTTACATCCTCATACATTTCTTTGATCTCATCATCATTGGCAGAGCTAGTGGGCATATAAACTTGTACTACTGTTGCAGGTGTTGGCTTCATAGCTATCTTGACTAAAATAATGCGATCACTGCGCTGCTTGTAGTAGTTTACCCACATTCCTATTTTCTTATTCATTGTTGACCTACTCCTCTAATACTCCGAACTAATTTTGTATTTATAATCTTTTATTTCCCTGACCAGAAATCCTGTTCCTGTTTCCACCGAACTTCACTAACCCCTACTATATTTAACTTAAACCGATCCATTTCCCTTTTTAAATTTTCTAACCTCCCTACCCAATTAAGGGATGTAGCATTCCACATTCCAATCCATAGAATGCCAGTGTTGTCTTTCCTGATGACGAAATTCTCAGACCTACTTCTGCATTACCACCAACTGATTTTGTATTTATAACCCTGTACTCACCTGATCAGAAATCCTGTTCATCCTGCCACCGAATTTTCCTAACCCCTATCATATCTAATTTTAACCTATCCTTTCTCTTTTCAAATTTTCTATCTTACCTACCTGATTGAGAGAGAGAACATTACACGCTCCAATCCGTAAAATGCATTTTGTTTTTCTTCATGACGACATCCTCTTGAGTAGTCCCTGCCCGGAGATCCGAACGGGGGACTATTTTACCTCCAGAATATTTTATCCAAGAGGATGCCCTTATCATATATTCATACAGCAGAGCTGCATGTCCTCGAAAAAAGTAATGGCTGTAGTTTCCCCATGCTTTCAGCTGTTCACAGTAGCTGTATGGCAAAGCCACATTAGCTGATGTTACAAGGCCAGATCAGTCAATCATCCAGCCTGTTGCCCTTGCAACTACTTGAAAAGGCTACTGCCTCTCTTCAGGAACCATATGTTTGTCTGGCCTCTCCACAGATATTCCTCTGCTGTGGTTGCACCTATGGTTATGGCTATCTGCATCGTTAAGGCATGCAAGCCATCCCACCTTGACAATGTCTATTGTTCATGGGAGTGGATTTTTCTGTAATTAGAAACATATATGAATGTTTAAATGTTACTAAAAGGTGATGTCATATTTTAACAACTTTAACAACGGAGAGCACTATTGAGAATAGTATACAAAGATGACCTGGACAGGTCATGGGGGTGCAGTTTTTAGCCAGATTTTGGAGGCAGTCACTATGCCCATCAGCAGGTTCACATTTCATTGTTAAATATGATTATTGTGTGTATCAAGCTTAATTGAAGTGTTTGATTTAACTGCTGATTCACACTTACCTGGGATAACTCTTCATAATCTCATACCACTACCATACACAATAATTGAGTTCAGCTGCTGGTATTCAACGCAATCCAGATCTTGCTGTAAGATGCGAATCCAGATGATGAGTTACCTGAAGTTACACCAAATGCCAAGATAACACTTTATATGCAACATACAGAACTTTGTGGATGAATGAGTAGGCCTGGTTTTGTCACATCTCAAAGCTTTTCCTACCATTTGTATGTTTCTTGACTTCATAAAAGCACATGATTCCATTAATTGATAGTCCCTTACTGATGTAATTTATTTTTATATGCCACAGCCTTTTTAGATAAAGACCGGCATGTGACAGATTGTCACCAGTCATCTTCAACCTCGGTAAAGTCATTAGAAAATTGGAGGAAGAAATTAAAAATCAGAAATACTACTAACCTACTCAACATAGATAAGTGAAAAACAAACTCAAGATCAGCTTCCTGTCTTTTGTAGACAATCTAGCAATGTTAGTGGACAGCAGAATCACAGCTATCAAACAAACAAGGAGATTCTCAAGCAATTTGCTGAAAAACACTAGGCAAATAATTTCGTTCAAGAAATCCAAGTTTATTTATTCTGGATTCAAGATATGTGGTGGAAGGTTAGGGACCTTAAGCATACTGGCCACCTCATTATTGGCACCAGTTGGCTGTCTTAGATGTCAAGGTAATCATATGCAGTAAAATAACCATAGCACAGCTCAACAAAGCAAATGAAACATATAATGTTACATTTACAGCTGTTTTCCATTTTGTTTATTATTTACTTCTGCGATTTTTATGGAGTGTGATGTATTAAGGTCAAGTTATAAGACTACTGGCTACTGTATGTTTCATAACAGCTACTTTTACAATGAAATCTTACTAGCGAATTAAAACTGTGCACCAGAACCGGGATTCAAATCTGTTACCTTTTGCTTCCGCGGCCATGCACTCTAGTCAACTGAGCTATCCAAGGCACACTTCACGGTTTGTCCTCAACTTCACTTCCATCAATACCTCCCCTTATACTTTACAAACTTCACCCAAGTTCTCCTGCAAACCTTGCAGGACCAGCACTCCTTGAAAAAAATCGCACTGACGTGTTTTACTGCCCACTTTAGATTTGTAGTTTTATACGTTTTTGTAAACAAATCAAAATAATAATCTAAAAAATAAAAAATTATGGTGATACGATTGCGACTCTAGTATTGTGCTAATATCTATGCACCCAACACGTAATAGTCTTTCTGTCCGTATGTTAACAAAGAGACAAAATTATATGATATTTGAGTTTATTTTTGACAAACATACTTTTTTTTGAACTTTTACCTCTTCAAACTATCATTTTAATATCTCTCCAGCCAGCCGCATTGGCCGAGCGGTCTGCAGCGTGCCAGTCATGGTATTCATGGCTGCTGCGGTTCGTTTTTCGAACCCCCCCCCCCCCCCCCCTCAGGCATGGATGTTTGTGCCGTCTTTAGTATAAGCTAGTTCATAAGTAGTTTTGTAAGTTTAAGGACTGATGACCCCGTAGTTAAGTCCAATAAGTTCTACAAGCATTTGACTATTCAATTATCTCTCCCACATTTTCACTTAGGAGGTACAGGAAATGAGTCGAGTAAGTCAAGTTACTTCCATGGATAATATTTACCTGAAAATTTTCATTATTAATTTCATTGTTGTACTATAAAAAAGGTAGGTAGAGCAGTCAACAACTCGAAGACTGGTTTGAAAACACAGTGTTTTACTAGGCATGGCCCTGTTTGGAGGTCGTGTGAAATCTCTTTCCTCTGACCTTATGCACTGTGACCTAAGTGGGTAGTTCCATACCCACCTAGAGATGTCCATTTATGTGTATATTGTGCATTTTTTGAACTTTGTGTGGTAACTTTAAAGAACTTACTGGAGCATGTGACATAGGACACCTTAGTCAGGCACGTGAAGATACTAGTTGACTGTCATAATGCAAGAGACTTGTCTGTTTCAAGAATGTGGTGACTGCCCTGGAAAGAAAGGGCTTTCTTTATAGACACTTGGACTGGAAGATATAGCAGATAACTTTGCAGAAACTACATATGCAACATGGGAGAAAAACAAACAAATTAAGAAACCTATTGCCATTGACAGTTTCATTGACAAATGGACAGTGAAAGCCGTAACACATCACCATTTGAAGAAATTGCAATAACAACACAATGCAAAAGTGAAAGGGCACATACAAACAGAAGAATTATTTTAGTGCTACACTGTGATTTTGCCAAGTACTGATCTGTAATCCCCCCACAAGTAGTACTAGGGTATTATTGGAGTAACGACCAGGTTTCAATTTTTACAGGAGTTAAGTATTTTCTAAACAAGACTACAAGTCCTGCAGTTGTAAGTGATGGCACAGGGCATGACTCAGTACATGCTTTGCTGTCAATACACAAAATTCTTCAACTGAAAATGTGAACAGAAAAGATAATCATTATTTCTGATAGTGCTCCTAGTCATTTTAAAAATCATTACCAGCTGTTTGACTGGAGTAAATCGTTTGTGCCAGTTGAGGGGGTATACAGTACTACTGGTCACAGGAAGGGGCCTTTTGATAGTGTCGGCAGCCTGTTGAAGCACCATGTTACAAAAAATTTTAATCTTTCCAGACAAAATATAGCTATGATTCACACTGCTGAGGATTTTATGAGTTGTGAAATCTTACATATGCACAGCCCTCATTCTTGTATTCAAAGAAGAAGTCGAAGAATTCTGTGAGCGGGAAAAGAAAAAGAAAAAAGAAGCACAAGAATGGCCCGAACAAACTACTCCTGTGAAAGAAATTTAGAGACACATTTTTGGACTCTAAGTGATGGTCGAACTCAAATTGCACACACTTTAAAGATCAAGAAAGAAGAAATTTCATTTGTCCTGCCAATATCTCAGAAACAGCAGGAGAATATTCTTATTCACAACCTGAGGAGAGGGATGTTTATGGTGTGTAGTATGATGTGGCTGGTGGATTACAGAGACTGTAGACTGAGTTAAATGAAATTGAAGTGAACTTTATGCTACCACATGGACCCTCTACTGGGTGTAGGTTTCCAGCTGAAGGACGGCAATACTACCTGGGACCTTTCGCTTTCATGGACAAGTGCTCTTTCACAGTCAGTCCTCACAGCTTTACTTCCGCCAGTACCTCACCTCCTACTTTTTGAACTAGAGCGCTTGCCCGCGAAAGGCAAAGGTACCAGGTTTGAACCCCGGTTCTGTCACGCAGCTTTCGTCTTCCAGGAAAGTTCTGTATCAACGAATACTCTGCTGCAGAGTCAAAATTATCAATCTGGAAACATTCCTTAGTCTGTGTCTAAGCCACGTCTCCACCATATCCTTTCTTCCAAGAATGCTAGTCCTGCAAGGTTTGCAGAACTTTTGTGAAGTTTGGAAAGTAGGAGGCTGTACTGTCACCATGTGTTTCTTCAATATTTCAACAGTGCCATATCCTTCAGCATGATTAGTCTGTAAGTATTAATATACAGAAGTTAAGATGTTCCTTTCACCGAGTCCGGCTAGTCCGTACCCTGTGTTAAAGAAAATAATGTTTGAAGATCCAACTCATCTCCAAAGTTGTCTTCACGAAATTATTGGAATATCGAGAAATTGACTTCTTAGTTCACTGATTAAAGGCGACCTCTTCTTTAAGATTATACAGAACTTTATTCCATTCAGAAATAATCTACTACATTAGCTTGAAATGATTAGTTCTGATGTATTCAGAATAGAATCTTCATCAATAATTACTATTACTACTACATATAAAACATGATAATTAATCACAGAGGTTATAGAGCTTCTTTCTTCCTTGGCACTTTGCAGTCCTTTTACTCCATACAAGTGAGTCCACATTCAAATGCCAAATAAATTCTGTCGGGCAGTATTTGCTCACACAGTGCCAGACCCCTTATAAAATAAACTGTTGAAATATCTTGGGTCAAGTTAGGAACCAGTAGTGTACAATGTTACACTACAGATCCCCCCCCCCCCCCCCCACTCAGACGCAAGATATCAAATTGCTTACTGTGAACCCCCCCCCAATACATTATTTACATAAGTGCAATCTGTTATACATATCAAATAAGGAAAGTAGTTTCACAATAGGTCAGTAGTTTCAACTTATTTCTTGTTCAATGTAATATTAAAGTCTATCAGGAAATTTATACTCCAACAGATGTGTACCCTCATTTTAAAGTTAGGCTCAAATCTAAATTACTTTCTTTAAAATTTCATCTCTGAAATCTCACTGATATCTCATTCAGGGTAAGGAATATGCACTGTAAAATTCTTTTTCTAGAGGTGTTTCAATTCCTCCTGGGTAACCTCTTTAATTGTGAACTTGAGTTTTCAACTAATAGAAAGATAGGTAACCTATTGCAGCTTCAAGCAGTTGAAAAAACTAAGAACAGTCAGGTCCTGTCTTTTAAGCCCCTGACATAGGATAGCAGCCTCTTTCTTGGGTCTGACCCAAAACAACCATGCTTTTCATTTCTTCGTTCACTGAGGACAACTCCTTTCTACCTACTTCACTTTCCCATTTACTCCTCTTCTCTCCCTTACCCAAGCCCCAAGTGTGTTTCTCTATTTTACGTTTCTCCTTAAAAGAATGTCCACTCTTAATTCTCCTCATCACTTCTGCCCCACACCCGAAACGAGTGTACAGTGAGTAAAGAAACCCAACACTTCAGTCTCACCAGTTCTCATCCATACAAGAATATGGGTAGTTTTTTCCTGAATATTATTTAATGCCTTTGTTCTTAAATGTTTCCTGTGCACTGTATCCCTATGACTAACACCTAAACTTCAATTGAATACCTCCCCAAATACAAACTCATCCCAGTTTGTACACATTACCGTATTATAAAAGGTATAAAACTTTAGGAAGAAACTTTAATTCTAGGTGGATGACATAGTAGTAATGGTATTCTGTACCATAAACAAAAGTAATTGGATGTATTCTGTGTGGAAACAGCAAACACTTGTAGAAACATGATTTTGTACATAGACAAAAAAAATGTTCAAATGTTTGTAGAACTTATGGGATGTAACTACGGGGTCATCAGTCCCTAAGCTTACAAACTACTTATGAACTAGCTAAGACTAAGGACGGCACAAATATCCATGCCCGAGGGGGGATTCAAACCCCCGACCGTAGTGGCCGTGCAGACCGTGACTGGAGCGCCTCAGTCCCCTTGGCCACCGCGGCCGGCTGTACATAGACAGATTAATTATACTTAGAGACCCTTGAAAACAGCATCAAAATTAAGAAAATTTAGCACATTGAAATTACAAAATTAGCATTTATTTAGCATCTATTTTGAACAAGAAAATTAGTAAAAATTCGACAATACACATTTTATCATACCTTTTCATGCCTTTGCCAAGACTGAAAACATCCACAGGAGTACTTTCATAAATTGGTGTCTGATAGATAAATTAATTATATTGTTTTTTAAATGTTAATGGGATACTAAACAAATTTTTAAGTAACAAAGCACCAGATAAATATTTTCAGGGCAAACAAAATTGAAAAATTATTAAATTGTTCCAAAATTACTAAAAATTTAATTAATTGCCAACATTGAACAGGTTTGTATAGTTTCTTCTTTCATTCTTCTCCTCTGATCACTTACTACAAGATTGTATCTAGAGAAGTAGCATTCAGCATTAACACTATTAACAGGGCTCCATATCACAGATAACGCAGCAGAGCAAAATGCTTCAAATTTTATTTTCTCGTACAGTAGCATCTGTAAAACATCAAGCTGTTCATTGCTTTTTACACTTTTCAAAATATGCCGGTGTAAAAGATAAATACCCTTCTATCAGGTCATTTTGAGGCACTTTTTCAAAATGTGGAATTTTCTTCAAGCTGGCTAGGAGAACAGATTCATCAATAGAAAGTTTTGCACCACAAATAGTAGGATTAAAATTCTCACTCAACTCTTTTAAAAGGATGTTTGTTGTATTTGGTAAGATATGGATACATAATTTTAAGACTTTTGAGCCGCAGATTTAAGGAGATTTCTGGCATGCAACCTGTTCTTTTCTTCCATTTATCTATAAGATCTTTTGTTGATTGTGAAAACAAACCATGATCATTTCTCTTTAGTTGTGTTTTTATACATTCCCGTTCTTCCCACAATAAATGGGCAAATGGATATTTTGACCCTTCTGACTTCTTTATTAGGGTCACAATGTTAGTGCAGATGTTGCTAACAAATTTACACTGTAAAAAATCAAATATGATGTTTTATTTTCAAAACTTTCCAGCAGCAAATCAACTGAAGTATTTCTATTCTTCAACATTTTTAAAAATTCAACTATCGCTGGTAAATATGAATCCAAATATTGTACACAGTGCAACCATGAATTCTGCCTAGTTATCACTGGATCTGGAAAGAGAAGCTTTGGCAACTGAGGGTATGACTGCTCTAAAAACCTTAAGTAAGCTGCCTTCATTTTCCTTGAATGGAGAAACGCAATTTTAACTTTACTCACTGTGAAATTCACTTCTTTCAGCTCCTTCATGAAAACATCACCGACTAAATTCATTTTATGCGCCTAGCACTGCAGGTGAATAATGTGATCTCCTATCAATATTTTCAATGCACTGAAACAAGCAGTCATGTATGGTGCTGAATCTGACACTAGGGCAATAACATTTTCATATGAAACATTGTATTCTTTCAATCTATCAATGATAGCCTGGTAAGATGTTTTGTTTGCAGCATCTAAAAAGTTGCAAGATGCCAAGTATACTTTCTGTTCAGACCATGCTGCCACAGTACGGAACGGAACTGCAAATACACTTCTACCATTATTATCGGAAGTTTCGTCGGCTACAACAACAATAGGCAAATCCTTTACAAATTTACGTATTTGTTCTTTATGTTCATTTCCACATTTGCTAACGTAAACTTGTTGTAGTATATCAGAAGACGGTAAAAAAAAAAAAAAAAAAAAAAAAAAAAAAAAAAAAAAAAAAAAAAAAAAAATCTAACTTCTTCGCTGTCTAGTTTTGTGAGCGGTATATATGCCTTGAGACACATTTTGGCAACATTGTGGCAAAGTTCCTCTTTTGTCATTTTAGATTTTTTCATATTTTCAAAGCTTTCGCTCAGACCAGCTTGTCTTTTGACAGAACCACTACTGTTACTTGCAACTGCGGATTTTTTCGCTTGACGACTTGCCCCTTTTATATGTTTATCAAGCGTATCTTTCTTCTCGGAAGTCTAACCTGACGTTGCAATGGCGGCACATTAAAAATTTATTTTCGCCTATATAAAAACCTTCTTCTTTGGGATACGAATTACATCGTTCCCACAAGCTAATTTTCTGCCTTCTCATTCTGTTGATTAAACATCAAATGCAATTTTCTTGAAGAAAATAAACATTTATTAAAAATTCCGCTAAAGAACGATAATTAAGATACTTCTAGCAATCACCAAGACAACTGAACAACTGCACATCTAATTAAAAATAGTTCATTGAATCTTCAATTGTCACCTTCAAAGAGTAAGAACACACACACAAATAATAGTACATATATATAAAACATTGAATAAATAAATCATATACTTGTTTTCATATATATTGTGAAGTATACACCATACGAGCAAGTTCCTTCATCAATTTTAATTTTCTAAATGGTAGTCCTTTTGTCAAAATATCAATGGCTCCAATTTCTTTCAGAAGTTGATCCAACCACACAAGTGATTTACAGGCTTCACTTGCAGCCACATATTCTGCCTCCATTGAAGAAAGAGCAACACAGTTTTGTAATTTACTCTTTCACACAACTGGCCCTCCATGGAACTTGAGTAGAATGCCACTTGTTGACCGCCTAGTCCCTCTGTCCCCACCATGATCTGCATCACTGTAAGCTTCAATATTACAGTTGTCATCTTTAATGAACTGAATACCATCTGTTATTGTTGACTTTAGATACCTAAGTATCCGTTTGAGCAATGCAAAATGTGCCTGTGTTGGTAAGTCTTGATGCAACATTAACAGCATATGATAAATCCGGCCTTGTAGCTTGTGTTAAATACATCAAACTTCCAACCATTTCTGGATATAGCTTAGTATTACTAAAAGGCAGTGACTCACCTGGTATCCATCCTGGTTCAATGGGTAAAGATAATGGTTTTGCATCCACCATACCACATTTCTCTAAAATTCTTTTCACATATGCTGACTGGTTTATTTGAATGCAGTTGTCAAACTTTTTGATTTGTAAACCGAAGAAGTAATCAACCTTTTCCACAGTAATCTGAAAACGTTTACCAAACTGTTCTATAAACTTGGATGTTACATCAGTGGAACCCATAGGCAGTCCATCATCAACATAAAAGAATAGTACTAGGTTTTCACCATAGAACATAGATGGATCTGAATGACTCTCTCATAAATTACATTCAATAAGAAACTTTACAAGACATTCATACCAACATTTTGAAGCTTGCTTTAAACCATATAGACTCTTCAGTAATTTGCATACACGTCCTGTACCATTGTCAAAACCCTCTAGTTGATACATGTATATTTCTTCCTTCAAAACACCATTAAGAAATGCTGTCCTCTCATCAAATTGCCTTATACACCAATCATGTTGAACTGCAACACTCAACAGGCATCTCATTGTCTCAAATCTTGCAACAGGGCTAAAAGTGTCAACATAATCTATTCCAAAGCGCTGAGTGTATCCTTTTGCCACCAGGGGAGCCTTGTACCTAACCACTTCATTATTTTCATTTAATTTTGTAGCAAAGACCCACTTATTTTCAATTAGCTTGTTTGGTTTCTCTTTGTACAGTAGTTCCCATGTTTCATTTTTCTGCAGAGCATTTATTTCTTCCTCCATTGCTTTCTTCCATGCTTCAGAATTTTCTAACTGCATTGCTTCTTTATAGTTCCTTGGTGTTTCACAAAGCAACATCATTCTAGGTTTATGGTCTGAATCTTCACAGTAGCAAGAAGGTTTCTTCAAATTAAGTCGTTCACGTAAATTGTGGCTTCCTTTCTCTTCATGTCTTGCCTTCAAGTTACTTTCAGCTTGTTCCTCAGTGCCATTGAAATTGTTGCTAAGCCTTTCATCACTTACAGTTACATCTTGGTTAACAGTGTCAGTTTGACTGTCCTCTTCAAAATCAAAATTTTTATATTCATGTTCTGCAGCATCTTCATCTATATCTAACATATCAACAACATTTTTAGTCTTATGAGTATATGATTTCTGTAACTGTTTGACTGCAAACTTTACATCTCTGCAAACACACACACACATTCTTTTTCAGGAAAATAAATACGGTACTCGCAATCATCATATCCAACAACATATCCTTTAGAAGGTTTAGCATCAAACTTCTTCCGTTTTTTGTGTAGGAATCCATGCATAACATTCTGTTCCAAAAATCACTAAATTATCAAAACGACCTTTCTTCTTCATAAATATTTCAATTGGAGTTTTACCTTTCATTTTTGTGGGACCAGTTCGGTTCAGAGTGTATGTAGCAGCCAGAATAGCCTCACCCCACAATGCATTTGGCAAATATTCAGCTGAGCCAAGCCAAGAACGTGCCATCTCACAAAGAATCCTGTTTTCCCGCTCGGCAACTCCATTCTGCTGAGGAGTATATGGTGCAGTTATTGAATGTTTCAGCCCAATTGAGTCAGCAATCTTCTGTACATCTTTGTTGTGGAATTCCTTGCCACTGTCTGTATGTAATTCTCTTACAGTAACATCTGCCTGAGTCTTCATCATCTTAATGAATACTGGTAATTTTTCTTTAATTTCATCTTTGTGATGCAGAAGGTATATTACTCTAAAACTGGAAAAATCGTCCTTAAAAACAGCAAAGTATCTATGACCCTGCAAATCAGTTTCCTCCATTGGCCCACATATATCTGCATAAAATAATTCTCAGGGTTTTGTTGGTTTCTCCACTCTTTCACCAAATGCCAGGCGATTATGTTTACCATAGACACACCCTTCACAAATGCTATTATCAAACATCGTCTCTATACCATGATCCTTCAAGAACTGGTGCACATAGCGCTTATTTTGATGACCGATTCTTTCGTGCCACCTCTGTAAAGTGTCATCAGTTTCAGCAACAACACAGGACTTTACTTTACGAACAACTTTCACAGCTAAACGATAAAGTTCATTTTCAGCAATGGATGTAGCAACAGCAATCGGAATATAATTTTTGAAAAATACCAATGATTTTCCATCATTTTCGATTACTTGATTTCTTCCCTTTTGTGCAGCCTTCTTAACAGAAAATAAGTTGCAGGATCCATCAGGACAAAACCAAACATCTTGAAAATATCGTTCTGTCCATTAAAAACTTTTACAAGTGCTTCAATTTGCACACCATTCTTGGCACTATACATCTTCCTTGCAGTCTTAAAAGGTTCATAGGTAATGTACCAGTCACGCTGATTTGTTACGTAATGCGTCGCACCACTGTCAATGTACCACTCATCACAATCAAGCGTATTTACAACTACTGAAAAATTACTGTTGCGTTTCAGCATTAAAACTTTACTTAATATAGCACAGTCTTCATTTTTATTCACGCAAATACTCGCACATTCATTTGAGCGATGGCCTTTATTCTTACATTTGAAACACACTAGGCCTGTTTTGCACTGTTTTGATAAGTGACCTACGTCACCGCAAGAAAAGCATTTTCTATCTTCATTTCTTTTGTGATTAGACGTTTTTCAAAAATGTTCAAAAGTTTCTTAAGCTTATGGCACTTAACTACGGGGTCATCAGTCCCTAAACTTACAAACTACTTATCAACTACCTTATACTAAGAACGTCACAAATATCCGTGCCCGAGGGGGGGATTCGAACCCCCGACCGTAGTGGCCGTGCAGACCGTGACTGGAGCGCCTCAGTCCCCACGGCCACCGCGGCTGGCGTTAGACGTTTTTAATGCGTCTGTTTCGGTAGTTTGTTTCCGCCGTTGTCGCTCTTTATTAATCTTCATTTTCGACATCATTGAGAAACAACACTTTCTTCATCACGATCTGTAATTCTCAATTCATAATTTAAACACCGTTTCTGCAGTTTATCTCACGTCTTCTCTTCAGCAGGTAAATCGTGCCGTGTTATATAAAATGTAGTCAAATTCTTTCGGCAAAGTTTGCAAAAATCGCGGACAAAGATCACCATCGTCGATCGGCTTGTCTAGCAAAGCAAGTTGAGTTTTTATTTCATCAAATTTCGCTAAATGGCCTTGTATACCACCAGATGCTGCCCACACAATGCTGTGAAATTTATGTCGAAGCAGATCAATATTTTCGGCTGAGTGAACATCGTAAATCTTGTGTAGCTTATCCCAAATCTCTGTAGCAGTCTTACATTCACCAACACGAAGTAAAGGCTTAGTATAAAGCGACAAAATTAGCCGTTTCCTTGCTTTTGCATTTGCCTTTGTCCATTTCTTAATATCAGATTCATAATTTTGTCCGCCTTCATCAGGTTTAAGCAGCGCGCCATTTACGACGTCAAAGATTTCGTCACATTCCAAAGTAGTTCTCATTGCGATTCACCAAGTCGCCCAATTTTCTTCGCCTGTGTTTCTCAATTTGTTGTCTTTCTTCGGCCATGGTTTCGTCTTTCTTCACTTTTAGTATCTTAAACTCTACCAAAACTATCGTTCTTCATAAAAAACGTAATTATCAACAACCGCGCACATCAGCTACCATGTTGATTAAACATCAAATACAATTTTCTTGAAGAAAATAAACATTTATTAAAAATTCCGCTAAAGAACGATAATTAAGATACTTCTAGCAATCACCAAGGCAACTGCACAACTGCACATCTCATCAAAAATAGTTTATGGAATCTTCAATTGTCACCTTCAAAGAGTAAGAACACACACACAAATAATAGTACATATATATAAAACATAGAATAAATAAATCATATACTTTGACATAATCAAAATATATAAATTGCAATTAAAACCAGCAATTCAAGAAAACAAAGTAACACACACAACTCATTATAATAGATGAACATAACAAACACTAACACAGTGTTTGACGTCTTATACAGTATTGTTGTACTCCTATCCTCGCGCAGCGTGCGCTTCAAATAAGCCGCCGCGACACTCAGCTGTCTCATTAGTACGCCAAGTCTCCGCCTCAGCGTTGCGACCGCTTTTCCAAACCGACATGGCGGCGTAAACAGACACACACACAATGGTCATCCAGCCGGCAAATCTGAATGTTAAACATAGCGAATGAAAAATACTGAGGAAAATCGTAAGGAATATTATACCGGCATGCTCCTCTATGGGCCTTTTCATAAAAACCGGTTACTAGCTTACCGGATTTCTTAGTTTGTGAACGCGTAGATGTTTCACATTGTCTAGTATGCGGGAGATTTCGATCGTGCAATTAATATTTGAACACTACTTCTCTCTTGTCTATGGAATAAAAGCTTAGAAGACGGCATTCTGGCCTAAAAAACATCGTAAATTCAGCCAAGAAAATTTTTATTTACGAGAAGTCATCATAGGCTACGAATTGCAATTAAAAATTAAATTTCGTAGTTTTTCGCGGGTATTGTGCGATTTCGCTAAAATTACCAATTTTCGCGCTTAAAATCGCATGTCCGAATTTCACGGATCTCTAATTATACTATATGAAATAATGTAATGAAACGTCTTATGATTAAAAGATAACGAAATATGTTGAATAATGTATGACATGTATAACACTTGTATAATGTCATTCGCATATGGAAGGTAGTCCAACTGATGTTTATATTTTCCATGAATGCTGCAACTACTACTCCATCTTTATGTTATTATTCTGTGTAGTATCATGTTCAGTTTGAAAGCTAGCATAATAAGATTAATCATGGAAGAAAGAATAGTTAAAGAGTGATAGTTATGTCTCGGAGAAAACTAAAAATACGAAATTTCCAGACATAAGACTGATACCTTCATCAGGAAAAAGATTGCACTCACATATTCAATACTTGTACAGCTACTGTAGCAGCTAGGCAGACATTTGTGGAAACTGTTGGTTTATATATCACAGCAAAATATGTTGAAATACTAATTTAGGAACACGTATTTTATTCAATTTGTGTGTTCCCATCCATTCAACATACACATATACATAATACACACAGAACATATAACATAGACCACAGAACATTTATAACAACCATGGAATATATAGTCCTACACCACGCCTACACATTAGTTCACTTTCACTGTGCACAGAGCAAATATTTTGTTCACCAAAATACCAACAGAACCTGCCTCCAAATAAGGTGTTTTCTCATCACACAATTTATCTTCTTCTGTAATTGACAACTTTACACCCTGTTCCAAAGGTGTAGAACCTGCTTTACAATCATTCATGCCAAATTTTTCCAGTATTCTCTTTGTGTACACTGACTGATCAATTGACAATTCTTCCCCATTTTTATTCCTTAGAACTTTCATCCCAAGATATTGTTTCACTTCACCTAAATCGTGCAAATCAAAATCAGACTGAAGTTGTTTCTTAAAGTTTTTCATTGAATCTTCACTTTTTGTTAAAAATATCATCAACCCATACAGCCACAATGATAGTTTCCTTTCCATCTCTTCTGTAATATAGACCAGGATCACCTACTGATTGACTCATGTCCATTTTTGTCAAGGATTTATGTAAGCACTGATTCCAACAATATCCACTCTGTTTAAGACCATACATACTCTTTTTTTAGGCGCCAAATTTTATTCTTTTCTTGAGGAATTTTCTTGGCTTCCTCTGGTCGAATCATAAAAATTTCTTCTTCCAATTCTCCATTGAGATATGCAGTCTTTACATCCATGTGGTGGATTAAAAAATTTTCTTTTACAGCAAAAGATAGAAGATATCTTAAAGAGGCATATTTCACTACAGGTGAAAATGTTTCTTTATAGTCTATTCCCTCTTTCTGGGAACAACCTTTTACCACCAAACTAGCTTTAAATTTAGGTACTGCTTCTTCAGGGTTTTTAATTTTGAAGATTCATCTCACTCGTAATGGTTTCTTTCCTTGTGGTCTATCAACCCATTCGTAAGTATCGTTCTTGAAAAAAGACTGCAATTCCTTTTCTATTGCTTTCTTCCAATCATCTGCATTTGGACTGGCCAAGGCTGCTTCTTCTGTCAGAGGTTCATTGTTGAATGTTTGAGCAGCCATATAAGTCTCATAATCTGGGTACAACTTGGGTTTTATAGTATGCGATAACGCCGTAAATTAATGTGCTCTGTCACTGGAGTTTCTTGAATCTCATCATCTGTTTCATTTTCAATAAACATATCAGAAGTATCCTGAAAAGCTTCTTCTTCTGTAGTTTCTAAATTTACTTGTGCCCTTGCATGTTCTTGAACACTTTCTTCGTGATTGATATCTAAACATTTATTTTCAGCCTTTATTTCATTTTCACTTGATTCTAAAAATGCCACATCTCTGCTAGTTATTACCCTTTTGTTTTCTGTATTTATAAATCTGTAACCTTTGGAATCTTCACAATATCAAATGAAAATATATTCTTCAGATTTGGAGTCCCATTTTCTTCTAAGTTTGTCTGGAATTTTTATCATGGCCTTACATCCAAAAATTCTTAAATGATTTAAATCAGGTTTGTTTCCAGTCCAAACTTCATATGGAGACTTGTGTGGTACAGCTTTAGTAGGTGATCTGTTGTTTAGATACACTGCAGTTGATACTGCTTCTGCCCAATAGCTTTTTGGTAATCCTGCATCCTGTAACATGCTTCTTGCTTTTTCAATAATTGTTCTGTTAGCCCGCTCCACTACTCCATTTTGGGCAGGACTATAACGAATTGTAGTTTGATGCTTGATCCCAAGTTCACATAACTGATGCCTAAACTGGTTATTTACGTATTCAGTACCATTGTCTGATCTGAGAACTTTTATCTTCTTACCAGTCTCTCTTTCAACCCTGGCACAAAAACTAGCAAATATCTCATTTACTTTGTCCTTGGTTCTAAGAAAATATACATGTGTAAATCTTGCAAAGTCATCAATGAAGGTCAGAAAATAATGACTACCCCCTATAGATTCCTCTTCCATAGGCCCACAGAGATCTGTGTGTATTAGCTGCAAAAGCTCAGTAGACCTACTTTTACTTGTTTTAAAAGGTAATCTGGCTTGTTTACCTTGCATGCATATTTCACAAGGAGAGTTACAACTCTTACAATCCTTTACCCCTGTACTCATATCTTTTAACAAATCCATACTCTCCCTATTAAGATGTCCTAATCTCCGATGCCATAAAAAATCTTTTGCAGAATATACTGGGTAACTATTTCTAACTTGCAAAACATTTAATTTATAAATACCCCTTTCTTTACTTGCTTTAGCTATCACATTGCCACTGCAATCAATTATTTCTGCACCATTGGAATCAAAAATTAGTTTGTTGCCTTTTTTCACTATTTCACTTACTGAAAGCAAGTTTGTAGCAATATTCTTCACATAATGTACATTATGCGCTGTAATATCTTGTGATTCACCTTTGACATTCAAACTGAAATTTATTTTTCCTACTAGTTTCCACTGTAATTGAGAACCATCCACTGTTGAAATGCCAAAATGAGTTTTAGGAGAAATATCATATAAAATTGATTGATCTTTTGTAATATGCATAGATGCCCCAGAATCCAGATACCAATCTGCACTTTTATCTTCAATTTTATCATGAGAATAAAATGCAGTAAGTGCCTTACCTTTATTAGTTGCCTTCCTTTCTGGATCCTTAACTGTACTTGCCTTTTCCACGCACTGTGATGCAAAATGGCCCTTTCTTTGACACTTATAACATGAATAGGCTGCTTCTTTTTGTATTTTTTTTTTATTTTTCTGTTGGTATTTTGGTGAACAAAATATTTGCTCTGTGCACAGTGAAGTGAACTAATGTGTAGGACTATACATTCCATGGTTGTTATAAATGTTCTGTGGTCTATGTTATATGTTCTATGTGTATTATGTATATGTGTATGTTGAATGGATGGGAACACATGAATTAAATAAAATACATGTTCCTAAATTAGTATTTCAACATATTTTGCTGTGATATATAAACCAACAGGTTATGGGCCCAGAGTGGTTTACTTAAAAATAAGTTTAACCAGTGAATGGTAGAAAATATTAGTGTTTGACGCCAGTAATAATTTTCAGTAATTATATTGAAACTGTGCAAAATGTCCACTGCCCAAATACCACAGATTGAGAAGCTTATGGGTCGAGAGAATTATGCTACTTGGAAATTTGCAGTAGAAGCTTATCTGCAGTTAGATGAGCTCTGGAACGTCATTGATGGAACATTAAAATCCACAGATTGAGATTTCCAGAAGGTGGCTCGTAAAGCAAAGTCCGAATTAATTCTTCTAGTTGATCCTGTAAATTATGCACATATAGAAAAAGGCTAGCACAGCAAAGGAAGTATGGGAAAATCTAAGAAGAGCATTCGAAGATGGTGGTCTGACCAGGAAGGTGGGTTTGCTGAGAGAGCTCATCACTACATGTTTCAATGAATGTAAAACTGTGGATGAGTATGTAAACAAAATCATCTCCACTTCGAATCGCCTCAGAAATATAGGTTTTGATATTGCTGAAGAATGGATTGGTACCTTGCTGTTAGCAGGACTCCCTGATTAAGTACTAACCAATGATAATGGGTCTAGAGAGTTCAGGAATACCAATTACCGGCGGCAGTGTGAAAGTAAAAATATTGCAAGATGTTAATAATGTACAAGAATATCCTTTTCAGGACAAGGAAGTGGCTTTGTATTCAAAATACCAACAGAAACCCAAATGTCTGCCTAGGTGTGTTTGCATGTGGATATGTGTGAGTGTGTGTGTGTATTTGTTTACCTTCCTTTTTGTCCCCTAAGGTAAGTCCTTCCACTCCTGGGATTGGAATGGCTCCTTTTCCACTTCCTTAAAACCCGTATACTTCCCTTTCTCCTCTCCTTCCTTCCTCTTTTTCCTGAAGAAGCTGCCAGTGGTGGCGAAAGCTCGAATGTTTGTGTGTTTTTGTGTGTGTTTTATGTTTCTGTCAATGAGCCTGTACTTTAGGTAAGTCAAAAATCTTTATTTTACACACACACACACACACACACACACACACACACACACACACAGATGAAGTCTACTTACCAGGCGGAGGACCACAGGCAGTGATAGTGACAAATAAAAACACACACACACACACACACACACACACACACACACAAAAATGCTAGCTTTCGCAGCCTAGCTGCTTCATCAGGCAGAAGGCAAGGAGAGGGAAAAAGAAATGATGAGGGTTTTAAGGAAGGGGGTAAGGAGCCATTCCAATCCCGGGACAGGAAAGACTTACCTTGGGGGAAAAATGGAGGGTAAATAAATGCACATACACCCACACATTTACACAGACACAAGTACACTTAGGCAGACATACTGTAGAACTGTAGAAAGCAAAGAAGTTAGAAGTTAGACAGAGATGCCACTTGAGGCAGAGGCTCTGTCCAGAGAACCAAGGCAAAGATGTTAAGATGGTGGGTGGGAATTCGAATTTAGCGGAGGTTGAGACCAGGTGGGCAACGGGAAGAGAGAATATGCTGAAGGGCTAGTTCCCATCTCCGGAGTTCTGAAGGATTGGTGTCAGTGGGAAGTATCCAGATAACCCGGACGGTGTAGCACTGTGCCAAGATGTGCTGGCCATGCACCAAGGCATGTTTAGCCACAGGGTGATCCTCGTTACCAACAAACACTGTCTGCCTGTGTCCATTCATGCGAATGGACAGTTTGTTGCTGGTCATTCCCACATAGAACGCTTCACAGTGCAGGCATGTCAGTTGGTAGATCACGTGGGTACTATCGCAAGTGGCTCTGCCTTTGATCGTGTACACCTTCCAGGTTACGGGACTGGAGTAAGTGGTGGTGGAAGGGTGCATAGGGCAGGTTTTACAACGGGGGCGGTTACAAGGGTAGGAGCCAGAAGGTAGGGAAGGTGGTTTGGGGATTTCATAGGGGTGGACTAGGAGGTTACGGAGGTTAGGTGGGCGGCGGAAAGACACTCTCGGTGGAGTAGGAAGGATGTCATGAAGGATGGATCTCATTTCGGGGCAGGATTTTAGGAAGTCGTATCCTTGCTGGAGAGCCACATTCAGAGTCCGCTCCAGTCCCGGAAAGTATCCGGTGACAAGAGGGGCACTTCTGGGGGTTTTGTTGAAGGTTCTTAAATTGGGGGGATGAGGAAGTGGCTCTGGCAATTTGCTTCTGTACCAGACCAGGAGGATAGCTGCGGGATGTGAAGGCTGTTATCAGGTTATTGGTGTATTGGTTCAAGGATTCAGGACTGGAGCAGACTCGTTTGCCACGAAGACCTAAGCTGTAGGGAAGGGAACGTTTGATGTGGAAAGGATGGCAGCTGTCATAATGCAGGTACTGTTGTTTATTGGTAGGTTTGATGTGGACGGATGTGTGTAGTTGGCCGTTGGATAGATGGAGGTCGACATCGAGGAAAGTGACATGGGATTTGGAATAGGACCAGGTGAATTTGATGGGACCAAAGGAGTTGAGGTTGGAGAGGAAATTCTGGAGTTCTTCTTCACTGTGAGTCCAGATCATGAAGATGTCGTCAATGAATCTATACCAAACTTTGGGTTGACAGGCTTGGGTGTCCAGGAAGGCTTCCTCTAAGCGTCCCATAAATAAGTTCGCGTACGAGGGGGCCATCCTGGTCCCCATGGCTGTTCCCTTTAGTTGTTGGCATGTCCGGCCCTCAAAAGTGAAGAAGTTGTGGGTCAGGATGAAGCTGGCTAGGGTATTAAGGAAAGAGGTTTTAGGTAAGGAAGTGGGTGGTCGGCGTGAAAGGAAATATTCCATCGCAGCGAGGCCCTGGGCATGTGGGATATTAGTGTATAAGGAAGTGGCATCGATGGTTACAAGGATGGTTTCAGGAGGTAACAGGCTGGGTAAGGATTTCAGGCGATCAAGGAAGTGGTTGGTGTCTTTGATGAAGGATGGGAGACTGCACATGATGGGTTGAAGGTGTTGGTCTATGTAGGCAGAGATTCGTTCTGTTGGGGCTTGGTAACCGGCCACAATGGGGTGGCCGGGATGATTGGGTTTGTGAATCTTGGGAAGTAGGTAGAAGGTGGGGGTGCGGGGTGTCGGTGGAGTCATGAGGTTAATGGAGTCAGGTGAAAGGTTTTTTTAGGGGGCCTAAGGTTTTGAGGATTCCTTGAAGCTCTGCCTGGACATCAGGAATGGGATCGCCTTGAAAAACTTTATAAGTGGTATTATCTGAAAGCTGACGCACTCCCTCTGCCACATACTCCCGCCGATCAAGTACCACTGTCGTGGAGCCCTTGTCGGCAGGGAGAATGACGATGGAATGGTCAGCCTTCAGATCATGGATAGCACACGATCAAAGGCAGAGCCACTTGCGATAGTACCCACGTGATCTACCAACTGACATGCCTGCACTGTGAAGCGTTCTATGTGGGAATGACCAGCAACAAACTGTCCATTCGCATGAATGGACACAGGCAGACAGTGTTTGTTGGTAACGAGGATCACCCTGTGGCTAAACATGCCTTGGTGCATGGCCAGCACATCTTGGCACAGTGCTACACCGTCCGGGTTATCTGGATACTTCCCACTGACACCAATCCTTCAGAACTCCGGAGATGGGAACTAGCCCTTCAGCATATTCTCTCTTCCCGTTGCCCACCTGGTCTCAATCTCCACTAAATTCGAATTCCCAACCACTATCTTAACATCTTTGCCTTGGTTCTCTGGACAGAGCCTCTGCCTCAAGTGGCATCTCTGTCTAACTTCTAACTTCTTTGCTTTCTACAGTTCTACAGTATGTCTGCCTAAGTGTACTTGTGTCTGTGTAAATGTGTGGGTGTATGTGCATTTATTTACCCTCCATTTTTTCCCCCAAGGTAAGTCTTTCCTGTCCCGGGATTGGAATAGCTCCTTACCCCCTTCCTTAAAACCCTCATCATTTCCTTTTCCCTCTCCTTGCCTTCTGCCTGATGAAGCAGCTAGGCTGCGAAAGCTAGCATTTTTGTGTGTGTGTGTGTGTGTGTGTGTGTGTGTGTGTGTGTCTGTGTGTTTATTTGTTGCTATTACTGCCTGTGCCCCTTCGCCTGGTAAGTGTACTTCATCTATTTTTTACGTATATTTTTCCTGTTAGGAATTTTTCCTCTATAATATCCGTATCATATAAAATAGACGAAGATTACTCACCAGGTGTAACAGCATCACAAATAAATAAATGAATACACACACACACACACACACACACACACACACACACACATATATATATATATATATATATATATATATATATATATATATATATATATATATATATATATATATAATATAAAACACGCGTAACATACTATGGCAGTTCACCTGGAAGATGAAGTCCAGCATTCCATCATTGTGGGACATCAATATTCTGACGCAGACTACTACTTGTATTTTTCCATTATTTCTTGAATCATCTCCAGCTGGAAAGTCACATCCAGCAACTTACCAAGTGATAGTTCTTAGAGACGAAATATGCTGAATGTCAGGTCTATTAGGTGGAAGCAAATTTTTCGGTACCATTTAGTGTTCTCCATAGCACTTTTCAAAGTTTTCATGATCATATTGTACCATTCAACACGTCCCATTGGCTTCTGAAAATCAATTCATCTGATACTGGATGCCACAGAAGAATGCCTGCCAGAGGCCCTGAACATGGACCCCTGATAGGGTGCCTGGCATCCATGCCGTCGGCGGCACTACATCTCAGTGGAGGGCGCCACCATCTCGCTGCGTCCATCCGTGGAGGTCAATAGTGCTTCACCAGTTCGCTATTTAGCTGGACACACTGCCAGTCAGTTATGTACTTTTGCTTATACTGCTTGTTCTTGTCGCCATGTCTGTCTTCTTTGTTCATAGTGTGGTGTCGTGATGCCTTCAGCCGACTTAGCATCTTGCGCTAGTCTCTATTATTTTCGTGTCCCTAGTCTGTGTGTTTCCTCTGCAAATATGACTCAATTAGTTTTAAAACAACATCTCCAGAGGTCTTGGATAGTGTTTTGTGACCCTGTGTCACTTCCACAGTAAATAGTTTAATCCAAAATTTAATTTGTTTGAATGACACAAATGAAAAACATTTTAGTCCAACACAATTTTGCTTTGCTATTAACAAAAACATATTTTTCCATCTACCTCTGAACAGAAGGAGTGATTCACCCACATCAATTTTTTCAAATAGGTATAAAGACCTTTTGAAAATTCTATGAAAGTGTTTTTAGATTATCCGTTATGTATACTTCAGAACCCACAACTTAATTTCAACATGTCAGTCAAAGTGACAGGTTGCCTTTTTCTTTAATCATATTCTATGAAAGTGATCCACAGGACAAAGTTTAAACAAGTAGCCTGTTGTTGCCTTAGTATAATCACTGAAGTGTAAAATCAGAGGCTGAGTAAATATTTATCTGGTGAAAGAAGTTGAGTAAAAATCAAGTTCCAGAAGTGGTTATACTACTCTAAGTCACTCACTTCACCACAAGAAATAACTTCCATAATAAAATCTTTAAAAACAAAGCATTCTAGTGTTATGTTGAAATATCAACATAGTTAATTAAAGCGTGTTCTTGTGAACTTAGCACAATTTTAAGTTATTTGTGTAAACCAGTCTATTATAACGAGAGCATTTACTGATTAGCTAAAATATGCAGATATTAAACCTCTATTCAAGAATGGGGATAAAGAGATACCATCAAACTACAGACCCATTTCACTTTTGCCAGTATTTTCAAAAATTCTAGAAAAGGTAATGTACAAGCAGCTTCTCAACCACTTAACCTCAAATGGCATATTGTCTAGAACACAGTTTGGATTTCTGAAAGATTCCGACATCGAGAAGGCTATTTACACTTACAGTGAGAATGTAATTAATTCATTAGATAATAAATTACAAGCAGCAGGTATTTTCTGTGATTTGTCAGAGGCATTTGATTGTGTGAACCATAACATCCTTTTAAGTAAATTAGAATTCTATGGCGTGATGGGGAATGCTCTAAAATGGTTCAAGTCATACCTCACTAACAGGAAACAAAGGGTATCAGTGCAAGCGACTAGTGAATTAAGCCAACAGTCCTCATCGGATTGGGAAGAAATTGCATGTGGTGTCCCACAAGGATCCATCTTAGGGCCATTGCTTTTTCTTGTGTACATTAATGACCTCTCATCAGTTACACTACCAGAAGCAGAGTTCTTTTTGTTTGCAGATTATACAAGTATTGCAATAAAAGTATGTCAAGCATAGTTATAGAAAGGTCTGCTAATGATATTTTCATGAACATTAATAAATGGTTTAAAGCCAACTCACTGTCATTAAACTTTGAAAAAACTCACTACATGCAGTTCAGAACATGTAAGAGATTTCCCGTCAGCATATGCATTAAGTATGAAGAAGAGAAGATAGAAGAGGTTGACAGTATTAAATTCCTGGGATTACAGCTTGATAATAAATTTAGTTGGGAGGAGCACACCACAGAACTGCAGAAACGACTCAACAAATCTGTATTTTCAATACAAATGTTATAAGACATAGGAGACATAAAAATAACAAAGCTTGCATACTTTGCTTACTTTCATTCCCTAATGTCATATGGTATAATATTTTGGGGTAACTCTTCAAGTCAGTCAAAAGCCTTCAGAGTCCAAAAATCTGTAATATGTATTATTTGTGGAGTAAATTCACGGATGTCCTGTAGAAACCTCTTCAAAGAACTGGGTATATTAACTACTGCCTCTCAGTGTATTTATTCCTTCATGAAATTTGTCATAATATATCCCTCCTCCCAACAAACAGCTAAGTTCATACAATACTAGGAATAAAAATGATCTACACAAGGACTTAAAAGCACTTACTTTAGTTCAAAAAGGGGTCTACGACTCAGGAACACACATTTTCAATAATTTACCATCAAGTATAAAAAATTTAGCTACAAATAAAGATCAGTTTAAGAGGTATCTAAAACACTTTCTAGTGGCCAACTCCTTTTACTCCATTAGTGAATTTCTAAATTGTACCAAATGATGCATGTATCGGTACTTATTCTATATTAGTATTATTATAGTATCAGCAAAAAAAAAACCACCCTTAAAATGTATGTATCTGTATTTATACTATTAGTATTATCTATTATTCAACTTGTAAATTTTGTTTCTTGACATGTTCCACATCCACGAGGATCTCCTCAAAATGGAACTAATCTAATCTACCATAAAGACCATTTTATACTATTTTCATAATTTGAAACGAAAATAAAGAATTCGAAAAATGTTCAAAAGTTTTTAATTCTATTGGACCAAACTGCACGGTTATCAGTCTGTAGCTTGCAAACTACTTACACTAAGGTAAACTAAAAGACAAAACACACACACACACACGCCCCAGGGAGGACTCCAACCTCCAACGGCGATCAACCGCGCGCTCCGCAGCGAGGCACCTTAGACCGCTTGACTACTCCACCGCGGCAATAAATAATTCATTTGGTGTCAAGACGTTTGCTCTTTCTTTGTTCTCTCTGCTGGGTGTTCATAACTTTGAGTAATATAACTATTAGTTTTGTAACAGGCGTAAGCCACAATTATTTCACTTAGAAACAAGGAGAAAAGCTAAACAAACCTCTTGTATTAGTCCAGAAGCCAAGGCAAAAGCTGACGTTTTCGTGGCATAAGATTAGTAGTTGTCCATACCAGTTTGTTTAATACATTAGATCAGTGTTTTTCAACCTTTTCAAATATGCGACCACCTTCCGAGTGAAAATATTCTGGCGACCACCTTCGAAATAAAAATATTGTGGTGAGCCCCCTCTTCATGAATCATAACAAAACTGTCAGAACAGTGTAAATTTTGCTTAACTACCAACAAGACTCGGAAGTGTATTACGCTCACTAAAAAGTCCCATTGTATAGACAATTGGTAAAGAAGTAGATATTTTTTCATATTATATTGAATCAAGTTTTTCCCCCTATCAATTGGTAAATGAAGAGAGTTTTCACACTTTGCGTTTATTAATCATTAACACACTATTATGAAACAATTTATGATTTATTCCAATCATAACTCAAGGAACTTTGTAACTTTAACATTAAATAATTTTCACTTAGCCATACGTTTTTGTATTACCAAACCCCTAGTTATTTTATGGTGCAACTACTGCCGCCTTTGGCGGTGACCCCCCCTCCCTCCCCCTCCAGCCCAAGCAAGACTTTGCGACCCCCTTGGGAGTCGTGACCCACAGGTTGAAAAACATTGCACTAGATGTTCTCCTCATCTTTTGGTGAGTAATCAGATATTCCTTGGTGTTGTACTGTTAAACTGCTAGAAACACTGATGTACCTGAAGACATCAGTAAAATGGAAGTCATTCGAATGGCTCGCAGAAAATGACAAATGTGTTCCTATGCTGAAGTCCTTCGCTGTCTAATAACATCAAGGCTTCTTCGGATGAGCAAAAGGATTTGCTCATAATTGAACTGAAAACCTTAAATAAAACTCATTTGGAAAAAAAGGAGAGGGGGGGGGGAGAGAGAGGAAAAAACTTAGCAAAATGCTTACATTCACAATAGGCTCACGTGCTACAGCTTTCCACTGGAGGAAACGACTGTTTCCCAGCCGAATTCTACAACATGGAGCAATACAATAGACTTCTAAAGGAGTCAACCATAGTTAAAGAGTTAATGTTTAAAATTATATGAGTGTATAATGTAAGTGATTTGTACATGTATAGTAAAGATTAATTGCAATATTTTGTTTTCAACAGGAACTTACTGTTACTGAGAAATTCTTTCATTAACTACATAGTCAGTGCTAATAAAGAATCTGAATCCATACTCCTAATGTGTGAATAAGCAAGCCTACACTCAAAAATAATGCACAGAATTATGACTGACATTCCTCCCAATCTGTAAAATGAGTTTTCCAAAATTTGTTTGAACTGTGGCACTGAACATATTGTTGCTGAAGGGAGTCTAGTGGAACAGTGCAGTACACTTCCAAATTAATGATGGAAGACAGCAACCTCAGGATGAGATTGAGAGAGTTAATCAGTACCATAAGAATGACGAACTTTCTGTTGATACTTTCTTATAATACATAGCAGGGGTGACTGACTAGAAGCTACATTAAATGACCAGCAAACAGAAATGAGTTGGAAATATTTTTATAAAAATCATAGACACATTTCATTTGATAATGTACAGTCCATAAATAAATATAAATGCTTCACAGGTACTTTCTTAAACAAAAATACTTATTAAAATTTTCTGAAAAGTAATTAACATATAAAACATATTTACAAAAAAAAAAAAAAAAAAAAAAAAAAAAAAACCAAATGCCTATACTAGCTGTATGCATCTCTTATCCTGAGCATGTTTCTTTTAACATCTGGTGTATACATTGCTGACACACACTTCAGTCTAACTAAACCATTTTGATAACCACTTGCTACCCAAAAGCAACTTTTGAAGTTTGGATTCCATGCAACCTGAAAAAAAAGGGCATATAGTTATTAGAGAGTACATAGTTTACATGCTGTTTCTACAAAAACAAAAGAACACTGTACAATTCTTCAGTATCTTGCAAAGCTTTAAGTTTTCAAAAGATATATGCTTTATTATCCACTCTAAATTTGCCTTCAACATTACAAAACCTTCATTAGTGTTTGAGATTTATAGTGCCCAAAAAAATAAGGCCCCTTTTATACTGCAGTTTCCAGACTGCTGGACTGTCCTTCATATATTTGGATGATGATAAACAAACCAATAGGCTTTACACATAACATTCCTGCAATTTTAACTATACTTGGTGAAGCCACACGTTTCAGATCTTGAGCATTCAGTAGCATGACAATGGAGTATAACGAAGGGAAACTATCTGCCCCAAACACACACACACACACACACACACACACACACACACACCACACACAATCTGACAGCTACCAACCAACTGTCCATCAGAATGCATGGCTATCACATAAATGTGGCACAATATTCACCAGGGCATAAAGTGTTTCTTCTCAAACTGGGCTGTTATTTGGATCTCCTCCCCCCCCCCCTCAAGCTTTTGTGAAGTGCTGCTGCTGCTGTTGTTTAGAGGGGACTAAACTACTTGATCATCAGTCCCCTGTTCCTAATGAAGAAAGTCCATTTAATAGGAAACAATAGCCTTATGGACCTTGAGACAGTGTATAAATACTCAAGAGTGGTACATGTCAAAGATAAAGTTTCACCAAAAGCAAAAATAGAGATACCAACAGCACAGACATAGAAAATATAAAAATGCAGTCAATCATGCTAAAATTGGCAATGAGAATCTGTGGCTGGCTGGTCACTGAGATAAAAACGGATGGGCCAGTCACGAATGTCACAGCAGACACGAATGTCTGTTAGAAGACATAAAACATTAAAATACGGCTAAAAGTCAGGAGAAATCACTCTACATTAAATAGAATTGTAAAAACCGGCTGCACGGATAAAACATAGCACAGACTCAGCCATGGAGGCATCGTCCCCTAGCACTAAGGATAGGGTAGGTGGTAGATTAAATGACTGCTGCAAGGGGGCTAAAATAGTACAGTCCATCAGGAGATGAACCACTGTCAAGGCACCACCACAGTGACACATGGGCGGTGGCTCATGCCGAAGTAAATAGCCATGAGTCAACCAAGTGTGCCGGATACGGAGGCGGCATAGCACAACAGAGTCTCGACGATTGGGCCTCAGTGAAGTTTTCCATGTGGCTGTGGATGATTTGACTGTTCGAAGTTTGTTTGGTGCACTCAGTGCAGACCATTCCGAGCTCCAAGCGTCTCGCACTGTCTGGTGTAGCGTCCACCTAAGGTCCGTTTCCACGAGGCCAATTTTAAGAGGGCGTGAGGAGGTGGCCTGCTTGGCCAACTGCGCCGATGTGCCCTGGGGTCCAAACAAAGACCACTGAGCGACTAAACCTATTGAGAGCGGCAACAGAGTCTTGGATACACGGAACCAGAGGGAGCTTGCTGAAACACTGGTCGAGTGCTCACAAGCCACTCAGGGAGTCGCTACAGATGACAAACGACTCCCTGGGGCAGGCTCGGATATGTTCCAGAGCTCGAGAGATAGCGACCAGCTCTGCAATAAAAACACTACTCCCACTTGGCAAAGACCGCTGTTCAAAAAGGTCACCATGGAGATAGGTGTACCCAGCATGGCCATCTACGAGGGAACCGTCGGTATAGATGACTTCTGCACCATGGAAAGAATCAAGGAGTTCCAGGAACTGGCAATGAAGGATTGATGGTGAAGTGGAGGCTTTAGAGTCCCGGGACAAGTCCAACCATAGCTGCAGACGAGGAATACACCAAAGAGGTGCACGGAAAGAGTAGTGGAAAGTAGGAGGGAAGGGAAGGGAAGAGAGGAGAGAAGGGAATGGACATGGACTGCAATCGGGAGGCCCCACCGAGGCCATCTGTGAGGGGATGGGAGTGCAGCAGTTGGGAAGAGAAACCTGCGATTCGGATGATGGTCGGAAGTGCTCACACGAGCAACGTACGAGGCCAACAACTGTTGCCGACGGAACCGCAGGGGGGGGGGGGGGAACCCCAGACTCAACAAGGAGGCTCATCACCGGGCTCGTTCGAAAAGCTCCTGTTGCCAAGCGAACACCAGCATTGTGGATGGGGTCTAAGACCTGAGCGCAGAAGGGGCTGCCGAGTCGTACACCTAGCTCCCATAATCCAAGCGGGACTGAATGAGAGCCGTATGAAGTTTTAAGAGGTTTGGACGGGCGGCTCCCCAAGCAGTGTGGATGAGGCAGCGCAGTGTTTAAGTACCGCCAGAACTTTTGTCTAAGCTGTTGTAAGTGGGGGACCCACGTGACCCGAGCATCGAACACCATGCCCAAGAAGCGATGCGTATCTTCAACATGAAGGAGGTCATCACCCAAGTAGAGTTCCAGGTCTGGGTGCACTGCCCGGCGGCGGCAAAAGTGCATAACCCAAGTTTTGCAGGCAGAGAATCGGAACCCATGGGCTAAAGCCCAGGAATGCGCCCTTTGAATGGCTCCCTGTAGTCGCCTTTCTGCGACACCAATACTAACTGAGCTGTAATAAAGACAAAAGTCATCGGCATACAGGGAGGAGGACACCGATGACCCCACTGCTGTAGCAAGTCCGTTAAATGCAATCAGAAACAGCGGAACACTAAGAACGGAGCCCTGTGGGACTCCATTCTCCTGGGTGCGTGAGTTACTGAGGTGGGTACGTACCCTAACCCGAAAAGTGCAAAGTGAGAGAAAGTTCTGGATGAACAGTGGAAGCGGTCCTCTCGAGCCCCAGTCATGCAGCATAGCTAGAATATGGTAGTGCCAGGTAGGGTCATAAGCCTTTCGGAGATCGAAAAAGACTGCAATCAGGTGTTCACGCCTGGCAAAAGTAGTGCGGATGGCCGACTCTAGCGGAACTAGATTGTCTAATGCAGAACGACCTTGGCGGAATCCCCCTTGTTGTGGGGCGAGGAGTCTACGTTCTTCAAGAACCCACATAAGCCGCTGACTCACCATACGTTCCAGGAGCTTGCAAGGAACGTTGGTGAGGCTAATCGGGCGGTAACTGTCTGCCACCTGTGGATCAGCGCCAGGTTTTATCACTGGGATGACGATGCTGTCCCGCCATTGAGATGGGAAAACACCTTCAACCCAAAGGCGATTGAACAGGGCGAGAAGTTGGTCTTTAAACTCCTGTGACAGGTGGCGCAGGAACTGATTGTGGATTCGATCTGGCCCTGGAGTGGTATCAGGGCAGGCAGTGAGGGCACTCTGTAACTCCCAGTCAGTGAATGGGGCATTATATGGTTCTCTCCGACGTGTGTGGAAAGACAACTGCCTCCGCTTGAACTGTTCTTTGCGAGTGCGGAAGCCAGCAATATACCCAGACGTCGCAGAGGTACTGGCATAATGGTCCTCCATGTGTTCGGAGATAGCAGCTCTATCCATGCATATAGTATCCCGAATGATCAAGCTGGGGATTCCTGCCTGTGGTCGGTACCAAAAAGGCGCCGAACCTGTGACCACACCCGAGATGGGGCGGCACACGAGCTGATGGTAGCGACATATCTCTCCCAACAGTCCTGCTTACTCTGGCGTATCAGCCTCTGAGCTTGTGCCCGGAGACGTTTGAAAGCGATCAAGTGCTCTATACAAGGGTGGCGCCGGTGACGCTGGAGTGCCCAACGACATTCCCTGATGGCCTCAGCAATCTCTGCATACTACCATGGAACCGACTTGCGCCGAACTGAGCCATTGGTGGTCGGAACACTGGCTTCAGCAGCGGAAATGATGGCTCTAGTAATGTGATGGACAGCCTGATCAACATCATCTGGGATTGCAGGAATCGCCCTAGTAGCTGAGGTGTAAGCAGGCCAGTCAGCCCTACGCAGAGACCATCGGAGCAAGCGATTTGGAGGTTGATACTGGATTAGAGAGATATGGATGGGGAAGTGGTCGCTACCACATAGGTCATCGTGGACCCCCCAATAAAGCTGTGGTAGAAGACTTGGGCTGCAGAGAGAAAGGTCTATAGCCGAGTATGTGCCATGCGCCACACTGAAATGTGTGGGGGCACCGGTATTAAGAAGGCAGCAGTCCAGCTGTGTTATTAGAGCTTCAATGTCCCTACCGCGACCTGAGAGCCACCCCACAAGGGGTTGTGGGCATTGAAATCCCCCAGGAGGAGGAACGGCGGGGGAAGTTGTGCGAACAAGTTCGCAAGGTCTGCAGGAGACACTGCCTCATCCGGAGGAAGGTAGAGTGAGCAGATGGTAATGTCCTGTCGTGCCTGAATTCTCACAGCCACTGCCTCAAGCACTGTGGTAAGTGGCACTGGTGAACTGGGGACAGTAGCAAGAATGTAAAGACAGACTCTTCCGGATACCCTGTTGTGTGTTGCACGGTTTTTATAATAACCCCTATACCCACGAAGGGCAGGAGTCCGTTCGGCAGGAAACCAGGTTTCCTGAAGTGCAACACAGAGGGAAGGGTAGTGACAGAGCAACTGCTGTAACTCGGCCAAGTGGCGGAAGAAACCGCCACAGTTCCACTGCAGCACCACACTATCTCCCGGCTTACTGGGCATATTTATGCAGATGGTAGAGTAGGGCCCACAGGTTTCTCTGCAGTCACTGACTCAGGAGGCAGAGTCCCGACGTCCATTGCTTTCAAAGACTTGGCAATTGTCAAATCTTCAGGGGACGCGAGGATTTCCTCCACATCCTCGGAAGCAGACGTTTTTGTGAAGGCATGGCAGCCACTTGAGAATCTTTTGTTTTGGTTTTCTTCTGCTTCTCTTGCTGATCCTTCGGCCTCTCACACTGGGAGGGCTTGGCAAACTCAGTCTCAGGGACGGAGGTTGTCCTTGAGACCCTACGACCAGCTTTGAATGGCACTTGGTGCCATTCACTGGCATCCACTGAGCCAGTGGGAGAAACCGAGGGAGAAAAGGATTCAAGCGATCCCTTCCACGCGAGAGGAGCCAGAGCAGGCTGTTGTAGCTCTGGCTCACATGTGGGGACCGATGTCCCCATTGGTTGGGGGGTTTTTGCTTCCAAGGCAGGGGCTTTGGAAACAACAGTGTGAGATGTGCCCCCTACCACCAAGGGGGCCGATGGTGACGGTTGGGCTCGAGGGCCCACTGTGATAGACGGAACTGGCGGTAAACTAGTCTGCGGAAATGGTTTTGTGGCTGCTGCATAGGATGTTTTGATGCTGACCGGGTGGAGTTTCTCATATTTCCTCTTGGCCTTGGAATAAGACAGCTGATCCATGGTTTTGTATTGCATGATCTTCCTTCCTTTGTGCAGTACAGAGCAGGTAGGCGAGCAAGGTGGGTGCTGTTGTCCACAGTTAACACAAATGGGAGGTGGTGTACAAGGGAGATCTGGGTGCGATGGACGACCATAGTCCCGACAGGTGGAGTTGGCAGTACACCTGGAGGACATGTGCCCAAACCTCCAGCATTTAAAACAGCACATAGGGGGAGGAACGTAAGGCTTTACGTCACACTGGTAAATAAACACCTTGACCTTCTCAGGCAATGAGTCGCCGTCAAAGGCCAAGATGAATGCACCAGTGGCGACCCTGTTGTCCTTCGGACCCCTATGGACTCGTCGTATAAAGTGGACACCTCGCCGTTCCAAGTTCTTGCGGAGTTCATCATCTGACTGCAAAAGGAGATCCCTATGAAAAAGCAAACCCTGTACCATGTTCAGGCTTTTTTGTGGGTTGATAGTCACGAGAACATCACCCAGCTTGTCACAGACGAGCAAAGCCCGTGACTGTGCTGGGGATGACGTCGTTATTAAAACTGATCCTGATCGCATCTTCGACATGCCGTCTACTTCTCCAAACTTATCTTCCAAGTTTTCGACGAAAAAGAGAGGCTTTGTGTTCACGAAAGATTCACCATCAGTCCTAGCACATACTAAATACCTTGGAGCATATTGTTGTCCTCGGCTATAAGACCTGCGTTCCTCCCATGGTGTGGCCAAGGAAGGGAACAACTGGGAGTCATAAGTCTCAGCATTGAAGTCTACTTTTCCTTTCTTAGAGACAGTGGTTAAACGCCCACCAGGGTTCTTTTCATTGTGTTCCCACGAGCAGCTAGGGAAATAAAGGTCCACCTAGGCAGAGCCTCGCTTGCCTGGGTAAGCCTTGTACAACTGAGGTGCGGCAGGTTCCTCAGAGGTTGCTCGCTAGCAGCTGTTCAACCTCAACAGCCATGCATCTCCTCGGCACGTAGCACACCTTGAGATTGAGTTTTTTTTTTATAGAGGTTTGTACCATCCTCGCGACCCGGGTGATTAAGCCAAGATTCCCGGGCTCTGAAACGTACAACGTTACACCGTCGCGCCGAACGATGGCCGTTGAAGCACGCACAGAGCTTACAGTGTAGCGGACTGTTGGCGCAACACAGCCCACAGCTCAGGACCCCGGGTTCGCCAAGCTCGTACTCAGCAAATTAATGCTGAGCCCCTGAGGGGTTGTAAAGTCCACAGTCAAGTGTCGCAAGCTGTTAGGTGTGTGTGTGTGTGTATGTGTGTGTGTGTGTGATTGCCCTTTTATGTGCCTGTCTGCAGCTGACAATCATCTTTGCTGTGAGTTGCAAGGTATCCTCATTATATTGCCAAATCTAGGTCACATTTACTTAGCCTTTGGAACTAACATTCCTGTCAGCTATTTAAATATTTTGTTAATAATCTTAGTAAGTGATTTAAGTGATTAATTAGTTAAACCTGCAATGCCCTTTATCAAAGTTCAACTGTTGCTCAGTTGTTAAATTTGTTTTCTCTTTCAAAAACCAGGATCCAAGTTACGTTGAACATTCACCATTCATTTTGTGAAAGTCAGCAGTTTTGGAGTACAGAATTTTCTCTGAAACATTTCATATTTACATGTTACCACTTCCTTGGCAGTCAAACTGCCTACTAATATGTCTGTGGCATCAGCAATCATGAGGAAATCACTTACTTAATTAGTAGCTTGCTCTACATAATTCTTCAGTCACAGCCTTTACTGTGCTCAGTTTTTTTAACACATACTTTAAAAGCCATCACAAAGAACATTAACTATTTTGCTTCTACATCAATGTTTACAAATCACTGTGCAGTTAAAAGTATGAGAATAGGTAGCAACTCGCCATAAAGACAATCTCTCAGCTGCAGACAGGCCCATGTGTCCGTGGCTTGGTGATTGACTTTATGGCAAGTTGCTGTGTATCATATTATTTGAATTCCAAACCAAAATTTCCAGTGTTTTATCAAAGAAGTGTATGGCACAGTATAATTCCCCATGTACCACATTTTACATCCATTAACAACAAGGTATAGTTGAGACACAAGCTTGAATTAGACGAGGATGGGAAAGGGAATTGGTTACGTTCTTAGGACATGAACAACTCTTAACGTTCTCCAAAATTTGTACAGTCAGAGATATGTCCCATATCTTTCAAATATGAGTCTAGTGCTGATTAGGTACAGTGTGTTAAGAATTGTGGAAAAGGAAGTAAAATATATATAACAATGTAATTATTTCATACAAAAGAGAGCAATTCAATAAAAGCAATAATGTTAGTGTATTCTAAGAAACACTTACTCGATTTATAGATACTGCTGGGTACATTTCAGTTGGAAACATTCTCATCTGATCAGACTGTCTCATCCAAAGTCTGGCTTCTTTCGGCATTTCAGAAAAATCATCCTGGAAATATTAAAGTCAACTATGTTAAAAATATTTTAACAAGTTTATTAAAGTTACATATACACCGGATGGAGATTCCTGGTGTTACTCTTGCCCAAAGCAGTTGCAGAAGGAGAAAGGAGACAATATGGACGATATCAACAAATTAAGTAAGAAAGCTTTATTATACCTGCCAGAGGACTGCATGATGGAGGCTGAGGCACTGGTGTGGTGTGGTTAAAGCAGCAAGCTGAAGTCAGAAGCTGCCATAGGTGAGGGGCAAAGAAGATATATGCTATGGAGAGAGTTGCTGGTGGGAGTATTTACAAGTAAGTGATTTTAGGCTGGGCAGGAAGCTGGCTTAAGTGCTTTCAACTACAGTGGACTGCACCTTAATATCTATGCAGAGTACATGCTGAATCGTCAGTTGATGTCCGTCTTCTGCGCTTGCCACGTGATTTTTTTACCATGCTCGTCACTATGTGATTTCAATCTCTCTGCTACCCTATTGTGTAAATTAACATGTGACATATGAGTAATGAGCACTACACAGTAGATGCAGTTATGATGTTTACAAGTAGTCTTTCAAAGCCTTCTGGAGAATCACCTTTGCTGAAAGTTGGAAAAGTGCAGTGTCTTTTCGACATATGTGTTGTATGGATCGTGTCAAGATGTACTTGTTCCTAAAACAGACCATATTAGAGCCACTGCTGACTTGCCAGCATTCAAGAACCTGAAGGAACTTTACTCTTTTTTATGGAAAATTTCACATTCTGCTAAATTCATTAGCATCAGCTTCACAAGGTCATGGTACAGTGCACGGACTTTTCAGTCCCTCAAGCTTGTTAAAACTCTGCTTGGTTTTAGTCATGCTGGGTAAACCGTTAACCCTGGCCTGAGACGTGGCCTTATGGTGTTGGGGCTGTTCTGCTTTTTCTGGAACCAGGGTGGCACCGGCACCAAACAGCCCACGGTGTACACTTCAAAGACGCTTCCTACACAGAAAAAAATTTATTTGCATGCGTAGAAAGATGAACCGGCAATTATTTAGGGAGTAAGGTTTTTTCATAAGGGACAAAGTTCGTCCCCATCATCTACCATTATCCACTGTGGAGCATTTTCAAGCACACTTTTAAGGTGCAAAAGGAGAACAAAATATTTATCATATGTATCAATATAATAATTCCTTTTTTGTCTCTCTCATGCAAATAGGGCATTTTCAGAAATCTGAAAGTCCTCAAGGGGGAGAAATATTTAAAATTAACTCTTACTGGCCACATCTGAGCATCATATAACAAAGACATAAAACTGTAAACATATTGGAGATTACTGTTAAAATTTAATGACACAGACATCCTCCCAATTAATCCTTAATGGCATCAACATTCATCAAGTTGTAAAAGGGGAAAGTACTGGAAATAAAGAAAAACAATTGTCAAAAACAGATGACAAACCTAACAGCAAATGTGCATAGGAGAAATATTATGAAGTGAAATAAATTGTTTACGGTGATGAAAACATTCATGGCAATACAAGATGTGAACATATTTCCATATATGTAGCTTCATGATGAAGTGACAATGGATCTCCTCACACTTTGATACACGAGATAAAATTTGTGGGATACACTAACAGAAAAAAACAATCTGCAAAGTGAATTTTCTACACTGTGAGACAGATACGGTTTGGGATATGTAATTTTTTTTAAGCTTAAGTGAAGAATTACTGTAGCTCCCTAGAACTGAATGACTATTCCTAGTCGCAACCAAGAAAAATGGACACAGTTGGGGGAAAAAACATGCAGGTAGAAGAAATTGTAAGAACTGATGTCACCATATCAAGACATGAAACTAGGACACATGTAAACAACTTCTTGAGATACGATAATAACTACAGAAGCAAATAAAAGAATTGCATTTGGAGTTAAACACACAAAGTAACAGTAAGACGGTTTCACAATTTTACTGATATCGTGAAAATTCAAAGTCTGGCAAACCAGATTGGCCAGTACTGCATACCTAACAAAGATGAATGTAGAAGATCCCACAGTTTTGTTGCACACCAGCTCTTTAGGTATTGCAGTAAATTTTTCCAAGTCTTGTTTGCTGTAGAAACATTGCAGTGTGTCGACAGAACAGGGACGGGAATAGCAGCTACTTTGCCTCATACTTACGGGGTCAAGCTGACTGGAATGGACACACACGCACTGGACAGAATAGCACGCATCAGCGGAAATTAAATGGAACAGTACGAGCTTGCAGTATCATGTCACTTCGTTATGTGAGGAAACAATGCAAAAATGTTTATCTGGGGCCTTCTAGGACCACCAGCTAACCTGTTATGTGTACACGGCAAGATGTCAAACAAATGTGTCGGCATTTTACAGGGCCGATGCGGTCATGACAGAGCACGCAGGGGAAATATCAGCCACTCCACACACAGTATATATACTCCAGCACTTGAGATCACAGTTAAGTTGGTCAGATGAATCGATGGCTTACACTTCGTAGCACTCGATTCCCTGATATGTTCTAACATCAGTACAAGTCTGTTATAGAACTCCAGCACTTTTCTACATCACCTTACAACCAGCGAGATGTCGACTCCTGCGTAGCTCCGAGTTCGACTTCTGCGCTAAAACCAACTACGGAGGAAGTATCTAGGAGGACTTCCATGCCCTGCATACTAGAACTCCAGCTTCCCTAGGCTGATGCCTACCTGCCATTAGGCCAGGAGTCAGTGCACATCATGACCACATGACAACCGTCAATGCGGTCCAGAGTGAAGATGATGCGAGGCAGCAATTAGGGTGGGGACCGAGAACCACCAATCAAGATATGTGAATCCCCCATTAACACGTTGAACTGTACTTCTGTATGGTTCCACAACAAACAGCGTGGCAGAGGGGCTGCATATCTCCGCACACCGAGCTAGTGCGGACACAGCCGCACTGTCAGCGCACAGTACAGCAGGAGGCTGCTGACGCCATTGACCCGGTCACCTGGAGTGCGCAGCAATGTGTACCACTTCAGAATAAATGTTTTACTGAACAATATTCTTTCATTATGCCAACGGCGGCACCTGGACCACCCCTACCTCTTCCTGCAGGGCATACTGTGGTGGTTAAGAGTCTGGCCTCCTGACAAATAACCAGCTCTCCAACACCACCTAACTGCATGCCCATCACGGGGTGCGCAAGCAACAGCTCGATCCCCTGCAGTTCTTACCACATAACCTAGAATTATGGTTTTCTGTGATTGATCTGACTTTTGCACAAAATGGTGTGAGCAACGAGCTCACAAAATTCATGGTAATGGTCAAAAGTCTACATGCAACAATGACAGATGAACAACATCTCTACATTAGAAGAACACTTAATCAGCTTCCTATGCCAGCTGGTGGAACAGAAACTACATCAAGTCCTAGGAATAGAAAAACCTTTGGAATTCCGCTGTCACGTATGGAAAATTGTAAGTGATGGAGAGTTGTAAGGCATAATGTTGTGGCAGGTATGGATGACACAACTACTGATAGTGGTCAAAGATGTTGTCATGTATGAAGGAGCTGACTTCACAGTGTTATGTTTGGTGGCAAACAAGGTGCACACAGCTCTGAACTAGTAATTACATCTAGTGTGATGGAAGTGAACAAGGAAGGCGCTAGACAGGAGACTGCAGCAATATGAAGAGACCAACAGACAGACCTCAGTAAACAACTATACCCCTTCATTTCACTTATATCAAAAACAAATACAAAATAACAGAATTAAAATGCAATATCTGGACACAGAAAAGTATGCAAATACATCTGATAGTGCTGCATCGGTTGCTAAAAAAGCTTTAAAGATGCATAGTGGAAGATGGTGATCCAGCAAAATAAAACAAATCCTAGATATGTGCCATTACTGACCACTGAAGATGTTTCATGTTCAATAAAACAAAACAAGTCAGAGAGAGGGGGGGGGGGGGGAGGGCAATTACATCTCACTGTATTTGCATAGACGAATAAAAAGTAAACAATTAAGCAGTCTGGAAGTGCAGGTAGGTGTAATGGTAGCAGCAGTGAAGCGCAGTAAGAGGACTACACTAACACAAGACATCAGAAATGTAGATAAATGGTTTTTTAAAGTAGCGGCCATATGTTTAGACACTGACATTGTTTAGGTGAAAGAGGCACAAGATATAGATAACTGTGCACCTACCCAAACAATGTTGAGGTCCAACAGTAGGTGTTGTAAGAGCCAACAACCAGGGAATCAAGAATACCATGGCTACCAGGAGGTTGAGTAACCAGTCCAACTTGTTAACATGCTCATGAAGAACATATGTAAAGGATCATAGGACAGGCTGTAGCTTTGTAGTTGACACTGGATCAGATGTTAGCACATGGCTAGCCACTCATGAAAAAATGAACAATTTGAACCAGCATCACCACCTCATGGTGGCAATCAGTTTGCCCCTAACAACTTATGGAGAGTGAGAGATTGAACTGGACCTTGGGTCTCATACAAAGTGCAGATGAAAGTTTGTATTATCAGATGTGATGAAATCCATGCCTAGTGTGGGTTTCATCAATCAGTGCTTTCGGATAGATCTCAGTGCAGGGCAAATAAAGAGATGTGGGGAGGTCGTGACAGATTCGTTAGAGAAGAGACAATAGTGCCTACAGAGAAAGGTTGAACACTGTAGTGTCACATCACATAAAGCAGGCCGTACAGTGGCTGGCTACTGGGGCACAGCCCACTCTCATGAGCCAGCCAGAGAGCTATGTAATCACGGCCTACTACAATGCTCAGACCTTCTCTTTAAGCAGTGTTGATGGATTACTGTGAAGACTATGGATCAACGCCACAGCTCCCAGGAAGGTTAGCATCTGATTGTTTTGCCACAGCGAAGGCATAATTCGAGAATATACTACAAGCAGGCATTGTGCACAAGATGGATAGCCTGTGGACTTCACCATTACATTTCACATAGAAAAAGGATGGCGCCTGGAGGCCCTGTGGGGATTGCTGAAAGTTAAATGTATGCAAAATTCCGGATCAGTATCCAGTGCCAAACATTACAGACTTTTTCAATGTGCTAGCAGGAGCCACAATCTTTAGCACTATAGATTTCAAAAAGGCTTACAAGCAAATTCGGGTGGCAAAAAAGTCATACCGAAGACCACTGTACCAACTCAGTTTGGTTAATCTGAATATTTTCAAATCACATTCAGACTGAAAAATGCTGCACAAATCTGGCAGCATTTCATGTATGATGCCCTCCAAGAACTGGACATTTGCTTTACATACCACGATGATATACTGGTATATCTGCAACGATCCAATGGTACTCGTGGAACATCTCAATTGTTGGACCGAACTGGCAAGTACAGCAATGATATACAAGAAAAAATGTAACCTGCGGCGGAAGCAAGTAACATTTTCAGATCACAGTGACAGCGTTTACTATTTGTCTTATACGAAATTAATGTCATACGTCACCCATCAGACTGCCATCAACTGAGAGGGTTTCTGGGGGTTATCAAATTTTATTGTTGACACTTACCACGAGCAGCCGAGGTAAAAGTACCAATGGACAACAGCTGCTGGTATGGACACAGGAAACGCAACAAGCCTCTGACCAGTAAAAGTCAGCTTAGAAAAGTCAGTTCTTTTGGCCAATCCCGTGCATGACCCATCTTTTTCAGTGGTGGTGGATACTGGCATCCATTTATGCAACAGAAATGGTAAGCATTGGGGTTTTTCCTCACCAAATCTCACAGAAGTCAAATAGAGTTCATATGACCAGGAGCCGCTAGCTATTTATGAAGCAAGAAGGATGGCACTTTCAACCATATGTGGAAGTGAAATCATTTACCATATTTATATACCGTAAGCCAATCACTTTTGCTTTTTGTGAGAACAAAGACATCTGCTCTCCAAGACAATTCCAACAGCTACACTTTATCAGTCAGTTTACAATGGACTTAAGACACATCAGAGAAGTGAAGATGTAGTGGCAGTTTCCCACATAGAACGCTTCACAGTGCAGGCTTGTAAGTTGGTAGATTACGTGGGTACTGTCGCAAGTGGCTCTGCCTTTGATCGTGTACACCTTCCGGGTTACGGGACTGGAGTAAGTGGTGGTGGTGGAAGGGTGCATAGGGCAGGTTTTACAATGGGGGTGGTTACAAGGATAGGAGCAAGAAGGTAGGGAAGGTGGTTTGGGGATTTCATAGGGATGGACTAGGAGGTTACGGAGGTTAGGTGGGCGGCGAAAAGACACTCTTGGTGGAGTGGGAAGGATGTCATGAAGGACGGATCTCATTTCGGGGCAGGATTTCAGGAAGTCATATCCTTGGTGGAGAGCCACATTCAGAGTCCGCTCCAGTCCCGGAAAGTATGCGCCCTGGTTCCCATGGCTGTTCCCTTTAGTTGTTGGTATATTTGGCTCTCAAAAGTGAAGAAGTTGTGGGTTAGGATGAAGCTGGCTAAGGTATTGAGGAAACAGGATTAAGGTAGGGAAGTGGGTGGTCAGCGTGAAAGGAAATACTCCATCGCAATGAGGCCCTGGGCATGTGGGATATTTGTGTATAGAGAAGTGGCATCAATGGTTAGAAGGATGGTTTCTGGAGGTAACAGGTTGGTTAAGCATTTCAGGCGATCGAGGAAGTGGTTGGTGTCTTTGATGAAGGGTTGAAGGTGTTGGTCTATGTAAGCAAGTTCTGTAGGGGATTGGTAACCAGCCACAATGGGGCTGCCGGGATGTTTGGGTTTGTGGATCTTGGGAATTAGGTAGAAGGTGGGGGTGCGGGATGTCGGTGGGGGTCATGAGGTTAATGGAGTCAGGTGAAAGGTTTTGTAGGGGACCTAAGGTTTTGAGGATTCCTTGAAGCTCTGCCTGGACATCAGGGATAGGATTGTCTTGACAAACTTTGTAGGTAGTGTGTCTGAAAGTTGACGCAGTCCCTCAGCTACATACTCCCGCCAATCAAGTACCACGGTTGTGGATCCCTTGTTGGCTGGGAGAATGATGATAGAATGGTCAGCCTTCAGATCACGGATGGCTCGGGATTCAGCTGTGGTAATGTCGGGAGTATGATTAAGGTTTCTAAGGAAAGATTGAGAGGCAAGGTTGGAATTAAGGAATTCCTGGAAGGTTTGAAGAGGGTGATTTTGAGGAAGAGCGGGTGGGTCTTGCTGTGACGGAGGACAGATCTGTTCCAGGCAAGGTTCTATTTGAGTGATTGTCTTGGGGAGCTGGATCATTAGGAGTAGGATTATTTTTCTTCGTGGCAAAGTGATATCTCCAGCAAAGACTACGAGTATAGGATAGTAAGTCTTTGACAAGGGCTGTATGGTTGAATTTGGAAGTAGGGCTAAAGGTGAGGGCTTTGGATAGGTCAGAGGTTTCAGATTGGGAGAGAGGTTGACTACTGAATTGGGATGTTGTGGTTCCGGATTGTGTGGAGTAGGATTTAAAGGTTTGGGGGGGAGTGGAACTAGAAGTGGAAGACTGAGTAGATGGGAGAGACTGGGTTTCTGTACAATAAGAGGAGCTTGAGGTTTATAGGAGAGGTTGTTGATGGAGAGTGTGTTGAGGGATAGTGTATTGCCTTTCCGGAGGTGGGTGACAAGGAGTTGGGATAGTTTTTTGAGGTGGAGGGTGGCATGCTGTTCCAATTTGCGGTTGGCCTGTAAGAGGATGTTCTTAACTGTGGATGTGGATGCAGGAGTGGAAAGATTGAGGATTTTGATTAGGGATAGGAGTTGACAGGTGTGTTCATTGGTGGAGTTGATGTATAGGTTAAGGATTAGGCAGGTGAGGGCTGTGGATTGTTTTGTTTGGAATTGGTGTAAGGCTTGATGAAAGGATGGGTTACAGCCGAAGATGGGAACTTTTCTGGTGGAATAAATATGTATAAAAAATAGAAATTTAATAACTTACCCAAAGAACAGGCTCGTAGATAGATACAAAAACACACACAAACACAAGATTCAAGCTTTTGCAACCATTGGTCGCTTCTTCAGGAAAAGAGAAAGGAAGGAGAGGACAAAGGGAGGGATGCAAGTTTTAAGGCAGTGGAAGAGGAGTCATTCCAGTTCCGGGAGTGGAAGGACTTATCTTAGGGGAAAAAAGGAAAGGGAAACAAGCGCGCGCGTGTGCGCGCGCACGCACACACACACACCCCAAGGTAGACATTTGTAGAAGACGGGACTGGAAAAGGAAGTGCTGGGTAGGTGGATTGGACAGGTTTTGCATTGGGGTCTTCCACAGGAGGGATTGGGCAATGGAATACGACTTTCAAATGTTTGTTAGGCTTATGGGACTTAACTACAGGGTCATCAGTCCCTAAACGTACCAACTACTTATGAACTACTTACGAACTAGGACGGCTCAAATATCCATGCCCGAGGGGGGATTCGAACCCCCGACCGTAGTGGCCGTGCAGACCGTGACTGGAGCGCCTCAGTCCCCTCGGCCACCGCGGCCGGCGAATACGACTTTAGGGGGGGGGGGGGGGTTGGAGGGTTGTGAGGAACTTAGGTAGGATGCCTCATGTTGACAGTGACAGATAATCAAAGCCCTGATGTAGGATATGGTTCATTTGTTCCAGTCCAGGGGGATTACTCCTTTGTGGCTGGTTAGTAGGGTTGGAGGGAGCGCTGTTGGTGTGTGAAGATATGGCATGGAAAATCTGTTTATGGACTAGGTCTGGTGGGTAATTTCTGTCTGTGAAGGCCTTTGTGAGGTTTTCAACATACTGGTTAAGGGAGTTCTCATCACTGCTGATATGCCTTCCACAGGCAGTGAGGCTATATGGGATGGATTTTTTCATGTGGAAATGATGGCAGCTGTAAAAGTAAAGGTACTGTTGACAGTTGGTGGGTTGGATGTGGACAGAGGTGTGGATGAAGCTGTCAGAGAGATGCAGATTAACAACCAGGAAGTGACATGTCGGGTTGAGAAGGACCAAGTGAAACGGATGGGTGAGAAAGAGTTGAGGTTGCTGAGGAATGAGGATTAGTATATCCTGACCTTGAGTCCAGATCATGAAAATGTCATCAATTAACCTGAACCAGACCCAGACCAGGGGTTTGTGGATTTGGGGGAGACTAGGAAGGTTTCCTCTAGATGGCCCATGAACAGGTTGACACAGGAAGGTGCCATACGGGTGCCCATGGCAGTGCTGCGGATCTGTTTGTATACTTTTCCTTCAAAGAAAAAGTAGTTGTTGGTTAGGATGTAGTTGGCAAGGTAGTGCATGAGTGCAGCAAGACAGAAATCACTCCAGCATCACAGCACGGCGATAACAATATTTTCATACACAAAAACTTACAAACATGCTAAGGACAAATGCTGTATGCCCCCTGTGCAACCACCTTACACCAGGCTATATGAAGTATTACCAAGGGGTGAATGTACCATATGCATCCAATGTAATGGCAAGGACAAGACAGTATCCACCGAATGACTGAGACCTGCTTATATCCTATCATCAAGCAACAACACAGTTGAAGATCAGATAGAAACAACATGTTATGCCTAAATATATTATTGAAGAAGAGACAATAGAGGAAAACACAGATAAGCTGCAACAGACAAAGAGGCAGTACTAAGATTGTTGTTCCTTTAAGAGGACTAAGCATTAGGTCATCAGTCCCCTGTTCCTAGGTAAGAGCTCACTGTCAGAGGCTAAAAATAGACAGTGGAATGGAGACTCACAAAAAGGGACTGACTGACAATGAATAGTACGCTGACTACAGGAAGGAAAGACACGTAGGTAAAAAACCAAGTCAGGAACTAAGTTAACCTGCAAGGACTCGCGCATGAGCCTTTTGCTCACCCGCGAGTTTAAACAATCAGCATTTAACCAATTTTAAATAGTCAAATGTGTGTGTTTTCTTATAAATGCAACTAGAAATACTAAATAAGTATTTTAACCCGCAACAACTCACACCTTTAAAAGTTACTCGGTCACATGTATAGGATTTTTCTAACAGTCAAAGAATATTTCATAATGTATTTAATATGTTTAAATAAAACATATTAAGTACATTACAAAATAAAGGACTGTTAGAAAAATCCTATACATATGATCGAGTAACTTTTAAAGGCGTGAGTTGTTGCGGGTTAAAAACTGGACAGCAGAATATCATTGCTGGCTGATCACCAAGATAAAATAGAATGAGACAGCCACGATGCATACACTAAAAACCCACAGAAATTTTACATAAAACTGTTGAAAATGCCTTTAAAAGTGCTGGATAGGTGGGAACCTGAGATATCAGACTAAAGCACCCACCACTAGATGAAATTGTAAAAACCACCAGCATGAGTAAAACTAAACTGCGTAAGCCATGGAGGCATCGTCGTCTAAAACTAAGGTAGAGCATTTGGAAGATTAAAAGACTGCCGCAAGTTGGTTAAAACTGGGCAGTCCATCATTACACGGACTACTGTCAGCACTGCTCCATACTGACACATAGGCGGGGCCTCAGAGTGAAGGAGATAGCTGTGGGTCAGCCATGTATGCCCTATGAGGAGGTGGCAGAGGACAACTGATTCACGAAGCATGGGCCAGAGTGGAGACTTCCGCAGTGCTGTGGATGGCTTGACAGTGCAAAGCTTATTCTGTTCACCCGTGTTAGCCCATTCAGTACTCCAAACCTCGTGTAACTTCCAGTGCAAAGCCAACTTGAGGTCCAAATCCGTGACGCATATCTCCAGAGGTGGTGCTGTAGTGGCCTGCTTGGCCAACCAATCAACATGTTCATTCCCCGATATGCCTATGTGACCTGAGTTCCACACAAAGGCCACAGAACAGCCAGATCTGCCGAGAGAGTAAACAGTGTCCAGGATCGACCACACTAATGGGTGGTAAGAAAAACACTTGTCGATTGCCTGCAAGCCACTCAGGGAGTCACTACAGACGACAAATGACCCCCTGGGGCAGACTTTGAGATGTTCTAGAACCTTTACGATGGCAACCAGCTCTGCGGTGAAGACGGTACTCTCATGCGACAAGAAATGCAGTTTAACATGGTTGTCACGAAGATACGCTTACCCAGCATAACCATTGTAAGATTACCGCCCAATAGAAATATTGGTAATTAATAGCATTTGATAATTAAACAGTATGAAGTTCACTGCAAACATTGACCATGCCAATGCACTAAATGTTACACAATTTTAACCTTATTAATTATGGTAGCAATGTATGTACACAATTGGGTGACAACATTTATAGTTAGGCCATAGGTAGAAATTCTCAACGTTGAGATTTGCTGTGTGCTTGTAGCTGATGGGAGGCCAGCGAGCAGGCCGACGTTGGTGGCTTGTTCCAGCTTAGGATTTTACAGTTCGTTTCCGGTGAGGGGAGAGAGGGACAATGGCGAGTGCCAGGCACAATGCAATGCACAAATATTGTAATACTACTGGCATTTGAAGTAATACGATGCAGTTAGGAACCTTTAAGGCCCTCATTACAAAACAGCCTGTTAATAAATAAACAATACATTAGCTGATATAGTCACATCTGGCGTAATATGTTTAATTGTCAATGAAAAGTAATAAATTACCAATGAATACAAGACAGTTACACAACTAGCATGGCAATGTTTGTTTATAAAAATAATATATTAACTATTTCTCATTATATTTTCAATTAATCTTGTGTATTTTACCTTGAAATATTCAGTTAAATCACTTATCTGTGATATAAGAAATTGCACGATTATAATAAATAGTACAAAGGATGTTTATACTAATATAAAAACGTAAGAAGATATTTGTTTAATGTGTAGTGTAATTATTTTGATTTTAAGTAAAGTTTTAGAAATGTATTGGCTGAGCACTGTACGTTGGCAAATCGGTTAGAACAGCTCACATGGGGAAGTTGATGACGTAGGGGAAAAAACCCCCAGCAGTTGAGCTTTAGGCGCGCGCGCGCGCGTGGGGGGGCAGGAAGTGACGAGGCGGGAGCACGTGGGGAGCTGGCCGGGTGGCGTCGCGTTGCGGCAGTCATCATGTGTATCTCGAGGTGGAGACTATAGATTTTTGGTGTGTGGCAATCACCACGTGTGGTTGCTCATCGTAGACTGCACCAAGTTGAATCGAGTGCTACTGTGTGTTTTGAATATTTAGCAGGTGGAACAAGGTGTGCATCGCACTAAATTAAAGTGACTGTGTTTTGTTAATGTAACACGTGTCGTCGCATAGGCATGAACATAAACAGTGTGAGACAGCCACATGGTGCGAAAACAATTTGCGACAAATATTCATTTTGCCTGGGGGCTCACGAGCTATAACTTTATTTGATAAATATGTCGATGTACAGACGTATCAGCCACAGGGTTCTAATATTGTGAAATAAAAAAATAAAGTGAACTTTTACGTGTTTTCAAAAATAGTAGTTAGTACACCCTTTGCTCTCATGAACTTGACATTATTATGAATTGTTTTGTTAATCATATGCAGGGAAGGAAAGCTGCGAACGTGTGATATCATCCCCTAGAAAACAAGTCAAACAGTAGCAATCACAGTTCCAGTGTTTTTGCATGTTTAGGAATTTGGTTCGCAGTTGGTGGTTGTGAGTTTTAAAAATTAAACTTTCCCTATTTTAAACTCTCACCCCAACCTTCACTCTTGCACCATCTGCCAACCATTTGTGTAATTGGCTTCAGTGGCATGGAACAATTCAAGGAGTTGCAGGAACTAGCAACGGAGTTGTGTTGCAGAAACGGTGTCCTTTGAAGCACGGGACAGATCCAGACAAAGCTGCAAATGGGCAATGGACCAAGGATAAAAATAGGAGAAAATGGCAGGGAAGGGACAGGATTTGAGGGACGAGAGAAGGGAACGAACACAGACTGCAACCGAGTAACCCGACCTGGGCCATCGCGGAGGGATAGGGAGTGCAGCATCTGGAAATAGGAGCCAGTGGTTCAGGTGGTGGGGCGAGGCCTGAACATGGGCAACGTAGGAAGTTCACAGGTGTTGCCTGTGGAACCACAGTGGGAGGACCCCAGCTTCGACTAGGAGGCTTGTCAAAGGACTTGTGCAAAAGCCCCTGTCGCCAAATGGACACCACAATGCAGAAGTGGATGCAAGGTCTGCAGTGCTGAAGAGGCAGCCAAATCATAAACTATGCATCCTTAGTCGAGGTGCAACTGAATGAGGGCCTGATCGAGCTGCAGGACCGTGCGGCGTGCAGCTCCCCAAACAGTGTGGCTCAAACAATGCAGGATATTTAGGTGCCGCCAGCACTTTCGAGTTGCAGCACCCAAGTAACACTGTTATCAAACAACATTCCTAAAAATCGACGCGTCTCGTGACACGCAGCAGGTCATCAGCTAAATTAAATTCGGTTTCCGGGTGTACTGCCCGATGTCGAAAGAAATGCATCACCCGGGTTTTTGAGGCAGAAAACTGAAAACTGTGGGCAAACGCCCATGACTGCACCAACATGAACACAAAAAGAACACAACACTAGGAAGTTCTGTATGAATATAGGAAGTGTACCCCATAAGCCCCAGTGTAGACAGTATATGGTGGCGCCAGGTCGTGTTGTACACCTTCTGCAGATCAAAGAAGATGGCAACCAGATGTTCGTGGTGAGTAAAGGCTGTACGGATGGCAGACTCCAGCGACACGAGATTGTCGATAGTGGAGTGGCCATGATGGAACCCACCTTTTTGTGGGGCCACAAGTCCCCGGTTCTAGAGGATCCACATAAGCCTCCAAATCACCACGCATTTGAGGAGCTTGCAAGGAACATTGGTGAGGCTGATCAGTCAGTAACTATCAGCCACCTGCAGATCTGCCCCAGGCTATCACTGGGATGATGACGCTATCCCACCATTGGGACGGGAAAACACCATCAACCCAGAGACGATTGAGCTGGGCGAGAAGCTATTGCTTAGAGCCTGCTGATAGATGACGGAGGAACTGACTGAATGTGATAGGGTCAAGAGGAGGTGTCAGGGGAGGCAGCAAGGGCACTTTAGAACTCCCACTCAGTAAAAGGAATGTTGTACATTTCCCTGCATAACATTCAGAATAATATTTGGTGTCGTTCTGTTCATTCTTTAAGGGTGCAGAAATCTTCCCCGTAAGCAGCAGTCACTGATCTGTGAGCATAATGATCTGCCATGTCCTCAGCTATGGCAACAGAGTCAATGCAGATTGTACCCTGAATGCTGAGACAGGGGATTCCCAGCGGTGGGCGGTAGCCAAAGAGGCGTCGAACTTGTGACCACACCCGTGAAGGAGAAGTGCGGGAATCTATGGAAGCAACATACTTCTCCCAGGAGTCCCTCTTGCTTTGCTGGATCAGTCGCTGCGCTCGTACTCGGAGACGCTTGAAGGCAATAAGATGATCCGCACAAGGGTGACGTCGATGGCACTATAGTGCTCGCCAACATTCCCAGATGGCCTCAGCGATCTCCGGTGTCCACCAGGGCACTGACGTATGGTGCAGAGAGCCGCGTGTGGTGGGGACAGTTTTCTTGGCTGCAGAAATTATGTCCTCTGTGACCTGCTGAACAGTGGCATCAACATCAGAAAAGAGGAAATCTCAGCAGCTGAGGAAAAAGCTGGCCAGTTGGTCCTCTGGAGGGACCAACGAGGCAGACGGTCAGGGCGAGTACACTTTGCGAGCAACAGAAAGGTGAGAAAATGGTCGCTGCCGCACAGGTCGTTGTGGACCCTTCAAGAGAGATGTGGAAGAAGGCTTGGGCTGCAGACAGACAAGTCATTGGCAGAATACGTGCCATGTGTTATGCTAAAATGCCTAGCAGCACCAGTGTTGAGGAGGCAGATGTTCTGCTGGGTTAGTAATCTCAACATCTCTACCCTGCACCGAGGTCTGTGTGCCACCCTACAAAGTGTGGTGGGCATTGAAATCCCCCAAAAGAAGGAAGGGTGACCAAGGCAGCGAGGTCTACAGGAGAGACATCTAGAGAAAAATATACAGAGCAGATGGTAAAATCTTGCACTACCCAGAGCCTAACAGCGACTGACTCTAGAGTTGTTTGAAGACAGAGGCAAGGATGTAGATGCAAAACCCACCATAGACTGAACGATTTTTATAATAGCCCCGAAGGGCAGGGTTCCTCTCGACAGGAATCCAGGTTTCCTGTAGGGCTATACAGAGCACAGGGAAATGGCATAGTAACTGCTGCAATTCCAAAGCAAGATCTCTCTGTTACCAAGCACAAACGCCATAATGTAAGGGATAGAACAGTTATTCCGCAGGGACATCTGCTGCTAGCTCCTCAGAATCTGCAGGATCTAGAACCATGGGTTTTGGTGATCCTGTGAGGGCAAGATTCTCAGGGGACGTCAGGATCTCCACCTCGTCTTCAGAGGCAAGAAGATGGAAGCGAGTGTTGCTTTTCAGCCACTGAAGATTCATTGTTCTTGTCCTCCTTTTTCTTTTTCATCCCCTCTCACTGGCCCTTTGGTGTTAAGGGCTCGGAGGGCTTTTTGGGAGTGACATCAGGGACCGTCGAAGAGCCGGAAGCCCTTCGACCAGCAGTTTGCAGATTCTTCAGCCATTGGCTGGGATACAGTTGGTGGAGTAGTAGATGGAGGAGCACTCACACGCAACAAGGGGCAGTGGAAGATTGATGGACTCTAGGGTCCACAGGAGGAGGTGACACCTTATTATGCGTAGCACCCGTGTAGTGCATGGAGACGACGTTACAGCAGTGAAAGAGGTGTTCAAGTTCACCAGATGGAACCACACATACTTCTATCTTGCCTCACTGTATGATAGCCAATCCAAGCTCTTTATTTCCATGATTTTATGTTTTTTGTGTAGAATTGTACAGTCCGGAGAGCAAGGTGGATGTAGCTGCTTACAGTCCACACAGACGGGAGGTGGGGTGCATGGAGTGTCCAGATGAGATGGAAACCTACAATCCCTGCATGTGGGGCTGCAAGTGCACAGGGAGGACATATGCCCGAACTTCCAGCACCTCATAGGGGGCGAGACGTATGGCTTGACGTTGCACCGGTAGATCAGTACCTGGACCTTCTCGGGCAGTGTATCGCCTTCGAAGGCCAGGATGAATGCACTGGTGACAATCCAGTGATCTTTTGGTCCTCTATAAAAACATCTGACAAAGTGAACACCTCTGCATTCCAGGTTTGTATGCAACTCTTCATCGACTGTGACAACAAATCACGGTGGTAAATAAAACCTTGGACCATATTAAGCGTCTTGTGGGGTATTACACTAACGGAAATATCACCCAGCATGTTGCAGGCCAATAATGCCCTCGACTGGGCTGGGGATGCCATCTGTATCAACTGTACATTCAGTTTGTTTGGGCATCCTGTATGCCTTCATCTTTTCCATTTGTCCTAACCAACATATTCATTGAGACTTAATAAATTTCACTTGTGTAAGTTACTGTATCTCGCTGTCCAACCTTCTACCTCTCTCACAAGCCCATAGATTTTGCATTATATTTTCCTGCAAAAATGGATTAGTGATTTCCTTTCATAAAGGATACAGTATATTGTAATTTAGTGCAAGGTCAACCATATGACCACTAGAAGTAGCCCGTTAAACTTCATTTACACAATAAATCAATCAAAACTGGCCGTAAATTCAACTAAATACCTAGGAGTGACAATTACAAACAACTTACATTGGAAAGAACATACAGAAAATATTGTAGGGAAAGCGAAGCGAGGACTACGTTTCATTGGCAGAACACTTAGAAGATGCAACAGCCCTACTACAGAAATTGTCTACAACACAGTTGTGTGTCCTATTTTGGAGTATTGTCATGCATTGTAGGATCCCCAACAAGTAGGATTGACAGAAGATTTAGAGAATGTTCAGAGAAAGGCAGCTCATTTTGTATTATCACGATATAGGGGAAACAGTCTCACAGAAATGATGCACGAGTTGAGGTGGAAATCATTAAAATAAAGGCATTACTCATTGTGACAAGATCAGTTTGTGAAATTTCTTTCACCAATGTTCTCTTCCAAATGTGAACATATTGTGTTAGTACCCACCTACATAAAAAGATTTTAACATTACAATAAAATAAGAGAAATCAGATTGAAAATGGAAAGATGTAAGTATTCCTTTTTTCTCCAAGCTATTAGAGAATGAAACTGTAGAGAAATATCATAAATGTGGTTCAATGGAGCCTCTGCCATGCACTTCAATGTGTCTTGCAGAGTATTTGTGTAGGTGTAGATGAAGCAGTTGACGAATTTGAAAAAAATTATCTAATGTCTTCAGGTCATTTATAGGTGTTCTAGCTTCAGAATAGGCCATTACCATATATTTTGTCTCACTTCCATTTACAGTAAGTCCAAGTTTGTCCCTTCTGCTTCCATTAGTTCATACATTTGGTCACTTTTGCTTAATATAACTGTATTTCATTAAGCTGAGGAACGATGTACATGGAAAACTGAGTATTTTGTGTTGGGTAAAAATGATAAATACCGTATTTACTCCGCTACAGTACCTCCCTTCTTCCCCCTTAATTTTTGATGTCAAAATAAAAAATGTAAAAAAATCTAAAAATCTGTGAATTTGTTAGTTACATGAAGTTCACCAGCACTAATTTACGCAAAATTCAACAATATTGCCTGCTGCTGATTTCTGGAACAATGGTAGTTTTCCAACGTAATGGCAACAATAGGTGACTAACCCACCACCACTCTCCATTCAGTACTGCCAGGTTTCCGTTTTCCTGCATTTAATGTTGAATTCAGATTTATACTGTGCAAAAAATGTGAAAATGAATACCGGTGATTGCAGAATTAGCTTTACAACATTGTTTAAATTAAGAGCTGTAAAAATTGCAACAAATAATTGAATAACGTATTAGATGTGTGGCTGTATAAAAATAAAGTTTTAATATAATAGATATTTCCTGTATAGTGTGATAAAATGATTCATAAATGTAGCCCATCCTAAACCAGCCAAATGCACCATTGAATTTATGATGTTTGCACCTATAATATCCTTCCCAATTAAAAAAAAAAATGTTGTTATAATAATAAATAAATAAAAATAATAAGAAAAAAATACTGGCTGGTACCACACCGAGTAAATACAGTATTTATATTGTGTAGCAACTAGAAACACAATATAAACGTACAAATGTTGTCAATTTTTTCCAACAAAAAACTGATGTAGCATGTTTTTGTTTCTTGCCTCAGCTTAACTAGCTCCACAATGTTACTAAGAGAAACTAGAATTGTACCTTCTAATGAATAGCTGACAGGTAATTGGAAAGTGATAATGGGATACAAATAAATAAAGATAAACAACAACAGGTGAATGGTTGTTGTTGTTGCCCCTGAAATCTTATATAAAGTGTTTTCCTCACAATATTATTCAGAGTTGTATGTGTGAGTGTGTTGTGATTAGTGATTCAGTGTTCAAATGTAAGTCCCAAAGAGTAGACTTTGTTTAGGCAATTTCTGTTCTTTATTACTAGAGGCAAGAAAAGGTTAAGCAAGGTTGTAACAAAGCATGTTGGGAATTATTCCCATCTGCTTGCATTACTGAACCTCTCGATACCACTGTTTAATAATAGATATGAATGTAATTAGTCTATTATGATTTTCTTTTCCAAAACTTTTGTTATTATTTGTTGTAAAGTAACTAGGCAAAGTCTTTTTCTATTATTTGACACTGGATGCATTTGTTTAATTAGCAAATATTAATTAAGATTACTTGACATTGCAGATTATTAATTTATTCACTGATGACTGGTTTTGATGAAAACTGTCACCATAATCTGGTCAAATACATATTACAAGCAAGTCTGCTGGATGGCTAACTTTTCTTTTGGTGGTCTTTTTTTTTATATAGTGACTAAGTGCAATGTTGCACTTGTTATTTTACACCCATTTTTTAACAAGATGACCAGCTTGTAATATGTATTTGACCGGATGATGGTGACACAGTTCACCGAAACCAGTCGTGAGTGAATAAATTATTAATATGCAATCTTGGCATTTCATTTTGAAAACTATAAATATTAATTAATTTGTGCCAGAAGAATATTGTTAAAGTATGTATTAATATGTTTCACAAGTAATGTTAGGAAAGTTTTGCCCTCATTAGTTTCTGTACAATTACCATTTATTATGAAGTAATTGTTTGAAAATGTATTTAAATATATTTGCAAGTGAAATACTATTAATTTAACCGAAATTTGTACATCAAATTACTCAGTATTATTTACGCTTTTACTATAGCCAGTTGTATGTAATTATTACTTTTTCATTATAATTAATTTAATAAATTCAATTAACAATACATAACTTTCAGTAACATTATCAAAATATCCACAGGTGTACTGCCAGTCTATAGTGTCCAACGGGCACAATATTTCGGCGATCATACATGTCGCCATCATCAGTTGAACTGACGGACTGAGCTCCTGGAAACTCGCCGGCAGGGAGATCCGCACGCTACGGCTGCTCAAAGTGAACTGGGTCCTTGCCCGGAGAGAGAGAGAGAGAGAGAGAGAGAGAGAGAGAGAGAGAGAGAGAGAGAGAGAGAGAGAGAGAGAGAGAGATTGTCTTTTATAAACACCTTTCTGCAGCTTGATAATTGTCTTTGTACTGAGTTGCAAGTTGACCACACATTATAAAAAATTACAAAGTCAGCCAAGATTTGTCTTTTTCCCTTGAGAAAATGCAGTCTCAGGTGTGAAATAGTTATAGAGAATGGCATGAATACTCAACTACAGCCACACACTGTAGTGTAACATTGTATACTACTGGTTTCTAGCTCGACCCAAGATATTCAAATAATTTATGTTATAAGGGGTTTGGCACTGTGTGAGCAAATACTGCCAGACGGTATTTATTTCTGCAGGTTTTGACGGGTGAATTTGTGCTCACTGCCACGGAGTAAAAGAACTGCACAGTGCCAAGGAAGAGAGAAGATTAAGGTTATTTGAAGATGACTGTCTGTTGTTTTATGATTTAAAGCAATTGTTCTTCTTAATTAGGATTTCGTTCAGTCCATATCAGAATCAGAAATATAAAACTGATGTAGTTCTTAACGAAGAAAGAATAAAGTTTAATGTTATTGGAAAGAATAGTTGTCTTTAAAATGTAGATATGGACAAAATTTCCAGGTGTCCTGATAACCATATCAAGCAACTTCCGATATTAGTCTGATTATGACGACTATTTCTTTCAATACAAGGTACGGACTAGCTGGACCTTGTGGGAAGAACAGCTTGAATTATATATTATATCCTGAAATGAACAAGCAAAGGTATTATTTGTGCTGTCGAAATACTGAAAGAAAACTACACGGTGACAGCACAACGCCTCCTTACAACTAAAATTTAGAATGCACATTTGTCATGTAGTTACCAGATATGCTATCTACTCTACACTCAGGCTGTAAAATTCGGTCCTTTGTCGAAGTTCTTAATAATGAGGCCATATTGTGCTAAATGCCTGCAACACCAGACAGCATTCAGCCTATTGGAGGGCAGTGATCATAATTTTGTGTTATCCATATAGGATCTTGAAATCTACATGGCTGTTAATAATTCTTGGTGAATAATGTAACCAGCCAAATATGCTGTTAAAATGTTTTATTTAAAAGCCATTACTGGTTTCTGGCCACCTTGCCCACCTTCAGATGGCTACAATTTCTTTATAAATTTATTTCTGTCAGTAGCATGTCATCTGCTTCTTTATTCAGTTCTGCTGGATGGCTAACTTTTTTTTCTGTTTATCTGGCATTTTTTACGTTATTAACGCTACTGCATTGCAGTAAGCACATATAATGGAAATACATTATCATGGCACACTTCAGAATACTTAGTACACAAATGGAGAAGGAAACATGCACTACAGATCAGGTGCGTTTGTTTACGCAGCATGTTTCCTGCTCCAGCCTGTGTACTGAGTATTCTAAAGTGTGCCATGACAATGTATTTCCAGTATATGTGCCTATTTCAATGCAGTAGTGTTAATAACATAAAAATGCCAGATAAACACCTAAAGAAAAGTTAACCATCAAGTAGAATTGAATAAAGAAGTAGATGATGTACTACTGACAAAAATAAATATATAAGGAAAATGTAGCCATCTGAAGATGGGCGAGGTAGTTCCAAACTAGCAATAGCTTTGTAATGAAACATTTTGAAATAATATGTGGCTGGTTGCATTATTCACCAACAGTAATCATAATGTTCTGGTTTGTCAACATGTGTGGCCATCAGCCTCTGAAAGCTGGAGTCCATGGAAAGTTTTTGTGAACTATAGAAATTGTATGGTAGACCTCAAAATCTTCAGAGTTTCATAAACAATGACTACATCTGTAAGTACCTGCTAGTTGTCACCTGTCTGTTTAATACCTCCCTTTACTTAGATTAATTCAGTAATGGACACTACAGTAGTGACCTTATTGTAATTAATAAAATTTCTAACAGACCAATCACAGTTTTCTTGTTTTATGTTATTGCCAATTTCTGCCTGGAAATACTATGTTCAGATGAAGACCACCATGATGGCAGGCAGGGTGATCTTTGTTTGAAGATGGTCTTTATAGACTAAAACCTGCAATGATATAAGAGATCTGCGATTGGGATTATTTAAAATTCTGTGGTTTATTTATTTATTTATTGTTATTATTTTTTTCTTCCAATTTCTTGCTGCATTAGTTTCTGGGGGAATTTACAGGGTTTCAAATGGATGAAAATGGGCATTTGTAGTGAGCTATGATGTAACTGGTGTCTACTACTACTACTACTACTGCTACTGCTGCTGCTGCTACTACACCCCCCCCCCCCACACACACACACAAAATCATCTTCTTTCACATCATCACACAAGAAAACTCTGAAAACAGGGATAAGAATAGTTGGTAATTATTTGTAGGAAAGGTGAACATAATTTTTCACACATACTATACTGCACTTAAGGTTCAAAGTATGGATGTTAAAATTAATACATACCGTTGGAAAATCACATAGAACAATTCCAAAATTTTTTTCGATTTCACTGTAAGTTCTAGGGTTCAACACCAAATTTTCTTGTGTTGCCTCCTCCAATTTCTGTGAGTCACTCTGCTCACTCCTAATATCTTTTTTGTTGCACTGCTTGTTTGTATCAGAGGCTTGGCTACATGTGGGTGAGTTGACCCATGAAGATAAAACACTCTGACTGTCATCATATGTCAGTGTGTCTGTGTCATCTTCAGGACATAGTTCAGTCTTTTGTAAATATTCCACATAGCTAGAGTTTTCATTCGTACTGTCATTTATTTGTTGGCTTAAACGGAGTTCTTCCTGCTCTTTAACTGTTGGAACAGGATAGTTCACACTTTTATCACCGTCTCTGCTTTCACTGGGTAGTAATTCATCAACCCTTCTGTTCATGCTAGATCCACATTCACTTTCTGAATGTGTAGCATTGGCAACATTCTCATTTTCTGAACTTTTTCCTGAATCAGTACCAGAAGAATCCTGAGCATTCGAGGGTAGTGAACTAGGGACATCAGCAGTCATGGACTCAGCAGCTGACGCCTGTTGCTCCACAGCCTGAGCATTCGAGGATAGTGCACTAGGGACATCAGCAGTCATGGACTCAGCAGCTGACGTCTGTTGCTCCATAGCCTGAGCATTGAAGGATAGTGAACTAGGGACATCAGCAGTCATGGACTCAGCAGCTGACTTCTGTTGCTCCACAGCCTGAGAATTCGAGGATGGTGAACTAGGGACATCAGCAGTCATGGACTCGGCAGCTGATGTCTGTTGCTCCACAGTTTCACATGGTACGACTTCCTCTTTTTCACATTCATTAGCATTTCCAGTCAGCTCACATGTAGAAACGGATTCTTTCAGATTAATAATCTCTGCGTAACTCAGAATCTGAAACAATAATATACATTTCCTATATACTTGTGTATAAAATGATATGCCAAACCTGTGTGCAGCAAAATGTTTTTCAGGAGACATTAAAAATTAACACGAGATATATTGAAGACATATTCATTACATCAAAAACTAAGCAAAAACACAAATCATTTACTAACAAATATTAAATAATAGGACATAGAGAAAACAATTATCTGAATACAGGGGAAATGGAGAGAAAACAGATCTAGATAAGGATTAAAGAAATATAGTGTGTACTACAGACAACAAGATTAATAATTTAGTCAGCAATGTTGCTCTCGCAGAAGTCAGAATACGAAACGGAATGGGGTATGTCTAAAATGCCCTTCATTTTTCTTCAACTTGTTGGTTGTTTTACATTTTTTAAATATAGTTTCTGCATTTTCAATTGGCTTTTTACTATCTCCACTCTTTAATTGTATGCCAGAGTTGATGGTTGTCATCTTTCTAATGTGTCATCACATGGAAACCACTGATTCAAAAAGAAAGAAGAGAGACATTTTTTTATTACAGATCTGTGAAATATAGCAACACGGTGTACAGATCACTGGACGGAGAAAGTCTAAGTGCTTTATGTTCGCACAAGTACTGTAGCGTTCACAACAATGACAAAAAAAAAAAAAAGATTCTCCTTGGAAGACCAACTGAACATATTTTGTAGCACAGAAAATTTTGAAACAGCTATTATTTCCTTGCGTGTCAGGAAACTCATATTTCCTGTTCTGCACAAAGACCTGAACACACTATACTTCATTGCTTTCCAGAGAATAAACAAACCAAACTTCAGAAAGTACGGGTTGCTGTCAAATTTTGAGATGTGGAATTACAAAGAGGGTGCAATTTTTGATGTAGCTGTACAGAAAAAAAAAGATAAGAAGCCTTCAGAACATGAACACACAGTTGTTACATGTACAAACAGTGGATATACAAAACCACATTTATATCAAATTCAATCTCTCTCTCTCTCTCTCTCTCCCTCCCACGCATGTGCGCGCGTGCACGCACGCACACACACACACACACTGCACATAAATACATGTACCTCAGTGGCTGGTTGGTAAAGTGCTCTAAGTTCTATGCAAGATCAATCTAGGATTTTAATCTATCTCTTATCATTTATTTCCCATTTTGGAATGTTTGCTAATGTGAACATATCAACCTGCAATGTTGTCCATTTTAAACTGCAGGTCTGATACCCTTCCAACAGGTTAGGTAAGTTGAAGTGAAGGGGTGAGGAAGGCAAGGGCATACCACTAGCAATATGATCACGGTTTGGAATGAACTGTCATGTTAAAACATTCATGATAAAGAACAATATGTCAAGCTCCCAAACAAAGTTTTTGCATATGCTTTTATTTCTTTAAAGAAAATGTGTTTGAATTTTCTCTAACAAAGCTTAACATTTATGGACTGTGCAATATTACAGTCATTAAAAATTCATAGAAATTGCAGAACTTACCATTCGTTTGTTCTTCATGCCTTTTTCTGTATCCACACCAATTAATAATTGATGCAGAAAAATAGCTGACAATTCTCCAGCAGAAGTTCCCTGTGCAACAGAATTTACCCAGTCGCAATGTGAAAGGGTCTGAAAAATCAGAAAAAAAAAGTGAATGATTATACGGACAAAAGCAAAGATATATATATATATATATATTTTTTTTCAGCAAGTACCACACTTTATTTCAATCTCTCGTTATGCTTCATGTCACTTAACCCACCCATGCAACTGAGTTTTGTGCCATCAAGGGATAGGGGCTGTATCCAAAGTTGCGCACAGGAGTCAGTGTTGAGTTTGTGTGGCAGCGCCTAAGAATGAAAAATGCAATAACATTTCTCTCCACAATAACTAATACAGTCAAAGTTTTCAGTAAATAAAAAAAAAAAAAAAATATGAAAATACACACTGTATACTTACGAATAAACATCATCATATGCACAGACAGCTGATGGCCAATGTGTGAGCCAAATTCCATCTGTCACCAGCCCCTTGAATGTTGAGCTAATAGGTTCAGCAGTGTCATGTATATCCCAGAATTTACAAGTTCTGTCATATGAGCCAGTCATTAAATATCGTTCATTGAAAGGGTTCATTGCAAGAGCTTAAAAAGATATAAATAAATAAATAAAATAAAATGAATTTTTATGAGATTCTAAGCAATAACAAGTACCTTTAAGGGTGTATGACAATTTTTTCTACCAACCTGTCACAGGTCCACCATGTGGCTGAAAAGTGTGATATGGGAATATTAATTTCCTCTTTCCACAAATTCTGTACAATAAACTTGATGCCGTTTCAATATCCCACAGTGCTACCATGCCATTAGAAAAACTGCCTGCAATTATCCTGAAAATACAAACATTTCAGTGAAGCATAAACTTTGAGAAACATGAATCCACTAAAAGCTTGTAATATGACAAAAAATAATGAGAACTGAAAGTTTTTCATTTTACTGACTGCTATAGAACTTAAAATTTGGTAAGTGAGAAACCAGAGTGCTATAACCAAAATAATTTTTATGGAAAATATTTTTGTTTATGCTTCTATTTCTAACAGGAAACTAAGTGTCGTATGTTAAATTAACAATGGAAAAAACAATTGGAATGTCTGCATCCTTCCCCCTCCACTCCCCTTTCTCATTCACTGTCAAGATGCTTGTAGCATTGGAGCGGGCGGAGATGGTGTCCGTGTGCACATAGTAATGTCTGAATCATTGAATCATGTAAGTTTCATTTTCTGCTGATGGTCATGTCCAAAAGTTCCGCAGTGTACACGCTACTTTCACAGAGCAGTGAATGCTGCTCGATATGCTCACCATGGACGTATGCATAGCCAGTACGGCTGTCGATCACAGAACCATCCGTGTACACAACTTCGGCGCCACAGAATGACTCTAAAACCGCCTGAAACTGGCGACGGAGACTCAGTGGCGCTACAGAGGCTTTCGAGACATGCGCCAAGTCCAGCCGAAGCTGTGGACGTGAAAGTGACCAAGGAGCGATACGGTAAGGCCAGTGAAAAGCAGGAGGGATAGGAAGGGACTCAAGAGATGATAGGACGGAACGAACACAGACCACAATCGGAAGACCCGACCTCAGTCGTTGTTGTGGAGATGGAAGTGCAGCAGCTGGAAAAAGAAGCCTGCGATTCGGATGGTGCGGTATCGCATGAACATGGGCAGCATAGGAGGCCAACAGCTGCCGCCGCCAAAATCGCAGGGGAAGGACTCCAGCTTCAGCAAGTAGGCTGGCCACTAGACTTGTCCGAAAGGCCCCTCTCGCTAAACAGACGCCACTGTGGAGTACTGGGTCCAAGGCCTGCAATGCAAAAGGGGCTGCTGAACCATACACAAAGCTCCCGTAATCCAATCGTGATTGAATCAGCGCCCTGTAGAGCTGCAAAAAGACTCGTACGGGCGGCTCCCCAACTAGTGTGGCTGAGGCAGCGTAGGATATTAAGGTACCTCAAGTACTTCTGCTTGAGCTGGCGAAGATGGGGCACCCAAGTGAGCCGGTTGTCGAAGAGCATGCCAAGAAATCGGTGAGTCTCTTTGACACGAAGAAGTTCATCATATAAATATAGCTCTGGGTCCAAATGGGCAGCTCGACGGCGGCAGAAGTGCATAACCCGGGTTTTCAATGGAGAAAACTGGAACCCATGGGTTGAGGCCCACGACTGCGCCTTTCGAATGGCTCCCTGTATACGCCTTTCAGCTACCCCAATGCTAGCTGAGCTGAAATATAGGCAGAAGTCATCAGCGAACAAAGAGGAAGAAACCAATGACCCCACTGCCTCAGCAAGTCCATTGATGGCAATTAAAAATAGGGGTACACTAAGGACAGAGCCCTGTGGGACACCGTTCTCCTGGACGCGAGAGGAGCTGAGGGAAGTACCAACCCGTACCCGAAAAGATCGGAAAGAAAGAAAGTTTTGAATAAAAAGTGGGAGCAGACCTCTCAAGCCCCAAGCGTGCAGTGTAGCCAGAATGTGGTGGCGCCAAGTGGTGTCGTACGCCTTTCTGAGGTCGAAAAAGACGGCAACAAGATGCTCACGCCTGCTAAATGCCGTACGAATGGCAGACTCCAGTGCCACTAAGTTATCAACAATGGAGCGGCCGTGGCGGAAACCCCCGTTGCGGGGACAACAGACCTCTATCTTCAAGTACCCGCATAAGCCGCCGGCTCACCATACGTTCGAATAGCTTGCACAGAACGTTGGTGAGGCTGATTGGGCGGTAACTATCAGCCACCTCTGGATCAGCACCAGGTTTGATTACCGGAATAACGATGCTTTTTCGCCATTGTGACGGGAAAGCCCCCTCCGCCCATAAACGGTTAAACAGGGCGAGAAGCTGGTGTTTAAACTCCATGGAAAGGTGCCGGATGAACTGGCTGTGGATGCTGTCGGGTCCTGGAGAGGTATCAGGGCATGCGGCAAGGGCAGTGTCGAATTCCCAATCACTGAAAGTGGAGTTGTACAATTCAGCTCTACGCGTGTGAAAGGACAGCCGTCTCTGTTCAACTCGTTCCTTCAGTGCACGGAAGTCGACACTGTATTCAGATGTTGCAGAAGTGCGAGCATAATGCTCGGCCATGTGTTCTGTGATGGAAGTCGGGTCGGTGCATAGGGTACCCTGGATGCGTAGGCTGGGAATCGCTGCCGGTGGACGATACCAAATAGGCGCCTAACCTGGGACCACACCCAAGATGCAGAGGCGCGACGGCCGATGCTGGTGACATACATCTCCCAACAGTCCCGTTTACCCTGCTAGATGAGCTGTCGAGCCCGGGCCCGGAGCTGTTTAAAAGCTATTAGGTTTTCTAAGGTGGGGTGTCGACGATGCCGCTGGAGCACCCGACGATGATTCCGAATGGCCTCGGCGATTTCCGGCGTCCACCAGGGCACAGACTTATGCCGTGGGGAGCCAGAAGTGGTGGGAATGGTTGACTCAGTGGCTGAAACTATCATACTGGTTACCTGGTGAATCACCATGTCCAAGTCAGCTGGCAGTGGAACAGGAACTGTAGCAACTGAGGTGTAGCGTTGCCAATCAGCTTGACAGAGAGACCATCGAGATGGGCAGCCTGGAGGTTGAAAATCCAGGAGCGACATGAGGACAGGAAAATGGTCGCTGTTGCAAAGGTCATCATGGACCCTCCACTGGAAATTTGGGAGCAGGCTCGGGGTACAAATGGAGAGATCTATTGCTGAGTATGTGCCTCGTGCCACGCAAAAGTGAGTGGGTGCACCAGTGTTTAACAGGCAGACGTCTTGCTGCAATAAGAGCGTTTCTATGTCCCTACCGCGGTCTGTTGTCTGCGCTCCACCCCACAAGGGATGGTGAGCATTGAAGTCCCCCAGAATCAGAATTGGTGGGGGAAGTTGTGCCACCAGGGTAGCAAGTTCAGTAAATGAAATCATCTCATCTGGAGGAAGGTAAAGCAAACAGATCGTCAGTTCCTGCATAGCCCGGATTCTAACAGCCACCGCCTCAAGAGTCGTGTGTAGAGGCACAGCGGCACTGGGGACAGTGGCAAGGACATAGATACAGAGACACCTCCAGAGACCCTGTCATATATATGAGACAATTTTTGTGATAGCCCCGATACCCACGAAGGGCTGGGGTCCTATTAGCAGGAAACCAGGTTTCCTGCAGGGCTACACAATTGGGAAGCGGCACAATTGCTGTAACTCTGGCAGATGGCGGAAAAAGCCGCCACAGTTCCACTGGAGGATCAGAACCTCCTGGTCGCTGGGACATGCTGAATTTGGCGGCGCAGTAGGGGTCGCAGTATCTTCTGCCGTCGCTGATTTCTGAGGCAGAGCCTCAATGTCCATGGCTTCCGCAGACTCGGCAATTGCCAAGTCTTTGGGGGACGCGACGATCTCTATCTCGTCCTCAGAAGAAGAGGTGGAGGGGGGTGGTGGCAAGGTGGCCACTGGGGTATCCTTTTCCTTGGGTGGTTTCTTGTCCTCCTCCTTCTTGGTTTCGCGCTTCTCTTTAGGTTTCTCATGCTGGGAGGGCGCTGCCAGCTCAGTCCCCAGGACTGAGGAGCGGCATGCAGCCCTACGACCAGCTGGCGGTACTTATATACCACAAAATAAACTATCTTTGACACTGTTAATAAAAGAAAATAGTAAATTGAAAGCAAGATAAGTAATAAAAGAAGTACTCTCATTTGTATTTCAATCTATGGTACTATGTTCATTACAGGCCTATTTCATAAACAAAATGCATGGCAGTATACCTCGTTCCAATGCGTATGTTGGAGTGATTAAAAGAAATTGACCACTTAACTTTAGCTAAGCAAATACTTACCTTCTGTGTTCATTTTGGTGCATGTACTCTATTACCACTGTGGTAAGCAACAGAACAGTCCAAATGAGCAAGGGTGTGAGATGCATTAAGCATAAAATGCTACAACTATTGTGAGACAACCAATTTTATATTAGTTTGCCGCTGCCTCCCCCCCTTCCCATCTCTTAAAAAAAAGTAATTTCACACAATGCGAATAACATGTACTACTAATATATATGTAAAAAGATATGTGCAAAGGTGAAGTTACCTGTGACCCTTTACTTTAGACCAGGACAAACGAAGACACTGCCAGTCTGTGCCACCTAGCTTTACATCTTCATCCTCTTCCAGCATTAATGAGACAACAGGTTCTGTCTTGTAGACTGGGTAGCTGTGAACAATAGTTATAATTGTTGTGTCAAATTGTAGTATCAACACCAACCTTTAATTATATTGAGCTTAACGTGAACGTCTATGATGATATTAAGGTTAGTTTACACGACGACACCACGTTTCATGAAACTGCACTTCTGGCCAGTGCGCATGCGTGGTAAGCACACGTGCAACTCGTTGGCGCAACTAAAACAGTTTCGGCTCCTCTCAACTTTGGTGAAACTGTTTGCACGAGTTTTTAGGTTAGGTGATAACCAAATCACAAAATTAAGTGGGGAACGGAAGAAATTGTTCGGTATTTGGACGTATATGCTATGCATAGGTGTTTATGAGCTTTTAAATGCTTTCTGGAATAAGTAGCGGCGTGTTGGTGCTCTTGAAGCAATCATTCGTGAATTAAATATTGATGGGTGAATGGTAGCTAACTGGCGAGCTTAAATGTATTCAATTCAAAATACCTGTACAAAGGAACTGTGCAAAGTGCAATCTAGTAAAACATCTGGATGTTGATCAGCGCAAGATAACAGACCAAGATCATGTGGTTTCAACTTAAAGACTTTTTTAAGGAAAATTGTACACAGAAGAAAAGGCTACACAAATCTGTTAAGCTGAATTCTTTTATTTAACATTATTTGTTTGAAACGTGACAGCTTTTACATTTACAATTCTTTGTAAATATTTATTTTACATTCACCTTTTTTTATGTAAGTACTTTTAAACATATTGTTCACTTTTTCCTGGTTAAGCAATTGTGGATTTCAGAACACGATGCAGGGTCTGTAGAGACGATTATGAATCCCCACTTGACGAGAAACGTAATGTAATTTTTAATTTCAGTTCTGGTAACAATGCTATATGCATAAGAGTATCTTGTTTCCTTATTTCATTACTATATTTGGAAAAAAAAAACAACGTAAAATGCTCTGGTGACATTTTAAGATAATTAAAATAATTTGTAGGGTCTTCAAACACAATGTCTTTCAGCGAGGCTGGAGATCAACCGAACTGACGTCTTCCATTTAACAACCGAAATACATTTCTTAGTCTTTTTATGTTTAGTCTTATGAAAGTGACTTTACACAGAGCAGTAATAGCTCCGCTGTACTCTTACAGCTGCCAAAACTTTCATTTTACGACGACTGCGGCATTCCAAAACAACGAAACTGAAGGGTATAGTTTCGGTGACATGTCTACAGACATACACGTAACCAGTTGCGTGCAATTCATTTCATGCAACGAGTGTTGCAACCTGGTGTCGTTGTGTAGACTAGCCTTTAATGCTTGCCATCAGTTTCACATTTAAGGAAAACAGTTCACCACTCGTCTTCCAGTGAAATAAAGAGTAAACAATTAACAGTGAAGAGAATAAACAGCTTTACTTATTTTAAATTAAGCAGTTCTTCCCAAAAGCTACTACAGAGCAATGCAATAAGAATGTGGATCCTTCCCACAGGGTAGCTGCTGAAGTATGCAATCTCAAAAACGTAGGAATGGTAGGCTGGTTTTGAGCACCACATTAATCATTAGATTTTAGTTGAAGTTGAAGCTTGGATTTTATTTTCAGGTGAAGTACCCCAGGTTAACAATAAGCAATTCAAAGAAACCACAACCAATCATACATTTCAATATCTGGATGTGGTTTTGAACTGGTGTCATCCTCATGTTCAAATGTTTGTAAATCTATGGGACTGAACTACTGAGGTTATCAGACCCTAGGCATACAAACTACTAAAAAAACCTAAGGGGAGACAGACACACACACACACACACACACACACACACACACACACACACGCACGAGGGATGACTAACCACTGAAGAGGAGCAACCATGCACTCTGCAGAAAGATGCCTTAAAGCACTCAGCCATTTCACCATGATGAAGTGCCCTCCTGAATGTGAATTTAGTCCATTACTACTACACCAACTGCCTCAGTATGTAATATGTGCTTCAATAATATGGAATAGAAGGTACACAGCAAAGTTAGAATGAGATCTGGATTAATAACAAAGAAAGTAAAGCAATGTAGGTGGTGTACAGGCTCTATACAAAAACATGATACACTCAGTAGAAGTCATATATCAGACAAAGAGTTGTTGTTGTTTATAGGGGACTACACTACAAGGTCATCAGTCCCAATGAAAGTGCCTCCCTCCCTGTGTGCACACCTTATATACGGCGCGCTGGGTGCAGCGCTTGTGCCAACCAGGCAGAGGTGGCCTGTTGCCCTTCCACTAAAGCTAGGAACTCGCGGGTGGAGTTGACCAAGATGACGGTAATTTCACCATCTGGTGTATGAAGGACGCAGAGACGGTGACCTTCACAGCGAGTGGCTGTCACTGGTGTCCATTTGGGGCACTTACCATACGTTCCAGGCCAAACCATAATCCGCGGATGGAATTTATGATGCAGAAGATCTCGCTGCACTTGTGGTGTAGGAGCTGACAGGCGGAGCGCGCAGCGAAGTTGTCGTCCATGTAGCAATTCTGCTGGACTCTTTATCGCCTATTGGGGTGAAGCGATATGAAGGTAAGAACCTGTCCAACATCGGGGGAAGAAGACTGGATATAATTTTGCATATGATTTTTGGAAGTCCGCACCATAGGCTCAACCTCTCCATTAGACTGTGGTCGAAAGGGCAAAGCAAAAACATGGCAGATACCAAACTGAGCACAAAACTCTTTGAATTCGCAAGAAGTAAATTCCAGTCCATTGTTGATAACAATGGTGAAGGGAAGCCCTTCCATGGCAAAGATCTTACAGAGGGCCACTATTATCATGGAGGAAGACAGATGCATGCAATGCGCAACAAAAGGAAACTTTGAGTAAGCATCAAAAACAAGAAGCCAGTACGAAATCAAAAAGGGTCCCATGTACTCCACATGTACATGTTGCCAGGGTGATGCCATGGTGTAAGTGAAGCACAAGGAGGGGGGGAGGGGCTGCCTGTTGCGTGGTGCATGCCTCGCACACATTTACTAATCATACAACATCGGTGTCCACACCAGGTAAGAAAACATGACACTGAGCCACTCGTTCAGTATGAATGATGTCCTAGTGGTCTGCGTGCAATAGGCGAAAAACCCCGCAATGGAGGGCACTAGGAATCCCTACTCATGGCAGGAAATTAGCTGGCTGCAGCAGACGCACCTCATCATGCATGGCAAACTGATACTGTAAGGAGTAATAGTTGTGAAGAGGGTCCAAAGCACATCAAGGAAAGACTGGCCAACCGCGTTGAATGCAATGCACTATATGACGCAACACCGATGTGACGCTACTGCCGCGGCATTGCAGTCAGAATTAAGGGGGGAATCCATTGACCGTCTGTTGCGCCTTGTCTATGAGAAAAGACTGATGTTCATCATGATCAAAAGCAACATCCAATCCAACTGGCAAATGGGACACAGTGTCAACATTTGCATGCAGCTGCAGGGCAGAAGTGGATCTCATACCGAAAACGAGAAAGAAATAATACCAAATGCCGAAGCCTGTAAGCAGCTTTGTCCAGCAGTGGAGCAGAAGGGTTGAAAAGAGACACCAAAGCCTTGTGATCAATCACCAAATGAAATTTCGTACTGTACAGGAAGACGTAAAATTTCTTAAGAGTGTACAAATTGCCAGAGCTTCTGATTCAATTTGAGAGTACTTTGAAAGGGCTGGTGTAAGAGTTGTGTAGGCAAATGTGATGGGGCACTCGGAGTTCTCATGAAAATGGTGAGAGAAGACAGCACTCCTCCCATACTAAGAAGCGTCCATGGCCAAACACAATTGTCAACCAGGATTGAATCTCATCAAACACGGGGCAGAAAGCAGTTTCTTTTTGATGACCAAAAAGCAGGCTTGCATGCAGGGTCCACTCAAATCACAGGCAGGATATGAGAGAGTGGCATCCACCAGAATAAATTTGTGATAATTGGTAATTTTTCCGAAGAAAGCTGCTAGGTCTTTAACAGATGTAGGGCGCGGCAATGCCGTAATGGCACGTATGTGGTCGGTAATGGGAGAGACCCCATGGCCCGATAATTCAAATTCGAGATACTCAATAGTCTGCTGAAAAATGTTGGCACTTTTGGGTATTGCATTTGAGTCCTTTGGCTTGTAACACAGAAAATAAGGCTCGCAAATTATTCACATGTTCATCATTTGTTCACCCAGTAACCACAATGTCATCTAAATACTTAACACATCCCGGAATTGGTTGCATAAGTTCCTCTAAATGATGTTGAATGATAGCTGCTGCACCTGCAACCCCAAAAGGAAGACATAACTATTGATAGAGTCCAAATGGGTTGTTGACTACCAGTTTGAGGCTCTGCGACTAACGCCAGTTGTAAGTAGGCTAACGCCCGTTGTAAGTAGGCCAACGGCAGGTCAATTTTAGAGAAATATTGTCCTCCAGACAACTTCGAGAGCAATTCATCCTGTCAAGGCAAGGGGTATGTGTCTATGATGGATTCAGCATTGATTGAGGCATTGAATTCACTGCAGATGCAGAGTTTGTCAGTGGGTTTGATGATAACAACCAATGGCATGGCGCATTCACTAGATGCAACTGGGTGAATAACACCTGCATCCAAAGGGTGGTCCAATTCAGCTTTTACCTCCACTTGAAGGGCAACAGGTGTAAGCACATGTCTGGGAAAAACGAGGACGGGCTGTTGGTTTCATAGTAATGTGAGCTTGGAAAGAGGAAACTCAGCCCAGTCCTGGTGAGAAAAGAGGAGCATATTCAGAACAAAGAGAATATAAGGACGAATATGGCATTTGGTCTGATACTAAATGAACTTCATTGAAGATAGAGAACCTGAGGGCTCTAAAACCATCCATACCAAACTAGTTGGTTGTGGAGGCTTAATCCACAACTAAAAATGTTATCTTACATACCACTGAGCAAAAGGTCACCAGGACCGTTAACAGCATGGTAATGGATTACTGATTGTAACTCAAAAGCTTCCACGAAGCCGGGTGCAACAGGGGGATGACCCAAGAGTTAAGTAAGGTGGCTGCCACCCCGGTCTCTACCTGCATCTGCACCATATGGTTCAATACAGACACTTCAATGAAAAGCTTAGCATGAGTGGGTGCAAGCACCGAAACATTACTGATCTCCATAGCAGCATCAGAAGCAAATTGCCAAAGCCACTTCCTCATCCCCCCAAATTCAGAACCTTCAGTAGAAGAACCCCAGAAGTGCTCCTCTTGTCACTGGATACTTTCTGCGACTGGAGCGGACTCGGAATGTTGCTCTCCAGCAAGAATACAACTTCCTAAAATCCTGTGCCAAAATGAGATCCATCCTTCATGACATCCTTCCCACTCCACCAAGAGTGTCTTTCCGCCGTCCACCCAACCTCTGTAACCTCCTAGTGCGAACACAATTAAGGGCAGAGCCACTTGGGACAGCACGCACGTGATTTACCAACTGATATGCCTGCACTGTGAAGTGTTCTATGTGGGAATGACCAGCAACAAACTGTCTATTTGCATGAACAAACACAGGCCGTTGTGTTTGTTGGTAATGAAGATCACCCTGTGGTTAAGCATGCCTTGGTGCACGACCAGCACATCTTGGCAATGTTATGCTGTCCGGGTTATCTGGATACTTCCCACCAACACCAATCTTTCTGAAGTCCGGAGATGGGAACTTGCCGTTAAGCATATTCTCTCTTCCCGTTGCCCACCTTGTCTCAACCTACGTTAATTTCAAATTCCCGCCTCTATTTCCCAACGTCTTTGCCTCTGATCTTTGGACAGAGCATCTGCCTCAACTGGCATCTCTGTCCAACTTCTTTGCTTTTTACACATGTCTGCCTTGGTGTGTGTGTGTGTGTGTGTGTGTGTGTGTGTGTGTGTGTGTGTGTGCGCGCGCGCACCCGCGCGCACGTGTTTGTTTGCCTATCCTTTTCCCCCCCAACATAAGATTTTCTTTTCCCGGGATTGGAATGACTCCTCACCCACTCCCTTACAATCCACATGCTTTCCTTTTCCTTCTCCTTCCCCGCTCTTTTTCTGAAGAGGCAACCCAGGGTTGCAAAAGCTAAGTTTGTGGTTGTGTGTGTGTGTTATTACTTATGTGTGTGTCCACGAACCGGTGGAACCTGGTAAGTCAAACCTTCTTTACTTTTTACAAATATAAAGTGATCAATATTAATAAAAATCCAGGTTTCTGGCGGAAATTACAGGTTTTGTCGAATTAAAGGCTTTTTCCAGGTTTCCAAGGTTCGATGATCCTCCTGCAGTGAGCATTTCCACACCACTGTTTGTTCAAAAATTTTCTACGAGTTATTGTTCTGGATAATTTTGTATGACCTTTACAGCATTAGTGACCAACTGGCTGCACTGTGAGATGAATGTGTTTACCGTACATCAACTGATTGAATCTATCAAAACACAACTAACTACAGCCCTATATGCAGAGCTAATAATCACCTTTGATTGCAAAATAACAAAAGCATGTACTACAGGAGGTTATAAAAAGTACTGCATCAGTGTAGTCTCATTTTGATACCTGTCACATTCACGTTTGATCACTTCATCAGGATGACACACGGAGAATATGTGAATACAACCATCAGAGCAGGCAGCTGCCAGCAGACCTAAACGTCTTAGGCGGTCCTCTTCTATTTCACATCCTCTCCTCTCATAACACCCTGATGGGCACCATTCCATACACCAAACTACTCCATAATTGTGTGCTATGGCAAAAGCCAATGAGGGAATTGGTGGTGACCTGGAAAGTAACAAAAAAGCACATGTAAACTACTTAATTTTCTCAGCAGTACAATTAGTATAGAACTTTTAGAATGATGAGAGTTTATGGTAATCCAGCAAATTAACACTTCTGAGTCCTGAGCACAGCTTTAGTGGCATGCACGCTGTGAGCCTCCCACACCTGAGCTCTACTCGTCTTCCTCCTGTTCACTTCCTATCTAAAAATAAATGTATCCAAATAATTAAATGATGTTATAAAAATGAAAAAGCAGTTAACTGAAAAAATGCCGTATTGACCAGCATTCTGTTACATGCATGTTCCACTGGGTTCAGGACTCAAAGTGTTAAATCTGAAGATTAAGAAATAACTGCTGACACATCAAACTGACCATGGACACCCAGAACAAGCTGTCAGATGGAGGGCATATGAAAATACATGCAGGATGAACCTCCACTGTAACTGCCTATTTTCTCAGTAGCACATAAAAATGGTAACATAAGATTTTCACATTTATCCTTGGTTTTTGTAAGTTTATCATCAATTTTTCAGAGTTTATTTATACAGTTGCCACCTTCTCCATCCTTATTACGTCTGCATTATTGATTTTCTTACAGATATGATTGTTTTTGGAGCTAAATTATAAAACTTCTGATGGTCTGCTTTGCTTAATATTTTACAGTACTTTTTAAAATTTATTTGGGGATGAGTGCCTAATCTTTTTATTTGCAAGATTTCCTTATTCCTTTTATGATCCATAATTTTGTTGTTGTTTCTTTGGGTTGATTAACATAAAGTCATTTTGGAAAGAGAACTTGGAAGTTACGGCATATTATTTATTACACTGACTGTGTTGGGGACTGATTTTACTGCCATATTTCGAATTGATTTTACTGTCACAACAGATGTATCTCCAATTTAAATCTTGGAGGCATGATAAAAAAAGGCTTAACCACCTGTTAATTTATTGTTTTCACTTCTTTCCAGTGGGGCTGTTTCATTCTGTGCAGATAATCATCACTTTAATAATGGGTCTCTGACCATCAAGCTTAAAGAGATAATTCTTTAAATACATTGCTAATAATAACACGGCAAGCTCTGGTTGGTAAGCAAAAATATTATTTATTAGGCTGTTTGAATTTGGAGTTACCTGATAAAAATTGGCTCCTAGAACCATGTTGTTAATATTTGTTAAGGAGCTGGAAACTTCTGCATGACACACATTGGTGACTGTTTTATCTACATAAAAAAACATTTGTGTGACTTTGTATTGTGCCTGTGCGATTCTGTGAATGCTCTTTATTCTGAAGACGACCAATGGCAGATGGCGTAAGTTTTGTATGTGCCTATCGCAGCACGTCGTTACGTCTTTGCAGGGAGTTATAATCTGTCCTTACTATATTGCCGCAAGACCCAGAGTTAACTGACTGCCGGCATAGTGCAATGGATAGTGTCACAGATTCCAGTGCTGAAGGTCGCCGATTCAATTCCGTCCACTGGCAAAAATTTCTTTGTAATCATCATTTCCAGTATGTTCTACATGTTTCTTATGTTAACTATTCTTCTAATTTCAGGTACTTTCGGTCTGTGTATAAACAGTAGAGCGCTTTGCCCGACTCAGTCAATGCTGGGTGTATGTTTCAGTTCGCAATAAACCTGCTTTCAGTATAAGTGCTGTGTTAAGTTGACAACCCTGCCTTCGAAGTCAAGCCTGCTTCCATTTCAATGCGGCACAGGTTGGTGGAGGTGTCGGGTATCATGTGCAACAGCTGCATCACCATGGCTCCGATTAGGCAATGTAAAAGCCATTGCTTGCACGGACTAGAGCCGGAATACAACGGATATACTGAGTATATTCTTCCGAAAGTCTGTATCATCAGAAGAACCATGGACACGAAATCAGTGGTAAGCCAGCTGCACATCAGACTCCCTTTGGTGTTCTCTGGAGATGCTGGACAGAATCCCAACAAATGGCTAAAAGGGTTCGACAGAGTCGCGAAGTATAACAGGTGGCGTCACACAATGTGCTTGGCCAATGTTCATTTCTACCTGGATGGAAGAGCCCAGCAATGGTTTGAAAACAATGAAGAGGAACTGAATGACTGGGAAACGTTCCAGACGGAACTTAAGAAGACGTTTGGAGACCGCCAACGACAAATCCGCTGGGCAGAAGAACAACTGAAGAACCGGGCGCAACAACATGGTGAGCCAACACAGTCGTACATACATAATGTTTTGACCTTATGTAACATAGTTAAGCTGGATATGACTGAGGCCGACAAAATCACGCACCTGATGAAGGGAATTGCAGAAGATATGTACCAAGCTCTCCTGACAAAAGACGTCTCTATGACGGAAGAGTTCGTCAAGTGGTGCCAGCGTATTGAAGAGATGCAACAGAGGGTTGGATGAAAGATGACCGACTCCCCAGTGTAGTCCCTATGGCCGTTGTGGAAGACCAGCAGGACTTTGCTTCTCTCATACGCCAAATTGCGCGAGAAGAATTACAACAATTTACAGCAGTTGTGACTTTTAGACCAAGCAAGTCTCAGATTATGGCACTGTAAGTTATGAGGGAGCCGACACTGCTGAGGAAGAGGTATTTCAGACATTAGCTCTTGTCTGCCCCGCCAATAGCTCCTGATGTGAAGAATGGCGTCCCCCTGCTACGACTTACGCCGCAGCCGCCAAACACCAGTCAACATGGCCACAACCAAGTATTCTGGCAACTATGACGCCCCGCAGAAGAACAGAAGTCTGGAGGAAAGAAGACAACATGTCATTGTGTTTCCACTGTGGGCACCCTGGACATGTCATACGCTACTGCAAAGAGAAGAGGCGAGTCTTCAATGATTATTTTGCCGCAAGTTGTCAGCCATCATAGCAGTTCTATCCCAGGCAGTCACCTGCTGATGAGTTCAGTTGACCTATGGGAAGAAACCCATCACCGTACCCTGGACGAGGTCGCTCCCCGACACACCGCTGCCGCACCCAGGAAAACTAAGCAAGGTGACCATTTACGGAGGTGAGGCCGCTGCTGATGGGCTTTGAAGGGACTTCTTCAGGCATCCCAAGTGATCACTGACTGTGGAGGATCAGAGCTGTAAATTGGGGGAAGTCGTACCGATGGATACATGTTATACAGAATTTTCTGGAAGTTAATTGCCATTCACAATGTGATAATCCCGGTGTTGACAATGAGAAGAGTTGCACTCACAAACACAGATGAGCAATTAAACTGTGAAGTGCTTGTCGATTGTAAAAGGTTTATTAGGCTCACAAAAGAAATTTACATACCGGCAGCTATCATAAGCCTTACCGGTGGTCGATGAGAGATTTGGATCACTAACTGTCATGAGCAGTCACAACTTATCCCCAAAGGAATGTGTATCGGAAGAGCTGAACAAATCCAGGATGGTGAGCTCATCATTTCAACGAAGAACCATGCTCTGCTGTTAGTACAGACAACACACTGGAGGCAACAACCGTGGAACTGCCAATAGGGCCCGGAATGACCAAGGAACAATGCCAGCGGGTGTTAGCTATACTACGTCAATTTTTGGGTGCATTCACACCTCAGCAGGGGAAACGTCAGATGAAACGGCCCATGATAAGGCATTGTATCAATACTGGGGATCATCCACCATTTAGCCAGCATTCGTATAGTGTGTCGCCAGGTGAAAGACAAATAATTCGGGAGGAAGTGGAGAAGATGTTGTACAATGACATTATTCAACCTTTGTTGACTCCAGAGGTCCTCATAAAGAAGATGGATGGCACATGGCGATTCCGTGTCGACTATCGGCAGCTAAACAAAATCACAAAGAATGATGTCTACCCACTGCCGCGCATTGACAACAACTTATACTGCTTGAAAGGAGCGACATACTACTCAACTACGGACATGCAGACAGGTTACTGGCAGATCGAGTTTGACGAAGCTGACAGGGAAAAGGTGGCTTTTATTACACCTGATAGCCTCTATGAATTCAAAGTAATGCCATTTGGATTATGTAATGCCCCGGCCACATTCGAATGTGTGATAGAGAACTTGCTTTGACACCTTAAGTGGACAACGTGTCTTTGTTACTTAGATGACATTGTCATTTTCTCAAAAACATATGAAGAACATCTGAGTCGCCTGTCAACTGCATTGAGGTGTGTTCAGGCTGCAGGATTCCCCCTCAATGCGAAGAAGTGCTCTTCGTTGCCAAAGAGATAAAAATCCTGGGGCACCTAGTCAACGGAGATGGTGTCCGTCCTGATCCAGATCAAGTAAAAGCAGTCACAGAATTTTAAACTCCTCAGCACATTCGTGATGTGAGAAGTTTGCTCGAGCTATGCTCATACTACCGATGTTTCATAAAAGGATTTTGTAACAAGGCACAGCTACTGCAGAAACTTCTGCAGGGAGAGGCCAAGTTTTACTAGGATGAGACAAAAGAAAGAGCTTTCCAGGCACTTAAGGAGGCTCTAACTTCCGCACCAGTTCTAGCCTTGTACGACGAGAATGTGGAAACTCAACTTCACACAGACACCAGTGGTTATGGGATTGGTGCAGTGGTTGTACAAGTTCAGGAAGGTGCTGAAGGTGATATTCTAGAACGGGCGCAAACACAAGGATGCCTATGCATCAAGAGTACTCTTGTCTTGTCTTGTGGTGTCTTGTCTTGCGGTGTCTTGTCTTGCGGTGTCTTGTCTTGCGGTGTCTTGTCTTGCGGTGTCTTGTCTTGCAGTATTATAAGCAAATGTCATGACTGGCAGTATCGTATCCCAATCCTTCTGCTCAACATCGACATACATCAACAGCATATCTGCTAATGTCTTGTTAAAACATTCTGTAAGGCCATTTGTGTGAGGATGGTATGCAGTTGTCATTCTGTGAATGATGTCGCAACATGACATTACCTCTAATAGTGGTTTTGACTGGAATACTTTTCCACAATCAGATTTCATCACCCGTGGTGCTCCATGCTTCAAAGTAATGTCTTCTACAAGGAATTTTGCGATCTCTGGAGCTTCTGCAGTCAGCTCAGGTTTGGTGACAGCATAGCATGTGAGATTGTCAGTGCAGACTATTATCCATCGGTTACTAGTTGTCATCTTAGGAAACCTACCTATAAAGGTTGATTCCAATTCGGTGGAATGGAGCCGTTGCAGGTGAAATTGGTACGAGATGCGGGTACTGGTGATCAAAAAGTCAGTATAAATTTGAAAACTAATAAATCACGAAATAATGTAGATAGAGAGGTAAAAATTGAAACACGTTCTTGGTATGACATGGGTTTTTATTAGAAAAACAAAAGAAAAAGGGTTCAAAAAAGTCCAACAGATGGCACTTCATCTGATCAGAAAAGCAATAATTAGCATAACAAATTAAGACAAAGCAAAGATGATATACTTTACAGGAAAAGCTCAATATGTTCACCATCATTCCTCAACAGTAGCTCTAGTCGATGAATAATGTTGTAAACAGCACTGTAAAGCATGGTCTGGAGTTGTGGAGAGGCATTGGCGTCGGATGTTGTCTTTCAGCATCCCTAGAGAGGTCAGTCGGTCACAATACACTTGCGACTTCTGTTAACTCCAAAGCAAGTAATCGCATGGACTGAAATCTGGGGACCTGGGAGGCCAAGCATGACGAAAGTGGCAGCTGAGCACATGTGGCGACAAGTATTCAGTGGACGCGATCAGCTGATTGCAGCGTACACAAGAAGTTCGTGCGCCTGCCGCTTGGGGCGCTGCCTTCCGCGCTTATTCCTTGGCGCGGAAGCAACACTCCTTGAAATAATTTAATTTCTGTTGTTTATTGTATCTATGTTCTTTCCATGTCGAAGATTTTCATTTGCATTTTAGTTATGTCTAAAATAAATGTTTTATTGCTACGTCTACAGCATTGTTCTTCTGTAAATGGAGTGCAGATGCATTAATTATAAGAAGCAGTTAAAATATGTTACTGTGTACTGGAGACTCCGCGTAAGTTACGTAAAACAAGTCGCTGATTTCTTAACGCTAAAGAGTACAGCTACAGTAACATACAGCTTCACACACGATTATCACCAAATGACGCGTGCAAGAGATCTTTTTTAAAGTATTTTTTTTTTTATCTAATGAAACCCCATGTCATTCCAAGCATGTTTGTGCATTTTTACCTCTCTATCTACATTATTCCGTGATTTATTAAGATTTCAAATTTATACTGACTTTTTGATCACCTGGCACTCTTTACAGTGACTCGCATAGTGCTTGACAGATCGTAAGAGACCTTTTCAGTAATATCTGGTCTGATTCTGTCTAGGGTCTTCACGAGTCCCAGATGACCGGATATTGGAGCATCGTGGAAATACTTGAGAATAGCTGACTGGAGATGAGCTGGAACGGCCAGTAACCATTTGGGGCCCAGTGGACTGTAGTTGCTGTTATACAATGTCCCATTTATAAGTTGGAACTCTCCATTGGTCAGTTCTCCTTTCTCAAAGACCTCTTATGGTTTTTACTAGTGCTGGATCTTCCCTCTGTTAAGCTGGGATACGATACTGCCAGTCATGACATTTGCTTATAATACCGCAAGACAAGACACCGCAAGACAAGACACCGCAAGACAAGACACCGCAAGACAAGACACCGCAAGACAAGACACCGCAAGACAAGACACCGCAAGACAAGACACCGCAAGACAAGACACCGCAAGACAAGACACCGCAAGACAAGACACCGCAAGACAAGACAAGACACCGCAAGACAAGACAAGACACCGCAAGACAAGACACCGCAAGACAAGACACCGCAAGACAAGACACCGCAAGACAAGACACTACACGCTTCACACCATTTTTCCTGCTCCATGGCTATGAAGCTGACATGACAATGGCTACGCTGTTCCCGTTCCAGCCGGATGACACTCAGGATGACTATGTGAAACAGCTCATCACCAGAGGCAAAGAAACAAGACAGCTGGCTCGCATACGGACACTGGACACCCAGGAGAAGGACCGTCAGCGGTGTAATGACAAGCACCAACCTGTTGTGTACAGCTAGGAGATCTGTTATGGATTTTTACCCCTGTATGGAAGTTGCACTATCAGAAATGTTATTGAAGCAATATTTCGGTCTGTATTGTGTCACACGCCGCCTGTCAGGCATCACATATGAAGTTGAGGATTATGAGCCGTTGTCTAAACGACAGTAAAGAAGGGACATTGTTCACGTCCTCAGCATGAAGCCTTACTATGCTCCTGAAGAGCAGATACATGGAAATGGCTTCTTGTTCAAGGACTCTAAGGATGGTAATGATACTGATGAAGCTTTGACAGGAACATCTGTTGTCACTAATCGTGCAGAAGGGAAGGATTCTCCAGAACTGCTATACAAAGGACCCATGACAAGATCAAGATCCAGGACATTGCAGCTGGCTCCAAAGGGAACCTAACAGTGGGTTGTCATTTTTTCAGGAGAGGGAGCAATGCTGCAAGACCTGGAGTTAATCGATTGTCCTTTGTTATTGTTGCTTCAATTAGCACCTATTCATGTAAGCTACATTAATATGATCTAGTGTACTCGTTTCATTATCAGTGTTTTGTATTTCTTCTGTAATAATTTTGTACCTCAAGATGCCTTTTACCTGAATGACTTTCAAAATATTTGAGAATATCTGTAACCAGAGTTTCACAGCTTTAACAGTAGAATAGAACACAGCCTAATACGTGGCAAACTTAATATATGCCACAATACATGTTGCATCTTTTTATGGCACTGTGTGAAGACTGTACCTAAGACTGTGGTGTCATTAATATTGGTTAACTTTTCTCATTAACAGTGCTACAAATAGGTCCAAAAAGAATTTGAAATATGCATCTGTTCTACAAACACTACTTTTGTTGGTTGGAAAAATGAAAGCAAATACCTACTTTAAATTGTCAAGTTCTTCAAAACACCATACTTGAATAAGCCCTGGTTCACTGTATGATCGTGATACACTGTACTGGTCGTCCATACTTCTGTGACAAGTTATGGCGAGATACTGTTTCTTATTTAGACGATCTTCTTTTATTTGCAGCCTAAAGGGTAATGGACACCAAGCCATTGACCACACTGGTCCTCCGACAAACATTGTCACTGCATCTGTCAACAAATAAGGCGTTATGGTATATCCCAAATGACCATAATCCTCATTTTCAATTTAATTACAAGAATACATTCACACAAAGAGTTAACATATTTTTTCAGTATCCCATGTCATATTATGAAACCTCAGTTACTCTTCAATGAAAAGAGAGAGAGAAAAAAAACTAAATAATGTTAAAGAAAACATATATAATAATTTTGAAGAGGTTATCAACATAGACAGTTTCAATGTAGTACTAAAAAAATAAAGTTGTTACTTTGCACAAAACAAACATCATGTGTACTTTTCTGTTATTAGCAGTTTAGATTTTTTATATTTGTAAGTCTGAAGTTACTATTCCTATTATGCATTAAAATCTATAATTGTCATAATTAGTTAATGTTAAAAATTTAAGTGTTACCAACTTCTGTGCAGTAGAACTATCAGGTGCTATGGGAAAAATAACATGCAACAGTAACTCTTTGTGAAAGTGCATTCAAGAGATGGTCACACTTTAATTGTTGACTTGCATTACCACATACATACTGGCAGATAAGATGCACTGTTCTTAGGTGGTTGATGTCCAATACTGGACATCAAAACACTGTAGTCACGAAGCAAAAAAATGTTTATTGGTTTCATTATTTTGTTTACTTTTTTAATTTTTTTTATTTTTGCAGTTTGAACAGCTATGATGAGTGAAAGAAGAAATGGACACAGAGATGGAGATGAGGAAATTAACAGGGAAAAAACAACTGCTTTTCTCAAGGGCAATTATCTATCACACAATCCAGATTGGGCAAACTGAGTAATCTGCAGCTCTTTTTTCCAAAACGGAATGAACAATAAATTTAGTCAATTCTACAGAGTTTACAGTAATTTTCTGAAAATACAGGATTGTTCTAACTTTCCACATAGCCAAACAAAGTGTAGTATTTATTTGATTGATGTATTTTCTCAATGATTCTCTGTTTGCAATAATTATTTTATGTACTATCCCATTCATTCCATATCACACTTTTCCACAGCAGAACTAGTCAATATAAACATGAAACAATCTTTAGTGATCTCATTCTGTTTCGACTGTTGAGCTAATGTGTTGTCCTAGGAAGAGTGTGATAGTACAGTGAGAAATTTTCCATTGGCATGGTTTAAGTGAAGTTAATAGCGGCCTTTACACGGACAGTTCTGCCGGCCCGATTTGTGCCGCGCAGCGCCACGCAGGTAGCGACCCAGTCCCGGGGGGATTCGGCCACTCCGTCCCTCGCGCAGAACCGGCACGCGGAGCGTCCTCACGTTTACATGGCCGAGCTTGCAGTACAGCTTTAGACGGCCGCGCCTGCAGTCCAGAACCGTGGCAGACTCACGCTGTTGGACGAAGGAATTCCTGTGTGAATTTATTGAATTATACCGGCAACAGCCTTCTTTGTGGCGAATTCGTAGTAAGGAGTACACAAATAAAAACCTAAAAAACGAGGCATATGATAGACTGGTAACTTTATGCAAACCAATTTTTCATAACGCTGATAGAGAATTTGTTGCAAAAAAAAAAAATCAAGATTTACGTCGTTCGTTCCGAAAAGAAATGAAAAAGGTTTTGGACAGCAATCGATTTGGTAGGTCGAGTGATGAAGTTTATGTGCCCAACCTATGGTATTATGACCTAACATTCATAACGGATCAGGAGCTTCCGTCGTCAAGCATATCGAATATGGATGGAGAATATGAAAGACAGATGGGTGACGCTGTTTCTGCGCATAAAATTATGCAAAACACAGATAGCCAAAACAACATAACATATTTTTTCTGCTTTCATATCAATGGCTGTGTTTCACGCACAAAACCGTCGTATAGTGCTTTGCATGTCTCTGGGGTAACAGCACATAGTGATGGTGCTGAAATTCCTGTGCTGAATTTTATGTCCTCAAAATAGCGACCAGTTGCCAAAAATCTGAGTGTTGCTGTTAGGCGTTGTTCTGCTGAAATGTTTTTTCTCATCACTGTATCTGTCTTGGTAATTTTGTGCTTAATCAGATCCAGCAAAATGTTAAAAGAGGCACAATCCATCCGTAAATAGTTTTTAAAATCGTAGGGGAAATTATCGCGCAGTTCAGTAATTAAAGGCAAATGACTGTAGCGGTGGCTGTATTCTTTCACCCAAACACGGCGCTTTGACTTCTTTCGGTTGATTACAAGTGCCACGCACATCCCAGCCGCAGCGATAGCATGGACATGGTGTCTCTACAGCTGCTACCCGCTGCCCTGACGCCGCGCCGCGCAGAACTTTCGGTCTCGCCCGAAACGCCAGACTGGCCGCTTCACCACTCCACGCGGCACGACGCGGTTCCGCCGGCGTTCCTGCCAGCCGGCAGGAGCGGACGGGCAGGAGCGCCCGTGTAAAGGCCGCTAATACCATTAGTCAATGTTTGTTCTTTTAAGTGTGGCCCTACTGTGAAAACTGCTGTTCCAACTGTCCGCTGGAAAACAAAAGATATTTTTCTATAACAATCAAGGACATTTTGAGGCAGCAATGGATAAGAAAGAAGGATTACTGTATGTGTGGTGGCTGGACAACTCAGCTGTACCATTGATCTCTTCTTCATGTAGTATTGAAGAACTGCAACAAGTAATGATATCCTCAGAACTAAACAAGTGAAATGTAATGATTTCCAGACCAAAACTGGTAGCTAAATATAATAATTATAAGGAAGGAACTAATAAAATAATGGAAGTCCATGTTGAAATTCAGTCCATGTTGAAATTCAACAATATAATGAGAAGAATTTACAAGTCACCTCAGAGATGTACAAAAAGCTGCAACAGGCACAAAAAAAAAAAAATAAATAAATAAATAAAAAAAAAAAAATAAATAAAATAAAAAAAAAATAAAAAAAATAAATAAAAATAAAAATAAAAAAAAATAAACAAAGGACACTTACAACATTTAAACAATCAGCCAAAGAGAGCATTCACACAACCTCACAGGTACACTTCAGGGAAACACATTGGTGGAGATGATAATTGTGTGCCTGAGTGATTGAGTGAATGCCCTTTCCCTGACAAGGCTAATAACCGACAGCTTAAAGTGTTTTTATGTGTCTGTCGCAGCCTGTCTTACATCTCTGGGCCAGTTGTAAACTATCCTGTTTATATTGTTGGAGATACTGAACACCATACTGGAATAAGAAGCAAGAAATTGCACTGATGTATCTTTACAATGATGTCACCATACAAAACAGTTTCATTTTGTGTAATACAGGAAGAAAGCACACTATTTCTTAGCTGAAATTCAAGAGTCAAGTAGCAGCAGCAGCAGCAGAAGTATCAAGCTGTACCAAGGCACCCACAAGACCTTCAGCATCAAGTGTATCTTCTGAGTCACATACCAAAATCAATTAGATTTGACAAAATTAGCTTGTGCAGCTTACAGAAGGGAAGAAGAAGAAGAAGAAGAAGAAGAAGAAGAAGAAGAATTGTGCTCACAAGGACTGTAAATCTATTGTGAGAACAATGTGTAGCAAATGTAATGTGGGACTGTATATAGATTGTTTTATTCCACTTCATGTACAGTAATGCTGAATTGAAGTAAAGCCAGCACAAACATTCATGCCTGAAGAGGGATTCGAACCCCCGATGGGGAATGGCCTCGTGCATCGTAGCATAGAGCCTTAACACGCTCGGCCGCTCCACCATGGCAATTCAGAGATTTGTTTTGCCCTCTCAAAGAAAACTTATTTGAAAGTGCTCTCTAGTAGACTGTCCTTATAAAATATCTGACCTACTTTCTGGCAATACTTAATTCACTGTACTTCTTGCCATGTGACTGAATCCCCATCCATAGTTTTCTGTCAGAGAACAAGATAACTTTTTATCACAAATGCAATACATAAAAATCATCTTGGGATTATGTCGACTTATACCATTTATACCATTCAAGTGATTGCCAACCTTCATTTCATAGAATGATAAAATTGACTTGAATCTTTTATATCAAACCTGAATGCTAAATTTCTGACCCGATTATCAGTACAGAATTCACTTTTAGCAAAAATGTTAACATTGTAAATGTGTAGGCTTTTATGATCAGTGTTGATGAAAAAAAAAAATCCTTTTGGGCTTTTGTCCATGTCACTGCAATTCAAAGTCCAAATGCCTATGGAGATACGGCTCTATCAAGTGCTACTCTAACAGGTGATTATCAGTATGAAAAGAGAGGAAGAGTGCAAGTTGTTGATGATCTGGCTACCAGTGATCCGAGTGTAACAGGCTGTGCGTGTTTGGCAGTCAGCAGCTCTACAAGGCCTGGATTCACCAGAATGAATGAGTGGCCATAGGAGAACTACTGTGCAGCTTTTGCTGGAAAATGCAACTCCAAAGTTCAATTCGGTGTTGCCTTATGTACAGACATTTCTTCACCGACATGCTGACTGCTGTCTAATGACCAGTAAAGTAACACAGGATATCACATGACAGCTGGAATAAGATGATTTAGTTTATTTGGAAGATCAGCCTCAAGGAGTAGAAGTTCAACTGACCTGAAGAGACCTGCTGCAATGACAGCCTGAAATTCTATTTCAATTTGAAAATAAAGGGACCTGGTGCCCCAAATAATTTTCAAAACCTTAAAAGTGTGTGTGTCATAGTAAAACTTACTGTTTACTGACTTTCATATTTTATTGCAAACAGTCTATCTGTAGTAACAATAAACATTCAAATAAATTTATTGTTGACTCAAGATAGTCAGTAACTCTCACTCTGGCCGACAATTAAATGATGGTATCCACAGGATATCTTTCAGGTAAGTTTAAGCCTCAGCTAAAGTTCACGATAGCTATGTGCAAATGTCTAATAACAGTTTATGACATGTTGTGCATAGTTATTTAGCACAATGTTCAGTTTCAGTCCCAACATTAGTCTGTTTAGAAGTTTAATGCATTTCATTTAGAACCAGTGTGCTTTTATCTTTGCTGCCTAAATAAATTATACTCCATTATATTCCACTAAGGACTTTCTAATTACCGTATGGAACACGAAGTCTGAAATTAAGAGCAAATTGCATAAAATTTTGTGTTACTAATGTTTCATACTAAAAGTTATTCAAAATACCTTAGCAATTCATAAAAAGATAAATCTGCTGAAGACACCAAGTGAATAATACAACTACGGAACATGCAGCACTAGTGGCATCCATTTATAGTAAGTGTGTGCAAGTAGGCAAAACTATAAACAGACAACAAAGAATGGGACATTCAGGTTTAATTTCCATCACCAGTAGGGTCACTGGAGATGGAGAATGAACTCAGTTTAAGGATTTAACAATATAACGAGGACAGTTTACAACTTGCCACAAAGAAGTACCATGAGATGTGACGAACTGTGACACACACACACACACACACACACACACACACACACACACACACACACACTCAAAATTGACAGTCACATGTACAACACTTAAACTTTCAGCCATTACCCTTAATCAGAAAGAGAGCTTTCACATAGGCGAACTTAACAAACACTCACCTGTCACCTCTGGCCGCCACACTGATTATGCGTATGTTATTAGTACTAATTACATTTACAACAGTGAGTGGGGACTGCCTGTGGCTTATCCTACCCTATCAGAGGCCGGGCCACTTGTGAAAGCAGCCACGTAATTTACCAACTGTGCTGCAAACACTGTACAAGCTTTCTATATTGGCATGATCACCAACCAGCTGTCCATTAGGATGAATGGCCACCGCCAAACTGTGGCCAAAAACAAGGTGGACCACCCTGTGGCACAGCATGCAGCGGAGCACATGCTTAATTTCAATGGCTGCTTCACAACCCGGGTCATCTGGATCCTCCCATCCACCACCAGCTTTTCTGAACTGCACAGATGGGAGTTATCCCTACAATACATTCTCCAATCCCGAAATCAACTAGGCCTCAACCTACGATAACCTCCCTATATTTTTTCTCCATACTTTACAGTTCCTACCTCTCTATCCCAAACCTCGCCTATTTTGAGTGGTGTATGAATGTGCGATCGTGTGCGTGCGTGCATGTGCGTGTGTGTATGTGGTCTTGTGTACTTGCAGTGTGCATGCATCTTCTATATATATTTATTTTACTTTACTTTATTTTATTTTCTCCCCTCACCTGCCTCCCCACTCCATTCCTAAGCTGCATCTCGTTATTCCCATCTAACCCATCCCCACCACCGTGACGTAACCTTCCTATCCCCTCTCCCCTCCCCTCCTGTCCCCGATTCACTGCAGAGCGTGATTCGAAGTGTGGCAGTCGGAGGTGATGGTTGTGCGACTGTGTTGTGTGCCTGTGTGATTGCGTGAGTGTTCTATTTTCTGAAGAAGGCCATGGCTGATAGCTGAATGTGTTGTATGTGTCTGTCTTTTGTATGTGCCTGTCGTAGCTCGTCACCACGTCTTTGCGGTGAGTTGTAAACTGTCCTCACTATATTATTAATTCCAACCTGGACTTTCCATTATTATATAATATACACAAATATTTGGTTTTGACATGAAATTTACATATATGACCTTTTGAACCATTTAAACAGAATGACAATGACAGTTATATTTATAAACAAACAAAGAAGTGAAAATGACAACTTAAAAGGCTTGTTTTAATAATTCATAACAACATCTTTTGGATTCTGTGGTACTTTCTCAAAAATAACATGAAGTTCAAATACTCTAAAATATGATCAATTTGTTTCAAATGAGTTATAAAATTGGTATTAATCCATATCAAGTGACTTAGTGAACTAATAGGCTTCAAAATCTCTTACATAAGAGTCCAGATCACAAAATATGAAGGTGATTACTTTAAATGGATATATATTACCTTTTACAAGCTTTTAACAGATGATTTCTATAACTACAAAGTGTTAAAATACCATAAGTAAAGTACTAACATATATATTATATGTGAATATGTTGTCTTAATACTTAGTGACAATCCCCAAAACAATGAAGGTTGTCTAATTGTATTACTGTCAAAACGTTTTTCACAAGTTAAAATTAAGTATTTGGAATTTCAAGTTACTGGTATCACACATTTCAATTGAGTTTGATGGTATCACGTTCTTAATATTTGGTAGTGGATTACTTGTTATGTTATAGGGCACACAATTTACTTACCATCTATAACAGCTGCCTCAAATAAATTATACTTCCTCCACTCCAAATTTTGTTGCTTTATATCAACCACTTTCCCTTTCATAGTCAAATGACTTATCTTCATACTTTCTTTAGCAACAGGAAAATATTCATCTAAAAGTGATTCTTCCACTGCAGTCCAATCTTCGAATTCTGTGTGAAATAGTGGGAAGAGACTATCCTTATAATGTTGTTTATGGCTGTAGAGAAAAAAATTGGGTGAGTATAATTGTATCAATATCCAGTACGAAAGAAACTTATACTAAATGTAGTGTAACAGCTAATTTAGATGTACTGTTTTGTCACAAGATCTGCTGTCACGAGATATATACAGCGTGTCCCACTTAACTGTTTCACCCCATATATCTGTGGAACTATAAGAGATATTGATAAACGACTGTTACAGTCATGAACATGCAGCAGGGGCTTATGACAGTAGGTACTAAAACGTAATGAAATATTATTTTCAACACACACTTAACTTTTTTTTTTAAATGAATACCATGTATTATTTCTTAAGCAATCAATAACATTAAAAATCACAAATATAATGGCATTGGTTACATCGCAATGCGTCAGTTACACCCGTAGAAACTGCGAAGCGAAGTTGACGTTTGAAACACACGAGGCGTGATGCTAGTGCATATCCAACACTCAAGCGAGACTTGTGGTTGAGTGTCAGACGTGCGCTATCAGCGCACATGACGAGTTTCAAATGTCAACTTCGCTTCGCAGTTTCTCTGGATGTAACTGACGCATCGCGATGCAACCAACAATGTTATTTCTGTGATTTTTCATGCTATTGATTGCTTAAGAAATAATACAGGTTATCCATTTTGAAAAAGGTAAGTTTATGTTGAAAATAATATTTCATTACATTTTAGACTGTCTCATAGTGCCTACTTTCATAAGCCCCTGACATATGTTCATGACTGTGAAAGTCGTTTTTCAATATCTCTTATAGTTCCAGAGATATATGGGGTGAAACAGCTGAATGGGACGCCCTGTATATAATTACTTATGAATATACTGTGTGCCATGCGATTATGTGCGCAGGTACGTGGGAGCGGCAACCAGAGACAGAACTACCTGCTGCAGAATTGGCTGCCGAGAAGTAGGACAAAGAATAATCCAAATTTATGTTTAAGTTCTGTGGCTATGAACTGTTGTATTATTGAAACAAGTGAACTTATTAGACTTAAGATTAGATTATCCTGAGACATCGTACTGAATGGATGTTTTGTAACAGTTTGCCTAAGGGCGTAATATATTTCCTATGTAAAAGTTTAATTAGTGTATGACATTTACTCAGTAGTATGTTGTGTCTCTCTTGAAATGTACTCTTCGCTGCATGGATAAGAAGTTCGAGCCTGAATCCGGGCGGAATGTTATAGACATATATAGACCTGTCTTATGACTGAATTATTACAACACCACAGAAAGAAGAACAACTATGTTAGATATGGGTCAAACACCAGTAAACCCATGATCAAATATTTCCTGTGTTCTGGCAAGAGAGATTCATTATAAAAGCACGGTCACTGGACTTCTGGAAACTGTGTAACATTACATAAAATAGAAAAATGCTGAAGAAACAAAGACATGAGCAATGTAGTGTAGATGTGGATAACACAACCATACACAGAAAGATTATTTTCATTTACTCTGAAGAACCAAAGAAACTGATATACATATCTAATATTTAGCAAGACCTTCATGAGCACGCAGAATTGCCACAATATGACATGACATGGACTCTAGCAATGTCTGTAGTAGTGCTGGAGGGAATTGACACAATGTATACTGCAGTGCTATCCATAAATGTGTACCCATCGCAAGGGGGTGAAGATCTTTTCTCAACAGCATGTTGCATGGAATCCAGATATGCTCAATAGGTTCATGTTTGGGAAGTTTTGTAGCCAGTGGAGGTATTTAAACTCTAAAGCGCACAACCACCCACCCACCCACACATATACACACGCAAACACACAATGTCTGCCTTCCTGTGTTTCCGTGTGTGTGTGTGTGTACGCATGCACGCACAAGCACCTATTTACCTTTCCTTTTTGCCCCTAAGGTACGTCCTTCCACTCTCAGGATTGGAATGACTCCTCATCCACTCCCTTAAAACGCGCATAATTTCCTTTCTCCCCTTCTTCTTCCTCATGAAGCAGCAAACGGTTGGGAAAGCTTGATTGTTTGTGTTTTTGTCTATCAACAAGCCTGTGCTTTGGGTAAGTTACTCTATCTCTATTTTTATACATATTTATCTCACCAGGAAAGTTTCCTTCTATATATATTCACATCAACAGTTCCCTTACCTACAGCTCAGGTCTTCGAGGCAAACGAGTCTGCTCCAGTCCCGAATCCCTGAACCAGTACACCAATAACCTAATAACAGCTCTCACATCCCGCAGCTATTCTCCTGATCTGGTACAGAAGCAAACTCCCAGAGGCACTTCCTCATCCCCCCAAATCCAGAACCTTCCACAGAAGAACCCCAGAAGTGCCCTTCTTGTGACCAGATACTTTCCGGGACTGGAGCGGACTCTGAATGTAGCTCTCCAGCAAGGATACAATTTCCTTAAATCCGGCCCTGAAATGAGATCCATCCTTCATGACATTCTTCCCACTCCACCGAGAATGTCTTACTGCCGCCCACCTAACCTTTGTAATCACAGTCCATCCCTATGCAATCCCCAAACCACCTTCCCTACCCTCTGGCTCCTACCCATACAACCACCCCCGTTGTAAAATCTGCCCTATGCACCCTTCCACCACCACTTACTCCAGTCCCGTAACTCAAAAGGTGTATACGATCAAGGGCAGAGCCACTTGCGATAGCACCCACGTGATTTACCAACTGACATGCCTGCACTGTGAAGTGTTCTATGTGGGAATGACCAGCAACAAACTGTCCATTTGGATGAATAGTCACAGCAGACAGTGTTTGTTGGTAACAAGGATCACCCTGTGGCTAAACATACCTTGGTGCACAGCCAGCACATCTTGGCACAGTGTTACACCGTCTGGGTTATCTGGATACTTCCCACCGACACCAATCTTTCAGAACTCCAGAGATGGGAAGTTCTCTCTTCCTGTTGCCCACCTGGTTTCAACCTCCACTAAATTCAAATTTCCGCCCACCATCTTTAGCATCTTTGCCTTAGTTACGTGGACAGAGCCTCTGCCTCAAGTGGTTTCTCTGTCCAACTTCTTTGATTTCTACAAATGTCTACTTTGTTATGTTTGCGAGTGTGTGTGTGTGTGTGTGTGTGTGTGTGTGTGTGTGTGTGTGCGCATGCGCACCCTTCTTTACCTTTACCTTTCCTTTTTTCCCCTTAAGGCAAGTCTTTCTACTCCTGGGATTGGAATAACCCCTTTTCCACTTCCTTAAAACCCTTATCCTTCCCTTTCTCCCCTCCTTCCTTCCCCTTTTCCTGAAGAAGTGATCAACAGTTGCGAAAGCTTGTATGTGTGTTTTTATTTCTTTCTATCAACGAGCCTGTGGTTTGGGTAAGCTACCCGATTTCTATTTTTTATGCATATTTGTCACACCAGGAAAGATTCCTTCTACAATACACACACACACACACACACACACACACACACACACACACACACACACACACACACACACACATATACATATAAGCTTTTGCAACCCAGTTGCTTCTTCAGGCAGAAGGGAAGGAGAGGGAAAAGGAAATGATGAGGGTTTTAAGGGAGTGGGTAAGGAGCCATTCCAATCCCTGGAGTGGAAAGACTTACCTTGGGAGGAAAAAAGGAAGGTAAATACACACACACACACACACACACACACACACACACACACACACATATACACAAACACACCTAGACAGACATACTGTAGAAAGCAAAAAAGTTGGACAGAGATACCACTTGAGGCAGAGGTTCTGTCCAGAGAAAGATGTTAAAGATGGTGAGGGGGATTTTGAATTTAGCAGAGGTTGAGACCAGGTGGGCAACGGGAAGAGAGAATATGCTGAACGGCAAGTTCCCATCTCTGGACTTCAGAAAGACTGGTGTCGGTGGGAAGTATCCAGATAACCCGGATGGTGTAACACTGTGCCAAGATGTGCTAGCCGTGCACCAAGGTGTGTACAGCCACAGGGTGATCCTCATTACCAACAAAACTGTCTGCCTGTGACCATTCATGCGAATGGACAGTTTGTTGCTGGTCATTCCCACAGAGAACGCTTCACAGTGCAGTCATGTCAGTTGGTAAATCACGTGGGTGCTATCGCAAGTGGCTTTGCCGTTAATTGTATACACCTTCCGGGTTACAGGACTGGAGTAAGCGGTGGTGGGAGGATGCACAGGGCAGGTTTTACACCGGGGGCAGTTACATGGGTAAGAGCTGGAGGATGGTGAAAGTGTTTTGGGGATTTCATAGGGATGGACTACGAGGTTGAGATCTAGATTGCCTTGCTGCATGAATTAATAATTACTTGTAAGATCGCTGTTATACATAATGTTCTCAAAAATAAGTATGTATCTCTGTGTTTGGATGTGTGTGCCTACACCAGTTACTTTGGCTCTTCAGTTTATGTTATATTAAAAACTATCAACTTTACTTTATTCAGTATAAAAGTATAAAACAATTACAGGAAAAGAACAACACAGAATACACTGCAGTGTAAGTGGAAAAGCACTGAGAAATATGACCCCTACAATCTACATACCAAATAAAGTAGAAACTTGCTTATTCAAGACCTTGATGGTGACAGTGACAAAAATGCTATATTACCCTACCCAGTGTCCTTTAAAATTAGTAATAGAGTGTGTGTGTGTGTGAAGCAAGGTAAATACTGGGTACTGGGCCACTGACTTTTTGTTGTTTATCATGTTACAATAATGATAGATGTATGTTGAGGTAGACGCCCCCTAAATCCATAAATAGATGTCTGCAGGATGATCATGGGTGGGCTCCAGCAATTATTCTGATTACAAGCTACATACATACTCCGCAATCCACCGTAAGGTGCGTGGCGGAGGGTACACTGTACCACTACTAGGCATTTCCTTTCCTATTCCACTTCCAAATTGAACGAGGAAAAAAAGAATGCCTATATGCCTCCGTACGAGCCCTAATTTCTCTTATCTTGTCTTTGTGATCTTTACGCGAAATGTAAGTAGGCAGCAGCAAGATCTTACTACACTCAGCTTCAAATTCCGGCCCTCTAAATTTACTCAACAGAAATTCACGAGAAGAACGTCGTCTTTCTTCCAGCGGTCCCCAATTGAGTTTCCGGAGCATTTCCGTGACACTCGCGCATTGGTCGAACCTACCAGTAACAAATCTAGCTGCTCGTCTCTGAACCGCCTCTATGTCTTCCTTTAAACTGATTTGCTGCGGGTCCCAAACACTTGAGCAATACTCAAGACGTGGTCGTACAAGTGTTTTATACGTGGTCTCCTTCACAGGTGAAGTACATCTCCCCAAAATTCTCCCAATAAACCGGAGTCGGCTGTCCGCCCTACTCACAACTGTCCTTACATGCTCGTTCCATTTCATATCGCTCTGCAATGATACGCCTAGATATTTGAACGATGCGACAGCATCAAGAAGCTCATTACTAATGCTGTGTTTGAACATAATGGGATTGCTTATTCTACTCATGCGCATCACCTTACATTTTTCTACATTGAGAGCTAGCTGCCAATCTTCGCACCAACTAGAAATTTTGTCTAAGTCATCCTGTATGCTATTACAGTCAGTTACAGACGACACCCTCCTATACACCACAGCATCATCAGCAAACAGCCGCATATTACAACTTACTCTGTCCATCAGATCATTTATATAGATAGAAAATAATAGCGGTCCTATCACACTCCCCTGGGGCACGCCTGACGATACACTAGTCTCTGATGAACACTCGCCATCGAGAACAACGTACTGCGTTCTATTACTTAGGAAGTCCTCCAGCCAGTCACAAATCTGTGAACCTATTCCATAAGCTCGTATCTTCGTTAGTAGTCTGCAGTGTGGCACCGCGTCGAACGCCTTTTTGAAGTCAAGAAAAACACAATCCGTCTGTTGCCCTTTGTCCATGGCTCGCAAGATGTCATGTGAGAAAAGGGCAAGCTGAGTTTCACATGAACGATGTTTCCTAAACCCGTGCTGATTCATGGAAAGAAGCTTTTCTGTTTCAAGGAAATTTACTATATTCGAACTGAGAATATGCTCAAAAATTCTACGTGGAACTGATGTCAATGATATTGGCCTGTAATTGTGTGGGTCAGTTCTCTTTCTTTTCTTATAAACGGGAGTCACCTGCACTTTTTTCCAATCACTAGGAACTTTGCGCTGAATTAAAGATTCGCGATAAATGCAAGCAAAGTAGGGGGCCAACGCTGCAAGTAGTCTTTGTAAAACCGAACTGGTATTCCATCCGGACCAGCAGACTTTTTCGTATTTAGCTCTCTCAGCTGCTTCTCTACACCGGAAATACCTATTGCTATGTCCCCCATTTCGGAATTTGTACGTTGATCAAATGATGGTACATTTGTGCGGTCCTCCTGCGTGAAAGATTTCTTAAAGGTTAAATTTAGAACTGCAGCTTTCCGTTGCTTTCTTCTATTACTGCCCCGGAATGATCAACGAGTTACTGGACAGTGGGCTTTGACCCGCTTATCGATTTTACATAGGACCAGAAATTTTTCGGGTTCTCGGAAAGATCTTTTGGTAAGGTATGGCTGTGATAATTATTGTACGCTTCGCGCATCAATCTTTTTATAGACGCACGAATCTCTACTAGCTTTTGTGCAATTAATACTTTTTTACTCAATGATGAATAACCCCAGAATATGATGCCATAGAAAAACAGTGAATGAAAATAGACATAGTAAGCTAATTTACTTTGCCGAAATTTGCAATAACCCTAACAGCATACGTAGCTGAACTCAAAATGTTTCAGCAGACCGTCAATGTGTTGCTTTAAGTTTAATCTCTCATCAATGCACACACCTATTTTTATTATTAAATAATAAAAGATATTTCCACTTTCCTGAAGTGGTGTTCCTTTGCCCACCCAAATTGTGCAACATTCCTGTACCACTCCTAATACCAAGTCCTTGCCACATGGTCCACATCCATGTGGGAGACCAAAAAGCAAGACCTCCCAATCCACCCACCCACCCAGCACACCCCTGCTCCAACCCTGTTACAGGCTTATCATATCCCAATCAGAGCCACACACAGCTTTGTAAGCAATCATACCATATAACATGTCTGATGGAATTATAGTACAGTTTTTTTTAGGTCAGTGTGTCTACCAACCAGCTGTCCACTACAATTAATGGCTGACACCAATCTGTGTCAAGAAAAAATTTGACCATGCAAAATGCTCTATTTCAATGTCAACTTCACAATTTGGAACATCTGGATCCTTCCCTCCACCATTAGCTCTTCCTTTTTTCCCTCTGTCCCCACATACCCCACCTAAAATATTCCCTTCTCCTAAATCACATACTCATACCACCTTTGTTGTGCATTTCTCTCAGCCAGCTTCAAAACCCCCACACTTGCAACCTGCTCCTCCTCCATTTCTAGCCAATATTGACAAGCTATCTTCTTCTATGTCACTAACTATGCTCCCCCTTCCTTGTACTCTTCTTCCTGCCTCTCTCCTCCTTTGTCACACCATTCGACACAACCCTCACCTAGTCCCCTGCTAAACAACAATCTTAGTATTATTGTACTTCAAGCTGACATTATGTTGCGGCTTAACTGTAATGCTAGCTACAGAAAGGATTTACATCAAAAGAAACACATGTTCAGCAAGTGGTCTCATTTACTCCTAATATTTTAAAAACAATAATAGATGATAGATAGCATAATCGATTAATGATGGAAATTCTCCACAGAGATGATAAATTATTTTTCAAAAGAGATAGATTGGCTGGCCAGTATTTACCTTTTTGCTGTACTGCCAGTAGTCACACACAGAAAGAAAAAAGGAGGAAAATAAAATAAGCTTTCGGAACTGGGTTCCTTCTTCGGGTGAAAGAGAAGGGAAGAAAAAAGGAAAGGGAAATGAAGGGGAAGGTAATTCACAACCTAGGCACAAATCATTTTAATGTGTTTCAAAATATTTCCTTCGTCATCTACATACTTTTGTATCCACTGAAACCAATTATTCAAATACTTTCTCCTACTCTAGTGTTCATAGTTTAGAAATCTTGATTTTAAGGGAATCAATATGTTTCAGAGTTGATAAACATCTCTGGCCAACTTCCCCCCTCCCTACCCCTCTTTACCCAGCCCCCTCTCTCTCTTTTACAAAAAGGAAAAAAAGGATGTTATATGGTAATAAATGCAGTGAATACAGGCAGCTAATACTGTTATGATGTATTTCTCCATCAAGCGAGCAGTTACTGTGCAACAGAAAACCATTCATGCTTACGAGGAAGAAACATGCCACGAATTTAGTTGTTTTCCCCCAATTTCATCACTGAGGTGAGGGCAAACAAACTGTTGTAAGCCACGACAGAGTCTTCAAACTTTTAACACAAGGGTCACAGTGTATTTAGGTTAACAAAGTAAACAAATGACTATATTTTTGGAAGTACTTTGTGGTTGATCAATTTTGATGTTAGTGTCATCTTAGAATGCAAAACTGTTTCTAGTTTGCACTAAGTTTCATCTTTTAACATAATATTGTATACAGATTTCGCACCTCCTCAGTCATATTTTTAGAGTATTTCCTAACACCAACAAATTGATGTGTACCTGTCAAATTATATGATATCAATACAGCTTTTTTGCTGTTAAATGCTCATGCAAAACAAAATACACTTTATTTTTTTTTTTGGGAGGGGGGGGGGGGGGAGGATAATAATTTTGCCCCATCTTCAGATAAATTCCAAAATTATGCCAAACAATTTATAAACAGTCTGTTCAAATGGTTACTAGAAACTGAAGAGATTAATCTGAAGCATGACAAACTTCACATGAAACTTAGATTTTCACACAATACTTTTCCCAGTGGAGAAACGTCTCAGACAACTTGTGAACTACAACTCTTTTAACAGTATCATAATTTTTAAATCATTACTGATTTTCAATCTCAGCAGTGTCCTCAAACAGTTGTTTGTGAGAACTTTTAAGGCCAACCATGCAATAAGCTATTTGACTCTTCGTGAAATGCAAAAAAATTCAATTTTATTAGTGAGCCCATCCATGACACACAAGTCCTGCTTTGTTGGGCCTGCCTGGAGGTTGATCAACATTTCTGAGACACATTTCCCCTGAATAAATGAACAACCAATGAAATGTGCTGAATCTTTTTAGAAATCTTATTACGAAACTTGCCATTCATCTTTTATACTGCCTTCCTCAACCATACTCTCCCATTACTCTGAGTCTCAATGTCAGAAAGTGGTTACAGTATATCACCCCACATTTGTGACTGGATAGGTGATTTCCTGTCAGAGAGAACACAGTTTGTAGTTATCTATGGTAAAGCATCGACTACAAAAGAGGTGATGTCGGGCATTCCACAGGGTCCTCTGCTGTTCCTTATTTACATAAACGATTTAGGGGAAAATCTAAGTAGCTCTCTTAGGTTGTTTGCAGATGACACTGTCATTTACTGTCTAGTAAAACAATTTGAAGATCAAAACCAACTGCAGAACGATCTGAATAAGATACCAATATGTGGTAAAAATTGGCAATTGACTCTAAATAATGAGAGTGTGAAGTCATCCACATGAGTAAAAAAAGAAATCCATTAAACTTTGTTTACAAGATAAATCAATCAAAAGTGAACTCCTCAAAATACCTGAGGACTGATGACCATTGTAGTTTTGTCCCCCTTAAACATCCAATCCAAATACCTAGGATTTACTATTACTTCAGACTCAAACTGGAAAGAGCACGTAATGATGTCATGAGAAAGGCGAACCAAAGACTGCCTTTTATTGGCAGAACCCTTAAAAGATGCAACAGGACTACTGAAGAGGCTGCATACACTACGCTTGTCCGTCCTTTTATGGAGTATTGCTGCCCAGTGTGGGATCCTTTTCAGGTGGGTTTCACGGAGGACATCGAAAGAGTCCACAGAAGGGCAGCTCGTTTTGTATTGCCATGATACAGGGGAGACAGCATTACGGAAATGATACAGGATCTGGCATGGGAATCATTACAACAACAGCGCTTATCGCTGTGGTGTTGGCTACTTAAACTCCAATCACCAACATTCTCCTCCGAATGCAAAAATATGTTGTTGGCAACTACCTACATAGGTAGAAATGAACATGAGAATAAAATACGAGAAATCAGAACTCAAGCGGAGAGAGTCAGATGTTCTTTCTTCCCGTGCATTATTCGAGAATGGAATGGGAGATAAATAGTGGAAAGATGGTTCAATGAACCCTCTGTCAGGCACTTAAATATGATTCGGGAGTATCCCATATAGATGTAGACAACAGAATACAGATGATATCTGCAGTCAATCACACTTTAATGAGCTCTCTGCACTTCACAAATGTGAAATATTTAAACTTCAACATCAGATTTTCCACTTTTGTAGGTTCAGCATGTTTCATGTAAGATACTATTTAATTTAAATTTAAACTCAAGATGTACACAACAGTAGATAATGGAATTTACTCTTTTTTTTTTTACTGTACAAAAGAAATACTTACAACTTGGCTGTCCACCTCAAAGCTGGAGCAAAGACACGATCCCCAAACACAGTTCCACTTGCTTCTGTTGCCAGAAAATTCATTTTGTTGGCTACCTCTGAAACATCATAGTATAAAATATCAACTCAAGCCAATCCAACAAACATTGCGTTATTTGTTACAAATAATGGGATTAAGGCAATCAAATGTCTTTAAGCTAAATTTCCTTAAAAGTACATCTACTCTCCTGTAATGGAGTTAATGTTAATTCAGGGACTCAACAGATTTTCAGTATTATACATTACATACATTATGCAAGAATAATGAAGTTCAGTGCCAATGAATTGTTGAACTCGACAGCGCTATTACAGATAGCAGACCATCAGAATGAAAAAAAAAAAAAAAAAAAAAAAAAAAAAAAAAAAAAAAAAAAAAAAACTAGCACAGACAGCAACTAACGGTACACAGTTCTTAGCAATCAATGTAACCTGCTAAGAAAATTATGACAAATTACCTATTATGTATAAAATCATCCTAGCCATAGCAGCAACATTAGATGAGGAAAGACTGCCAGTAGGACACATATATGGTTCATGTGATATTAATGAGCATTGTATCCTTGTGTGGAATGGAGAAGATGCAGAACATACCTGCCTCTGACCAAAAGAAGATTATGATGGCCTGGAGGCTTGCCACAAGCATTTTGGAATCTGCACCCCTTTCTCACAGTGCTGTTTCACAAAGGCAGTGGCATTTTCCAACAAGATAATACACCATGCCAGAAGGCCAGGAATGTGACAGAAAGATAGATAGTTGAAAATGAAGTGCTGGTCCTTCAACTCAAGATCTGAGCCCGATCGAACACATCTGTGATGTGATTGAACATGGCGTTGGAGTTTATCGCATTGCAGATAAAGTATTGTCATCCACAGAAGTTTGACGAAGGTATTACATAATACTACAATATGAGAAAAGTATCTTGATCTCCCATTTTATTCAGCTGTGTTAATGACCTAAGGTATGACTTTAGACAGTTGTTACTTTTAGTATTGCATTTTATCGGCAACTAGAAAACCATGACTATCTTTTGAGTGTCCAGTGTCTTATCCTTGTGGTGATACTCAGACTTGGAACTAATGAATTAGGGCGTTGTGAAGGGGGGGGGGGAGGGGGGGGAGCGGATATGAGACAGTGGTCTAGTGGTCTTGCCGTACTTCATAACGTCATGCACTAGCTTCCCCACAGTAAAAAAGGAAGCCTATATTAGGAATTACAAAGTTATTAGAGTTCATAACAAAGTATATTCTAGAGTTGGCAGATCTCAAGTAACAGAAAACTTCCTCGGATATAAGTGAAAACTGACAGGTGCCTGTTAAAGAATAAAGAAGAAGAGTTCTGATGGTGCATTATCCATTGTGAAGTGTTTCTCTAGCAGCAGTGTCAGCAGGTATTGTGATATGAAATATTGTCGCATGAAATGGAAGCAGGTTTGACTTCAAAGGCAGGGTTGTCAAATGAACTCAGCACTTATACTGAAAGCAGGTTTATTGCGAACTGAAACATACACCCAGCACTAACTGAGTCTCGGGCAAAGTGCTCAGCTATTTATACACAAAAAGGATGTACCAGAAATTAGAAGAATAGTTACCATAAGAAACATTTAGAAATTACAAGTGAACATAAGAAACATGTAGAACATACTGTAAATGATAATTACAAACAAATAAATTTTTGCCAGTGGATAGGATTGAACTGGCGACCTTCAGCACCGCAATCAGTGACACTATCCATTGCGCCACGCCAGCAGTCGGTTAACTCGGGGTCTTGTGGCATTGCACCCTCTCCTGAAAAAATAGCGACCCACTGTTAGGTTCCCTTTGGAGCCAGCTGCAATGTCCTGGATCTTTATCTTGTCAAAGGTCCTCAGCATGGAAATTCTGAAGAATCCTACCCTTCTGCACGATTACCGACGATAGACGTTCCTTTTGTGGCTTCATCGGTATCATTACCATCCTTAGAGTCCACGAACAAGGAGCCATTTCGCCTATCTGCTGTTCAGGTTCATAGTAACGCTTCATGCAGAGAACGTGAACAATGTCTCTTCGTTTTTGTCGTTTTGACAACAGCTCATAATCCTCAACTTTGTATGTGAAGTTTGACAGACAGTGTATGACAGGATATGGACCAAAGTATCTCTTCAATAACTTTCCGTACAGGAGTAAAAATCCATACCAGATCTCCTGCGCTGTACACAACAGATGGGTGCTTGTCATTATACCGCTGACGGTCCTTCTCCTGGGCATCCAGTGTCCTTATGCGAGCCAGCTGCCTTGCTTCTTCAACCCTGGTGATGAGCTGTTTCACATAGTCATCCTGAGAGTCATCCAGCTGGAACGGGAACAGTGTATCCATTGTTGTCTCAGCTTCATGGCCATACAGCAGGAAAAACGGTGTGAAGCCTGTGGTGTCTTGTCTTGCACTATTATAAGCAAATGTCACCACTGGCAGTATTGTATCCTAATCCTTCTGCTCAACATCGACTTCATGTCGGCTAATGTCTTGTTAAAACGTTCTGTAAGACCATTTGTCTGAGGATGGTATGCAGTTATCATTCTGTGGACAATGTTGCAATGTGACATTACCTCTGATACTAGTTTTGACTGGAATACTTTTCCACGATGAGATATCGTCACACCTGGTGCTTCATGCTTCAAAATAATGTCTTCTACAAGGAATTTTGCGATCTCTGGAGCTTCTGCAGTCATATATATCTCTTTGGCAACAAAGAGGCACTTCTTTGGAATGAGGCGGAGTCCTGCAGCCTGAACACACACTTCAACACAGTTGACAGGCGACTCAGATGTTCTTCATATGTTTTTGAGAAAATGACAATGTCATCTAAGTAGCAAAGAGACGTTATCCACTTAAGGTGTCGAAGCAAGTTTTCTATCAGGCATTCGAATGTGGCCAGAGTGTTACATAATCCAAATGGCATTACGTTGAATTTATAGACGCTGTCAGGTGTAATAAAAGCCATCTTTTTTCCTATCAGCTTCGTCAAACTCGATCTGCCAGTAACCTGTCTGCAAGTCCATAGTTGAGTAGTATGTAGCTCCTTTCAAGCAGTCTAAGGTATTGTCAATGCGCGGCAGTGGGTAGACATCATTCTTTGTGATTTTGTTCAGCTGCCGATAGTCGACACAGAATCGCCACTTGCTACCCATCTTCTTTATGAGGACCTCCGGAGTCAACAAAGGACTTTCCAAAGGTTGAATAATGTCATCGTACAACATCTTCTCCACTTCCTCCCGAACCGTCCGTTTTTCTGCTGGCGACACTCTATACAAACGCTGGATAATCAGTGGGTGATCCCCAGTATTTGGATGGTGCCTTATCGTGGGCCATTTCGTCTGAATTTTCTCCTGCTGGGGTGTAAATGCACCCGAAAATTGGCGTAGTATAGCTAACACCCACTGGCATTGTTCCTTGGTCATTCCAGACCCTATTGGCAGTTCCATGGTTGTTGCCTCCAGCGTGTTGTCTGTACTAACAGCAGAGCATGGGCCTTTGTTGAAGATAATGAGCTCACCGTCCTGGATTTCTTCAGCTCTTCTGATACACATTCCTTTGGGGGTAAGTTGTGACTGCTCATGACAGTTAGTGATCCAAATCTCTCCTCGGCCACCGGTAATGCTTATGATAGCCGCTGGTATGTAAATTTTTTTGTGAGCCTAAAACCTTTTACTATCGACAAGCACTTCACAGTTTAATCGCTCATCTGTGTTTGTGACTGGAACTCTTCTCATTGTCAACAGCGGGATTGCCACATATGAACGGCAAATAACTTCCAGAAAATTCTGTATAACACGTAGCCGTCTGAACGAATTCCCCCAATTTGCAGCTTCGATCTTCCACAGTCAGTGATCACTTGGGATTCCTGAAGGAAGTCCCATCCGAGGATGACATTATGACTACGTTCTGTTAAAATGACAAATTCAAATGGCTGGGTTCTGTTGTTGATGGTTATTCTTGCAACACAAGTTCCTGCTGGTTGGACGTACTTTCCATTTGTGACCATCAGCACAGTTTTCCCTGTATCACAGAACATTGCCTTATTTAGTGTGTGGCAGTAATTATCCAACAATACAGAGAAAGAAGCTCCTGAATCAACCAGTGCCCGGACACTTTGGCCATCGGTTATGATGTAGATGACATTTCCCCACATCTTAGCGACTGTCATCTATGGAGGATGGCTTCACCTCCATATATGGTCGCCTTGCTTAGTTTTTCTGGGCGCTGCAGCTAGTGAAGCGGCTGGTACCTCTGCACAGTGACAGTGAACGGCAGCGACACATTGGGGAGCAACCTCGCCCAGGGTACGACGATGGGCTTCTTCCCGAGGTTGACTGAAACCATCAGCAGGTGACTGCCTGGGATAAAACTGATCTGATGGCTGATGCCTTGCGTCAAAATAATCATCGAATACTCGCCTTCTCTCCCTGCAGTAATGTACATGTCCATGACGCCCATAGTGGAAATACAGTGGTGTAATGTCTCCTGTCCTCGAGATGTCTGTTGTTCTGCGGGGCATCATAGTTGGCGAGGAAGTTCGTTGTGGCTGCATCGGTCAGTTCAGAGGTTGCAGTTTGGCAGCTGCAGCAGAAGTCATAGCAGGGCGACACCATTCTTCATGTCCGGGGCGATTGGCAAGGCAGACAGGAGATAATGCTTGAAATACCTCTTCCTCAGCGGCATAGGCTCCCTCGTGAATTACAGGCCCTACATCCATGTCCATAATCTGATGCTCGCTCGGTCTAATTCGCCCAGCTGCCATAAACTGTTGTAATTATTTTCTCACAATTTATGTATTAGAGAGTCATGCTGGTCTTCCACAAATAAGGGACTAAATTCGGCATTCTGTCATACTTCTTTCATTCAACCCTCCTTTGTTGCATCTTTTCAATATGTTGGCACAACTTGATGAACTCTTCCGTCATAGCGACTTCTTTTATCAGAAGGGCTTGGTACATGTCTTCTGCAATACCCGTCATCAGGTGTGTGATTTTGTCGGCCTCAGTAATATTTGGATTGACTATGTTACACAGGACCAAAACATTCTGTATGTATGACTGTCGGCTCACTATGACACTGCGCCTGGTTCTTCAGTTGTTATGCTGGGCGGATTTGTTGCTGGCGGTCTCCTAATGTCTTCTTAAGTTCCAACTGGAACGTTTCTCAGTCATTCAGCTTCTCTTTTTTGTTTTCAAACCATTGCTGGGCTGTTCTGTCCAGGTAGAAATAAATGTTAGCCAAGCACATTGTATGATCCTACCCGTTATACTTGGCTACTCGGTCGAACCCTTTTAGCATTTGTTGGGGTCCTGTCCAGCGTCACCAGAGAACACCGACGGGTGTCTGATGTGCAGCTGGCTTACCACTGGTTTCGTGTCCATGGATCTTCTGACGATACGGACTTTCGGAAGGATGTAATTGGTATATCCCTTGTATTCCGCCTGTAGTTCGTGTAAGCAACGGCTTTTATGTTACCTAATCGGAGCCACGGTGATGCAGCTGTTGCACACGATACTCAACACCTCCACCAAACAATGTCGCGTTGAAATTGAAGCAGGCCAGACTTCGAAGGCAGGGTTCTCAACTGAACACAGCACTTATTGATTGATTCGATTTGATTTTTCCAGAGAAGCCAAAACAGTATTGGTCCAACCCGCCACTGCCCGCACCGAAACTAAGTTTATTGTGCGGTATTGCTCCCTGTATATCTAGTAAAGCCAACCAATGCCCTTGAACAGTGCAAGGAGTCCCTTTACCAGTTCTTTATTAGACACAATTTCTTCGGGTCTGGTTGTCCCAAATGTTCTGTGCCTTTCACTCTCCAATGCAATGTATTCGAAGATTAGATGTGATGCCGTTTCATCACCATCATCACAGATCCTACATTTAGAGTCCTCTTCCGTTATTCCCATTGTATGTCGGAGTTTCTTGAAATTCCATGGCCTGTCAGCAATCCAACCATGAGTCTAATCTCTCTCCTGTTCAGTCCCAGGATTGCAGAGCTTCTTTTATAACATGGCGTTGGCATCATTACCTTGCCATATTTTTGTTGATGGACTTTGGTCCAATATTCTATGTGCTGTCTTTTGAGCCAGTTAGGTAGCTCCAATTTGATCATTGCCTTGGTGACTGTCAGGAAAGGTTCCGGTCCAATAAATGGAGTCTCTGCCCCCATCCTGGCTAATCTGTCAGCATGTTCGTTGCCAATGATCCCCAAGTGGCCAGGGACCCACAATAGGTTTACTCTATTGCTTTCCCCTAGCTCCACCAGAACCCTGCGACATTCTGCAACAATTTTAGACCTTGTTGCAGGAGCTGCCAGTGATCTCAGGGCTGCCTGGCTGTCTGAATAGATGTAAATGCTACGATCTTTGTAGTACCTACGCAAATTCTCCTCCACACACACCCTGATGGCAGTGATTTCGGCCTGGAATACTGAGGCCAGTTTCCTTAGAGAGATGACACCCTCCAGTCTTGGCTGCACTCCGTATACCCTGGCCCCAACGCCTTGGTCTGATTTTGACCCGTCAGTGAACCAGACAATGTCCCCCGTACGTTGTCGAACTATTTTCTCCCACTGCTCCCTACTTCCAATTGTTATATTGAAAGCCTTGTTGAAGCAGTTTGCGGTTATAATATAGTCGGCTGGCATGTCCCCAACATTTCCTATATTTACCTCACTCACTATTTTAGTGTGTGATTCTGGATATCCCAAAGAGTTACAGTTGTTGCCAGTTTTGAGTGTGTATGCACCAGCCGCTGCCTTCATCTTGACCCAAAGGAGTAATGGGGGCATATCCAGCATGGTTTCCATCCCAGCAGTTGGTGTGCTGCTAATTCCACCTGTTATGGATAAGCAGGCTAATCTCGGCACCTTACCAAGCTCCTTATCAGCAACCTGCTATTCTACCTTCTTCCACCACACGACTGCCCCCATAGGTGATCCTGGGTCTAATCACCGTGGTGTATATCCAGTGCATACTCTTGGGATTCAGGCCCCAATTTTTGCCACAAGCTCTCCTGGTACTTACAAGAGTACCTTTTGCCTTGGAGCAAAACACAGCACTTATACTGAAAGAAGGTTTATTGCGAACTGAAACATACACGCAGCACTGACTGACTCTTGGGCAGAGTGCTCTACTATTTATACACAGACAGAATGTACCAGGAAATAGAAGAATAGTTAACATAAGAAACGTGTAGAACATTCTGGAAATGATAATTACAGATAAATAAATTTTTGCCAGTGGACAAGATTGAACTGGTGACCTTCAGCTCCACAGTCAGTGACATTATCCATTGCGCCACACCGGCAGTCAGTTAACTTGGGGTCTTGCGGCAATATTAAATATCTATCTTTCATTAGAAAATACTTACGGCTACCTCACTGGTTTTTGCTGACCACAACTTGGCATCCTGGGGTGTAAATTTTTTGAAGGATAATTGAAGACTATTGAGAAACACACCCATTACTTTATCTTTATCACAAATACTGTCACCTCAAAGATATTTGTTTTTCCTATTCAACTGATTAGCATTTTGTATTGGAGGAGCGAGAAGGTGCCAATATTGATACAAATACCAATAAAAAGCAAAACCATAGTTACATGAAATGAAAAGGAAATTGATCATAGGAATATTTACATTAGATAATTTATTTCTTAAAAATGGTAGAATGTATCATTTTCATGTTGTGATGATGTTCTTTGTAAAATAATAGAGGAGGAGATGTACAAACTTGGGGAACTACACAGTGATTCTACTTACCATTTACCACAAATTGAAATCCAAACTAAAACATTTTTACAATTTATTCAGTCTTTCCCCTAGACGAAGATACTAATGAAAAAATTATAACAGGAATAATTCTGATCAACAGGCCACAGTATTATATAATAACAACACAGCAGAAATATACTTACTATATCTCTGTTTCTTAGGTTTCCCAACTCTTAGGCTGGTTAATACACCAGTTCGTTCATGGAATAGTTCTCCATCATCTTCTTCAACTCCACTGGAATCTGTTTCTTCTGCTGGATTAGATCTTTCATGATCTTTCAAATGTTCACGTATCTCAGCTTCTTCATTACAATGATGTTCACACAACTTACATACATAACCCTGTAAAAAATGAGAGTTTTAGCTGAATAGCTTTAACACAAATACTACCAGATATTACATGTCTAAAATTATGCACTATATCATTGATCTCTTACACTGCAATTTCTGTATTTAAAAATTATACCAAGAGTGCTACATAATTTTTATATTTTCATAACTAAACATCAACATTTTCTAAACAAGTTTAGCCTTTACAGTCTTTCCTCTCCACCTCACTCTCCTGGTTGATTGTGGCGGATGAATGGCTGGACACGATGGTTGTGTGTGTATGGTTGTCTGAGTGATTGTGTGAATGTATGTGTTTCTTTTTCTGATGAAGACCATGGTGGAAAATTTAGTTGTGTGAATGTGATGGTATATTTTTCGTGCCTGTCAGCAGTTCATGAAGACTCTTTATGGTGAGTTGTTATCTATCCTCCATTATTAATATCATTAGATATTTAATACATTATTCCTACAGTCTTTGGTTTCTTTACTGCCATATCATATAGAACTTTATTTCCTTGACACAAGAAACAATGAAGGTCCTCAGCCATTCTACTGAGAATAAAGGAATATCTAAAATGAACAGATATATTTTTCACTGCAATACATTAATTAGGTGTAAGCATGATAGGATACTGAGCAACAAAAGAAAATAATTTTTAAAAATATAAGAAGTGTTTAAAAAATCAATTTACCATGAAATGCAGGAGAAAAGAGTATGGAATTGTGCAAACTTTTGGAGCCACTGGCTAGTCTTCCTTTAGGAAGCACTTTAAGGCACGTGGTGAGGCCAACACATCTGTTCAGACTGCTCCTCGTGACAAAGGAAGAAAGAGTTGTGAAAACAATTCTTTAGTTCTGATCACAGATTCAAACTTCAAGTAAATTGATAGCAGACTCAGACTGATTTCCCAATTGTGATGGTGTGTGTGTGTGTGTGTGTGTGTGTGTGTGTGTGTGTGTGAGAGAGAGAGAGAGAGAGAGAGAGAGAGAGAGAGAGAGAGAGAGAGAGAGAGAGAGAGAGAGAGAGAGAGAGAGGGGGGGGGGGGGCAGAGAGAGAGGGGGGGGGGGGCAGAGAGAGAGGGGGGGTGGGGAGGGGCAGAGAGAGATGGGGGGGGAGGGGACAATGGATAAGTGAGTTGAGAATGGAGGAGGGGGAAGGAGGAGGGGTTAACATATTTAGGCCAGGAGGGTGGCAGGAGGAGAGGATATATTGGAAGGCAAGTTCCCACATCCACAGCTCTGAGGGATTGGTGTTAGTTGCAGTATCCAAATGGCACGTGTGGTGCCAAGGTCCCTGAAGTCATGCTGAAGGGCATGCTCTGCCACAGGGTATTTGGTGTCCCCCAGGAGAACGGTCCGCCTGTGACCATTCATCTGCTCAGCCAATTTGTTAGTAGTCCTACCAAAATAAAAGACTGCACAATGGACACATGTCAGTTGATATATGACGTGTGTTGTCTCACATATGGCCCTGCCTTGAATAGGGTAGGTTCTTCCTGTGGTGAATTTCGAGTATGTGGTAGTGGGAGAAGTTGGAACAACTTCTTTGCTTTCTACAGTATGTCTGCCTAGGTGTGTGTGCGTGTTTGTGTATATGTGTGGATGTGTGTGTATTTGTTTACTTCCGTTTTTTTCCCCCAAAGTAAGTCTTTCCTCTCCTGGGATTGGAAAGGCTCCTTACCCACTCCCTTAAAACCCTCATCATTTCCTTCTCCCTCTCCTTCCCTTCTGCCTGAAGAAGCAACTAGGCTGCGAAAGCTAGCATTTGTGTGTGTGTGTGTGTGTGTGTGTGTGTGTGTGTGTGTGTGTGTGTGTGTGTTTTATTTATTTGTTTTACCAGGCGAAGGAGCACAGGTACTGATAGTAAGTAATCTTCATCTATTTTTATATATATATTTTTCCTGCTAGGAAATTTTCGTCTATAATATTCGTACGAAAAATTATATATAAAATTATTATATATATTATATATAAAAAGTAGGCGAAGATTACTCACCAGGCGAAGGAGCACAGGTGTGACAGCAGCACAAATAAATAGAACACACACACACACACACACACACACACACACACACACACACACACAAACACTAGCTTTCGCAGCCTAGCTGCTTCGTCAGGCAGAAGGGAAGGAGAGGGAAAAGGAAATGATGAGGGTTTTAAGGGAGTGGGTAAGGAGTCATTCCAATCCCGGGACAGGAAAGACTTACCTTGGGGGGAAAAAGGAGGGTAAACAAATACACACACACCCACACATTTACACAGATGCAAGTACACTTAGGCAGACATACTGTAGAAAGCAAAGAAGTTAAGAAGTTAGACAGAGATGCCACTAGAGGCAGAGGCTATGTCCAGAGAACTGAGGCAAAGATGTTAAAGATGGCGTGTGGGAATTCAAATTTAGCGGAGGTTAAGACCAGGTGGGCAACAGGAAGAGAGAATATGTTGAAGGGCTAGTTCCCATCTCCGGAGTTCTGAAGGATTGGTGTTGGTGGGAAATATTCAGATAACCCGGACGGTGTAGCACTGTGCCAAGATGTGCTGGCCGTGCACCAAGGCGTCTTTAGCCACAGGGTGATCCTTGTTACCAACAAACACTGTCTGCCTGTGTCCATTCCTGCGAATGGACAGTTTGTTGCTGGTCATTCCCACATAGAACGCTTCACAGTGCAGGCATGTCAGTTGGTAGATCACGTGGGTGCTGTCTCAAGTGGCTCTGCCCTTGATCGTATACACCTTCTGGGTTACGGGACTGGAGTAAGTGGCGGTGGAAGGAAGGGTGCATAGGGCAGGTTTTACAACTGGGGCGGTTACAAGGGTAGGAGCCAGAAGGTAGGGAAGGTGGTTTGGGGATTTCATAGGGATGGACTAGGAGGTTACGGAGGTTAGGTGGGTGGCGAAAAGACACTCTTGGTGGAGTGGGAAGGATGTCATGAAGGACAGATCTCATTTCGGGGGAAGGATTTAAGGAAGTCATATCCTTGGTGGAGAGCCACATTCAGAGTCCGCTCCAGTCCCGGAAAGTATCCGGTGACAAGAGGGGAACTTCTGGGATTCTTCTGTTGAAGGTTCTGAATTTGGGGGGATGAGGAAGTGGCTTTGGCAATTTGCTTCTCTACCAAATTAGGACGATAGCTGCGGAATGTGAAAGCTGTTATTAGGTTGTTGGTGTACTGGTTCAGAGCTTTGGGACTGGAGCACATTCGCTTGCCACGAAGACCGGTTACCAAGTGCCGGTTACCAAGCCCCTACAGAACGAATCTCTGCCTACATAGACCAACACCTTCAACCCATCATGAGCAGTCTTCCATCCTTCATCAAAGACACCAACCACTTCCTCGATCGCCTGAAATCCTTACCCAGCCTGTTACCTCCAGAAACCATCCTTGTAACCATAGATGCCACTTCCTTATACACAAATATCCCACTTGCCCAGGGCCTCGGTGCGATGGAGTATTTCCTTTCACGCCGACCACCCACTACTCTACCTAAAACCTCTTCCTTAATACCCTAGCCAGCTTCAACCTAACCGACAACTTCTTCACTTTTGAGGGCCAGACATACTAATAACTAAAGGGAACAGCCATGGGAACCAGAATGGGCGCCTCGCATGCAAACGTATTCATGGGACGCCTAGAGGAAGCATTCCTGGATACCCAAGCCTGTCAACCCAAAGTTTGGTACAGATTCATTGATGACATCTTCATGATCTGGACTCACAGTGAAGAAGAACTCCAGAATTTCCTCTTCAACGTCAACTCCTTTGGTCCCATCAAATTCACCTGGTCCTATTCCAAATCCCATGCCACTTTCCTCGATGTCAACCTCCATCTGTCCAACGGCCAACTTCACACGTCCGTCCACATCAAACCTACCAATAAACAACAGTACCTGCATTATGACAGCTGCCATCCATTCCACATCAAACGTTCCCTTCCCTACAGCTTAGTTCTTCGTGGCAAAAGAGTCTGCTCCAGTCTCGAATCCCTGAACCAGTACACCAATAATCTAATAACAGCTTTCACATCCCGCAGCTATCCTCCTAATCGGGTACAGAAGCAAATTGCCAGAGCCACTTCCTCATCCCCGCAAATTCAGAACCTTCAACAGAAGAACCCCAGAAGTGCCCCTCTTGTCACCGCATACTTTCCGGGACTGGAGTGGACTCTGAATGTGGCTCTCCACCAAGGATATGACTTCCTGAAATCCTGCCCCGAAATGAGATCCGTCCTTCATGACATCCTTCCCACTCCACCAAGAGTGTCTTTTCGCCACCCACCTAACCTCCGTAACCTCCTAGTCCATCCCTATGAAATCCCCAAACCACCTTCCTTACCTTCTTGCTCCTATCCGTGTAACTGCCCCCATTGTAAAACCTGCCCTATGCACCCTTCCACCACCACCACTTACTCCAGTCCCGTAACCCAGAAGGTGTACACGATCAAAGGCAGAGCCACTTCCGACAGTACCCACGTAATCTACCAACTTACATGCCTGCACTGTGAAGCGTTCTATGTGGGAATGACCAGCAACAAACTGTCCATTCGCATGAATGGACATAGGCAGACAGTGTTTGTTGGTAACAAGGATCACCCTGTGGCTAAAGACGCCTTGGTGCACGGCCAGCACATCTTGGCACAGTGCTACACCGTCCGGGTTATCTGGATACTTCCCACCAACACCAATCCTTCAGAACTCTGGAGATGGGAACTAGCCCTTCAACATATTCTCTCTTCCCGGTTGCCCACCTGGTCTTAACCTCCGCTAAATTTGAATTCCCGCACGCCATCTTTAACATCTTTGCGTCAGTTCTCTGGACAGAGCCTCTGCCTCAAGTGGTATCTCTGTCTAGCTTCTTAACTTCTTTGCTTTCTACAGTATGTCTGCCTAAGTGTACTTGCATCTGTGTAAATGTGTGGGTGTGTGTGTATTTGTTTACCCTCCTTTTTCCCCCCAAGGTAAGTCTTTCCTGTCCCGGGATTGGAATGACTCCTTACCCACTCCCTTAAAACCCTCATCATTTCCTTTTCCCTCTCCTTCCCTTCTGCCTGACGAAGCAGCTAGGCTGCGAAAGCTAGCGTTTGTGTGTGTGTGTGTGTGTGTGTGTGTGTGTGTGTGTGTGTGTGTTTATTTGTTACTATCACTGCTATCACTGCCTGTGCTTCTTCGCCTGTTAAGTAGACTTCATCTATTTTTTACATATGTTTTTCCTGTTAGGAATTTTTCCTTAGATGAAGATTACTTACCAGGCGAAGGAGCACTGGATGTAATAGTAGCACAAATTAATAAATTCACTCACACAAACAAACAAACCCCCCCACCCACAACCAAAAAAGAAAAATGTACAACAGCAATCTGGTAATGGGAAAGATCGGAAACTTGTGGTGTTTTACTATAAGCTTTGTTCCAAAAGAACAGACATGACTTCTTATCCTGCAGTTGTTATTCTTTCACATTCACAGAATATATGACCAACTGCAAATGAGAAAAGCTTTGCCTAATCGCTGTTGATGTCATTTATTCTGTGAATATGGAAGGAATACTGAAAAAAGTTAATCCAATATAATTTAATAACAGAAAGTAACTAAAGCAAGTAACATTTGCACTGAAACAAAAGAAAAAAATAAATAAAAGAAAAAAGGCTTTGGTGACATCCGATCCAATACCAACCACAAAGGCTGACAATCAATGAGCTACCTGTTCTTTCTCATTAGTGTAACGGCCGAAAGTCCTACCGGAGTTGAAGAACAAATATTAAACAGCAAACGATAGATAATAGAAGGTACAGCCACTTACTTATGTAAACCCCATGTAAGGACTTAGAAATTTATGCCCATCTGCTGATACATTTATCTTAGCTTCACCACTTGGCAGTCTAAGTTATTACAAATCCAAATTCAACATTTTTACTATGGCCATCATTTGTCTCGTTGGTTAAAGATTATGCTATTACAAAATATTTGTTGTTGTAAATCTACTCATGTCGAGTTTTTTACATCATCTACTTCTAAACAGTCTAATAAAGTTTTCCAAAATAAATGATATGGGAGTTAAGCTGCTATGAATCTTGACATATACTGTATACTAACTATTATACTGCTTCTATCCGATGAAGTAAACACCAAGCTGAAGCTCCGAAGACCAATAGAGCTGGCAACACTTGCCCTTCGAAACAAGGGCAAGTGTAATGCACTGTCCTTGGAATTTAAATTATTCGGGCCGAGTAATCTTTTTGTCTCCCATTGTACATTGAAGTATTTTAATAGTTGTAATTATTGATCTAATACTGTGTAATATGCTACATGTTGTTTAATGAATTATATTTATGACATGATACCTTTGATCTAAATGTGCAAGAAAGTAAACAACAACCAATAATATTACCTTGCGTGGTGCCATAGGACAGTCTAAGTAGTGCTGATCCAAAATGGAAAGTTCAGTTGCCTCAAAGTGACATCCAGGGTTGTTGCAATTCGCTTTTCCATGTTCGTTTAATGCTGTCTTCCACCTTCCACGAAGCGAATTGCTTGGCCTTGTAGAACCAATTTGTTTAAATAATTCATCCTGGAATCGCACAGTTGACCAAATATTACACAACATTTATAACTGAGACAGCTAACACATTGAGAACAAGTTAGCAGCCACTGTAGATGACAATAAGTGGTACAAATACATCCAGACACATTTTATCTACCATGTACCGTACATCACAAATGTAACAATGATGTAAGAAATACTTAAATTCTTAAAAAGACATCTTAGAAACCCCGTAAGCTGCATGTAAAATATTTAATTTAATGAAATTCTAAGTGTAATGAAAAGACGTTCAAGCCAATAAGTTTAATCCTTATGAAAGATGCAATTATTTTAATAAATTAAAAAAATAAGGTTTTACAACAATGAATTAATTTTTGTCATGTTATTGTTATAGACCTACATCAACTTTAGTCATTCAGCTTCAAAATGAACCATAGTTCACTAAAATCTGGTATGAAATTCTTGAGTTACACAGAGCACAAAGTAACGTATTCAGAAAATAATGCTAACTTCTCCAAATTTTAACTGGAAAAATAGTAATCATTTAAGGGATAACTTCATGACAGTTGTTTCCTTTTAAATTATAGACACACATAGAAATTATGAGATATTAAAAAATATGAAGTCAATTTTCTTATTTTTCTTCTGATTGGAATAGCCCATACAAGTCACTAATGTCCCTATGAATTTCACTCAGTTTATGCCCTTTGGCACACAAATAACAAACTACACATAGTTGCTTTTCACATGTTGAAAGTAATATGTGTGCCATTTTTGTTTTGTAGTTCAGGTTTTTATCATTACAGCTGCAATGAAAACAAAATACCTTCCATCATTGAAGTTCATCATTCCAACTGAACAACAAGGTAAAGCAGTCAACAATCCAAAGATTGGTTTGAACACCACAGTGCTTAACTGCAATATCAGGGGAGAATAGAATTACTGTGTGTTACTTTCTGATCCTCACTCATACAAGATATTCTTAAGTATTAATAGCCATAAAAGTTTTCTTAATCCTACTTTACCTATGTAATTTTTATTTAAGAACGAGCTTACCAGTATATGCCGGTGCTCTGCAATGGTTGTTAAAGATGAACCTCTGTATATCATGTTTTTTTTTTGGGTTCTGGACCTAGGTCAGCAAAAACAGAATCCTTGACGGATCACTCTGTCAATAAACTCAGTTGTCCTAGCCAAGATGTCAAATTTATGTAGAAGTCATTGTTGAAAACGAAAAACATTCATAAAGTTTTTCATACAAAAAGTGAAATAAATTTAAGCCTTAAGTCCGGAACGATGAAATTTCAATGTTAGGTTGTGTTCATAAAGCTAAGACTGCCGTGTCTAACTGTCTGTCTGTCGTTAACTTCAGAAAACACTTCTATTGTTGTGATGAGAAATACTAATAATAATACCAGCACCATGTATTGGTTCTATGGTGTACGTAAGAGTATGCTGAAACATTACTGTGTTGAAGTATTGCACTGGCAACAATGTAGTTATTCTGTATGCAGTGCTACATATTATCGAAAACTCAACGAATGCTGAAAGTCTGGTAATTCAATGAACAGAGCAGTTCATTTCTGTTTAAATAAGACGTCATGGTATTGTCAATGTGTGTTAAAGTAAGTCTGGGTAATTGTCGAAAGAATGGCGTCAGCTGATTGTCTGTATAGAACTTTCCAATAAATATAGTATTTCCAGTGAATTTTCTTGTCTGTGTAAGCAGCGTAAGTTGAAATCGACTTTGTGTAATTGAACTATATATTTAGAAGTCAGATTATAACTAAGTACAATTCTCTCAGCAAAAGAAGGCGTCTTTATCTTAATGTAATAACAAATTTTAATCACAATATTGTACTGAACAATTATGAAAGCAGAGAGATTTCTGATGACTTTGTCGCTTGCGGGTGTATAATATCTCTAGTGGCAGGCACAGAGCAGAAATATCTCTTGAGTCAGCATTCAGATGCATAGAATAAATTTTGTGTCCTCAACCTTAAGGTGGAAATATCACCCGCTATTGGGAAAATCTACTAACGCTGATTTTATCTTGGTCCTTTTTTGTTCGGTTAAGATGGATGAGTTTGTGTAAATGGCCATTTTAGCGACGCTTCCTCAACTTTCTTGTTGCTTCTGTGACATTTATTTAGACATTATATCATGTTATGTGGTTGCTCTGCAAAAATGAGGTGGGGCTTATTTGCAGCCACTGCGGTACAGACTAATTATAAGAACAAATAAATGTATGGAAAGAGTGGATTTGTTTCAATATCATGTGGTAATTCCAGCTTAATGTTAAGAAGATACACAGAACACAATGCTCACTCCATAGATATTTCTACTCTATGTATAACTTGGTGGTTATACCCATCTAAAGATGCACTTCTTTTTTTCCCATGACATTATGAGGCATACGAGATACAGCTAGGAAGGAAAAATAAAAAATAAATAAATTTTTGTCCTACCTGCGTTAAATTTTACTTGCAGTGGTTTAGTTTGCTATCACTGGCAACGAACTATTTGCTTAAGGAGGGTGATTAATTTACTGACCAGAACTGCAAAATGCCAACATCAGCACACAACACCACCACCATAAGTAAAATTGTACCCCTTCTTGTAGTGTATTACACCATACTTATGAGAATAAAAAAACAACACATCAATGCCATAATTAGTTATTTGGTGCACTATGTAACGAATGTCACGTCACTTTGTCCTTTCCTGTACTACGGTGTTTTTGAGGCATTCCTAGACAGAATGGATTCAAGACGTAATAAGTATGCACCGAAATCAGAAAGGAAACTACATAGGTTCGTGTTTTCTTGCAAAAAATTCTTAGTAAATGAAAACATCGATAGACGTGATGGAACGTCGTTACGTTTTAAATTTAAATGATACCAGCGGAAAGAGGCACTTTTTCTATCCATGGCATTGCAAGGCATGAGGGATACAGCTAGTAACAATATTTTTTTTGTCATACCTAGGTTAAATTTTACATGCAATGGCAGCAGTTCAGTATGTTAACATTGGTAACAAAATATTCGTTTTAGGGGGATCATTAATTTACTGATCAGAACAACATTAATCCTTAGTGTTGATAATGAAATAATTTATCTCCTCATTGTACGTGACTGATTTTTCAAGAATTCAACAGCCGTTGCCAACATCAATGCACTATGCCGTAAGAAAAATCATAGCCCTTAGCACCTTAGTTATGAGAATGAACAATGCAGCATCGCCGTCTAGTAGTTATACTATGTCAGTAATAGCGCCTCTGTCGGGTCTTTGCTATGCTACGATGCATTTCAAGCATAGCATATACCAGAAACTACCAACTACGATATATTTTCTTCCCCTGATCCGATTTTGATGAAATGAAGCTTATATGTTGCTCCAATGTTCTATCAGTTGACCTATGAAACCCCTTGAAAGTTCGTATATAGTAGATTTGATGTACTACAACATACTTATAAGCATAGTATACACATACAACTTCAAATTACGATATCTTTCCTTCCTCTGATCCGATTTTTAAGAAATTAAGCCTAAGTTACTCCCCAAACTATCCTCAATTTACCTGTGAAAACCCAAGAAAATTTGTGTAGTACTTTTAGACATTATCCTCAACATAAACGATGGTTTTTAAGCAAATGATTAAAGTACGACATCTTTATTTTCTTTGATCCAATTTTAATGATTGAAGCCTTTATGTGACTGCACGCTATTCTAAAGTTACCTGTGAAAACCCCATGAAGTTTTGTAGACAAATGTGTTCAAAGAGACAGGCAGACAAGACGGTCACAGATAAAAAAATTTCAAATTATGGTATTCTTTTTTTCCGTGAGCGAATTTTTATGAAATGAAGTCTGTATCGCTGTTACGCTCAAGTTACCTGTGAAAACCACCTGCAAAGTCGTGAAGTAGTTTTGGAGATAAAGAGGTTTTTAATAGTTGAACAAACTGACACGACGGTTACTGAAAACACTTAAAAATTATACAGATGGGAAATACAGGTGGCTGAATGGCCTTAAATACCTTCTTGGCCTCCGAATAGGAAATGCGCCTGGTCGTCTTTATCTCCTGAATCTTCCTTTCCTCAAGATACAGCTGACAGTCCCGACTCCAAACAGGGTGTTCCCCAGAACAATTGACACATTTGTCAGGTGGTGTACAAACAGTGCCCTCATGTGATGCCTTTCCACATTTGCCACAAGTGGCCTCCCCCTTACAGCCGAGTGTGGTGTGTCCAAAACGCTGGCACTTGAAACAGCGCATGGGATTAGGCACATAGGGATGGACCTTCGACCGCAAAAACCCCGCCTTTACATGCTCAGGGAGTTTAGGGGTACTAAAGGTAAGGATGAAGCTCTCAGATGACACAAGTTCTCCATCCACCCTTTTCTTGATATTCTGGACGTCCACTATGCCTTCCGTTGCCCATTCTGCATTGAGTTCTTCAATTGGAATGCCCACCAGGTCCCCAACATCAGTCTCATTATTTTATTGTCGCACCTCGTATGTGATCTGGGATGTTTTCCTATTTTAGCACACACAAAATTTTACAAACCTTGTCCACTTGCTGCTCCACAATTGGTTCATCATCTTCACCCACTTTCATGAATTCTTGCATAAGAGTTGTTGCTCTGAAAAACACAGTGAGAATCTTATAGACTCAAATATAATATTCTAACTTCTTTGAAATCAGATATGATTCATGTTACACTGACAACTTCTGTAAGAAAATATAGAAAAGTAGCATAAGCAAATATAGAAAAGTAGCAAACAGCTGAGTATTATAAAAATATCATGTCATTGAATATAATATTGCATCATTTGAGTCTTAAGAATATATTGATGGCAATTTTCTTAACAGGGTACCAAGGAGAATATGAGAAACTACCATGAGCTACAGGCAATAAATGACAAAAGTCCTCTTTAGTCCTTTAACATATGGCTAATTTCTTCTTTTCACAACACAATAATAGAATGAGAGAGTGTCAATGATGGCTCTACACATTATTAATAGTTATTTTCCTACAAATATCTAAGCAGCCTAAAGAAGGAGGTTCATATCAGGGTGGGACTAATATTTTTGAAATTGCTGCAAAACTACTGACAGTGAGAACAAAAAAACTAACACATTTCCATTCATCTACGAAGGATCATCATTATGTTCAATTTATTTTCTTGCAGAAGTAATTCTCTCCATTCACTAAAACAAAGGTATCCTAAAACTTACAGCTGTAACTGAAAAACAGCCAAAGAATTAGTACCTGTAATCTGCTACCGAAAAATAACTGGTTAACTGTAACTCAAAGCGAAATAGGGCCGCTGACATTTTTTAATTCACCAAAAAATTAGTTTTGATTAGAAAGACGCTATTTTCCGCGTTTTGAACTTCTGAAGGCATGGTTCTTGCCATATGAAAACAAAAAAGATGATTTATGAACCATACTTATTAAATTCCTACGCTGAATATTGATTTATATTTTTTTCTAATTTTTCAAATTTGTGCAAAAATACGTTGGTTACCTTCTTTAGACTGGCAGCTTTCGTAAAGGCTCCCCACCATGTCGCCTAACGAATAAATATTAAAATGAAAACTCTGGGGGGCAAATATGACCCTGCCAGGGCAGTTAAGGGTTAATAGTTAAAGGTATGATATTTACTGATGTGTAAGTCATTGTCCATTGCATGGATTACGTTTTGAATATGACTCCTGTCAAGTGATGCCGCCCTGCACAACACATTCATCTAGGCAGCATTGGAAGCTTTCCATAACTCGGCGTTAGATGTTCCCTGGGACACTGCCGACAACAGTTCAGATGCGATCCTTCAGTTCAGAAATGGTGGTACATGTTCAGAACACTTTTTGCTTCAGGTAGCCCCAGAGGCAAAAGTCTGCACATGAAAGGTCAGGTGAGCGAGGTGGCCAAGAAATATCACCAAATCAGGAAATTATTCTATCGGGAAATGTCTATCACAAGAAATCCATGCAAATTCTAACTGTTTGAGATGTTGCTCCGTCTTGTTGAAACCATAATTGTTCCACATCCACATTGACCATACCCAATTGGGGAAGAAGAAAGCCTTGTAGCATCATTACATAGCATTCACTGGTGACAGTTACAGCCATAGCTTTGTCATCCTCAAACAAGTAAGGGCCAATAATCCCAAAGGAAGCAACACCACATCAATGAGAACTGAGCAAGGGCTTGAGGTGCAGTTCATCTGGGTTTACATCACTCCAATAACGTATATTCTGTTTATTCACTGACCTACATAACTCGAAATGAGCTTCATGTGATATCAAGATGCTATGCAACATTTGTGGAGTTTGGCGAAGGAGATCACGCATGGTTAAGCAGAATGTTTCGTGTGAAACCTAATTGTGAGGCCTAATTTCCTGAAAATGGGAGAAAATGAAAATCTTCGTGCAATATTTTCCTGAATGATCAGTTGGATATATGCGTAGTTTGCACATTACTACAAGCAGGTCTTTTTTGGGTGCGCAATATCAGAGCTCACAAACATTTACGATGGCTTCTGGTGTCCGCACAGTTCTTCCACTTCTTCCCGGCCAGCCATTGCAAACAGAACCTGTTGTTCAAAATGCACGTACCAACTTCAAAATGGTCTAGCCATCTGGAACTTTCCCATGATGTCCCAAGTTGAAATGTTGCCAAAATAAATCTTTCAACAGCAAAGACATGATGCAGTGCACTCCATTGCTTCATATCACTGTCACACTCGAAATGGCAGCTCATTAGCACACAAATGCAGCACAAGATGGTGCGCATTCCTGCAGTATGTAATTGTAATATGCAAGTCAAATTACGCTATGAACATTGCCGCACACTATATATTAGCTCAGCACAACTAAGTGAAAGCTTAGAAAATGCAGGCAGATACAGCCAAGTACTTTGCTTCGATGACAGATTTTGGATTAAAACCAATACATCAACTTAGTCACAATTGTCTAACTTCCTATAATAATTATCTCTTTCAGGAAAACATTACATTCAGAGCAGAATCACTAACTTCAGTAAGAAATGTGCACCAAGTGATCTGATTGATCTACATTTCACCATCTGCTGGAAATTAAAATCAGTAAACTGTCTTAGAATTTTCCAGTCCACTTGATATTTATTGTTGAAACAGTGCATATGGAGCACTTTAAATGCCCATATCAAAAGCTTACCACATCGGCTGCCGCAATGACATCAGAGGCGCGCCAGAGCCGCCTGTTGTGGCTGCCGGCAGCCAACCTGTTAAGTGGTAGATACGTGTCAGGTGTCGATCGTTGCTAAAATACCCAAATTACTATGTGGTGTAGCATCCAAACGTGGCAATGAGGCATACATTCCATCATTCAGATGGCTAATACTGTCAAGGGATACATTATTCCATGCCTACTTGGTCTTTTCTTGTAGTTCTGTAAGAGTTGGGAGCTGACATGTTGCACGCGCCAGTTGTCATCCCATCGTATCTCACACATGCTCAACTGGATACAAGTCGGAGATCACGCTGGCCAGGGAAGTTGCAGCATATCTTGCTGAGCACATTAGGTTTCATTTGGTGTATGTGGGCGAGTAGTATATCTTGTATGAATAACTCGTCGTCTTCCTCTTAGAAGAATGGGTCTTCTCATACTCTGCATGTAACTAACACTGGTCAGCATTTCCTCCACAAACACAGACTAGAGGTGTACATGCCCAGTTCCAACAATTCATGTTGACACTTCTGGAATCACAAATACTCTTATCTGTGATGATGTAGCTCTACAATATGTCACTGCTGCCCTTACAATAAGACGATCTTGGGGGTTGTCTGTGCTCCATTGATGTCCACAACGACATTCAGGTAATCATCACAACTGGCACTGTTGCACAACTGATGTAACATGTCCAACTTGTGTGGCTATTCTTGGAAGGGACCATCCCACCACCCGGACAGCTATAATTTGACCCCTTTTGAACTTTCTCACTTAACTGTAGGAAGAGCAAGTGCATCTCTGTGGCAAGGCAGCTGTTTGCATCAGATTAGATTAGCTGTTCTTTTCGTTCCGGTTGATCCAAATTGTGGAAATCCTCTGTTGTTGGTTTTTGGAAGGAACTAAACTGCAATGGTTATCAGTCCCTTGTTCCGGTCTGAGAGATAAAACATAGTATTAAGCGTTCCTAAATAAAGGCGTTAACATGTCACAGTTTAAAAGGAATAGGTAAATATGAAGAAGGGATACAAGTTAAAACTCAGAACAGAATACAAAATATATACTTACAAAAAAGAGAGCATATGTGTTAATGTACCTTCCACAGTTCCCAAATATAATTTCACTTGTGGATGTGGAATTGGTCAGTAAAAACAATTATCTTAAAAATATTTAATTTTTGAAGGACAGAAAAACTTATTACCACATACTAACATATAATTTTTTTAACACAAAATATTTTTACAATGACTGCACAAAATTTGTACTGAAGTCAGACTGAAAACAATATTCACATTAGTGAATATTATATACAATAACATACATCAATCACTTCTGGTAAGAGGAGTAGGAGTTGGCCACAAAAAATTCTTTTAGACTCTTTTCAAACTGAACCTTATTGTGAGTTAAATTTTTTATGGCTTCTGGCATATTATTGAAGATGTGTATTTCTGAATATTGGACACCTTTCTGAGCCAAAGTAAGTGACTTTAAATCTTTACGCAAATTATTCTCGTTTCTAGTATTGATCCCATGGACTGAACTATTGGTTAAAAAAAAGATATTTTTAATAACAAATTTCATTAAAGAATAAATGTATTGGAAAGCTGCAGTAAGTATTCCCAGATCCTTAAATAGCCCTCTACAATGTGTTCTTGAGTTAGCACTACAAATGATTTGTAATGCAAGTTTCTGTGCTCTAAAAATTTTAGCTTGGCGCAATGAGTTGCCCCAGAAAATAATCACGTATGACATTATGGAGTGAAAGTATGCATAATGTGCTAGCTTTTTTAATTTTTATATCACTTGTCTGACAATATCAACATAGCAAATGGGGACTTGTTTAGGCAATTCAGCAGTTCTGTGGTATGCTCCTCCCAGTTAAATTTATTATCCAGCTCCAATTCTACGAATTTGACACTTTCAACTCCTATTTCATTGTTGTCCCCCCAAACCCAAAACCTCCAAAGAGGGACCCTAAAAGTGCCCCTCTTGTCACTGGATACTTTCCGAGACTGGAGCGGACTCTAAATGTGCCTCCCCAGCAAGGATACAACTTCCTTCCCCAAAATGAGATCCATCCTTCATGACATCCTTTCGACACCACTGAGACTGTCTTTCTGCCACCCACCTAACATTCATAACCTCCTAGTCCATCCCTATGAAATCCCCAAACCACCATCCCTACCCTCTGGTTCCTACCCATGTAACCACCCCCGTTGTAAAACCTGCCCTATGCACCCTTCCACCACCACGTACTCCAGTCCTGTAACCTGGAAGGTGTACATGATCAAGTGCAGAGCCACTTGCGATAGCACCCACGTGATTTACCAACTGACATGCCTGCATTGTGAAGCGTTCTATGTGGGAATGACCAGCAACAAACTGTCCATTCGCATGAACGGTCACAGGAAGACAATGTTTGTTGGTAATGAGGATCACCCTGTGGCTAAACACGCCTTGGTGCACGGCCAGCACATCTTGGCGCAGTGTTACACCATCCGGGTTATCTGGATATTTCCCACCGACACCAATCTTTAAGAAATCCGGAGATGGGAACTTGCCCATCAGCATATTCTCTCTTCCTGTTGCCCACCTGGTCTCAACCTTCGCTAAATGCTAAATTCAAATTCCCGCCCATCGTCTTTAACATCTTTGCCTCGGTTCTCTGGACAGAGTCTCTGCCTTAACAGTTATCTCTGTCCAACTTCTTTGCTTTCTAAAAATGTCTACCTTGTTGTGTTTGCGAGTGTATATGTGTGGGTGTGTTTGCGCGCTTCTTTACCTTTCCTTTTTCCCCTTGAGGTAAGTCCTTCCACTCCTGGGATTGGAATAACTCCTTTTCCACTTCCTTAAAACCCGTATCCTTCCATTTCTCCCCTCCTTCCTTCCTCTTTTCCTGAAGAAGCTACCAACGGTTGGGAAAGCTTTTGTGTGTGTTTTTATTTGTATCTGTCGACGAACCATTTGCGTTGGGTAAGTTACCCGATTTCTATTTTTTATACATATTTATTCCAGCAGGAAAGCTTCCTTCTATATGTATTACACTATCAAACCAGACATTTGCAGAACTCAAATCTAAAATTGTAAATTACATTTCAAGTACTTACTTTTCAGCTGCAGCTCGCTTGTGTTTCCTAGCCTGATTGCTAGAGGCAATTAGTTCTTCCTCTTGTTGCTGCCTTTCTTGTTCAGACCTGTGTAACTGCAAATGGACCCTCATACTTGCAGGAATCAGGCATCTCTCACAAAATGGACACCGCTCTTTCATAGCTTCACGTTCCTGTAAAAGTATTGTGATATGTTAGTGGCACTATTTTCAAGATTAAATTAATACCATCATATTCCTTCGAGACTATATAACCTAAGAATATTGCTTAATTTGCTCATGTTTGGGATAGTTGATTACCTAAATTCGAATTAATATTTTGCCAAGATCATAATTTTTTTTGTCAGCCAGTTTTGGCACACTGTGGTATCATCTACTGGTTTGATATCTTTAAGAGCATTCATGTCTTTATAGAAGTGCTTGACATTGTTGTTATTGTTGTAATTTTTACAGAACTAAACTTTGAGATCATCTCTCGCCTGTTACTAGAAGAAGTCACAGTGAAATATGAACAAAGTGAAAAGTCAAGGGTTAATAGACTAAGTGCAGAGAGAAACAATGACAGCTACTCCAACAAATCAAGAGGGGGGAGGGGGAGTGAGTGAGTGTGTGAGTGAGTGAGTTATAGGGGGCAGAGGGGGAGGGGGGAGGAGGGGGCAGTGGAGAGAGGAGGGGGCAGTGGAGAGAGAGAGGGGGGGCAGTGGAGAGAGAGAGGGGGGGCAGTGGAGAGAGAGGGGGGGCAGTGGAGAGAGAGGGGGGGCAGTGGAGAGAGTGTAGAGGGGGGAGTAAGGGGGGGTGGGAAAGGGGGGAAGAGGGTGTAAGAGGGGTGGAGAGGGGTGAGGCAGGGGAGAGGGGTGGAAGGGGGACGAGGAGGGGGAGACCGGGGGGGAGACCGGGGGGAGACCGGGGGGAGACCGGGGGGGAGACCGGGGGGGAGACAGGGGGGAGACAGGGGGGAGACAGGGGGGAGACAGGGGGGAGACAGGGGGGAGACAGGGGGGAGACAGGGGGAGACAGGGGGGAGACAGGGGGAGACAGGGGGGAGACAGGGGGAGACCGGGGGGAGACGGGGGAGACAGGGGGAGACAGGGGGGAGACAGGGGGAAGGGGGGAGACAGGGGGAAGGGGGGAGACAGGGGGAAGGGGGGAGAGAACTGTCTGTTGTTGTTGGCTGTTGAGGTTGAGCCACGACATCCATAGCTTTTGATGCCCCCACAATAGCCAAGTGCGCTGGGGACGCGAGTTTCTCAACCTTGTCCTCTTGACGCAGAGGTAGAAAGGGATGGCACAGTAGCCGCCTCTCATTTTTTCTTGTTTTTGTTCTTTTTCTTTTTATCTCTCTGATCCTGAGGATGCCCTTGAGGCTCTGCGACCAGCAGTTTGTGGCTCTTTCAGCCACTGACTAGTATCCACTGTATCAGTGGGAGAGACCTTGGGGAGGAAGGCGAGGGGATCCAGAGGTAGCTGTTGGTTCTCTGGCTCAGGGGTGGGGACTAATGTCCCCAAAAGTGGAGGTGTCGTTGCTACCAAAGTAGTGACCTTGGGGGTGACTGAAGATGAAGTACCACCAGTCACCAAGGGGGCCAGATGTTAGCGGTTGGGACTTAGGGCCCACTATGGAAGATGAGGCAGTGGAAGGTCGTAACAGAGATGGCAGAGGTGACGGTGATGCAACTGTGGCATAAGATGTTTTTGTGCTTGCTGGATGGAGTCCAGCATAGTTTTTCTTTGCCTCTGAGTATGACAGCCGGTCCAGGGTCTTATATTCCATAATTTTTCATTCTTTATGAAGAACTGTGCAGCCTGGCAAGGAGAGTGGTGATGCTTGCAGTTAACACATACTGGAGGAGGGACACAAGGGACGTCCGCACCCCCGATATGTAGGGTTGGTATCACATTGAGAGGACATGTGCCCAAACCTCCAGCATTTGAAGCAGCGCATAGGGGGAGGAACGTAGGGCTTTACATCACACTGGTAGATCATTGCCTTGACTTTCTCCAGCAATGAATTGCCTTCAAAAGCCAAGATGAATGCACTGGTGGCTACCCTATTTTCCTTCGGACCCCTATAAATGCACCGGAATGAACTGCACTCCTCACCTCTCTAGGTTCTTCCTTAACTCTTTGTCAGACTGCAAAAAAAAGTCTTTGTGAAATAAAATTCCAAGGACCATGTTCAAGACCTTATGGTGAGTGATGCTAATGGAAACTTCACCCAGTTTGTCACAGACAAGCAGTGCCCAACGTCGTTATCAGTAGAGCTCCAGATCTCATCTTAGACATGCCATCCACTTCCCCAAACTTATCTTCGAGGTTTCCAAAAAAAAAAAAAAAAAAAAAAAAAAAAAAAATGGAGGCTTCGTGGTTGTAAATGATTTGCTGTCTGTTCTGGTGCACACCAGACCAGATATGGGGGGGGGCATAAGTCTCACCTTGTTGACAGGCCCTGCGTTCTTCCCATGGTGTGGCCATGGAGGGAGACGCATGGGGAGTCATACGTAGCAGCATTAAATTCTGGTCTCCCATGCTTAGAAATGCCGGTTTTGTGTCCGGCATCACCATTATTGGCTCATTTCATCGTGGGCCCATGAATAGCTAGGGATTTTCCACCCAGGCAGAGCCCCACTTGCCTAGGTAAGCCTTATACAACTGAGCGACTGTTTTACCTCAACAGCCATGCATCTCCTTGGCACGCAGCACACTTTGAGATTGAGGTTTTTTTTAATACAGGTTTGTACTGTCCTCATGACCCGGGCGATCAAGCCAATATCCCCGGGCTCTGAAACGTACAACATTCCATCGTCGCGCCGATCAATGGTCATTGAAGCACACACAGAGGTTAAGGTGTAGCAGACTATTGGCGCGACACAGCCCACAGCTCAGGACCCCTGGTTCACCAAGCCCATACTCAGCAAATTAATGCGGAGCCCCTGAGGGGCAAGGGCACTTTAGAACTCCCACTCAGTAAATGAGGCGTGAGCAGCAACATGTCTGAAACAACAGCTGCTTACACTGATTCCAATCTTTAAGGGCACAGAATTCTGGATTGTGAGTTGCATTTACAGAATTACACACACAATGCTCTTATGTGCTTGGCGATAGTGTTGGAGTCAGTGCAAAGTGAACACTGAATGTGGAGACGGGATTTTTACCATTAGGCAGAATTCAAGGAGGGGGAAAAGGAAAGGATGCGGGTTTTAAGGGAGTGGGTAAGGACTCATTCCAATCCCAGGAGCAGAAGGACTTACCGTAGGGGAAAAAGGACTGGTAAACACACACCCACACCCATATACATATACATGCACACACACCAAGGCAGATGTATGCAAAAATATGAATGCTGAGATAACATTAACAAAAATTAGTTTAATCTTTGATTTATTTATTTCAGGAAATATAAGTAAATCCAGAAAAATAATATTCAAGAAGAAAGGTAACCCTGCAAAATGGAAGAAGATGAAAGAAAAATACAAATAAACAGATGGGAATCATATGTTTCAAAAACAGGAAGAAATATACCAGGAAAAGTTTCTGTGGAAGGTAAAAGATGATTTTACCATCTGTATTGCAAAGAGGGATCTTTCGAAACACAAAGTACAACACTTATGACGATCTGTGAAATCAATGCCAGTGACAGACAGAAGGGTTAGTTCTGAAAACTTCAAAAGACATTTATCTATAAATAATTTTATTCCTAAAGATTCAAGTAATGTGAAAGTGTGTAAAGAAATGTTTCTCAACACAGTGTGTATTAACAGTGCTCAAAAACACAAATTCATTCAGAAAGTTAAATCGAGTGATGTACAGAAAAAAAGGGTAGACATGAACAACATAACAAATTCCCAGAGGAAAAAATCCAGCATGTAAAGAACCATATAATTTCATTTCTTCAATATAAAACTCACTACTGCAGGAAAGAGAATCAAAATAATATTTGCCTCAGACTTTAAATTTAAGCTTGATGTACAGACTCTACAAACCAGGAATGGCCTTAACAATAAAGACGCACCAAGTGAATGGACCATTTGGCACCCTTTTTTATGTAAATGGTGAACCTGGGGGTGCTTTGCAACACGTTATTTGTTTCCTAGAGATCGTCTTAAATGATTAATTACGTCATCTTATGTCACAGCAAGGTTTTTTCCTCATGAATTTAGGTATTTTACAAAAATGATTATCATTCTGTACAACGGTAATCTTTTAAAGTTTTATTATGTCTATCTTCAGAAGCACATGTTTACATTTGCAATACAGTTATTTGTGATATGCAAATCCATTATCGGTAGACATAACTATAAGAAAATTTTATAGAGGAAAAATTCCTAACAGGAAAAATATACGTAAAAAATAGATGAAGTCCACTTACCAGGCGAAGGAGCACAGGCAGTAATAGCAACAATTAAACACACAAACACACACACACACACACACACACACACACACACACACACACAACGTTAGCTTTGGCAGCCTAGCTGCTTCGTCAGGAAGAAAGGAAGGAGAGGGAAAAGGAAATGATGAGGGTTTTAAGGAAGTGGATAAGGAGTCATTCCAATCCCGGGACAGGAAAGACTTACCTGGGGGGGGGGGGGGGGGGGGGAGGAAGGAGGGTAAACAAATACACACAGGCACAAGTACACTTAGGCAGACATACTGTAGAAAGCAAAGAAGTTGAGAAGTTAGACAGAGATGCCACTTGAGGTAGAGGCTCTGTCCAGAGAACCGAGGCAAAGATGTTAAGATGGTGGGTGGGAATTCGAATTTAGCGGAGGTTGAGACCAGGTGGGCAATGGGAAGAGAGTATATGCTGAAGGGCTAGTTCCCATCTCCGGAGTTCTGAAGGATTGTTGTTGGTGGGAAGTATCCAGATAACCCGGACAGTAACCAGTGTTACACCGTCCGGGTTATATGGATACTTCCCACCGACACCAATCCTTCAGAACTCCGGAGATGGAAACTAGCCCTTCAGCATATGTGTCTGTGTGTTTAATTGTTGCTATCACTGCCTGTGCTCCTTCGCCTGGTAAGTGGACTTCATCTATTTTTTACGTATAACTATAAGAAAAAGAAGAAATGAACTAAAAGATGAAAATGTTTTTTGGACTACCAGAAAATTGAAATGTAGTGACATCCAGGATACTCGTTTCAGATACTACTATTCAGCCATGAAAACATGGCCCTGACTTCGACTCTTACTGACAATTACTGTCAGGGGAATGTAAATTGTTGTGCTGCCAACACATGCAGTGTAACGAACATTGTGTGGCGTTGTATTATTCCAGTGCCTTAGGGAGCAATTCTCTCTGATTGCAGTGCATCTCTGAAGTCAAAATATTCCATATAAACCCCCTAATATTAATTAAATCATAAAGTAATACCTATTTCACAGTGCATATTTATTTTCATATGGACTGACAGCTAGTTGCTGTGGTGAACAAGAGATGATGCGGCTGCATAGGCACTTCCTTGTAGCAGTCGAAAAAACACAGATCGGTGACATTTAACAAACAAAAAGGACATTCTAAAGTCACCGACTGAAAGTAATAATTACACCAGTAAACCAACTTCTCCCAAAACTCCAGCCTTATAAGTAGGTAGTTTGACTTTTGAATGGTTCAGCCACATTCATAAAGAGATGGACATATAAAGGCTACAAAAGTAAGTCTGCTTCTAAAGCATACGATATTTCAACATGAAATACACTTCTGATTCAGCAGAAAAACTTTAGGATGAAATCATAATATGTGAGAAACAAATGATACCGGATTATAACAAAAATTACCACAGTTTCTTGTGTGGTGAAACTGCACATGATGTACTGCCTAAACTACATACCGAAGAGGATACTGATGCAGATTAAAGGTTTAATTATTTTTATAAAAAGATAGACTGGCTGGCCAGTACTTACCTTTGTGCTGTACCTCTGATAGTCACACAAATAAAGAAAAAGGACAAAATGACAAAAAAGGACAAGTTTTCAGAACACAGTTCCTTCTTCAGGTAGGAGAGAAGGGAAGAAAAAAGGATGGGAACAGAAGGGGGAGGTAATTCACGACGAAGGTCATGAAGATGGTGTTAGACTCCTCAAATACCATCTCATGACCTAGTTGCCTTCCCCTTCTGTTCCCATACTTTTTTCGTCCCTTCTCTCCTACCTGAAGGAGTAACTGTGTTCTGAATACTTGTCCTTTTTCTTTTTTCTTTATTTGTGTCACTATCGGTGGTACAGCACAAAGGTAAGTACTGGCCAGCCAACCTATCTCTTTTGAAAAATAATTTTATCGTCTCTGAATTTCCATCATTATTAGATTAAAGGTTTATGCAAATTAGATTGATTGATTACAGTTTTATTGCCAATTGCTTCCCCTCACTTTGTAGTTCATTTTTTAGCAATAAAAGTTTAAGTAATATCTGATTTACTTTCAGTATATGTGTGACAATTCAGTACATCTCAGTAATTCCACAGCAATGAATACTACTTCAAGAGGATCAACAGAACTGAAGTATGCATATGAATTTCCTATTATAGTATTTCTAAATTACATTTAAAATTAGTTGTGGCTTTCTGTGAATAACATGATGGCCAGGTAACACCAATAGCGAGCCACGCTTTTCCACGCTGCTCCTCTGATTTGATTGGTAAAGTGTCCCCTGCTGCCACCTCATGGGTAAACAGTACCATACGGTGTTTAGTGCTCAATGTTGTCTCTTTTTCTTTTTTTTTAGCATAGATCATTCTCTGTTCAATATTGTCATGTCTCTACTACTAAATAATATTCCTCTGGTAGCCGGCTCTTGTGGCTCAGTAGGAAGGTAGGTGTAGCATTGCAGCCTGCTAGTGCACTCAGCACACACTGCCAACTACACACCCCTCTATTCGTTAAGCATCGACCGTCAAAAGTCACAAGTAATTTTAAATCTATTTCATAAATTACATTCGATTAATGATGAAAATTCTCCTCAGAGATAATAAATATTGTTGAAATGAGATAGAATGGCTGGCCAGTACTTACCATTGTGCTGTACCGCCGATAGTAACACAAAATGAAAAAACAGAAAAAAAGGGACAAAGGGACAAGCTTTCGGAACAGAGTTCCTTCGTCAGGTGGGAGAGAAGGGAAGCCTTCTCTCATAAATTACATTGACATAAAAAACCTATTGTTTTGCCTCAAAGAGGATGTTATTAAATCCATAATCCTCCTGATCTAAATCTTTGTTAGATTCAGTACACATCCAACTCTACCCCAGCCCTCAAGCCCCCCAGTTGATTCTACTGACCTGCCCAGAACATTCTCTCTGCAGAGTTCCTCTTACAATGTACTTGCTAATCCCCCCATCTCCAAACACTTTTGGTCACACCTTCCCTTTTCTATCCCCCTCCTCCCAAATACATGCATTCACGGCTTTGTGTGTGTGTGTGTGTGTGTGTGTGTGTGGAGATTATATATTAGATTAGATTAGTACTTGTTCCATAGATCATGAATACGACACTTCGTAATGATGTGGAACGTGTCAGGTTAATGAAAGGTGTCTTTCCAAATTATTACTATGTATTCAATATTATATGACAATATTTTTATTTATTTATATTAAGACGAAAAATTCCTAGCAGGAAAAATAAAATATAAAAAAATAGATGAAGATTACTCACCAGGCGAAGGAGCACAGGTGTGACAGCATCACAAATAAATAAATGAATACACACACACACACACAAAATCGCAAGCTTTCGCAAACCAGTTGCGTCTTCAGGCAGTAGGGAAGGAGAGGGAAAAGGAAATGATGAGGGTTTTAAGGAAGGGGGTAAGGAGCCATTCCAATCCCGGGAGAGGAAAGACTTACCTTGGGGGAAAAAAATGGAGGATTCACTTAACTTCTTTGCTTTCTACAGTATGTCTGCCTAGGTGTACTTGTGTCTGTGTGAATGTGTGGGCATGTGTGCATTTGTTTACCCTCCATTTTTTCCCCCAAGGTAAGTCTTTCCTCTCCCGGGATTGGAATGGCTCCTTACCCCCTTCCTTAAAACCCTCATCATTTCCTTTTCCCTCTCCTTCCCTACTGCCTGAAGACGCAACTGGGTTGCGAAAGCTTGCGATTGTGTGTGTGTGTGTGTGTGTGTGTGTGTGTGTGTATTCATTTATTTATTTGTGATGCTGTCACACCTGTGCTCCTTCGCCTGGTGAGTAATCTTCGTCTATTTTTTATTTTTATTTTTTTTCAGATTTACTAATTTATATCTAAAAATTCATCTATAGTGTACAAGGAGTTGCTATATAGAGCTTCTTTTATTTATTTTTAAATGCTAGTTTGATATCTGTCAGGCTTATGATGCTGTTTGGTAGGTGACCAAAGACATTTGTGACTGCATATGAGGTGCATTCAAGTTCTAAGGCCTCCGATTTTTTTTTTTTTTTTTCTAATTAACTACTCACCCGAAATCGATGAAACTGGTATTATTTCTCGACGTAATTGCCCTGCAGACGTACACATTTTTCACAACGCTGATGCCATGATTCCATGGCAGCGGCAAAGGCTTCTTCAGGAGTCTGTTTTGCTGAGGCAATAGCAGCATGGCTGGTGAATGTGCGGCCACGGAGAGTGTCTTTCATTGATGGAAAAAGCCAAAAGTCACTAGGAGCCAGGTCAGGTGAGTAGGGAGCATTAGGAATCTTCAAAGTTGTTACCATGAAGAAACTGTTGCGTAACGTTAGCTCGATGTGCGGGTGCGTTGTCTGGGTGAAACACCACACGCGCAGCCCTTCCTGAAGTTTTTGTTGCAGTGCAGGACGGAATTTGTTCTTCAAAACATTTTCGTAGGATACACCTGTTACCGTAGTGCCCTTTGGAACGCAATGGGTAAGGATTACGACCTCGCTGTCCCAGAACATGGACACCATTTTTTCAGCACTGGCGATTACCCAAAATTTTTGTTGTTGCGGTGAATCTGTGTGCTTTTATTGAGCTGACTGGCATTTTGTTTCTGGATTGAAACATGGTATCCACGTCTCATCCATTGTCACAACCAATGAAAAAAAAGTCCCATTCCTGCTGTCGTTGCGCGTCAACATAGCTTGGCAACATGCCACACGGGCAGCCTTGTGGTCGTCCATCAGCATTCGTGGCACCCACCTGGATGACACTTTTCGTATTTTCAGGTCGTCATGCAGGATTGTGTGCACAGAACCCACAGAAATGCCAACTCTGGAAGCGATCTGTTCAACAGTCAGTCAGCAATCCCCCAAAACAATTCTCTTCACTTTCTCGATCATGCCGTCAGACCAGCTTGTGCGAGCCCGAGGTTGTTTCGCTTTGTTGTCACATGATGTTCTGAATTTATTAAACTGTTGCACCCATGAACACACTTTCGACACATCCATAACTCCATCACCACATGTCTCCTTCAACTGTCGATGAATTTCAATTGGTGTCACACCACGCAAATTCAGAAAACGAATGATTCCACGCTGTTCAAGTAAGGAAAACGTTGCCATTTTAAGTATCTAAAACAGTTCTCATTCTCACCACTGGCGGTAAAATTCCATCTGCCGTATGGTGCTGCCATCTCTGGGACGTATTGACAATGAACGCGGCCTCATTTTAAAACAATGCGCATGTTTCTATCTCTTTCCAGTCCGGAGAACTTGAATGCACCTCTTAATTCACCCCTTTCTGTGCCAAAGCTAGATTTAACCTTCAATAGTGAAGGTCATTGTTTCTGCTAGTGTTAAGAGTTATGTACACTGCTATTGCTTTTGAATTTGGTGGAATTGGTAATAACAAATTTCATAAGAGAATATATATGCTGTGACGCTACTGTGAAGATCCCTAGCTCTTTAAATAAGTGTCTGCAGGATGATCTTGGATGGGCTCCAGCAATTATTCTGATTACACGCTTTTGTGCAATAAATACTTTCACTCAATGATGAATTACCCCAGAAAATGATGGCATACGTGTGTGCCCATCCGTCCGTCTCGGACAACACAGTTCAGCTGCTCTACTTTTAACAACATTTCTAAGCTTTGCCTATGTCCTTATGGAATCTCAGCACTTAAAGTTAATATCCTCCAGACATGGTCAATGCCCATGAGCCTGTGAAATCCTTAAAAGTTTCTTTTCAGACAATCACAATGAACACTATGAAAGAAGTATCACTATCAGTCATAATGAATCTTCACATGAAAATCACGAATATTCTATAAGCTCTGCAAAATGCATTCAACAACATCACTGAGTAAGCGACTGAGAGACTACTTCTTGCTGCTGCTCATATCTCCCATAGCCACTATTGTATATCCATAACTAAAAAGAACCACGTACCTCAGACGTCTTTTGGCAGAACTGTAAGTGACTGATAAATCCAACAACACTTCTCTTTACAACCTTGCACGTATCACAGGTGAACCACTTCTTCCCATGCTTACGCACTTTAAAAAGTATTCTTTGAACCAATTTTTCATCTGATGTGTCCTATAAATGCAGAAACAATAAAAAAAAATATTGATGTAAAACACGTTTTTATTCATAACTAAATAACATATTTATTTGACTTCTATAAGAACATAATAGCAAAACTGATAAACAACATATAGTACATTATCTTGCAAGTGTTAACAGATTTTAGTCACATTGGATTCCATTAGAACAGCTGTGCTCAATGGCTAAGATTTAATTCAACTATGTAAGGAAATCAGCAATAAGTTGAAATTAAATATATTCAGACCAAATCATGATGGACTGCTGAATTCTTTCCACCAAAATTTTACAAATGAATTATCCTCCATGAATAATTCTGTTTCAAGACAACATAACTCTCAAAAAAGATGCATTTCACATTCATGAATTACTTAAGTCTTCGGACAGCAAGGACAAAATAATTACAAAAAAATTAGAGATAATAAGATATTTCAGTTCATTTATTTGAGGTATTGGTGTATATCAAATATCAAAATACACAAAAAAGAGAAAACATTGATTGCACAATCTCAAAACCTAATCTGTATTTGTAAATATGGTACAATTTATCAGCACTTTATTGAACTTAACACCTTGATGGTTCTATTAGATAATGGAACAACAAACAAATTTATAAATTACAAAATAGGCAACTTACAATTGGTTCTTGGCCTTCTATCCAGGCAAGCCCATTATGATTTTGACTATTATGGGATTCAAAGGACCAGTTGGTTACTTCTTCATGGCATTTTGCACATTTTACCTGCAAAAGAACAAATGTAATGAGACAAGTGTGTGTGTGTGTGTGTGTGTGTGTGTGTCTGTGTGTGTGTGTGTGTGTGAGAGAGAGAGAGAGAGAGAGAGAGAGAGAGAGAGAGAGAGAGAGAGAGAGAGAGAGAGAGAGAGAGAGAGAGTTATGATCCAACTTCTTGTGTATGAGGGGAGCCAAAGGTTTCTGGCTTAACAAATAAAGAAAGACAGAAATTTTGTGATACCAATTTATTTTTTTAATATAATACCCATGTACAATAATACACTTGCCAGCATGCTCAAGTGAATTCTGCAATCCTTTCAAATAAATAGTCTTTGATTTCGAGTTCAACCAAGTGTTCAAAGCATCAATCACTGTCAAATCGCTTTTTTTATCCTTTTTCTTTTAGGTTTGGAAAAAGAAAAAAGTCTGATGGAGCCAAATCTGGAGAATGTAGTGGATGACGTAATAATCTGAACCTACAGTCATGCTGAGTTTCCTGTACAGCAAGGACTTCGTGTGCCAAAGCATTCTCCTGGTGCAAAAGAACTCTGAGTGCATATTTTCTGCATCTTTATTTCTTAATCTCTTTTCTTGAATGGCATGGGGGTGCAATAGTATGATGCAATGACATTTACACTCTTTTCCAAGTAATCCACCATAACTATCCCCTCTGCACCTTACTGGCTGATTGCTGCATCCTGAATTTTTCAGGGGCAGGGGATGAAGAATGTTTCCATTATTATGACTTGTTTTCTATCAGGATCGGAGTGGTGGAACCCACACTTCATTATCCATTGTCACATCCTTCCAGAAAAGTGTCTTCTTCCACTTCAAATTGGCAGATGATTTCTTCACAACTATTCTCTGATATGCAGTGAAGTCTTTTGGGACCCACTGAGATGAAACTTTCTCCAGTCCCCAAAATAACCATAACAATGACAAGAGAACACAATGGGAGACATCAAATATGGTTTCAATTTGATGCAATATTGTTTGATGATCCTGTGTAATTGTATTGTGAATTGCAGTCACTGTTTCATCGGTGGCAATGGTGACATTGCATCTTCCACATTCATTCTTCTATGTTAAAAGTTGGACACCTAGTTTTTCACAGTTACATAAGAATGACCACTGTCCTTAAGTGTATTACACATGTCGTCCATGATTTCCTTGGGCATCATTCCCTTCAAATGAAGATCTTCAATCACAGTGTGTTTATTGATTCTGTCAATTTTTTACCAATTTGTTTTACAAAACAACGAAAGGACAAAAGTAACAAAGCTGGACCAGCAAAATGTGATTGGCGTACCAACAGACGGTCACCATGAAAGTAGATGGTGGTGTTTGTGAAAGACATTATGATAATTATCTCAGGCTAGAAACTTTCTGACCAACCTTCAGAAAAATAGATGTTATTATTAGCACAAATGCAATGTAAAGATACAGTGATGTCAATTAATCTTGTATAATTTCCCCCTATGGTAATGATATCTGGTTACTTTGTTTCTCTCAATTAAAATTTCACTTAAGGTAGAATCTTATTTATTTTTAATGAACAGTTCATTACATGCATGGTTTTGTTCAGTTTCAAGTATTGAGGTCAAAGGTGTCAATGGTAAGTAACATAACTTCGCTTACTGTAACAACACTATACAAATCAATTTCTAAATCAAAGTTGTCTAAAATTGTCACTCATTGCATAATTCATTTTCCAAAAACTGAGCTGCACTTTGTTGCAATCCCCTTGAAGTACCAATTTGTTACTGTACTTCAATCTGATCAGATGTCATTTGTTACGCATGGTGGTGAAATCCCTCTGGAAATATATAATTGACTTCAGATCACTGGAGTGAACATTGCTACACAAGATCAACATTTTCCTCCCAAAGAAATGCCCAGTCCACTCCAACCATCACCGGCTGCCTGACCTATTAACAGGGCCACAAAGTCGAGGAATCTGCAGATTATACATAAGTAGAACTGCCTGAGTCTGATTCACACTCTACATTAGTGTATCAATGGTCCACAATAAATCCTGAGAATGATGCTGAAGGTTGTGAGCACTACCTCCATCTTCCTTGCTGTTATGATCACTTCAGATAGTCACTGGAAATTAAAGAGAATCATTACCAATCCAATATGATTAGTACTGATACGGGCAATCTGTTATTGTTTGCCATAGCCTGTGTTCTTTTTGGTATGGAAAAGGGTGTGTTCCACATATGTAATTGCTGCTGCTGTTTCTAGATTTTGAAGGGAACTAAACATGTATAGAGTGGTGACAAACACTACATTGACAAGACAGAAGAGGGAAAACACATAAGGAGATGTACAAGTGGTTGACTTAATTAAAAGATAACAGTAGGATACCATGGCTGGCTGATCACAAGAATAATAAGATGAGCCAGACACACTAAATACTACAGACCTCCAATCAGAAGCAAGACAGACTATACGAAAGTGGAAATTGCTGGAGGCATGAGGACCTGAGAGATCAGGCTGAGGCATCCACCACTAAATAGCATGAATGAAACATAAAACAAAGTTTAGAGGCATTGTCACCAAGAAATAACTGAATCGCAGCTTGCAGATTGAAGGACTACTGCTGCAAGGCAACAGTCCAACAGAATGTGGACCACAATCAAGAAAGCAGCACTTTGGCGGGTCCTCTCAGTGGAGATGGTGGCTATGCGTTATCCAGGTATGGCCAATACATAGGCAGCAGGGAACAACTGAGTCCCTATGAGAGGCCCTCAGTGAGGCCTTAGAGAGCTTGACCACTTGAAGCTTGTTTAGCATGTTTGAGACTGGTCATTCAGAACTCCAAACCCCAAGGACCCTGCGTTCAACTACAATGTGAGATCCATTTCTGGCAACCAATCTCCAGGGTCCGTGAGATGGTGACCTGCTTAGCCAGTCGATTGACGTATTCAGTCCCCAATATGCCAATGTGGCCCAGTGTCCAAAGGCTAGTGAATGGCCATTGATAAAAGGGTTGCACCACTGGCACTGAAGTGTCCATTAACATTCCCAGATGGCATCATCTCTGTTGTACATCAAGGCACTCACTTTCATCAGAAACCAGGGCATCATGAGAAAGTTGCCTCGGCAGAAGATACAATGGCCACAGTGAGCTGGTAAAACACCATATCAACATCAGAGGGATGCGGAGCAGCAACCACAGTAGTGAAGGTGTAAGACAGCCAATCTGTCCTGAGAATAGACCATCGAGCCAGGTGGTCTGTAGGCTGAAACTGGATAGAGCAAAGGATAGAAAAGTAGCCGTTACCACGTAAGTTGCCACGGATACTTCAACTGAGATGTGGAAGAAGGGCTTGGGCTACAAATAGAGGTCAATGGCAGAGAAAGTAGTATGTGCCATGTTTCAATTCACGGCAGCACAGGTGTTGAGAAGGCAAATTTTGGGCTGTGCCAAGTGTGTGTCAACATCCCTCCATGTCCAAAAGTCAGATTGTGACAGCCACTGCCTCTATAGTCGTGTGGAGAGTCACGGGGACAGTGATGAGTACATGGAAGCAGACACCACTGGATACACTGTGATGGGCCGAAAGGGTTTTACAATAGCCCCAATACCAAGAAGAGCAGTGTCCATAGGACAGGAAACCAGATTTCTTGCAAGGCTACAAAGAAGCGAAGGTGGAATGGCCAAGTGCTCTGAGGTGCCTTGCTGTAGAGAATGTGGTTGCTCACCGTCAGAGGTTCAAGTCCTCCAAAGAAGTGCGCACACAGACGGAAGGGAGGGTACACCGAGCATCCAGATGTGACGGCCGCCCGCAATCCCTGCACGTGGGGCTGAAAGTGCATTGGGAAGAAGTGCCCAATTTCCAGCATGTAAAACACCATGTAGTAGGAGGAACATATGGTTTTACATCACATTGGTAAATCATAAACTTGACCTTTTCAGACAGTTTATCACCCTTCAACACCAAGAGGAAAGCACGAGTGCAACCCCGTGATCTCTCAGTCCCCTATAGACATGCCAGACCAAGTGGCCACCTCGTCGCTATAAGTTGGCACTCAACTCTTCATTGGAATGTAAAGGAGATCTTGATGATAAATTATACTGTGGAACATGTTTACGACTTGTGGGGTGTGATACACAAAGGAACATCACCCAGTTTATGGCAAGCAAGTATTGCCTCTGACTCGGCAGGAGATGCTGTTTGTATCAAAACAGAACCACTTCTCATCTCAGTTACTTAACCACCCAAACTTATCTTCGAGGTTCTCTCCAAAGACTGAGTTGGTTGACAAGAAAGATTTCCCATTAGACTGCACACATAGAAAATATTGGGGGCAAGTATGGCTGAGATCAATTGAGGGATTCACATTGAAGTCTTGTCTCGCCACACTTGGAGGCTCTGGTAGCTGAGCCGTTACCAGCATTACCAGATTTTGACATCTACAATGCAGGTCATCCGCCCTGATGACATCCATTCTAACCATGGCTCTCCGCATGGGTGCCACCCAGCCACAGCAATAGTCACTTGGTGGGACGACCATTGCCGAGAGTTCTGATGCTCCAGGTAGAAGGCCATCTACTCTTGGCATGCATAAGGAGTTGCTCAGGCATCCGCACCGCAATCCTTGTGTTGCCAAGTGAGTACAACCAAGAGAGTACATGATGATGCCCTCACAACTGACTGGGTACTATTCTGGCTATAAGATGCTATGAAGACCATTATGATATAATTGCAAGTGAGGTCACAATGCACAATGGACATAACTCGTGCACCATATCAAGTGTCCTTGCACAATGGATGTATTTAGAGTGCTGGTACAAGTCCATTCCATAATAGATTCCTAAGGTAAATACTTGATGCACCACATAAGGTATCCTTCCCCAAATGGTCCACACTTCTGAAGAATTTGGATACAGGGAGGTAAAACACAGACAAGGGACCATGACTATCCTGTAGTGATGTTTGATGTGCCCTTTAAGTTACCTCTTATGACAGGTAGGAATACACCAGGCCCATTCTATCCTCTAAACCCACAGTGGGATCAGTTAACTGGTCCCCCTGGTACGCAGACAGAGTGCATACTGGATTTTTTTCCCTTCTTGGCAACTACACTGTCTATACACAGAGCTTGCAGGCCAAGAGGGTCCGTCTCAAAATGGGCAAACAATTGTACCTGGTTCAGGAACTGTCTCAGCCACAGACCAACTGGGGAAGGCCTTTTGATCTGTCCCCAAAAGGTCATTCTTTCGCAGCCTGCCACACTATACATAATAATAATGCTTACTGTCAAATATAATTTTGAAATTTATAACCAAATAAAAAAAGAAAAAAGAAAAAAAAAAAAAAACATAAGTTTATTCCAGCAGCCACTTGAGTAAAAAACTATATAAATTTCAAGAGCATATGTGACACAAAAAGGTACAGGATCAAAGACCAGAACAAATATTTCCACTTGAGAGTCAACCAGGTAAAAAACACAAATTCTATTAATTCTAGTAGAACCCCTCATGACATGTCAATGAGAATTTGATGGCCCAATCACAAAAAAACCAATGTTCAGTAACATATTTATGCTGTGAAAGGCAGTAGTCCTTATGGTATCACCTACTCTATCTGCAGGAAACATAGCAGTTGGTGTGTGTGTGTGTGTGTGTGTGTCACATGTGCGTAATATTCAAAAGAGTGAGTGGCTGTCCATTACTTACCTCAGCTCAGTACCGCCGAAAGTCACAAAAAAAAAAAAAAAAAAAAAAAAAAAAAAAAAAAAATGAAAATTAACACAAGCTTTTGGAAAATTTTCTGACAGCTTGTGTCCAAGTTTGAGTGAGTGATGTGCAAACTATACATAAGTTTATTTTCATCTTTTTGTATGACTATTGGCAGTACTGAGGTAAGTACTGGCCAACCACTATCTCGTTTGAATGATATTTTCACATCTCACCGGAGAATTTCCGTTAGATAATCTTATTTCTATAAATAAATATAAATGTAATTTTGTCTTAGGCTACAATTTTTTAATTACCCACTAGAATCACAAATACTATTTTTCGATTAAGTTCTACCCTATTGCTGCCATATTTTTAACACTCTTTATAATATTTATCTGTTTGTCAGGAGGTAATGAGGTAAACCACTGTCAAATATGTAATGTACCTCTAAATTTTTTATCTGTTATGTAAATCAATGTATATCACTAAAATTTAGAATGTCTCCTGTTCAGAAGCACTTATCACCAGTTAGAGTCCACCTCCGTAGCTCAGCGGTAGTGTCACTGACTACCTCGCAGGAGACCCGGGTTCGATTCCCGGCAGGGGACTGGGTGATGTGTGTTACCCTAATCATCATCATGGGCACATAAGTCGCCCACACAGCGTCAAATAAAAAGACTTAACTAAGGTGGCAGCACAATCCTGTAAGGGATCTCCCAGCCAAGAAAGCCATATACTCATTTCCAGTTAGAATTTTGATGAAGTTTGGAACATACATTTTATTTCCAAGTTCTAATTCTTCATTTAGGATTTTATTTAAATTTTTTGCTCAATGTTTGTAGATTTAAATTTCCTCCAAAATGAACATGTAGCTTCATTTTTCATATCTATGAAGAGTGGAGACATTGCTGTTTATGTCTATTGCAGTGATGAATTTGTTGAAGTTGCATACTAAATGTATAAAGTTTTTTTATGTTCTTTACATCTTATAGTAAATTTTTGTCCTGTTTGTCCGATGTGGAACATAACACAAACACATTTACCTTTGTGTATGCCTGATTGATATTATTTTTTAGGTGTGGGTGCTTTGTGTATTATCTTGATCCTAGTTTATTCTCTGTGCAGAAGATAATTTTAATACTAGTATTAGAAAATGTCTTGCTTATTTTTGGTATACAATTCCAATTTATGGCAGGATTACAGATATTTCTTGCTTTTTTTCTACTTTTACTAATGTTATTTCCTCATTTTCGTTTGCACTTTTAGCCCTATTCTCTTACTCCTGTCCTGTAACCCAGAAGGTGTACACGATCAAGAGCAGAGCCACTTGCGATAGCACACACGTGATTTACCAACTGACATGCCTGCACTGTGAAGCCTTCTATGTGGGAATGACCAGCAACAAACTGTCCATTCTCATGAACGGTCACAGGCAGACAGTGTTTGTTGGTAATGAGAATCACCCTGTGGCTAAACACGTCTTGGTGCACGGCCAGCACATCTTGGCACAGTGTTACACCGTGCGGGTTATCTGGATACTTCCAACCAACACCAATCTTTCAGAATTCCGGAGATGGGAACTTACCCTTCAGCATATTCTCTCTTCCCGTTGCCCACCTGGCATCAACCTCCGCTAAATTCAAATCCCCACCCACCATATTTAACATCTTTGCCTCAGTTCTGTGGACAGAGCCTCTGCCTCAAGTGGTATCTCTGTCCAACTTCTTTGGTTTCTACAAATGTCTGCCTAGTTGTGTTTACGTGTGGATATCTCTCTCTCTCTCTCTCTCTCTCTCTCTCTCTCTCTCTCTCTCTCTCTCTGTGTGTGTGTGTGTGTGTGTGTGTGTGTGTGTGTGTGTGTGTATTTGTTTACCTTTCTTTTTTCCCCCTAAGGTAAGTCTTTCCTCTGCCGGGATTGGAATGGCTCCTTACCCACTCCCTTAAAACCCTCATCATTTCCTTTTCGGAGAGAAATATGGATTGGGAAGCGGACATTAACACAAAGGTTGTCATGGAACCACCAGCTGAGATGCAGGAGAAGGCTTGGCCTGCAAAGACAAAGGTTAATAGCCAAATACATGTCATTTGCTATGCTTAAATGCATGGAAGCACTCACATTAAGAAGGCAGACATCCAACTGTGCTAACAGAGCCTGTCCCTTCTGTGGCTCGTGGTCTGAGTAAAACCCTAAACGAGTGAAGTATCCCAAAAGGAGGATCGGAGAGGCAAGTTGGGTGACCAAGCCTGCAAGGTCGATGGAAGACACTATCTCATTGAGAGGAGGGGGGGGGGTAGGTATACAGAGCAGATGCTAATGTCCCATCTTGCTTGGATTCTCTTAGCCTCTGCCTCGAGATCCGTGCGAAGTGCCACTGAAGACAGTGGCGTGGACATAGAGGCCGACTCCACCAGACATCCTGTCATAGTCTCCATGGTTTTTGTAATAAACCTGGTAGACACAGAGTGTACAGATCCGCTGGACAGGAAATGAGGTTTCATATAGGGCTGGCAAATGGCAGTTGTAACTTGGCTAGGCGGTGGAAAAAAATGCTGCAAATCCACTGAAGTATGACTTTTTATTGGGGCAGAGAGACATGAAAGGACCAGGAGGCAATTTATTTTACAGCATTACTTGCCACCATGAGCTGGGATGTAGCCAGGTCGATTGCCATCAAATTTGATGGTTTGGTGAGATCTAGGTCCAGAGTGGATGTTAGATGCTCCATGTAATCTTCAGACTCAGAGGTGGACTCTCTCTCTCTCTCTCTCTCTCTCTCTCTCTCTCTCTCTCTCTCTCTCTCCCCCCTTATCCTTTATTTTCTTCTTCTTTTTAGAATGGCCTCAGCTTTTCTCGGGTTCCACAGACTGGGTCGGTTTCTCTGACTTGGTCTAATGGACTGTGAGAACCTAGAAGCCCGACGCTCAGTCGGTGGCACTTTCAGACACTGCAGTTGTCATTCTACTTCAGAGGTGGAGACCAATGTCCCCAATGGGTTGCTCTTCAAGGTGGTGGTATGGGAGTAACAAGAAATGGGGACCCCCAACCATCAAGGGGGCAGGTGATGGGTTGCCGCCCTGAGGGCCCTCAGTAAATGGTGCAATGGTAGGCAATGCTCTCCCCAAACAAAGCAGCCAAAATGTTGCAGCAAAGGAGGTCTTTAGCAGCATGGGATTTAGCCATTCATACTTCCATTTAGCATCAGTGTAAGTAAGATGGTTAAGAGTTTTTAACTCCATTATCCTTCTCTTTTTGACTCTGGTGCAGTTTGGTGAGCAAGAATGATGGTGTTGGCTACAGTTACCGGTAACACACACTGGAGGGGGAAATGTAAGGGGGCATCACATTGAATTGATGTCCAGAATCCCTGCATGTGGGGCTGGAAGTTAAGTGGGAAAACATTTGTCCAAACTCCCAGCACAGAAAGCACTGCAAAGGAAAAGGAATATTCAGCTTTACGTCACAACGATAAGCCATCAACTTGATCTTTTCTGATAAAATAATGCTAGTAAGCCCTGTGATTGGGCAGGGGATGCTATTTTGATAAGGACTGAGCCACTCGGCACCTTTGACAGTGCTGCCCATTCTCCATACTTATCTTCTACATAGTCGACAAAGAACTAGATTCTAGGGTGAATAGGGTTCTGCAAGCTCAGCTGCCCACTGTTCTTCCCATGGCATGGCAAAGAAAGGAAACAATTTGGGGTCATATTGCAATGCACTGTCATGAAATTTTCCCCACTTGGCGATGGCAGTTATATGTTCGCCTACATTGCCTTTTGCTCATTTCATTTTGTTCCCACAGGCAGCTAGGGAAGTATAGGTCCTTCCTTTCAAAGACTGTTGGTGCAACAGATCTCAGCTCAGGAAACCCGGTTTCATCAAGCCTGTACCCAGCAAATTAATGCTCAACCCCTGAGTGGGATGGTTATGTATAGTGAATTATGTTTGTGACTGTATGAAAGAGTGTGTGTGTGTGTGTGTGTGTGTGTGTGTGTGTGTGTGTGTGTGTTATTTAGGTGGATTGACTGGTTTGCTCACTTAAAGCTGCTTCAAAGTTTTGTATAAATGAAACTATCAAGTGCAACAAACACCAACATTGAAAATACAATAATAATAATAATAATAATAATAACTATAATAATGATACTTATACTAATAATAATTAATATAATAAAAATCAGTGATGCCACTGTGGGAGATATGAATTTATGAGTTGTGCAGTAAGGAAAAAAATTACAATTTTAAGTCTTGAACGCAATTGTGAACTACTTTTCTTCCACAGAATGGGTCTCAAGAAGCAAAATCATTATGAGCTTTGTTAGACACATATTTCTAGAAATTCTGTAGACTACACTATCTATTGTGCTATATAACGTATCAAAGGTATGACCCTATAAAACTTCCAGTACTTATGACTGACAGCAATATTGGTTTTCATAACATTTAATCTACTGTTTTTTAACGTAAGTGCCACTGAAATATCATTTTCCATTTTGTGGGTGTAAGTAACAGAATTTTAAATTTTTTGCCAGGTAACAACTTACTTTTTAAGAGAGTTTACCAAGACATGTAGAGAGGAGTGACTACACAATAATTTCAGTAAGGACCCATGTCTGGAAATGTTATGAGCACTTCATTATCAGTACCTGAAACAAATCCGTTCTACTGCCAGCTATCTGCTTTTCACATAGTCTCGGAGGAAAAAGGATTGAGTAAAAAGTAAATAGTAAACATCAGGGGAAAATCTAGTAAGGATATCATTACCTATTAGCGCTTGACAAGTAGACAAGATGTGTTTGACAACATCGAAGCTGAAGAAGTGCTCACAGCTTTTTTCCGATGCATGTTTACTCGACTCCTTTTTGTCCATGCTACCTCTTCCCAAGAGAGATTACAGTAGAGAAGAGATTTGTTTCACAGTACTGAAGATGAAGAAGTGTTCATAACAATATTAGTTAACTTTTCCAGGCATCGCTTCCTATTCAAAATATTAAAAGTACACACTCCTCTCTACAGGTCCTCAATGTTTTTTAATGTTTCTCTGAATCACACTTTAAGTTTATCCAATAATTTTGATGGAAAATGGTAACAGATTACATTTTGTTAACTAGCAAGCACTTACTATCTGAAATGAAAAGGATATAATGATTGCTTACCATCACTCACATCAACACAAGCCAATCCTCCCTCCCCTCACCCTCTTTCAAATCAATCCCAGGCATCAATTTAAACATTTAATTCAATATAACAATTAATACTTTATACAAAACAGGAAGATGGATTACCTGGAATTCTCTAACATCTTCGCCCATCATCTGCAGTCTGTCTCTGCCTGTTAACATGGCTCCTCTTCCTCTTCCCCTTCCTCTTCTTTTCCTCCCTCCATTCCAACTCCTCTTTCTTCGCTCTTTACGTTTTCTTTTCTGATATGGTGAATATTCATTATCTTCACAGCTCACATCGCTGTAGCTACCTTCGCCACTTGGCTCTTCTTCATTACTGTCATTTCCGTAAACTGTTTTGTCCAACTTCCCCCTCCTACCCCTCTGCCTGATTCCCTGTCTCGTACCTCTTCTTCCATGTCGTCCTGACAACAACCCATCTTCAACATTCTCATTCGTCATACTGTCTTCATTGTTCTCTCCCTCCTGAATGCTGGAAACTCTGTTACTAGCTCTTCTTCCTCTTTCTCTAGATTGTGGTAAATATTCTTCATCTTCAAATACATTGTCAATTGTGTTGCCTCCATCACTCTGGTCATCTTCATTGGTCAACATACTATCGTTACCTGCTGTCACTTTACATTTACTCGGTCTCCCTCTTCTTCTGCTACCTCTTCTTAAGCTAGTTTCTACCCCATCTTCTTTTGACAACAACTCAGCATCAAAGTTTGAAGAAATATTTTTACACTCCTTCTCATCGCCTTCTCTTGTAGTTTCTATATCACCTCCTCCATTGTCAAAGTTCTCATTGATTATGTTGTTTTCATGGCTCTTCCCATTTCGTTTACTAGAAATCTTATTGGTGCTAGCTCTTCTCACTGCCTTTTTTCTTATTGTGCTATGTTGAGAGGAATACACATCATCTTCAAAAGTATTGTCAATAGTGTCAACTTCTTTAGTCTGTCCATCTTCACTGTTGTGCACACTGGCATTATTGACCATAATTTCATCATCTCTTGTTTTACTTTCTTTTCCACTATCTCTTCTCTGGCGCAGCATGACTGTATCTTCATTTTCTTTCAAAAATGACTCTTCAATTTCTGAACTGATAATTTTGCATCCATTGTCCTGATCACCTTCTCTTGTAGTTACAGTATTACTTCCTTCATAGTCAACACTCACATTTGTTATATGTTTATTATGGGTATTTTGTATGCTGGGAGTATTGCTGGTGCTAGCTCTCCTCGCTTCTCTTTTTATTTTTTTTCTACACCGTGGGGAATATTTTTCGTCTTCCAAGGTATAATTATTTGTGTTGCCTTCATTACTCTGGCCATCTTCACTGCTGAACATAGAGTCATTACAAACCATTACTTTAACACATCTTGTTTTGCATCTTTTATCACTACCTCTTCCTAGACTTGTCATGACACTCTCTTTATTATCTTTCAAAAATGACTCATCTTCAAAGTTTGAATGAATGATATTGCCCTCATTTTTCTCCTCACATTCTCTGGTTGCAGCTTTATCATTTTCTTCAGACTCATTTAGACCTGCAATGGCTGCACATGAGGTTGATTTGATGTCTGTATTGATATAGTGAGGCAAATTATTGGAATTTGAACTGTTGTCCTCTTTCTTCTTTCCACAATGATTTTCATCTGCCACTGTACTTTCTGTAGGTTGAGATTTTAAACCTGAGCTAACTATCTTTCTTTTTACAAGTGCCACGGTTCCAGTGCACTTATTGCAATTACTTGCAACATCCGAGTCTGCGATGACATTCGCTTCACTTTTTGTAACAAGTTCAGTTTCCACTAGGGCAGGGTGAGCTGTAGTTTTATCAAGTAGCATGCAACAACCCTCTAGCTCTTGGGTGCAGGTGTCTCTTCCTCTTCCTCTTCCTCTCCCCCTGCCTCTGCCTCTAGGTTTTCGGCTGCCTCTTCCCGTCAGCCCTTCCTTTCCTCTCCCTTGGCCACAAGGACTAGGGCCCTCTTCTTGTTTTACTGTCTCTTCCTTCACTGTTCCTCTACCCCTGCCTCTGCCTCTACCTCTACCTCTACCGATAACTGGGGAACAAAACCCTGAAGCTTGATCTAATTTGTGAACAGTGTGTAGAGTTCCTTTATGCCGTGTGTTGTAAACACATTTTGCAGTGGACAATTCTGACCTTCCTGGATAGTCAGTAGTTTGTGTAGGAGAATGAAACAACTTCTTTTTCTCCAATGGTATTTCAGCACAGTTTTCAGATGTATGCAACTCCTGTTGACTGTTTTTTCTCTTTTTGCGGTGAACCTGAACTTGTTCGGCACAAACTGATTCAGTAGCATTCATACTCTTAATTCCCTCTACACCAACTGTGTCATTACGGTTCTCACTTACTTGATTATTATTTGACTTCATCACTTCTGATGCTCCAACACTGTTATTTTCAAACAGTTCACCATTCTGAGAATTAACTTTCGATACATTTACATCCTTTGTATTTCTATAATCTGCATATTTGTCGCATTGAGATATATCACCATCATTGTCGGAAATAGGGGTTTTCAAACTAGCTGATATGTCTTGTGTGTTCTCATACTTGCTGGATGCAGACATTACTTGAGAATCTGATACAATAGATGAGAGCTGTTGCTTCCTTTTTGTATCATCGCAAGAATTCTCCATGGAAGCATTGTCTTTGTAATTTTCATTTGGCTTAGATTGGCATGGTGCTATCTCTGCTGTTGCTTTAACACTACTAGGCATGGCAATTTTGTCACTGTCAAATTCTAAAATTTGGATCTTTGAATTACTATTGTCTGTATTTTTAGACTCACTATTTTTCCTTTTCCTGCAAATCTTAGATGTTGAAAGAGGAGACGTGGTATTTTTAGAAACATCACACAATGTTTCAGAGTTTGAATTTTCATCGACCTGAAGTAGACTTGCATCACATTCTTCAGTTTCAGCAGATAAAGTGGTATTGCTGCAGTTCTGTGAAAATTCTGCAAAGAGAAACATCAGGTCAAAATTGAAATATGTAGCCAGCACATCAAACTAAAAGGTGGTATATCAAACAAAAAGGGTGATGCATGTTACAAGTAAAATAATACATAAACATTAAAATATAAGAATATATAACATAATATGGGGAGAGTAGCATCAAATTTGAACTTTGGTTAAAAAAAATTAATTTTTGTTTGTAAAGATTAAACAAAAAAATACTACCCTAAACTAAGGCCTGTAATTCTTTTGTGCCACGGTGGAGTAGCCGAGCGGTTTAAAGCGTCACACTGCGGAGCGCGCGGTTGCTCACCGAGGAGGTTCGAGTCCTCCCTGGGGCATGGGTGTGTGTGTTGTCCTCAAGTTAGTTTACCTAGGTTTAAGTAGTTTGTAAGCTACGGACTGATGACCACGCAATTTGGTCCGATAGATTTACAACCAAACATTTCTAATTTTTGTAACCTTATGATAATAATAATAAAATTATTTTCTTTCAATAAATTAAAAACAAATTAGACAGATAGGGGTGAATAGAAACAGTGTTTAAAAACTATCATTGTTTCTCTTAGAAGCAGAGAGAGAATGATTATAAAAATGAAATATTTTTCTATTTGAAAAAATAGACAAACATTTATTTCACAAGGTAATGGTTTATTAATTGTAAAACTAAGTAAAATATATAAGACTTTGTGTGACATGGTTAATCTATTCAAACTTGTCATGAACAAACATAACAACTGTTTTTTACCATGACCTTAGTCCTAAATGACTGATTAATTATTACATCAGACATATCATCCTCAAAACATAGCAAGTGCTTGAAACAAGCACTTGAATTTAGAAATGGTATGTATGACGACGGAGATTTTTAGATTCATTCACAGAATTAGTGGATTCTTCAAGATTGTTCTTATCCTGATTTTCATTTAACGGTATTCCAGTATGATAGACGTGCGCATAATAGTTCGCAATCCGGAGCGCTCACTTTAATTTGCGGCTCTGTCGCGAACTAGTTCGTTCTTTTAGTTCGTCTGCTCCCAGTGACAGCTGAGAGGCGTGGTCTGCACATGCAGGTGGAGGGAGAAGTTCCCTCTCAGGGAGCCCTAGCTGCTTCATGTGCTTGGTGCTTGAGCCGCTAATAATATCATGCAAACCAAAAGAATCAGTTTATGGATAATTTCTTGCGTTTAAGTTTAGAGTTATCTCTATATCTCAGCATTATGGAATTTATTAGTCAGATATTGCAGAGTGCAGAATACTTCAAAACAGAAATTTTGTAGCACTAAACTACGTAATCTAGCAGTCAGACACTCACCTTGAAATGGCTCTCATCAACAGAAGGCAAACACGTGATTTTTAATTCTGCTGCGTGCCCTCTTGCTATTGCCCATCGGTCTTCAGAAAAGAATCCAACGAACTAAGTAGCGAGATACATTTGGCATAATAGTTCGCGAACGACTGCACATATTTTAGTTCGCGACCGATCGATCGCGCATATTTTAGTTCGCAACCGGTAGCTCTCCTTTTAGTTCGCAGCTCAGCCGTTACGTAGGTCGTTCTTTTCAATTCATCCGCTCTTTTTGGCTTTTGCTACCGCTAATAAAAGAGCTATTTCTTTTGTTATGAAAGCTTTTTTATATAACAATCAGTGTTGCCCAAGCGTGTGCCATTACCCGTATTTTTGGGCAATTAGACATAAAATACTTATACAAATAAACCAGTTATTTACCTGAATGGGTGATATAATGGTATTTTCTAGTTTGCATATGGAGTACTCATAGTATTTTATTTTTAAACTGGATTTCTTTATTTATTTAATAGGTAATTGAAGGAACATTACCTACAAAATATGTTAATGTGTCTATTTTCGCGGGGGGAAAAATCTTTTATAAATGACTTTTTAATTTTTATAAAGTTTTGGAAGTGATCAACAAAAAATATTACTACTATGGTACAGGTCAAGTATTATATGGCACAAAGAATATAACTATAACATTAACAAAGGAAACTTTTCTAATTTGTTGCTTAACAATTAGACACACAAAAAATAATCATGAGCCCTGAGTGAGACAGTATTTATTCAATTTTTGTGCTTAATATCATCATTCTTTAAATAGTCATTCATTCTTCTAATTATCAAGTTACATATCACAAAAATTTACATATTATTATGTAAAAATATTAATTCTGAAACTTTGTTCATTGGGGACTTTGTGCAAACACGTGCTGAGGGAAGTCATTAGTCAATGCACCCTCTCAACCAAGTTCCCACGTGCAAGAACACATTTTTGTCTTCGGTACTGGGCAAGTCCAATCGTTTGTTTTGGAGGGGCGGCCACCTCAGTAGCATCGAAAGTTAAGCCAGTCTGGTCAACCTCACACTTATTACAGAAATTGATTTTGTATTAACAAATGAAATAGAAGAAATTTTTGATCTTCATGCTAGCGATATTGATGATGTTGGGTTTCGACCTTTGCATTCTGATGACAGGCAGTAAACTACAGTTTTGTAGCTAATTAATTCTAATTTCAGCTCAAAATGACAGTAACTGGCAGAAGGGAATCACACGATTCTGCATGCTCTCGCGTCTTCTCGCTTTCCCCCGTCAGTCTTCGGAAAAGGAGCGGACAAACTAAGAGGCAAGGGATCTGCGAAATAGTTCGTGTAGTTCGCCTGTGGGAGCGCTCTTCTGAACTAGTTCATTCACGAACTACGCAAGACTGAAGTATGAGCACTTGCCATTAGGCAAAGATTTAAAACATCCATGCAGTATGGACATAGAGATGCTGAGAATGCTGTTTACATTTATGAAAGTTAAAGTTTTTATCTTCCAATCTTGGTTAACTACACAGTCCACAATTGTGGCATATTGTAGAAATATTGGTGACAAGTAAGGAAATCATGATATAATTGAAAATAAGCATTCAAATATAAGGGGTGGGAGCAAGCAAGGGATAGTGACCTAACCACTTGTTTTGAAATTATATGAGATATTCGAAAATAAACAGCCAAATATTTTTGACTATTGAACAGTGTAAATATCATTGCTACTCATTTCACTTATCAGTAATTTAATTGCTTCCCATAGGATTGTCTCTCACCATATTCTCGGAAATATTCTGTCTCAAACAATATTCTTAGAAATTTCAACATATCTGGAACACTGATTACATACTTGTGAGAAGGAAGAAAAGAAATGTCATTGCTAGTCATTTCACTTGCAGCAATTTCATTCTCCATTTTTCTATCAGACAGATTGATGTAACTCATTTCTGAGGCAGCACACACTTACAAATAACACTGAGCACTGGATAACATACTAGTGTCGTAAAAAGAGGGTGTCAAATGCCAAATGGTCCCTCACCTATCATGGCATTCATTTATATAATTTAAAAGGTGCTTTTCTATCACACATTAAAATCTCTGGCTTCAATAATAATAATATTAATTGTATGCCTGTGTACAGTTGATATTCTCCCATCAGGCACCTCCCCAGGTGGCAGAAAGGTCAATGTTCTTCAGATATGGAGAGTACCACCAGAATGGACCGAAACTATCAACCATAATCCACTGTTGCCTGTTTGGTACCCAGCAGTTAGCGGTCAGTGTCTGTTCGCCTAGATGGTGCGGCTGCAGCAACTTTCTTGATCTCGACTATCAAATTGGAAAGACCACCACCAAACTACTTTTCAACTTGAAAACCAAACATGATAACACAAGGAATGAATCCACTACCCCAGGCACCAGTTGCATGGCTGGCTTTACCTGCTCATTAGATTCCAGGGGACCAGGACCATCATGTTATGCCTAAGGTTGAGAACCAGAAGGCATCAAACTTATTACGAACAAAACACAAACACTTCATTGGTACACTTAATACTAACACACAGTGCAAATTGGGCAAGGTTAAACAACTTACAGACACGCTGCAAAAATTCCAGATCAAAACCCTTGCAATCCAGGAAATGCGGTTTACGGATGAAAACCATTAGTTAAAAATATGAGAGACTCTGTCACTGACTTACAATCCACTGCAGAACGCATTTCAACGCTCTCCGTCAAATCGGCCAACAAAGCATATACCTATATCAATGCACACGCATCCATAAATGATATTATTATAATAAGAATCCAATGAAAGTGAATTACTTCTGGAATGACCTGGAGGAGATAAAAAACAAAAGTGCCACACACCATGTAATAATTGTATTAAGCAACTAACACACAATTAGGCAAAGGGGGAAAAAAAAGAAGAAAAATAGGGGAAAATCACAGAAATCTGTACAGCTCACAAGAGAACTAAAAGGAATGGGGAAAGATTGCTGAACTTTTGTTAAAAGTTAGGCCTTGGAATTATGTCAACACAATTCGAGAAACCGACAAGAAACTGTACAGTTGCAAGTCTCGAACACAATGGTGTATGAATTCCAAATAGAACATGTGGCGTTTTCCACAACACAGCAGAAATTCTGAATGTGAAAACAAGATTTTTTGAATCATCATCTACAGATGAAGACCAGGTTACAAGCCAATTCCAAAAAAAGCCAAAGTAAACAAAATGCTGAGTCCAGACCTTGAATACATAAAACTCAACAAGGAAAACATCTTTCAGGAAATTAGTCAAACAAACACCACAAACTGGATAGGACGGACAGAACTTGCGGATGTCCTCAAATCTGCAATGTAATTAGGTCAACCTCCAAGAAGGAGAAAAAACAGTGGTGGTATATAATATGTGACCAAGCAATTCACAAAATGACCAATGCCTGGAAAAACTTAAATACTAACAAAACATCAGAAAAATGGCAACAATTTCTAGAGCATCAAAAATAATTTGGAGGGAAAAAAGAAACTATGACAAACGGTGACTACATGAGACAGAACAAGTCTTCAAGAAGAGTAACACCGGGTATTTCTATAAGACTTTTGAAGAACACCTTGCAGGATACCACCCACCCAAACTGCTTCATAAAACTAGATGGCTTGCTAGAAACTACCAAGAAGAGTAACTGCCAAATCCTGACTGTCTATTTCAACAAACTTCTCAGCTGTGAAATAGAAGAAATTAACAAAACAATAGAACCCCAGAAGAAAATGGAATTATTGCAAAACTCTGGAAACTAAATGTGAAGAATTAACAGGAAAAATCCAGAAAATTATATTAGACATTTGGCAAATGGAACAGATCCCTTCTGAATGGAAATGCACACTCAGACACCCACTTCACAAAAAAGGGGATAAAATAGAACCAAATAATTACAGGGGTATTTCACTCATGGTGGTCACACATAAAATCAAAAGTTCTCATGAATAGACTAGAAGAACAAGCTGACACACAAATAAGAGAATACCAGGATGGTATTCACAAGAGATAATCCCATACAGAACAGATTTGGAATTTGAAACTGATTCTCTAGATGAGGAATACTAGAAACACAGTAATCATTTTTGTAGAGTTTAAAAAGGCCCACGACTACAGACAGTGTGGTGGTCTACAACACTCTAGAAGAATTTAGCATCAACAGAAAGACAAGATCAATTATTCGGCAAATGCTGACTGAGTGTCTCCAAGGTTAAATTAATGGGGGTTATCTCTGTTCCATTTGAAATCCAAACTTGAATAGAACAGGAAGACCGACTTTCACCATTGTTCTTTAATACCATTCTCACAATAATTATCAGAACATGGGAAAAAGAAGTGAAAGGAATATTGGCATTAAGAAAGATAGCAGATTCCATTTTAAATGTTTAGTTTTTGCAAATGACCTTTCAGAAAAAGAGCCCATTAAAGCTAAAGAAAAGTTCCACTGAATTCCACAAAGAACTGGTCTGTGTACTTCGTATGAGTAAACTCAATACATAGCGTGCCATAAGACAAACCTGCCTATTGTGACAACACATGGGAAAACTGCCATATTTAAACTGAAATAAATAAGCTAAAACCAGTTCTGGGAGAAATCATCTAACCATCAGAGATTAACGTATAGGTCAACAAACAAAGAATAAGAAAACTAAATACAAACTCATGTGGAACTATTACAAAAAAAGTCTATTTACACTAACACAAAATTGAGACACTATGACACTGTCACATGTCTTGACGCACTACATGCAGTTGAAACAACACAAATCAGCGAGTAAACTAAAATGAAAGTAATAGAGAAACAAGAAAGGAAGATTCTCAGGAAAATATTAGGATCTGAAAGAGATACCAACATCAGAAATATATAAACACACTGGAAAGATTGTGGATACAATAGGGAAAACAAAAACGCAGTTCTACAGCCATATTCACAGGATGAATGAAAATATAATTTCAGAGCGAATTCATAAAGTAATCTACTCACGCAGGGGAAGAACAAATGGATAATAGAAGTTGAAGAGGACCTGAGACAAGAAAATATAACAATAAATGATGCAAATAATAGAAAAGAATTCATGAACATTATAAAGAAAACATACAAATACAGAAGAGACCAGGATGAAAATAAACAGAAGAGCAAACTAAACAGCACAGTGAGCACATGAAGAAAATTTGAAACAGAGAAAACAAACCCAATCATCATAAAGGGATTCAAGTTCAAACGCTATCTTTACATAGGAGTAATTGATGATGATGATGCTAATGATAATAACAACAACAATATTAAAAAAATAACTGTATTTTAACATTGAAGAGATACCAACTTTTGCCCTGCATGCTAGTCATGTGTTACGCCAGATATGACACCCAAAAAATAAAAATGTTTCGTGAATAAAACATTCTTGGGTTTCAAGGCGCATTTACTGTCCACAAGCTTTTGGCAGAGATCTCCGCTGCCATTTTCAAGTGGTTACCTGTCCTATCGATGCCGCTGCCATGCTTATATAACTGCGCTGGTGCCAGTGATGTCACTGGTACTCTGTTGTTGGTCATATTTGGTATATTTTGGTAGCAAGCCTGTCAACCCACTTCAATTCCTCCAGTGACAGGTTCCCAGGCCGTACTAAGCTGCCATCTATCATCTGTTTTGAGAGTGCTGTCAGATATTTTGATCTCTATTGTCTAGTGTATTACGCTATCACAGAAGGTGTTGATCAGTTTAATAATAGACAGCTCATCAAACTCAATTCAATGTCCATGTTCAAATGTTTGTAAATCTATGGAACTTAATTGCTTTAATAATAATATGTAGTAGGGAACAACTCACTGTAAAGACAAACATTGAGCCGCTGACAGACACAAATAAAAGACACACAAATACACACACAATTTTAAATTTTCAGCTGCAGCCTTCCTCAGAAAGAGAACACTCATCCATATAATCACTCAGGTACACTCATCCACACACGTCAGCCATCTCTGCCCACCCAACACAGTTCGACTACATGGCAAGCGGAAGGGTTGGGAGGGGGGGAGGGGGTGTATGAGTGTGCCTGAGTGATTGTGTGGATAAGTGTTCTCTTTCCGAGGAAGGCTGCGACCGAAAATTTAGAATTGTGACTGTGTTTGTTTGTCTTTATTTGTGTCTGTCGGTGGCTCAACATTCGTCAACATTCCCTATCTACATATCATTATTATTATTAACATTCCTTACTGGACCTTTCATTGGACTTAATTACTTTGGTCATCAGTCCATGTTCCAGAGCATATTCTGCTATAGGTGACAGTTCAGAACAGTGTAAACAAAAACACCTTTCATGCTATATGCTGTTTATAGTCTGGTGGAAGTGCGCCTCGATTGCACAGTGGTAGAGTGCCAGCCTACAAATCCAAAGGTCCCGGGTTCGATCCCCGCCAGGTCCTACGATTTTTATCTGTCACTTTCCACTTCTTTCACCTCTGGCAGTATTGCTCATGTGAAAAATACCGAGTAGCACCGTGGTTCGGAACCCACGTAAAACTGTAGGTCCCCCTATAACTGGCTGGGTAAGTCAGTTCGAAGGTCGGAGGAAGGCAATGGCATACCACCTCCAAAGAGGACCATGCCTAGTAAAGCACTGTGGTGTTAAAACCAATCTTCGGATTGTTGACTGCTTTACCTTTAGTCTGGTGGAATAAAATTGACAACACTTGCACAGAATCTTGTATATGTCTTGTGTGGGAAGGCCTACAATGTCTTTCACAGGATTTATTATTTGCCACATCTTTGCTGGAGGCCTGGAGATTATGTCAATGTTTCCTCTCATCAACAACCAGATAATCTTTCCCATTGTTGAGTGACAAATTGGTAAATATGCAGTCTTCTTGATGTCTTCTTTGGTGTTGTTCTGCCTTCATGTTTTGTATGAAATAAATGTAAATGCCACTGCAGATGCAGAAATGTGACATGAACAGCCAAAATGTACGCCTACTACGTGATAAACTTCTTTCCTTTCATCATGTCAGAGGATGTCGGCAAGAAATATATCCATAAAGGTTTGATATAATAATGGAAAGTCCAGGTTGGAATTAATAATATAATGAGGACAGTTTACAACTGAACTATTTTCTGAAGAAGGCCATGGCCGATAACTGAATGTGTTGTATGTGTGTGTCTTTTGTATGTGCCTGTCGCAGCTCGTCGCCACGTCTTTGCGGTGAGTTGTAAACTGTCCTCACTATATTATTAATTCCACAAACGTTTGAAATTACATGTCAATTTTGTTGCAAATCACTGACTGTAATCATTATCAGATACTACTTTTAAGTAAAGGAGGAACAAAGTTGGAACATGCAAATGTCATCAGTTTCGAGGAAATACTTTTTTTAACATGTTAAACGTAACAAAAGATTTCAGCCCTTAGTAAGAAGAGTATGATACCTTGTTAAATTTTTGGTAATAACTATGTGTGATATTGACTTTGGAATAATTTAGAACCATGAGCAAATACAAATGTTGAAGGCAAACACCAAAAAGTTGATTTTATATTGAAGATAAATTAGAATATATTAAGTAGAGCATGAACATATAGAATTTACTTTTTCAGATGACTAACAGTGATCTGAAAAAGAAATTTTAGAGCACAGAGGAAGGAAAAAATAAAATTTAAGAAAGAAGAGAATTTGTAGGTGGTCACTAGTTCCATAGAAAGTTTTCTTTAAACCGGTGAGTTGCCCTATAAATTTAATAGATTAGACTCTACTGAATATTTATGTCTCCTGCCTCCGTTTGTTTTTATTTTGAGGTAGTATTGAGTTAAGCATGGATGTGCACTTTATTCACTTAATAATTTTCCTGGCACAAAAAAAAAAAGAAAAAAAAAGAAACATACATTCACGCAACCACTCAGACAACTACAATTACAACTACACACACACACACACACACACACACACACACACACACACACACACACACACACACAACTATCATGTCTGGCCACTACAGCAACATAAGCTAGACTGTGAGTGAGGTGGAAAGTGTAGGGGGAAGGGTGCTGGGTAAAGATGGGGATGGAAAGTTCCACATTGCGTGATGGATTTTAAAGCAGGGTGGCCACCAAATCTTCATTTTCAAATTCAAGGTTTTTTCCAGGTTTTCCAGGTTAAAAATAATTATTTTCCCGGTTTTCACGAGACTTAACTTTGCTCAAAGCGTTTAGCAACAATATACCGTAAAGAAACACGTCATCGAAGTTGAACCACGTTGTAATATACACCAAGCAGTGGCGAATCAAGGATTTGTGTTGGGAAGGGTGGGGGGGGGGGGGCAGAGCTCATAAAAATTGTGGCATTGTACCTCAAACTGATCTAAAGGAACCAGCTCATATTATGAGGTTTTCTTCATGGTTTTGAGGGATCTGCAGCTCCATAGACCCCCCTCCTCCCGCCCCAGATCCGACACTGACAATGTATAGTACAGGGTGTACATTTTAAGTTGACAAACCAGAATAACTAAAAATCAGCCAGACCATACATGATGTGGGCCTTACAATCCGAATCTGCAATAAAAAAATCGAGGTTTCCATTTAAAATTTTACACTTGAAACTCCTCCCCCCCCCCCCCCAGACACACACACACACACACACACACACACACACACACACACACACACACACACACACACACACAAACGGTGGAAACGGTTCAGGTTGAGTATTATTTCCTAAGCCTCTACATGCTGGTGAAAACCATTTTTTAATATCTACTTTTTTTCGAGTTATTCCGGTTCGTCAACTTAAATTTTACACCCTGTATAATGAGACTAAGTTCAGTTCAAGTAGTTGGAGGATACTGTACGTTTTAATGTGAATTGCATTCGTTTATGCAACATAGCCCGTTCATTTACACTAGACTTCCTGATACATAAACCCAGATAGCGCTGACGTCCTTCCAGAAGGACGAGAACGGAAGCTTACTTGTTTACTCTTGTCTGCAAGAATTCGTGTACAGTGTCATATTTTATTTCTTTGAATCGTCTGCTCCCATTGCAAATCAATTTTAGCTTGTATTGTCGATTGCAAAGTGGTTGGATACAGCTGCAAAGTTGAGGTTCATACAGAAGATACTGAAGGCTTCCTCGTAGTTGGGTTTAATTTCTTGAATTTTCTTAAATTTTTGAGACATTTATATGTATATATTTAATCTTAAATGTTGTTTTAATAATAATGATTCATCAGATTAAAATTATAAAACATTCATTTTGATGTCACTCCAGAAAGAAGGTCAGTATACCCAAACTAATGGTGTGATTATGAAAAAAATCACTTATAACGATCTTGTGCAGTCATATGAAGATAATTAATAGCGCCTGAGAAAAAAATTGAACCAAAAATAATTGCGCTTTATCTGGATTAAAATACAGTCACATCTCGTGAACTAGTGATCGAGAACTCAATGTATATGATTTACTTTACCTTCAGGATATGAACAACCTTTTCACCTCTTTCAAATTTTCATTTAGATTGTTTCCAATTATGGTTTTCAGTTTCCAGAGCCCATACAGTCAAATACGTTTTGCCCAGGAAAACTCCAGCTAAAAGATCAATGAATTTTAATGATCCAGCATGCTTAATAATGCACAATGTAGTGGGCGAGTTCTTGAACTTCGAGGAGATGAAATCGAGAATGCAAAAACATATCTGGAGCAACAGCTGTGTGGTTTTTGCATTCAAGTGTCATCTGGTAAAATAACACTCAACAGCAGATTTTAATGAAAACATTTTGTTTTAATGAATTTGTTTCATTTTTTAAATTCTTGTAGTACTAAACGGACAGTGAAATATATATTGTGGAAAGCAACAGATTTCGTTTGTTTACGGAAAGTTTATGTTTCTTGCTTCTTGCGTGGCTGTTCAAAGCACTCTTCCCAGTGAAGAAATATTTATCTTTGCGTTGCACCAAGAGCATAATGCATTCGTTTGTGATTTGGGATCGCATGTAACCCACGGATACACTGTCTCGCATGAGCTCTGATATCGAGTTATACTCTGTTTGACATGACGGACAAACACTTCACTCTAAAACACGTTGAATTACTTCATCTGTGAGGGCACAGATAAGGTCGATTCACACTTGGATTCACTCTATTGTTCTCTGTAACGATTGTTTCACTCTGTTCCATCTCAGAAAGATGTAGATGGCGTTAGTGTCGAAATATATTTAACGATATTTTGAATGTATTGTTATAAGACAGCTGTTAAAGCAATAAATTACAACTAAAAGAAATTGCATTTTCGCAAAAGTCGAGTACCGTATTACAGTGTTATACTTACGTCTTTTTGGAGGACAATTAGCATGTCAAAAAGTCGCAATCAACAATGTTAGAACTGTATTTCATACGGGCCCGGCAAGTGCTCACTAGGTGGCATTGCTTTTTTGAAAACCCATTAACATATAACGAGGGGAATAATCTTTTGTGTTGACCATAAAATAAATAACTAATGCTGTTCCTGTTCTATGGTTGACTGGTTCTCGATGTACCCTTATCCGCTAAGGAAAGTAATTATCCTTGTAACTGTTACCGCGACTCCTCATTGGCGCTAGCCGGGCCCGCATGAAAAACACTTCAGCCATCAACAATACGTACATCATGACTGTGTTTACCAATGTTACGTCAGTCACACGAACCGTCTATAATTATTACTAACGAACACAACGCCGACTTCTGAAAATCTTGGGGTATGCGCAGTGGCGTACCCAGGTATTTCTAAAGAAAAAAATAAATACAAAGCAAAGCCAAAAACTTATACAAAACATACACACTATCGATTCCATATCACCATCACCATCACGATTACAAGTCGAAAATCTTTTGTATTTCACTATATACTTATCTATTTTAACGATTTTCACACGCAAGACATTAACCCTTTTAACCCCAAATTTTATTTATGAACAAAAATATTTCTTTGCATATATCTATAATTAATGATTGGATTAATGTATATTTGACAGATTACTTTTAGTTTTTGGATGGAAATTTGGGATAACTACTGATGACACCAGTGTGCAGGATATGTTTCCTTTATCGTAACTAACAACATTTTCAAACGGTTGACTACCAATTTAGACATTGGACAATTATTTAATAATAAAGTTTTTAAATTATTTTGTTTCCTTTACCTTGATACAATTATTTGAAAGTATTGTTGCATTTACTCTAACTTAGACATCAAGCAACGATATATATTTTGACAATGCTTTGTAGCCTAACGATTTTTATTTCTTCGAGGTAATGGTAGATAATCTCGTCACAATGAATTATTGGAAGCTCTGCAATGTTATTTACAATCTTTGAACAAATGGTTGTGGCTAGACGGACAGATAGAGATGAGGGGAGGGAAAGGGTTAAGACGTAATTCCTTGCACAGGTGACACAGGTCAAAAAGAGTAGAAACTAAGGTCCGACTACTACGTTGACAAACTGTTGAAGCCTGAAAATTCAAATTCAGAAAAAAAAAAAAAAATCTATCACTAGCTGTTTCGTTTCGAGAATTTTGTAGAGCTGCCAATTAGAACACAAAGACCTTCGCAAGTTGTTATGAGGACAGTCTATTTACAGAATGTTTTAGCTAGAAGGTATAGGGCAGTCTTCGCAGCAAGTATGTCGGCTCACTGGTAACGTATGTGGTTGTCAAAAGGTTATCTCAAAAGATACCGGGAATTAAATTCGTAGTGCAAACATTTTCAATGTATCGTACCAAACCCACTTCATTTCTAGTTATTTAATACAATTAAAGGTTGCCGCATTCAGTTTACAACATTGACTTAACAAGCGAAATTCCATTCATATTCGGACTATTTAGAAAACTATCACTTCACTCTCATGTGAACGTGGATTTTAATGCCTACGAATTCAATTACCTGTTTAAAATAATTATTTAGAGTGGTGTCTTACAAAAGCCAATCGACCATCAATGGGATGAGAGATTAGAAATTAATTACAGTTAAGAAATATAAGGTACAGAAAAAATGATACCAAAATTTTCAGTGGAGTATGCCTAGCATACCCACTCAGATTTCGGGATATGTTTGAGCGACCGAGAATACCCGTAGTCGGCGCCTACGCTAACGAATCATCACAATACCAACTTTTACGGAGTTAAAATTAACAAAATGCTTCCGTGAATAGATTTTTCAACACTGAATCAGACAAACGAGATCTGTGTTGATGAGTATCACTGAGGGGGGGGGGGTCAATTACGAAAATTGCTAAAATTTAGTACAAATAAATATCGCCTTTCATTCTAGTTGCGATTTCGTAGTCGCGCCTAACGATAACATCGCGTCTCTTCGACGTACTTCGCGAGGAATTGAGTCGCGTGGTTGAACAACACTTCGAGATAAATACAGAAATAGATAACGGAATACGTAACCTATAATTATAAAACTTTTTAAACAGCCCAAAAATATATTTGAAAATGTTTTTGTACACAAAAATGAAGCGCTGAATATTATTTAACCCGCGGGGACTAGCGATCGGAACATTTTGCTCAGCGTAATTTTAAAACGACTGGCATTACGTTACTTTTAAATATTAAACTTAGAGGTTTGTTCTTACGAAAACTACAGGTATTACTTATTCACACTTATTAAGTACATTTAGAACTGGTCGTGTAATCTGAGCAACAGGCTATACACGCGAACGATCGCTTAACTCTTAAGGCCATGATATCTTATGGGTTAAAAATCCCGGTTTCTGGCTGAAATTCAAGGTTTTTTCCCGGTTTTCCCCGGTTTTTTCAAATTCAAGGCTTTTTCCCGGTTTCAAGGTTCGGTGGCCACCCTGTAAAGGCTCTGATAGGTGGGAATTCAAATTGCAGCAATGAATACAGTGAAGGGGAGGGGCAGGAAAGGATAAATGGGAGGTGTAGAGGGGTGCAGGGAGGGAGTCGGAAGGGGGGGGGGGAGATTTGGAATGAAATTATAAAAATAATAAGGAAAAATAAAAATACGAAAAATAAATTTAGGAGAAAATGAAAAATAAAGTTAGGAGAAAAAAAGGGGAAAAATAAAGTTAGGAAAAAAATGAAAAACAAAATAAAATTATGGAAAAAATTAAAAACAAAATAAAGTTAAGAAAAATAGGAAAAAATAAAAAAATTAGGAAAAATAAAAAGTAATAAATTAAGGCGATACTCTAAGTGGTGATACACAGTTTTAACAAAGATATGAGATACTGGATAATGGGTGGGGTAGGAAGGGGGGGGATGTTAGGCATAGGGTTCAGGGATTGGATCTGGTGTTGTTGTGTAGTTTCGAGTGTTCAGATGCTGGCAGTGTCCAGAGCAAACAGAATAGTATAGAGTGATGGGATTACTTTTTCGTGCCAACCGTGATGTAAATAATTAATGATGCTTCTGTTCTATGCTTGACAGGTTCTCAATGTGCCCTTGTCCGCTCAATTAAGTAATAGTAATCGTCACCGGAAAAATTCATAACAAAACATTCGGAAAAAGAACACTGCTGCCATACTTCACATGCAGGGGCTGTAGCCAACATCTGAACACAAAACACCATACCATGACATGGACTGTAAATTAATCCCACTACTCTCTCTCTCTCTCTCTCTCTCTCTCTCTCTCTCTCTCTCTCCTGCGAGCTCTTCAAGTGTTTTATACAATATGTGGTTATCTCAGGGTTTTTACTGTTCAATTATCATTCTTTTTATGTGGTTATTAAAAAAATTGGGACAAATATGATTTTTGCTATTCACCTTTAATGTGCTGTTGTCACAAAACAGCTAACTGCAAGTTATAAAACCAAAATATTAATATAGTAATAAGGACAGTTTACAACTCAACGCAAAGATGTGGCGACGAGCTGCAACAGGCACATACAAAAGACACACACATAGAACACTTTCAGCTATTGGCCATGGCCTTCTTCAGAAAATAGAACATTCACGCAATCACAAAACACAGTCTCACAAGTGGCACCTCCAGCTGCCGCACTTCAAAGTGTGTCAGCCGAAGGTGATGGTTGTATGACTGTGTTGTGTGGCTCCGTGATTCCGTCAATGTTCTATTTTCTGAAGAAGGCCATGGCCATTAGCTGAAAGTGTTCTATGTGTGTGTCTTTTGTATGTGCCTATCACATCTCTTCGCCATGTCTTTGTGGTGAGATGTAAACTGTACGTATTACTATATTATTAATTCCAACTGGACTTTCCATTACTAAAACCAAAATATTGATATACGACAAATCAAGATGGCAGTCTGTCACATGGAAGGAACAAGTGAATGCCTGTTTCATGTCACTTTCCAAGACCAAACATCTTTGGTATATGTCACTCATTGACTAATGTCATAGTGAATTTCATTGTGTGTGGAAAATTTTTGCTTGGGATATAAGAACTTCTGTGGAGTGAATAGAAAGAAGAATTCTTATGTTTATATTCATCTCGTAAGACATCTTGCAAAACATAATCTAAAAGAATTCCAAAATTCAAAGTCCTTATTTTGTTGAAGGTGAAACAAAAACCAGTCCCTTCTTTTTCTTATTGGTGTCTAATAATTAATGAATGTCATTATTACATGAATGAAATGACATTTATTAATCCGATGAAGGCTGCAAGGCATATTGAATACAAAACATTATGCCTAATACTTACAATGTCATTTACTATCATATGTACAAAGCATGTTTACTTAGGAGAGAAGTTAAAAGTATGTAGGAAAACCTTAAAAACTATGGACACAGAGGGACCCATCCGTGATAGTACACACTTCACTCTTTTGGCATCTACTGACCAGAAATACATATCACATGATGAATTAGCATGGTTCAAGATGATCCATATTCCATTATCAACTTATGGCAGCCAAGTGCTTATCGCCCAGTAAGGAATTCAGGTTTGTGGTCTGCGACGAGGGTTGGGGTGGGGAGGGGGCGGATAACACGGGATATCTTAAAAAAGGTGAATAGTCGCTGGATGTCCCAATCCGTGCTTGGTTATGCCATTTATTACACAAATTGGGAGGTTTTATTCGATGTATGTAGACTTAAAGATGGTTAAAACGGTAAACCTTACAACATCCCAAAGCCATCCTCCCTACCTGATGTTTTCTATCCCTGTAACCGATCCCACTGCAAAACCTGTCCAATGCATCCTCCTACAACATCATACTCCAGCCCCACCGCAGGAATAACCTACCCTATTCAAGGCAGGGTAACATGCGAGACAACACCCGTCATATATCAACTGACATGTGTCCACTGTGCGGGCTTTTATTTTGGTATGACCAACAACAAATTGGCTGAGTGAATGAATGGTCACAGACTTCGCCGCCCTCCAGCATGAATCCAGGGACCTTGGCACACATTACACCACACATTTGGATACTGCCACGTAATACCAATACCCCAAAGCTAGGAGATGGGAATCTGCTCTCCAACTTACCCTCTCCTCCCGACACCCTCCTGGCCTAAATCTACACTAACATCTCCCGCTTCTCCATCCGAAACTCACCTATCCATACTCATCTCTCACCCCCCTTCCTTACCTTCCCCCTCTCTCTATATATCTTTCCCTGTTAATCAAAAACGTTTTAAAACCCCTCCACCTCCACTGCTCAGCATCATTTGGTACACTAATCTTTTCTTCTCTTTATGTTTGATCTTTCGTCTTTGGTAATATATATCCTCTCTGGCTTGGCTCAGTACTAATATACAGTATCTCTGACTTCCACACTCCTCAAACACCATCCTCATGACCTAGGTCGTGAATTACCTTTCCCTTCCATTCCCATCCCTGTTTTCTTGCCTTCTCTCCTATCTGAAGAAGGAACTGTGTTCCGAAAGCTTGTCCTTTTTCTATTTTCTTCATTTGTGTCACCATCTGCAGTGCAGCACAAAGGTAAGTATCGGCCAGCCAATCTATCGCTTTTGAAAAATTATTAGAAAGTTTCTTTCATGCTCTTTAGTAGGGGGGTGGGGGGGAGCTGCGGCCCTATACCCCCCCCCCCCACCCCGATTCGGCACTGTTAATGCCGTAAAACGGTCTCTGGACACAGACACTAGCATAAATATCAACATACAGTGCTGCCAACTCAACAGAAAAATTTCCTTTTTCGTTGTGTTACTAACACCAAAACAATAATAGCTAAAATTAATGTTCAGTACAATCTTATGGTATTCAATCAAAGCTTTGTTACTGTTCAGCCCGTTTTACGGTAATTTGGTTTCTATTTCACAAGACCAAAAGCAAACAATGGAACAAGACTAGACTTACAAACACGTCACAGTTTAACAACAAAATTTTGGCAGTGTGAAGAAGCCCATTGAGACATGCACCAGATATCTCGCAGCACGAAATCATGCGGCACGATACAATAAATGGCAGGCGCCACTAGAATTGTGGCAGCCTGTGACGGCTGTCACTCGAGGACACTTGCGCACATGCTCTACCAACAACACCTAGTGACAAGGCCTCCCAACAGCCTGTGCCGCATCACATTGACCAGGCCACAGCCGCCAGCTTAGTGCTGGCTGGTATGAGGCAGTTGGCTGTGCCCCAGCGGGCAGCCAGTAAGTGCCACTAACCCATATCGTGGGACATTTTGACAATTAGGAAGGATGGAAGCTTGAAGTTTACCTTCCCGTCAACAGCGTGGTCAGAGATGGAGCTTACGCTCTGAGTTTGGACGAGGATGTGGAAGAAAATCGGCCGTGCCCTTTCAAAGAAACCATCTTGGTATTTGCCAGGAGTGATTTAAGAAATCATGGAAAACCTAAACCTGCAATGCCGAAAGTGGATTTGAACCTCCGTCTTTCCAAATGCAAGTCCAGTGTGTTACCACTGTGCCACCTCGCTCGGTATTTTGACAATTATTTTTCAGAAACAGATGAGGGGAGATTTTTGTGAAAAGTGAGATGAATAAGGGACAGGTGCTTCCCAGTCACAAAGCAATAAGAAATGACATGTTAGAAATGCATGCTGCTTCTTATCTTTGTTTTTCTGTCCATGACAGAGCACAACAAACAGCATTAATCCCCCCCCTCTCTCGTCTCTCTCTCTCTCTCTCTCTCTCTCTCTCTCTCTCTCTCTCTCTCTCATGTTTTTGTTTGCTATGCTGAAAAAGAACATTTTGAATTCCTGGATGAGACTTTGAGACTTTTGAGCTTCAGAGGTTGGCTATTCTGCAGACAGTTACCTGGTGACTGCGGCCTGTTCTGAGGTCTTGTCTCTAGGCGGTGTTGGTGATGGCTCTACCAGCTGGCAGACAATATTTACAGACATAGTAGGGATGCTCGATATTGGTCGATGTTAAATAAATATCGAGATTTAGTGGGAAAACATCGATGGTATGGAAACATCGGACCATCGATACTTCCACACTGAAAATTCAACTGTATGATCTACTCATTTTGGTTTATTATGAGAAACAGCCAGGATAGCTTATAATCTGCTTATAGTAATTATAAGCGATTTATTTCTCCAGTAGAGGGTGGTAAAATTTTACTCATGGTAGTGGTGGCGTAGCATGCAAAAGTTGGTAGTGACCGCCAAATACTACTCTTGAAGCGAACATATTGTGTCCAATATAAACCACAATGACACCGTAATTAAAGTTTAACAGACACAGTTTTGTCAGTTTATCACAATATCTTATGGATGTTTTATCCAGACACAGATTGTTGTTTACACGACCTTTACAATGACAGGTGGTATTTGCAGTCTAGTGTGATGATACATGAGGCAGGAGAGATATGGGTAAGAAGGAGAGTAGGGGAGAGGAATTTTTTACTGGAATTTAAAAGAAAATCATAATTAGTTAACTGATTAATTTATGATATATTTACTATCAGTTGATAGACCATAGATAATTCATAAAATGAGATATATAAAATTAATCTTGGAGAACAAAAAACAGTGCTGCTTTCTTATGTTTTAGTTAGACGAAGACAAAAGTTTTACAAAATGAAACTCTTACAAGATTGGCTTGCTCCCATCACTTCAGATAATTAAACAAGACTGACTAATTCCACTCTTATGTCTAAAACATAAGAAAGCACCACTGTTTTTCTGAAGTTTTCTCTCAAGAAAGAAGTCTCTTCATTTATTAGTGACGAATTTATTAGCGGCCAAACCACGAGCCCTGAGTATCCAGAAATAGTAAATTGTCGGTATTCAAGCATGTAATTAACTACCTTCAATTACTAACTTTTTATGTCAGTTGAACTCGCAGCGGGACTAAAGATCACAGGTGGCCATTTCGTAGCGACAAAGGTTTGCAACGCACCATATAATGTGTGGCCAATGGCGCGCCACTTCGATGTGACCAATGAGGGGGGGGGGGGGGGGGGGTGGATGAGTTTATAACACCGGAATTAAAGAGACTGTCTGGTTTATTGTTTTTGCATGTGTCTTGTAATGTCGCGGCAGACTAGTCGATCAAATGGTTGGAGTTAAGTGAATAATCAATTTTTCTGATGTTATAATTTACAATAAAACATGACACTCTTACGTTCACTAATCCACTACCGAGCCTAATGTTTAAATTAAGTACACTCATTTGAAACACTGATAATTTGCTTGATTTGTTAAGAACGCTTCATTACTTAGTACAATACAAACGGATCTATTTACGTACCCGCATCCACCTACCGAGCCCCAAGTTTCGACTAAAAATACTAATTACTTGTATATTATAGTGTGCTTACAATTTAATACGTCATATTTTTCGTTGGAACATGGCAGTCTCTCTCACTCCGTTTACATGGGCTCCCAAAACCGGATTTCGTAAACCGATTTCCCAATTCCGCTTTTGGTTGGTCATGTAAACACTCCAAAATCGATTCTGAAAATCCGCTTCTATAAAGCGGTTTTCCAATTCCACAATCGATTTTCGTGCCCATGTAAACGCAACAGTTTTTGAAGCGTTCTTGGCTTGTCAGATGGTGTTTTCTTGTTAAGAATTTTCGGCACATACGGAAAGAGTGAAATGTTCGAATGTGAAATAAAAGTATAAATATTAGAGTGAACATATATCTGTGTATTTAAATAAAGAAAACTAGCGATTGTGCAGACTAAATAAAGAACTGAATCAGCTGTTTTCCAGCCGCCATTTTAAGTTAGCTACAAAATCCGATTCAGGCTATGCCATGTAAACACGACACCGCGAAAAACTGTTTAAGAAAATCGGTTTTCGTCTTCCGGAAGATGTGTTGCATGTAAAGACGCACATAAACTGACTCGCGTAGCTGCTTGCCAGAATACTGCACAGCGACTGCTTTCAACAATGCTGCAACAAGTCACGTATGTCACTACAGTGTGTCGCTACCGGTGCCCTGAACTTTTACTTTGCTTAGGATTATTTATTTTTTGCAACTCCTTAGAAGAGAGTTGACACTATCATGTTACATGTGCCAATGAACTTCAACTTGCGCAAGTGACCGTTCACACGAGCGCGGATATTTTGAGTCCGAGCAAGTCCAATGTACCTTTTTAACATGTCGCCAACTGATGTACTACGTGCAGGCTTCCGAGTAGTGGCTTTATTTGCCATCCAGAACATCACAGAATGTTGAAACAGAATAAAGAGAAAACGCAGCTGTTGGATATGCAAGCGAATTGCGAGGAGAAATGAGTTGGGGGCGTCTACGGTGGTAATCAGGAAACTGGAAAACAAGGACGAAGCGTCTCTGAAAATCATTTTAGGATGAACGTAACCAATTTTGAACATTTATTAAGACTAGTAGGGCCTTCTATTTAAAGAAAGAACTTACTAATGCAGAATGCTATTCCTGCCATTTAAAGTTACAAGTCGCTCTGAGGTAACTTGCTTTCGGCGATTCATTTGCTTCACTGCAATATATGTATCGCCTTCCAGAGTTCATGCCTGACGTGCTGGATGCAATATACAAAGAATTAGAAGTGCATCTGAAGGTAATTTGCTGTCCGTTTTTAATCAGTATTTTGAAGAATTATGTTACACTTAGAAAGAGGCAGATGTATGTTCTGCAGACATGTATGTTCCTCATATAGTTCCAGAAATTAAACTGTATATTGTAACGGCCACTTTTTAGCAACTGCCATCGTTCTTAACTCAGAAACAAAATATTATAATAGAGTTACAACATGCGAACGTACACACACTGTAAACAAGCTATGCAACAGCAACAGCCATCTTGCAGAAACGACGAAAAAGTGTTGGGGGAAGCCAACTTGCGCAAGTAAGTAGACTCGTCGTCAACTTTCATTTTTTACGTGCACTAGTTGAGACTTTGGCGGTTCACACGGGCCTCTTGACGTGCGCCAACGATTCGTGTCCGTGTCAACCCGGCTTTAAGCTGCATGTTTCCTTTCTATATTTGTCGTACATAGAATTCGTTTTAACGACTTTAATATCGATGTCAACATCGATGTTTTTCTAATACCGATCTTCCGTAATAAAGACCTGGCCGCAGTATTGTCAGTACAGCGCTGCGATGTTCACCGAGAAATACTCCGGAAATGGGTTGAAGAAAGTAATTGCTAGATTACCAATTTAGATTTTTTCATCAGTTTATTATTTTCCCGTTTAGATATTACATATTACTTGTAGAAGGCATTGCACCTAGTAATAAAAATTATTCTAAATATATTATTAGGACACTGTCCATATTGATAGTTTCCTCGAGTAAGCAACAGTACCGCTCAACAATCCGTTCCTCAGCCAGACACATTGTTTGCATCTTTGTTTGCTATATACCAATACCGATTGATAATACACTAAAGAAGCGCGTTTGCGATGCTGAAAGTTGTACGGCATTGTGTAGCTAGAACCAAATCGTCATTTTTAAATCCTCTCCGCACCAGCAATTACAATGTTGGTGGTTGTGGGCAAGCCCCCATTTGCAATTGTTATCTTGACCAATGTTGTAGTAGGGCATATGTAATAACGAATAAAGTTACGCAGTTACAGACGGACTCTGGATGCACACAGTCAGTAGTTTAGTGTTGCACTTCAGTGCGTGGTGAACATTGTCAGTAACAAGTTGATTTTGCTGTGTTAACATACCATAAGCCGAGTCAGAGCAATAAGAGAAGCCTACCTCCGTCATATTAGTAAGTCTGTAAAACGTGTTCGTCTTGTAGAGCTGAAGTTTTAGGTCACTTAAAACAGGAATAAAACGTCAAACTATTTTGCCATGATGTACAACGTGTTGAATTAGAGAAAATAAGCGTTTAAATTTCAGTTTTCAGACGTCTTATGATGAGCATTTATTCAGGGAAGTATCTTCTTCCTTGAATAGAAGACCATCTTGATTGCAGGTTGTTTTATTCTATAACTAGCTGTAAACCCGGCGTTGCCCGGGTGTTTATTTATCCTACACTCTTATAGTCCACATCCACTCCCCCCCTCTCTGCATCCACCTCTTTATCTCCCATCTCTCTCTTCATTTCTACCTTTCCCATTCTCGGCAGTTTTCTGCAAGGTACCCTCTGTCATGTACCATATATCACAATGTACCATGTGTACTACATGACAGTGGCGTAACTAGGACTTGGATTGGGGGGGGGGGGGGGAGATAGATCTGCATGACGAACAACATTTTAGTCAGTTTCCAGACAGACTACCACTGCCGCTGAAGAAACTAATTCACTCCCATCCAATGAAAGATTATGATAAAACACCCCAAGTTTTCAATCTTTACCTTTACCAGATTGCTGTTATACGATTTCTTTTTTTTTTCCGGGTTCTGCGGGGTGGGTCCTATCCCCCCTCATCACCCCACCCCCCTCATAGTTACGCCACTGCTACAGATTACCAGGACCAATAAAGATCTTATATCTTATCCTGGTACCTATCTTGGTTTAAAGTTAATGTGTGCAAAAATGTATAAAGATTGGAGCTCGACCATGTATTTTGTAAAATTCCTTAAGTACCCACAACCACGAAATTGTATACAGACAGCGATATTCCTCTTGTTTTTAAGGTAAAGTGCACAAAATTTCATCAATATCGGAACAAAACTATAAATTTTTATGCTATAAACACATGGTCCCAGTGAAAAATTCGCTTTGTTGTTCTCAAATATTGCAGTTTTATTTCATACAAGCCTTGTTCCGAGAATAATAAGTAAAAAAAAAGAAAAAAAAAAAAAAAAAAAGAGTATCTGTGAAATCGGTCGAGCCGTTCTCAAGTTATGGCACGACCAAGGTATTTAGGAATCCATTTTTATGTTACAAAGTACCATCCCCCATGATGCACCGTATGAAAATTACGGTAGGCGGCGAACTTCCTCTTGTTTTGAAGGTCAACCGTGTGAAATTTCGTGAAGATCGGAATGAAACTCGATATTTCGTGAGTCTGTAGGAGAAGTATGCTCCGCCCTGCACTTGTCACAAAATACTTTCTTAGCTGACGGTTTCTACCTATAAATTCTATTCCTGCCAAATTGCAGCTTCATAGGTTAAGTGGTTTTTGAGATTTCGTGTTTAATCATTGAGTGAGTGTCCTTTCGCTTTAATACAGATAAAGATCGAGAAAACAGATTGAATGCAAGAGAATTAAGGAAGACTTGCAGACAAAAATACTTACATGCCAATCTGTAATGCTAACTTAATCTGATACAAGGTCATACTTGATGCTATAGTTTTACAGCATCTAAAGCAATACTGTTGTGAGCGGTAAACTTTTCGTTTCATCATTTTCTGGGGGTGGGGAGGGGGTCAGTTACAAAGCGCTTCATAAACGTCCGAAATTACATACAAACTTTATTGCACGTCCATAACTACTCCCTTTTTCCAATTATTGACGCATAAATCTGGGTATTCTTGCGCGTTGGCCTCATTATTTATGACGTCATATCTCCTGAGCTGTGTGTCGTACTCTTTTGTTTTTGGGTCAGAAACCTTCGTGGGCGTACGGCGAACAGCTCACCAAAGTTTCATTGAAATCGAATGAATGGTTTATGAACACATAGACGACATACAGACAAACAGTCATTAATGACGCGTTTCGCCCTTTAGCAGGGCAGCTTCAGTTTATCTGCGTTATAGAATTTACACAAAAATTACAAGACTGAATTACAAAACGGGTGTAATTCAGCCTTGTAATTTTGTGTAAATTCTGTCATGTAGATAATCTGAAGATGGCCTGCTAAAGGGCGAAACACGTCATTAAAAAATAAAACAATGTGCAATGAAGGCGGTCTTTTATCGAAGGAATATTTATCCTTCACTGAACGCTGTACTACACCATGGGCTGGAAATAATTATAAGTATATTGTTCTGACTGTCAATTCAATGCAGTAACAGGATCGACTTACTACAGTTTTAACGGAGAAATAGCATTCCGCGACGCGTCAGGATGGCCAACTGCCTTAACCCTTTCGTGGTTGTTGGGACATACGTCCCACTAACCTCGGACCACATTTGTACCACAAGGTGGCGAGTTGCGTAATTCTGCATAGTGCTGCCGTGTGTTGGTGGCCCTTCAGATCGCGGAAAAAAATCTAGGCATTGAAATTCTTTCAGTGTAGAAGGCTGTGACTTTATATGGGCTGCCGCGTGAATTTTCGCGCCTAACCATTGTTTATTGTGCCTTGAATCAGTTTTCGTCGTTTTCTCGCTACCGAAAATGTCCGAAGTAAGAATATTTGCTATTTTATGTTTCTTAGAAGCTTACAAACAACAATTACGCTTTCTAAAACTCATTTTACTTCAAAAGTTTTTTTTTCCCAGTGAATTTACAATTCGTGGGACGCATGTGTCCCAGTGACCATTGTGTAGCCCTATAGTGCCTTTATGTTGCGATATATTATAGTACTCATATTTAAAAGAAAAACAGTTTTTCTGTAAATTTTTGCGCTAATAAAACACGGTATGTGGTTTACTATTATCTGCATTTTCTATTATAGAATCTGTGAGACAGCTCTCTCTCTCGTTTTTTTATTCATTTAATTTTTTTAATATGGTGTGCATTACAAATGTTTGAATCATGTACTTGTTTAGACCCTATGACAGTTAGGATAACTTAAGAAATTATTTTAAAAAGTCTGAGGTAAATCGGTTGCCGAAATGATCAGTGGGACGTATGTGTCCCACCTTTTTTTTTTTTTTTAGGATAAATGGAATGTGCTAAAATTTTTTGAGTGTCATATTTGTAATCCTGACCCAAATCAGAATCTGTTACAGCTGAAATAACTTAAGATATTCTAAAAAATGAGTAAAAACCACGCAAGGGTTAACTGATGTGCTGTATGTGCTTGACATAGGTAACGCCATTTCCCTTAATTGGAACCACCTTGCGTCAATAAAAAACCACAGGGATTTTAGGGGCGAACTTAAAAAAGAGGAAAAATTGCAGCGTAAGCAGACATTTGTAGACCCTTGGCTCAAACCTCAAAAATTTTTAAGGGTGGCTCTTCAATACTAAAGATCCTTATAAGCCAAATGTTCATGTTACAAAAAGGACCTAGCTGAGAGGAAATGCGAATTACAACTCACAAGAAAAATGTACTGCAAGTGGAAAATGAACGTAACATTAGTTGTCTGTTTACAAAAATGTCAAAGGGAAACAAATTAGCATTAGAACTGGCGAACTAAGAATTATATTTGATATCTTGGAAGATAACAGGAAGGGCCGTATTTAGCGTATGCGAACCCCCCCCCCCCCCCCGGCAAAAAGAATATCCTCTCTGGATACGCCACTGCGAAACAACAAACTGAATTTTAAAATTTATTCCTGTAATCGAAACTCTGAATACAAATATTATTTAATCAATTATTTAGCCAACATATACCATAACATGAAATGAATATTTACATTTTTTGTAGCAAACTTTTGCCGCCCTGTGCAGCTGCGTATGTTGCACCTGCCTAAATACTGCTCTGATGACAGGAGATTCAATGCAATCGAGCATATATCCTCTAACTTATCGTGACCCCTTTTTCCGGACCCCTCAGTAGCAGGAAACATGGCACTAATGTTATAAAATAAGGCTCTGGAAGAAAAACATTCTAACGCCTTACAGCGAAAGTATTTCTCAAAGATGAAAGTTGTTGTTGTGGTCTTCAGTCCGGAGACTGGTTTGATGCAGCTCTCCACAATACCCTATCCTGAGCAAGCCTCTTCATCTCCACATAAGAACGACAACCTACATCTGTCTGAATCTGCTTACTGTATCCATCTCTTGGTCTTCCCCTGCGATTTTTTCCCCACACACTTCCCTCCAACGCTAAATTAACAATTCCTTGATGTCTAAGAATGTGTCCTACCAATCTATCCCTTCTTTTAGTCAAGGTATGCCAGAAATTCCTTTTCTCCCCAATTCTGTTCAGTACATCCTCATTAGTTACGCGATCCACCCACCTAATCTTCAGCATTCTTCTGTAGCACCATATTTCAAAAGCCTCAATCCTCTTCCTGTCCGCACTGTTTATCGTCCATGTCTCACTCCCATACAAGGCAACACTCCATACAAATGCCCTCAGAAAGGACTTCCTTAGGCCTAAATCAATATTCGATGTTAACAAATTTCTCTTTTTCAAAAACGCTTTTCTACCCATTGCCATTCTGCATTTTATATCCTCTGTACTGCGCCCATCATTTGTTATTTTACTGCCCAAGTAACAAAACTCATTTACCTCCTTTATTGCTTCGTTTCCCAATCTAATTCCTTCAGCATCACCTGATTTTCTTACACTGCACTCCATTACCCTAGTTTTGCTCTTGTTAATGTTCATCTTATATGCACCTTTCAGCACACTGTCCATTCCATTCAATTGCTCTTCCAGGTCCTTTGCTGTATCTGACAGAATTACTATGTCATCGGCAAAACGCAATGTTTTTAATTCTTCCCCCTGAACTTTTATTCCTTCACCAAATTTCTCCTTGCTTTCCTTTATAGCTTGTTCAATGTACAAATTGAATAACATTGGAGAAAGGCTACAACCTTGTCTCACTCCCTTCCCAACCACTGCATCCCTTTCATGCCCTTCAACTCTGACAACCGCTGTCTGGTTTTTGTACAATTTGTAAATAACCTTACGCTCCCTATAATTTACTCCTGCTTTTTTCAGAACTTTAAAGAGTTTATTCCAATCAACATTGTCAAAAGCCTTCTCCAAATCTACAAAAGCTAGAAATGTAGATTTGCCTTTTCTTTATCTTCTAGGATAAGCCGTAAAGTGAGTATTGCCTCCCGTGTTCCTACATTTCTCCTGAACCCAAACTGATCTTCCCCGAGGTCGGCTTCTACCAGCTTTTCCATCCTTCTGTATATAATTCGCGTTAATATTTTGCAGCCATGACTTATTAAACTGATGGTTCTGTAGTTTTCACACCTGTCTGCACCTGATTTCTTAGGGATGGGGATTATAACATTTTTCTTAAAGTCTGAGGGTACTTCACCTGTCTCATACATCTTACACACCAGGTGAAACAATTTTGTCATGGCCGGTTCTCCCAGAGACTTCAGTAGCTCTGAGGGAATATCATCTATTCCAGGGGCCTTGTTTCGACTTAGGTCTTTCAGGGCTGTGTCAAATTCTTCTCTCAGTACAGTATCTCCTATTTCATCTTCATCTACATCCTCTTCCCTTCCTACAATATTGTCTCGAAGTTCATTTCCTTTGTAGAGCCCCTCTATATATTCTTTCCACCTTTCAGCTTTCCCTTCTTTGCTGAGAATTGGTTTCCCATCAGTGTCCTTGATATTCATAGAGCTGTTTTTCTTATCTCCAAATGTTTCTTTTATTTTCCTGTAGGCTGTATCTATTTTTCCCCTATTTATACATTCTTCTACATCCTTGCATTTGCCTTCTAGCCACTCCTGCTTAGCCATTTTGCACTTCCTGGCAATCTCATTTCTTAGTCGTCTGTACTCCATTTTGCCTGTTTCATTTACTGCATTTTTATATTTTCTCCTTTCATCGATTAAATTTAGTATCTCCTGTGATACCCAAGGATTTTTTGTAGGTCTTTCCTTCCTACCTATTTTGTCCTCTGCTACCTTCACTATTTCATCTCTCAATTTTACCCATTCCTCCTCTACTGTTTTATTTCCCCCCGTTATGATATAGGAAATTAAAAACATATATACATTGTCACAAGAATCATGATGACAGATATGAACAAAGGTGCCCACGTGGAGGGTGGGGGGGAGGTCATGACAAACCGCGTCATTGAAATTTCTGGTTGGGAGGGGGGGGGGGAATTAGTACTTTTGGCCAGCCGAGATGGGAGGGGGCTATATAATGCAATTTACAAAACGTGAAATGATATATATATATAATTTCAATATTAAATGACAGTACAGGACCTAACATCTGGGGTGTGTGTGGAGGTGGGGGTTACCGGTTTGAAGGAGGGGGGGCAGTAGAAAGCACATCTGGATATAAATATTCGTTTGTTAGATCATATAAAAATTGAAGATGCAAATGTTCAAGCCGCGGTGGAATGGCCGAGGGCTCTAAGGCGCCTTGCTGCGAAGTGCGCGGTTGCTCCTCGGGCATGATTTTGTGTGTGTGTGTGTGTGTGTGTGTGTGTGTGTGTGTGTGTGTGTGTGTATGTTTGTTCCTTAGGATAGTTTAAGAAGTTTGTAAGCGTAGGGACTAATAACCATAGAGTCTTTGCAATAGTATTTTCCGTACTGAAGCGTTGCCTAAGTATGGCTTCTACTTAATAGCTTAAATAGCTTTGTGGGGTGTTGCAGGGACATTGAAAATATTATGTTCGGAAAACGTAAGTCTTCTGTGTCTGGCATGTACAAGATTATGAGGAAATTGTAGTTTTCGGATGAATTTGTCATACCTTGTATTTGAATGCGAGTGCAGCTTCTGAGGTCCTTCCTAAAAATATTGAGTTCTCTTGCATTTGGTTTTTCCCCCCATATTTCTCTCGTAGTGCGAAGAGAAAACATTCTCGAGGATCTTAAGTTATTTGTGAGTGCTTCAAAGTGAAAAATGATTAATCCTTCAAAAACAAGAAGGTTGGCTATGGGAAACTTTGTTTCTAGAATTTTAAATCAGTGGTCGATTTACCCTTATGCCTGTCATCGTCAGTGAACGTAACGTTGGAGGAGATGCGTAAGAATGTCTATGCGAATTAAGTCCTTTTTCACATCAAGAAATTCAACCTTACAGGCTTAGCTGTTTGGTAGAACTGCAGTCATCTAAGATTGCAATTACAACCGGATATTTTCCATAATGTGGTTTTCTTGGAATCTTCTGTTGTTGTTGTTGTGGTCTTCAGTTAGCAGACTGGTTTGATGCAGCTCTCCACGTTACCCTGTCCTGTGCAAGTCTCTTCATCTGAGAATACGTTCGGCAACCTACATCCTTTTCAATATGCTTACTGTATTCCTTCCTGGTCTCACTCCACGATTTTTACCCCACACGATACCTTCTAATACTGTTTGTTGTTGTGGTCTTCAGTCCGCACACTGGTTTGTTGCAGCTCTCCACGCCACCCTGTCCTGTGCAAGTGTCTACATCTGATAAACGTCGGCACAATTTACAAAATGACGACGCGGTATCATACCCAGAAGAATTTTATTGATAGTGACTACTGCCTACGTTTGCATCTGAGAATATGTTTGGCAACCTACATCCTCTTGAATCTGCTTACTATATTACTCCCTCGGTCTTCCTATACGATTTTTACCCCACACGCTTCCTTCTAATGCTAAGTTGACAATTCCTTGATGTCTCAGAATGTGTCCAACCAATCTATCCCTTCTCTTAGTCAGGATATGCCAGAAACTCCTTTTCTCCCCGATTCGGTTAAGCACCTCCTCATTAGTTACGTGATCTACCCATCTAATTTTCATCATTCGTCTGTAGCACCACATTTCAAAAGCTATCATCTTTCTATCTGAACTCTTTATCGTCCACGTTTCACTCCCATACAATGCTACACTCCTCACAAATGCTTTCAGAAAGGACATTTAAATTAATATTGGATCATCATTTTTTCGATTTCCGTCGTCCTTGGTTGCATATGAAATTGGTGGAAGTGTATTACCGTCTTTAGCAACTAAATGAAAGGCGTTTTTTGTGTGCCATACGCGTTTCGCTTCTTTATTTATGGAGCATCATCAGTGGCCTGTAATACATGTTATTTTTGTATAATATTGTAGTACAGTCATAATATTATTTGCACAGTATGACAGTTAACAGTCTTGTTACAATTTCTGAAGTTCGGATCTACTAGGTTAGAAACAACTTCTGTGGCACAAGCTTTTGCAAAGTTAATTTAATTATCCAGTTTTTGGCCCTACTTACGGTTTTCTGTGATATTCCATGTGTGTCTTCATGGAGATGTTTGTGATGTCTTCAGTTGGATATGGTATTTTCGGTCTTGCTGAAAACCCTTGCGTCACCACTTCACCGTGTACTCGTTTTTGAACGTTTGTTTACAATGTTTAGTGGTGCCAACTGTCGCTTTTCGTCTGTCTCTTGTTTGTGTTCCTTGTATCTCTGAGTGTATCAGCTGTTTTTTTTTTTTTTTTTTTTTTTTTTTTTTGTGTTGGTGTCTGTGTAGACTGTGTGTGTGTGTGTGTGTTTGTGTGTGTGTGTGTGTGTGTGTGTGTGTGTGTGTGTGTGTGTGTGTGTTATTTCTGTTAGTTTTTTGTGAATATGAGAGTAGGTAGAGGGAGGAGGGGAGCGAGAGGGAGAAGGGGGTAGGGCATTTCATGTTTCAGTACTGTTTTTCACTGTTTTGTAGTCAGCTTGATCAGTGAGTAATGTTGATCTGATCATTGATCACTTTCTTATTCATTGCCAGGGCTCTCTGTATATGAAAGTTTTCTTTTAGTGTCAGGATTTTTCTGTCTCGATTATTGGTTCTGATAATTTTCGTATCTTGTTCCATGGTGGATAGTTCATGTCCATGTTCTATCAGGTGTTCTGCAAAAGTGTAATGGCTATTTTCATACTTCCAGCTTCTTATATGCTCTTTGTATCTGGTTTTGAAGTTTCTGCCTGTCATTCCCAGATATACTGATTTACATTCTTGGCATTCTAGCTGGTACATACCTGCCCCTTCATATTTGCCTGGTTCATCTGTTGTTTGCAACTGTGACAGAAGTTTGTTTCTTGTTCTATAGCAAATTTGTAAATCTTGCTTCTTTAGTATGTTTGCTATTTTGTGTGTTGATTTGTGTTTGTATGTAAGGGTGTACCATTTATTTTTGCTGATTGTCATGAGTGTTGGTGTTGTGTGTGTGTGTGTGTGTGTGTGTGTGTGTGTGTGTGTGTGTGTGTGTGTGTGTGTGTTGCCTTGTCTGTATTTGTGAGAGTTTTGGGTGTTTGCACTTTGTGCTTCTTGGAATTTTTCATTAGTTGTGTTTTGATTTTTTGGTTGAGTCTTTCTACTGTTTGGGTGTTACAGCCATTGTTTTTAGCAATAAGTTGTATTGTTTTCAGTTCTTTCCCATGTTTTCCTTGCTTAGTGGGACATGTGTGTTAGAGCTGCTAGTTTTTGATTATGGGGGTGGTTGGAAGTGGCATGTAGTACAGTGAAAAACAGTAATGAAACATGAAATGAATCCAAGAGTCAACACAGTTTCAGCCTCCCAGTTGCATAAAATAGTTTACATCTATAAACCTTTACCCAGGTTTCGGCAAAATTAATTTTGCCTTCTTCAGAAGGATACAATAAAGCTCACATTAAAAAAGTTGTTAAAATGTGGCTGACTCCGTGTCAATAGATTAAAATTTTAAAATTTAAAACAAAGTCACATTATAAAATTTTGGAGCATGTCCACACACAGGTCAAGTGAGCACTGCGTGCTGGCAAAGGCGATAGAGCCCTAGACATGAAATGCTCTCCCCCCCTTCTCCCTCTCGCTCCCCTACCCCCTCCACCTATTCCCATATTCACAAAAAACTAACACAAACAACAACAACAAAACACACACACACACACACACACACACACACACACCAACACATAAAAATGTTCAAATGTTTGTTAAGCTTATGGGACTTAACTACGGGGTCATCAGTCCCTAAACTTACAAACTACTTATGAACTACTTACGAACTAGGACGGCACAAATATCCATGCCCGAGGGGGGATTCGAACCCCCGACTGTAGTGGCCGTGCTGACCGTGACTGGAGCGCCTCAGTCACCTCGGCCACCGCGGCCGGCACCAACACATAAAAACAGCTGATACAGAGATACAAGGAACACGAACAAGAGACAGACGAAAAGCGACAGTTGGCAACACTAAACATTGCAAACAAACGTTCAAAAACGAGTACACATTGAAGTGGTGACGCAAAGGTTTTCAGCAAGACCGAAAATACCGTATCCAACTGAAGACCTCACAAACATCTCCATGAAGACACACATGGAATAACACAGAAAACCGTAATTAGGGCCAAAAACTGGATAAATAAATTAACTTTGCAAAAGATTGTGCTACAGAAGCTGTTTCTAACCTAGTAGATCCGAACTTTAGAAATTGTAACAAGACCGAACTGTCATACTGTGCAAAATACCTATAATATTATGGCTGTACTACAATATTATACAAAAATAATATGTATTACAGGCCACTGATGATGCTTCATAAATAAAGAAGCGAAACGCGTATGGCACACAAAAGACGCCTTTCATTTAGTTGCTAAGGACGGTAATATACCTCCACCAAATAATATTGGATGATAAGTTTCGCTTCTTTAGCAACGCTTTTCTTCCCATAGCTATTTTGCATTTTACATCTTCTTTACTTCGGCCATCAGACGTTATCTTGCTACCCAAATAACAAAATTCATCTACTACTTTTATTGTCTCATAACCTAATCTAATTCCTTCAGCATCGCCTGATTTTCTGACATTGCATTCCATTACCTTCGTTTTACTCTTGTTAATGTTCATTTTATATCTTCCTTTCAAGACACTGTCCATCCCATTCAATTGTTCTTCCAGATCTTTTGCGGTCTCTAGCAGAATTACTGTCATCGGCAAACCGCAATGTTTTTGTTTCTTCTCCCTGCACTTTAATGCCCTCTCCAAATTTCTCCTTCCATTCCTTCACTGCCTGCTCAATGTATAGATTGAACAACATTGGGGAAAGGCTACAACTCTGTCTTACTCCCTTCCCAACCTCTGCGTCCCTTTCTTGCCCTTCGACTCTAATAACCGCTGTCCGGTTTTTGTATATGTTGAATAGAACTCTTCGCTCCCTATATTTTACCCCCGATACCTTAAGAATTTGGAAGCGTGTATTCCAGTCGATTTTGTCAAAGGCTTTCGCCAAATAGACAAACGCTAAAAACGTAGGTTTTCCTTTCCTTAGCCTGTCTTCTAAGATAAGTCGTAATGTGAGTATTGTCTCCCGTGATCCTACATTTCTCCTAAATCCAAACTTATCTTCCCCGTGGTCGGCTTTCAAAAGTTTTTCCATTTGTCTATAAATAATTAGTGTTAGTATTTTGCAACCCTGACTTACTAAACTGCTTCCTTTGGAATTGGAATTACGATATTCTTCTTGAAGTCTGGGGGTATTTTCTTGCATACCAGGTGATACAATTTTTTCACGACTGGCTCTCCTAACGATATCAGCAGTTCAGACGCAATATCATCCACTCCAGGAGCCTTGTTTGGACTCAAGTCCTTCAGCGCTCTGTTAAATTCTTCTAATGCTCTAAAAGATAAATTCTTATGTTGTGAGGTTTAACATCCGAATAACAGGAAGTGTTAAAAATTCAACTGTTGTCCAATGAATCGTTACTATTTTGAATAAAAAATGGTACTTTCATTCTGCATCGTCCGTTACAAGGTCTTTGATCGTCCGTGAGAAAAGTCCCTACGTTTTGCAAATTCGTCCCTACATTTCGGAAAAAAAGAGTCAAAAGTCCCTACGCGTAGGGACATGTCTCTGTAGTTGGCAACACTGATTTGTAACGCATTGTTCACTTAGTCAACAATAAAAGAACAAATAGATTACAAGCACAAACAGTCGCGTCTCTTGTGCGTATGTAGTTAGATATGCTTCCTTTGAAAAAAGTTTGTTTATTTTGCTGTTACTGTAGAATATTATTATTATTATTATTATTGATTCAAAATATGTACAAGACGGATGCACAGTGCAATGTCGTGGCATGTCTTCTAGTGCAGGAAGAGTATAGAGAAGGCAAGGAGGGTCCGCGTATCCTATAATGTGTGTGTATATTATAAGATTTAACTATAGTGATAAAGGCTACTGCTCATAACAACAGAGTACCAACTTTACGAATTAGCTTCGAAGGTTGGTTATTCAGGTCATAATTTTGACGAGACGGAGGTATGTTTAACCCTGCGGCAGGCGCGCTTAAGATTGTTACGTCATCGGGCGCGTGCGTGCCGCCTACATTTTTTTAATTTTTGGGTGGAATTAATTATTTATTGTGTATAAGATCATTCTTAACAGCAACGTTTAATATGATCTGTATATACCCGGGCCGCTGAAACTTTGCACTTGACGTTTATAAATAACAAGTGAAGAGCGAGAAGCGCGAGGCGATAGTCGCTGGGAATGATCCAATCACAAAGCGCTAGACACTTCCAGTGATCACGTGCCGTGACGTCCCACTTCCAGCGTTGCCGGCTTTCTTCAGTGCTACCGTAAACAACGTTGTGTATCGTATCTACCGCGTGTTTATGCTGTGTGTGCTTTTTTTCGCTGCCATTTGTGTTTACTGTGAGTGGTTTAACTTGACTTTCCGAGTTTGTCTAGTGACGTTTTCTGACTAAGTTCTCAATTTCGTACGAATAAAAACTTAGAAGCTTATTCTCTGAGCAGGAAGTTCATTCTCGCTACAAACGATCAGAAAGAAGTTATGGTGCAGTGGTTACAAGAAAGAAATATTGCTGCAGATATGCCAGTGTCAAAAATTCTTTTCGCTCGTGAAACAAAATAAGCCTATTACACACACATATGCAGTAGACGAAATCGCAAAGGAACAGCGTCACAGTGTAATAAATCTGCCCCCAATTTACTGCCGTTTTAATCCTATAAAATTGACATGGTGTGTTGAAAAACTGATTCGGGCAGCGCAAACAATGGAAGGGATCATGAACAGTTAATGATTTGTCTTGGTGATGACGACGCTTTTGGTAGTGACAACAGTGACGATGGGGAGCTGGATGTAATTGTACCATTGTCGCTGTGATTGGTGAGTGGAAAGCATTCTGATTATAAAACGTAGAGAGAGAAGTTACTAACTTTATTATTGTTTATTTCGTATCTGTCATGATTCAATGCTTATTTTCTATATTGCTTTGCTCCGTCATTGAAAGCGTGTGCATTGTTGGCTCTGGTCTTCATTATTATGCCGTTAATTAATTGCTGCTCAAGAACGAATTATTATATGCACTTTTATTGCTCAATACCTTACATTTACGAGATGCAACTGAAAACCGTTTCGTCTGCTGTGTGTATAGAGGCTAGTGTTGCAACATCGCTAAAGCAGTGTAGCCAACTTAACTCGCCGTAACGCGAAACATCAAGTGCAATGTTTCAGCGACCCGGGTATACATATATAGACAGTTCATGAGAAAATTAAAAATTGTTACATTATACCTGACGTTTCCAGGATATTTCGTAAGCGCAACTTTAATAACAAATTCTTAATAAATTATAACCACAGATATGATTCGATTATTTACTATTGTTAAAGCAAGTTTTACAAAAAAAATTGTAATATGTATAAAATCTTTGTAGTAATAATAAAGAATAAGGCAGTCAGTAAATACATATGAACAATCACACACTTTCTTCCTGCGGAGAAGCTCTGCAATCATTACATGTGACAACATTGTGGCAATGTTGCTTGCAAACGGATCTTTTGCAGCTATTGCAAGTGACAGTTTTATAATTCTTTTTACCACCACAAAGATGGCACCTCCCACATCACCTTACAGTCCCATCGTCATTGGCGGGAATTTATCGATGAGGTGACAGAAATTCTTGAATATCTCTTGGTAGAGTAGAGAGCTGAGCCCTTTCTTTCAAATGTTGTAAAACAAAGCTTCTAATCATCAAAACATCCGACAGTGGCACGACTACATGTACTTACATTACCGGGCGCGTGCGGTACGCAGTGCCGTCTCGGTGCAGTCGTCCACTCCACAGGTCAGTTACAGCTGTTATGGTGAGTATATTGGCGGTGCAGTAATGTAGTTTGGCGCTTGACTAAACAATCGAAGCATATCTAGCACCATTGTTGCGTGCTCGGCACGCTGACGTAATTATCGAAAGAAAACAAAATTGGCGGCACTGTATGCCGCCACGCGCCCGCCGCAGGGTTAAAGCAGAACTGGGGGATTTTTTTTTCCTTTTGATACAACATCTCGACCCTTATTGTTACGCTACCTTCAGTGGCAAGTTCTTTGACGATCGTTCCTTTTTGGGGAAGATTTATTTCTACTCGTTCGTCGTTCATTTTTTATACAATTATTATCCAATAACAAATAATTATCATAGTTAGAAAAAGTTATAAAAGAAATAGTTATAAAAAGCTGAACGACATTTTCCGAGATAAAAGGCAAACACTGTATTAGCTAAGTGTGAATCACACCGTTTACATGGGTCCCCAAAACCGGATTTCGTAAACCGATTTCCCAATTCCGCTTTTGGTAATTTGCCAGCGTTTGTGCACCGCGGTGTTCCCGTCGATATATATCGTACGTCGTAGTATCGCAGCATAGTAGACAATCAGGTATCAACTGCCTCGCGGGATTTTTAGCTGATATATTTGTGAACACCCTTGAAAACCGTCATTTCACGCAAGCCTCCTCTATGTGCAAGAAAATACTCTTCTATTGCAGATACGTGGATGACATTCTCATCATAACTAATGCAGCTGAAGTACCATCCCTTTCGAACGAATTTTGCAGTCTGCACCCAAAAATGATTTTCACCCATCAGATCATGTCACCCGACTGCTCCATCAACTACTTGGACCTAACTCTCACCTTATCCAACAATCACATCACATTTGCGATTTACAGAAAGCCCACAACCAGTGACGCTGTCATCCACTCAACATCCTGTCACCCGACAGTCATAAAGTAAGCTTTTTCTCGTCAATGATCGATCGCTTATGCGACCTCCCTTCAAACAGTGAAACAGTTGAGCACCAACTAGCTAACCTGCTGCACATTTCTGGAACCAACGGATACCAGGCGAGCCTGGTCGACCGATTGTACAGCAGAAAAAACTCTAAAAATAACACCTCCCTGCTCCCTAGCACCATCACTACTGAATCCATCTATGTCTCCTTACCATTCATAGGAAATCTCGCCGCACTTCTTAAAACCACCCACATAAAAGTAGCCTTCACGATCAATGACAAGATCCAGTATCGCTTTCACCACAGTGAACGGCTAGTTAAAGACTCTTTTAGCCAGTCAGGCGTCTACAAAATACAATGTTTGCAATGCCCCTTATCATACATTGGCCAAACTGGACGAGCCTTCAAAAAATCTTTTAACTAAGAAAGGCGCTGCCAAAAATAATTCGGCCTTTTCCGAGCACCTCAAAAGAAGCAAACACATTCAGCCCCCCCCCCCCTTGACATATTACAAGTTCTTCACATCGCCCCCAAAGGAAAAAAAAACTCTCACTTCTTGAAGAATTAGAAATCACCAAGCTTTTAAAACGGTCCACAGAACACAGTCTCAACGAACAGCCCATCACAAAAAATCAAACTTTTTACGACATCATGTTATTCATCTTTTTCCAAAATGACCCCCCTTCTGACAATTCACAACATCTTTCTCCCGCCCCACCTTCAGGCCTCTAATAATTTCGTTTTCATTCATTTATTATTGTTTCATACCAACATGTTTCATTTCACAAGATTCATTCCCCCACGTCACAAATATCTCTAATAATACCAAGCTACCGCTTGGCAAGCCGCTCATTCTCGCAGGCGTAACTCTGCCATACCGCTCTGTTTAACGGTCACATATGTTCGGCAGTTATTAAAAATACTACCAGTTGTAAACGTGGACCTGCCGCGACAGCGACTCCTCTGCTGCTATGGTGAGTTTTATCATACAAAAGCGTTCAATTAATTTCCATACCATACCCCTTTAGTCCCTAGTCATTCTAGTTCGAATAACCCTTACGTACTTTGTACGTTTACCTCTTTGCAGGTGCCCAATAACAACACAAATTGTTAAGATACCTCCTACACAGCTATAGATAGCTCTGTGGCTCCATCTCCGCCCAAGTAAGTCTGAATTTTCAAATTTACTCACCTTAGCCACATTAGATTCGCTGCCCGCCAGGTACACGGACTGTAACAAAACATTTGTCTTTTTCCAGTCTGACGATGCGCTAACAGCGCGAAACGCGTTATTGGATAATAAAATATTGCAACAGAGACTGAACATTTTTTAAATTTTAATCAGGTATCACTTTATGGCGACCACGTGATGTACACTTTACGTAGTATTTACGAGCTTAATTAATGCCTTAATTAAACGCTTTATAAGCACTAAGTAATATGTTAATATGTTACACACTGTTGCGAATGGAAACCTGTTTGCGTACGTTTAATATAGGGCACATTTAGCATATTTTAGTACGTGAGGGCGCGTAGCGCCCAAATCTCCGGTTCAGAAACACTATACGACGTTCGATATATATCGACGGGAACACCGCCGTGCACAAAAGCTTGCAAATTACCCTGCTTTTAGTTGGTCATGTAAACACTCCAAAATCGATTCTGGAAATCCGCTTCTCTAAAGCGGTTTTTCAGTTCCACAATCGATTTTCGCCCATGTAAACGCAACCGTTTTTGAAGCATTCTTGGCTTGTCAGATTGTGTTTTCTTGCTTAGAAAGAGTGATTTTTTCTAAAGTGAAATAGAAGTATAAATATTAGAGTGAACATAAATCTGTATATTTAAATAAAGAAAAATAGCAACTGTGCTGACTAAATCAGGATCTGAATCAGCTGTTTTCCAGCCGCCATATTCAGTGGGCTAGGAAATCCGATCCAGGCTATGCCATGTAAGCACGACAGTGAAAAACGTTTTACGAAAATCGGTTTTCGTCTTCCTGAAGATGTGTAGCATGTAAACATAGTGGAGGTCGCTTAAGCCGGGTCCACACGCAACGATCTATCTGCGCAAATGTCTGTACACACCAATCGTTGCGTGTGGACGGGTGTTCACTTCGCTGCAAATTCTCGCGCTCGATATCTTTCGGTGATAAAAGAAAGTAGGTAGTACAGACTTCAATCTGACTGGAAAACGAATACGATAAGCTTTTTTACGAAGTTTATTTTTGTCAGTGATAGAGGAAATCTTTTTACGGACACTATTTGCAACGTGTCTTGCAAAAAAAGAAAAAAGTGCAAACAAACCGCAATAAACAGAAATGGTCTAGGCATTGGCTGCTTAAAAGAATGCAGTTGTCACATGTGATTGTACATCGTGAGTTGGAGTGCAAACTCGATGACTGGCGTAATTATTTGCGAATGGATGTGGAAACTTATAATTATCTTTTGACACTGGTAACTCCTCGTATAATACGTAAAGACACTTGTATGAGGAGATATATTTCTCCACATGATTGGCTGAGAGTTACATTAAGATTCCTGGCCACAGGAAGGACCTACAAAGACCTCGAATTTTCAACAGTAATTTCTAAACAAGCATTGAGTTAAATCATCCCCAACACTTGTCAAGCTATTTACGCTGTCCAGAAGAATTATTTCATGAAGTCAAGTAAAGTAGGCCTACCTTCTAACAAGATACAAATAAAATTGTCAGTTTTAGATATGTTTGAAATACTGTTCGCTTACTTCACTTTATGTTATATATGTGGGCAATACGCTGCGGCTAAATTTGTTTCCCAGTCGGAATTTTCAGCTCTCAGCCATTTTCATCCACTGTCAACATAGTAAACACACGAAAAAAGTATACACTGAGACAGATTTGCAGCGATCTACTGTCCACATGTTCCAACTTGTCTGCTCAGATGTGATTTGAACCCACAGATTTGAGCAATTTCGCTCAAACCTCCAACTCCAACTTCCAGGTTTGCGCACATCTCATATCTGCGCAAATGTGCTGTCCACACGCAACGATTTGCGGGGTGTGCGCAGACAGATCGTAGCGTGTGGACCCGGCTTTACATGGCGCTCGTTTCGATAAATCTCGAACGAGCGACCACACTTCGATATGTTCCAAGATTGCGGATAGTAGTAGGCCCTAAACGAGATTGTTGCGAATAAATACTGTTCCTGCAATATGGTTGACAGGTTCTTGTATGTTCCCTTGTCCGATGACTAAGTTAATTATCCTCGTAAAGACCATGGAATGCTGGGAATATTGTTTCGTGTTCACCATGAAGCAAATACTTGTGACCTCAAATTTTTATTCATTTCATTGCTCTTACATTACGAGGATAATTAAGTTATCTGACAAGGGCACATACAAGAACCTGTCAACCATAGAGCAGTAATAGCATTAATTATTATTACACAAAGCTACATTTACTACCTTCCATAGGCGCCGACTTTCGAAAATCTGGGGGTACGCCAGGGACGTATCCAGAGGTGGAGGGGGGGGGGGGTAGTTTCCGAATCCAGCCCCTCCCTCCACCCCCGACAGGTGCTTTATTTGAAGTTTAAGTTTAATGATTTTTTTAAAAATTTTAGTAGTATTTCTTCATTTTTGCTTAACATGATGTTACTTTAGGACCATTGCAATTTCTGAAAGGATAAAAGTAATTTTTAATACACAGTAATTTCAATTTTTCGCTTTCACACATACACCTACACAACAAATAATAAACTGTCTCATCTTTCTCGTCATACTGAATCCATGTATGCTTACCCAATGTGTCTGAAAAGTCCTTCTCCTGCGGTTACTACAATTCAATGCCGGAATCATTTTTCTTGGTATTAACAGAAACAGGTAATTCATTGTGGCAAGATGCCACAGAAGGATCACTTTTACTGCTACACGATGCCGATTCGTTATCGCCGTCACTATCACGATTATCAGTCGCAGTCCTTTTGTATTTCACTATATATTTATCCATTTTAACGATTTCACTCGCAAGGCATTAAGACTTAATTCCAAGCACGAAGGCACAGGTCAAACAGAACAGGAAAGGTTCGACTACTTCTTTCAATTGTTGACAACAAACCGTTGAAGCCTGAAAATTCAAATCTATATCTATAAATGTGAATGTCTGATCGGTGTACGTTTATCACGTCTGAACTACAAGACATAAAGAGCTAAAAATTTGTACAGTTACTAATATCTACCCGGGGAAGGCTTTAGGCACGGTTTTTATGGCAATCGGATGGCTGTTTATCTATATATAGTAATGTGAATGTCTGTTCGGTGTATGCTTATCACGCCCAAACGACAAGACGCAGATACTTAAATATTTGTACAGTTACTAATTTATACCCGAGGAAGGTTTTAGGCACGGTTTTATAGCGATCTGATAGACATTTAGTAATTTGAAGAATATAACGCGAAATGCGGAACAATAATGATTCTTTGAAAATTATATTTACTCTTTGAAAATGGTTTTATTGGTTGCTTTGTTGCTTGAGGGTTGATAATGATAAAAGGGTGGAGTATATTGGAATGCAAAGTCCCTTGTTTAAAATGGGGATTACCTGCACCATTTTCCAATCTTTCGGAACGCTACGCTCTTGTAGAGACCTACACCAATGCAAGAAGGGGGGGGGGGGGGGGCGCAAGTTCCTTTGCGTACTCTGTGTAAAATGGAAGTGGTATCCCATCAGGTCCTGCAGCCTTTCCTCTTTTGAGTGATTTTGCCGAAATTGTTTTTGTGTCCCTCTGTCAATTATTTCGATATCTTACATTTTGTACTCTCATCTTTCTCTATGACACAGCTTTGGAGAAAGGCATTAAGTAATTCAGCCTTTGCAGTGTTATCCACTGACCCACAGGAAAGAAACGTGACAACTGTCATCTGCTAGCAACTGGAGGGAGCGTTGGATCCAATACACGAGAGGATGGTTTGAGAAAGGATCCTTAAGATTCTGCAGGGCACTAAGGGAATCCGAACATATGGCATAGAAAGGTTGGCGGTGGCGGCAGGTATACAAAACGGCCTGGTGGAGGGCAAAAAGCTCAGCCGTGAAATTCGAGCACCGGTCAGGGAGCTTGTATTGGAAACGGTTGCCCCGACGACGAAAGCAGATCCGACACAGTCAGTGCTCTTGGAACCATCAGTGTAAATAAATATGGCATTATCGAACCGCGAACGGAGTTCAACAAGCCTCGAGCGGTATACCAAATCCAGAGTGCTCTCCTTGGGGAGCGAACTAAGTTCAAGGTGAGTGTGAACCTGGGCCTGATGCCACGGTGGCAATGGGCTTTCGCTCAACCGAAAGGTGGAAGGAAGAGTAAAATCGAGCCGCTGTAGAAGGCGGCGAAACCGAACTCCAGGTGGAAGCAAGGCTATCGCAGACAACTGATATTGGCGATCGAGTGAGTCATCAAAAAATAATCGGTAAGATAGATGGTGGCATGCGTACCGACACAAGAGTATGTCACGCCGAGTGGTCAAGGGTAATACAGCAGCCTCGGCATACAGACTTTCAACAGGGCTGGTATAAAATGTACCGGTCACCAGACCTAATCCCCGATGGTGAATAGAGTTGAGACAGCGGAGAATCGACGGCCGTGCAGAAGAGTATACAAGGCTTCCGTAGTCGAGCTTCGACTGAACAATGGCCTGGTAAAGGTGAAGCAGGACGGTACGATCCTCTCCCCATGATGTGCCACTGAGGACACAAAGAACGTTAAGGAATTGGGCACAACGGGCAGCCAGGTAGGACACGTGTGTGGACCAGCAAAGTTTACGATCCAACATGAGTCCCAAGAATTTCGTAGTCTCCGCGAAAGGGAGAGCAACAGGGCTGAGACGTAGGGATGGTGGAAGAAATTCCTTGTATCTCCAGAAGTTTATACACACCGTTTCCTCAGTGGAGAATTGGAAGCCGTTTGCGATGCTCCAGGAATATAGACGGTCAAGACAGCGTTGAAGAGAACGCCTCAAGAGACATGTCCGCTGGGTGCTGCAATAAATTGCGAAATCGTCTACAAAAAGGGATCCGGTAACGTCGGCTGAAAGGCAATCTACGATCGGATTGATTGCAATGGCAAAGAGAGCCACACTCAAGACGGAACCCTGCGGTACCCCATTCTCCTGGTGAAAGGTATCTGACTAAACAGAGCCCACCCGTACCCGAAACTTGCGATCCGACAAAAACGCTTGAATGAAAAGAGGGAGGCGGCCCTGAAGGCCCCATGTGTGCAATGTGCGGAGAATGCCCACTCTCCAACAGGTATCGTACACCTTCTCCAAGTCGAAGAACACTGCTACTGTTTGACGCTTCTTTAGAAAGTTATTCATAATGAAGGTCGACAACGTAACAAGATGATCAGCAGCAGAGCGGTGTCAACGAAAACCGCATTGGACATTTGTTATTAGGCGGCGAGATTCGAGGAGCCAGACCAACCGAGCGTTAACCATGCATTCCATCACCTTACAGACACAGCTCGTCAGAGAAATAGGGCGATAGCTGGAAGGAAGATGTTTGTCCTTCCCTGGTTTGGGGATGGGGACAACAATGGCTTCACGCCAACTTGCGGGAACCTGACCTTCAGTCCATATGCGACTGTAGGTACTAAGAAGGAAACACTTGCCCACAGGAGAGAGGTTCTTCAGCATCTCAATATGGATGGTATCGGGGCCGGGAGCAGAAGATCAGGACAGGGCGAGAGCACGGTCTGGCTCCTGCATTGTGAAGGAGACATTATAATTTTCGCGGTTAAAGGAATGGAAAGAAGGCAGTCGTGCCTCCTCTGCCTGTTTGCGAGGGTGGAAGGCAGGGTGGCAATGGGCAGAGCTCGGAACTCCGCAAAGGAACAGCCCAGTGTGTTGGAAACATTAACGGGGTCCACAAGGACTGCGTTCTCGACGGTCAGGCCAGAGATCGGGGAGTGGACCTCGATGCCGGATAAACAGCGTAGGCCACTCCAAACAACCGTGGACAGAGTAAAACGGTTCAAAGAACTAGTAAAAGCAGTCCAGCAAGCTTTCTTGCTGTCGTTCATAACTTTACGACATTGCGCTCACAGTCGTTTATAATTTATACAATTTTCCAACGTCGGGTGGCGGTGGAAGGTGCGTAAAGCACGTCGCCGGGCTCTAAGAGCGTCGCGGCAGGCAGCAGTCCACCAAGGGACCGGGACACGACGTGGAGAAGAGGATGTACGAGGTATGAAATGTTCGGCAGCTGTGAGAATAACCTCTGTGAGGTATTCGACCTGACTGTCACAGCTGGGAAAATTCTGATCGTGAAAAACAGCCATGGAAGAATAAAGCCCCCCCGTCAGGTTTAGAAATATTCCAACTGGTGGGACGAGGAGATTGGGAATGATGCAGGAAGTGGATGACACAAGGGAAATGGTCAATGGAGTACATGTCAGAAAGTGCATACCACTCAAACCGACCGGCAAGCTGAGGAGTGCATATCGCGAGGTCTATATGGGAATAGGTGTGTGTCGTGTCGGAAAGGAATGTCGGTGCACCGGTGTTGAGGCAGACAAGATTGAGGTGTTGGAGAAGGTCCACCAAAAGGGAGCCTCTCGGACAAGGTGCCGGAGAGCCCCATAGAGGGTAATGGGCATTAAAGTCGCCTACCAACACGAAAAGTGAAGGGAGCTGGTCAACGAGGTGTAGCACATCTGCCCTAGTAAGGGCGGATGACGATGGCGAATAGATATTACAGAGGGAAAAGGAAAAGTTGAGTAGAGTGATGCGGACAGCCACTGCCTGTAGGTGAGTATGCAATGAAATGGGATGGTGATAGACGTCATCCCGAATGAGCATCAGAACCCCTCCATGGGCTGGGGTACCTTCCACAGGTGGCAGGTCGAAACGCACATTGGTGTAGTGGGGGAAGTCTGCACCATCACTTGGACGTAACTTAGTTTCTTGGAGACAAACTAGAAGTGGGCAGTGCAATCGAACGAGTAGTTTTAATTCCTCCCGATTGGTATGAAAACCGCAAATATTCCATTGAAGGAGCACCTTGATAAAAAATAAGAGAAGAAGGAAGGGAAGATAAAAAGAAACAAGCAGGTGGGGTCACCTCGACGGCCGCTGAGGACCGAGCTTACAAGGAGCACTACTGTCGCCATCTAGAGGCAGAGTGTCATATTCCATAGGTTCAAACGAGTCATCTGCCACCTTCCCGAGTTTATCAGGAGGGGCAGCTTCCGCCGCTGGTAGAATGCCGGTTGCCCGGCTAACAGTAGTGCGTCCCGGTGAGACAGAAGATGATCTGGGCCGACTTCTGTTGGACAGCATGACGGATGGGTCACGCCTCGGCGGGGAAGGAGAGGAACTCTTTTTTTGTTGGCTCTTCTGGAAGAGTGACGGTGAGAAGAGGCAGTTGACAGTTGGGAAGCCTGAGAACGCAGAAAATCCTCACGCACGGGTTCCTTTTTCAAAGTCTGGGCATCTTGTTTAGGTGCCCACGGTTTACTAGAGGTTGACTAAGACTGAACTTTAGAAGCAGCAGGAGGAAGCGGGCACATGGAACGGGCAATCTTCGGGCTGGCGGATCGCACAACTGTGTCAGCGAAAGTGAAATCACAAGTCTGGGTACTGGAATCCTTAGTAGGTCGAGTGGAGGTGAGGACCTTACTGTATGTGCCCGCTGGGAGGACAATGGGCTTGCGACTCGCCAACAACTTTCGAGTGGCAGATGTTGATACCTTTTCCGTAACCCGAATTTGCTGGATGACCTTTTCATCCTTATATACAGGGCAGCCCCTAGAGGAAGCTGCATGGTCACCGTTGCAATTAAGGCAGTGAGGGGACGGAGGTGGGCAATCCCCCTCATGGGCATCCCTACCACAAGTGGCACATTTTGCTGCTTTAGGGCACAATTGACGGGTGTGGTTGTACCTGTAGCATTGAAAACAGCGCGTTGGGTTAGGTACATAAGGGCGGACGGAGATGACTTCACACCCTGCTTTGACCCTCGACGGGAGTTCGACTCTGTCGAACGTCAAAAACACAGTACGAGTCCGTGTCAGCTGGTTATCTACCTTTTTCATCACCCTATGGACGTCTGTTACATCCTGATCGGACATATAGGTTTGTATGTCTTCGTCAGACAACCCGTCAAGGGATCTCGTAAAAACTACCCCCCGTGACGAGTTTAGTGTGTGGTGCGCTTCTACCTTGACTGGAAACGTGTGTAACAATGTGGTTCGTATCAGTTTTTGGGCCTGGAAGGCACTGTCCGCTTCCAGCAACAATGTGCCATTGCGCTGACGCGAACAGGTTTTAACAGGGCCAGCAATTGCATCAACACCTTTCTGGATGCCGAAAGGATTTACAGACGTGAAATCTTTACCGTTGGTGCGAGAGACAACAAGAAATTTCGGTAGATTAGGCAGAGTCTTTTTTTGCTGAGGCGAATCTATCTTTCGTTTCTGGGTCAACGTCACTGAAGAAGAGAAGGAAGTCATTGCGGAAGTGTCCCCCGTGATTACCGACGTCTCCGATGGCGCACTCCTTCCTAGTGGGGGCCCTTTCCGAGAGCTTACCCGCCTTAGGTGATTGTTCACACCTCAGGTCACACCTCCCGAGAACTGACGGAGGGACCAATCGGCATGTTCGGAAGGTACCAGTTCGGGTAATCACCCCTCCCTGGGCCTGGCCTTTATCAGGGGGTACATACGTGCCCTACTTGTCTACCCGGGGTGGGGAATTATGCGTTACCCCGTCACCTGCTACGCATGATAATGCGTGGGTCGGCTTACTACGCATGATAATGCGTGGGTCGGCCTTCAGACACGCACAGGGAGGAAAGAAGAAGAATAGAAGAAGTGAAGAGAAAGAAGGAAAGAAGTGTCTCAAACGCCGAGGCGGAGACTAATGAGGAGGAGAAGAAGGCTAGGAGAGTACAGCAAGGAGAGGAAGACAGAAACAAAGTGTAGGAAAGGAAGGAACCAAGGAATAAGAGAAACTACAACAAGAAACCACCTTAACTCGCAAAATACCCCCGTCTCCGGGCGAAGGCATAAACCGGAAGAGAAAGTGAAGCAGCCTGGGGCAGGAGAAAGGCTGATCTGGCTCGGGGCCCCATGCGCGCCACACACGTACCCACAAAAGAACTGTGAGCCCCCTGGGGGGTTCAACTCCACATAAGAACGGCAGCCTACATCTGTTTGAATCTGCTTACTGTATCCATCTCTTGGTCTTCCTCTGCATTTTTTACCCCACACACTTCCCTCCAACGCTAAATTCACAATTCCTTGATGTCTAAGAATGTGTCCTTCCAATCGATCCCTTCTTTTAGTCGAGGTACGCCAGAAATTCCTTTTCTCCCCATTTATGTTCAGTACCTCCTCATTACTTACGCAAGCCACCCACCTAATCTTCAGTATTCTTCTCTAACACCACATTTCAAAAGCCTGTATCCTCTTCCTGTCCGCACTGTTTATTGTCCATGTTTCACTCCCATAAAAGGCAATACTCCACACAAATGCCTTCAGAATGGCCTGTCTTATGCTTAAGTTAACATTACAGTTTCTCAAAAAAGAAACAACTTTTTTTTGATCAAACAAAGCACATTCTTTTCAATGGTGTCCCGAAAAATCAGATTTGAGTAATCCCTTTTGTGATATGACTGAATGAAAATGAGGCAAATTTGATTAAGTTTTCAAGCAGACTTTGAACTCTGATAACTCAGTTATTATATGAGCAATCTGGGTGCCATGTGCAGAGCTTTTTAACATTCTGACAAGTTGCAGGTAACTAAAGAATCAGCTTCAGAAACTAACTTTCTCAATAGATACAAGGCAATAAATTATAGTCAAACTTTTGTACGAGAAGATTTATGAGCCACTTTGACAGTTTCAGATTTTGTCACGTGTGGCTATGATTCTTTTCAGATAAAAAATAAATAAATAAAGAGCCAAAACACTTATTGTAATCAGCCATAGTATATTTATCCAACAGAAACTTTATACATTGAATCATTGCAGCCACATATTTACTCTGACCGAAACATCGATTGTGAGCAAAGTAAATCTATATTTTCTGTTGTTTAACATGTCATACTTTAGTTTTTGAAGCATAAGACATTGATTATAAGCAAATAGCAAATGATATAATTCAATAGCTGAGTAACAAGTATATACTGTACAGTATTGACAACATAGAAGGAAACCAAAAATCAAAATATCATTTCCCAAGTTGCAGCGGAGTGGACGCGCACATTGAGGCGCTATGCTACGATGCGTTAGGCCGTTCCCCATCAGAGGTTCGAGTCCCCCCTTGGGCATGGATGTTTGTGTTGTTTTTAGTATAAGGTAGTTCAGAAGTAGTTTGTAAGTTTAGGGACTGATGACCCCGCAGTTAAGTCCTTTAAGCTTAACAAACATTTGAACACCATTTCCCAAAACCACAAAAATGCAGACATTAGCAGAAATTGTAAAAATATATGTAGACACTAGATTAAATGTCAAAAATGCAGATGTGTCCGCATTAATGCAGACATCTGGTAACCCTATATGAACAGCAATAAGAAAATGTTTTATAAAATGATGAAAAATAAAAGGAAAACTTCTGAAAAACCAATAAAGATGAAAATGGGATAGCACTGTGATTGGAGAGCCTGGGAGAGTAAGGATGTTGGGAAAGAACATTTTAGGAAGCTGTTAAATACTGAGGAGAAAGTATGTCTCAGGAAACAACAAACAATGGATAAATTGAGATAAGTTGGGAGAAAGAATTAGGACAAGTTACATGGGAAAGTGGAAATATCTGTGGAAAAAATGATTGAGGGAAAGCCCCTGGACCTGATGAGGTCTCAGCAGACATGATAGCAGTGGGGCCAGTGGGAATGCAGTGGCTATGAAGAGAACTGTCAAGTGTGTGGAGAAATAGTAAAAGAAATGATTATTGGAGGAGACATTGTCCCCATCTTAAAAAAAAAAAAAATCAAAATCTTTGTAAAAAAAAATACAGAGGAATAGCACTTAAGGGTCATAAACCCAGATTTTTTAAATAATTGCATTAAATAAATGAAAATTTAGAAAAGGAGCTGAGTGAGGAACAGCATGGGCCCAGAAAAGGAAGAAGTGGACCTGATATTTTCTATCCATCAACTGATGAAAAACAAAATGGGTGTATAACAGACGGGTGGTAATGGTTTTCATGGACATAGATAATGCATATGACTCAGTTAACAGTGAAAGATTCTGGGAAGAAATGAATAAGATAGGTACCGGTACAGAGGATGGATACATTAATGTATTAAAGACAAGGTACAAAGGACACAGTTGTGGAATTAGAACACCACTGGGAAACTCTGAATACTTCAAATAACACAAGGTATTAAGTAAGGAAATAGTCTATCTCCTGCATTGTTTAATTAAGGAATGAGTGAATATTCTTTTTTGGTCAAAATATTGGTTTTGGCCACAGTTTTGGTTTCGGCCAGAAATCAGCTAAATATTCGGCTTGGCTGAACCTAGGTTTCATGAATTTACAGATGAAGTCGAGTTGTATTCGTTATGAATTCAGTCAACAATAACGCTTTGCCTCAGTTGACAGCATGCCGTTTAACTATTAGGAGTCTTTCCTCTCACATAAAAATTGTACTCTGTAGTTAATCATAATATAACACAATCGTATATTATAGTTTTTCATTTTGCATATATTTACAGTGACAGCAATCATACTGTTAGAATTGTGATAGTTATTTTTCAAAATACTTTTTGCAGCACTGATTGAATCTTTTTTATTTTTAATTTATGTAATTACGAATGCCAAAAAGGAGACGTGTAAAGTTGTATGTTTGTCGATTCCAAAAACAGAAATTAAGATGGCAATATAAAGCTAGTCCTCCAGGGAAAAAAAAATTGTAAAGGCTACTTATGATAGCAAACAAATTATTGCTTTCTGTGTATTTTGTATCAAACAATGAGGACTAAAGAATACCACTTGGAAGTACTTTACTGAAAGTACCTTCGATTTGTCTAAACCTGTACACCTCCTACCTTCGTCTTCTATGGACTCCTGGTTAGGCTTACACACACTCAAGAAGGTTTAGTACATGAAGGGGGATCTTGCAAAATGTGGATTAACTAGTGATCTGTGGTATACCATAAATTTAATTAAGTTTTGGCTGTGGTTCTGGTTTCGGCTGGAACTAGAAGAGGAGCTGAATAGTCAGTTAAAGTTACAATTTCAATTTCAGCAGCAAATTATTAATGTAGTGATGGAGGGAATGAATAGGGCTGTTAAAGGTATGGTAAAAGAGAAAAAGATGGAAAGATGATTTTTGCAGATGATCGCTAATATGGTGTGATAAAGAGGTAAATGTGCAGTTACACCAGGATGCATGGAAATCAAGAAAAGATGTGGATTAAAAATAAATAAAGACAATAGTGAAGGAATGGTATTTGGAAAAGACACAAGAATCAACGGAAATATTACTCTGAATGGAGAACCCCTCAAAGTGGTAGATAGTTTCACTTAATTAGGGAGTGAAATATCTAGCAATGAAAAGATAATGAATGAAACTATTAGGAGGTTACAGAAGGGAGGCAATTTTTATCAAGCAATAAAACATCTGATTCAGGATAAAGTCATTCCACAAAAAGCAAAACTTTGCATGTTCAAGAGTTATCACTTTCCTATTGTCACCTCCACCCCCATGAACCACAGACATTGCCGAGGTGGGGTGGCTTGCGTGCCTCAACGATGCAGATAGCCGTACCGTAGGTGCAACCACAACGGAGGAATATCTGTGGAGAGGCCAGACAAACATGTGGTTCCTGAAGAGGGGCAGCAGCCTTTTCAGTAGTTACAGGGGCAACAGTCTGGATGATTGACTGAGCTGGCCTTGTAACATCAGCTAATGTGGCTTTGCCACACAGCTACTGCGAACGGCTGAAAGCAAGGGGAAACTACAGCCGTTACCTTTCCCGAGGACATGCAGCTCTATTGTATGAAATATGATGATGGCATCCTCTCGAATAAAATATTCCGGAGGTAAAATAGTCCCCCATTCGGATCTCTGGGCGGGGACTACTCAGGAGGATGTTGTCATCAGGAAAGACAATACTGGCATTCTACGGATCGGAGCGTGGAATGTTAGATCCCTTAACCGGGTAGGAAAATTAGAAAATTTTAAAAGGGAAATGGATAGGTTGAAGTTAGATATAGTGGGGATTAGTGAAGTTCGGTGGCAGGATGAACAGGATTTCTGGTCAGGTGAGTACAGGATTATAAATACAAAATCAGTTGGGGGTATCACAGGAGTAGGACTGATAATGAATAAGAAAATAGGAATGCGGGTAAACTAGTATGAGCAGCACAGTGATGGCATTATCTTTGTCAAGATAGATACGAAGTCAACACCGACAACAGTAGTACAGGTGTATATGCCAACTAGCTCTGCCGATGATGATGAGATCGAAGAAATATATGAGGAGCTAAAGGAAATTATTCAGAAAGTTAAGGGAGAGGAAAACTTAATTGTGATGGGAGACTGGAATTCGGTAGTAGGAAAAGGAAGAGAAGGAAAAATAATAGGTGAATATGGACTGGGCAGGAGAAATGAAAGAGGAAGTCGCCTGGTAGAATTTTGCACGGAACATGATTTAATCGTAACAAACACGTGGTTTAAGAATCACAAAAGAAGATTGTATACGTGGAAGAGACCAGGAGACACCGGAAGGTATCAGATAGATTTTATAATGGTAAGACATAGGTACCGGAACCAGGTTATAAACTGCAGGACATACCCAGGGGCAGGTATAGACTCTGACCATAACTTGTTAGTCGAACTGTAGGCTGAAGCTGAAAAAACTGCAGAAAGGTAGGAAAATAAGGAGATGGGACTTAGATAAATTGAAGGAAAGTGAAGTTCTGGAGAATTTCAGAGGGAGATTTAGGCAACAATTGACAGAAACAGGGGGAAATAAAACAGTAGAAGAGGAATGGGTAGCATTGAGAGATGAAATAGTGAAGGCAGCAGAGGACAAAGTAGGTAGAAAGGCAAGACCTACAAAAAATCCTTGGATATCACAGGAAATACTACAGTTAATTGATGAAAGGAGAAAATATAAAAATGCAGTAAATGAAACAGGCAAAATGGAGTACAGACGATTAAAAAATGAGATTGACAGGAACTGCAAACTGGCTAAGCAGGAGTGGCTAGAAGCCAAATGCAAATCTGTAGAAGAATGTATAGCAAGGGGAAAAGTAGATACCGCCTACAGGAAAATAAAAGAGACATTTGGGGACAAGAAAAGCAACTCTACGAATATCAAGAACTCAGATGGGAAACCAGTTCTCAGCAAAGAAGGGAAAGCTGAAAGGTGGAAAGAGTACATAGAGCAGCTCTACAAAGGAAATGAACTTAGAGACGATGTTGTAGGAAGGGAAGAGGAAGTAGATCAAGATGAAATAGGAGATACTATACTGAGAGATGAATTTGACAGAGCCTTGGAAGACCTAGGTCGGAACAAGGCCCCAGGAGTAGATGACATACCCTCAAAGCTACTAAAGTCTCTGGGAGAGCCAACCATGACAAGACTATTTGAACTGGTGTGTAGGATGTATGAGACAGGCGAAATGCCATCAGACTTTAAGAAAAATGTAATAATCCCCAGTCCAAAGAAATCAGGTGCAGAAAGGTGTGAAAATTACAGAACCATCAGTTTGATAAGTCATGGTTGCAAAATTTTAACACGAATTATCTACAGGAGAATGGAAAAGCTGGTAGAAGCTGACCTTGGGGAAGATCAGTTTGGATTCAGGAGGAACATAGGAACCCGGGAGGCAATACTCACTTTACGTCTTATCTTAGAAGATAAATTAAGGAAAGGCAAACCTACATTTGGAGAAAGCATTTGACAATGTTGACTGGAATACACTCTTTCATATTCTGAAGTCAGCAGGGGTAAAATACAGGGATAGGAGAGTTATTTACAGCTTGTACAAAAGCCAGACCGCAGTTATTAGACTCGAAGGGCATGAAAGGGAAGCATCAGTTGGGAAGGGAGTAAGACAGGGTTGCAGCCTTTCTCCGATGTTATTCAATTTGTACATCGAGCAGGCGGTGAAGGAAAGCAAGGAAAAATTTGGAATAGGGTTTAAAGTTCAGGGGGAAGAAATACAAACATTGCGTTTTGCTGATGACATTGTAATTCTGTCAGAGACAGCAAATGACCTGGAAGAGCAGTTGAATGGAATGGACAGCGTGTTGAAGAGAGCGTATAAAATGAACATTAACAAGAGCAAAACAAAAATAATGGAATGCGGTCTTAGAAAATCAGGCGATGCTGAAGGAATTAGATTAGGAAATGAAACAATGAAGGTGGTAGATGAGTTTTGTTACTTGGGTAGTAAAATAACATGCGATGGTCACAGTACAGAGGATATAAAATGCAGAATGGCAATGGGAAGAAAAGCATTTTTGAAAAAGAGAAATTTGCTAACATCTAATATTAACTTAAGGGTAAGGAAGTCTTTTCTGAAGGCATTTGTGTGGAGTGTTGCCTTGTACGGGAGTGAAACATGGACAATAAGCAGTACGGACAGGAAGAGAATAGAGGCTTTTGAAATGTGGTGCTACAGAAGAATGCTGAAGATTAGGTGGGTAGAGCGCATAACTAATGAAGAGGTACTGAACAGAATTGGTGAGAAAAGGAATTTTTGGCATACCCTGACTAAAAGAAGGGATCGCTTGGTAGGAAACATTCTTAGACATCGGGGAATCATAAATTTAGCATTGGAGGGAAGTGTGTGGGGTAAAAATCGCAGAGGGAGACCAAGAGACACGTATAGTAAGCAGATTCAAGTGGATGTGGGTTGTCGTTCTTATGAGGAGATGAAAAGGCTTGCTCAGGATAGAGTAGGGTGGAGAGCTGCATCAAACCAGTCTCCGGACTGAAGACCGTAACAACAACATTGTCACCTATTGAGGACAACATGGACAACGTCAGAGAGGGACTGGAACAGTCTACAAGCAGGGGAAATGAAATTTCTCATAGTGGTGTTGATTGTCTTAAATGACAACATTTGACATGAAAATAAAACTATTATCAGGGAATATAATCACTGCTTCGTGTGTTTATTAGTTGTTAAAGGAGTACTCTTATTTTCCTCTGAAATGCGTTTTTCGTTAACTGACATGAACCTCTTTATAAACTGCAGCCTAGCAAATTTTTCTAATACTAAACTGCATGGAACAGGCTTGCTGAAATATTAATACTTTAAAAATAAATACTGAGAAAAAACATTTGTTTTATCACAATCAAATCTTATTGCAGAAACAGGAAAAAGTTTTATTGTACTTACCTGACTGTTGTGGTTGACTGGATTCATTGCCAACTGTATCTGCCACTTCGTCTTTCAAATTCCCCAAATTTTCCTCTTCACAGCTCTCTTTCTCAACTGGAGGATTTGTTGGAGTTTCAGCGCAGTCCTCATCCTTTCCAGAAATGTTCAAGTCACTGCTGTCTCTGGATAAATGTAGCTCAGGCTTAGAGGTATTTGAAGGATTTTTCTGTTCAACTATGACTGCAGGATTACACAGTCCACTATGCACAACATCTTCAGTTCCACTCTTACTCTCTTTCACTGAAGAGTCAGCCAGCATTTCTGCCTTACTTGTCTGATTAGAAAGTGGCAGAACAAGGTCTAATGAACATTCAACAGGTAACACATTTTTCATTTCTATATCATCTTGAATAATTGTGGATTCTCTTACACAAGGGGACGAGTTATCCTCATTATGAACTTCACATTTTTCTTTCATATTTTCATTTGATTCATCTTTTACTTTTACTTCTTGATCATCAGTAGACAGCTGTTGCTGACACATTAAAATAGTTTCAGTCTTTTCTGATTTAGTATCATTAGCATGTAGACAACTGCTTTGATAACCTTCAGTTTCACTTTTACAATCTGTAATTAGTAATGTACCTAGGAAAGAAGTGTTTCTTTCCTGATTAGATATTAGTTTTTCGGATATTGGTAAACATTCAGATAGTACACCACTTTTTGTGTCAATTTCATTAAGACCAATCTTGGTTTCCCTTACTTGAGTGAGGGAATTGTTTTCACAGTGATCATTTAATTCTTTATGAGCTTGTACAATCTTCTCACTTTGCTGATCTTTTACCTTCATTTCAGTGTCATCTTCTCTGCCTGATTGATCCACAACACATTCTGATTTTTTGTCGTGTTGGTAGATACTACCATTCCCCTCATACTGATGTGGTTCAACTGTATTTTCAGTATGTGTAAGCAATACATCAGAAATGGACTGTGAACTGGGTTCTTCCTTGGTACTGTTTACCACAGGAAGATTACACCCAGAAGTCACTAAATCTTCACTTCTAATGCCAAAACAATTCTTGTTGGAATTATACTCCTTAGTTGTATCATAATGTTCTGTCTTGTTAATTAAACTCTTTTGTGAACTCCTTATAACAGAGACACTGTTGTCTTGTTCCTCCATGCATAAAGTACAAGAAGTATCTTCCAAATTTGAAATTATATTTGTAGTACTGAGATCAGTAGATGCTTCACAATCTTCCTGGAATCGGTTTTCACACTGGGTCTCAATATTATTCTTCCCACTACCTTCCATCACAGTTGCTGTGGATAGGCAAGAGTTATCAATTACCTCTTCATTCATATTTGTTGTTGTAGAGGAAACCTTAACCTTTTTATCTGAAGCAGCTGATGTGATAATCACACTTGTACTATCACTATATGACGAGTGCCTTGTCTCATCTTTGTTTTGCATATTACATCCAGCAACTTCCACTGACACTTCCATTTCATTAGTTATTTGTTTCTCATCAACTTCAGTACTTGGTGCTACATCTGGTATCTTGTCATAATTAACTGGTATTAATGTAATTGTCTCTCTTCTTTCAGAACTTAGCATATCACAACCAACAGTATTTTTCAAGGATGTGTTTTCACATTTTTCTTTTACTATCATATTTACAGTGTCTTTGGTTGACAAGTTATCTGACATCACAATACCTTGGTCATGTTCACAGCTTCCTATTGGTGTTAAGGCACTATCATTTTCCAACAAATTCTTATCTTGAAACTCATCGGAGTTATTTAGATACATTGAAAGACTTTCATCTTCTATAATGAATTTATCTGCTTCTGAATTGATGTAATCAATGTTCATTTCCTGTACAAAATTTTCTATGGAAGGCTTGGTAATCAGTTCATTTTGTTCTCCCTTTGAGGCTTCAATCTCACAGGCATTCATCTGCACATTGCAAAACGCCTCTTTTCTGTTCTCTTGATTTACATCACATATATTTTCAACAGATGAAGCCGTAAAAGAGGCATCTGACACACAAGAGAGACTTTCATTGTTTACTGTTGCTGTGTTAGCCACGCCGACACATTTTTGAACCTGCAAAAAGGGAACACACAATAAAATAAAGAATGCAATTCATTTGAAATAATAACATTAAAATTAGGCATATAATAAAGACTATAACCACTCAAATTAAATAATGCAGGCTGACTTAAATTTCTATGGAAAAGAAAGCTTTCCCTTATTACTGAAAACCCATTTTCAATAACTTGCTAATAGCTATAAAAGGTATAACTGCTTAATAAGTTCAGTGTTTATTGGTGAGCAACTTCTTTTACTCAGATGATACATTCTTACTGAAACTGATGCATACATTCTTAATAATATGTAAAGAAAGTTGGACTTACCAGGCGAGAAGGCACCGGCTCGTTGATACACAAAAACAAATAGAACACACACACACACACACACACACACACACACACACACACACACACACACACACACACACACACAACCGAGCTTTCTGGGAAGTATCCAGTGACAAGAGGAGCACTTTAGTGTCCCTCTGTGTGGGGGGGGGGGGGGGGGGTTCTGGGTGTGAGGGGAATAGGAAGTGGCCCTGGCTATTTGCTTCTGTACCACATCAGGAGGGTAGTTGCCGGATGTGCAGGCTGTCATCAGGTTATCGGTGTATGTGGACAGATGTGTGGAGCTGGCCATTGGATAAAAGGAGGTCGACATCGAGGAAAGTGGCATGGGGTTTGGAATAGGACCAGGTGAAGCTGATGGAACCAAAGGAGTTGAGGTTGGAGAGGAAATTCTGGAGTTGTTCTTCACTGTGATCATGAAGATATCATCAATAAATCTATACCAAACTTTGGGTTGACAGTCTTGGGTATCCAAGAAGGCTTCCTCTAAGTGTCCCATAAATAAGTTCTCATATGAGGGGGACATCCTGGTTCCCATGGCTGTTCTCTTAGTTGTTGGTATGTCTGGCCCTCAAAAGTGAAGATGTTGTGGGTTAGGATGAAGCTGGCTAGGGTAATAAGGAAAGAGGTTTTAGGCAGGGAAGTGGGTGGTCGGCGTAAAAGGAAATACTCCATCACAGCGAGGCCCTGGCGATGTGGGATACATGTGTCTAGGGAGGTGGCATTAATGGTTACAAGGATAGTTTCCGGAGGTAACAGAATGGGTAAAGATTTCAGGCGATCGAAAAAGTGGTTGGTGTCTTTGATGAAGGATGGGAGATTGCACATAATGGGTTGAAGGTGTTGGTCTATGTAGGCTGAGATTCGTTCCGTAGGGGTTAAGTAACTGGCTACAATGGGGCGGCGGGATGTTTGGATTTGTGAATATTGGGAAGTAGGTAGAAGGTGGGGGGTGCAGGGTGTCGGTTGGGTCATGAGGTTAATGGAGTCATGTGAAACGTTTTGTAGGTGGGCCTTAGGCTCTGAGGATTCCTTGAAGCTCAGCCTGGACATCAGGAATGGGATTGTCTTGACAATCTCAGAGCCTTAGGCCCCCTACAAAACATTTCACTTGTCTACATTAACCTCATGACACCACCGATACCCCCCACCTTCTACCTACTTCCCAAGATTCACAAACCCAAACATCTCAGCCACCGCATTGTGACCGGTTACCCAGCCCCTACGGAATGAATCTCAGCATACATAGATCAATACCTATATAAATGATCTGATGGACAGAGTAAGTAGTAATTGCGGCTGTTTGCTGATGATGCTGTGGGGTATGGGTGGTTGTCGTCTTTAACTGACTGTAATAGCATACAGGATGACTTGGACAAAATTTCTAGTTGGTGCGAAGAATGGCAGCCAGCTCTCAATGTAGAAAAATGCAAGGTGATGTGCATGAGTAGGAAAAACAATCCCATAATTTTCGAATAAAGTATTAGTAATGAGCTTCTTGATGCTGTCACGTCGTTCAAATATCTAGGCGTAACATTGCAGAGAGATATGAAATGGAACGGACATGTAAGGACAGTTGAGAGTAAGGCGGACAGCCGACTTCGGTTTATTGGGAGAATTTTGGGAAGATGTACTTCACCTGTAAAGGAGACTGCGTATAAAACACTTGTACGACCACGTCTAGAGTATTGCTCAAGTGTTTCAGACCCACAGCAGATCAGTTTAAAATAAGAGATAGAGGCAGTTCAGTGGTGAGCAGCTAGGTTTGTTACTGGTAGGTTCAACCAATGTGCGAGTGTCACGGAAATGCTCCGGCAACTCAATTGGGGATCGCTGGAGGAAAGATGACGTTCTTTTCATGAATTTCTGTTGAGGAAATTTAGAGGGCCGCAATTTAAAGCTGATTGTAGTACGATCTTTCTGCTGCCTACTTACATTTTGCGTGGTGATCACAAAGACAAGATAAGAGAAATTACGGCTCGTACGGAGGCATATAAGCATTCTTTCTTTCCTTGTTCTATTTGGGAGTGGAATAGGAAAGGAAATGCCTAGTAGTGGTACAGTGTACCCTCTGCTATGCACCTTACGGTGAATTGCAGAGTATGTATGTAGATGTAGACCTGTTATGTGCAGTCTCCCATCTTTCATCAAAGACACCGACTATTTCCTCAATCACCTGAAATTCTTACCCAGCCTGTTACCTCCAGAAACCATCCTTGTAACCATTGATGCCATTCCCTATACACAAATATCTCACATGCCCAGGGCCTTGCTGCGATGGAGTATTTCCTTTCACGCTGACCACCTGCAACCCTACCTAAAACCTATTTCCTTATTACCCTAGCCAGCTTCATCCTAACCACAACTACTTCACTTTTGAAGGCCAGACATACTAACAACTAAAGGGAACAGCCATGGGAATCAGGATGGCCCACTCGTATGCGAACATATTTATGGGATGCTTAGAGGAAACCTCCTTGGATACCCAAGCCTGTCAACCCAAAGTTTAGCATAGATTTATTAATGATATTTTCGTGATCTGGACTCACAGTGAAGAAGAACTCCAGAATTTTCTCTCCAACCTTAACTCCTTTGGTTCCATTATATTCAGCTGGTCCTATTCCAATTCCATGCCACTTTCCTCAATGTCGACCTCCTCCTATCCAATGGCCAGCACCACATGTCCGTCTACATTAAACCCACCAACAAACAACAGTACCTGCATTATGACAGGTGCCATCCATTCCAGATCAAACGATCCCTTCCCTGCAGCTTAGGTCTTCGTGGCAAACAAGTCTGTTCCAGTCCTGAATCCCTGAACCAATACACCAATAACCTGATGACAGCCTTCACATCCCACAACTACCCTCCCGATGTACAAAAGCAACACTAAAAGTGCCCCTCTTGTCACTGGATACTTCCCAGGACTGGAACGAGAGGGTCTTCCCACCACCCACCTAACCTCCGTAACCTCCTAGTCCATCCCTTTGATATCCAAAACCACCTTCCCTACCCTCCAACTCCTGCCCACGGTGTAAAACCTACCCTATGCATCCTCCCACCACCACTTATTCCAGTCCTGTCACCCGGAAGGTGTACACAATTAAGGGCAGAGCACCCACGTGATTTACCAACTGACATGCCTGCACTGAAGCGTTCTATGTGGGAATGACCAGCAACAAACTTTCCATTTGCATGAACGGACACAGACAGTGTTTGTTGGTAATGAGGATCACCCTGTAGCTAAGCATGCCTTGATGAACAGCCAGCACATCTTGGCACAGTGTTACACCGTCCGGGTTATCTGGATACTTTCCACCAACACCAACCTTTCAGAACTCTGGAGATAGGAACTTGTCCTTCTCTTCCCGTTGCCCACTAGGTCTCAACCTTCGTTAGTTTGAAATTCCCACCCAACTTTCTACAATGTATTTGCCTCCAATCTCTGGACAGAATATCTGCCTCGACTGGCATCTCTGTCCAACCTCTTTGCATTCTGCATATGTCTGCCTTGGTGTGTGTGTGTATATATATATATATATATATATATGTGTGTGTGTGTGTGTGTGTGTGTGTGTGTGTGTGTGTGTGTGTGTGTGTGTTTACTGATCCTTTTATCCCTTAAGGTAAGTCTTCCCTCTCCCAGGATTGGACTGACTCCTTACTCACTCTCTTAAAACCCTCATCCTTTCCTTTTTCCTCTCCTTCCCTGCTCTTTCTGGTGAAGCAACCTTAGATTGGGAAAGCTTAGTTTGTGTGTGTGTGTGTGTGTGTGTGTGTGTGTGTGTGTGTGTGTGTGTGTGTGTCTCAACGTTCCGGTGCCTTCCCGTCTGGTAAGTCCAACTTTCTTCACGTTTTTAAAATATTTTTCCGAACAGGATTGTTTCCCTCTATATTGTTAATAATATGAAATGACAACAGTGTTGTGTAAAACTGTCCTACCTGAAACTGCCTTGAGCATTTAAACCAGCAACCCACACACAATGGAAATATTTTACACCTTATAACTACAAACAACCCCAACCTTATTAACAATGTCAGTGTCGAGACAGGAGTTAGTGACCATGGTATTGTCATTGCATCAAAGGTGGGCAAAGTTAATAAACCAATGAATAAGGCTAGGACTGTTTCTGTTACAGCCGAAAAGCAATTGTTAACATCACACTTAGAAAATTAATGGACATTGTTTATTTCCGGTACAATGGATGTACAGGAATCGTGGACTAAATTTAAATGCATTGTAAATAAAGAGTTAGAGGAATATGTGCCTGTAAAGTCGATTAAGGATGGAAAAGACCCACCATGGTATAATAATAATGTTAGAAAGATACTGAGAAAGCAAATGTTGTTTCACTCTTGGTTCAAAAAAGAACATGCAAATCATGACAGGCAAAAATTAGTAGAGATTTGTGCGTCTATAAAAAGATTGATGCGCGAAGCAAACAACAATTACCACAGCCTTACCTTATCATACAATATTTCCGACAACCTGAAAAATTCTGGTCCTATGTAAAATCAATAAGCGGGTCAAAGGCCACTATCCAGTCACACTATTATTCTGGGGCAGTGACAGAAGAAACCAAACAGAAAGCTGAAGTTATAAATTTAACTTTTAAGAAAGCTTTCACATGGGAAGACTGTACAAACTTACCATCATTTGATCAACGCACCAACTCCCAATTGGAGGATATGTAATAGCTATTTCCAGTGCAGAGATGCAGCTGAGAGAGCTGAATACAAAAAAGTTTCCTGGTATGGATGGAATACCAGTTCGGTTTTACAAAGATTATTCTGTGGCATTGGCCCATTACTTAGCTAGCATTTATCGCGTATCTTTACTTCAGCACAAAGTTCCTACTGATTGCAAAAAGGCGCATTTATAAGAAAGGTAAAAGAACTGACCCACATAATTACAGGCAAATATCATTGACATCAGTTTCCTGTAGAATTTTGGAGCGTATTCTCAGCTCCAATGTAGTAAATTTCCTTGAGTCAGGAAAGCTTCTTTCTCCGAGTCAGCAGGGGTTTACGAAATATCGTTCATGTGAAACTCAGGTTGTCCATTTCGAACATGACATCTTGCGAGCCAAGGATGAATGGCAACAGGTAAATAGTATTCTTGTCGATTTCAAAAAGGCATTTGATATGGTGCCACACTGCAGAGTGCTAATGAAGGTACGGGCATATGGAATAGGTTCACAGATTTGTGACTGGATGAAGACTACCTAATTGATAGAACACAGTATGTTGTTCTCGATTACGAGTGTATTGTCAGGTGTGCCCCAAGGGAGTGTAATTGATCCGATGGACAGAGTAACTTGTAATTTGTGGCTGTTTACAGATTATAGTAGGGTATATGGGAGGGTGTCATCTTTAATCGACTTTAATAGCATGACTTAGACAAAATTTCCAGTTGGTACGAAGAATGGCAGCTAGTTTTAAATGTAGAAAAATGGAAGGTGACACGCACGAGTAGGTAACACTATCCCATAATATTCAAATACAGCATTAGTAGCTAGCTTATTGATGCAGTCACATCGTTCATATAACTAAGCGTAACATTGCAGAGCAGTATGAAATGGAATGAACATGGAAGGACAGTTGTAAGTACAGTGTACAGCCAGCTTCGGTTTATTGGAAGAATTTTGGGGAGATGACTTCATATGTAAAGGAGACCGCGTATGAAATGTTCGTATGACCACGTCTTCAGTATTGCTGAAGGGTTTGGGACCTGCAGCAGATCAGTTTAAAGGAAGAAGTGGAAGCAGTTCAGAGGCTAGGTTGTTACTGCATAGCTGCCAACCTTGAGAAGATACCGTCAGTAATAATTCGACAGACCAATGACGAGGACGAGGGTTTGTGGGTCATATGCGCATCCTTCCAAGAAAATTTTTGGAAGCCTATTGAGACCATTAAATGGTGTATTTATGACACTCTCCGTTCATAAATATATTCCTCAAAAAGAAAGAATTCTAAATGAACAGGATCGTGTTAGGAGGAATAACCCAAAAAATTATTTTTGTTAATACCGAGGGTGACATAGAAACATTCCTGCAATTTTCAAACACTTGTCTTCAAGGAAAGTTAACAGTTGCAGTAGAAATAAATAAGTGTGCAATTCCTTGCATTTATGAAATAACAATATAAAATCATTAGCAGGTAACACTATACACCAAATGGTTTGGTTTTTAAAACAACGAATAAACCAACCTTCCCTAATTAATGTTACATTTTGCCGAAATATCATAACTCGTATTTATTTCTAGCAGCACAACACTGCTATAAACACAAAAACAGGTGAAAAAAGAAAGAAAAAACAGTGGACACTTTTCTCTTCGAAAATGAATTGGGTAACTTCTGACACCTGATAAAACACGTGGACTGTTTAGCTGAGACTGAAGACCAAGTACTTTTTACAAACGAAGGAATTTACGTAGCTCTAGCCGGGTAGGCGTTCATTTGGTAGCTGTGGAGGAGAAGGACAGGCGGGACTTTCTGCAGTGAAAATGCTATCGTTAACATTTCCTACAGCTTTTCTGCGTACTCAGGAAGAAAATCATCACGATCAATAAAACTTTCCCTAGGAATATGATTAGCTAAATATAAACAGTACCTATTCCGATTTTCTTAAAACATATTTACAATGTGTTAATTCCGTAATTTTTTACGAACTTCCCGTAACTCCGTAAATAAGATGATAGATCCGTAACAATTACGGACAATCCGTTATAGTTGGCAACTATGTTATTGGTAGATTCGAGCAATGCGCAAGTGTCACAGAAATGCTACAGGAACTGAAATGGGCATCTCTGGAGGAAAGACAAAATCATTTTTAAGAAATTCTCTAGAGGAAATTTAGAGGGCCAGAATTTGAAGCTGAGTGTAGAACCATCTTCCTGCCACCTACATAAATTTCATGTAAAGATCAGAAACACAAGATAAGAGAAATTAGGGCCGTACAGAGGTATGTGGACATTCTTTTTTACCTCGTTCTATTTGAGAGTGGAATACGAAAGTAAATTCCCAGTAGTGGTATGGTTTACCCTCTGTCATACACTTTATGGTGGATCGCAGAGTAATGTTCAAATGTTTGTAACTCTATGTGACTTAACTGCTTTGGTTATTGTTCCCAAGGCTTACAAACTACTTATACTAAGGATAACACACACACACACACACACACACACACACACACACACACACACACACACACACCAGGGAGGACTCGAACCTCCGACAGCAAGCAGCCACATGGCCTGCAGCAAGGCACCTTAGACCGCTTGGCTACTCCACTGCAGCATAGATGCAGTAATGTGTTCATTGTATAAATAGGTGTTGTATAGTGATTTCCATCTTGCTGATAAGAATTATTAGGCCAATCTTAGTGTATTAAGCCTTTAAATGTTATTGTGGCTAGTTTCTTATTCCATGTCAAATGAAAGCATATTTTTAATTCCTTTGGTTGCCTTCAAAATAGGAAGTAACTAAGCAATCAGAATGAATGTTAAACAATCTGGCCACAACCGCTGGAGATGACAGTTGTGTTTGTGTGAATGCGTGTGGTTTTCCATCTGATGAAGGCGATAATAGCTGAAAGGTATTCAGTAAGTTGAATTCTGGTGTGTGTGCGCCTTTCTGTGGCTCATTAAGATGTTTCTTTGGTGAGTAGCAACATATTCTCTTCAAAAATATTGTAGAGTGAATTTTATTTTATCCATGCTAGCCTCATGAACTCATGGTCATTCTTGATTGTTACTGAACAACAGAACCAAACAAAATACTATTAAAATGTTGGATTTCAGGCAATCATAGCAATTTTCAGTTGTCTTAAATTACGTGGATGCTTTTGTCTTTCTGCACAGCACAAGAATATAATTTTAGTGACACACTATAATTTGCCATGAGAGAGAGAGAGAAAAGGAATTGCTAATTTACCTGTGTTTGTTTAAGTCTTAGTGATAAACAATTACACATATTTATCTTTGTTGGAGTGGCTGACACTTTCTCATGATAGTACATTTTTTACAGAACAAAGCACACACATTTAACATATAGCTTATGGGACACTTAACAGTTTATGATTTCCATAATAGTAAGGGCACCAAGTTGCTTTACATTTGATTGTTTTATTTACACTGTAGAGTATGATCACTAAACTCACATATTATTTGTTTCCTATTTTTATTTACATTGTAAAGAATGCTCACTTCACACACATATCACTCATTTCCTATTGAGGGTAGACCTGAACTAAGTGAAGGAAACATATTGGTGGTGAAAAATGTTATTAACAGAAAAATGCTTATTCCCCCTTCCCCCTCCCCCCCCCCCCCCCAAAAAAAAGAGAACCCTTATTGTTAAGTTTGGAAAATGTTACAGTTAAAATATTTTCATTTAGAATATACTAATACACCTAACATTCATGTTTAGCTACCATTGTAAATTCCAATCACAACATTAAAAACTTTGCTGCCTATATGAATGATGTAGCATATTTCTTGTAATGAGAAGCAAACAAAAGATGATATTATCAAAGAATGCTGCCTGTGCATACAGAGCCACTGGATTATTAGAATATATAGGACAAAATTTATTTGACTCTTAAGAAAATGATAACAGCTCTCAGGGGAAAAGAGAGAGAGAGAGAGAGAGAGAGAGAGAGAGAGAGAGAGAGAGAGAGAGAAATTTACAACTACACACATACACACACACACACACACACACACACACACACACACACACACACACACACAAAATTATGTACATATCCACTAGAAATGCATCTTCCTTACCACAGAGGATACAATGGCAGACTCAGGGCGGTCAACAAATTTTAAACAATGGAAACTCTCTTCTTCTTCTGCCTTAGCATTGTCAGCTGATGCAGCAGTTCCAGTTAATGAATTCCCATGCACATCTGTTTCCTGGGCACATGTAACGCCTGGTGTTATGTCAACCTTAACACCATCAGGATGTGAGCAAATGTTTACACCCAGTAACTTTTTTTCAGCTATAGCTCCAGTGGCCAGTGTTCCTGAACATTTGCTTTCTTCCTTTGGTGGTGCTTGATCCAATTGGCACTCTTCGAGAAAGCTCTCACCATATTCTGTAACAAAGACAACTTTCAATGAGCAATGACTGAGCATACTAAATGAGGGAATAAAAGCACTCTTTGTAGGAACTGGACAGTCAGATCCATTATTAACCTACCCTCAGAGCTGCCATCTCCAACAGGAACATTTACTTTGTTGTATAGGTTGCTATGACATCTGCAACATAAGTAGCAATGCAAATAATGAAGTCTTGTTTTTTGCTATGTTCAGTGAGAAATGTATGGTAACAAGAAATTAAAAAGCCTCACCAAAAGGAAAATTTATTCTTGTGTCCTGCAAAACACTATTTATTTAATAAAATTATTGTAGGCATTGGACCACATCGTCAATATATTAAAATCTATCCGCAGCTCAAATGGCCTACTGGGAACTCGTGTTCACTGCTGGATGAGCTGTAAGCATGACACCCAGAAGGAGGCCATTTTCAAGTGTGAAGAAAACAACTGTAAACATTGATATATTTATACTGTGGTCTAACAGCAAGAATAATTTTACTGGCAGTGACAAGAGCTGAAGAAGCCTTTATATACAATATTCATTTAATCATGAACTTGCTTTCAACTTCCTAGGCCATTATCGTGCTATGAATCAGAAACATTTTCAGTATTCACACTCACTGGTGACACCTTCACAATTTGGAATAACAGTGAGATCATAATATCCACATTATGTGCATATTATCAAAATATGACATTTGAGTAAATGTCACTCAAAAACCACACCTCATACTGCAGTGATTTCTACACTTCCTTAAAACATACATGCATTCTTTAGTCTATAAAAAACAAAAATTGAACTGGAAAATCTATATTACATATGTAAAGTATTAATGAATCAATCAGAGATGTTGAAAATTTAAAGAAATTGCTGAGATAGAAGTTAAAGCTTTCCCAGTGAGGTGTTGTCTTCTTGGAGAAACATGTTTTCTGTCGGTAATCGCTGTCATACTAGCATGATATTTCAGTCTCATTACTTGCAATCTCCATCAGATGCTTGCTAAAGGTGAATCAAATGTTTGTAAATCTATCGGACCAAACTGCGTGTCATCAGTCCATAGCTTACAAACTACTTAAACCTAGGTAAACTAACCTAAGGACAACACACATACCCATGCCCCAGTGAGGACTCTAACCTCCACGGCGAGTAACCGCGTGCTCCGCAGCGAGTCGCTTTAGACCGCTCGGCTACTCCACCACGGCAAAGGTGAATCAAGTGCATAAAGGGTCCATTATTTTTGCCTGTGTTTCGGGTATGCCAATGATACCATTGTTATCTGACCAAGCAGGAATACACTCCTGTTTTGTAAGAACATCTAAACTTTCGCCAGCTAACATAAAATTTACTATAGAAATGCAAAAGAATGGACAAATCTCATTCTCTTAGGCATTTTCCACATACCATGTCAATATGATATGTCATATATTGGCCAGATCACCATAACCATCCACGTCAGGTGTAAGGAGCACCAATGGCACAAACAAGCTTCCAAGTTGGTTATAATGGAAAACTGTATGGAATTATATCATTTGATGAACTACAACGATGTCAGGATTCTGACACAAACATACCAACACTGGGATGGTTTTGTTATAGAAATAAAGGTCACACAGAATCTTATCAACTGTGACATGAGATATCACCTCAGTTCCACATGGAACCCAGCACTCAATCTCTTGAAGACACAATGGACGCAACATCCAAACTGTGGGAGAAATAACTCTGCAGGTCAAATGGTGACAAAGCAAATAAACCAGCACAAATAACACAGAATGCACAGACAGTGCTGAATCAGACAACACACCAAGTACCTGAATACAGTGTATAGAGAATGAAAAACAGTGAACGCCAAAAGCCAGAGAGTAACCTGACAGTTGCCTCCAGTGGGCATGTACCTCAATCGGAGCACTTGAAGTGGCCAGCTTTGGTAACAAAACAGAATAGTCCACGTCAAAGCAATGACGACAATCAGAAGACTGAATGTTTGGTAAAACTTGAAGGTGGAACAGAATGTCACACAACAAAATTATTAACTGACAAGAGCCAGAAAGTACATGCAAGCTGTTCAACAGTCACACCTAGTAAACACCCAGGTTGTGGTTATTGGCCAGTATGGACATCTGATAGAGTGCTTCCTGCAGCACAGACCAATGACAGAATGCCTGGCCACCGCACACGGGTATAAATAATAGACCCATTCCATACTGTACTCAACATCAAGAAGCACTTGATGACCCCGAGTAAAGCAATCGAAATACCATACCAATACAACATGAATAACCAGCAAAAAACCTTGTTCTCCAAGATTACAATTGCTGAGATGTACCCCATCTCAGGGATAACAACCAAGGATAATGAGAAAATTACAAATGAAAAAGAAACAAAAAAGAAGGGGAAAAAAGCAATTTCCATTCATTCATACTGAAACAATAGTAACAGCCATAAATCTCAAATTGAATATGTGAACCTAAGCATACCTAAATTCATAAACAATGCGAATTTCTGGATGGAATAATACATACAATTAAGAAAAACAACCACTGACCTATATACAATTGATGTGTAGAGCACAGACACATGCAATAGAAAACAATATTTGTTTTATATTTAGATTAAAACTACTTTGTGAGTGACATTTTATTGAGTCGTAGAGGCTTGGCATCAGCCAATCACAGCTGTTTCTTTGTGTTCCAAGGGATCACTTTGTTTCCTGCTCTGCTGATACAAGCCTTGTCCTGAGATGCAGCCTGCAATGGTTGGGAGGGGTGAGAGCACAGTTTGCTGGAAGGGAGGAGCAGGGGAAGGGAGAGAAATGCCATTTATACAATGATTTCAACATCTCCTGTTGCACAACTATAAAAATGAGAAAAAACTGTGTGTGCTGCTGAAGTTGGTACTTTGGTAAAAGTTGCACTTTCCGCACAAAGAATATTGGAAAAGAACAGTGCTAGATTCACAATTTTTACCAGCCAATTGTAAAGGAAAAAATATATATACCAGGTTAAAAACTTCAATCGTTTCACATCTTATAAGCTCATGTCATAGCTTGCCTCCAGTGGTCCTGGTTGTTTAAATGGTTTGAAATTAAGAAACTTACAGCAGTTAATTCAGAGTGCTTGTAATAAAAAATGATGTTGCATTGTGGGCCAACATTGTATTCAGTGGACTTCAACTCATATTGAAATTGGTTTCAAGTTTGAAAAACGGGCCATATCTGTGGACTAAATATTATTTAAATACTTGCAATATGCCTCAGTATACAACAATTGTCTTTGCCCTTCTCACTATGCCCCAGACGGTATTCAGGTAATTACAAAAACTTCTAACAGGTGTTTATTCATTGTCAGAATTTCAGGTTTTCTCCACTTACTAAATAATTTGTCACTGTGTGACATAATTGGCTGTTATTCATCTTTAAGTCAGAAGTGTGGTATCATCAAGCAATGGTAAGCAGATAACTTGTTTCTTTCTGATGCCAGGCACAGATGTCAATCGCATGAGCACATATTGTATATATGAGTGAAGAAGAGCCTTTACTCTGAAGCTGGTACAGAAACAGTTTTCTATTGTGTGTGTCTATACTCAACAGATATAAGTTTTCTTTCTATTTTAAATAAGTATTCATGAATGGATCGAGAGCTAAACCATTATTCAAGACATTAAAAAATCAACTACATGACAAAAGAGTGATGCTACTTTATGAATTTCTAGATGTTCTACAGGAGAGTAGCACAAAGTAAGACAGACAACTTGACCTTTGCATTATCAGGAAACAAATTAAAGCAGGAAAAAGTACACACAGCCCCAGAGAGAATCCAACTAACATGCAACTACATATCTGAAATTGTACAGCATCTGTAACAAGTCTGCTACTTGCAATGAACACATTACGGCATACCAATGATTAACACTGAACTGTGGGAAAAATGTACACAATTTGGAGGAATAATTAATACAATATTATGGTCATAATGGAGGTTTCCAAACTGAGTGAAACTTGTAAAGGAGAAGGTTAGTAATATTCCCCCGAGTATATTAACAGGTACGCAGAGCGTTGTGTTATCCTGCAATCAAACAGCATGGTTTTCACCCTATAAAGGTGCTAGGTGACTGTGATATCCCATCCCTAATAAATGACATATTCAACACTTCAATGTTTTAAATCTTTAGGTCTTATGTGAATATTTTTTTTTGAAACTATGATGAACATCCATAATTCTCAAGCCACCTTGTGCTGCGTGGTGGAGGGTACTTTTTGGATCACTGTGCGCCCTCTTTACTTCCCTTTTCCTGTACCAGTCATGAATAGTTTAAAGGAATACTGACTGTGATAACATTTATGAGTAATATGTAGAAGGAAGCAATGTGTTGGTTGACTCTTATAGGAATTTTAAAATTAAACACACAGTAGTTGTGGCATCTGCTACTGAAGTTGGCCGAGTATCTCAGTCATGAGTTTCCACCTTGTTAAACAAACATTAAAATAAAATAATATACTCTTCTAGAGATGTTTTCAATTTACTACCTGATATGGTTACAATACTGATGAGCAATATTCATATTTCCTGAAACGAGTTTAAGCTACCTCCTTTGTTTATGGACTACGTTTTTTTGACAATTCTTCAAATGAATCTCACAAGGAGACGACATGGGCATCAGATTTTAGAATTTCTTTACGTATATTTATAGTATGTGAAGTTCAGCACTTATATAACAATAACAATAATAAGCCAAAGCCATTCCAACAGAACTCTCAAAAATTCTCGAGAAAGTTGACTTTTAAGTTTTGCAAAGTACACGCAAATAGCAATAATTAAAGGAGTTGTGAAGCAATACGGTAAAAAATGTAACATATGTTCCTTTGATTGAAACCATCATATTATTAAAAACCTTCTATAAAATATGGAAAATTACGATTAAACAACGATACATGCACTTTTAATAAAAATTACCATTAGATATTGACATTGTTTAAGTATTCGAACACAATGAAAAAATTAAAAAACCTTCAGGACACAATTCGAACCACTGACCCCGGGGGTTGTAAGGCCAGAATGCTACCACCTGAGCTACACCGACAGATGCTGCAATTGTTTTAATTATTGGGATTTACGTGTACTTGAAAAACTTCGAAGTTTATTTTCTCGAGAAGCTTTGAGAGTTGCGTCGAATGGTTTTGGTTGATTGTTATTTGATTTCTGAACTTCATATACTATAAATATCAAAAAATTCTAAAATCTGATACCATGTGGTCTTCTTGTCAGTCTGACATCTGCATTTCTCATGATTTTCCACTTCAAATCACTCTGTATGCATTCTTCAACATACATTGCTGAGAGAAATAAGTAAATAAATTTAGACAAATTAGTACCCCTCAAAATAAGATGTCAATTTTGGTACGATGAGGGCATATACCACCTGGGGGAATAGTTACGTGTCCTGATAATGCTTTCAGCATAAACTGCAACAAACAGCGAAGTGACGTGGCTGCTAGAATGCCATCTGTGAGCACCCTTTAATAGGGAATACAACTCTAAGGCTCAGTGTGGTATCAACATGTGAACCAAACAGGTGCCAGGCCACAGAGATACAATCATACTTCCTACAGCCAACCAAGGAAGTTTCTCTGATTGGCAGAATGGTCCTTTCTGAGAATTGCCACACAAGTTGGAATTGTTGCATTATTTGTGCAAGGGTCACATGAGCATTCTCACACCCATACAGGAGGTTGTGGACGTCCACATAGCACAGACGTCCACCAAGATTATCGCATTGTAAGGGCAGCAGTGGCAGTGGCAGATCATACAGCTTCAAAAGGACAAAGATTTGTGACTCCACAAGCGTCAAACCGAACTATTGCCAACTAGTTACTAGCAATGAGTTTACAGGCACGTCTACCAATCATGCCACACTCCATGGCTCATTTGGTGCTGAAAGAGGATCACTTGGAAGATTGTGTGCTGAGCCATAGTCTTCAGTAGTGAAAGCACATTTGCTTGCATGCAAGTGAAGGTCATTTGCACACCCGCCATAGACCTGGCGAACATTGTCTCATACAGCACATTTGTTCAACACACACTTGCCCCACCCCAGCCCTTACGGTGTAGGATGTTATACAGAGTGTATTCCATAAGTAATGCGACCAAATTAATAAAAAAAATCATTTATTGAATATATTTGTACAGGTAATTAAAAATTTTGAAAATAGCACCATCGATACACTTCTGCAGGTGGTGTTTCCATGCCTGGAAGGCCTTTTCCAGAATGTCCTTTAGAGCTGATGTAATATGCACCAGGATGCTTTCAATTGTGTCCCAATGTTTTCCTTTCATTACTCCTTTTTACTCAGAAGAAGAAAAAAAAAAAAAAAAAAGTCAGCGGGAGCCAGGTCAGGACTGTTGGGAGGCTGGGGAGCCAATGGAGTGTTGGTCCTGGCCAGGAACTTGTTGACAATGAAGGCGCACTGTCATGGTGATGTTTCCATGTGTCCTTGATGTCACTCCGATAGTGCGAGACTCTCCTTTTCAGTCTTTTGAGCACTTCCAAGTAGAAATCCGAGTTCATAGTAGTCCCGGTAGGTAGGAATTCGTGGTGGGCAATGCCTCTGATGTCAAAGAAGACAATGAACATGGTATTAATCCTGGACTTGCTGATGCATGCCTCCTTGGGACAAGGCAATGATGGGGTGTGCCACCCTGAACTCTGCCTTTTTGTCTCAGAGTCATACTCAAAAATCCAAAACTCATCACCGGTGATAAGAGTTTAAAAAATGAGGATCATTTTCACACATTTCCAACATTTCTCGGCACTGAAGCACTCGCATGTGCTTTTGTCATCGGCCAACACTTTTGAGACAAGTTTGGCACACACCTTACTTCTGTCACAAAGCGAAAAATGGTTGTTTTGCCATGTGTAGAGTTTGTTCTATCAATTGAAGGCTCAACCGCCTGTCAGAGTTCAACAATCTCTCACATGTGTCACATTTTCGTTGACTCGTGAGGTTAATGGCTATCCACTGTGAGGTTCATCAGTGATCTCCTCTCAGCCCTCCATGAATGACTTGTGCCATCGGAAAACTTGTGATTTGGACAAGCAATCAGTCCCAAAGGCACACTGAAGAAATGGAAACGTTTTGGAGGCAGACTTCCAAAGTATAACCTAAAATTTGATGAGGTACCATTGCTCTACGATCCACTGTACCATGTTACATAAACTCAAATCGAGGTTTACGGAAACACATGCCCTGACTCTCTGGTAGCTTGCAGCTGAATGAGTCAAAGAGTGATTTGAAACTAATATCCCCGTTCATTTAGCCCAGCTGATTGCAAAACACTGCAGTGTACTATTATGACAGAAAAAAATTGGTCACATTAATTATGGATGCATCTTGTATACTACAATTCTCTTTCACCTTTGGGGTTTGTGGAGAGATCGCTGACAAGTTTTCGATATGTGCAGAATTCTTTATGACCTGTTCATTTGCCATTCTTGCTACAAGAAGGTGATGTGTTGTTCCAATAGGATAATCCTCATCCACATGCTGCACATGAAACTCAACATTTTCTGTGAGATATGCAGCAATTTCCTTGGCCAGTACAATCTCCGGACTTATTTCTAATCAGATGACAACATGAACCCACAACTCTTGCTGTGCCACAAGAACAGATTGAGCAGGCATGGAATAATGTATCGTAAGACAGTATTCGGTATTTGTGCGATTGAATGTATGCCACGATCTAAAACTGCAATGCTGCCTGTGGAGGTGACACCACCTACTAACATACGTGTTTTTGCATAGATTGACACCTGTACCTCAGTACCACCTGAACTATTGATTTGTAATGAAATCACTTCGTGTACTCCATACACAATGTTTCAAAAATAAATCTCGAGTGGATTGGAAAACTCTGAGAGGCGGGAATTAATTTTTATTTGCAATAGTGTCTTTAATGAAAGTAATTTCTACCACTAACTCTTTTGCAATGTGTAAACACACAATAACTATTTATTTGCAATATGTTACTTTTGTATATGTTGAGGGTCAACTACCAGTTCCTGCACCAAGCATCTTCCAGCATTTCACTACAATTTTCTGGCATTGCGAATTTTTGTATACAACAGCATCTTTTGTGAAAAGAAACATCACAGAGTTTCCTATGTCACTCACTTGATCATATACACAGTCAAAAGTAATAGCTTGAAAACAGTAAAGGTACTTTTACACATGAAGATTTCTGTTCATTGTGCTGTGCTCTGTTTGCTAAAAACTCTTCAATCCAATCACAAAGATGGTCTGACATTCCATACAATCTTATCATTACTACTTCTGGAAGTTGAGGTACATCATATCAAACTGGGTGCAAGATATGTACTACTTCTTGTGTATTGTGAACAAATAAAGTTAGCTGGATTTCACCCAATCACGGTTTCTGAAACCCAGAAGAAAAAGTAAGTTCTTTGACTTAAGACATTATTGATAAATCTGAAGCATTGAATTAAAATTTGTGGTTCAGCCGGGAATCGAACTCGGACCTCCATGCTTACTAGGCAGACGTCTTAACCGTTAGACTACCACACCACTAATGATTAAGGCGCCTTGGAATAGTTTATGTACGATTTCCCTCCACATCACAAACTTTAATACAGCTTCTGTGTTCCAAAGATAATTGCCACTACTGCCAAGGCTCTCCACGCAGCCGAACAGCACCTCGGCAATGGACATGGTGGAACAATCCTGTTAAGGTGATATAAATATCAATAAATACAAATAAACAATCCCAGATTTTTGTTTGTGATGTGGAGGGAAATCATATATAAACTATTCCAAGGCGCCTTAATCATTAGTGGTGTGGTAGTCTAACGGTTAAGACGTCTGCATGGAGGTTCGGGTTTGATTCCCGGCCGCACCACAAATTTTAATTCAATGCTACAGATTTATCAATAATGTCTTTGACATATTTGAGATGTAAATCCGTCTCTGGGATTGTTTATTTGTATTAATTGATATTCTTTGACTTAATCTATGAATAAGCATTTTATTCACTTAGAAAATCAGTCAAGACCCCAATTTATTGAAAGGTTACCAGTTTCAACCATTTACATGGCCACCCTCGGACCACTACAGCTGTTAATAATGCAGATAATATAATATTAGAGGGATAAACAAATGTCTAACACAAGTATTTAAAATACAACATAAAATACGCTCTTAGTGTTGGCCCACAGTTGCATTGAGCAGCAGCTGTCTGGGTGTTACATGTCGACTGATGTAGAAGACAGTGCAGTCAACATTTAAATACCTTATTTTCCACAGATAAGACAATGGCTGAATCATAAAAAAAAGGCTGCAAAATCTGAGGTTGTCTTATAAGACTGTACAAAATAAATTGGACTGAAATTTAAAGTCTGAAATTGGTAATTTCACAAATGTGCTGCATAGCGTGGCTTCGATCTCCAAACGATATATATTGAAGCAGTTAAGTGTCGAAACAATACATATCAAACAGGCAAATGTTATGATTTTTATGAATATGTTGTGATTTTAAAGGATGTGGTTAGGCAGGAACTTAAAGAGTATAGTTTTCTAGGTAATTTGCAAGAAATCTTACACTCTAAGTAGCTCGGCCTGAAATGATATATATGGAACTTACAACTGTAAGTCGATTTAGTTTTTCAGACCGTAGAATTGGACGCTACGCACACTCACGTACTAAAACAAAACTTCTTGTTTAACCAATACCTATCCTTCTGAAGACTATGCTACAGATAACTTTTTTTAAAAGTGAAAGTTATGTTAGGTATAGGGCAAACAAAATTTTCTTTAGCATGTGAGGGCGTGTAGCGTGCGAATCTCCGGTTCAAAAACATTCGCTTATTCCATACGTATTGATTCAAAACATATCAATTCAACTTATATTGTTTGGAAGTGACACCGTGCTATGCAGCACATCTGCGATAGTACCCTGATGAAATTTACATCAGAGGAAAGATTTATGAAACCAAGTTTTGCACAATTTTTTTAAAAACTTCGCTTTTCGAACTTTATTAATTTAGTGAGTGGACAAGGATACATACGAAAACCTATATGCCATAAAACAGGAATAGAATTAATGATTTACAATGCAGCTTGATTTTACAATGTCACTTGTCAAAAATAATAGAGTCGCACTGAAATGATTAGAGTATATTTACCTACGGAGCAGTGAAGGGATTAAAATATTTTGGAGATATATGCAACAACTGCGGCTTCCTTCAAAATCCTGTATCTTCTGTTGTCGGACAATTTTGTGTGTTTTCACCCGCATAATATGTGCATCGGTGCGATTAAATGTTGTCTCGGCAAAAGAAATTAATTTTTTCTGAAACTGCATGGTGGGAAAATTATACACACACACACACACACACACACACACACACTTCTTCACAATCGGATTCAACGAAGCACTACACGCACGTAAGTTCACAATCAGATTGCAAACACTGCAACAAAGGGTGAAATCCAGGTGGAAGAATCACAAAAACTACTTATGGCAGCTTCTGACGGCATTTTTCAGAACTTCATGAAACTTTGCCTCCGAATCTAAGTTTCAGGCGTATTTTTAGAGCCCAAAAACTGGGAAAAAAATTGTGGCTTGCGTTCTGGTAAATACGGTAACATGGGGTCGTCTTATAGGCCAGATATATGGTTAAACTATAAAATTTTGACGAAAATTTGTACCTTGTCTTATCTGAAGGTTGTCTTATCTGCAGAAATATACGTTACTAATATAAACGTTAGCCAATTGAGTATATGTCTTAAAATAAAATGTTTTGAAAATGCATTTGAATATGCATAAAAACTAAATTATTAAGTACCATTTTAAAATATTTTAAGAGAATACAAAATATTGCTCATCAGTACATATCCTGCCCTCTGTGAGTAAGTTAAATGAATGTTGCAGTGATTCCAAAGAGATAATATAATATTGATATGTGCAGCAGACAATGCTCCAAAAATACATGGAGATGCTAGCTGTGGCTGCTTTCCTTTCGTAGAAGCAGATATAATACATTTATAACTAGTGGTAAGCTGTGTGCTTGTTTATCTTGGCTCTGACTTAATGACAAGAATATTTTATTTTATAATCTAACAATGGTATTATAGTACTTCTGACTTCTGTTTTTAAATCGTAACAAAAGATATTGAATGGCTTTATAGAGTCACATATACTGTACATGTAATTTATATACAGCTGTAAGCAGAGTGCTTTTCTTAATTTTATGTGCCTGATTATTATTGTTCTCTCACTCGTGTAAACAGTTCCCATTGAAAATTTCAATGAACCACGCATGCCATGTCGACTCTTCTTCTATTGAAATATATTTTCAATTAAAACCAGCCAGATCTCGTGACCACCTCATTTTTAGAGTGTCTATCTCAACAAGAAGAAGAAGAAGAAGAAGAAGAAGAAGAAGAGTGATGATTTCTATTCAATAATAGTTTTTTCAGAATGTTTATTTTAGAGTAACTACATTATTACCCATCATGTCTTGTTATTTCAATTACTCTACATAATAATTTGGTTTTTGTTCATATTGAAATGCAGTTCATAATATTTTCTGGTAAGACTTATACTCAGTTGGTCAATGTTTACAATAGAGGGTGGAGCTTCTACAGCAGTTGACATCTAGCATTCAGGCAGCTTCTTCTCAACGCAACTTGTGGCCAACACAATGGGTATATTATATTACATTTCTTGTATTTTTCGGCATTAGTTTATCTCTCTAATACTACCTCTTAATATTTACAGTTGCAGTGCTAACCTTTAAATAAGTTGCAATCTTAACTGACTTTTTAAGTGAATTATATCATTCTGTCACTGATTTTCCACAATGTTTAAAAAAACAAATCATATTAGTTTCTGCACTGTCACAAATTTGATTACGCGCCTCAGGCAGCGTCATCGCCAATGGGATCATCAGACAAAGAAGCGCTTCATGTGAAAGTCAGGCAAAAAAGGTGGCGCCCTCCTACAGAAGTAACATTTGTTGTGGATGCCACTATCAGACCACTTCTCTTTCACTTGCAGAGTGCACTTTGCCTTAGGTCACTAAATAACAAGGACAGTTCATATACATAATGTCACATTTCAAGAATTCTTGACTCTTGTACATAGTCAGCTGATCATTGTTTAAATGTGCAACAAACTTTCAGTTAGGTTCAAGGTCACAGCAGCCACCAACACTGTAGTAAAACATTAGTAGCAGCAGTGGAGCAGCAGCAGCACAATGTACCACAACAGTCTACAAGTGCAACAGCTATTCCTCTGCCCCATCCATTCAACAGAAGCAAGAGGACTGAAGGATTACCTAGCACAGTTCAAGCAGCACCTAATAGCAATAGCACACCAAGTACCAGAGCACGAAACCTTTATTTTTATCAGTAGGCACAGATGGTTTTCGCTTGATACAGAATTCTTTTTCCCACTTCACAGCCTGATTAAGTAGACTATCAGAAAATTACTAGCAAGGTGCCTTCACATGTTGAGTAGCAAATCTTAGTCACAGCTGCAAGGTATAACTTCTTTTGTCTGAAAAAGTTACCACAATAAATTAATAAAAGGTGGCTCACAAAACAACTTGGAATTACAAGACAGTGCAAATTCATGTGGCTACTTTGAGACAACTTGATCTCTTTGTTGAAAATGTGTTGTAATTAATTGAGACACAAGATAGTTTCGACTTTGGCAACTGTGAAACGATAATCCTTAATATCAGATTAATGATGAAAATTCTCCTCAGAGATAATAAATATTGTTGAAATGAGATAGAATGGCTGGCCAGTACCTACCATTGTGCTGTACCGCCGATAGTAACACAAAATGAAAAAACAGAAAAAAAGGGACAAAGGGACAAGCTTTCGGAACAGAGTTCCTTCGTCAGGTGGGAGAGAAGGGAAGAATAAAGGATGGGAATAGAAGGGAAAGGTGGTTCACGACCTAGGTCATGAAGGTGGTGTTTCGGAAGTGTGGGCGTCAGAGATACTGCATGTATGTACTGAGCCAAGCCAGAGAGGATAAATATAACTAAAAAGGAAAGATCAAGTAGTAAAGAGAAGAGAAGAGAGTGAAATTAATGATGCTGAGGGGTGTAGGAGGGGCGGGGGGGGGGGTGTCTAAAACGTTTTTCATAAACAGGGAAATATGGATGGACACACACACACACACACACACACACACACACACACACACACACGGAGAGAGATAGAGAGAATGACAGAGAGAGCGAGAGGGCGGTAGAGAGAGAGGGGGGGGGGCGGGGGTAAGGAACGGATAATGAATAGGTGAGCTGAGGATGGAGGAAGGGGAGGGGTTAGCGTAGATTTAGGCCAGGGGGGTGGCGGGAGGAGAGGATATGTTGGAGGGCAAGTTCCCACCTCCGTAGCTCTGAGGGACTGGTGTTGGTTGGTACTATCCAAATGGCACGTGTGGTGTAACACGTGCCCAGGTCCCTGGAGTTATGCTGGAGGGCATGTTCTGCCACAGGATATTGGGTGTCCCCCAGGCGAACAGTTCGTCTATGCCCATTCATCCGCTCAGCCAATTTGTTGGTAGTCATACCAACATAAAAGGCTGAACAGTGGACACATGTCAGCTGGTATATGACATGCGTTGTCTCACATGTGGCCCTGCCTTGAATTGGGTAGGTTTTTCCTGTGGTGGGGCTGGAGTATGTGGTAGTGGGAGGATGCATTGGACAGGTTTTGCAGCGGGATCGGTTGCAACATCCTTGTCCAACCTTACAACATCCCAAAACCATCCTCCCTACCTAATGGTTCCTACCCCTGCAACCGATCCCGCTGCAAAACCTGTCCAATGCATCCTCCCACTACCACATACTCCAGCCCCACCACAGGAAAAACCTACCCAATTCAAGGCAGGGCCACATGTGAGACAACGCATGTCATATACCAGCTGACATGTGTCCACTGTTCAGCCTTTTATGTTGGTATGACTACCAACAAATTGGCTGAGCGGATGAATGGGCATAGACGAACTGTTCGCCTGGGGGACACCCAATATCCTGTGGCAGAACATGCCCTCCAGCATAACTCCAGGGACCTGGGCACGTGTTACACCACACGTGCCATTTGGATAGTACCAACCAACACCAGTCCCTCAGAGCTACGGAGGTGGGAACTTGCCCTCCAACATATCCTCTCCTCCCGCCACCCCCCTGGCCTAAATCTACGCTAACCCCTCCCCTTCCTCCATCCTCAGCTCACCTATTCATTATCCGTTCCTTACCCCCGCCCCCCCCCCCTCTCTCTCTACCGCCCTCTCGCTCTCTCTGTCATTCTCTCTATCTCTCTCCGTGTGTGTGTGTGTGTGTGTGTGTGTGTGTGTGTGTGTGTGTGTGTGTGTGTCCATCCATATTTCCCTGTTTATGAAAAACGTTTTAGACACCCCCCCCCCGCCCCTCCTACACCCCTCAGCATCATTAATTTCACTCTCTTCTCTTCTCTTTACTACTTGATCTTTCCTTTTTAGTTATATTTATCCTCTCTGGCTTGGCTCAGTACATACATGCAGTATCTCTGACGCCCACACTTCCGAAACACCACCTTCATGACCTAGGTCGTGAACCACCTTTCCCTTCTATTCCCATCCTTTATTCTTCCCTTCTCTCCCACCTGACGAAGGAACTCTGTTCCGAAAGCTTGTCCCTTTGTCCCTTTTTTTCTGTTTTTTCATTTTGTGTTACTATCGGCGGTACAGCACAATGGTAAGTACTGGCCAGCCATTCTATCTCATTTCAACAATATTTAATCCTTAATATCAGTTTGATGGTGTGTGATCCAAGCTAAAAAACAGAAAACGGATGACTTACCCAAAACACATTTGGATATGTGTGAGTATGTGTGTATTTGTTTACTTTCCTTTTTTCCCCCCTAAGCTAAGTCCTTCCACTCCTGGGATTGGAATGACTCCTTTTCCACTTCCTTAAAACCCATATCCTTCCATTTCTCCTCTTCTTTCTTCCTCTTTTCCTGAAGAAGCGACCAATGGTTGCGAAAGCTTGTGTGTGTGTGTGTGTGTGTGTGTGTGTGTGTGTGTGTGTGTGTCTGTCGACGAGCCTGTCCTTTGGGTAAGTCATCCGTTTTCCATTTTTTATATTTGTTTATCCCACCAGGAAAGTTTCCTTCTATAATTTTCGTTTCATCAATTTGAATCTATATGATTGGCATTCTGAGTAGGAAGACAGATTGGTGTGTGGCTGTTGAACATGTAGCTCATATTTCATCTACATACATACTCTGCAATCCACCCAAATGTGTGTGGTGGAGGGTATTCAGTGACACTACTATTTACTTGTTTTTCCTTTTCCACTCCCATATAGGGGGAAAAAAAAATTGAATTTAGTTTGGCGACAGTAGAATCGTTCTGCAGCCCGACTGAAATTCCAGCCCTCTAAATTTCTTCAACATTGTTTCTCGTAAAGGATGTCCCCTTCTCTCCAGCAACTCCATTTGACTTTCCAAAATATTTCAATAACACCGGCATATTGATCGAATCTACTAGTTACAAACCTAGCTGCCTGCCTCTGAACTGCCTCTATGTCCTCCTTCAAACCAATCTGGAGGGGGGGGGGGGGGGATCAAGACACTTCAGCAATCCTCAAGAAGGGTTGTACAAGTGTTTTTATGTGGTCTCCTTTAACAGATGAATCACACCTTTCCAAAATTCTCACAATAAATCAAAGTTGACTATTTGCCTTCCCCCCAACTTTCCTTATATGCTCGTTCCATTTCATATTGCCTTGCAGCATTACACCTAGGTATTTAACTGACTCGACTCTTTCAAGCAGTGCACTACTAATGCTGTATTCGAACATTACCGGATTATTTCTCCTACTCATCTGCATCACCTTACATTTTTCTACATTTAGCACTAGTTGCCATTCCTCACACCACCTGGAAGTTTGGTCCAAGTCATCCTGCATCCTACTACAATCATTATATGACAACACCCTCTTGTACACCACAGCATACACAGGAAACAGCCACAGATTGCAACTCACTCTGTCTGTCAGATCATTTAGGTAGATAGAAAATAATAGTGATACTATCATACTTCCCTGGGGCATCCCTGACAATACCCTAAACTCTGATGAACACTTGCCTGCGAGCCACACACACATTTGGTTACCTATTCTATAAGCTCGTAATAGTTGCAAAGGTGGGTCTTGCTTTTGTCTAACTAAAATTAAAAGAATTTGTGTCACCCCATAGCACAGCAAGTATACACTTGCCATTGGGACAGGACACACAGTTTGACTCTTCAGTAGTAGTCTGTTTTAATATCAGTGCTGAAGCCCCATCTACTACACAGTGTTTTCCTTTGGACTTCCGTTGCACTGCTAAAACAACTGCTGCAGATGCAGATTTGCAAGTGCTCGTACAATTTGTGTGTTCTGGTTGGCCCGTCAGATTAAAAGACATCTCGCTACCCTTGGTGTGTCACTTCTTTGTGAAATTTCTGTTTTGTACTAACAGTGATCAAAGTCAACTGCTTGTTTCATGTTCCTTTCAGCAGGAATGTTTCAACTGCTCCATCAAGGCCAATGAGATACTGTTCGCACTAAACAATTAGCCCAACGTCATTGCACTTGCCCGGGAATGGACTCATAAACTGAAGCTGTAACATCACACAGCACTGCTTGCACAGAGCACCAAGTGGCTCCACACCATCCCTTCTTTGCATGGCCATGCCCTACCTACATTTAGATTTCACTGCCCCCTTTTGAAACACTAGATTGCTTACTGTTGTTGATGCATACAGCAGATTCTCATCCATGGTTCCGATGGCAGCCGGTACTATTAGTGCCTTCACCTTCATACTTTGCATCAAAGGTTCGCCAAAAACTCTCGTCTCTGACAATTGACCTTCTGAATTTTGGCAGTTTTGCCAGGTGAACAGTACTGAACATGACACCACAATGCTGTTTAACCTTCAGTCCATAGGGAAGGTTGAACGTTTATATCTACAATGGAGAATATTTACGGAATTTACTCCAGGGAATAAGTGCTGCAATTATTCCACGGGAAGGTCTTTCCTGGCTGAACTGCTGCATGAACAACAACACATACTCCTCTATTCACTGCATCCTCCCACATGCTGTCCGATCAGTATGGCACAGAGTTTTCAGGCTGGTGACCCCGTAGCCTACTGCACCTTCTGCCGATTTTGTTGCTGGGTACCAGGCACCTTTGAACACATGCGTAGCCACAAAACATTTCCAATTTTGTCGCCTTCCACAGTGTTGTTGTGTCGGCACCAGACAAATCAGCTTCACTCGCGTAGAATGTGAGAGACTGTAACTCAACTTTTCTTTTCAGATAGAATATATAGCCAACATCCGCAGCTGCAGTCTATAGAAGAGCCGCAGCAGAAGCTGCATCTCCACTGCGATCATCACAGCCCGCACCAGTAGCCCTATCCAGTCGAACAACCTCAGTTGCCGAAGCCATTGTCCCTGCATCCTCTGGGGAGGAACTACAGTATGATCTTTTACAGTGAACATTTTAGGAATTTGGTGTTTCATATTTTGCTTGTCTCTGATAGCCTTTGTTCTAATGCCACTTCTGATCAGAGAGCACTGGAATAGATAGCTTTGATTTGTTTGCCGATTTAACTTGAGACCAAAAGGATTTTCTGTGAAGTTGGTAGATCATTATGAAGAATTTCACTTTCATATTTGTTGAATGCTTCATGCATTTGTTTCCTTATTATAATTTTACTTAATTCAATTTGTTTTAGTCTTGGGCTGTGCTTACATTTGTAATGCAGTTCTCTTCATCAGTCCCAGTGACTTTGAACCTGGGTGTCAGTGTATGCCCTTCTTACCGAGTTTTTCATGCATTTCCCTAAGAGTGCAGGATGAATACTGGGAAATGGAAAGGAGCCCCTTGCCAACTCAAGTGTCGGATCAAGCCCCTCAATTACACCGGCATATGGATCTTCCCCATTGTGGAACCCTGACTAAGGTGAGACATTGCGAGGGAGGGAGGTCTCAAGTTTGATCGATGTAACTTTGTAACAGACAGACAGCAGAGGTGGCGTCCTCTTCCTGAAGCAACGTCAGTAGTGGAAGCATCTGCCCAAACAATGCATTTCCTTTTCCCTCTCCTTCCCTTCTGCCTGAAGAAGCAACTGGGTTGCAAAAGCTTGCGTTTGTGTGTGTGTGTGTGTGTGTGTGTGTGTGTGTGTGTGTGTGTGTGTGTGTTTATTTATTTATTTGTGATGCTGTCACACCTGTGCTCCTTCGCCTAGTGAGTAATCTTCGTCTATTTTTTTATACATAACTACAGTTTATGTTACAGATGGGTCCATCCATACTTAACCCACACACCCAACCCCCATCCTCCAATTCCATAATATGGCTAAGAGCTAATCACAATCTAGTGCATCTATGGCAAACTCAACACAACAGTTTCCTGTCAGATACCTTAATATTTTCTCTGTTAAGTGATTTATGTTTATGTTCTACCTCATGATCACTTATTTCAGTATCTGTCAGTGTCACATTTGTGCCACAATTTATAGGAGCAAATACAATCTGGCCTTCCTCAGTGAACAGTTTTGGCATATAATGTCTCATATTTTGGCCATCTTTGCAACCCACTGTTCTGATGCCATTTGAGGTCAGAGTGTTGGAACAGATGACTGATTTGTTTGCCGATTCAAATTAATACCAAAACAGCATAGGATTGTCCATAAAGTTAGTATGTAGAAATTAACTTTCATATTTGTTGCAAACTTTGTGCATTCATTTCCATATGCTAATTTTACTTCATTCACTGTGTTTAGTCTTTTGCTGTGCTTATATTTGAAATGCAGTTCTCTTTGCCTTTGAAGCAGCTTTTTAATACAGCTGTCAAACGATAATGGGTCTTTCCCATCCTGAAAATTTTTGTATGGCATACACATATCTAAAGACTATTGTACAGTGTTCTTGAACTTTTTCCATTGATACTACACATTATTAGTGCTGGAGATTGAGATATTTATATTGACTGTCCACAGTTTGACATACTAACTGTCCAAGTATTTTGATATTGTTTTCTCTCTCTTTTGCTAATGGTAACTCCCCATGGCAACCCTGTCAGATATAGTGGTAGTATGCGACATTGGATAACCCATCAAAAATTGATCACAGATCAAGCATGAAAAGAGGTAGGAAGTGTGTGGAACTATGAAAAGAAGAATCAAAATAGAAACAGTGAACAGCCCAAGTGCAACACATAAAATGAGATGGAAAAACCTGCACATGGACCTGTGGTTATGGTGGTGACCTGCAAATCTGAAAACGCCTGGTTCAGATCTTCGCTAGGACAAAGATTTTCTTTTTCTTTTGCTAGGGTAAAGATTTTCTTTTTTCTTTTTCACAAAATTATGAACTGTCCATACGTTCACTTTTGCTGTGCTGTAACATCCGCACCGCAATACCGTTCTATCAGCAGGTGAAAGGAAGTGGCTCTCAAATGGGAACCACAAATGTTTGAATGCAAGGTGACAAGTCAACCAATTCCTCTGTAGGAAAAAACTTCTGATGTATTAACACAACACAGGTGACATATGTCCATCACATGACAGGAATCTCTTCTCGGTCCTCCTAACTTGTACAATTGGTCAATGAGTGAAGAAAGACTTCCTTGCCCGATTTAGGTTTTCATATAAATATGAATGTAATCACTCCCAAAAAAGAAGTTATAAATACATAGGATTTTATCAAACAAACTGCAACAAATAAATGCAACAGTTTCACAGTCACACAGATTTCCCTGTGCTCTGTTAAAACATATATTTTTTAACATCTTTGAAATTTTTCAGTTTGTTGTCGTGGAGTGAGAACCACGAACTGTGCCAGGACGACACAATACACCAGCGAAGAGCCCGTTTAATATCGTCTGAGGGGATGCAGTAGGTAGCCATGCGAGACAAAAGAGCTGCTGCCTTGGCTGCAATGTTGGTAGTCTCATTCCCGAGCACACCCACATGGCCAGGGACCCAAAGAAAAGAAACGTGACAGCCGTTATCTGCTAGCAACTGAAGGGAGCATTGGATTCGGTTCACGACAGGATGGGTCGAGAAAGGGTTGCTAAGACTCTGCAGAGCACTAAGGAAGTCGGAGCAGATGGTATAAAAGGGATAGCGGCGACGGCGGATGTACAAAACCGCCTGGTGGAGGGCAAAAAGCTCAGCTGTGAAATTCGAGCACCGGTCAGGGAGCTTGTATTGGAACAGGTCGTACCCCGACGTCTAACGCAGATCCAACTCCATCGGTGCTCTTGGAACCATCAGTGTAGATAAAAATGGCATTATTGAACCGCAAACGGAGTTCGACAAGCCTCGAGCGATATACCAAATCCGAAGTGCTCTCCTTGGGGAGTGAACTAAGTTCAAGGTGGGTGTGAACCTGGGCCTGATGCCACGGTGGCAATGGGCTCTCGCTGAACCGAAAGGTGGAAGGAAGGGTGAAATCGAGTTGCTGAAGCTGGCAGCGAAACCGAACTCCAGGTGGAAGCAAGGCTATTCAGACAACTGATATTGGCCATCAAGGGAGTCATCAAAGAATAATGGGTAAGACAGATGGTTGGGCATCGACAGCAATCTGCAAGTGTACCGACACAAGAGTATGTCACGCCCAGAGGTCAAGGGTAATACAGCAGCCTCGGCATACAGACTTTCAACAGGGCTGGTATAAAATGCACTGGTCGCCAGGCGTAATCCCTGATGGTGAATGGAGTTGAGATGGCGGAGAATGGACGGCTGTGTAGAAGAGTATACAAAGCTTCCGTAGTCCAGCGTTGACTGAACAATGGCCTGGTAAAGGTGAAGCAGGACAGTACGATCCGCTCCCCATGATGTGCCACTAAGGACACGAAGAACATTAAGGGATCGGGCACAATGGGCAGCCAGGTAGGACACGTGTGTGGACCAGCAAAGTTTCCGATCCAACATTAGCCCCAAGAATGGGAGATCAACGGGGCTGAGACGTAGAGATGGTGGAAGAAATTCCTTGTATCTCCAGAAGTTTATACACAACGTTTTCTCAGTGGAGAAGCAGAAGCCGTTCACAATGCTCCAGGAATATAGCTGATCAAGACAGCGTTGAAGACAATGCTCCAAGAGACACGTCCGCTGAGCGCTGCAGTAAATTGCAAAATTGTCTACAAAAAGGGATCCAGAAACATCAGCTGAAAGGCAATCCACGATCGGATTGATTGCAATGGCAAAGAGAGCCACGCTCAAGACAGAGCCCTGTGGCACCCCATTCTCCTAGCGGAAGGTATCTGACAAAACATAGCCCATCCGTACCTGGAACTTGCAATCTGCCAAAAACGCTTGAATAAACAGAGGGAGGCTGCCACGAAGGCCCCATGTGTGCAATGTGGGGAGAATGCCCACCCTCCAAAAGGTATTGTAAGCCTTATCCAAGTCGAAGAACACTGCTACCGTTTAGTTATTCATAATGAAGGTCGACAAGGTAATGAGGTGATCAGCAACAGAGCGGTGTTGACAAAAACCACATTGGACATTAGTCAAGAGGCGTTGAGGTTCGAGTAGCTAGACCAACCGAGCATTAACCATGCATTCCATCACCTTACAGACGCAGCTTGTGAGAGAAATAGAGCGATAACTGGAAGGAAGATGTTTGTCCTTCCCTGGTTTGGGGATAGGGACAACAATGGCTTCACGCCAACTTGCCGGAACCTGACCTTCAGTCCATATGCGACTGTAGGTACTAAGAAGGAAACACTTGCCCACAGGAGAGAGGTTCTTCAGCATCTCAATATGGATGGTATCGGGGCCGGGAGCAGAAGATATGGAATACGTTAGGCAGCGGTGAGAATAACCTCGGTGAGGTATTCAACCTAACTGTCACAGCTGGGAAAAGTCTGATCGTGAAAAACAGCCATGGAAGAATAAAGCCCCCAGTTGGCTTTAGAGATGTTCCAACTGGTGGGACGAGGAGCTGGGGTATGATGCAGGAAGTGGATTACACAAGGGAAATGATCACTCAAGTACGTGTCAGGAAGTGCTTACCACTCGAACCGACGCGCAAGCTGAGGACTGCATATCACAAGATCTAAGTGGGATTAAGTATGTGTTGTGTCAGAAAGGAAGGTCGGTGCACCGGTATTGAGGCAGACAAGATTAAGATGGTTGAGAGGTCTGCTAGAAGGGAGCCTCTGGGGCAAGGTGCTGGAGAACCTCATAGGGGGTGGTGGGCATTGAAGTCGCCTACCAACACGAAAGGTGAAGGGAGTCGGTCAACGAGGTGTAGCACATCTGCCCTAGTAAGGGCAGACGACGATGGCGAATAGATATTACAGAGGGAAAAAGAAAAGGTGGAGAGAGTGATGTGGACAGCAACTGACTGTAGGTGAGTATGCAATGAAATGGGATGGTAATACATGCCGTCCCGAAAGAGCATCAGAACCCCTCCATGGGCTGGCTTCACATGGACATAACTTAGTTTCTTGGAGACAGACAAGCGGGAAGTGCAATTGAAGGAGTAACAAGCAAGGAGGAACAAGCAAGCGGGGTCACTCAACGGCCGCTGAGGACCGCACTTCGAGGGAGCACTGCTATCGCTATCTAGGGGGAAAGGTTTGTGTTCCATAGGTTTGACCGATGCGTCTGCCACCTCCCAGAGTTGATCAGGAGGGGCAGCTTCCACTGTCGGTAAAGGGCCGGGTGCCTGACTGACAGAGCAAACCGGTGAAACAGAAGACAGCCGAGGCCAGCAACTGTTGGATGGCGTGACTGAAGGGTCACGCCGTGGCGGGGAGGGGGGGGGGCTGTTCTTTTTGTGAGCCTTCTTAGAAGCATGACGAGTAGAAGATGCAGAGGACGGTTGAGAAGACGGAGTTTTGAGGAAATCGCCACGAACAGGTTCTTTTTTTGAACTCTGGGCAGCGGATTTAGGTGCCCGGGATGTGTGGGAACTGGTCGACAAATGCACTGTAGAACAGTCAGAATGAATCGGAGAGGTGGAATGAGCAATTTTTAGGGTAGCTGATCTGACAACAGTGTCACAGGAGGTCACCCATGCAATTAATGCAGCGAGGGGATGGAGGTGGACATTCACCCTCATGGGTGTCCCTGCCACAGGTGGCGCACTTGGCCACATTAGGACAAGATTTACTAGTATGACTGAATCTCTGGCAATGGTAGCAGCGCAATAGATTGGGTATATATGGGCGAACGGAGATGACATCATAGCCCGCTTTCACTTTAGATGGTAGGTCAACCCTGTCGAAAGTCAAGAAGACAGTACGAGTCGGCACGAGATCATTGTTAACTTTTTTCATTACACGATGAACAGCCGTAAGTCCCTGATCGGACATATAGGTGAGTATATCCTCGTCTGATAACCCATCCAGGGATCTCGTGAAGACTAGCCCCCGCGAAGAGTTGAGGGTGCGGTGAGCCTCCGCTTTCACAAGAAAGGTATGCACTAGCGTAGCCCGGAGTAATTTCTGTGTCTGAAAGGCATTCTCAATTTCGAGCAACAAGGTCCCATTACGCTGTCTGGTGCAGGTCTTCAAGGGACCTGCAATCACATCAACACCCTTCTGAATAAGGAAAGGATTCACAGAAGAAAAATCCTGATCATCAGTACGAGAAACTACAAGGAACTTGGGAATATTAGGTAAGACTTTCTTGGACTGAGATTCATCATGTTTTCATTTCTGGGTCAAAGTTATAATAGATTTGGAAGGTTTCATACCGGCATCTATGATGGTGCTCCTTCCTTGTGGGGGCCCTCACTGAGAGCGCACCCGCCTTAGGTGTCTGTTCGCACCTCAGGTCACATCTCCCGAGAACGGACGGAGGGACCAATCAGCATGTTCAGAAGGTACCAGCTCAGGTAATCACCCCTCCCTGGGCCCAGCCTGTACTGGGGGGTATGTATGTGCCCTACATGTCTACCCGGGGCGGGGAGTTACGCCTTACCCTGTCATCGGCTACGCAGAGCATGGGTTGACCTTCAGACACGCACAAGGAGGAAAGAAGGGAGGAAGGAGAGAAAAGGATGAAGAAGGGAGAATTTCAAACGCCGAGGCGGAGATTAAAAGGGTGGGTCGAAGACAATGAGAAAGAGGGGAAGGCGAAAGAACAGGAAAGGAAGAGGACCAAGAAAAAGAGAAGTCTTAGAGGAAGCGAAAAAAGAAACCTTGGACTGACTGAAAACGTCAGTCTCTGGGCGAAGGCACAAACCGGGGGGAAAGAGGTAAGTGGCCTGGGACAGAAGAAAGGTCACTTCGACTTGGGGCCCCGTGCATGCCACACACGTACCCACAAAAGAGCTGTGGGCCTCCTGAGGGGATGAAACTGAATGAAATATTGTCAGACTGACTCCGCAGTATCTCTCCTTAGATTTCTTCATATGGATCATCAGCAATCTCTTCATCTGGTACATATAGCCCCGCACCGATCAGCAAGGAATCTTCATTGCCACATATACTGTTTATCAAGAAATGTAGAAAATAATTATACAAAAGTTCGGATAATGTTCATTGATATTGTTATCCAAGTTGCAAGATATATTTGCTGGATTCATGATGCCTACAGAATACAACTCACATATTTAATACACACACATTCAAGGTCACAAACAGTTGACTGCCAGCCAGGGAGCCTCATCAGCAGTAATTCTCTCTTTACAGTGCATTTTAGTCAACTGTGTCATGTGTTTAGATGTTTATTTAAGCATAGTGTCCCCATACTACAGCACAGTTACCTCGCATCAGGCCTACTGTTTTCAGTAGGGTCCGAACTATTTGCACTTTGTATCCCTATCATCTATTTTCACTAGTACTTGACATATCAATTACAAGGTGATAAGCCTTTACTGTGACAGTTTCCACCCATTTATTTGATATTCTGATAGATGAGTGGTCGGTCTATGAGGCATTTCAACTGCACACTATTTATCACATTTGCTTTGCTTGTGACAGTAATATGTTCTTACAACATAACAGAGACATCAATGACATGACAGACTTTTCATAATGTAGTGACCAAAACGAAATAAAAATTTTCTCCAGGAATGAGTTTTGAACCCAGCATCGTCTATTTCATAGTCCAACACTGACCACAGAACTGCAACACATTTGCTGTAGTTGTTTCCTTAATGTGTTATCTCTTTATTCTGCTTCTGTTTCTCACTGTTCTGTATACTTTCTTCCTGTTTTCATGATTGATCATTTTTCAGTTTATTACGAGTTATTGAATCTGCCATTATTCCACTAAATCTGAGAGGGGTGTGATGGGAGTTTCCCCCATAAAGAGAAGTATCTACCTACCTTCTTTGCTACCTATTTTTAGTGATTTTTGCTACCTATTTTTAGTGATGTAAGGCCTTATGGTCACTGATTCACAGCTATACGGTACACTGAGTCTAAAAGTTTGGATCTGTTTGTAATTAGCATTGCATTAATCAAGTGACCGAGTGCTTTCTTTTTACCTAATTCCACATCCGTATGCCACAAACCACTATGAAGTGTATAGCAGTCTACCACATATTACAGTTTCATCCCAATCCATTCAAATATAAAGTGTTGGATGATTTACTTCCTAAATATCTTCGTGCATTCTGTAATTAATCTGCTCTTTGCTGTCATTGTGGAAGCAATACATAGAGACTACCAGTATTCTTTTATATTCATCACTTAAAACCAATTCTTGTTTATTATTAAGTAAGCATCCAGAGACTAGTGGTCAGCTATCTTAAAATGTATGTGGTTCTTGTCTTTCAGCATTTCTGTAATATTCTCAGGTAGATTTAAGAAACCTGTGACCATCTGCACTGCATTTCTTTTCTCATGTTCAATACCCTCACTAATTATACTTAGCATGTCATTCGTGTTTAAGACGGGGTCATATGGATGGGATTTTTAACTAAGTTCCACCATAAAGAGAGTGCATTTTTCACAATATCCTACCAATGAACGAAAGTTTGCCCACAAGTTACATCCAGGCAATTGTTGGGTGCCTTCCCTTAGCACCGCAAAGCTTTGCACTACTTGAAATCAAGCTATGAACGAATATTTACGCAAAGTTTTCAAACAGTTCTTTATTATATATGATATTATCTAAATAAATAAATAAAAAAATAAAAAATAAAAATAAATCTGAGTCCACTACTGATATTGTATGAAAGATTATTAATGTACAACAGCAATGGACAACACACTTTCCTGGGGAGCATTTGAAGTTTTTGGACATCCATCAATCTCCAACCAAGGTAATTGCTACCAAGAAATCCTGTATCTTAAGATACATTTTATTCAATATACCATATGGTCTACTTTAGTTAATAAATTTCTGTGTGGCACTGAATAAAATTCTTTCTGGAAGTTAATAAATACTGAGTGAAGAAATACTCTAAGTTACGTGAGAAAAACACATTGGATTTCACACGATGGAGATTTTTGGAATCTATGCTGGTAGCCACAGAGGAAGCCATTCTGTTTGAGACAACCGTTAGCTTAGGGCTCTGACTATGTTCTAAGTTTGGGCAACAAATAGAAGCTAATAAAGCTATACAGAAGTTTTTTTGTATGACTTATGCTACCTGTTTCTTTGAACTGCACTTTCTTCAAATTATTGGGCACAGGTTTTTTTTGTTTTTTTTTTTGGGGGGGGGGGGTGATGACTTAATTGATTGTGGTTAAAAGAGTGGTTGTAACTTTGCAATAAATTCAGTCCACAATCTGATAAGGATTCCAAAGGCCTTGGGCCCCCCACTGAAACTAGAGTATGTATCAGTCATTTAAACAGTGGTACAAGAATTAAACTTGAGTCAGAATTTTCCATAAACAAAAAGGAAGATTAGCATTCAACATGCAATTGATAGCATGGTCATTAGAGATGAAACACAAACTACAATTATTTTGTTAAGAAGGGGGGAGAAACTTGGCTGTGCCCCTTCAGAGGAAACCATCCCATCAATTACCTGGAGTGGTTTAGGAAAGTGACGGGGAAAACCTGAATCCTGATGGCTATAAGTGGATTTTAACTGCCGTCCTACCAACTGCAAGTCCAGTGTAAAGGGTGCGGGGCAAATGAAACATAGGGCAAACAAAAGGGGATGGAGCAAACAAAAGGGAGGTCTAGGATTTTGGCTTTGCTATCTTAAATTTCAGTTCTGACGTTCTTGATGAGTGTCTGGATATTAACTTCACTATAAGTGATAGCTTTTAGAAATGACAAAAATTTCTTAATGTAAATAAATTAGCAGGAAAGCAGACGACTCACTGCATAATACAGGTGCAGAGTTATCAACAGACACAAAAAAGAAAACTTTCTACCTTATGGGATCCTGGAAACTACCTATATTTCTCCCATGTTTGTGTCAATGACTCAACCCATCTAAGATTCAGTGAGTGGCCTATGTTACCTCTGCATTACCTACATTCTATCAGACTCTTTAATATATTTACAAAACTTTCTTTGGTTTTAGAAGTTTTTTCTGATAATATTCTGTTATGGCAGTCGCTGATGATATCACTCACAAGCCTTTAACCAGTTTCCATTTAGCATCTGTCTATCTGTAGGACTTTGTTTATTGTAGAAGTCACTTTATAGACTGTTCAAGTAACTATAAATCTTTTTAGGATGCTCTTGAAAGACACTGAAACATAAAACCATGTTTATGTGCTTATGATTTAGTATTATTAAGTAACATAGCTTTTACTCATGTAACATATCCTTAACTACTATAGAGAAAGACAGAAAGGTGTCCAACTTTCTCTATGTTCCATTTGTAGGTTTTCAGCAAAACTGAAATATGTGAGCAATAGATAGCAGCTTTTCGGGTACAAGAAGAAGGGCTTTGTTATCACACAAACTTTCATATTCTGTTAACAATATGCTTGTCTTTAACTGTAACATAATTATTCATTGTATTCCCCTCTCCTTTTCAAGTTAGCATTCTGAAAACCACATGTATGACAAATTATCTTCCAGGAATAAAGGATTACATTTCCCCCATGAGTATCATGCTTGTGTTGTTAGTCACTTATCAGTTTTTCACCATCATCAAAGTAATTGTTCTGTGAAGAATTGCATCAATTGAAACAAAACCATGTGAGGCAATGAAAAATGTTCCAGCATGTTTTTATAACATGAAGTCTTTCCCTATTTCAGGGTCAGAATTATGCACAAAGTAGTTTCTATGTGCCCAGGGAGGGTCGTTTTTACTTTTAAGTAATGACAGTAACATATTGAACATTGTTGAACTTTCACGTTGATGTTCCATGCTCATTTAAAAAAATATATATGTACTATAAATATTTAAAATTATTGTTTTGTTAGAAAAGAGTGCAATATGAACTTCAATTATTTTCCTTTCTTTGTAAACACTGAAACATTTCTGTGTGTCCAATAGTTTTGCACATTTTCAATCTATTGGTAAGGTTCTTTAGTCGTATGTGGCCTTCGGGTCTTTGTTTCTTGAAATTATAGACAAGTTTATAAAATTATTTATTTTGATTTGTGATTTCCAGATTATCTCAGCCTCTCTTATTACTTTATTAGGGCATTTTTTCATATTTTCATTTTTATTGCATAATTCTACGTAAATAATAAATCAGATTACTTGGAAGCCAAATGCAGGATAAAATAAAACTGACATTTCAGAAGCAGAAACTGACAATGTGTCATGTTTTTCTTTCACATTAAATGTAACATTTTGTAAAAGAAGTCATTAAAGGTTCCCACAACCTTCGAGTGTATTCATCTGCCCACTTGAAGATAAAATGCAACACACTTAATGAAGGGATACTCATGCTCTTCTCACAGTATCTAAACATCCACCATCAATTCTATGTCCATTCTTTTGCTAAAGGATGTTTTCATAATGATATTATGAAGCTGCAAAGGCTTTCTTTTACAAAAACGATCTTAGGACAGCTCTCAGATTTGTAAATCATTAGTCGATTCATAATTTGTTAAATACTGTCCCTCCTTCACAGGATTCTATGTAAATCAAATATCCAAATGTGGATATGATACTATATTCCTACTGGTAAGTCCAGCTATATCCTTATTAAGTGCAGTTACCTTCAAAAGAATTCCTACAAATTATCAAAATCTATAAACGATCTTTAACCAAATAAAAGTCAAATATTTTTATATACAAGCAAAATTTGTGCAGCCATTAAGTAATACACAAAAGTAATTCATGGGGGGCACATGCATACTTGCTTGCTATTTCAGCAGTACTTACAAAGTGCTGGCAGCTGCCACAGTTGCTTCAGTGTCTTTTTTTAAATATACATCCTCTTCAAAATTCACATATGATGGTCTATCAAAAATTACTTCACTATCAGCATAGCAGGGTGATTCCTGAATCTTTATTTGATCAGTAAATGAGGAAGGAGAATTCTTTTTGCTGTATGTTTTTAAATGTGACTTATCTGTAACACCCTTTTCAGCAGGGGAGCTTCCCAAACCTGACGAAACTGCAGGCAGCTTACTTTCCCACTGATGGTTACTGTATACAATAGTATCTCCAGCACTCAGTGCTGAATATGACAGCAGATCAATATCAATAGTATCTTCATCTCTGCACACTAAACTGTGTTGAACATTAGGAGCAGATCCAGTATTTACAACATTGGATAGTGGTTTTTTTATTTCTGTAACACAGTGATCAGGTAGTATCAACATCTTTGACTGAATATACCTCACACAACTGATATCCGTTTTCTGCCATGTTTTATTGCTATTATTTAAATTATCTGCACATATTACATCATTACAAGAGATATTTGACTTGTCACCTGAAACATTTAAAATATTAAAACAGTTTGCACCTGAACTTGAGTTTGTAAGTATTTCCTGTTTACTGTTTCCTCTACAGAAATCACTTACACTGATTACTCCCTGAAAGTCATCAGTCCCTTTAGACTTGGAACTGAAAACACAATCTGATTTATTCATGTTTAGTGTGTTTGCCTGTATGACAGAAACATTACAGCCAGACACTGCAGATGATGTATGTGGTATCTCTTCTTCTTTATTGGATTTATTTATATTAATTTTTGTGGTAGCTGACTCATCACTAGATGGTATTGAATTCATATTGTTTGGAGTCACTCTAATGCTTTCCTCCAAATCTGCGATATCTGAAAAGTGTAATGAAATCGTCTCATACCTGACCCCGCTGTCCAGTCTGTTGGCTGAAATTGCTTCCGCTTCTGTGACATCTTGTGGATCTACATTGACAATTACAGTCTCACTAATTTGTACATTATATCCTTCATCTGAGATTTTCTCTTGTGCAGGCATTTGACTATGGTTAGATTCAACACCTACCACCTCACAATGAGTACTCTGCTCATCTGACAACCTTATGCTTAGAATGTCTTTCGGTTTCTCTGGCCCAAGTTTTCCGAGAAAGTTGTTTTCACCATATGAGCCAGTTTTATTTTGTAATGAATCGGGCTCATTCTTAGTAGGTATACTGCTGAATGACTTTATACTATTTACCCGGTCTTCAAAATCCTCACACAAAATCTCTGGCACAATATACTCTGTAGACTCTCGAGGCTGATCCATTTGATGAGAGTAAACTTCTGATACATTCACAGCAAAAGACTCTGGTGTGGCTGACTGGCCCATTGTCATCTTTTGTGAATCCTTTTGGTCATTGTTGTTCTGTGAATGTACAGGCTTAGTTTTTGGTGTGCCTACAACATTAATTGCCTCAGTTTGTGTATCGCCTTGCTTTGACTCTTCAGCATGAGATATTAAAATATGTTTGTCCAGCTTGTTCAAGTTTTCCACACGTCCATTGCAGAATGGACATGGAATGTGGGCAGAAGATCCACTCTGTAAATAAAAAGTCCACATTGTAAGACAAATTCCCATAAATTAAAACAGCATGTAGGTTTAGTGTGAGGCATAAAACATGTAACATTTACAAACTGATTAGAGCAAAGCAATTTAACATTACTGAAACTAAGCAGAGAAAAATAACTCAAACTTTAAAAATACGAGGGTGATTCAAATATTTATCGATTTTTATCTTTCCTCAACCTCATGCACACACTAAACACTTTTGCTAGTAATGTTGAAAATTGAACATTCCTTGTTCATAAAAAGTTTGAAAATGTATTATCAACCAATTTCACACATGCTCCTTAATGTCTTCATAGTTTTCAAATAATTCCCCTCAGAGTGATATCTTTTATGGGGTAAAACAAAAAATACCCTCTTGGGAACATATCTTTACAAGAGCATTGCCTTTAATTTGTCCCTTGTGAAAGTTACAGCGCGATGTCTAATGATGTCACGAAGAAGGCCAACATCTCTTATGTTTAATTCCATGACTTTTGCTTCAGTAGGAGGCAGCTTTCGATGACCTTAACAACTGCCAGCAGTAAGCTGCTGTCGCTGCTTGTTGACTGTGAATAAAGTCAATGAGCAACACTCCTCAGTATTTAATAAACAAACCCACGTACACACAGTTCTAAGAAGTTTTATGGCTGAGAGGCAGGTTTTGGGCTTCAGTGGGCAGGCTTCATCTTTTCTTAACCACACCCTACTCTCCATTTTGGACAGTAATAATGAACATGTCTCATCACATGTCACAATGTGCTTCAAAACATTCTTTCCTTGCTGTAATTGATCAGATGCCTCACAGATTTCCAACCTCACATGTTTGTTGCTTTTCCATTAATAGCTTTGGAATTCAAGAAGCACTATTTTTTCTAAAGCTGAGCTACTCACTGATCATGATATGAGCACTCCCAAGACTGATAATTCTGCTGCAATTTCTTGGCCTGTGTACCAGTGACACTTTTAATATGATCTGTAAAAGTTCAGATATCCTGGGATTATAGTGTCTCCAAAGTGTGTCTTCAAGTGAGTTGTAATCTCTGAGGGTTTAACCACCTCATGAATTCAAGTGATCATTGTGCAATGTTGAAGCAACCTCTTGTTCACTAAAAGCTGTTCCGAGGCCAGGACAGATTGCACCAGTAAGCCAAGCTGGTTTTCACTCCCTAACTTTTTACGAACAAGGAATGCTCAATTTATATCCATGTATCAGAGTGGCTCAAAGACTACTTAAGTAACACAGCCCACTACGTTGTCCTCCAACGCGAGTATTTATCAAAGACTAGGATATTGTCAGGGGTGCCCAAACGAAGTGTGATAGGGCCACTATTATTTTCTCTCTATGTAAATGATCTGCCGGACAGCGTGAGTTACAACCTGCAGCTGCTTGCTTATGATGCTGCGGTGTACAAGAGAGTACTGTCATTGAGTGACTGTGGTGGAATGAAGGAAGCTTAGGGTTTAAGGTCCCGTCAACAGCTTTGTTATTAGAGATGGAGCTTACACTCTGATTTTTGGGTAAGATTGCGGGAAGGAAATCAGCCATGCCCTTTTAAAGAAACCATCCCAGAATTTGCCTGGAGTGATTTAGGGAAATCTTGACAACCGAAATCTGGATGGCTGCAGGTGGATTTCAACCACCATCCTTCTGAATACGAGTCCAGTGTGTTACCAGTGCACCACCTCGCTCGATGACTATGGTGGAATGTAGGATTACTTAGACCAGATTTCTAAGTGGTGTGAGGAATGACAACTAGCGCTAAATGTAAGGTGATGCTTATGAGTAGGAGAAACAATCCCATAATGTTCAAATACTGCATTATTAGTGTGTTGCTTGACAGAGTCGCATCAATTGAATACTTAGGCGTAAAGCTGCACAGTGATCTGAAATGGCACAAGCATATAAGGACAGTCTTGGGGAAGGTCAATAGTTTTTGGTAGAATTTTGGGAAGGTGTGAATCGTCTGTCAAGGTGACTACATATAAAATGCTTGTACAACCCCATCTTGAGTATTGTTCGTGTTTGGGATTCTCACCAGATTGGTTTAAAGGATACAGAGGCAGGCAGCAAGGTTTATAACTGCTAGATTCAATTAATGCATGAATGTTACCGAAATGCTTCAGGAACTCAACTGGGAGTCACTGAAGGGGAGGTGACGTTCTTTTCGAGAAACACTGTTGAAGAAATTTAGAGGACCGGAATTTGAGGTGGACTGTAGAATGATTCTACTGCCACCAACCTACATTCCGCATAAAGACCACAAGAATAAGATTAGAGAGATTAGGGATCGTACGGATGCATGCAAGTATTCATTTTTCCCTCATGCCATATGGAAGTGGAACAAAAAAGCAAGTAAGTAGTAGTGGTACTGAGTACACTCTACCACGCACCTTTGGGTGAATTGAGGAGTACGTATGTAGATGTAGATGAAGCACGAATCCAGCACATTAGTCAGCAATACTGTGCGAAACTCTAAGGGACGTCTCTATTTCTTGTAAAGTCGTCAATTCAAATATTCAAATCAAGAATTCCTGTCAGCTAATTGTTCCTGTGTACTAAGTAATTGCTTTTTGTTATTATTAATTAATTGTAGATATAGTGTCTGTTGTTTTAGGACATTTCCAAGAGAACAGACACTATTGTTTGACATTAACAGCCATAATTTTGTAAATTCAAAATTATAGTAGCATTTTGATTGTTTCAAGGCACGAAAATTAATTCAGTGGCGAAGTTGAGAATTTTGCCAGACCGGGGGCACTACCATCCTAAGTTGAGAAATTAGGGTGGAAGGGAAGTGTGCCAAGATAGCCTAATTGATTAAGGTGACTCCTGGCCCTAATTATTTACAGAAGAAGATGAGTGGCAACTATCAAGTTGGGAGCAGCTACAGCGCATAAAAGTTAAGCAGCACCAATTTCATTTACTAATCCATTCTGCAGTATTAATTCTGATGTACGTTGCTTGTTTTGTATTTAGTAGGATAGCTGTGTAATGTGTCCTTTACTGTGATAGTCATTTGAATTGGTTTTGTTGGAGTAGTCCAACATACACCGTCGTGACACACACTGTTGTGAAAGTTTTTACCAACTGTCAGTTACAACTACACTAACGCTCCTGTGGTGGGCTAGGCACTGGAAGAGTAATGTTTGTTTATAATATTTTTTTTACATAATTAACCAATTATGTTCCTGTAAATTTTGTGTTCCAAGCATTAATAAAGTATCAAGACATAAATAATCACGAAATAAATTTAAAGACAGCCAAATTTAAATGATTCAACGATATAAACAACAACTTATTCATGAGGTAATATTTTCAATTGTGCATATATTTGCATTTTTTTTTTTTTTTTTGCTGAAAGTATTAGAAGTCATCCGATGTAATTTTCAGAAATGTACCTTGGCAGCTGCTTTGAGTGCTGCTATCTCGGTATATAAAACAATTCAGTGGTAATGTCGTGACTGTATATGTTAGAGTGTGGTAGTATCAGTAGCACGTGTCTTTGCTTACCTACACTGCTTGCCTACACTGTGCCTTTTTTAGTATTTCTGGGAACTGTAGTCATGGACAGGACTGGGACTGCTGTGTGTGGATGCAAACTGAGTTTGTGGCTGTGGCAGGCCCTGTTACTGCTCACAGTGAGGCAGACACCGCACCCATAGTCAAATGGGAGATTGCCCCAGTGTGTGACAGGGAGTGAAAGACTTCCCCAGGAGAATGATCAAGAGGCCTCCCTAGTTCATCTTACCAACAGGTTTGAGGCACTATAATGTACTGGACAATGATCCTGAGCCAGATGATGCCGCTTGTCCTGTGGCCACCTCCAAGCCTGCAAGATCTGGGCAATCACAGCATGTGGGTTTACTTGCAGCCGGGATCTCTAACATTAGGTGGGTAACGGACCCTTAAGGAATATGGCTGTTAAGATAGGGAAAGAATGCCAATGTGCCTCTGTGTGCATACCACGTCTAATCATTCCAGATGTGAAATGGGTCAGTCTGGATGCCACGAAGAGTACACTTGTTTGAAAGATGTAAAAGTTAAGATGCCTGAACTTGAAGCAATTTCTGTAAGTCTCAGAGTTCCTTCTTCTCAAGATCCTAATTGCTTTCTTTTGTTAAGTGAACACTTTTTTGCCTTTTTTGAATGTTTGTTTGCCTGCACTGTCACTCCATATTAGTCTTGTGTAGTTCACGAACGAACTAGTTGAGAAGAGCACTCCCACAGGTGAATTATGCGAACTAGTTCGCAAATCCCTCACCCTCTTAGTTCGTCCGCTCCTTTTCCGAAGACTGACGGTGAACAGCGAGAGGATGCGAGAGCACGCAGAATTGCGTGACTCCCTTCTGCCAGTTACCGTCATTTTCAGCTGAGATGCAGCTCAGCTGTAGTTTCATAGTTCACTGCCACAAATTTTCTTTTCTAAGGTATTCAGCAGTGTCTAAATATAACCCTCATTCCATAGTGTAAAGAAGTAAAGATAACTCAAAACTTAACATCGTTTGCATGTATATGCGAGAAATTATGTATCAGCCATTTTCTCTCGCCTGCATGATACTGTTAATAGCTCACGGGATAGAATGTTGAGGATAACGTCGTATAAGCGACACTAACACTGTAAAGTAACGAACCCGTATAGAATTAATTAGCTACAAAACTGTAGTTTACTGCCTATCATCAGAATATAAAGGTCAAAACACATTGTCATCAATGTCGCTAGTGTGAAGATCAAAAATTTCTTCTATTTCAATTGTTAATACAAAATCAATTTCTGTAATAAATGACCGGACTGGCTTAACTTTCGATGCAACTGAGGCGGCCGCCCCTCCGAAACAAAGGATTGGACTCGCCCAGCACCAAATACAAAAATGTGCTTCTGCGTGTGGGAACTTGGTTGAGAAGAGGGAGAGGGGTAGACTAATGACTCCCCTCAGCACCCGTTTGCAGAAAGTCGCCAATGAACAAAGTTTTAAAATTAATATTTTTACATAATAATATGTAAATTTTTGTGATATGTAACTTGATAATTAGAAGAAGGATGGATATTTAAAGAATGGTGACATTAAGCACAAAAAGTGAATAAATACATCCTCACTAAGGGCTCATGATTATTTTTTGTGTGTCTAATTGTTAAGCAACAAATTAGTAAAGTTTCTTTTCTTAATGTTATATGTATATTCTTTGTGCCCTATAATACTTGACCTGTACCATAGTAGTAATATTTTTATTGATCTCTTCCAAAACTTTATAAAAATTAAAAAGTCATTTATAAAAGTGTATTTTTATTCATGAAAATAGACATTTAGCATATTTTGTAGGTAATGTTCCTTCAATGACATATTAAATAAATAAATCTATTTTAAAAATACTACAAGTACTCTGTATGCAAAGTAGCTGAATACCATTGTATCACCCATTCATGCAAATAACTGGTTATTTGCTTAAGTATTTGATGTCCAATTGCGCAAAAATACGGGTAATAGCACACGCTTAGGCAACACTGATCATTATATAAAAAAGCTGTCATAACAAAAGAGAAAGCTCTTTTAGTAGCGGTAGCAAAAGCCAAAAAGAGTGGACAAACTAAAAAGAGCAACCTATTTCGCGACTGAGATGCGAACTAATAGAAGAGCTACTAAAATGTGCGCAATCAGTTGCAAACTAAAATATGCGCGATCAGTCGTGAACTAAAACATCCGTTACCGGTCGTGAACTATTATGCCCTGCGTATCTTGGTTCTTAGTTCATTGGATTCTTTTCCAAAGACTGACGGGCAATAACGAGAGGGTATGCAGCAGAATTAAAAATCAAGTTTTTGCCTTCTGCTGATGAGAACCATTTCGAGGTGAGTGTCTGCCTGCTAGATTACATAGTTCAGTCCTACAAAATTTCTGTTTTGAAGTATTCTGCACTCTGCAGTATCTGACAAATTCCATAACACCAAGATATAGAGATAACTCTAAAGTTAAATGCGAGAAATTATCCACAAACTGTTTCTTTTGGTTTGCGTGATATTGTTAGTGGCTCAAGCAGCAAACGCATGAACCAGCTGGGGGGGGGGGGGGGGACTTCTCCCTCCACCTGCATGCGCAGGCCATGCCGCTCAGCCGTCACTGGGAGCGGACGAACTACAAGAAGTAGTTCGTGACAGAGCTGCGAACTAAATTGAGAGCTCCTGATCGCGAACTATTATGTGCAAGTCTATTCTATATGGCAGATATTGTTCAAAGAGTCCATAATATATATTGCGCCCACCAGCTTCCACTTGTTTCTAACGCTAAACGTAGCTATAGACCAGATGTGGCTCAAATTCAAAGAAGTGGTATCGACAGCAATTGACAGTTTTATACCAAATAAATTAATAATAGAAGGAGGTGATCCTCCTTGGTAACAAAACAGATCAGGACACTGATGCAAAAGCGAAGGAAAAGACATGCTAAATTTATACGAACATAAAATCCCCAGGATTGGCGATCCTATATAGAAGCTCGAAATTTAGCGAGGATCTCAATGTGATATGCCTACAATACTTACAACAACGAAACTCTTTCTCGAAATTTGACTGATAACCCAAAGAGATTTTGGTCATATGTTAAATATACTAGGGGCAAAACAAAAACAATACCCTCACTACGTGATAGTAATTGCGATCCTGCCGATGACTGCGCTACTAAAGCAGACTTACTAAACATAGCTTTTAGAAACTCATTCATCAAAGAAAACAAAACCAATATTCCAGATTTAGAATTACAAACAGAGGCCGTAATGAGTAACGTAGAAATAGATATAATCGGAGTAGTGCAGCTACTACAAATCACTTAACAAGTCTTCTGATCCGGACTGTATAATCATTAGATTTCTATCTGATTGTGCTGAAGTGATAGCTCCTTACTTAACAGCCATATATAACCACTCTCTCAAAGAAGGATCTGTACCAGAATTGGAAACTGGCACAGGTCACACCTATATTCAAGAAAGGCAGTAGGAGTAACCCACTAAACTACAGGCCTATTGCATTGACGTCAATTTGCAGCAGTGTTTTGGAACAAATCCTGTATTCAAATATTATGAATTATCTCTAACAGTATTATGTAATTGACATGGATTTAGAAAATATTGTTCACGCAAAACACAACTAGCTCTATTCATATGAAGTGATGGGTACTATCGACATAGGTTCTCAAATCGATTCTGTATTTCTTGATTTCCAGAAGGCTTTAGGGGAAAATGTAAATAGCTCTATTAGGTTGTTTGCAGATAACGCCGTCATTTACCGTCTAGTAAAATCATCTGAAGATCAAAACTGGCTGCAGAACGATCTAAATAAGATACCACTATGGTGTAAAAATTGGCAATTGACTCTAAATAATGAGAAGTGTGAAGCCATCCACATGAGGATGAAAAGAAATCCGTTAAACTTTGTTTACAAGATAAATCAATCAAAAGTGAAGGCCATAAACTCCACAAAATACCTAGGAATTACTATTACTTCAGACTTAAACTGGAAAGAACACAGTTAATGTCGTGGGAAAGGCGAACCAGAGACTTTGTTTTATTGGCAGAACGCTTAAAATATCCAACAGAATTATAAAAGCAACTGCATACACTACGCTTGTCCGTCCATTTTTTTGAGTATTTCTGCCCAGTGTGGGATCCTTATCAGGTGGGTTTGACGGAGGACATCAAAAGAGTCCAGAGAAGGGCAGCTCGTTTCGTATTGTCATGATACAAGGGAGACAGCGTTACGGAAATGATACATGATCTAGGATGGGAATCATTACAACAACAGCACTCCGATCGCTAACATTCTTCTCTGAATGCAAAAATATAAGTTTGACTCCCACTTACATAGGCAGAAATAACCATCAGAATAAAATACGAGAAATCAGAGCTCGAACAGAGTGATTCAGGTGTTCTTTCTTCCCGCGTACTATTCGAGAATGGAATGGGAGCTAAATAGTATAATGGTGGTTTGATGAACCCTCTGCCAGGCACTTAAATGTGATTTGCAGAGTATCACATGAAGATGTAGATGTTTGTTTGCATATTATGACAGCTGATCAAAATCCCACATCAATGAAGTTTCGTTGAATGTTCACACACTGACACTTGTTGATCACCCAGCACTTGAATCCATAGCAATTAGCAGAAGGAATGCACCTTTGTCACTTTGAATGAGTCTCTTCAGTTGTCACCAGTCTCATTCTTGCAGGATCTTTTCCAGCCATAGTGATGTTTTACCATATTCCTGATATTCACAGTGCACTTGCAAAATGGTCGTACGGGAAAAATCCCTACCTCATCTCTACCGCAGAGATGCTGTGTCCACTCTCTCATGTGCTGACTATAACACTACTTTCAAACTCACTCAAAACGCTACATGTCCGAAAAGAACAGGCACCAATCAATAATTGTATATATGCCCCAACAGGAAACTGACAAATTAAATGTGGACACATTAATATGTTTGATCCTTTGCGGGAATCCAGTATAAGTCTGCGAGCAAAAAGAACTAATGAGCAGGGGACAGTACCATCCTAGTGTGCTGTAAATTGATAAATTTGGGGTGGACAGGATGTTTGTGGATAGCCTAATTGGTTCAAGCGACCGCTGGCCCCAAGCACGGGAAATCTGGGTTCGAATCACAGTCCAGCACCAATTTTCATTGTCACCATTGACTTTTGAAATTTTTCAATATTTTGAATTTGTAAAATTACAGCCGTTACTGTCAAGCAATAATGTCTGTTCTTTCGGACATGTCCGAAAAGAACAGATGCCATAGCAATAATATTAATATCAATTATTGCTATGTGATCTTCGATTCCTTTGACAGATTTTTTAAAGCTTGCAAAAAGTGCACAGATAAATGATGAAACTTTTCATTATCCTGAAAAGCAAATTCAGTAAGTTTTGAAGATGACACTATTATAAAAGTGTAGTAGCACTCTATTCTCGTTAAAAAAAATTGTTTCTTAAAGAATTTGAAAAGGCATTTTTGTGTCAAATGCAACTATTGGTTACATGAGAAGTGTGTGAAAATGAACATAAAATACGTAACTGGACATGCCATGCTTATTTACGTGTGAAATCTGCTGATATTGTGTGTAAACTGGAATCCAAAAATGAAAACTAAAAAATGACAATGAGGCACTAAAAACTAAATACAGTGTTTAAAGGAGGAAAATGCTACATTAATGTGAGAAAATAGTCCTGTGTGGATGAAATCCATTAGACAAAACAGCAACAAGATGGTTAAATTGTGTGTACTTAAGATAAGATTTTATAAACAACATATCTAGTTTTGCTGATGTCATGGCATATCCAACAAGCAAAATAGTGACATATACTGAAAGGAAAAGAAGGACCTCAACTACACAAGGGAATGAGAATGAATTTCTAATTATTGGTTTAATGGTGACTGACTGCTGAGAAATTTCGCATTCCCAAAAAGTAAAATTGATGTTTGTCCTGGAATTAAAACACATCAACTTGGCAAAAATTTTAAGAACATGGCAGAACATTGGCCTTGAAATACTGGTAAAGGTATGGAAAATTATGGAATTTGAGGGCTAGTAGGTAATGGATTCCACCTTACTTATGCAACACGAAACAATATGTAACAGAAAACAATATGTAACTGTGGGGGAAGTCATCTAATCAGAACCCATATCCAACAAATGTGGAGTGCCACAAGGTTCTATAATGAGGTCCTTGCTGTTTATTCTTTATGTCAATGATATAGGTGCTGAACAGAAAAGAAAAAAATGTATGCCAATGACATGACAGTACTGAACTGTGGGCAAAATTTGGGGCAACTTGAGAGAAGTGTATTTATTTCAGAAAATGTTATAGCCCAATGGCTTACTGAAAATGAACTAATTACAAACCTAAAGAGACTACATTTACAGTGTTCAAAATGAAATTAATATATAGGTCAATCACACAAATCTGAAGTTGTAGAATAGATTTTTAGGTATTATTGTGGATAATGAGCTTAAATGAAAAAAGCATATGCAGACTAACAGCTATTGTGCACAATGTATCATAGACACTTCCTCTTCGGGGGACACCACCTTGACGAAGCACTGTCTGTGTGGATGGAGAGGCTTGCGCATCCATGGGAAGCTGATGGCTATACCAAAGGTAGAGAATCTACTGCCAGAAAGGCCTCAGCTGATACATCAGACTACAAGTGTCCCACAACGTCCCGTCCTCCTCATCCACTCTTAGTCCTTTCCCAATACCCTTACCAACCCAAGGTGTGATGCAATCCGTGCCAAGGGGTGCGTGGCACATTGGTAGATGAAAAAGGAAATTATTTTAAAAGAAACTGAGGGGCAATCTGAGACCTCAGATACTTGGACATCAGGATCAGGACCGATGGAGTGCATTCCCATCTTTGAATCAGGGTCTAGACCTGAGCACGAAGTGGGAACAGAGAAGTCAGACCAGATTAGGATTAAGGCCTTGTCTGGGGCTCAGAGGAGGAAACTTCTCAAGGAGCAGAAGCAAAAGGAAGGAAAAGAATGGCTTCCTAAGCCTAAGTGGAGAGAATTAAAAGGGCTTGAGCCCAAGACCCCCCAAAAAGAAACTGCCTCAGGTTGAAGGGGATACACAGATCCCCTCGACGTCAAAGACAAGTGGCACGAGGCTTAGGGAGGAATCTAAGACTCCCTCCTCTCTGGACAAGCGTGAGCCTAAAAAGCCGAGGTAGAAAATAGGGAAACAGACCTATAGTACAGCAGTCTCGGTCTTTAGGATGGTGGTTGTCCAAGAAGGATATCCACTGGTGAGCATCACCTCACAGCAAGAGGAGCTTGTGCAGATGGTCCTCTTTGAAAAGATTGGGAGGGACGCTGGTCCAGGACCCAAATTCAGGAGGGTCTGTCTAGATCACAGTGCCCTCATTTTTGTCTGCGAGGGGGAGCACCCAGCAGAATGGCTTAAGGACAAGGTGCCCATGATATCGCCGTGGGAGGATGCGACGCTGCTGGTCAAGACAGCAGCCAAACTCCTAAAGACTGCAAAGGTATCCATATGGGTACCAAAGATCCTTAAGGATGTCCCTCCGAAGACTGTTCATGAAAATAAAAGTCCAGACTCAAAAGTCTCGACAGAGGATTGGAAGGTAATCATCCAAAAGGTCGTTCTGGAAGGACGAACCCTGGTGGTGGTCGGAGAGAAGTCCCTGACGCAGGTTGCTGTCAGGGTTATTAAGGACCTTAAAGGTAAAAATGACAGCAAGATTGGGACTGGAAGTTCTGCAGATAAATATGCAGCACAGTAAAAGGGCCACTGCTGCCCTGAGTCGTCACTTGGGGAGACAGGAAGTGGACGTGGCTCTGATACAAGAACCCTATTTATACAAAGGGGGTGTACTGGGCTTCAGTGGTACCGGAGGTAAGCTGATTTACGCTAGAAATCTAAGAAACTCCAGAGCATGCATTTATGTTAGAAATGGAATCCCTTTCATGACAATGATGGATTTTTGTTCCAGGGACCTGGTGACCATCAGGATGCAGCAACGTGAGGAAGGTATCATGAGGGAAATTTTTCTGGCCTCGGCACACCTTCCTTACAAAGACAGCTCTCCTCCTACTTTGAAAGTGAGGAGACTGGCGGAAGCCTGCCATCAGCAAGGTGATCAACTGTTGGTGGGATGTGACGCTAATGCCCACAATCTAGTGTGGGGCAGCAGGGACACCAACAGTAGAGGTGAGCACATTATTGAATTTCTTCTATCTAACAACTTGGAGATCCTGAATAGGGGCGATGAACCTACATTCAGGAACAGTAGTAGAAGGGAAGAAGTAATTGACATAACCTTTGGTTCCATGATGATGGACAGTTATGTCAAACAGTGGCATGTGGTCTTGGAGCCATCCTCATCAGATCACATGTATATTAAATTCAAGGTCGAAATGGGAACCAGACAGACCATGGCCTATAGAAAATCCCTGGAAAAGAGACTGGGAGACATAGGAGAGACCTTGATTTCAGTCTATCGGAAATTAAAACCTTGATAAGGAATCCAGAAGAGTTTAAGGAAGTAGCAGAGGCTGTAACCTCTTCTATAGTGACCTCATACCAGGACAACTGCTCAATCACCAAGTGCACAAATAGTAGTGTGCCTTAGTGGAATAATAACATGGAAATGCAAAGGGTACAGGTACAAAGACTGTTTAAACTTGTGAGGCACTAAGGAAAAGGGGCAAAATATCGTGAGGCCCTTGTCAATTACAATATTTCCATCAGAAGAGCAAAGGAGGCATCCTGGAAGGTATTCTGTGAGGAAGTGGAGGGCATGACTGCTCAAACCAGACTTCATAAAATCCTCACTAGGGTACCAACTAATCCAGGAGGAATATTGAGGACGGAGGATGGGGAGTATACAAAGACAGCACATGAGACACTTGAACAGATCCTCAAGACTCACTTTCCTCAATATACTCTGGTGGATAACACAGAGCAGAATGCGATCCCTGAGAGACAACAGTTCTCGGGTATTTGCAAAGAGGACTGGGATTTGGCCAAGGAGTGTATTGATTTCATTAAGGTCCGATGGGTGGTGGGAACATTTCAACCGTTCAAATCACCTGGCCCTGATAGAATCTTTCTGGCTCTCCTGCAACAAGCGGGAGAAAATCTTATAAGATTCCTATGCAGGTTATTTAGGGTTAGCCTAGCAGCAGGAATCATTCCCAATGCCCAGAAGGCAGTGAAGGTCGTCTTCATTCCAAAGCCAGGGAGAATTGACCATAGCACGGCCAAGGATATGAGACCAATCAGCCTGTCCTCCTTTACTCTTAAAACATTGGAAAAGCTGGTTAATGTACACGTTGGAGAGAGGAGGTTCAGTAGGGCTCTTCTACATTCAAACCGACATGCATATCAGTCAGGTAAATCATGTGAGACAGCTCTCCACCAACTCATTGGGAAGGTGGAGAAAGCACTACACTTTCAGGAAATAGCCCCAGTATCTTCCTGGACATCAAGGGGGCTTTTAGCAACACGATCTTCGATCCATGGTTAGGGCAGCAGAGGTGTATGACCTAGGGACCACTATATGTAGGTGGACTAGGGCCATGCTCAGTGGAAGAGGAAGAAAGGTAGAGGCTACCATGGTAATCTACACCATTAGGGGTTGCCCGCAAGGAGTTCTTTCCCCTTTATTGTGGAATCTAGTGGTGAATGATCTCATTGGAGAATTAAAATCTAGGCAGTTCTTTTGCCGAGGATACGCAGATGACCTTGTCATAGCAATACTTGGCATATTTACTGACAGTCAGGAATATGGCACAAGGTGTGTTGGACATTGTGCAAAACTGGTGCATAAAACAGGATCTGGGGGTTAGTCCAAAGAAGACTGTTGTTGTACCATTCACAAAGAAGCATATACAACATTCAAGTTGGAATCTAAAGCTTTTCAATGAAGCTCTACCTGTGAAGCAGACAGTGAAATATCTAGGGGTTTCCTTAGATGAGAAACTGAAATGGACCCCTCACATTAGGAATATTTGCTCCAAGGCAAAAGGTACTCTGGTAAGTACGAGGAGAGCTTGTGGCAAAAACTGGGGCTTGTGCCCCAAGGGTATGTACTGGATATAGACTGTGGTGATTAGACCCAGGATCACCTATGGGGTGGTCGTGTGGTGGGAGAAGGTAGAACAGCAGGTTGCTGCTGGTGCAAACAGGCTCAAATCTGGCAGAAACTGGAACTCTTTGGAATATCCAAAATCACACACTAAAATAGTGAGTGAGGTAAATATAGGAAAGGTTGGGGGAAATGCCGGCTGACTACATTATAACCTCTACTGCTTCAACAAGCCTTTCAATATAACTATTGGAAGTAGGGAGCACTGGGAGAAAATAGTTCAACACCGTATGGGGGATATTGTCTGGTTCACTGACAGGTCAAAATCAGACCAAGGCGTTGGGGCCGGGGTATATGGGGTGCAGCCAAGACTGGAGGGTGTCATCTCTCTAGGGAAAGTTGCCTCAGTATTCCAGACCGAAATCACTGCCATCAGGGCGTGTGTGGAGGAGAATTTGTGTAGGTGCTACACAAGATCACTGGCAGCTCCTGCAACAAGGTCTAAAATTGTTGCAGAATGTCACAGGGTTTTGGTGGAGCTAGGGGAAAGCAACAGGGTAAACCTATTGTGGGTCCCTGGCCACTCAGAGATCAGTGGAAATGAACATGCTGACAGATTAGCCAGGATCGGGGCAGAGACTTCATTTATTGGACCGGAACCTGTCCTGACAATCACCAAGGCAATGATCAAATTGGAGCTACGTAACTGGCTCAGAAGGCAGCACTTAGAATATTGGATTAACATGTTTTATAAGAAGCTGTGTAATCCTGGGCTTGAACAGGAGAGAGATTAAACTCATGGTTGGATTGCTGACAGGTCATGGGAATTTCAAAAAACACCTACATACAATGGGAGTAACAGAAGAGGACCCTCAATGTAGGATACGTGATGATGGTGATGAAAGTGCATCACTAGGATCTGTGACGATGGTGATGAAACTGCATCACATCTAATGTTCAAATGTTTGTAAATCTATCAGACCAAACTGCATGTTCATCAGTCCATAGCTTACAAACTACTTAAACCTAGGTAAACTAACCTAAGGACACACACACACACACACACACACACACACACACACACACACACACACACACACATGCCCACATGCCCACATGCCCTAGGGAGGACTCTAACCTCCACGGCGAGCAACCGTGCGCTCCGCAGCGAGATGCTTTAGACCGCCCGGTCACATCTAATCTTCGAATGCATTGCATTTGAGAGCAAAAGGCACATAAGATTTGGGACAACCAGACCCGAAGAAATTGTGTCTAATAAAGAACTGGTAAAGGGACTCCTTGCACTGTTTAAGGGCATTGGTTGACTTTACTAGATATACAGGGAGCGATACTGCACAATAAACTTGGTTTCGGTGCGGTCAGTGGCAGGTTGGACCAAAACTCCTAAACTGTTTTGGCTTCCCTGACAAAATCCATCAATCAATCAATCAAGGACGCTTCGAACCATACCTGCAGTATGGAGTGACAGTGTGGGGAAACAAAAATCCAAGAAAGGCAAAAAAGTGTTCACTTTACAAAAGAAAGCAATCAGGATCTCGAGAAGAAGGAACTCTGAGATCTGCAGAAACTGCTTCCAAATTTTGGCATCTTAACTTTTACATCTTTGTACATCCATCAAGCAATAATCTACATCACAAAAGAGATTTCAAAGTGGGATAAAAAATGCTAATGTGTATACTCACAATACACGGGGGAAGAATGACAATCCTTGAAAAATGACCTTGATACTTTGGCATCAATTGGTTAAGAAACTTGCCTAAAAACTGCAGTATAATATACAGGACAGTAACTTTTCAAAGAAACTGAAGGACTATCTGGTGGAAAAAGATTTTTATAGCATTGAAGAGTACTTGTTTAATTCTGTACATATTGGTGATACACTCGAGGCAATAAGAAAAAATACTAACTGATGGAAAGAAAATTTTAATTTGCACATGTTGCTCTTACATGTGAGAAGATAACTGGCAGTGGATAAGTGGTAAGTGTCATATTACATGTGCAGTTACTGTACACAATATAATCCAACAGGATAAAATAAAATTCAGTTCAGTTCAATCCAGTAATGTAAATTGGAGAGATGGGAAACTGTATCCATTACAGGAGCGCATATTTGTTGCTGTCTAACCCCTCATAACACATGTTAGTAATGATGCACTAACAATATTGTTCTCTTCCATGATAATCAACTTCCTTTTTATGGTCCAAATATAACATACACAATTAGAGTAAATATACAATATTCTATTATTGTGTAGTTAACACATCAAAATAAAAAGAAACAAGGACTTACCCCATTGCAGATTCCATAATGTTTTATCATCTCTTCCATATTGAGTGCAAGAAATCCACAGTTTTGAAAAAGACATTTGATGTATCCTTTCTGTTCAAGCGAAATTGACCAAGATATTTTATGTACCTTTGAATAACCACGTTTTCGTACAAGGAGTCTTGGAGGTGGGTTCTCTTTAGGCTCTCTAAAATGTGATTGAAACAAAGGATATGCTTTTCATAGTTTCATCTTTCTGAATTCTGTAAATTATAGCTGTGTGTTCATTCAAAAAGAAAAAAAAATCACACAGTTGACAATAAGCAATTAAGTTTCTTTAGATGGTTTTTAATTTCATAGGCCTTTTTGGTGTTTATTTAGATGTACTTTAACAACTGAAAGTGGTAAAAAAAGCAGCACAGTCAAAATGAAGATTATTAAATGCATTAATTGTATATAGGACAGACATGAGTACCAATTTTAAATTACTATCACCAAAGCCAACACAAAAAGGAAAATCCTATAAAATAAAGAGTTTGTTCATGACTATAAAGACATAAATTAGAATACTCCACTCAAACTATCACCATACCAAATTTGTATTTATGTCCTCCACCACAATTTCCTCATCAGACAAAAATAAATTGTTATGCATGTAGGTTTTCAACCTTTGCTTTATTTCAGGCACAGATTCCCTCATTCTTCAGCAGATAATTTCAAACTATAAATGTAGTTAACCTGAACAACATCTACTCATAGTAGATGTATTCCATATAACACCGAGTGCTAACTGAAACCTCATTTTCTGTCTTGTTACAAGCATTTAAAGTGAAATCTTCTGTTGACACATAAGCGCCCCCCCCCCCCCCCAATTCGTCTTGTGTAATATTCAGTTTAGTGGTATGTAATAGTAGGAACAACACACTGTGAAGAATAAACAGAACTCATGTAGTGACTGTAATAGACATGGGGTCACAGCATGCAGTGGAAATACACTCACTCACTACTACAGAGTACTGATTATTCTTTGTATTTTGTTATCCTTTTTAGTACTCATTCCTAAACCAAATATTACATGAGACTCGTTTAAAACGAATATTACATTAGAGTAATCTGATTTGTCAAATGAACGTATAACATTCCATTTTAAACACTTTTAACAAGTGACAGAGCAGTGCGCTACTAACTTAGTCTTTATACTGACTTCTTTCTTGCAGAAGAGAGTAAACCTTAGCTGAGCACTCATTGCACTAGCTTTGATACATGTCGATTCCAGTTCTTTCATTATGTTGCAATCCTGTGAGAAAATACACCCTAAGTACTTGAAACTGTCCACCTGTTCTAACTTTGTTTCTGCTATTTGGCATTCAGTCTGTTTAAATCTCTTTCCCAATCTTACTTTTGTTTTGGAGATGCTGATCTTCATCTATAACCTTTACATTCTATGATCTACTGAAACATTAGATTCCAACCTTTTAATCAAATCTGCTATCACAACTAAGTCATACACATAGTGCCACTTCTTATTTTGTTTCACCAATATTAATCTCACACCTGCCAGTCTACTGCTTTCAACATATGATACATGAACAGTCTGAACAACCCCTGAATTTTTGGAATACAGCAGCCAGAGATGACAGTTGTGTGACTGTATTTGGTGCCTGTATGACTGCATGAAGAATATAAATCTCCAAGATGTCACCTTAAATTTCATGGATCCCAGCACCTCTTCTGACAAGGTTGCTGAGACATGGGTGAAGCTCATTGATTGTTTGTATAAGCATGGCAACTGCAGACCATTGGCGGAGGAGGCCATGGTTAATAGCTAAAGTGTTTAATGTGTGCGTGTCTTTTTTTATGTGCTTATCGCAGCTTGTCGTCATGTCTTTGCGTTGAGGTGTAAACTGTCGTTATACTACACAATCAATGACAGATCTGGTACCCTGCCTTCCCAAGTACATTGGTGAATGTTCTTATGCTTGATAAGCGAGTTTGTGATATCTAAGCCCATACTGGCACAGAAACCCATGAACTGTTTTCCATTCCTGTTGGTCTCCATAACCTTTTAATATCCTTCTGTTCCATGTATTCATGTTGACATCAGCAAATTGTTGAATGATGAAAAATACAATTCTCCAGAACTTCTTTAGAATGTAATACCAGGTAACAAAATATGGGTATACATATAGGGAGTCAAAACCAAGGTCCATTTGTTCAAATGGAAATCGCCTGAAGAGCCTACAACTGTCATATCAGTACAGATATCATCTCTCATGTGCTCAAAAGGAGAAATAAGTTAGTCTGAATGTACTGTAACATATTATGGAACTTCAGAAATAACTACATTATAAGCAGCATGAAAAGAGCAGGAGGAAGAAAGGAAAAATATGTATAAGGGAGTGGCAATATCTTATGTATGAATCAACTCACACGGTTAATGTTTATCATCTGTACATATGTCACAAGAACGAAGATGGAAACAAAATCACTAGATGACGAATTCAAGGGCTTTCTGAAAACTGCCAGTTACAAACACAAGAAAATAAACATTCCAGAAGAGATAAAAACCACCAAAAAATTAATATGAATAATATACTGAAGATAGATTGCAACTCACCAAACAAAAACTGCCGAGAGACAGACAGGCAAGTAGATAAGACAACTACGTTCACACTTGCATAACTTTAAATTTTCAGCTACAACTTTCATCAGGAAAAAGAGTGTGATTGCACACACACAGAGGCACAACTCCTGCACACTTTACCACCATCTCCAACTCCTGTGGCACAAGTGCTGCTCCAGAAGTGAGTACAACCTGGGTATGGGAGGCGAGGGGAGGAGCAAGCGATGCAGTGCGAAAGTCTGGGCAGAAACACCTGAGCTGTCTGATGTACAAGGTGTGTCAGAAAAGTTCGGTGAATGGTCTCAGGACATAGAGGAAACACGAGTTACACAATCAAAACACCTTCACCAGCCTCGAAAGTAATCGCCATTGGCTACCGTACACTTCTGACGTTGCTTGTACAACTGTCAGCAAATGCAACATGTGGAATCACTCGAAGCACTGAGTTCACGTGTTGTCAGATTCCCACAACCACTCAAACACACTTTTTAATCATTGCTTCAACACCATACACTTGCACTAACATCCTGTGTGTTTTCATAACCAGTTTGCCTAATTTGAAACAAAACTTTAAGTTAATGTGTTGCTCCATTTTACACTCAATGTTGCAATGACACGAATCCTCACATGACTGTATTAGCTAGGTCGCAGCGTGTACCACCATTTCACTCCAGTGCTTTGCACACTAGGGGCTCTTTTTGACATGTTCCTCAAGTTATGTGCTCAGGCAGCTAATCTTCACCAGTGTGGTTTGTAAAATATGGGACCATTCACCTAACTTTTCAGTTGTATCTTCTTGTATTTAAGTACTAGAGAGGTAGAAATCTGAGAGATAGCTTCAGAATACAGTTGGGAGGGAGGGGGGATTGAAAAGGGGAAGAGCAGAGAAGAGGTAAAAAGTGCAGTCAGGAGAAAGACATGAATTGGGAGAAAGTGTAGGATGGGGCGGAGTGGGGGGACAGTTAGTTGTGGGGTTCAGAGGCATTAGGTTACCATAGTTGAAGCCAGGATGGTTTAGTGTTACAGGATATTCAATTGCTCTAAGGACTTTCCTTGGTCTATCACTTAGAACCCATTTTAAGATCATAAAGTGAGTACTTTCTTATACTCCATGTTGATTTGTAGATAGGACCCCAGTACTAAGTTTTGCATGTTCTACTGTGGCAAGGGCTTGTATTTGGAAGCGGTGTAGGGGTGTATTAGGATGCTGTGGAAATAGAACACCACTTTAGGTGGGATCAGAAACATCTTGCATGCTCCATCACGTCAGATAGTCTGAATATTTCTACTTGCATCTTTCCCCTTCCCCTTCCCCCTCCACTCAAGCAGCACTTACACCACAGCAGCAGGAAACAGCAGTCATGTGTGCAGGAGTTGTGCATGAGGAATTGAAAGAATGTGTGTGTGCTATCTCGTGATGAAGGAGTCTGTGGGCAAAAAGTTGAAGTTAGGTGAGTGTGGTTGTCTTTTCGACTTGCCTGTCTGCGACACAGCAATTGTCTTTAAGGTGAGTTGCAAGTTATCCAGATTATATTACTGATATTCTATACTGGACCTTCTAATGTTAAATATAAAGTGTATTGATATCTAATAACACTAACTGAAGTTGAAGTTGCAACTTATGAAAACTCAAGATCTGTAGTTACCTTCACTTCAGTCAGCTGTTCCAATTCTTCTGACAAGTACAAGTTCCTTTTGAGTCATAGAACAAGCAGAGATGATACAGCAATACACTGCTTTGGAAAATAAATAACTTACTCCATTCAGGGGAAGAAATATTGAAAACACCAATACACAAAATATCTCTTGAAAATAAGTGACAATATGAAAGCTAACTGGCAAGTTCTTTTACAAGTATGTTATTACTCTATGGATGTCCTCAGTAATATTAAAATTTTGAACACAGCTGCTATTGTCAGCGACCGCTACACCATGAAAGGATGAAAATGAAGCCCTCTTTCACAAAATTAAAAATTATTGAACTTGGTTTCAGCAATAACTATGATTGCTTTCATCAGAAATTATAAAATAAAACAATTCACATAATAAAATATACAACTCAGCTGTAAAGCTTACGCCACAAAAGTAAAAAAAAAAAATTAAAAAAGAGCTAGCCACTATGGGCTGCATGCCTGCATGGAGGCATCAGACTGATACCTCCATGCAGGCTTGCAGCCCATAGTGGCTAGCTCTTTCTAAAATTTCTGCATTTTTATCCTTTGTCCTCAGTAATACCTTTAATTGTACACATAATGTTGACAGAAACTGTGTTTTTTTATTTTGCAACTGAATATAATTCCCAAATTTACAACATTCTACTCTTGTGTTTTAGTTCATAAGAGCCGACTGCAATCAACAGCAGACCAGTATACTCACTGAGGTGGTATCATATTCTTTGCACGTTAAGACAAGGTCATCTACACATTTACAACTGCAGGTAAGCTAATCAACTTTTCTTCTCATAACAATGAGATTGGTGAAGCTGCTGCTAGATACTACAGATAAAAAAAAATATCCATACCATGATGAAGAGCTTAACATGCTAAGTGACATAACCAATATTATAAAAAAATTGCAGACAAAGAAATTAATCTGCATTTGTATACCTTGTTACATTTTAATACACAAGAATGAATATAACTTTAGTCAAGCAATTGAAGACTCATTTTCATCAAATTATTTATAAAACAAAAATTGCATTTTAAAAATAATATAGATCTTACCTAGTAACTATGATGAAAAACCATAAATTAAAACTTAACAATTAAGTAAGGAAGAAAAGAGGTGTCTCCAGATGAAAACATGTTTAGTGTGTACTTGTACTAGCCCATAATACATACAGTGCAGAGAATTGATTTTCACTTTTGGTAATTTTCATTTCAAGCATTTATTAGGTTTATGATGAAACTCCTTGCTGAAGTATTTCAAATGACATTTGTGAGCTTCTGCCAAGCACTGTAGTTTTCCTTTCACGTGTTATCAAGATATTTTACAATGCGGTAAATCCACTCTCGGTTGGAAATTACTTTGAAGTGGAGTTATGCTCTAGAAGACAAAATGCATTGAGCTATGGCATTGATTTTATTCAAAATAGATTGTTTAACAGTGTAAATTAAGTGCAAAGTTTGGTGTTTGGTTCAAACTACAATATTTCCAACAGCAAATTTGATTGGAATGCTTATTCATACATATCTTCCTAACTGCTAATGTATGTTGTACTGTATGCCCAACAAAATCTGTGACACTACAGTACAAGGCATTGTGAAACTTGCAAACACTGTTTCCATTGTGGTTTGTCTATTGTTATGGCCAGCACACTGTTGTGCACAACAGTTTTGGTGTTTAGCATTGTGGTTTTACATGAGCTTATAGTTGGTGTGAAATATGATGAACCTGGAAGGAGGAGTACCTGTGGCAACTACACTTCTGCGTAGGTTACATGCTATATGACCTTACTGAAAAGAGTAGTAGTAGTAGTAACGATCATATACCTGACCCAAATGTTGTCAGTTTAATAAATCCCATCCAATCAGAGAAGAAAGAACCGCCTAGTCATCATTCTGAAACAGCGCATTAGTGACAGCTGATATGAAAATGAAAGCCTGCAGTTTATTTTCAATTTCTTGACAGAGATGATTTCAAAACAACAAAGAAGACCAAGTTGAAGATGATTGTGTTGTGTGATTGATTGGAGAATGAACCTGGGTTCTAAATGCTTCGAAGAAGATTAACTAGCTTTTTTCTTCTGAAAACCACACCTATAATTAAAATAATAAGTTCAATCACAATCTTGGCTGTACTGTGAAAAGCTGTTTATAAAGTATTTTCTAATTAAAATTTTGTATGAGTGCTCACAGAATAAATGGGAATTTCTCAAATGTTTCAAATGTTTGTATAGCTTATGGGACTTAACTACGGGATCATCAGTCCCTAAACTTACAAACTACTTATGAACTAACTAAGACTAAGGACGGCACAAATATCCATGCCCGAGGGGGCATTCGTACCCCCGACCGTAGTGGCCGTGCAGACCGTGACTGAAGCGCCTCAGTCCCCTCGGCCACCGCGGACGGCCGGAATTTCTCATATAAACACTATGTTGCCATAACCCAAAATAACTAATTTTGATTGTAGTATTTGTACACATCACCTTCTTTCTTTGTGTCATTTATTGTTACTCAATAAAAGTTAAATAATAGATTCTTGAATTTTTATTATGTAAATTTGGTTTGAAACACACATGAATTACCATATTTGCCAGCTTATAAGATGCACCGACGTGTAAGACACCCCATTTTCAAGACTTTTTATTGGGAAAAAAATAAATCAGACATTAATACATGTAATGCAATATAATCATAATACATTTGTTCATGTACATCAAATGTCTAAGGCAGTGCCTTCAAGTAGTGTTCTTATTCAAATGGATATTTCGCCTATTGCTGTTCACAGCGCATGCTGACTATGACGCGATAGTTGACGTAAAGACTTACAACAACTTACGACATTTCCGTCTAGGTGGCATTGCTCATGACTGCTTCCGCCAAAAACACTGAGACACTGCATGGGATATCAGTTCATTAAAGAAATAGGGGGTGTTCATGATTAAAATGACTCGTCTCGAGAATTTATTATGAAGCGCAAATATTTTTGTGATGTACCATAAACAGTGAGAATTATGGATGGTTTGTGTCTGTGTATTGGTTGGTGCACTTTTATTGGGCACAGCATGTTATAACCTCAAAAATAAGAAAATTGTGAGATGCAGGCACTGCGCAAAGTGTATATATTTGCACTTGAGAATACGAATAAATTCTCGAACACTATCAGGCCAGACATGAACAAATACGTGAACAGTGTTTCATTGTTCAAACAATGAATGACAACGTTACAGAATTGCAGAAAAAATAAATTATGATGAACAAAATTACATCGAAAGTTTCTACTGCCTAGTAAATTACCAATTTCAGTTACACTTTGTACTAAAAGGAATACAAAATTCAGGTAACCTATACTATGCATAATAAAGCTCCTGATGGGTATTTTGATGCAAATTATGAGCCCATATAAAATATAAATTACAATAATGTAGGAGAGCCTTAAAACAAATTTTGTAGGTACATACCTCAACTTGCTACCACAGTATAAAATGCACCCAGTTTTTGTGGGGAAAAAAAATGCATTTTATACGCCGGCAAATACGGTAAGTCCACAGATTATACAAAATTGGATTAACCTTAAAATGAAGGCTGATTTTTTTTTTTATTTGCCTTTTTTTTTATATTCACGACAATTAACAAATACTCGGTTTTAAATTCAAATATTCCAATGTTTGTAAACCTACTGGACCAAACTGCTAAGGTCTTCAGTCCATAGACTTACAAATTGTTTAAAGTAACTTACACTAAGGACAACACATACATACATTCTCAAGGGAGGACCCAAGCCTCCGGTGGGATCAGCCTCTTACAAGGAAAGTACTTGGGCTCGAACAAACACATATACACCAAAATCGTATGAGAGAGAATGTAAAGATCCCTTATTGCACTAGTGATACTCCCTCATCTGCAAAACTCTGCAGTCATCTGTTAGAGGCCTATGCGTGTGCCATGCCGCATTGCACTTTGACCTGTCGGTTCGCCAATAGGGACGGTGCAGTGTGCCTCCGAAGTTGCGTTTTGTGATATTATTTGTGTGGTGAAGTGTCAGATGGGGCGGCGATTGTCAATCCTGCTAATGTATTGCGATTAGTTGAGATGAAGTTACAGAGAACCCTTCTTCGTGAAGATGGTATTAGTGTAGAAGAAGAATCATTTGCATTCTTTCTCATATCTGTTATGGTACACAAATATGAGCATAAGTTAGATACTGTTGTTACAAACTCATAATAATGATAATAGGGATGATAATGACGAACAACTCATTGCAAGCGGTAGTGCTACGGTAAGTGCGGGAAGAGGCGATGGAAGCAGTGGCAGTGAATACCAACAGTCTTTCGGGAAGAAGGTTAAAGTTGCAACTATCATCAAGGCTTTTGATGACAATTCGCTAGAGAACATGTACGATTATTATTACATAAGTTATAGTTAAGATATATGCATTGCATATGGCGTCTACAATTACATCTACAGTGCTATCTAGAACATGGTTGCAGAACTTTGCAGGAAAATGACACCCACCAGCACATTGAGGTGTACTTAGAGATCCTGTAACCAAACGTTCATACAGATATGTTTGTTCGAGCCCATGTACTTTCCTTGTTAGTGCGTAGCATGATGCCATGACGACTCAACCAAACGTCTGGTATCACATGGCGGATTTAAATTCTCCTGTAAAAGTTTATTTGTGGACTATCTTGCTTTGAAAAGTTACTCCTCATTTTTAAAAAAAGGGCACACATCCCCCCTTCCTCTTCGTCCTCCACCACCACCACCACCACCACCACCACCACCACATCCCTCCATGTACCCCCCCCCCTCCTGCCTCACACACACACAAACAGTGGGGGGGGGGGGAGGGGTAGATACAAGGTACAAGTTGTAGTTGATTGACACCAGTGACACTTGTAGTTTGGGTTCTGAGACCATCTTCAGATCATGCTGCAGGCAGAATAGGTGAAGATCAGTGACCTCACGCGCAATATGTTGGTTGGTTGGTGTTTGAAAGGGACCAAACTACTATGGTCGCCAGTCCCTTTTTACAATCACAGACACAACATAATAGACTGCTAAAATAGGACATATCATGTTAAAACTACATTAAACTGTAGATGGAAAATGTCAAATCAAAGAATCAACTAAATGGAAGAAAGAAGAGATTTAAAAGAGAAGACCAGAGTGTCCAAAAAAAAAAAAAAAAAACGTCCAGCCACTCTGCAACACATTGAAATCACCTGCCTATGTACACCAGTGGCACTTAGGAGTCGCGAGTTTTCAAAATATTCTTGGTACTTTTACTGGCATTTAATTTCCTTTTGAAGTATAAGTCAAATTTCCGTACTAAGATAACATTCACCAAGGCAACAAGCACCTTCCGTGCGCCAACGTGAGGTCGCTGCCCTGTCCCCAATTCCAGCCGCCAGCCGTACATTTCAACACCACACGCCTGGTGCCATCGACCCTAGTTTGGCAATCCTCTGTACCAGCACTTGCAGCAACTACCAGTCCCAAAACTGCTGAACAACACGCTAGTACCTAGCCCCCACCAAAGAGCGCCAGCCAAACAGACCCCAGAACGTGAAGATACCAAAAGATTCTGCCAATCAGGGACTAGAGCGTGTAACGTCCTAGATTCACTGTCCGCTAGCTGCAGGACGGGCAGTGAGTCCATGATGGATTCCGCGTTTAACTCTGACCAAGCAGCGTGATCCCTCCACTCTGCAGCCCACCGGGCTAGCACCCACAGTCTCCTAGCACAATGCTAAACTTCTATCTACCACTGGTGCCACTCCTCAGGCCTTAAGAACTAGTTCATGTATCCCTTAATCAGAAATATACCTTCTCCTGGAGACAAAACCTGCTGCGTGTACTTATGATTTCTCCAATCATTCCCCAAACCCCGCACGGAAATTATACCCCACCTCCACCTCACGAACCCATCCTGTACACCTAATTATATTAAGCAGGTGCAGAATAAATAGATAAAACATACTCAAAGTCAGATGGAATTGTAGAATCCACTGCTATGAATAAAAGTTAAAACAGAATCAGCCACAGAGGCATTGTCACCTAAAACAAGTTGTATGGAGTCAGGAAGATTAAAAGTCCACCTTTGAGGGGCGAAGGTTGGACATTCGAGTATAATGTGGGCAACTGTCAAAGGCACACCACATCGACAGTGAGGAGGATTCTCGTGATGGAGAATGTGACCGTGCATAAGCCAAGTATGGCCAATGTGGAGTCGGTAGAGGACGACAAAATCCATGCGAGGATTCTGCATAGAGGACATCCACACTTTGGTTGTCTCCTTTATTAGTCGCAATTTGTTGGACGACCGTAGGGTATGCCATTCTACACTCTACAAACCAAGAAGGCAAGCATGTAACATCGAACAGATCCACGGTTGATTTATGGGTAGCCTCTTTCGCTAACCTGTCAGCCATCTCGTTTCCAGCTATCCCAACGTGCCCTGGTGTCCAGACAAATGCTACCGACCGCCCACAACGGTTGATGTGGTTTAGGGATTCTTGGATGGCCTTAATCAAGGGATGGTGAGGGAAGCACTGATCGAGGTCCTATAGACTGCTTAGGGAGTCACTGCATATGAGGAAATACTCCCCAGAGCAGGAACGAATGTGATCGACTGCACGAAGGATGGCTACCAGCTCAGCAGTGAACACACTGCAGCCATCCAGCAGGAGGAACACAGTTCCTTATGTCCGGCACGCGTATATGCAAAGCCGACACAACCATCTGCCCTTGAGCCACTCCAGTGAAGATTACTGTGGAGTCCTGGTACTGATCTAGAATTGACAGGAATTCCCTCTGGGTGAACAGAGCGTTTGGAGTGGTATGTCAAGTCCAGTTGAATTAGAGGTCGAGGTAGACACCAAGGTGGCGTACACGACTGGAATTTGAACGAAGATGGTAACGGAAAAGATTCCAATTCACTCAGAAAGGACCGAACGAGGACACTGATCGTCAAGCCCGATCTCTGCCATCATTCTGGTATCTTCTAGAGTACTCTGTTTGGAAAAAGGAGACGGTAGTTGGGATGAGTAAGCATACCACATACGTGGGCTGAATCATTTGCCAGCAGTTGTTGCTGCCCGATTAGCAGAGGAGGCATCCCAGCCTTTACAAGGAGACTGTCTAAAAGGTTTGTTCTGAAAGCCCCTGTCGCGAGTTGAATGCCACAGTGGTGGAAGGGTCCAGAAGCTGTAGCGTCGAGAGTGATGCGGAACCATATGCTACACTCCTGTAGGGCAGACGGGACATAACAAGGGCTTTTTAACAGTGCAGCAGGGTACTGCAATCTGCGCTCCAAGTGGTACTGCTAGGGCACCGGAGGACGTTGAGGTGCCGCCTGCACTTCTGTTTAAGCTGTCGAATATGTGGTATCCACATTAGCCAATCATCAAATTCCAGTCCTAAGAAATGGTGAGTTTCTATTACAGTGAGTAGTTGGTCGTTCATATAAAGCTCTGGATGTGGGTGGACCATCGGACAGAAGTGCATAACTCTTGTCTCTGCAGCCGATAACTGAAACCCATGGTAGAGGGCCCATGTCTGCACCTTGCATATGGCGTTCTGCAGCTGGTGTTCCGCAACACACAAGCTAGAAGAGCTAAACTATATACAAAAGTCGTCAGCATATGATGGTGACACTGATGACCCGACTGCTGCTTCTAGGCTATTAATAGCAAGTAAAAACAGGAGGATGCTCAATACCGAGCCCTGGGGGACCCATTCTCCTGGGTACGTAAAGAGCTATGGAACACCCCGACCTGCACAGCAAGGTACCAAGAGTTAAAAAATTTATGATAAAAAATGGGAGTGAGCCCCGAAGCCCCAGCCATGTAAGGTGGTAAGGACGTGTCGTCGCCAGGTTGTGTCGTATGCCTTTGACAAATCAAAAAAGACGGCAACCAGGTGCTGACGTTGAGAAAAGGGTGTCCGGATGGCGGACTCAAGATGAGCCAGGTTATCCAAGACCAAGCACCCCTGACGGAAACCACCTTGGCATGGAGCCAGCAGGCTCTGGGATTCAAGCACCCAACACAACAGCCGGCTTACCATGTGTTCTAGCAGTTTACACAGGACATTTGTAAGGCTGATTGGCCGATAACTGTCCACGTCTAGTGGGTTTTTACCTGCCTTAAGCACTGGAACGATGGTATTTTCTCGCCACTGTGACGGGAAGACACCTTCACTCCCAGATCTGATTAAACAAGGATAGAACATGTCTCTTAGAAGCGTCAGGTAGATGCTTCAACATCTGACTGTGGATTCTGTCGAGCCCTGAGGCAGTCTCAGGGCAGTGCGCAAGGGCTCTGAGGAACACCCACTCACTAAATGGAGTGTTATACACCTCAGGGTGGCTTGTGGTGAATTAAAGGGGTTTGCGTTCAATCCGCTGTTTTAACATGCGAAAGGCAGGCAGATAATTTTGGGATGCAGCAGCATGAGTGTAGTGCTCGGCAAAAGCCTTGGAGATGGCGCTGTGAGCCGTACGGACAACTCCATGTATAGAGATCCCAGGAATTGCTGTCTGGGTCTAGTAGCCATACAGGCGTCGGATCTTCGTCCAGACTTGGGGAGAGGAGGTACATGGCCCTATGGTGGAGATGTACCTCTCCCAACATTCCTGTTTGCACCTCTATAGTATCTGCCGAACACGAGCTCAGAGGCGTTTAAACACGATTAGAGTATCAAGCGATGGGTGGCACTGAAGAGCACGCCTATGGTCTCTGACGGTGTCCGCAACTTCCGACGGCCAACAAGGCACTGCCTTTCTCGGGTAGCATCCTGATGCTCAGAAGCAGATACAATCATGTTAGTGACATTCTCTACCACTATGTTTATCATATCATTCAGGAGAGGTTCAAGAGTGGCAGCAGGATGGAAGTCATCCCAGCCTTATTTAAAACCCATCGAGGGGAGCGTCCTGGGCATTGATGATGGGGTAGTGACAAAAAGACAGGAAAGTGGTCACTACCACACAAATTGTCGTGTGTCCTTCAGTTGACAGATGGTAAGAGGCCAGGGCTGCAAACCAACAAGTCAATAGCCAAAAAAGTGCAGTACACCACACTGATGTGTTTGGGGGCCACCAGTGTTTAACCCTTTGAGTGCTGCACCTACCCATCCGGCTGACTGAGTCAGGCCTGCCGTTGTGGCCGCCTAATCCGTCTACCTGCACTGGCAGCCCTCTCCGCGGACTATTGTCTCTGCCTGGAGCTGTCCGCTGGCCGTCCTCTCCCTGGCCTGACTGTTTTTGCAACCAGGGTGGCAGCGACAGTCGCCCAAATAGTGTGCTCGCTGACCTTACAAATAAGTGCACTATATGTGGATACTTATTCCATAGCTTTGAATCAGGAAATGCTTGCTCTGCAGACATAATGTACGCTGAAACTGCTTACGCTGCTAACATGTAACTCCTGAGTCATTCCATGTCAAATCTGCTAATTTCTGAACATTTTTCCAGCTTGACCATCATGGAAAAGTTTATGTAAAACATTCAGACATGTCCCGAATGCACATTGGTAAATTTGAAGATTTGTTGAAGCAGTACTGACCAAGATATAGTCAGTTGTTTGACGCCATGTGTGACTTTGCACAAGGTGAAAGTTAGTTCTTGACAATTTTGAGTCGTCATAACTCGGGCAATATTTCGTTGAAAGATATGAAACTTGGCTTTTATGTGCAAATGTATATGTCATCATAGGAATAATACTGAAAAAAAATTTTAGGTGCTATATATAGCCAGAAAAGTTCAAGAATAGTTGCTACAAAAATCAGCGCCCAAGAAAACTAACATTTGGCATGTTATATCTCCGAGACTAAAGTTATAACGAAAGTGAAACTTGGCATGTGGTAACCTAACAATACAAGGTTCTGAAACATGAAGTTTCATTTATGTGGCACTTTCCACCTACATATTTTTTAACGTGAATCAATTTTGTGAAAAAAATTCCCACATAATATGGTGAGGTTAAATTATTCACACGTAGTTGGTTTTACTTACATGTAATTACTGAAACACTCAAAAATTATCACTTTTAACTGAGTAAACTAAATAGATCCCCTTAGGATATCAAATTAATATACAATTCTGAAGCAAGCTTTTCTCATTTGTGTAAATGTGTTTAGGCTATTATTACGGGAAACAAAGAATTGAAGCAAGAAAAATATTAGACACATAAATGTAGTTGGTATTCTATAGGCACTTCTCTGTTTTTAGTAAAAGTTAAGTGTTGGGTATCACCTTGCATTTTCTGTAGTTCATGCAAGGTTTAAGTACGTAATTTGCAAGAAAATAATCTAAAGAATAGTCCATTATCTCAACTGTTTTCTTAATTTTTACATTGCTCCGATAAGGAAATGTTCTCGGTCTGATTGAATATAGGGCTACACTGCATGACAGTCCGAATTTAGAGTTATCTATTATGATCTGGAGCTACAAACGAAAATGTTTGCTTAAAATCGGATGACAAGTATTTCGTAGAGCCGCCAAAACTTCATGGACAGAAATACACGCATCTCCAACGTCTGTCCTACAGACATAACACCCTATATCTCGAGAATGAAATGAGTTATTGTACTGCTCTCAACCTTAAATAAAATATAGATATCTTACCTGCATTTCATCTGCAGCTCTTTATGTACTAAAATCAACCATACGCAAAGTCTACACAATGCGATTTTTCGCCTGCAAACTCTTCAATATTTTGCACATTAATTTATTTAAATTGATGTAACACAGTAACTATAAGGAATAACGAATAAAATGTGAGATCATTATCGAGTGAATGTATCAAACTATAAGATGTAAAAAAATGAAAATTTTTCGTTGAATAGTTTTCTCTGTATTGGCTGATAAATATTTTAAGCGCTCAAACTGCTGTGGTGATCAACAAGTAAGCACCAGCCCAGAGCGGCTATTGACGTCTGCAGGCCCACAGACAGTGAAACCGGCTACGGCATATGCCGTCTATAGGGCTCAGGTATCGAACAGGCCACGCGGGAAATGCCGTCTGCAGGACCCACGGGAAATACCAGTGCCGCGGGAAACGAAGTCCGCAGGCTCCACGGCAAGGTGGAGCACTGTGGCATATCACGTCTGCAGCACTCAAAGGGTTAAGAGGCAGAGATCAAGCTGGGATATTAAGTTCTCAAGACCTCTGCCATGGCCACTGGCTATTGCACCACACCACAAGGGGTTATAGGCGTTAAAATCACCCAATAGTAAAAACAGCGGAGGGAGTTGGGATATCAGTGCAGCTATTATGTTTGGTGGTACAACATCATCTGGTGGGAGATATAAGCAGCAGATAGTTACATTGTGTGGTATCCTTACTCTGACAGCCACAGCTTCTAAAGGTGTGTGAAGGGGCACGGGTTCACTATAAACAGAGTTAAGGATGTAGACACAGACTTCACCTGACACCCTACGATAAATGCTGCGACTTTTATAGTATCCCCTGTACTCACGAAGGGCAGGGGTCCGCAATGCCGGAAACCAAGTCTCCTGGAGGGCAATGCACAAAGCATTTAAAATTTGTCATAATTCAGCCAGGTGTCAGAAAAATCCATCGCAATTCCACTGGAGCATGGTCTGGGAAGACATGAGGTACTAAGGACAGCTTTTATACTTCAGGATCAGTTGCTTTCACTGTTGCTGAGGCTGTTGGATCAATGTCCACAGTTTCTGAGATACCGTCAATATTCAGGTCCTCAGGAGACGCTGGAATCTCCATCTCATCGTTTGAGGTGGAGGTATGGGGTGGTAGTGTCGGAAGTACCGTGGTCTCTGTCTTTTCACTAGTTTTATTTTTCTTCTTTTGTCTCTCTCGCTGCTCCTTCATCATCTCTCGTCTGGTGGGCTTCGCTGACTCAGTCTCCGGGACTGAGGATGACCTCGAAGCCCTACGACCGGTCTTCCTTAGCACTGTCTGCCACTTGCCAGGATCCACGTTTGCAGCGGAGGAAACCAAGGAAGGATGGGATGCAAGCAATCCGTTCTTTGCGAGAGGAGCCAGAGGAAGCTGCTCCTTCTCTGGCTCCGGTGTGGGGACCAATGTCCCCAGTGTTTGGGGAATTGCTTCCAAAGTTGGAGTTTTTGGAGCAACACAGGAAGAGGTGCCCCCAATCATCTGGGGGACGGGTGAAGACTGTAGGGCCTGCTCGCCCACTACTACTGGCTGAACAGTTAGTGATCTTGGCGCCATAGATAGCATCAATGAAGCAGCTGTAGCATAGGAGGTGATCATGTTTACGGGATGGAGTTTCAAGTACTTACATTACACTGTGTCTGAATATAGCATTAGTAGTATGCTGCTTGACACAGCAAGCAGATTACATATTCAGAGGTTCCAACTTTATGATTTAATAGTAATTGTTATGATTGTTTAAAATTACAAGTTTACGATTGGAGTGGTTCAAATTCAGATTTTCAGGTTTAAATAATAAATCTTCTTTTGTTTTCTGTTGGTAAAACTCTGTTCCTTTTAAATTTGTTTGTGTCATGCCATCGACAAAAATAAAGTAAGTGCAACACCTTCTAGCATGTTCTTGTGGAAATGACCAGTACTGATAATAATTTCTAAGAATTAAAAAACTGCATAAAATGGTATGCGGGACTAACAGTGTGCCATTGTGGAATCTAGCAGTAGCCAATGAAAATGCAGCGTGTCACTTGACTCTTAGCTGCGGCCCTACAGGAAAAATTGTGAAACGTGTGGGCAATAATAAACAACATTCATCGTATATTCTAGTTTGCTGATCTGTGTTCAGAAGTTGAAGTTGTGTTAGTTATGTTTTTTATTGCACTATTTCTACTAATACAGTGATTTCTAGTTGTGGTGTGCTGTGGCAAAGTGTATACAATTCAAGTTTTAAGAGCTCCACTGTCACTCCAGGTTCTCTCTCTCTCTCTCTCTCTCTCTCTCTCTCTCCACGGATGTTTCAATAAATAGGGAGAATGTTTTCATTTGGGCTAGTAACATGTTGGAATAAGAGTATGTAGATGGAGTCATCAAAATTTGATTTTTTTTAAACTTTGTTATGTTAAAAATATGATTCAGTTCTACACAATTATATGAAAGAACACACTCTTTGTAACAGGAATTTATCGTAAGCCAGTGCAACAATGAAGGATTGGGTGGTTGATTTAATGGTTAAAGGGACCAAACCAGCTGCTCATTAGGCTCTCCTGCCTGAAAATTCCAGGCAGTAGAAATATATAGGGGAGATAAAAGAATGTATACAGACTTTTAAGAGTATGTAATAAGTTAATGTCATAGTATTCCAAGGTATGAATTCAAAATATTTATACATTTCGGCCATTTCAGGGCATTGAAATAAATCCAATGGCAAAGATGAAAATTTGTGCTGGACCAGGATTCAAACTTGATTTCCTGCTTTGGGCCAGCTGTCGCCTTAACCAATTACGCTATCCAGTCATGCTTCTCTTCCAACACAAAATCTCATCTCGTAGCACACTATGGTTGCAGTGTACCCTAACCATTTGATTACACTCACTCACACAGCCTATACTGGATTCCCACAAAGGATCAAGCGTATTAATGCGTCCACATTGAAACTGTCAATTGCCTGTTGGGGCGGATACACAATTATTTATATGGCGTCTGTTCTTTTTGGACAACTCAATCATAAGCAAGCATGATGCACAGTAAAAGTAAATAAAATGATGCAACAATATAAATTCATCAGACAGGAAATCAGAAATATTGATCACAAGAATTTATATATAAATTGGAAAGTCCATCAGACCAAATTGAGCAACTACCTCAACATCTAGGTTGACTATGATTATAGAGATAGTAATTAATACAGTAAGTACTAACAAAGATACTGATATGAAGAAGGTAAGAGGAGATGAAAATGTCAAACATAACATATCACAGAAAGAACATGCCTCACAATTAAACTATACCTGGAATGGGATGAAATATGCAGAACCAAACAATCCGAAAGGCTGCGAAAAATTACAAGGGAACTCTAATAAAAAGACTGATTCAAATTATTAAAAGTGTACAGAAAACAAAATAGAAAATTAAGCTGGGTACATATTACATTTCTTAGCTAAGATGGTTCATGACGAAGTAATTAAACAGTCAAGGTGAAACTGAACAATAATTTGAAGAACTGACTTACAAAAAAGGTTGGAAAAAAGGTACAACTTAAAACTTATAAAATATTTGTGGAGAATACAGATATTGTATCAAAGCACACACATCAAATAGCTTTTTGTGGCAGGTAGATGACCACTTGAGATCACTGGAATAATTATGAAGAAATGTGTATCATCTACAGCAATATAAATGTCATTCCAACTACTTTATTGTTAATTAATCAGGAACTAATTGTAATTCTGATTCGCAGAATCTTACAAAAGGATGTCCATGTTGGAATTCAACAATGTAATGAAAAGTGGTTGTAGCTAACCCAAATGACAATTGTCGAGCCACAGGCAGGTACATAGAAAAGACAGTTAACAAAGCTCCCCCCCCCCCCCCCAGCTAAGACCCTATGTCAGAAGAGACCACACACACACACACACACACACACACACACATATTCAAACAGTCACACAGCTCTATAACACAACACCTGTTATCACTGGTTGCTGCATTCCAAGACTGAACATGGTAACCAAATAGAAAGATAATGCATTAGTGAGTTATACCAGTGTAATTGTGTGAGTGGGTGCTCTTTTCTGATAAACGCTGTAGCCAAAGTAAAGGTAGGTGTGTGTGTGGGGGGGGGGGGGGGGTTTACGTGCGTGCAGTTGTCTTTTCTACGTGTCTTGCTGTGGCCGAAAGATCATCTTTTGGACGAGATTCAACCTATCCTCGGTATGTTCGCAGATTCAAAACAATTAATATAAGCAGTACATAAATTGGGCCCACACATCTTGCAATACCTCCTCTCTAACCATACAATTTTCTTGCTCCACAATCCCAAATTCCTGCATCCCATTTCTCAAACTTAAACCAGTGCTAGGAAACAAGAGCAGCATGAACAACTAACAAACTTTTCAATCTCTTAACCTTTCACACCCACCTTGAAATACCACTATACACCAAACCTCCCCCATGTCTCTACAGCGACATACCACACCTCACAGACCTACTGCATTTACCATTCTTTCCAAAACTCACTCCCACCCTCGTACAGAATCCAAAACCAAAACTCACCTGTAACGCAGTCATGAACTTCTCATCCATAAACCTCAGACCCACATAAGTGACAATCCTGGCCAAAGGCCACCCTACTTTGCATCACCCTCAAAAATTCAACCATGTTTGGCTTATGAATGACCTACTCACATTCCCTACAGCAGAATATGTTTTTGTCAAAAACCCTATCAATTAGACTAAATCCAGAACAATTTATGAATCCTGCCTAACTCAGTTCACTATTTCATTCAACCAAAATTTGTGCAAACTCTTCGCAAATCTCCCACTGCTCACTTTTCAGAATTTCCTAACCTTGCGCAATGCTTCACCATCCACCTCCAAATCCCTCGATAGAGAATACCTGCATGTAAGTCTATTTGGTATTCAAGCCTACCTTGTTAACAATTACATAACTTCAGCATAGTAGATATGACAAATGCAATAGTTCTAATTGTCATATCTAAACTTAATTGTAAAAGTGTGTATAAGAAAATCTGTACTACTATCTGTATATAATGAAAAATGGTTCCTTACGACTGACTGTTACTGTGTGGTCTCATTAACAAGTTTATCTTGTTACATCCAAGTCTGGAGTTACTCGAACCACAGCTTTCCATTCAATGTTCTAGGATATTTCACTTAATTTTTATTTCTACATTATGCCTGTTTTAATATTTGCAATGATTATCTTGTGTCCTCTACACAAATTTATTTGAGGCATTAGAACATATTCTTTCTGTTAAATTACAACTGTTTTGTATGATATTCACAAGAGAGATTTACAGTGATTTATGATTTTTCAATATTTATACATAATGATTATGAAATTAATTGTTAACAATAGCTTGTATTTGGAATTCCTTTCATAATAAGAGGACTTAATTAATCCTGTCCACAACCTCTGATCACTTTGACACAATTGAAAAACATTGATAGCAGGTCAACATGGCATGATTCTTCCAACTCTGGTAACAAGAAATTATACTGTCCTGAATTAAATGCCAGGATAAAATGGCTTAAAGACTGGCAAGGAATTTTATAGTTTCAATTTAAATACTCTAATAAATATTATTTGAACTATATTCAGCTGCCAACAAATGAGTCAAATTAAAAACTAGAAGTACAAACCTGTTAACTGAAGCCTTTGACTGTACTTCCTCTCGATGCTTAGATTTTGGGCCATGTGACCGAATCAAATGTAGATTAACATTTTCAGCTGTGTTTAGGCGTTTTTGACACACAGGGCACATATTCTCTGAAGTGATGCTTACCTGAAACCCAGCGCAATATTTGTTGAAGTTCCATTGGAGGTCAAAGACAAATGAATGAACAGGTAATACTGGAACTGGCTGTGACACTAATAGGATGTATTTTCTGTATTACTTTAAATGGGGTAAACATTTACAAATTTAACTTGTCATGAATTTACTAATAGATGTGATACAAAATTTTAATACATTCTGAGCTATTAAGAAGCTGCCATGTTTGTTAAGAATGTAGATAACAATAAATAAAATCACTCATAAAATGTGACACATTTGTAACTGGTGGAGAATTATAGCTTACCCCAGCACAGGTGGCGTAGTGTGTACTCATGTCCTGGAATGAGAGACTAATATAATTGCAAGCTCTCAAGGGACACCGAATGTAGCCAACGTCTTCCAGAGAGTTCAACCAGTACTGCGAAAATCCCGACAACATTCGTCTCGGTCGAGGTCTCGCAGGACTACAAATAAGAAGTACATACAACAGCATAATTAGGAAATGGCAGCATTCCGGAAGCGGCATCTGTTTTGGTTGTTACATAAAATACTTTTTTGCAGTCTTTTGAGGTGGTGACTGGAATATTATCTCCTATTCCCCATAATGCCATCTTATGTACTCACCAAAAATATACTCATCAGGCACATCACAAGTTGCCTAATATAACCTGCCTAGTGCTGATGACACTCCAACAGTAGATCACACAAAAGAGGTTTACATGAACAATCACAACAATCAAATTGTTTTCCAACTAACCTCCAATGACCAACACAATACTGAGTATTGCCAGCCTTGTCACCAGAGGTGTAACCATCACCACAAACTATCATGGCATTACCTCACTTCTGAGAGTTTCATGTCTTTGAAAGCATTATTCTGTACGCAAGTATTTAGGTTACCACTGGACCATTCCGCCACCACTTCGCACTTCGAACTTACACTGCCCAGATCTAGCAGCCTGTTAATTGGAATACACCTTGCCAAATGAAGAGCATCTCACTGCAGTAACTGAGAAACCTCAAAATTCATCATCTACAGATCCACATACATCTACCCCTCAAGTATCGTATTGATCATTCCCATTTGAGGATCCCAAGAGATTGGACTTCATCCATTCTCAAGCACCCTTACACTCATTGTCACAGATGGTCTCAAGAACTTTGGGCTTCATCCCTCCTCCAACTCCCTACACTCACTGCCAACTGTTGTCTCAGACTGTTAGCTTGAATAGAGCTGTTTAACTCACATTTTATTTAACTGTCATTCTGTCTCCTGTGCCTTTGAATTTCAAAATTGTTCTTTGTAACCTGGTACATCATTCTGGAACAAATGTGTTCCCATTAGTTAACACACTACACTGGCAATATGGAGCTGAAGTCAGCAAAGTCAAGTCACACACTGCAGCAAGCAACAAGTATTAAAAAAAAAAATCAATGTTTTTTAGCCAATTACAGTGATGATGGTTATGTCTGCCGGTGACTAGACTTTAATACTCATTCAGTACAACCTCTCTCTCTCTCTCTCTCTCTCTCTCTCTCTCTCTCTCTCTCTCTCTCTCTCAGCGCATTCCTTGAGACGTGGGTGATCTCAACAGTCACCAATTCATTTCAGTACAGCACTGCAGCCAACAGATGCCTTGCCAAAGCTCCTGCTTTGTTTACACTGTTTCAAACGTCAATCCACTGGATGCTGCACTTTTCCAGGTTCCTCCGAACTCCAATCAAGCATTTGAGCTGTGATTTCTTCCTCACACACTTAGAACATCAGGGAACAGCTGCAGGATGCAAATGTGCCCCTGCCTGGTCATATCTCTAGGACTGGTGGCACTATGTGCAGCCGTGAGTGCGTGCGTGCGTGTGTGTGTGTGTGTGTGTGTGTGTGTGTGTGGCCCTTAGTGTAAAATGGTTTATGTAATTTGTAATTCTATGGACTGATGACCATAGCAGTACGGTACAATAAGTTTAGAAACATTGGAACATTTTGAACAGCAGATAATAGTGCCACTTTCAATATCCATTGTCTGACAGACTGCCCTTTTTGCCTGCCTATGCTGTTGTTCATAGTGTGGTGTGTGGTGTTAGAAACAGTGCCTCTGCTGCAGTCCAGCTCAGGTGCAGATCACTTCAGCGTCGTGACCCCTCCCAGTCTGCGTGGCCCCATTAGACAGTGGCACCTGTCCATTTTGCATCCGGCTTGGTCAGTCGCTGTGTTGCTTCGTTGCGCACTGCGCACGTAGGACGAAACATCTCCATCACACCCCTTCGCAATGGATACTAAAGCGTGTACTGTCAAAGTATTACCTGTTCACCTTATAACTGCTGTTTCAACTGTACATTCTGTTGACTCGTTCACGGACAGAAAAGCAATCACAATGAATAATAAGAATATAAAGGTATTGTTTCACAGTTAAATAATGCAGCAGTGCATTAAAAAAAGGGGGGGGGATGTAGAATCACTTTTAATATATTCTTGTGAAGGAAAATAAGTGAAATGAAAATAACTATAACAACATTATATAGAATAACTGGAGCGAATGCATAATACATTTGCTGTTAATACATTTTTCTTCATAAAATCGTATGGAATTAAAATAAAACTGTTGTTTTTGTGATGTAATAACTTGAGTTGCGCGTATAGCTGTTAAAAATTTAGATTTTAGATAATTTCTAAGTGAAGAACCCTCTGCCATGTACCAGACAGTGTCCATCCCCTAGTTTTGAATGTCAAGTGTGTAAAATTTCATCAAGATAATAAAAATGTAGATTGTAAGGGATTCTGTAACTGAATTACCCCTTCCACGCACTACACGAATCTTATGTAAGAGTGAACTTCCTCTTGTTTTGAAAGTGAAAAGTGAACATTTTATCAAGTTTGGAATAAAGCAGGAGGAACTAATACTAAAGCACTGTATGTATAAAGAAGAGGTAGCCACATAGATAATTACCATGTGTAACGTGTGTCTGTCGTGAAAATTCTACGGTCTTCTTTAACAGTCACAGGCTTGGCTTGCCAGCCTCAGCTTGGCTCATCTTGCCTGGCCACTGTACCCGTGGGCCTGGCAATTCGGCTTGCTGTACTTGCAGGTCCGCCAGTCCGGTCCACTGTACCCCTTGTGCCTGCTGACTCAACCTGCCGGCCTCCGCAGATTCCATGTAACCAACAACACAGCTTGAGAGTCCGTTACTGGGTACAAAACGGCTCGTTGAAGGCAGGCAAGCCATGTCAGTATGCTTAAGAGTGCAGCGGGCCGAGCCGGTGACATCGTAACACCTGCTGGCGGGTTTTAAGCAACATTTCAGAGCCCATTTCAGATCTCTAGCGTGTAGTTGCAATGGGAAGGTTGACTTGGCCATGGAGGTAATGACTGAAAAAGTGTATTCCAGTCAACATTGACAAAAGCTTTCTCCAGATCCCCAATTGCTAAAAACGTAGGTGTCCCTTCCCTTAATCTATCTTCTAAGATATGTTTGTAGTGGAACAAATTGCTACATAGGCCTAAATCACCTTGAGATAATCCAACATCTCCTATGCTATCTTTTTTTGGATAATTTCTGACCACTCTTGAATTGTTACTGCCACCATAATGTCTGTGTTGCAGTTTCTGGTGGTATGAAGTGCAGCAAAGTGTTCAGAGTGTCTATTTAATTGGTCTGCAGCAGCATGAAATGCCAGAAGCTATGGGTGGGACTGTGGAACATGTATATCCATTATTTAAAAAATGACATTCTGTTTATTCCAAGAGTAACTCATTGTACTTTCAATAGATTTATGTAAAAGGTTACAAGAGGAGCTAGAACTGTGATTGTGAAAACCTTATTGTTCAGTTATTTTAAGTTAAATATAAATAAATATGCTTCTCAAGTGAAAATGGACGAGAATGCTCATTCAAGTAGTTTGGAGAAGTATAACTATTTGAGTCAAATATATAAGAAGAAGACCAACTGTTTTATGGAGGTTTTATTATGCTAGACTGCATACACATCATTTACGATGAGAGCAAACCACCTCAAGTTGTAGTGTGAGTAATGCCTCAATTGTTCCTACATTTCTCCTAAATCCAAACTGATCTTTCCTGAGGTCGAATTCCACTAGTTTTTGCATTCATGTTAATATTTTGCAACCATGACTTATTAAACTGATAGTTCTGCACTTGCTTTCTTAGGAATTTGAATCAATACATTCTTCTTTAAGTCTGAGGGTATTTCTCCTGCCTCATACATCTTGCATACCAGGTGGAACAATTTTTTCGTGACTGGCGCTCCTAACGATATCAGCAGTTCAGACAGAATATCATCTACTCCAGGGGTCTTGTTTCGGCTCAAATCCTTCAACGCTCTGTCAAATTCTTCTCGCAGTATCACCTATCTCATCTCCCTACACTCTGTCTTCCATTTTTAGAATACTGCCTTCAAGTTTATTTTCTTTGTATAGGCCCTCTAAATATTCCTTCCACAGTTCAGCTTTCCCCTCTTTGCTTAGTACTGATTTTCTGCCTAAGTTCTTGATATTCATACCACTGCTTTTCTTGTCTCAAAATGTTTCTTATTTTCCTGTAGGCAGTATCTATCTTTCGCCTAGTTATACAATTTTCTACGATCTTGCATTTCTCCCCAAGCCATTCCTGCTTAGCCAGTCTGCACTTCCTGTCAACCTCATTTTTCAGACGTCTGTACTCCCTTTTGCCTGCTTCACTTTATGCATTTTTATATTTTCTTCTTTCATTAAAAAATACAAGGTTATATCAAAGATGTAAGTGTTTATTTTTGTATCTTCAAAATTGATTGTGTGAGTGTTCTTTGGAAAGTATTTGTTTATTATATGTTGGTATAGGTTACATCTCTATTCATATAAAAAAGAAAGGACACTCACTCAACAGACTAAACACAAAATTTCGAAAACTACATCACCTATGAAGCTGAAATTTGGAAGAAATGTAGTTTATAGCTAGAAGACATCAACTAAGAAAGGATTTTGCAATAGAGTCAGTAGTTCAGCAGATATGATGTCATAAACAAGGAAAACTTTCCTGTCTTGTGGCACGTGATAGTGTAAATTTATCAGTCCACTATTTGAGAAAAAGAGCTCTTAGCAACTTGCAATATACTTTAAACATAATTTCAAACCTTTAGGAAACTTTTCACTCTGACAATCCCAGCAAAATGATGAAAGGAAGAAAATTTGTCACTTACTACTTTTCAGCGTACATGCAGTAAAATTGCATTTGGCATGACATTACAATTTATTACTCTTACACTATTAATTGTATTCGCGAGAAATGTTAGACTGTATACACACATACCACTGAGCGTATGTTTGAAATTTTATCATAGTCGGACACGCAGTGCACAATATATGACGTCACAAACAAAGAGATGCTAGAAAAACTGCTGCCTCACGCGACAATATAATATATTTCCTCCTAAATCACTGGACCGACTTCAACCAAATTTGACACACTTATTCCTTACTGTAAGGTAACAGTTCCTGCAGGGTTAAGAATCACATAAAACACATGGTTCAGGAGATATGACATCATAAATGATAGGAATGGCAAAAAAACTGCCACATATTGTAATAAGACTTTATTCATACACTATATGAGAAAGAGTACATAGCGATTTGCAACAAACTTTGAAGATAATTTCAAACCTTTATTATACTTTTTGTCACTGACTACCGTAGTAAACTGATGAAAGGAAAAAAAAAAAGTATCTTGCTAACTAATTTTCACTGTTCATGGAGTAAAACTGCAGCATTCCGTATGACATTACAAAATATAATTTCTAAACTACGAATTGTAACTGCAGGAAATTTTACAGACAGTATAGACACATATAGCTAAATGTATTTCAAAATTGTATCTCAGGATGACATGTAGTTCATGAGATATGAGCACATATACAGCAACATTCATGGAAAACTGCCCCATCATGCACCATGTTTTATCTACTACTTCTTTACTACTAATTGTATTCGCAACAGATTTTACAAAACACTTCATTTAAACAAATGAATATATACCTGAAAAAATATACAGTTCTACAACATATAGCTCAATAAATATGAGATTGTATGAATTTTATACGTCTTTTGTATTTTGATTGCTATCTTTCTTTGTTTGGATACTGCACTTATAATTTTGTACATTATACAAGACAGCCTTATTTCTTATAAATTCTCTGATAAATATAACGTGTTTTTAGAAAAAAAGGAGATGGTCAGAGAGAGAAGGGATAGGAGAAGTACTAACTCAAAGCAAGAATAAATGAATAAATAAAGTATTTATGAACTTTATGTACCTTTATCTGATGTTGTTGGGGAGCCAACCGGACTAGCTGCTGTGTCTGCAGCTGCCATCTGGCAAGTGTTAGCACTAACACTGACAGGCTCAATTTGAATGACAGCATCACTTTTTGAAGAACAGAAGCAAAACATGTGGCAAAAGCTGGCTGTTGCAGGGCCTTGAAGTTTTTCTTGACCTCAGCATACGAGATGTGCTTTGTGGTCTTAATTTCCTGCACCTTTTTCTCCTCAAGGAAGAATTTGCCCTCACAATCAAGATGGGGTAATTCCCAGAGCAATTGACACTTGGTGGTGGTGTTCTCTTGGCTTCATCATACACAACCTTCGCACATTTTCCACAGTTTGCCTCACCTTTGCACCCCAGGGTGGTATGCTGAAAGTGCTGGCATTTAAAGCAGTGCATTGGATTGGGGACATATGGTTGAACGTTCATCTGAAGGAAACCTACCTTGACATGATCTTGAAGTTTGGGACTATTGAAGGTGAGGATGAATGAATCCTATTTCACAAACTCGCCATCCACCCTTTTCATAATATTTTGTATGTCCAAAATACCCTCCTGCGCCCACTTGATTTTCATTTCTTTCAACGTAATGTTGATTAGATCCCTACAGGTCACTTCGCCTTTGCTGTAGTTCAAGGTGTTATGGAAATCAGTCTCTATAGCATATTCACCCACAAATTCCGCATTCTGCTGATTAGGTGCCTCCTGGGAGTTTTATGTTTCAATCAGTAATGTCCCATTTCGCAAGTGTTTGACTGATTTTAAGCTGCCATTCCCTTAAGGCCTTTTTGGATATAGAAAGGTGAAGCTCCCTCAAACCAGCCCTATTTTTGCATCACGACAATAAACACATTCTGCACAACAGCAAGTGTTATGTTACTGTACACAGTATTCTTTTTCTTACTCTCCAGACACCCTAGCCCTCCTTTTGCCTTTTGGACTGGGTACCCCCCCCCCCTTTTTCAGGGGTGGGTGGGAGGGTGCAAAACTACAGCTGTCGTAAGCGCCCATTCCCTGCTTAGTATGAACAAGAACTAAAAGAAGGCAGAGATAAAAAAGGCAATACAATTATGTTACAAAAAAGTAAAGAAACAAGGACACGTCAATTCCTCAAGCGAAGGATTTTAAACTTCTTTCACCATATTGGTACGATGTATAAAAAGTGAAACGCGATCAGCAGAATGCGTGTCATCTGCTAAAAAGACAGACAGTTCTAATGATAAACACAGACTCTGTCATACTCGATTAAAAAACGGGCACTGGACCAGAAGGTGGCGTACAGTCAACGGTTTGTTACAGTAACCACCCACCGGAGCAGGGTTGCCACTCAATAAGTGGTGGTTGCTGAACCGACAGTGACCTATACACAGCCGGGTGAGAATGACCACCTCACGGTGAGACGGCTGAGATGAGGTCGACCAGGCAATATGGAGATACTTAACCTCCCTAAGTTTATTTCCTTGAAGGGAGGATCTATGTGCACACCAGAGTGAGACCACATGTCCAGCAAAGATGGAAGGAAGGTCATCTGAAGGGACAGAATACATAGCAGGATGAAGGAAGGAGGGCTGTACTGTTTTCGGCAGCATCGGCAGCCTCATTCCCTGACACACCAACATGACCAGGACCCAAAGGAATAGTACAGTGGCAACATTGGCAATAATTGAGTGAAGGTACTGTTGTATTCATTGCACTATGGGGTGGACGGAATATAGAATGCAAAGGCTCTGGAGTGCACGCTGGAGTCTGAACATATGACACATTTAGAATGCTGGTGTCACTTGATGTACTGCGTAGCCTGATAAATGGCGAAGAGCTCCGCCATGACGATTGAGCAGTAGTCTGGGAAACAATACTGAAAATAAACGTCACCAAGCACAAAGGCACACCCAACACCATGGTCACTCTTGGAACCATCAGTATAGATTAAGATACTGTCTGCAAGATGTGAGGGAAGAGCGACAAACATGTTGCAATAGACGAGGTCAGCAATAGAGTCTTTGGGGGGGGGAAAAAAAAAAAAGCTTTATAGTATGGGTGCCCACGCACTGATTACAACCAACTCGCTTAATTACTGAGGAGGATCTCTCTCTGGTAGGACAGCGGCAATTCAGCAGATTCAGCATACAGACCCTTGACAGGGCTTGTGTAGAAAGTCCCTGTCACAAAATGGATCCCTTGGTTGTGGATCGTGTTAAGGTGGTGTAAGATAGAAGGTCTTACTAATGAATATACATTGCAACTGTAATCTAATTTCAAGCAGACAAAGGATCGGTACAAGCAGAGGAGGGTGGTCCAATCCGCTTCCCATAAGGTACAGCACAACACTCTGAGAACATTAAGTGAACGGTTGCAGCGTGCTGCCAAGTAAGAGACATTGGAGGACCAACAAAGTTTTCTATCTAATGTTAGTCCCAAGAATTTTGTAGTATCTATGGAAGAAAAGCTTGTCCGAGATGGAGGAAGAAATTCTATACATCACCATAAGTACATACAGACTGTCTTGTCTGTGGAGAAGTGAAAGCCGTTGTTGATGCTCCAGATGTAAGGACAGTCGAGACACTGCTACAGAAGACATCAAGAAGACAGGTCCATTGAGAGCTGCAATAAATAGGAAAGTCATGAATGAAAAGAAAAGTTGAGATGCCCTGAGTGAGACAGTGCATAATACGATTAATTGCTATAGCAAATAGAACAACGCTTAACACTGAGCATTGAGGTACACCATCTCCTGCAGGAAAGTGTTACAAAAGGCTGAACCCACATGCACCTGACAAACACGGTCTTTTAAGAATTCCTGAATAAAGGTTGGCAGACAAACCCGGAGACCCCGTGTGTGCAGAGTGCAAAGGATACTCATCCTCCAGCAGGTGTCATATGCTTTTTCCAAATCAAAAAATTATGGGCCACTGTTTGGCGCTTCTGCAGAAAATTATTCATCATATGAGTTGATAGGGTGACTAGATGATTGACTGCTGAATGTTGTTTACGAAAACAATATTGTTCATTGGTGAGGAGATTACGAGATTCAAGCCAGCATACCAATTGAGCATTCATCATACGTTCCATCACCTTGCAAATACTGCTGGCGAGAGGGATCGGACAGTAGCTGCCAGGTAGATGTTTGTCCTTTTCAGGTTTAGGTAGAGGAATCACGATGGCTTCACCTCAGCACCAAGGAAATGTGCATTTCATCCAAATGCGGTTGTAAGTCTTCAAGCTCTGAGTACTTCGCGACATTCCTCAGTCCACCAGGGAACTGGGGGAATGCCATAACAAGGAAGAGGTGCGAGGAATAGAGCGTTCTGTGGCAGTGAGGATTACAGTAGTAAGATAGTCAGCCTAATGGTCAATACTGAGAAAAACGTTCATGAAAGTAGCTAATTAAGAATAAAGCTGCCAATTAGCTTTGGAAAGCTGCCAGTTGAATGGACACACTGGAATGAAGACCGTGAGTAGACGAATGACACATGCAAAATGGTCACTCGAGTGTGTATCTGAAGGAACAGACCACTCGCTGCAACAGGCCAGTTGAACAGTGCAGGTGGAAAGGTCCAAGTGGGCAAAAGTGTGTGTGGAGTCCGAAAGGTAAGTGGGTTCGCCAGTGTTGAGACAGATGAGGTTAAGGTGGCTGAGGAGATCTGCCAGGAGAGAGCCCTTCAGACAAGGGCATGGAGAGCCCCAAAGAGGATGGTGGGCATTGAAATCGCCAGCCAACAAGAAAGGAGGAGAAAGCTGGTCAGTAAGGTGTACAAGGTCAGACCTGGTTATAGCAGAGGATGACGGTTTGTAGACATTACACAGGGAGAAGCTAAAGCCAGAAAAGGACAGTCTAACTGCTACTGCTTGAAGATGGGTTTGTAAAGGGATGATTTGGAAATGGATATTGTCTCTTAAAAGCAGATGACACCCCATGTGCTGGAACCCGTGCCACGGGCAGAAGGTCGAAGTGAACTGAGGAGAAGTGCGACATGTTAAAGTGAGTGTAAGAATATAGTTTTGTTTCCTGAGCAAAAAATTAGTGGGGAGTAGGTTTGCAAAAGAAGCTGTAGTTCCATTCTATTGGACCAGATGCTGCAAATGTTCCATTGAAGGATAACCATCGTGGGAAAACTGGAAAGAGATGGAATGAACGGTCACCACTGTGACTGCAGAGGACCACAATGTGAATGCTCACAATTAGTTGGATCTAAGAGTGGAGGACCTTGGCCCATTAATTTGACAGTGGCTTCAGAGCCAGCCCAAGGTCAGCCACTTGATCAACCACTGGCACTGTGCCCCAGCGACACAGAGGTCGTTTGGTGGAGGGCATCACTAAATGACCTTGTGGAAGAGGAATCCTGGAGGGAGAAGGTGATGATTTCTTCCCCCTGCCAGACTTCTCTGAACTGTGGCAGGTATCATCTGAAGACGTGGATGGTTGTGAGCTAGATGGGCGCAAGAAGTCTTCACGGGTATAATCCTCCTTGGATTTCTGTGTCTCTGTCTGTCAGGCAAGATATTTCACAGTTGCAAGCATAGATTTGGTAGGACAGTGTGTGCTCTTGACAGGAGATGACAAGGATGCCATCATGGGACTAGGTGATGTTACACAACAGCATCACTGAACTGTAGGTCGCACATCTGTATAGATATGTCCCACGTTTGTCATGGAGTATCAACTGAGCTGAAAGTCCCAGATGCTAAGGTACTCTGTTTACAACTAGCATATATTTTCCTTGTGACCAGTGTTGGTACCTTTTCTTTTACCCGTATTTCTTAAAATGCTCGCTCGTCACGATACATCGCCGAGTGGACGTCATCCAGTACACACCTATCCAGCGCCAGCACATTTTCAGTTTTAAGTGTAACCGGCTTCTCTCTAGAAGCTACATATTTTGACATTTCAGCGTGCTTTCCCTGTAGTGTTTGTTTTTGTCGGCACTGTAATCATGAATAGGGACTGTGACTGCTGTGTGCGGATACAGTCTGAGCTGGTGACACTTCGCTCCCAGCTTCAAGCTGTGTTAACTTCGGTTGCACAGTACGAAGCTGCGATCGAGGGGTGTCATCGTCGTTGACCGGTAGTGGGGACCGAACGGACTGCCATCGTCTCCACTGATCGGCCTGCACCAGCGATATGCCCTGATACTGCTAGCAGTGAAGCAGACACCCCACCCGTGGTTGCATGGGAGGTTGCTCCAGTGCGTGGCAGGAGGCGCAAGACATTCCAGGGGACTGATCGTGAGGCCTCTCCGGTTCGTCTTACGAACAGGTTTGAGGTGCTATCTGTTCAGGGTAACGTTCCTGAGTGGGATGGTGTCTCTCACCTTGAGGTCACCACACAGCCTGCAAGATCCAGGCTTTCACAGAGGGTGGGTTTGCTTGTAGTTGGGAGCTCCAATGTTAGGCGGGTGATGGGAGACCCTTAGAGAGATGGCTGCCAAGGAGAGGAAGAAGGCCAACGTGCACTCTGTGTGCATACTGAGTGGAGTCATTCCAGATGTGGAACGAGTCCTTCCGGATGCCATGAAGAGTACGGGGTGCAACCAATTGCAGGTGGTGGCCCACGTCGGTACCAATGATGTATGTTGATTCGGATCTGAAGAGATCCTCTCAGGTTTTGAGTGGCTATCTGAAGTGGTAAAGATTGCCAGTCTTGCTTGCAAGATGAAAGCGGAGCCCACCATCTGCAGCATAGTTGACAGGACCAACTGTGGACCTCTGGTACAGAGCCGAGTGGAGGGTCTCAATCAGAGGCTCAGACGGTTCTGCAACCATGTAGGCTGTAGATTCCTTGACACCATTGGGTGGTGGGTTTCCAGGTTCTGCTGATTAGGTCAGGAGTCCACTATACGATACGCAGGAAGCGGCTACACGAGTAGCGCAGGCGGTGTGGCGTGGACTGGAAGGTTTTTTAGGATAAGGGGCTTCAGGGAAAAACAAAATAGGCAATCTCAAAGGATGCGGGTGGATCACAGGAGAAATGTAGATCTGGGAACTATCGGTATAACAGTTGTAAACCGTCGTAGCTGTGTCGGTAAAGTATCAGAACTCCAAGCGTTAATAGAAAGCACCGAAACACACATCATTGTAGGCAGTGAAAGTTGGCTCAAGCCGGAAATAAGTTCAGCAGAAGTATTTGCAGAAGATTAACAGTGTTCAGAAAGGATAGATTAAACAAAATAGGTGGAGGCATGTTTGTCGCCGTCAAAAGTAGTATTTCGTGTATCGAAGTTGAAGCTGATAGTTCCTGTGAGCTATTATGGGTAGAGGTTGTACCTGAAAATCTTAAGAAGTTAATAATTGGCGCCTTTTACCGGACTCCTGACTGACGATACAATAGCAGCAAGATTCAAAGAAAACGAGAGTCTAATTACAAAAACGTACCCGACTCTCACGATAATAGAAGGTGGCAATTTTAATTTACCCTCAATCTGTTGGCGAAATTATACTTACAAATCAGGAGGTACCAATAAAACATTGTGCGAAAATGTACTCGATAGAGTCTCTGAGAATTACTTCAAACAATTAGTTCATGAGCCAACTAGAATTGTAATCACACTTGATCTCTTAGCAACAAATAATCCCAAGCTCATAACGAGCATCAAAACGGATACAGGTATTAGTGAACACAGAGCTGTCGTAGCGAGATTGAATATCAAAAGTCCCCAAGTAACCAAAAATAAACGAAAAGTATATTTGTTCAGGAAATACATTGCTTCTTGAAAAACAGCTTCCAATCGTTTCTAACGCTAAACGTAGGTGTAAACCAGATGTGGCTCAAATTCAAAGAAGTGGTATCGACAGCAATTTGCAGTTTTCTACCAAATAAATTAATAAAAGAAGGTGGTGATCCCCCTTGGTACACAAAACAGAAAGCAAAGGAAAAGGCATGCTAAATTTAAACGAACGCAAAATCCTCAGGATTGGCGATCCTACACAGAAGCTCTAAATTTAGCGAGGATCTCAATGCGAGATGCCTACAATACTTATCACAACGAAACTCTTTCTCGAAATTTGACTGAAAACCCAAAGAGATTTTGGTCATAATGATAAATATACTAGGGGCAAAACACAAACAATACACTCACTACGTGATAGTAATGGAGATCCTGCCGATGACAGCACTACTAAAGCAGAGTTACTAAACATAGCTTTTAGAAACTCATTCACCAAAGAAGATGAAACCAGTATTCCTGATTTCGGATTACGAACAGAGGCTGTAATCAGTAACGTAGAAGCAGATATCATCGGAGTAGTGCAGCAACTAAAATCACTTAACAAGAACAAGTCTTCTGGTCCGGACTGTATACCCATTAGATTTCTATCTGATTATATTGAAGCGATAGACCCTTACTTAACAGCCATATACAACTGCTCTCTCAAAGAAGTATCTGTACCAAAAGATTGTAAAGTTGCACAGGTCACACCTATATTCAAGAAAGGCAGTAGGAGTAATCCACTAAACTGTAGGCCTGTTTCATTGACATCCATTTGCAGCAGGGTTTTGAAACATATCCCATATTCAAATATTATGAATTACCTCGAACAGAATGATCTATTGACCTGAAGTCAACACGGATTTAGAAAATATTGTTCATGCGAAACACAAGTAGCTCTTTATTCACACGAAGTGATGGGCACTATCGACAAGGATTCTCAAATCGATTCTGTATTTCTTGATTTCCAGAAGGCTTTTGACACAGTACCTCACAAACAGCTTTTAATCAAATTGCGCGGCTATGGTATATTGCCCCCAATTTGTGATTGGATAGGGGATTTCTTGTCAGAGAGGACACAGTTCGTAGTAATCGATGGTAAGGCATTGACTAAAACAGAAGTACCACAGGGTAGTGTTATTGGTCCTCTGCTGTTCCTTATTTACATGAATGATTTAGGGGAAAATCTAAGTAGCTCTCTTAGGTTGTTTGCAGATAACGCTGTCATTTACCGTCTAGTAAAATCATCTGAAGATCAAAACTGGCTGCAGAACGATCCAAATAAGATACCACTATGGTGTAAAAATTGGCAATTGACTCTAAATAATGAGAAGTGTGAAGTTGTCCACATGAGTAAGAAAATAAATCCTTTAAACTTTGTTTACAAGGTAAATCAATCAAAAGTGAAGGCCGTAAACTCCACAAAATACCTAGGAATTACTATTACTTCAGACTTATACTGGAAAGAACACACAGATAATGGTGTGGGAAAGGAGAACCAGAGACTGCGTTTTATTGGCATAACCCTTAAAACATGCAACAGAACTACAAATGAGACTGCATACACTACGCTTGTCCGTCCATTTTAGGACTATTGCTACCCAGTGTGGGATCCTTATCAGGTGGGTTTGACGGAGGACATCGAAAGAGCCCAGAGAAGGGCAGCTCATTTTGTATTGTCACGATACAGGGGAGACATCGTTATGGAAATGATACAGGATCTGGGATGGGAATCATTACAACATCGCTGTAGCATGGGCTACTTACGAACCTCCAATCGCCAAGATTCTCCTCTGAATGCAAAAATACATTGTTGACTTCCACTTACATTGGTAGAAAAATCATCAGAATAAAATACGAGAAATCAGAGCTTGAACGGAGAGATTCAGGCGTTCTTTCTTCCCGCGCTCTATTCGAGAATGGAATGGGAGATAAATAGTATAATTGTGGCTGGATGAACCCTCTGCCAAGCACTTAATTGTGATTTGCGGAGTATCCCATGTAGATGTAGATGTTATGAAACCATCAACACTGGAATGTCACTCAATCAAAAGTAAAGAAAACAGTGCGGTTTGGGACCAATTCATTGTTGACCCTATTCATAACCCTATGCACCGCTGTGACGCCCTGATCGGAGAGGTAATCCTTGATTTTCTCCTCGGTCAAACCATCAAGCAGACAACCACACGAGAGTAGTTGAGAGTGTGGGCCTCCACTTGCACCAGGTAACCCTGCATAAGGGTGGCCTTTAGTAACCTTTGAGCCTTGAAAGGGCACTGTCTGAATCAATCAATAAGGTACTGTTGCGCAGGCATTTGCAGGACTTCATTGGACCTGCCAACGCATCAACACCTTTTTGGATGACGAATGGATTGACCGTTGAAAAACTTTGTCTTCGGTATGTGTTACCACAAGGTATCGGGGTGCAGCCGGTAGAGTAGAAGAATTTTTCGAATACTGAGACTCTTTCATATCCTTCAACTCTTTTTTTCTTGGGCGGGGGGGGGGGGGGGATCCCATTGTGAAGAAATCCCCCATGATTTCCAGCTTCTCTGATTGTGTGCTACTTCCTACTGGGGACCCCCCCCCCCCCCCCCCCTCAAAGGGAGCACACCCGCCTTAGGTGACTGTCCACACCTCAGGTCGCACCTCTCTAACTCCGGACGGAGAGACCAATCGGCGGTTACAGCTCAGGCAATCACCCCTCCCTGGGCCTGGCCTTCACCAGGAGACAAATGAGGAAGAATAAGAACAGAAAGATTGGAAAGAAAAATCCAGGGAAATTCAACAGTACTACATATCTCCCATTTTCTGGAGGAAGCGAAAGACTTTGTCCCCAAGAGAGGGGAAAAAGGATAGTGGGAGAGTAGTCATGCAGGAGGGAAATAAAGGAGTGCTGCAAAGGCTGGGGCCCTGTGGTAGCTAAGCATATACTCACCAAAGAGTGGTGAGCCCACTGCCCCCCCCCCCCTCCAGTGGTATACCCATCCCACTGGAAGGTTTGAGGGACAACTGCAAATTATTTAGCTTGGTCCCACAAGCAGCTGGGAACTAAATGTCTGCCTAGACAGAGGTCCCTCATGACTAGGTAAGCCAACTGAGATTCAGCAGTATCCCCAGAGGTTGTTCACTGGTGACTGTTCCACCTCAACAGCCATGCACCCTAGCATAGCACATAGCATGCCTTAAGATCGAGGTTTTTTTTATAGAGGTATTTCCTTCCTCGTGACCCAGGTGGTCAAGCAAAGATCCCCATTCCCTGGTACACTCAGAGTACCACCGACACACCACACAGTGGTCACTGAACTGTGCCCAGCGGTTACGGTGTCAAGAGGACCACGGCACTTACCAGGCACTAGATCAGGGACCCCAAGTTAACGAAGCCCATACTGAGCAAATTAATGAGGGACACTCCAGCCAAGACAATTGTCAACAATGCTAATGATGGTGCTATGGTGCTATTGAAGCTCACTGTGGACACAGTGTTGCCAATGCTTTGTGATGTGTACTGTGCGTGTACAGTAGCGAGCTTCGTAACATCGCCAGCACTATCTGTTGCCCGACAAAACAACTATTTTTACAGTTGCCTGTTAAAAGGATGGGGATGGGCAATCTGTTTCTTGCATGATCCGAGATGCTACTGAAGTACTATGCCTATCATTCATAGACTACTTATGCTTGTCATACTGGATTCCTACTCGAGGTTTAACAATTTTACCACAACTGTGGTGAGAAAATGAACACTGATGCCATCTTCATGTACACATACATATATGCTGGTGCATATACATATGCACTAGTTACATTGTAAAATGGAGACATTTCACATCGAAATTTGATTTACTTACTTATTTGAATAGCTACTGATGCAACTATTATTAGCACTTGAAGTGACTGTCTGTTGTTGAGAAGTTTGCGGAGACTGCCCTTGCTGCGTCATTGGTACGAGCTGTAACATTAAAAGCAACTAATTAGATCAGAAGTTAATCCGGCAACAAAAAAATCAATAAAACAACCACTTAAAATTACACTAATGAACCAAGTATTGACAATAAGGGCTCTAATAATGTCTGCTTACATTTTGCAGACCTTAACGAAATACTACAACAAAGTACACATTATTCATTCTAGATTTATGTAACACGTGATTTTTACACCCTGTATCATAAATTGACAAATAACAAAAATAACTTATTAAAAATTATTTATTTCATTTCATTTTGAAATAAACAAACAGAAATGATAAAAGAAAAAATTTAAATAACAGCTCTTTGAACTAGAACACACGCCATATGGGACCACGTTACAGGCAAACTTGCCAATCAACACTCACAAAGCAAACCTTATTGTGTTGTTCCAGATCATTCACGCCTATCTGCTGCCGACTCCCATCCCAGTCTCCCTCTAATAATGGATACCTGCCCCCGTTTACATCTAGCAGTGAATATAGACTGCCTTCCTAAAAAATTTCTATATTGCTCATGATTACAATGCCCATCATGATTCCTCCACTGGAGGTAACCAATGACTGCTAATTCTCAATTTCATCATTTTTCTTCATTAGAGTTACTCTTATTACGATAATCCCGGTGGTTAGTTGGCAAGGACTGTTTGCCCCCATTAATTACACTACATCATAAGTTTTTGTCAAGAATAGTATTTGTACGACAATGCCTAAACTTTCTGAAGGCGAGCACTGGCATCCCTTCATAATGATACGAGTTACTACTACTCTGCCGCTTCTACTACACAATGGCTTCCCTTGTGTGCATGTGTCAATTATGAATCCAACACTTTAATTAAAATACCAATATCTCATAACCACAGTTTGGATCACATTGTGTTTTCCATTCATCTTAAATAATATTCCGAACATTATCTACTGTTTATTCTCAACTAAAAATAGTTAAGAAACACCATCTCAGGAATGTTGTAATGAGTGTGCACAGTGAAATGAAACACCCTCTGCCACTTCTCAGGTGTGGCAACCAAATGATACTGTAAGAACTAGTGACACTTCCAGAGAACATATGACAGCTACAACAGGCCTCAATAACTGTAAAGTGCAAGCTCATGTCGGAGAGATGATGACCATTGCTTGCTGCTATATCAGTGCTAATGACTTTATAAGATGGAGCTGAGCAGCAGTGGCGAGCACATTACTGGTGTTGCAAGCTCCATAAAGGTTGCCCAAGAGCAGTGAAGAAGCATCTGCACTGTGGTAGAAAACCAATCAAATTATCGTGCATTGTTCTCAAAACATTCTCCTTGTGCCACAGCCTTGGGAAGAAAAGTGCACAGAAGAAAGCTGTGACGTGAAGGGACCATTGATCTCACAACTCATTCAAGTCAAAAGATGATTATACTCCAATCCTGTCTCTGTACATCACGAGCCAAGGTGGCTGGGTGGAGTTATACGGTATTATAACAGACTGCTATAAGCAGGAGATAGGCATCAGTCAGTAGCCTTTAAAAGCACTATGTCACTGCAAGCCACTATGGCCTACCACACACCTGCTGAAAGTGCTTTTTTTTGTGGTTTTAGGGCGCACAACTTCTACGGTCATTAGCGCCCAGACAAGAACATAGATTCGCTAGATCTCAACAAAAAAAAATTGGTGACTGTCAGAACATCAAGAAGAGGCTAAAAATGAAAGATAAAAGACAATTAAAAGGGTTAAATATCCTTAGATAAGTTGGCCAAGTTGATAAAACGCAAAACTCTAGCAGCTGCTTATGTGTCATCAGCTAAAATTTCCTCCAGAGTAGCCGGAAAGAGAAGGGCTACACGGAGATGATTAAAATTTACACAAGACAGTAAAACATGTCGCACTGTCAGCAGTTCACCGCAGGAGTACAGCGGTGCAGGGTTGGCGGATAGCAAGTGACGGTGGCTGAAACGGCAGTGACCGATCCGGAACCGGGCCAGGATGACCTCCTCCCGCCGAGAGAGGCGTGAGGAGGTCCTCCAAGCAGACGGGATCGGTTTTACAGTTCTCAATTTATTGTTGTACAGTGAAAACCACGCACTGTGCCAGGACGACACGATACTCCGGCGAAGAGCCCGTTGAACATCGTACGATGGGATGTAAAAGGTAGCCATGCGAGGCAAAAGAGCTGTGGACTTGGCTGCTATGTCGGCGGTCTCATTCCCGGGCACACCCATGTGGCCAGGGACCCACAGGAAGGAAACGTGACAGCTGTCATCTGCTAGCAACTGGAGGGAGGGTTGGATCCGATATACGAGAGGTTGATTTGATAAAGGGTCCTTAAGACTCTGCAGGGCACTAAGGGAGTCCGAAAATATGGCATAGAGAGGTGGCGGCAGGTGTACAAAACGGCCTGGTGGAGGGCGAAAAGCTCGGCTGTGAAATTCGAGCACCGGTCAGGGAGCTTGTAGTGGAAACGGTTGTCCCCGACGACGAAGGCAGATCCGGCACCGACAGTGCTCTTGGAACCATCAGTGTAAATAAATATGGCATTATCGAACCGCGAACGGAGTTCAACAAGCCTCGAGCGGTATACCAAATCCGGAGTGCTCTCCTTGGGGAGCGAACTAAGTTCGAGGTGAGTGTGAACCTGAGCCTGATGCCACGGTGGCAATGGGCTTTCGCTCAACCAAAAGGTGGAAGGAAGGGTAAAATCGAGCCACTGTAGTAGGCGGCGAAACCGAACTCCAGGTGGTAGCAAGGCAATTGCAGACAACTGATATTGGCGATCGAGTGAGTTGTCAAAAAATAATCGGTAAGATGGATGGTTGGGCATTGACCGCAGGCGGCATGCGTACCGAGACAAAAGTATGTCACGCCGAGTGTTCAAGGGTAATATAGCAGCCTCGGCATACAGACTTTCAACAGGGCTAGTATAAAATGCACCGGTCGCAAGACGTAAACCCCGATGGTGGATAGAGTTGAGACGGCAGAGAATCGACGGCCGTGCAGAAGAGTATACGAGGCTTCCATAGTTGAGCTTCGACTGAACAATGGCATGGTAAAGGTGAAGCAGGACGGTACGATCCGCTCCCCATGACGTGCCACTGAGGACACAAAGAATGTTAAGGGATCGGGCACAACGGGCAGCCAGGTAGGACACGTGTGTGGACCAGCAAAGTTTCCGATCCAACATGAGTCCCAAGAATTTCGTAGTCTCCACGAAAGGGAGAGCAACAGGGCCGAGATGCAGAGAAGGTGGAAGAAATTCCTTGTATCTCCAGAAGTTGATACACACAGTTTTCTCAGTGGAGAATCGGAAGCCGTTTGCGATGCTCCAGGAATATAGACGGTCAAGACAGCGTTGAAGAGAACGCTCCAAGAGACACGTCCGCTGGGCGCTACAACAAAAAGAGATCCGGAGACGTCGGCTGAAAGGCAATCCACGATCGGATTGATTGCAATGGCAAAGAGCGCCACACTCAAAACGGAGTCCTGTGGTACCCCATACTCCTGGCAAAAGGTATCTGACAAAATAGAGCCCACCCGTACCCGGAACTTGCGATCCGCCAAAAACGCTTGAATGAAAAGAGGAAGGCGGCCCCGAAGGCCCCATGTGTGCAATGTGCGGAGAATGCCCGCTCTCCAACAGGTATCGTATGCCTTCTCCAAGTCGAAGAACATTGCCACTGTTTGACGCTTCATTAGAAAGTTGTTCATAATGAAGGTCGACAACGTAACGAGGTGATCAGCAGCAGAGCGGTGTCGACGAAAACCGCATTGGATATTAGTCAGGAGGCGGCGAGATACGAGGAGCCAGACCAACCGAGCGTTAACCATGCGTTCCATCACCTTACAGACGCAGCTCGTCAGAGAAATGGGGCGATAACTGGAAGGAAGGTGTTTGTCCTTCCCTGGCTTGGGCATGGGGACAACAATGGCTTCAAGCCAACTTGTGGGAACATGACCTTCTGTCCATATGCTATTATAGGTACTAAGAAGAAAGCACTTGCCCGCAGGAGAGAGGTTCTTCAGCATCTCAAAATGAATGGAATTGGGCCCGGGAGCAGAAGATCGGGACAGGGCGAGAGCACAGTCTAGCTCCTGCATGGTGAAGGCGACGTTATAATCTTCACGATTAAAAGAGTGGAAAGAAGGCGGCCGTGCATCCTCTTCCTGTTTGCGAGGGAGAAAGGCAGGGTGGTAATGAGCAGAGCTCGATACCTCCGCGAAGAAACGGCCCAATGCGTTGGAAACAGCAGCTGGGTCCACGAGGACTGCGTTCTCCACGGTCAGGCCAGGAATCGGGGAGTGGACCTTGATGCCGGATAAACGGCGTAGGCCACCCCAGACAACCGTGGAGGGAGTAAAACGGTTAAAAGAACTAGTAAAAGCTGTCCAGCAAGCTTTCTTGCTGTCGTTTATGATACGACGACATTGCGCTCTCATACGTTTATAATTGATGCAATTCTCCAAAGTTGGGTGGCGGCGGAAGGTGCGTAAAGCACGGCGCCGGGCTCTAAGCGCGTCGCGGCAGGCTGCAGTCCACCAAGGGACCTGGACACGACATGGAGAAGAGGATGTACGAGGTATGGAACGTTCGGCAGCTGTGAGAATAACCTCTGTGAGGTAGTCGACCTGACTGTCACAGTTGGGAAAATTCTGATCGTGAAAAACAGCTATGGAAGAATAAAGCCCCCAGTCGGCTTTAGAAATATTCCAACTGGTGGGACGAGGAGATGGGGAATGATGCAGGAAGTGGATGATACAAGGGTAATGGTCACTTGAGTACGTGTCAGAAAGTGCATACCACTCAAACCGACCGGCAAGCTGAGGAGTGCATATTGTGAGGTCTATATGGGAATAAGTGTGTGTTGTGTCTGAAAGGAAGGTCGGTGCACCGGTGTTGAGGCAGACAAGATTGAGGTGTTGGAGAAGGTCCACCAAAAGGGAGCCTCTCGGACAAGGTGCCGGAGAGCCCCATAGGGGGTGGTGGGCATTAAAGTCGCCTACCAACACGAAAGGTGAAGGGAGCTGGTCAACAAGGTGTAGCACATCTGCCCTAGTAAGGGCAGATGACGATGGCGAATAGATATTACAGAGGGAGAAGGTAAATGTGGATAAAGTGATGCGGACGGCAACTGCCTGTAGGTGGGTGTGCAAGGAAATGGGTTGGAAATAGACATCGTCTCGAAGGAGCATCAGAACCCCTCCATGGGCTGGGACACCTTCCACGGGTGGCAGGTCGAACCGCACAGAGGTGTAGTGTGGAAAGTCTGCATGATCACGTGGACGCAACTTAGTTTCCTGGAGGCAGACTAGAAGCGGGCAGTGCAATCGAAGGAGTAGTTTTAACTCCTCCCAATTAGAACGAATGCCGCGAATATTCCATTGAAGGAGCGCCATGATAAAAATGAGAGAAGAAATAAGGATAAAAACCAACTAGCAAGTGGGGTCACCTCGATGGCCGCAGAGGACCGGATTTCGAGGGAGCACTGCTATCGCTGTCCAGGATCAAAGGGTTGTGGTCCATAGGTTCGACCGACGCGGCTGCCACCTCCCTGAGTTGATCAGGAGGGGCAGTTTCCACCGCCGTTAGAGGGCCGGGTGCCCGGCAGACGGAGCGACCTGGTGAAACAGAAGACGGCCGAGGCCGGCAACTGTTGGACGGCGTGACGGAAGGGTCACGTCTCGGCGGGGAAGGAGAGGAACTCTTTTTTTTTGTCAGCTCTTCTGGAAGAGTGACGGCGGGAAGAGGCAGTTGACGGTTGGGATGCCTGAGAACGCAGAAAATCCTCACGGACGGGTTCCTTTTTCAAGGTCCGGGCATCTTGTTTAGGTGCCCGCGGTTTACTAGAGGTTGACGAAGACTGTACCTTAGAAGCAGCAGGAGGAAGTGGGGACGTGGAACGGGCAATCTTCGGGCTGGTGGATCGCACAACTGTGTCAGCGAAAGTGAAGTCACAAGTCTGGGTACTGGAATCCTTGGTAGGTCGAGTTGAGGTGAGGACCTTACTGTATGTACTCGCTGGGAGGACAGTGGGCTTTCGACTCGCCAACAACTTTCGAGCGGCAGATGACGATACCTTCTCCGTAACCCGAATTTGCTGGATTACCTTCTCATCCTTGTATACAGGGCAGTCGCGAGAGGAAGCCGCATGGTCACCGTTGCAGTTTAGGCATTGAGGGGACGGAGGTGGGCAATCCCCCTCATGGGCGTCCCTACCACAAGTGACACACTTTGCTGCATTTGGGCAATGTTCACGGGTATGGTTGTACCTGTGGCACTGAAAACAGCGCGTTGGGTTAGGTACATAAGGGCGGACGGAGATGACTTCATACCCTGCTTTGACCTTCTACGGGAGGTCAACTCTGTCGAACATCAAAAACACAGTACGAGTCGGTGTCAGTTGGTTATCGACCTTTTTCATGACCCTATGGACGGCTGTCACACCCTGGTCGGACATATAGGATTGGATGTCTTCATCAGACAACCCGTCAAGGGATCTAGTGAAGACTACCCCCCGTTGAGTGTGCGATGTGCTTCCACCTTGACAGGAAACGTGTGTAACAGTGTAGTCTGAAGTAGTTTCTGAGCTTGGAAGGCACTTTCCACTTCCAGCAACAATGTGCCATTGTGCTGACGTGTACAGGTTTTAACAGGGCCAGCAATTGCATCTACACCTTTCTGTCTAACGAAAGGATTGACAGAATTGAAATCCTTTCCGTCGGTGCGAGAGACAACAAGAAATTTAGGTACATTAGGCAGAGTCTTTTTTTGCTGAGGCGAATCTAACTTACGTTTCTGGGTCAACGTCACGAAAGAAGAGAAGGAAGTCATCGCGGAAGTGTCCCCCGTGATTACCGGCGTCTCCGATGGCACGCTCCTTCCTAGTGGGGGCCCTCTCAGAAGGCTTACCCGCCTTAGGTGATTGTTCACACCTCAAGTCACACCTCCCGAGAACTGACGGAGGGACCAATCGGCATGTTTGGAAGGTACCAGCTCGGGTAATCACCCCTCCCTGGGCCTGTCCTTTACCAGGGGGTACGTACGTGCCCTACTTGTCTACCCGGGGCGGGGAATTACGTGTTACCCCGTCACCTGCTACACATGATAATGCGTGGGTCGGCCTTCAGACACGCACAGGGAGGAAAGAAGAAGAATAGAGGAAGTGAAGAGGAAGAAGGAAAGAAGTGTCTCAAACGCCGAGGCGGAGACTAATGAGGAGAAGAAGGCTAGGAGAGTACAAGGAGAGAAAGACAGAAACAAAGGGTAAGAAAGGAAGGAACCAATGGATAAGAGAAACAACAACAAGAAACCACCTTAACTCACGAAATACGCCCGTCTCCGGGCGAAGGCATAAACCGGGAGGGAAAGTGAAGCAGCCTGGGGCAGAAGAAAGGCTGCTCCGGCTCGGGGCCCCGTGCGCGCCACACACGTACACACAAAAGAACTGTGGGCCCCGAGGGGGGCTGAAAGTGCTGTGGTTGCCTTAATAGTTGACATGTCTTCTGCAAAATTGGTGTCGGCTAACGGACATTGGAAAGCAAGTGAACTTCAGCAGGGTGCTCCTCAAGGGGCTACCATGGTGCTGTGATGAAACAGCAGTTTAGGAGGGGCTGTAGTGAGCTGGGTTCAGTAATATGGAAGTGAACCTGCACAACCAAACCAACAGGAGGAGGCCACTGCTCTCTATAACAACAGTGCAAATGGTTGACAACATGAGCAACATCATCTCTTTGTAGAATCTTTTGGTATCCCTCCGACAGTGAAAAGCTCCAGCTGCCGGTAAGGTCCCACTGGCTCTGTGCTTCAAGTGCCAGGGCGAGGACTGTGTGGATAAGTACTATCACAACACTGTGTGGTACGAAAAATGCCCTGGTGAGCTTAACTCTCATATCTGCGAAGAAACACTGACTCGCTGCCTGATGTGGCAGGCCTCACACTGCAAACTGGCGAGGTTACCCAGCTATCTAAAGCCGAAGCAAAACACAATGTTGTGACAACCGCAGCCTTTCCAATGCAATCTCAAAGATGATGTCCTTATTGTATGAACTGTTGCTGTTACTAAGAAAGCAATCTCTGGTCTTAGTACCCACTCCCGACTATCAGACAGGTTTCTTTCCTTTGAAAGTTTTTCACCTCTGCTCCTCAAACCCTAATCTATTTCAAAGGGTTTCAACCACATTCTATCTCCTGATGGGCCATATTAATGGGTACTCCTATCCGTAGGTACGGATATCACAGTTCTCGCTCCTGAGGCTTCTAATTAACTTACTAACACATGCACACCTTCCGAGTTGGTCACCATGCTATTGAGTGTGGAGAGGCTCCTCTCTGTTTAAAAGGTGTAACTGGCAGAGATTTGCACACAAAGCAGGAACCTGGTGATGGCTGTCAGTTGCCTCTGCCAGTTGTGAATGGGTTGTTTGAATGTCGACCCACACTAGATTTGCCATTATAACACAATCTACTTCCAATGTTGTTGAGGTAAATACACCTTGGGCTACTCATTTTTGACATCAGTATGAGCACATCACTACTGAACACTGCATCAGTCATCCTCATACCGTCTGTACAGTTACAACACAGTCGGGCTGTTACACCAACCGTCAGATGACGTACATACAGAGGAATAGCAATGATAGCTTTTTAGACATGTGCAACATTACATGTTAAATGCAGTTCAAGTTGGGATACTTCCCTTGTAAGAATTGCTGTATTTTTATTTGTGCTACAGAAATATTTATTAAACAATTTTTGGGAACAACAGAAGATAGGCTGCAAAAAGATCTATGGATGAAGCAATGCCCTTTCTACAGAAAGTTATTTCCAACAGAATCTCTCAGTTATCTTTACTTCCAGTCACAGTAAGTGAAATTGTAAGAGTAACTAGACTGTTAAAAAATAGAAAGTCTGCAGGTGTGAACAATATTTCTAGTAAAATATTAAAACACTGCTATACATATATAAGTCTACTCTTATGTAACATTTATAATGCCTCTCTGCAACACAGCATTGTCCCGGATAGACTAAAATTGGCTGTAGTGATACCTCTCTTTAAAAAAGGAGATGAAAAAATGTTACAAACTATTGTCCAGTCTCCCTTTTAACTATATTCTCGAAAATACTTGAAACAACTATTACACAGGTGGATTATAAATTATCTTGACACACACAATATATTAAACAAAAATTGTTTGGGTATTGTTGATTTTTGTACTGAACAGGCAATATTCTCTTTAAGCAATCAAGTTTTTGAAAGATGTCTCTAAAAGGTATTTTTTGTGATAGCAAGTAAAGGCCGATTTGCACTGTATGTCACATCACATCACTGTCTGTCAGAACATTCCACAATGTATTTCTAATGGCGGCATTCACCATATCCGTCAACAGACGGTCATGTTGCATCAAACTTTCTTGAGAAGAATGTCTTGAAGGAATGGTCGTCTGCTAACATCAGAATTTAACCTATTTTCATCAAGTAATGTAATTGATAATTACACAGTTTACATGAAAATGTGTGTTGTAACTCTTTATTTTATTATTATACTTTGTTTTAACAGTAAATTCCAAATGTATCATGACGACAAATATTTTTCACAATTGAGTGTTCTAAAAGTGAATTTGGTTGATGTTTTTTCTGTTACATCTGAATAATATTGTAATTTGATGACACAATTTTCATTAAACAATGTTTTAAATGAAAAAGTCAGTGTTAATGAAGGACAACAATTCAGTTGTGTACTGCAGTATTAACAATGTCAGCAGGCAAATTTTAATGGAGAAAGTAAAGACACTATATTTATGCTCTTATAAACATTGTTTTCCACTTGAAAATAATGTCGATGTTTTTGAAATGATGTTTCACTTCCCAGCACTTTACCACACCAAGTTGACCAAAAACATACGTCGTACCTTTGTCTTTGGCCGTCAGTAACATTTGGTGCTGCTGTTTCCTCAATTCCAGCAAAACTTGTTAAACTATGACTTGCTACATAACAGATCACCACTCATGAACTCACTTTCAACATCTGGTATTGGAATAAGCAAATTGACATGATGAACAGTGTGAATACTATTTTCTGTGACGGTACAGTGCCGTGACGTGACACTGACATGACAGACAGTGTGAATTGGCCTCAAACCACCAAATTCTTCTGAAGCAAGGAGAATATTATGATTTAGGTAGTACTGTTGGCTTGTGGCTACAATCATATCCAAAGGACCACAAGCAGATTGTAATGCTAAATGGCCCATCTTGAAGAACCTGCCTTATCAGAGTGGAGAATAAGTTGTGTGCCACAAGGATCTATTTGTGTCCATTGCTATTCATTATCTTCATTAATGGTCTTTCTCTTTGTTTTGACACAAACAGTAAATTTACTTTATTTGCAGATGATACAGCAATTATAATTGACAATGTGATAAGTCAAAGTCTTGAACAAAATAATAATAATAAAGTTTTTAATGGCATCTTTAATTGGTTTACAGCTAATGGTCTCTCACCCAATTAAACCCAACAATGAGCATCTCTACACCACAAAGTAATCTTGAAGAAGTAAACATAAAATGTGCGGATCAACCAACACAGAAAGTTGAAGATACAAAATTCTTGGGTGCTTACGTAGACAGCAAATGTAATGGGTCAATCTACATTCACTATCTTCTTAAAAGACTTAGTTCAGGAACATTTGCATTATGGGTTAGTTCTCCAGTGACTGAAGTGGATACTATAAAGGTTTCCTATTTTGGCTATTCCCATTCATTGAAAGACAGACAGATAGAGAGAGAGAGCTATCAGAATAATGTGTCTGTGAGGTCTATACAGACGCTCTTGCAGGCACTTGTTTAGAAAGTTGGGGATCCTAACCACTGCCTGATAGTACATTTTTTTCTTGTTGATCTTTGTGCGCAAAAATTTTCCTATCTACCATGACAATAGCAAATTTAATGACTAAAACACTACGAACAAAATAATCTACACACTGAATTGAAGTGCCTCACTCTGGTCTCTGGTACAAAAGGGTGTTTATTATTAGAGTATTATGCTGTTTTATGGTCTCCCACCACATATGAAATGTCTTCATTCTGAATTACCAAAACCAGCTCTCAGAGATTACCTGATAGAGAAATCTACTTATACTGTTTGTGAATATTTGGATGAAAATGTACGCCACCACTAAACTTACAGTATCTTTTCAATTAGTCTCATTAATGTTATTTGAGCATTACCAAGTATTTTGTAAAAATAAATTTGCTACACCTGTATTAGTTATTGGAATATCTGACTTTACTTCGCAGTCTGCTTTATTACTGGTATGTGTACTTGAAATTCACTTTCTCCTAATTGGATGCTATGTTGTCTAAAGATTAAATTTAAACTTTAACTTTTTTTTTTTTTTTTTTTTTTACACTGGGTAGAATTTGACATTGAATTGTCCTTGTACACAATAAACTCGTTTTTACATTCTCAGATTTTACATTTTCCCGCCATTCCATTTTTTGACAGTCCCGTCAATTTTGGTGCTATCAATTCATTTAAAGTTGTGCTGTTAGGTTCCTTCCTAATAACATATTCAAAAATTGTGACATATTCGTAGGCACTGTCAAGTATTTTACAAAACAAATAATGAAGGAACTTCTCATAGATTCTCAACATCTATGTCATTGCGATAAATTTTAAATATACAAAACTCATCATTAAGGAAAACAAATTAAAAACTACATTCTTATTGGCTGTATGCACCATACTTGTGATTGGCTATGCATGCTTCCCACAATTCATCATACCATTAGCACCAGCTACACTTGTAGGGGAGACTGTCAACACTTCAAGTGCATTTTATCCTGTACTTGCAATCTGAATGAACTGATAATTTATTAAGAAGTACGGACATTTGCCCAAGTTCAGATATTTGGTAAGACTGGAGCCTTTTACAGAATAAAAATTTTATTAATGGGCATTGACTAGAAGTAAATACTTTCCATTTAAAATTACAATTCAACAAATGTCAAAATTTTGATCCTTACTACAGATTAAAAATGATTCAGTTTCTCAAATTGGCTTACCAAGTAGGATAAATGGGAGAGAGATGGGGGTGGGAGAGGTGGGGAGCAATAAGGAAAGGGGGAAAATTATACTGATAACCCACAGAAAATAGAGCAAGATGAAGAAGTGGTAAATTAATTACTGTGAAATACAATTTTTAACATGGCTGATTAACAGCAACTGTAATCGAATGTTTTTAACAATTTTGTATATCAGCCAACCAGTTGTGATTAAACATAGTTACATAAAACACATGACATAAAAAATATTAACGAGCAGGATTGCTCAAGTCAATTACAATAAAAATTAGCAATCTGGCCATAAAAATAAAATACAAATTACACTAGTATGGTGTGAAGGTATGAAGGAACTGCCAACCGGTTGGCTGATATACAAAATTGTTAAAAAGAAAAAAAAACTATAAAGTACACAATATATACCTTACAAGTCCTTTTGATAAGATTGGGTGTCCATTTTTCTTTTTCTTCATATGGCGTAAGAGGGGTACTTTTACAACCCATTTTCACTGGAGAAGTAATAACACTTTTTCCCAACACATTTGTATTTCCATTAGAGTTAATTCCATCAGCTGTTTTCGTCTGAGAAACATGGGAGCTACTACTCAGCACAGCCGTAGGCCCACAAGGGTTATTTACAATAGTACTTTTCATGTTTGGTGAATTTGTAGCATTACCCAGCTGAGTTGTAGCTGTATGAGCATTATTCCCATAAGATCTTTTTATTTGTGAGGAGATCACATCACTCTTCAAAATGCTTGTACTTGTAGAAGCCAATTTGCTAACAGTAACTGTGACATCATCATGATTCTTGGCTGTTGCAACATTTAATCCAGCATTAATGTCATTCTGCTTAACAATTGTAATTGTAACATCTTGCTCATCAGGCCCCTGTTTGAAATAAAACTGAATAAAACATTTGTAGAAATACACACATAATAGGAATTTTAATATTTCCTCTTTACTGAACTATATTGTAACACAGAGTATGTCACATACAGTATAACTACTGTCTATGGAATTGCACAGGAACAAACACTCATGTAAACCACAATCACTGTGCGATATTTATGTATGTAGTATTTTTAATTATTTATTTGAGCTGGCAAGATTAGGTACAGGTAACAGAGACATACACACTTTAGTATTTTCTAACTAACAAACAAGCAGTCAATGAAAAAGGCACATCACATGGTAGTCCCTTAGTTTGTCTGGCTATAGCTACCCTCACTAGGTGTATGAAGCACTAGTATGATCATACCGACAAATGTTGCGTTTGTACCATACACATGGGCTCATGGTTAATTCTAACAATTTTGTATTTTCACTATTTGTACCAGGCTGAACAGTATCACACTAGTGAAGATTCAGTAGAATAAGTGATTGCATCAGTTTGCATTTTTCATCTCGTGGACAGAACTAAGTAAACTTTTTAAGGGCATAGATGCAAGCAGAGATCTTCCTGCTTTCAGTGATTGTATTGTCTGCCCAATATAAATGTACCTCAATAATTGCACCCAAATTCTTAACTGTTGTCTGATAAGGTATTAGGAAACCTTAAGTTGAAGTCTAACTTTTCCAGTATCAGAAAGCTACTGACCCAAGCATCAAGTTAATGTCATAGCTTGCTTATTTGCAAATTGCCTTGCATATTGGTGTCCAGGTAAAACCAAGAAAAGCAGTTGTGCAACAAGAGAAACATTTTAAATTTACTAAATGTTCTTATCAGTAAAATAGTTCACAAATCGAGCAACATTTACACTGATCAGCTTTAACATCACTTATCTAATAGCCGGTATGTCCACCTTTGGCAGGTATAATGGCAGCAACAAATCTTGGCATGGAAGCAAGAAGGCTAGTTACATCTGCATACGTACTCTAAAATCCACACAAAGGTGCATTGTGGAGAATACTGAAGACGGAATCATACAAGAATTTTATATGTAATTTGTTTTACAGATGAATCACACTTACTCAAATTTCTCCCAATAAAACAAAGTTGACCATTAGTCTTTCCCTTGACTGTGCTTATATGCTCGTTCCATTTCATATCGCTGTGCATTATTATGTCTAGATATTTAATTGACGTGACTGTCAAGCAGCACACTACTAATGCTGCATTCAAACATTATGGGATTGTTTCTCCTACTCATCTGCATCACCTTACTTTTTTTCTACATTTAGAGTTAGTTTCCATTCCTCACACCACTCAGAAATTGGGTCCAAGTCATCCTGCACCCTACTACAGTCATTCTATGACCACACCTTTCTGTACAACACTGCATCATCAGCAAACAGATACAGATTGAAAGTCTCTGACCGTAGATCATTCATATAGATAGAAAACAATAGCGGTCCTGTCACACTTTCCTGGGGAACTCCTGACGATACCCTAGTCTCTGATCAACACTCACCATCGAGAACAACATACTGGGTTCTCTTAAGAAGTCTCCGAGCCACCAACATATATAGGTACCTATTTCATATACTCATACCTTAGTTAGCAGTCTGTGGTGTGGTACCATGTCAAACGCCGTTTGTAAAAACAAGAAATATGCAGTCTGCCTGTTGCCCTTCATCCACAGCTCACAAAGTGTCATGAGAGAAAAGGGCAAGCTGAGTTTCACATGATCAATGCTTCATAAAGCCGGGCTGATGCATGGACAGAAGCTTTTCCGTCTCAAGGAAATTTACTATATTATAACTGAGACTATGTTCAATAATTCCACAGCAAACTGATGTTACTGATATAGGTCTGTAATTTCGTGGGTACGTTCATTTGCCTTTCTTATACACGGTAGTCACCTGTGCCGTTTTCCAGGCACTTGGAACTTTATGCTGGATCTTAGGTTTGTGATAAATGCAACCTAAGTAAGGAGTCAATGCTGCAGAGTACTCTTAAAACCAGATTGGTACCCCCATCTGGACCCGGCAAACTGGTGACTTCTCTACACCAACTGTGCCTATTACAATGTCCTCCATTTGGAAGTTAATGCACCCATCAAATGAAGGTATGTTTGCATGGTCCTCCTGCATGAATGATGTCTTAAATATTAAATTCAAAACTTTGGCCCTCATTATGGTGTGAGCCTATGATATAGCTGCTCAAAGCAGTGTTCAGAAAACATGCTCAACATTAGTTCACAAGATTGCTTGTCTGTACCCCCTGTTGTGAAAGCATACACATCCCAGTCTATATTCGGCAGGTTGAAGTCACCACCAACTAATAATGCATGGTCCAGGAACCTTTGTGCTACTGATCGTAAACTTTCTCTGAATTACTCTAGTGCTTTGACAGTGGAACCAGGTGACCGGTAAAAACAGTCAACCATTAACTTGATTTCACTTATACCTTATTACTAGTGCCGGTCAAAACGGCCACCACTCCCGCTCGGTTCCCGCAGCGCTCGCGCCTCGCTCTCTACGGCTGGCGGCCGGTAAAGGGCTGGTAGAGGGGCAGCGATGACGTCACACTCGCGAGAGCGAGATGTGTCGGGCAGGACAAGTCACGATACTCCCGGGTTCACGTCGCGCCCGCCGGGCCGTGCTGAGCTTGGCTGAGCCGCCTCAGCCTAGTCGGCACACGCCGCCGGCTGCGTGTGCACACTGCGCAACGGACGTACCCGAGACATAAAAAGGGGGAAAATACACTTTTTCGATTTTCACTTTGTAAACATTGTTCACAGTATACAAGACCACGCTACATCGTTTTATGAAATAAGTTTTTCCCACTATCCTTGCCTTGTCTGTGAAAAAATAAAAAGGCTAATTTTCATTCCGCACAAGTTTTCAGTTCCGTAACGCTACTCACTCGATTTTGACGAAAGTATGCTCTTAAAAATCTGATTTTTGGACACATTATATTAAAACGACTTAGCTTTCGATTAAAACATTCACCTTTACGTAATTCCTAACAGTTGTTTTCATATGACGCTATTTGTCAAGTATATGCACTTGATTTACAAATTGTGTATTGAAAAAGTTAGATAGCGGGCAGGTTACTGTTCTATGATTTTTAGACCATATATTACAGCAAGTGAAATGGAGCTAAAAGAACAGAAAAGTTTTTGAAATGGTATTCACATTGATATCTACCTCCTTTCACAAGTAATTACGAGTTATCTGAGTGGCCTCGGGCCGCGATCGCAAGCCTACGAACTCAGCCTGTGATGAGCATAGCGTGAAGCACTGCAGTGCCGAAAAATCTGAATCGCTGGCTACGTTTGTCGGTCCCTCATGATGTGTTAATGAACCATAATCAGAGAATAATAATGAACTAATTTTTATTGTGTGGCAACCGATTACAATAGACAACTATCTGCTACGGTTTTACAGCAGGTCATACTTGACTTTGAGCGGCATATATCTGGTTTTTTTCCACATAATACAATTCATGGAGTATATATTTCGTGTTTGGAACTAGAAGAGAAGAACAAAAATATGAAAACTGCGACTTTGCTCTTAATGGACTGAAATAAAATTTTCGGGCATTACAGTTAACGGCTTTCTAGTTTTATATGAACAAGAAACTAAAAATATATTTATATTTATAGATGCGTCTACTCCTAACACTCACTATATACCTTTTCGCTTTTGTAGCTTTCGGAAAATGTGTTACCACAAGGTGAAAATAATTGTATAGTGTGTTTCCGACATAAATGGGATACTTTCACGTCTGAGATTAAAGTAAGAATGAACTGAGTTGCTTTTAGTAACCTGTCTGAGACGAAAACGTTTCTATGAACATTTTGCTGTATCATTTGAAGACAATTTTCTTTGTCTGCAAGATAGTACTTTCGAATTTTCCACATACGCTGGTTTACATTAGCCTCAGACACTGCAGGACAGGTTAGTAAAGGATGAGAAGCGTCTGTCACTTTTTAAAATTTTTTATTTATTTATTTTTCGAGTGAAGGGGGAGCTTTTCTGCAGCAATAAGGGATCCCAACCCACTGTCAGCAGAAGATCGATTCTTGACCACTTCAACAAGCCAGCTAACAGTTCATTGATTTTGTTATATATTAAAAGAATCTACGAAAACTGAAGTCAGTCGGCCAGACCAAACTACCCGGCCAATTTCCTTCATTTTTGTGTAAAACGAAAGGTATTCATCCACAGATTTGTCATCAAGTACCACAATTTACATAACTGTCGTCTTCCTTTTTCTACACTCAAACTGGATTTCCATCTGAACATTTCGTATGGGGATGTCTTGGCTGCAAACTAAAGTCATTCGGTCAGGCCTTTCTATCCAAGAGATATCCTTCATTTTTGCTTTAAACGAAAGGTATTTATTCGCGTATTTGTCATTAAGTATCAGAATTAACTCTCCCCTTACTTTATTTTTATTCAAACGCAGTATCCTTCTGTCCTTGCATTGAATATTTTAATCGATTTGTTTTATGATATCTTTGAACTAACAACACTCAACGAATGAAGATCTTTCATTTGCGCTTTTAAGCACGTGCAGGGATTGATTCTGAAGAAAGCTATGTCTGAACATTAAACTTTACTTCCATGTTTTCCCAATGTTTTAGTCATTGCACTAACGGTGCGATGTATTCGCACGTGTCTTATTCGCAAGGGTCCTCTATTTTTCTTATATATTAAAAATATTTTATAAGTATAATTTATTTTAAATAATTGTTTTAATATGAATTTAAGAAAACAGGAGATTATATAATATTCTCTCTACTGTTACTCTCTATAATAAAATATTTGTAAATGATAAATATTTAATTTCACTTATTTCCATTTCACATGACTGGCCACTAATGCTGCAACGTATTCCCACGCGTCACTTAGTTTTATTACTATTGTTCTCACACTGTAGTGAACCGTCGAATTTTATTAACATAAGAAATGGTGGTAATGGACTCATCCCATGAGTATAGACTAACACTAAGGAGAGTATTTCCTTTCGTTAACATTCGATATCTTTAATATTTAGGGCACCAGTCAGCGCCGGCACGAACCGATTGGGGTATGGTGTTGCTTCTGCAGCACAAGTATCACACGTCTCCAGCCTACTTTCAGCAGAAGCTTCTCTGCTGGATTTTTTTTTTTTTTTTTTTTTTTTTTTTTTTTTTTTTTTTTTTTTTTTTTTTTTTTTTTAATTATGCTTATGAAAATTTTTGTTTTTCTTCTATTGCTATTAATTCTGTAATATGAATAAAAAGCAGAAATGTTTAGTTTTTTACATAAGGAAAAACCCTCCTAAATGTTAGTCGAAATTAATGGGATGAGTCCATACCACATATTTCTAATGAGCTTATAATTCTATGAGTCACTACAGTGTGTAAACAATAGTAATAAAATTACAAAATCAATTGACAGTTCGCTGGCTAAAAGTAGACGGTAGTCAACAAGTACTGGTCACACTTGTGTTTCCTTTCGATCTTCAACTGAAAGTGGGTGACGATCACTTGTTTCTGGTCACAAGCCCACTAAGAACGAAAAATCGAATCACAACATGGAACTAATAACACCTGCTTCTCATCCTTTACTGATCTACCGTGTCTGAGGCTAAACTAAATTTGCGCATTTTTCTTTCATTTGAAGTAGAAAAATCGATATGAAAGAACCATGCAGACAAAGAAAATTTTGAGATTCAGGAAATGTTCATAGAAAAGCAGTTCCCATCAGACAGTTTCCTAACAAAATAATTAAAAATTTTGAGAACCTTGTAGAGTTCTTTGAAAGTGGAGATGAGCTGAAACATTTTACAGCGTGTCCCACATAAAACCGGCATATCTGAGGTACCTCCAAGGCCATAAGTTGCAGCATCCATTATAAGGACGTAACTAAATGTCTTTAATTTTACTGTTCTGTACTCCTTTTTACTTAGTTCACTCCTGCTTTAGTGTCGGTCAGAGGTATAGCGCTTGTACGTGAGACGCTGTATACAAATTGTTTCACCTTGTGGTACAACATTTTCCGAAAGTCACCAAAGCAAAAATTAAAATAAGGCTAAATAGTGTAATCTTAGGTGTAGATGCATCAATAAATGTAGGTATATTTTTGGGCTTCTTCCGTTTATCATCTCCAACTAGAAAGTCATTGAGTAGAATTTCAGAAATTTTATTTTAATCCATCAACAGCAAATTGGCAGTTTACATTAATTTATTTCTCTCTTGTAGTTCGAAACACGAAATATGAATTCACCAATTGTAAGATGTGGATAAAAACTACTTGTATACCTCTTAAGTGAAGTATTACCTGAGATAAAACCATAGATCATTGTCCATTGTAATCAGTCGCCACCCAAGAAAAATTAGGGTATAGTTATTTTCTGGTTATGGATTATTAACACATCATGAGGGACCGACATACGTGGCCACCAAATAATTTTTTCAGCACTGCAGTGCTTTACGCCACACTCAACACACGCCGAGTTCGTTGGCTTGCGGTCGCGGCATACGCCGCTCAGATAACCCGCTATTATTTGTGAAAGCAGGTAGATATCAGTGCGACTACCGTTTCAATAACTTCTCTGTTCTTTTAGCTCCATTTCACTCACTGTAATGTATGGTCTAAAATGCATAGAACACTAAGCTGCTCGCTGTTCAACTTTTTCAATACAAGATTTGTAAATCAAGTGCATGCACTTGACAAATAGCGTCATTTGAAAATGATTGTAAGGAATTATGAAAAGGTGGATGCTTTATTCAAAAGTTAAGGTGATGTACTATCATGAGTCCAAAAATCAAATTTTTTAACCGCATATGTTCATAAAAATCGAGTGAGGAGCGTTACGAAAATAAAAAAATCGGGCGGAATTAAAAGTAGACATTTTCTCTTTTTTGTAAGGAGAAACTTGGTTGATAAAACATTGTGGGATGATTTTATATACTGGCAACATTTCTTTCATCGCGAAAATCGAAATGTGCATTTTTCCCCTTTCTTCCGTCTCGGTCCGGCTGGCAGTGTGAACGCACCGTCGCAGATGTGTGCCGGACAGGCGCAATAATTAACGGCGTGGTGAGGGGGGCTGGCCATGCGCACTGCTGTCGGCTGTTTTACATGCCAGTCGGGAGTACCGAGTCTTCTCGCTCCCGAGACCGCATTATCGGCACGGCCGGCTCACGGGTGCGGGGGTCTCGCTAGCCGCTCCCTCTGGCGGGAACGAGCAGGAGCCAGGCCGCGTTTGACGGCCTCTACGTATTACACACTTCCAGATAACCTCAAAATCACACTCGACTTGGACCTAAATAGAAAGAGTATTTTTGTGGACTCAAATGAACACACTCACTCTGATTTTACCAGATCCAACTTCGTGTTCATGATAGGTAGGTTAATGGAGACAGTTGGCACTAGATATAAACATATAAGCCACCTAATTTCTGTCAATGCCAGGTGCAAGGGGGGGTGGGAGGGGGGGCAATGAGCTCTGTTGCCACAATCATCCCATCCCAAAAGTCTACAGAGGATTAAGGCCTAAAGATTTTGGGGGCCAGAAAATAAAATGCAACTTACCACTTTGTACCTCAAACAACTCCTTCACACCAGTGGCCTTAGGACATAGCACATCTTGTTCAAAAATCCCACTGCCGTACAGAAACAATCATTATCATGAAGGACTGAATGTGATTTGCAATCAGTGTATATTTCTTGGCTAACTTTGTGCATCACTCAAGCTCCACTGGAGCCATAGAAGCCATATTAATGTTCCCCGAAACACAAATGGGCTGCCCCAGGTTATCGCCATCCTGCATTAAGGCATCAAGTAACTGTTCCCTGGAAGACAACAGAACCACACCCTCCTATCGGAAAGATGATGAAGATATTGTGATTCAACAGACTGTACAATGTTCTGCCACTATGACCATGTCCAGTGACGATCATCATATATCCACTTCGATGTTGGGGTTTAACATAAGCACATGCATAGGTCGTCAGCTGCTGAGGCCTATCATTAGGAATATTCGGTGTACTTCATGTTCAGACACACTTGTACTCTGCTCAGCATTGAAGTATGATGTTATTTCCGCAACAGGCGACTACCTGTGCTATTTTACGGGTCTCCCCAGCCTTCAACTACCGACGTCTTTAATGACATCCATAACCTTCGACATTTGGACACAGGTTCACCTTGGTTTTGCTATTTCTTTTAGACAGTCACCACAGTGCTCCTCGAGCAACTGACAAATCATGGAGTTTCAGAAATGCTTGTACTTAGCCTCCAGCCCATCACAATCTGCCTACGGTCAAACTCGGGGTAGAATGCAACCTTTTCCAGTCTACATGCGGACAGCACTCTTCGTGATTCTACAAGCAGCGGATAACACTCCTTTGCTTTGAGGGCTTTATATCAATAGTAGGTACATCGTCACAATTTTTTGGCTGATCAGTGTACATACCGACAAATAATATTACAATAGTAACATGTGAAAAGACTTAAATTTCAATACCAATAAATTATCAATAACAGGTACCATAACATGAAGCAACAGCAATAAAATCACAATAATAACAATAGAATTAATTTTAAAAATTAGTATTGGCATTATTAAGGGTGTAATAATATTTCTAACAATTTAGCTAAAGCAGACTAGTTGCAAGAAAGTTAATGTCAATAAAAATTTATTTGCAGTACCTTTCTTTTTGGGTTTCTCGTAACAGGTGGTGATGCAGCAGCCGTTGAAGGAGCTATTTTAAGATGAGGTGTTTCCACTGTCGCTACATCCTTGAAGTTCAAGGAACGCTTTTTTGCAATGATTTGGCTCAAGGTGGTTGACGTATCCACATTATTGGTTTTCTTTGCAGACAACAGAACTGCCTGCCCATTTTCCACTTTAGTTATCAACCCAATACTTGCCAAATCTGAAGGTGTAAGCACGAACACTTTTACATTTTCTGCTTCTCTGTCTTTGCATGTCTGTACACTCTGCAAAGTGCTATTCTGAGAATCCATGAAACAGCTCAACGCACAACGGTGCAATTCACATATTCAATAACCTGTGGAAAAAGACAGTTTGGTTTTTGAGTCTATATTCATAAAAACATGAGGACCAAGAAGAGGAGAGAAATTTGGGGTTTTAACAAGGTATAAACATGTGGCTTCGAAGCATGGATGAAAATTTATCTCTGTGCAGTGAGTAACAATTTATCCTTTCCACAGAGACATCTAATGAGCTGCAGAAAGGCATAAATAATAGAATACAACTCAATAGCTTTCGGCATTATGTTACACACACACACACACACACACACACACACACACACACACACACCTCCACCACTGGTTGCATGCATGTGTGTGTGTGTGGGGGGGGGGCTGAAAGTTATTAAGTTGTATTCTATTATTTGTGCCCTTCTGCAGCTCATCAGATGTCTCTGTGGTTGAGTTGCAACTTGCCCTTCTCAAAAATATTGTTGAATCCTCCTTGGAATTCCTATTGTTTAATTTATCCTTTCACAATATTGTAAACATTATGTGTTGTGTTTCTCACAATTTAGCCATTTTGTCATCTTAGTCTTGATTTTCCAAAGATATGTAACAAATTTAAAAATGAATAAAAAAAAGATGTTAGCTGACAATATACACATGCTGATTACTGAGCCAACCATATCCTTATTCACTATCAACAAAATATTGGGAGAGGGTAGCAGAACGCACTCAGCAAACACTGTATTATTACATTAATTGAATTTTCTGTCGGGGTTTGACAGAACCAGTGTTTAGAAAATTACGTTTGAAGGCTGAAAGGTGTGTATGCGATCAACAGTTGGGCACCAAAATCCCCATCTTCAGAGGGCTACTGCTTAGTGATGAGTTGACCTATGGACCTCAATTGTTTTATGCATCACATATGTACAGCACTAAGTTGATATATGATACAAAAAAGTGAGAAATATCTTCTTCCTTTTTTCCCCCCTCAATTCATAACTCTGCCTAAGAACAGTACAGCCCTCAATTTTGGTACTGTAGCTCTTCAGTCATAGTATTAATTATAAAAAATAATGGAAAGCATATTGCACTGCATTTAATAGTTCTTAGTTTCAGTTAAAAGTTGATCAATTTTGATGTACTTCAATCTCCTGGAGAGGTACGTAGACAGTTGAATCTGTACTTGATTTTTTGCTGAAATGTTTACATATTTGGTAGCAATCTTGGGTGCAAAAAAGAATATCCTAACTCACTTACTTCATAGAAAAACAATAACATGAAAATGCCATATACATGTATAATTAATTTTCAGCACTACTGGGTATTAGAACATTAGAAACATGGATATTCCTTGAAAAAGCATTCTCAGACTGTATGTGGTTGATCTGAAGGGCAGAACTGTATACAAGTGATAGCTGAAAACAGTTTTCAAGCATTTACTTAATAAATCTGTTATATCCAACTTTGATAAAACCCAGTATAGACATTGTCTAGGTGTGTTTGCGGATGGATGTTTGTGAGTGTGTGTGTATTTGTTTACATCCTTTTTTCCCCTAAGGTAAGTCCTTCCACTTGTGGGATTGGAATGACTCCTTTTCCACTTCCTTAAAACCCGTATCCTACCCTACCTACTCTCCTTCCTTCCTCTTTTCTTGAAGAAGCGACCAACGGATGACTAACCCAAAGGACAGGTTCGTCGACAGGCACAAATAAAATCACACACATACAAGCTTTCGCAACCATTGGTCACTTCTTCAGGAAAAGAGGAAGGAAGGAGAGGAGAAAGGAAAGGATACGGGTTTTAAGGAAGTGGAAAAGGAGTCATTCCAATCCCAGGAGTGGAAGGACTTACCTTAGATGAAAAAAAAAAAAAGGAGGTAAACAAATACACACACACTCACACTTATCCACACAGTATGTCTGCCTAAGTGTACTTGCGTCTCTGTAAATGTGTGGGTGGGTATGTGTTTACCCTCCTTTTTTCCCCCCAAGGTAAGTCTTTCCTGTTCCGGGATTGGAATGACTCCTTACCCACTCTCTTAAAACCCTCATCATTTCCTTTTCCCTCTCCTTCCCTTCTTCCTGACGAAGCAGCTAGGCTGCGAAAGCTAGCGTTTGTGTGTGTGTGTGTGTGTGTGTGTGTGTGTGTGTGTGTGTGTTTATTTGTTGCTATCACTGCCTGTGCTCCTTCACCTGGTAAGTGGACTTCATCTATTTTTTACGTATATTTTTCCTGTTAGGAATCTTTCCTCTATAATATTCGTATTATATATAAAAATAGAAAACAGATGACTTACCAAAAGGACCGGCTCGTCGATAGAAACAAATAAAATAAATAAATAAAATCACACACAAACACACATACAAGCTTTCGCAGCCTAGCTGCTTCGTCAGGCAGAAGGGAAGGAGAGGGAAAAGGAAATGATGAGGGTTTCAAGGGAGTGGATAAGGAGTCATTCCAATCCCGGGACAGGAAAGACTTACCTTGGGGGGGAAAAAAGAGGGTAAACAAAAACACACACACCCACACATTTACACAGACGCAAGTACACTTACGCAGACACACTGTAGAACTGTAGAAAGCAAAGATATATTAAGAATATATAGAATATTAAGATGAAAAATTCCTAGCAGGAAAAATTAAATATAAAAAATAGATGAAGATTACTCACCAGGCGAAGGAGCACAGGTGTAACAGCATCAGAAATAAATAAATGAAACACACACACACACACACACACACACACACACACACACACACACACACACACACAACGCTAGCTTTTGCAGCCTAGCTGCTTCATCAGGCAGAAGGGAAGGAGAGGGAAAAGGAAATGATTAGGGTTTTAAGGAAGGGGGTAAGGAGCCATTCCAATCCCGGGAGAGGAAAGACTTACCTTGGGGGGGGGGGGGGGGAGGGGAAATGGAGGGTAAACAAATGCACACACACACACACACACACACACACACATTCACACAGACACAAGTACACCTAGGCAGACATACTGTAGAAAGCACTTGGTATCTCTCTCTAACTTCTTAACTTCTTTGCATTCTACAGTATGTCTGCCTAGATGTAATTGTGTCTGTGTGAATGTGTGGGTGTGTGTGCATTTGTTTACCCTCCATTTTTCCCCCCAAGGTAAGTCTTTCCTCTCCCGGGATTGGAATGGCTCCTTACCCCCTTCCTTAAATCCCTCATCATTTCCTTTTCCCTCTCATTCCCTTCTGCCTGATGAAGCAGCTAGGCTGCGAAAGCTAGCGTTTGTGTGTGTGTGTGTGTGTGTGTGTGTGTGTGTGTGTGTGTGTGTGTGTGTGTGTGTGTTTCATTTATTTATTTCTGATGCTGTTACACCTGTGTTCCTTCGCCTGGTGAGTAATCTTCATCTATTTTATATATTTATAAAGGAAACACAAACACAACAATAAGGTAGACATTTTAGAAGCAAAGAGGTTGGATAAAAAATGTCTACCTTGTTGTGTTAGCATGTGTATGTGTGTAGGTGTGTGTGCGCACTTGTTTGCCTTTCCTTTTATCCCCTTAAGGCAAGTCCTTCCGCTCTTGGGATTGGAATGACCCCTTTTCCACTTCCTTAAAACCTGTACCGTTCCCTTTGTCCCCTCCTTCCTCTTTTCCTGAAGAAGCTACCAGCGGTGGCGAAAGCTTGAATATTTGTTTGTGTGTGTTTTCATTTGTGTTTTTTGTGACTATCGGCGAGCCTGTGCTTTGGGTAAGTCAAACAATCTATTTTTATACGTATTTTTCCCACCAGGAAAGCCACTCATGAAATTTGTTATTAGCAATCTGACCTAAGTCAAAAGTAATAGCAGTGTGCTTAGCCACAACACTAGGAAAAAGGGCAATATTCACTAATCCAGTTTAGCTCTACCTCATCCCTCCAACTCCCTACCACCACTCCACAACATCCATTACCAAAACAACCCCAGAACACTGTGGTTACCCTATCCACAAAAAACCTAAACCCTACTGAAGTTTCCGTTTTATCCAAAGGTCTTGGCAAATGCGGGTAGCACCAGTCCAGAGCGCATAGTCTGCTCAGGGAGTTGCTACAGAGAAGAAAAGAATCACCTGAGCAGGAACGTATATGCTCGAGAGCACAGAAAATGGCTACTAGTTCCGCAGTATAAACACTGCAGCCCTCTGGCAAAGACCGCTGCTCAACGTGGTCACCAAGGACGCAGGCAAAGCCAACACAGCCATTGAACAACGAGCCATCTGTATAAACAATGTCATAGCCGGGGTGCTCAGCAATGACAGCAAAAAACTGGTGATGGAGAGCCTCAGGGGGAGCTGAGTCCTTGCGCCCTTGGGCCAAATCTAAACGAAGACACGGCTGTGGCAGGCACCATGGAGGTATGCGTGAACGGGCCCGAAATGGAGGTGGAAGAGGATAGGACTCAAGCTCCCCCAGGAGGGACTGCACGCGGACAGCCACAGTAGAAAAAAGAAGGCGGTAGTTTGGGTGTCCTGACGAGCTACACACTCGGGCTGCATACGCTGCCAACAGTTGTTGGCAGCGGACCCATAATGGGGGACCCCGGCCTCAGCAAGGAGACTGGTCACAAAGCTGGTGCAGAAGGCTCCCATCGCAATGCGAACACCAGTGATGGATGGGGTCCAACAAGCGCAATGCTGAAGGCGACGCAGAGCCATAAGCGAGGCACCCAAAGTCTAACTGGGATTGCTCCAAGGCTGTATACAACCGCAGCAGGATGGAGCGGTCAGCCCCCCATGCGGTATGACCCAGACATCGAAGGGCGTTGAGATGGGGCCCGCACTCTCGTTTCAGATAACGAATTTGAGGGAGCCAAGTCAGTCAGGCATCAAAGATCAGTCCTAGGAACCGGTGAGTGTCCATGACAGGAAGTAGTTGACCATCAAGATATAGTTCAGGGTGGGGGTGGATTGTCTGTCGTCAACAGAAGTGCATCATACGTGTTTTGCCGGTGGAAAATTGGAAGCCATGATGCAGGACTCACGTGTGAGCCTGGCAGATGGCCACCTGGAGCCGGCGTTCAGCAGCACTTGTTGTGGTGGAGCAGAAAGATATGCAAAAATCGTCAACGTACAGGGAAGGAGACACCGATGACCCCACAGCTGCAGCCAAGCCTTAATGACCACCAAAAACAGTGAGACACTCAGCACAAACAGCTGTGGGACCCCATTTTCTTGGACGTGGGGTGAACTATGGGCAACACCAACTTGGACCCGAAACATGCGGAGTCTGAGGAAATTTTGAATAAAAATGGGGAGTGGCCCCCAAAGGCCCCACTCATGCAGTGTAGCAAGGATGTGATACCGCCATGTGGTATCATAGGCCTTCTGAAGGTCAAAGAAAACCGAAATAAGGTGCTGACGACGGGAAAAAGCTGTTCGAACCGCTGACTCCAGACACACCAGATTATCCGTTGTAGAACAACCCTGGTGAAATCCACCCTATGACGCCGCCAGAAGGTCCCGTGACTCAAGCACCCAATTCAAGCGATGTGCGGCCGTATGTTCGAGCAACTTGCACACAACGTTGGTCAGGTTTTCTTTTTTTTTGTTTTAGTTCGCACAACTGCTAAGGTCATTAGCGCCCAGATAAGAACAGAGATTCGCTAGATCTCGTAAAAATTGGTAACTACCAGATAGAGTATCAAAAGAAGGCTAAAAACGAAAGATAAAAACAATTAAAAGGGTTAAATATCTTTTGATAGATTGGCCATGTTGATAAAACGCAAAACTCTAGCAGCTGCTCGTGTGTCATCAGCTAAAAGTTCCTCCAGAGTAGACGGAAACTGAAGAGCTACACGAAGATGATTAAAATTGGGACAAGACAGTAAAACATGTTGCACCGTCAGCAATTCACCGCAGGGGCACAGCAGTGCAGGGTCGGCGGTTAGCAAATGACGGTGGCTGAAACGGCAGTGACCGATCCGCATCCGGGCCAGGATGACCACCTCTTGCCGAGAGGGGCGTGAGGAGGTCCTCCAAGCAGTCGGGATCAGTTTTACAGTTCTCAATTTATTGTCATGGAGTGAGAACCACGCACTGTGCCAGGACGACACAATACTCCGGCGAAGAGCCCGTTGAACATCGTCCGATGGGACGCAAAAAGTGGCCATGAGAGGCAAAAGAGCTGCTACCTCGGCTGCTATGTCAGTGGTATTCCCGAGCACACCCACGTGGCCAGGGACCCAAAGAAAAGAAATGTGACAGCTGTCATCTGCTACCAACTGGAGGAAGCATTGGATCCGATACACGAGAGGATGGGTCGAGAGAGGGTCCTTAAGACTCTGTAGGGCACTAAGGGAGTCCGAACAGATGGCATAAAAAGGATGGCGACGGCAGCAGGTATATAAAACAGCCTGGTGGAGGGCAAAAAGCTCGGCCGTGAAATTCGAGCACCAGTCAGGGAGCTTGTATTGGAAATGGTTGTCCCCAACGACAAAGGCAGTGCTCTTGGAACCACTAGTGTAGATAATATTATCGAACCACGAACAGAGTTTGACAAGCCTCGAGCGGTAGACCAAATCCGGGGTGCTCTCCTTGGGCAGCGAACTAAGTTCAAGGTGAGTGTGATCCTGGGCCTGATCCCATGGTAGCAATTGGCTCTTGCTAAACCTAAAGGTTGAAGGAAGGGTAAAATCGAGCCGCTGAAGCAGGCGGCGAAACCGAACTCCAGGTGGAAGCAAGGCTATCGCAGACAACTGATATTGGCGATGGAGTGAGTCGTCAAAAATAATCTGTAAGATGGATGGTTGGGCATCAACCACAGGCGGAATGCGTATCGACACAAGAGTATGTCACGCCGAATGGTCCAGAGTAATACACCAGCTTCGGCATACAGACTTTCAACAGGGCTGGTATAAAATTCGATGGCCGTGCAGAAGAGTATACAAGGCTTCCGTAATCGAGCTTTGACTCAAGAATGGCCTGGTAAAGGTGAAGCAGGACGGTACGATCTGCTCCCCATGATGTGCCACTAAGGACACGAAGAACATTACGGATCAGGCACAACGGGCAACCAGGTAGGACGTGTGGGGACCAACAAAGTTTCCGATCCAACATTAGCCCCAAGAACTTTGTTGTCTCCACGAATGGGAGAACAATGGGGCCAATACGTAGAGATGGTGGAAGAAATTCCTAGTATCTCCAGAAGTTTATACACAACGTTTTCTCAGTGGAGAAGCGGAAGCCGTTCACATTGCTCCAGGAATATAGGCGGTCAAGACAGCGTCCACTGAGCGCTGCAGTAAATTGCAAAATCGTCTACAAAAAGGGATCCGGAAACGTCGGCTGAAAGGCAGTCTACGATTGGATTGATTACAATGGAAAAAAGAGCCACGCTCAAGACGGAGCCCTGTGGCACCCCATTCTCCTGGCTAAAGGTATGTGACAAAACAGAGCCCACCCATACCCGGAACTTGCGATCCGCCAAAAATGCTTGAATAAAGAGAGGGAGGCGGCCACAAAGGCCCCGTGTGTGCAATGAGCGGAGAATGCCCGCCCTCCAACAGGTATCATAAGCCTTCTCTAAGTCGAAGAACACTGCTACCGTTCGATGCTTCCTTAAAAAGTTATTCATAATAAAGGTCAATAAGGTGACGAGGTGATCAGCAGCAGAGCGGTGTCTACAAAAACCACATTGGATATTAGTCAGGAGGCATCTAGATTCGAGGAGCCATACCAACCGAGTGTTAACCATGCGTTCCACCACCTTATAGACGCAGCTAGTAAGAGAAATAGGGCGATAACTTGATGGAAGATGTTTGTCCTTTCCTGGTTTGGGGAGGGGACAACAATGGCTTCACACCAACTTAACTAAAAATAGTTAAGAAACACCATCTCAGGAATGTTGTAATGAGTGTGCACAGTGAAATGAAACACCCTCTGCCACTTCTCAGGTGTGGCAACCAAATGATACTGTAAGAACTAGTGACACTTCCAGAGAACATATGACAGCTACAACAGGCCTCATAACTGTAAAGTGCAAGCTCATGTCGGAGAGATGATGACCATTGCTTGCTGCTATATCAGTGCTAATGACTTTATAAGATGGAGCTGAGCAGCAGTGGCGAGCACATTACTGGTGTTGCAAGCTCCAGAAAGGCTGCCCAAGAGCAGTGAAGAAGCATCTGCACTGTGGTAGAAAACCAATCAAATTATCGTGCATTGTTCTCAAAACATTCTCCTTGTGCCACAGCCTTGGGAAGAAAAGTGCACAGAAGAAAGCTGTGACGTGAAGGGACCATTGATCTCACAACTCATTCAAGTCAAAAGATGATCATACTCCCATCCTGTCTCTGTACATCACGAGCCAAGGTGGCTGGATGGAGTTATACGGTATTATAGCAGACTGCTATAAGCAGGAGATAGGCATCAGTCAGTAGCCTTTAAAAGCACTATGTCACTGCAAGCCGCTATGGCCTACCACACACCTGCTGAAAGAGATTTTTTGTTTTTTTTTGTTTTAGGGCGCACAACTTCTACGGTCATTAGTGCCCAGACAAGAACATAGATTCGCTAGATCTCAAAAAAAAATTGGTGACTGTCAGAACATCAAGAAGAGGCTAAAAACAAAAGATAAAAAACAATAAGAAGGGTTAAATATACGTTGATAAGTTGGCCAAGTTGATAAAACGCGAAACTCTAGCAGCTGCTCGTGTGTCATCAGCTAAAATTTCCTCCAGTGAAGACGGAAAGTGAACGGCTACACGGAGATGATTAAAAATTACGCAAGACAATAAAACGTGTCGCACCGTCAGCAATTCACCGCAGGAGCACAGCGGTGCAGGTTCAGCGGTTAGCAAATGACGGTGGCTGAAACGGCAGTGACCGATCAGCAACCGGGCCAGGATGACCTTCTCCCGCCGAAAGGGGTGTGAGGAGGTCCTCCAAGCGGTCGGGATCGGTTTGACAGTTCGCAATTTATTGTTGTACAGTGAAAGCCACACACTGTGCCATTGCGACACGATACTCCGGCGAAGAGCCCGTTGAACATCGTCCGATGGGACGCAAAAGGTAGCCATGCGAGGCAAAATAGCTGCGCCCTTGGCTGATATGTCGGCGGTCTCATTCCCGGGCACTCCCTCGTGGCCAGGGACCCACAGGAAAGAAACTTGACAGCTGTCATCAGCTAGCAACTGGAGGGAGCGTTGGATCCGATACACGAGAGGATGGTTCGACAAAGGGTCCTTAAGACTCTGCAGGGCACTAAGGGAGTCCGAACATATGGCATAGAAGGGTTCGCGGTAGCGGCAGATGTACAAAACGGCCTGGTGGAGGGCAAAAAGCTGAGCCGTGAAACTCGAACAGCGGTCAGGGAGCTTGTATTGGAACCGGTCGTCCCTGACGACGAAGGCAGATCCGACACCGGCAGTGCTCTTGGAACCATCAGTGTAAATAAATATGGCATTATCGAACCGCGAACGGAGTTCGACAAGCCTCGAGCGGTATACCAAATCCGAAGTGCTCTCCTTGGGGAGCGAACTAAGTTCGAGGTGAGTGTGAACCTGGGCCTGATGCCACGGTGGCAATGGGCTTTCGCTCAACCGAAAGGTGGAAGGAAGGGTAAAATCGAACCGCTGTAGTAGGCGGCGAAACCGAACTCCAGGTGGAAGCAAGGCAATCGCAGACAACTGATATTGGCGATCGAGTGAGTCGTCAAAAAATAATCGGTAAGATGGATGGTTGGGCATCAACCGCAGGCGGCATGCGTACCGACACAAGAGTAAGTCACGCCGAGTGGTCAAGGGTAATACAGCAGCCTCGGCATACAGACTTTCAACAGGGCTAGTATAAAATGCACTGATCGCAAGACGTAAACCCCGATGGTGGATAGAGTTGAGACGGTGGAGAATCGACGGCCGTGCAGAAGAGTATACAAGGCTTCCGTAGTCGAGCTTCGACTGAACAATGGCCTGGTAAAGGTGAAGCAGGACGGTACGATCCGCTCCCCAAGATGTGCCACTGAGGACACGAAGAACATTAAGGAATTGGACACAACGGGCAGCCAGGTAGGACTTGTGTGTGGACCAGCAAAGTTTATTATCCAACATGAGTCCCAAGAATTTCGTAGTCTCAGCGAAAGGGAGAGCAACAGGGCTGAGACGTAGAGAAGGTGGAAGAAATTCCTTGTATCTCCATAAGTTGATACACACAGTTTTCTCAGTGGAGAATCGGAAGCCGTTTGCAATGCTCCAGGAGTATAGACGGTCAAGACAACGTTGAAGAGAACGCTCCAAGAGACATGTCCGCTGGGCGCTGCAATAAATTGCGAAATCGTCAACGAAAAGAGATCCGGAGTCGTCGGCTGAAAGGCAATCTACGATCGGATTGATTGCAATGGCAAAGAGCGCCACACTCAAGACGGAGCCCTGTGGTACCCCATTCTCCTGGCAAAAGGTATCTGACAAAACAGAGCCCACCCGTACCCGGAACTTGCGATCCGCCAAAAACGCTTGAATGAAAAGAGGAAGGCGGCCCCGAAGGCCCCATGTGTGCAATGTGCGGAGAATGCCCGCTCTCCAACAAGTATCGTATGCCTTCTCCAAGTCGAAGAACACTGCTACAGTTTGACGCTTCTTTAGAAAGTTATTCATAATGAACGTCGACAACGTAACGAGGTGATCAGCAGCAGAGCGGTGTCGACGAAAACCGCATTGGATATTAGTCAGGAGGCAGCGAGATTCGAGGAGCCAGACCAACCAAGCGTTAACCATGCGTTCCATCACCTTACAGACGCAGCTCGTCAGAGAAATGGGGCGATAAATGGAAGGAAGGTGTTTGTCCTTCCCTGGTTTGGGGATGGGGACAACAATGGCTTCACGCCAACTTGTGGGAACATGACCTTCAGTCCATATGCGATTGTAGGTACTAAGAAGAAAGCACTTGTCCGCAGGAGAGAGGTTCTTCAGCATCTCAATATGAATGGAATCGGGCCCGGGAGCAGAAGATCGGGACAGGGCGAGAGCACGGTCTAGCTCCTGCATGGTGAAGGCGACGTTATAATCTTCACGATTAAAAGAGTGGAAAGAAGGCGGCCGTGCTTCCTCTACCTGTTTGCGAGGGAGAAAGGCAGGGTGATAATGGGCAGAGCTCGAAACCTCCGCAAAGAAACGGCCCAATGCGTTGGAAACATCAGCGGGGTCCACGAGGACTGCGTTCTCCACGGTCAGGCCAGGAATCGGGGAGTGGACCTTGATGCCGGATAAACGGCGTAGGCCACCCCAAACCACCGTGGAGGGAGTAAAACGGTTAAAAGAACTAGTAAGAGCAGTCCAGCAAGCTTTCTTGCTGTCGTTTATGATACGACGACATTGCGCTCTCATTCGTTTATAATTTATGCAATTCTCCAAAGTTGGGTGGCGGCGGAAGGTGCGTAAAGCACGGCGCCGGGCTCTAAGCGCGTCGCGGCAGGCTGCAGTCCACCAAGGGACCTGGACACGACATGGAGAAGAGGATGTACGAGGTATGGAACGTTCGGCAGCTGTGAGAATAACCTCTGTGAGGTATTCGACCTGACTGTCACAGCTGGGAAAATTCTGATCGTGAAAAACAGCCATGGAAGAATAAAGCCCCCCCGTCAGGTTTAGAAATATTCCAACTGGTGGGACAAGGAGATTGGAAATGATGCAGGAAGTGGATGACACAAGGAAAATGGTCACTCGAGTACGTGTCAGTAAGTACATACCACTCAAACCGACCGGCAAGCTGAGGAGTGCATATAGCGAGGTCTATATGGGAATAGGTGTGTGTCGTGTTGGAAAGGAAGGTCGGTGTATGAGTGTTGAGGCAGACAAGATTGAGGTGTTGGAGAAGGTCCACCCAAAGGGAGCCTCTCGGACAAGGTGCTGGAGAGCCCCATAGGGGGTGGTGGGCATTAAAGTCGCCTACCAATACGAAAGGTGGAGGGAGCTGGTCAATGAGGTGTAGCACATCTGCCCTAGTAAGGGCGGATGATGATGGGGAATAGATATTACAAAGGGAAAAGGAAAAGGTGGGTAGAGTGATGTGGACGGTAACTGCCTATAGGTGAGTATGCAATGAAAGGGGATGGTGATAGACGTCGTCCCGAATGAGCATCAGAACCCCTCCATGGGCCGGGGTACCTACCACAGGTGGCAGGTCAAAACACACAGAAGTGTAGTGGAGTAAGTCTGCACAATCACTTGGACGTAACTTAGTTTCTTGGAGACAAACTAGAAGCGGGCAGTGCAATCGAATGAGTAGTTTTAAATCCTTCCGATTGGAATGAAAGCTGTGAATATTCCATTGAAGGAGCGCCATGATAAAAGATAAGAGAAGAAAGGAAGATAAAAAGGAACAAGCAGGTGGGGTCACCTTGACGGCCGCTGAGGACCGGACTTCGAGGGAGCACTACTGTCGCCATCTAGAGGCAGAGAGTCATGTTCCATAGGTTCAAATGATACATCTGCCACCTTTCCGACTTTATCAGGAGGGGCAGCTTGCACCGCCGGTAAAATGCTGGTTGCCCGGCTAACAGTAGTGCGTACTGGCAAGACAGAAGACGATCAGGGCCGACTACTGTTGGGCGGCGTGACGCATGGGTCACGCCTCGGAGGGGAAGGAGAGGAAAACTTTTTTTTTTTTTTTTTTTGGCTCTTCTGGAAGAGTGACGGTGAGAAGAGGCAGTTGACGGTTGGGAAGCCTGAGATTGCAGAAAATCTTCACGGACGGGTTACTTTTTCAAAGTCCGGGCATCTTGTTTAGGTGCGCGCGGTTTATTAGAGGTTGACGAAGACTGAACTTTAGAAGCAGCAGGAGGAAGTGAGGACGTGGAATGGGCAATCTTCGGGCTGGCCGATCGCACAACTGTGTCAGCGAAAGTGAAATCGCAGGTCTGCGTACCTGCATCCTTAGTAGGTTGAGTGGAGGTGAGCACATTACTTTATGTGCCCGCTGGGAGGACAGTGGGCTTTCGACTCGCCAACTACTTTTGAGCGGCAGATGTTGATACCTTTTCCGTAACTGGAATTTTCTGAATGACCCTTTCATCCTTATATAAAGGGCACTCCCGAGAGGAAGCCGCATGGTCACCATTGCAATTAAGTCAGTGAGGGGACGGAGGTGGGCAATCCACCTCATGGGCATCCCTTCCACAAGTGACACCTTTTGCTACATTAGGGCAAGATTGATGGGTATGGTTGTATCTGTGGCATTGGAAACAGCGCGTGGGGTTTGGTATATAAGGGCGGACGGAATTAACTTCGTACCCTGCTTTGACGGGAGTTCAACTCTGCCGAACGCCAAAAACACAGTATGAGTCGGTGTCAGCTGTTTATCTATCCTTTTCAACACCCTATGCACGGCTGTTACACCCTGAGCGGACATATAGGTTTGTATGTCGTCGTCAGACAACCCGTCAAGGGATCTCGTAAAAACTACCCCGTGACGAGTTTAGCGTGCGATGTGCTTCTACCTTGACAGGAAACATGTGTAACAACGTAGTCCGTATGAGTTTTTGGGCCTGGCAGGCACTGTCCGCTTCCAGCAACAATGTACCATTGCGCTGACATGAACGTGTCTTAACAGGGCCAGCAATTGCATCAACACCTTTCTGAATAACGAAAGAATTTACAGAATTGAAATCTTTACCGTCGGTTCAAGAAACAACTAGGAATTTTGGGAGATTGGGCAAAGTTTTCTTTTGCTGAGGCGAATCTAACTTACGTTTCTGGGTCAACGTCACGAAAGAAGAGAAGGAAGTCATCGCGGAAGTGTCCCCCGTGATTACCGGCGTCTCCGATGGCGCGCTCCTTCCTAATGGGAGCCCTCTCTGAGGGCTTACCCGCCTTAGGTGATTGTTCACACCTCAAGTCACACCTCCCAAGAACTGACGGAGGGATCAATTGGCATGTTCGGAAGGTACCAGCTCGGGTAATCACCCCTCCCTGGGGCTGTCCCTTACCAGGGGGTACGTACGTGCCCTACTTGTCTACCCGGGGCGGGGAATTACGCGTTACCCCGTCACCTGCTACACATGATAATGCGTGGGTCGGCCTTCAGACACACACAGGGAGGAAAGAAGAAGAATAGAGGAAGTGAAGAGGAAGAAGGAAAGAAGTGTCTCAAACGCCGAGGCGGAGACTAATGAGGAGGAAAAGAAGGCTAGGAGAGTACAGCAAGGAGAGGAAGACAGAAACAAAGGGTAAGAAAGGAAGGAACCAAGGAATAAGAGAAACAACAACAAGAAACCACCTTAACTCACGAAATACGCCCGTCTCCAGGCAAAGGCATGAACCGGGAGAGAAAGTGAAGCAGCCTGGGGCGGAAGAAAGGCTGCTTCGGCTCGGGGCCCCGTGCACGCCACACACGTACCCACAAAAGAGCTGTGGGCCCCCTGGGGGGACATTGGTCATGTAGATGGGGCGATAACTGTCAACCTCCAGTGTGTCCCTGCCAGGCTTCAGCACCGGTATGACGATGGCTTCCCACCACTGGGACGGAAACTCTCCACCAACCCAAATGCGGTCGAAGATGGCAAGTACATGGCGCTGAGAATCCCGCAAGAGATGTTTCAGCATCTGCGCATGAACATGGTCGGGGCCAGGAGCCGTATCAGGGCAATTGGCCAAGGTGCTAAGCAGCTCACTTTCAGTGAATGGGGCGTTGTAGGATTCCTGAAGGCGTGTTGCAAAGGAGAGGCGCCATCGCTCCACACACTCCATACGGGAGCGAAATGCTGCACTATAGTTAGCAGATGCAGAGCACCGAGGTAAGTGATCAGCAAGATATTCAGCAATAACAGTTGGGTCTGTACACACAACCCCATGGAAAGAAAGACCAGGGACTCCAACAGGAGTCTGGTGGCCATAGAGGTGCCTGATCTTAGTCAACACCTGAGATGGAGAGACACGAGAACCTAAGGTAGAGACATATCTCTCCCCCAACATTCTTGATTACCTCTTTTGATAAGTTGCCGAGCCTTGGCACAGAGTAGCTTGAAAGCGATGAGGTTAGCCACTTATGGGTGCCGTTTATGATGCTGAAGAGCCCGCCTACGTTTCCTGATTGCGTCGGCAATTTCCAGCGACCATCAAGGCACGGTCCTCTGCCGGGACGAACGCGAAGAAGAGGGAATTGCAGACTGAGCTGCAGAGACAATGACATGTGTGAAATTGTTGACCACCACATCAATATTAGTTTCCAGCAAAGATCGAACAGAGGCAGCAGTCATAAATGTATCCCAGTCAGCTTTGTGAAGAGCCCACCGGGGTAAACGGCTAGGGTAATGACACTGGGGCAGTGACAGAAAAATTGTGAAGTGGTCACTGCCACACAAGTCATCATGCACTCTCCAGTGAAGAGATGGTACGAGGCCAGGGATGCAAACAGACAGATCGACTGAAATGAGTGGGAGCACCTGTATTTAAAATACAAAGGTCGAGCTGGGAGACAAGATGTTCAACCTCCCTACCTCGGCCAGTAGTCATGTTTCCACCCCACAAAGGGTTATGGGCATTGAAATCACCCACAATGAGGAAAGTTGGGGGGGGGGGGGGGGGATCTGAGCAATCAGTGCAGCTAACACATAGCGGTGTACATCACCATCTGGTGGAAGATATACACTGCAGGTGATTATAGCTAGTGGTGTCTTGATCTGAACAGCCACGACCTCCAAAGGTGTTTGAAGGGGCTCAGCTGCACTGTAGGCAGAGTTGATGACATGAATAGAGACACAACCAGATACTCTGCCATAAGCAAGACGATTCTTGTAAAACCCCAATAGCCATGAAGGGCTGGGACTCGCATTGCGGAAGCTACGTTTCCTGGAGGGCAACACATAGTACATGTGATGAGCTTAAAAGTTGTTTTAACTCTGCCAGGTGGGAAAAATAACCACCGCAATTCCATTGGAGGAAAGTGCGCGCTATGGACTGGGGTGGCATGAACGTGATTAAGAGACACAATGCGGCTCAGAGTCACTCGCCGCCACCCGCTGAGGGTCTGTGGTGTCCCTGTCCATTGCGTCCAGGTGATCTGTAAGAGCACGGTCCTCTTTAGACGCAAGGATTTCGACCTCATTGTCGGAGTCAGAACTGGTAGCAGACGGCGGTGATATTTACTTCTTTCATTACATTTGGTATCACAGTCTTTCACTAAAAGCATGGGGCACATGAAAAGAACCTCCATGAAGATTGAAATAAGAAAAGAGTAGCAATCAGGTTTATCCTAGGCAATGTCAGGAGATACTACTTAGTGCACTGACAGCAGATCCTTTCACAACTAGTCTTCATTCAAATGGACAGCATTCTGACTGGTCTTTCTCAAGACCATTTGTTTTAATGCTTCACAATAAATACGGCAGTGCCATTTTTGCCAGACCTAACGTGGCTATCACATGAGCATCACTGACTGAAGACAACAACATCGAACTCCTCACAGTGCAAACTACATTCTAAAGTGTTCTGGACACTGGTTAAAGTATATTCTTCAAACAGTGAACCAAAACTTCCACACTTAAAGTCACGTCCAGCCAGGTTAATCAAGTAATGTAACGTAGCTGTATTCAGTTTTAATTAAGAGATCCAGCATCAGCTGTGCCTCTGTCATTTTCAATATGTGCAATTATAATTTGTAAACTTCTTTATGTTAACTGTTCAATTATAATGTTATTAATAGATATAAAGAAGAACTCAATTTTACTGAGAAACTCCTTAAAGTCAATTTATTTGCCTTATTACACAATAGACGAATAACAGAACAATATGTATAACATCAGTCAAACCATGACTGACTAACACAATAGTACCATGAACATACATAAAAAAATCAACAAGAATTAATGCATCATTTGTCTTTTCTGTCCTGTTCAGTAACTCTTAGATCATGGGGAAACTTCTTCAATTACTTCATGTGTCATCTGTGACTACTTTGCGCCGCGTTTCTCCCGCAGAATCTGTAACAAACATCGATTCTGGCGGTAGTTTCTGCTATGTGCAAGCCTAATATTGACTTAATTAATAATGAGATACCTCAAGTCGATGTAAAAAAGTGTTAAATGTAACACTACAATTCTTTTGTGTAACATCAGTCTACAAACCACCAAATGCCAATTTTAGCATCAAAACATCAGCCAACTTCAAAAATCAGGACGTGAACTTTGTCATAGGCAATTTCAACTGCAGAAGCACATCATGGGGATTTCCAGATTCCGACACACAAATGGAATGCATCTAGAAACGTGGGCTGAGGCTCACAACCTACATCTGTTCGATGATCCAAAGCTCCCACCTGCATTTTAACAGTGGCAGGTGGAAAAGAGGATACAACCAAGACGACATTCTTGTTTCTTCAAAGGTAGCTGTACAACATACAAAGACTGTAGGAGGGCCCATTACTCGTACTTAACATAGACCTGTCACATGCACTGTCAATCCTGTAGTAATTCCTGAAGAGGAAGTTCAGTGAAGAGCTTGACTCTTAAGTAATAAACATTCCACCACGGCATGAAATGTACGAAACCTTCATGAAATGCGTCCCACAAGTTTTGATGAAAACTATCCCGAGAGGATGCAGAACTCAGTATGTTCCAGGCATGCCCATCGACGACAAAATGCTAACATTAGAAATATATCAAACTCTCTATGAAGGTGATCCATTTGCAGATGAAACAATCCAAGCTGGTGAAATATTGCTGGAAGCCACTTCAGCAACTTGTAAGGCCCAGTGGAGTAACTTGATAGAGAACCTTGACATGAAGCTGAACAACAAGCAAGCCTGGAAACTGCTTAAAACCTGAGTGGCGACCCTGTGAAATCTGAAGACAATTTTACGAGTGTGACTTCTGATAAAGTGGCAACCTAGCTACTGCAGAACAGTAAAATAAAAGGAAGGACACCCAAAGAAGCTCTACAGCATGTCCCAGAAACAGAACATCATTTTCTTGGGAATCCCTTCTCCATGTCTGAACTCTAAGCTGCCATCTCCAGTTTTACGATGCATAAAAATAATGAACACACGTGTTGCCAAGCTACACACCCCTAAAATGTGGGGGAAGTCTCAAGTCATTGCAATACTTAAGCCTGGAAAGGAACCAACAGATCTGAAAATTTTTGACCTATCTCCCTTTTATGCCACCTACCAGATATTAGAATGGCTGGTACTTACATAACTGATTCAGTGCCACCCCCTAAGCGAAGTTCATCCTACAACAAGCAGGCTGTTCGTAGCCTCTCAATTATGTACGACGTCATTGTTCAAGGTGGTATCGGAGACTAGAGTTTATCCGATAATCATTGTAGGTAGAATGAAACTTCAGCACATGTTTCAAAGCACAATATGCTGATCATTTATTTTTGATAAAAATAGCAACTAGAAAGCAATTGATTACATATCCTCATAAATGTCTAATTTTCACATGTTTTGCTCTTCATGTGGTTGCTAAATCTCCCAATTAAAAATTAAAAGGTCAGCCAACTTCAGGTATTTTCATCAGAGGTCCATGAAATATTTTCAGACAAACATCAACTAGGCTACTTTTCATTTTACAAAAAGAAATTTTAGTAGGCCTAATGATATGTGGCACAAATTAACCTCCTGAGAACAACTCAAAAAAAGACATGCTGACAGAACTGCATCATTTATTCACTTATTTACAATGTTTACAAAAAAAATTCCAAATGTTTATAAAGTATGGGGCCAAATTGCAGTGTTGATCAGCACCCTAGACTTAGCCTACACAAAAGACAACACTCCCACACAAGGAAGGACTCGAACCTCCCATGGAGAGCAGATGAGAGCTCGGCTGTCAGTACAAATTCAGTAGCTAAGGGTTTAACGTCCCATCGACAGCTTGGTCATTAGAGCAGTAACAAATTCAGTATGAAAAGTACTGTGAGACCCATAAAAAAATCTTCCGAGTGCACAAAATCAATAGCAGAGTAAATAAAATAGCTCACCTGTAGACAGGGATACCGCTCGTCAGTTTTGACCCGTGACGTCATCGCAGCCCGGTAGTTTTGAGGCATGTGTGTGATTGTATAAGGCATGAGTGATTATGTGGTGGTAGAGTTAAAGATGATAGTTTGTTTACAAACAAGACAGATTAATATTTTGTGTTTAAAAAGTGATCTGTAGCTTCTTTCTGAGGTTAGGTGTAGGTTAACCAAGAGATTTTTTATGTGACCGCCGAAGGCGCGAATTTTTGGGCCAAGACCTGTGATCAATGGTACATTCTGTTATCTATAATAACTACAGTATTAAGATATCCCGTATACTAATTTTCTGAAATCTTTATGACATCATGGGTCAAAGCAGATGGGTGCTATCCCAGTGTACAGTTAGGCCAATAAAATTCATGGGAGTATCAAATCTTTGAACAAATATTTGTTGTTTATTAGCTTTCATACACAGTAAAGCAATTAACGTGCTCAGCATTTAAAACTAATGCACTGGAAAACATATTTATTCTGGAGTGCACACACATAAAGCAAGTTATACAGAACAATTGGAAGAAGACAGAATAATCAACATTAGTTACATGGAAATTAATGTCATGGAACAGATAATAACAGGGGCATGAATGTTTAACAACACTGTAAAGGTATAGTTCAGTCTCCTCTCTCTCAGGTAAATATGTGACCAAGCAGAGTGGTGTACTGTCATATTATTAACTGCTACAAGTTAATTCATTCTATGATGCACACTACACAGTAGCCTATTTTATATCCACCACTTTAACTAAACAAAACCATGAAGCACATATATAGGACTAGTGAAAATTTTACCAAAATTGTATGAGGTCTCCAATAGTAATGTCAGCAGAGTGGTTATGACATTTAACGAGTTGACATAATTCTGCTCTGCAAAGAAATTCAACGCTAGTATTTACATAAAGAAACCATCTTACTCGGAATGTCACCGACACAAATGTTGCGGCTTTTAAATGGTTCGACCTACAGCTGTAGACACTGGAACACATGTTCATAGTTGCACAAGAAAACAGACAATGACAACATTGCCAATGAAATCTTACGCACTTCGTGATCACCACTGAATACAATTACGTTCAAATACAGCTTCATAAGAAAATAAATAAACAGAAAATAGGCATCATGAAAGCACTTCGCGTGGAATGGAATATTTCGAAATCATCACTAACAGTAAAATATAACGAAACATTCCGTATGCTAATATTCATTGTCGATTTATAGGCGTAAAAATCTCATTCTGAAAGTATGAACAACACCACATGAATATTCGAAGTAAATCCCGTAAGCTGTTCCGAATCTGTTTCAGCTATTCACACTAAATTAGACATCAAATTGATGAGCCATAAGAAAATTAAAATCAAAATGGTGAAATAAATGCATATAAAAAGCGTGTATCTTACTTCTAATGATATTTCTGTCCCGTCAGTCATCAACATGTGTTTGGGTTACTGGATATACATTCTCATTTAAAAAGCAATATTGACATTTTTTAAATATAGTTTCGCACTATTTTTTATTCGTGGAAAACGATAAAAACAATTAAAATATTTACCCCAAGTCAGCCTCGAACTCCTTTCACAATCTATCCATCAAAATCACACAAACATACACTCCATAACTTCCGACCACAGACATACATTTCTGACCAACATGGGTATATCGTCAGAGATGGCGGCAATTTCAAAGAAAGCTTACAATCGAAGTTGTACAGCCAGAATCGATATATATCGTTGCTTGTTCACTTGCAAGCGCATTCGGTTCCTGCCTATTTATTTATCGTATGGCGTAACACTTCGACACATAAGATACCTTACACAATGGCGCTTCTTCCGCTGGGGTGCAGTGACAACAAACAGAGTACATCAAAATTTAAGAGCATTAACTACAGAGAAGTATACAGGTATACAGTAAAAAGTCCATTACGATATGTGATGCTGTAGAATTTAAAAAGATATTTTTAAAATATTAATAAAATTTTTTGAAAGATATTGCCGCGAGACAGCACGTACACCGACTGGGGTGTGGCACAGGGGATAGCGTCATGGACTGCGATGCTGAAGGTCGCTGGTTCAATCCCGCCCACCGGCAAAAATTTATTTCTTTGTAATTAACAATTCCAGAATGTTCTACATATTTCTTATGTTCACTTGTAAATTCTACTTGTTTCTTATGTTAACTGTTCTAATTTCTGGTATATTCTGTCTGTGTATAAATAGCAGAGCACTCTGCCCGAGAGGCAGTGTATGTTAAGTTCGTAATAAAAGTGCTTTCAGTATAAGTGCTGTGTTTAGTTGCCTTCGAAGTAAAGCCTTCTTCCATTTCAATATGACATTGTTTGGTGGAAGCGCCGAGTACACTGTGCAACAGCTGCATCACCGTGGCTCCGATTAGGCAACGTAAAAGCCGTCGCTTACACGGACTGGAACCGGAATACAAGGGATACACTGAGTACATCCTTCCAAAAGTCCGTATCATCAGAAGAACCATGGACACGAAACCAGCGATAAGCCAGCTGCACATCAGGCACCCATCGGTGTTCTCTGGACACACTGGACAGGACCCCAACAAATGGCTAAAAGGGTTCGACTTAGTCGCCAAGTACAACAGGTGGGAACATACGATGTGCTTGGTCTACGTTTATTTCTAGCTGGACGGAACAGCCCAGCAATGGTTTGAAAACAACGAAGACAAGTTGAATGACTGGGAGACGTTCCAGGAACAACTTAAGAAGACGTTTGGAGACCGCCAGTGACAAATCCGCTCGGCGGAAGAACAACTGAAGACCCGGGCCCAAAGACATGGTGAGCCAACACAATCGTACGTACAGAATATTTTGGCCCTGTGTAAAATAGTGAATCTGAATATGACTGAGGCCAACAAAATCACGCACCTGATGAAGGGTATTGCAGAAGACATGTACCAAGCTCTGTTGGGGAAAAAAAAAGAAAAAAAAAAAAAGACATTGCTACAACAGAAGAGTTCATTAAGTGGTGCCAGCGAATTGAAGAGATCCAACAAAGGAGGGTCGGACGAAAGAAGCGTGACAGACTCCCAAATGTAGTCCCTATGGGCATTGTGGAAGACCAGCATGACTTCGCTTCTCTCATACAACAAATTGTGTGAGAAGAATTACAACAATTTACAGCAGCCGGGACTATTAGACCGAGTGAGCATCATATTATGGCAATAGATGTAAGGCCTGTAAGTGATGACGGAGCCAACGCTGCTGAGGAAGAGGTATTTCAGACATTAGCTCCTGTTTGCCCCACCAGATGCACCCGACGTGAAGAATTGCGTCGCCCTGCTATGACTTATGCTGCAGCCGCCAAACGGCAGCCTATGAACCGACCGACACAGCCACAACCAATTCCCCCGGCAACTATGACGCCGCGCAAAAGAACAGATGTCTAGAGGACAGAAGACAACACAACACTTTGTTTCCACTGTGGGCACCCTGGACATGTCGTACGCTACTGCAGAGAGAGAAGGCGAGTATTCAATGATTATTTTGCCGCAAGATGTCAGCCATCAGAGCAGTTCTATGCCAGACAATAATCTGCTGATGAGTTCAGTTGACCTATGGGAAGAAGCCCATCGCCGTACCCTAGTGATGGGAACAATCGATTCATTCGGTTGTTGGGAAAAAATCGATCATTCGGTTGTAGTTTCTCGTATCGGTTGAATTATTCATTCATTCTTCTGAGTGAAACTAGTCGGTGGGACCAACCGAATGAAACAACCAATTCGGTCGGTTGGACCATTCATTCATTCTTTTGAGTGAAACCAGTCGGTGGGATCAACCGAATGAAACAACCAATTCGGTCGGTTGGACCATTCATTCATTCTTTTGAGTGAAACCAGTCGGTGGGATCAACCGAATGAAACAACCGATTCAGTCGGTGGGACTATTCATTCGTTCTTTTGAGTGAAACCAGTCGGTGGGATCAACTGAATGAAAAAATCGACGCAGGCAGTTGGCCTACTCATTCCTTCTTTTGAGTGAAATCAGTCGGCCGGAGCAACTGAATAAAATCGACACAGTCGGTTGGACCGCTCATTCCTTTCCTTTTGAGTTAAATCAGTCGATGGGACCAACCGAATGAAAAAATTGACACACTATGTTGGCTTCTTCATTCGTTCTTTTGAGTGAAACCAGTCAGTGGGAGCAACCGAATGAATGAATCAGTCGGTTGTAGTTTTACTATATTGGATTAATATTCGTTTATTTTTTTCGAATGAAAGTAGTCTGTGGGAACAACTGAATGAAAACATGCGAAACTTTTGGAATTTTGTACATTGACTGAATTACTCATACTTTCTTTTCAAGTGAAAACAGGCTGTAAGTTTTGTCCTATCGCTGGAGCAGGCATGCGATCACTTTAATCGCCCACCCCAAACTTTAAAAACGCCAATTATTTGGGCCCGATCAGATTACTTTCGCAGACACCCACAATCTGGAGATAATAAGTGTCCGATGACCACGAAGTACCGCGGGGAATGGGGACACGAGAGCGGGTGCTGCCTCGCTTGCGTTTTCACTGACAGCGCCAGCAGGCGCGCGCCAAACTCAACACAACAGTGTCTGGCGGGTGGCGGCTGCCATCACCCATTGTTGTCGGTTTCTTACTGTCTCAATAAAGAATCGTGGAAACTACAGAGTGTTTCAAAATGATCTCTACGTGTTTACTTTCGCATACTGTATCTCCAAAGTGGGAACAGGTAGAAACGTGCGGTTTGCGGCTTCTTGTTCATACATGTCTAAGGTTCTAGCAGGACAGAGTTAAGTATGTTAACTTTGAGCATATTTGCTAGATCCAAATTCGAAGATCACCAAAACATTAGGTATGGTAAAAAAAAGCCTTCATTAAAGTATTTTGTATAAAAATATTTCTTATAAACATATTTTTGTTAATTCCATCTAATTTGAAGGAGTACAAGAAGACATACAACATTTATCAGCGTGTCTGTATTCGTCATCAATATATGAAAACATTTATCTCAAGTTTCATAATTATTCACTCTTATTACGCCGCGGTGGAGTAGCCGAGCGGTCTAAGGCACCTCGCTGCGGAGCGCGCGGTTGCTCGCTGTCGGAGGTTCGAGTCCTCGCTGGAGCATTGGTGTGTGTGTGTGTGTGTGTGTGTGTGTGTGTGTGTGTGTGTGTGTGTGTGTGTTGTCCTTGGGTTAGTTTACCTCAGTTTAAGTAGTTTGTAAGCTACGGACTGATGACCATGTAGTTTGGTCTGATAAATTTACAAACATTTGAACTCTTGTCACAGATATTTCTGTGGTTATCGGTGAAACGGTGTGGAGGTTTATTCCATCCCTTCGTCATGTACCATACAAAATCTTAGATGAACAGTGAACTGCCACTTGTTTTGAAGGTCAAGTGTGCAAAATTTCATCAAAATCGGAATAAAACTCTATATTGGTGTCAAAGTCTGGAATAACTGCTGTCATGCATCGAACTAAAGTAGATGTAGACGGTGACCATTCTCTTTATTTGAAGGTGAAGAGCGAAATATATCATTAAAATTCGAATAAAAAAGGAATTTGTCGAATTTAGTAGGTAAAGTACCCTCCTCATTTATTGTACACAATTACCTTCGTCTTGTTTTATAGGTCAAGTGTGCAAAATTTCATCAAGATCGCAGCCAAATTGTGGTTTTTGTCAAAGTGAGTATGTAAAGTTCCCTTTGCCATGCACCGAATGAAATTTGATGTAGACAGTGACTTTCCCCTTGCTTTGAAGGTGAAGTGTTCAAAATTTCATCAAGATTGGAACAAAACTGTAGATTTTCATGCAATAGAAACACACACACAGACACAGTGCTATATTTATAAGATTTGTCTCTAAGAAAGTTTCATGCTGAATCACAGTTCATTTATACCAAAAAAGACTGAAGGAATATGCAAATAAAGTCACACAAAGTCGGTGAATTAATAAAAACATCCATTTAATTGCAGAAACCGCAGAGCCTTTTTCCAGCCGGTTGTATCGCATCAAGTAAAACCACTCAGTGCCGAGAACATTCATATAAACGACAGAGACTTGTATCATTCGGTGGTTGCGCATCGACTGAAACCACTCAAACCCACCAAATGAGTGAAAACATTCATATAATGGCCGCAACCGACAGAGACTGGTTTCATTCTATTGTTTCGCATCGACTGAAACCACTCAAACCCCACCAGTGAGTGAAAACATTCATATGACCACAGAGACTATTTTCATTCGGTTATTTCATTCGACTGAAAAAACCGACTGAACGAAAAAACAATCGGTTGTTAAAAACAGTCGGTTGTCCAATCACTACTGTACCCTAGATGAGGTTGCTCCCCGACACGCCGCAGCTGTTCACCATCGCCATACAGAGGTACCAGCCACTCCCCCAGCCGCCGCGCCCAGGAAAACTAAGCGAGGTGACTATCTATGGAGGTGAGGCCACCACAGATGAAAATCGTCCATGAACGACAGTTGCTAAGATGTCAGGAAATCTCGACGTCATAATCGACGGCCAACCTGTCCGGGCTCTTGTTGATTCAGGAGTGTCTTTCTCTGTGTTGTTGGATAATTACCGCCGTGCACTAAAGAAGACAATGTTCTGTGATACGGGGGGCAACTGTGCTGAAGGTCACGAATGGAAAGTATGAATTTGTCGTGTTAACAGAATGTAGTCACAATGTCATCCTCGGATGGGACTTCCTTCAGGCATTCCAAGCTATCATTGACTGTGGAAGATCTGAGCTGCAAATTGAAGAAGTTGTTCCTACGGGTACATGTAATACAGAATTTTCTGGGAAGTTATTTGCCATGGAGAATGTGACAATCCCGCCATTGACGATGAGAAGAGTTGCAGTCACAAATGCAGATGAGCGATTTAACTGTGAAGTGCTTGTTGATAGTAAAAAGTTTATCAGGCTCACCAAATAAATTTACATACCAGTGGCCATCATAAGCATTACCGGTGGTCAAGGAAAGATTTGGATCACAAATTGTCATGAGCAGTCACAACTTATCCCCAAGGGAATGTGTATCGGGACAGCTGAACCAATCCAGGACGGTGAGCTCAACGTCATCAATGAAGACCCACGCCCTGCTGTTAGTATGGACAATATGCTGGAGGAAACAAATGTGGAACTGTCAATAGGGCCTGGACTGACCAAGGAACAACGCCAGCGGGTGTTAAGTATACTACGCCAATTTTCAGGTGCATTCACACCTCAGCAGGGGAAAAGTCAGACGAAACGTCCCACGATAAAGCACAGAATCAATATTGGGGATCAAATACCAATTAGCCAGCGTTCATATAGTGTGTCGCCAGCTGAAAGATGGATAATTCGGGAGGAAGTGGAGAAGATGTTGCGAGATTACATTATTCAACCTTTGGAGAGTCCTTGGTCGTCTCCGGTGGTCCTCGTAAAGAAGAAGGATGGCATGTGGCAATTCTGTGTCGACTATCGGCAGCTGAACAGAATCACAAAGAAAGATGTTTACCCATTGTGGTGCATTGATGACACCTTAGACTGCTTGAAAGGAGCTACATACTTCTCAACTATGGATATGCAGACAGGTTACTGGCAAATCGATGTTGACGAAGCTGACAGGGAGAAGATAGCTTTTATTACACCTGATAGCCTCTATGAATTTAAAGTAATGCAATTTGGATTATGTAATGCTCCGGACACATTCGAACACATGATGGACAACTTGCTTCGACACTTTAAGTGGACGACGTGTCTTTGCTATTTAGATGACATTGTCGTTTTCTCGAAAACATTTGAAGAACATCTGAGCCGCCTGTCAACTGTGTTGAAGTGTGTTCAAACTGCAGGACTCCGCCTCAATCCAAAGAAGTGCCTCTTCGTCACCAAGGAGATAAAAATCCTGGGGCACCTAGTCAATGGAGATTGGTGTCCGTCCAGATCCAGATAAAGTAAGGGCAGTCACAGAATTTCCAACTCCTCAGCACTTCCGTGATGTGAGAAGTTTTCTCGAGCTGTGCTCATACTACCGACGTTTCATAAAAGGATTTTGTAACAAGGCATGTCCATTACAAGAACTTCTGCTGGGAGACGCCAAATTTTACTGGGATGAGACAAAAGAAAGGCACTTAAGGAGGCTCTAACTTCCACACCAGTGTACGAAGAGAATGCAGAAACGGAACTTCACACAGACACCAGTGGTTATGGGATTGGTGCAGTTCTTGTGCAAGTTCAGGAAGGTGCTGAAAAAGTGATAGCCTATTTATCAAGAGTACTCTACAACTGAAAAAGAATGTCTCGCATTTATCTGAGCTATCAACAAGTTCTGGCCGTATTTATTCGGCAAACCATTCACCATTGTGACAGACCACCATTCTTTGTGTTGGCTGACTAGCTTGTAGGATCCATCAGGTCGACTAGCAAGATGGGCACTAAGACTCCAAGAGTACGATGTCACAGTGGTATTCAAGAACAGGCGCAAACACAAGGATGCCGACTGCCTTTTGAGGAATCCATTAGTGGAACACAACAGCATGAATGAAATTTCAGCCCTAACTGAATTAGATGACGTTACAGCTGAACAGAGGGAAGATCCAGCACTATTACAAACGATAGAGGCCTTGGAGAAAGGAGAACCGACCAATGGAGAGTTCCAAATTATAAACGGAACATTGTATAAGAGCACTGGGCCCCAAATGGCTACTGGTTGTTCCAGCTCATCTCCAGCCAGCTATTCTCAAATATTTCCACAATGCTCCAATATCCGGTCATCTGGGAATCGTGGAGACCCTAGACAGAATCAGACACAGGTATTACTGGAAAGGTGTCTACCGATCTGTCAAGCACTATGTGAGTCACTGTAAAGAGTGCCAGCGACGGAAGCATGTGCTGCAGCTACCTCCAGGGGATTCTCGTACCAATTCCGCCGGCAGCAGCTCCATTCCACTGATTGGGATTGGTGTTTTACGGAGGTTCCCGAAGTCGACAAACGGTAACCGATAGATAATAGTCTGCACTGACTACCTCACATGTTACGCTGTCACCAAACCTATACCGATTGCAGAAGCTCCAGAGATCACAAAATTCCTTGTAGAAGATGTGTTGTCGCACAAGTATGAAGTGCGCACCACGTACTTATGCTGCGCGCCGCAATGCACGCATGGCGCGGCGTTCTTACGACGTCAGCCACGAGCGCCCTCTGCTACAACTCCGCTCGTGGCCACCACGGACTGCATCGTTCACTTGGGAATCAGATAGGCACCAGTTAAGACTTGGCTATCGGGTAGGCTTTAGGAATCATCAGTAGGCAGGCCTCTCTCTAATCTATGTATCAGCATTCTGCAGTCAAGAACTATGTACAAGTTAAGTATTACTAAGTCTATGAAATATATATCTCGTTCTAATTTACTCTAGTGATTCTAGTTTCTGCTGTCCCACTGGCTGGTCACCTCCGTACCTGCACACATGTGCATCCTTTATTCCTGTGTCGGTCACTCTCACCGACACCAAAGACAACTGGTGAAAACAAGACACAAAAGTGGCGACGAGGCTGGGACACAAAAGAAGACGTAATTTTGAAGCATGGAGCACCACATTTCATGATATCTGACTGTGGAAAAGTATTCCTGTCAAAACTAGTATCAGAGGTAATGTCACCGTGCGACATTGTCCACAGAATGACAACTGCATACCATCTTCAGACAAATGGTCTTACAGAACGTTTCAACAAGACGTTAGCTGATATGCTGTCGATGTTGAGCAGAAGGATTGGGATACAATTCTGCCAGTCGTGACATTTGCTTACAATACCGCAAGACAACACACCATAGGTTTCACGCCATTTTTCCTGCTGCATGGCCGTGAAGCTGAGGCGACAATGGATACACCGTTCCCTTTCCAACTGGACGACACTCAGGATGACTATGTTAAACAGCTCATCACCAGGGTCGATGAAGCAAGACAGCTGGCTCACATACGGACATTGGACGCCCAGGAGAAGGACCGTCAGCGGTATAACGACAGGCACAGACCTTTTATGTACAGCCCAGGAGATCTGGTATGGATTTTTACCCCTGTACGAAAGGTTGGACTGTCAGAAAAGTTATTGAAGCGATACTTTGGTCCGTATCGTGTCATACGCCGCCTGTCAGACGTCACATACGAAGTTGAGGATTATGAGCCGTTGTCGAAATGACAAAAACGAAGAGACATTGTTCACGTCCTGCTCATGAAGCCTTACTACGATCCTGTAGAGCAGGTAGGCGACAATGGCTTCTTGTTCAAGGACTCTAAGGACGGTAATGTTACCGATGAAGCCATGACAGGAACGTCTGCCGTAGATAATCGTGGAGAAGGGAAGGATTCCCTTGAACTGCCATACAGAGGACCCATGTAAAGGTCAAGATCCAGGACATTGCAGCTGGCTCCACAGGGAACATAACAGCAGGTCGCTGTTTTTTCAGGAGAGGGAGCAATGCTGCGAGACACCACGTACACCGACTGCCGGCGTGGCACAGGGGATATCGTCACAGACTTCGGTGCTGGAGGTCACCGGTTCAATCCCGCCCACCAGCAAAAATTTGTTTCTTTGTAATTAACAATTCCAGAATGTTCTACATCTTTCTTATGGTCGCCTGTATATTCTATTTGTTTCTTATTTCAACTGTTCTTCTAATTTATGGTATATTCTGTCTGTGTATAAATAGCAGAGCACTCTGCCCGAGAGGCAGTCAGTGTTGTGTGTATGTTAAGTTCGTAATAAACGTGCATTCAGTATAAGTGCTGTGTTTAGTTGCCTTCGAAGTCAAGCCTGCTTCCATTTCAATGCGATAATATATTACATTGTGCAGTAAGATGAACAACTGAATCAACACTAATAAAAAATAAAATAAGTAATAAGAAAAACAGCAATGAAATGAGCAGGAAATTTACACAATTTATGATAACTGAATTAAGAAACATAAGCAGTGAACATGGTCCTTATATATTAATGTCTAAACCAGCCAGCCATGAAATTGCATCATCTGTCACTTTATATAGGTCTGTTTTTGGTCCTGGGTACAATCTGATGTTGAAATCAAACACGATATGATTTATCATCCGCAAAGCAACGTAGTCGCATTGAGGACTTGTACAGACAATCCTGACAGACTCCATGAGATGTTCGGATCCTGTTAAGCACTTTCCATTATTAGTGAGGGAGTTCGAACCAGTGGGTCTTTCCGTGGGGTCGGGCCAGAGAGCTGTGAAGTTGTCAGTGCTCTGGTCAGTCCGCCATTGCTAGGTGATGTTGAAATCTGCATCTTGTAGTTGTTGCGCTGAGACTAGTGGAGGCTTTCTGGAGTTCAACCTTCTTAATGATAGATGAGGAATGTCCTTATGCACTGGTAGGTCTGAATTACTTGGATCCTCTTCAACTGATGGACCAAGCAGCCCTTTCTTAGTAGCGGAGGTGGAGCAATGTGACTCAGCACAAGTAGCCATTGGACAGGTGTGCTTTTGATGCATCCACTGATGGTACGCATGGTGTCGTGTAGTCTGGCATCTAGTTTGCTTACACGACTACTATTCAGCCATGAAGAGGAGCAGTATTCTGCTGCAGAGTACACGAGTGCTAGGGCAGAACCTCTCAGAGTGAAAGCATGTGCTTCCCATCTGCTGCCACACAGTTTGTGCAAGATGTTATTGCAAGTGTTGACTTTGGCTGTCATTGCTTCCAGGTGTTTCCTGAAGGAGAGGGTGCAATCCCATGTGACCCTAAGATACTTTGGAAACTGATTATGAGGGAGCACGTTATTGCTGTAGAGTACTTTTGGAGATTTTGTTGCTTCCCTATTGTTAAGATGAAAAAAGGTTGTTTTCGTTTTGCTTGTGCTGACAATCAAGCATCAGCCTGGCGTCATTAGGAGCTGAATGTGATACATCGACCTGTCGAAACAAATCCTTATACTTCGACATGCAGAAATAGCTTTGTTGGAAGAGTTGCCAGGAAGCTACTTGGAGAGCCAGCAAATGGGCGCTACTGCGCATGCGCGGCAACTGTGACGTCATGTGTCCGTGCTTGATGTTTGGGCTCTTCGAACACTCACCTCATTTTATTTAGCCTGTACGCCACCTTCGCTAGTGTAGCGTAAAAAGACAGCAGAATGAACAGCAACGACACAAATGTTATTTACTTAATGTGAGATGGGTTTCGTCATAAAACAAATATGTTTAGACGCATACTTAAGTGAATGATACAAATAATATATAGAAAAATATTTACAATATAGCACAGTATAGGCCTAGTACTTACAAAATATACAGTTTCACATTTCATTAAGGAAAGTTGTTGGTACTTTTTTCAGATTATATTTTATTTAAATACTATTTCGCCATATTATAACTTTTTGTAAGGAGAAACATTTTGACACCTTTTTTAAAGCTGTCCATACTAGTTATTTGTTTAATGTCATGAGTCAACTTATTGTACAATCCTATCCTGAGTTCTCATTTTGTGTTTTCTTGTCAGGTACATGTGCTTCCTAATTCGTGGAATATGTTTATGTATATAAGTTAGCTGTTTCTCCCACATAGGAACAACTCGTGTTCAGCACCCAGGAAACATTGTGCTGTAGAAACCCTACATTACCTGTTATAGAGTTCTGCAAGAACCACAGCAAGAGATTTAAACTGAAACAGCTGTTGCGGGCAGTAGGGCGGCTTACTTGAAAGAAAATTGTGGAAAAGCATTCTCCGCAGCGTAGTACGAGAACAAATGGAGATGACTGTTAAGGGCATACAAAAAACGTTGTCGCTAATAGGACCATGTCCTGTTTTTTTGAGAGAACAACATTGAATTTACTGTCTCACCGTGATAAACGCCCAATACTTCGGTACGGTGACAACAAATGCCTCAAATCGGGATAACCACTGCACCCAAAATATAAAAACCTTGGCACTTTTCCTCAGTGGTTTCCAACAGCGTACTCATTCTGAATACTCTGATATCGTGGACCGATACAGAATAGGTCTCTACTATGTCACTTGCAGAAACCACTTGCAACTGAACAGGAAAAACTCTGGATCTACTTTGGACATGTCTATTCTGACATGGGTCCCATCTATTGCACCTGCCATTCCTTTATTGGGCAAATGGGTCTCTGTGTCATCTGTTGCCTCTGGAGTTGATCACTTTATAACGTTCACACTCGGCTACTCGTAAATTTTTCAGCTCTTTTAATTTCCAAACACAACAAGCTGATAAACATTGAACCTGCCTGCTACATTACAAAAACCTGCAGCTCCATGGCCATCAAACCACAAAAAGAATCAGATTACGTTGTAATAGGAGTATCTTCCCCATTCCTGCGTCCTCGTATATATAAGAAAATAAATTTTTAAATTGTTCTGTCAGAGCCCACACCACCCAAAAATGTTGGACAAATTCCTTATCTGAGAAACATAGCACAAAATATTAAAAACAAATTCTGATTCCTGCCTTTTATTTCGGCGCAACAACATTGCATAGAAATTGATGTCACTGGAGACGAAATATGAATCGCTTGACATTTGGAACGAATGTAATTTTGAATTCTGTTACCTTCTACAGGTGATTTTATAAGAATAAATAGTATCATACAATTACAGAAGAAACACACAATAGTCTAATGTGTCCACTTCCGAGACAACTTCCAAGAATGAACAATGGCGCATCATGTATCCCCACCACAAATAAGAGAGCTACGCGCATGCGCGAATCTGGCAGCCAGAAAAATTTCCTCGGTCAGCATCTGGTTACTTGGCTCTGATTGCTAGCAGCTCTTCGAACAGCTGGCGCCCCGCATCAAGTAGCCAGATTCGGTGCCAGGCGCTCTTCAAATGCGAATTTTCATGCTGCGCATGCACAGTAGTCTGAAAGAAACTCTTCGTTGTTGTTGTTGTTGTGGTCTTCAGTCCGCAGACTGGTTTGATGCAGCTCTCCACGCTACCCTGTCCTGTGCAAGTCTTTTCATATGAGAATACGTTTGGCAACCTACATCCTCTTGAATCTGCTTACTATATTCGTCCCTCGGTCTCCCTATATGATTTTTACCCCAAACGCTTCCTTCTAATGCTAAGTTGACAATTTCTTGATGTCTCAGAATGTGTCCAACCAATCTATCCCATCTCTTAGTCAGGATATGCCAGAAACTCCTTTTCTTTCCGATTCAGTTAAGCACCTCCTCATTAGTTACATGATCTACCCATCTAATTTTCATCATTCGTCTGTAGCACCACATTTCAAAAGCTTTTATCATCTTTTTATCTGGACTCCTTATCATCCACATTTCACTCTCATACAATGCTACACTCCAGACAAATGCTTTCAGAAAGGACTTCCTAACATTTAAATTAATATTGGATGTTAACAAGTTTCGCTTCTTTAGAAACGCTTTTCTTCCCATAGCCATTGTGCATTTTATATCTTCTTTACTTCAGCCATCAGAAGTTATCTTGCTACCCAAATAACAAATTTATCTACTACTTTTATTGTCTTATTACCTAATCTAATTCCTTCAGCATTGCCTGATTTTCTGACATTGCATTCCGTTACCTTCGTTTTACTCTTGTTAATGTTCATCTTAAATCTTCCTTTCAAGACACTGTCCATCCCATTCAATTGCTCTTCCAGATCTTCTGCGGTCTGTCATCGGCAAACTGCAATGTTTTTATTTCTTCTCCCTCCACTTTAATGCCCTCTCCAAATTTCTCCTTCCATTCTTTCACTCCCTGCTCAATGTACAGATTGTACAACATTGGGGAAAGGCTACAACCCTGTCTTACTCCCTTTCCAACCTCTGCGTCCCTTTCTTGCCCTTTGACTCTAATAACCGCTGTGTGGTTTTTGTGTAGGTTGAATATAACTCTTCGCTCCCTATATTTCACCCCTGTTACCTTCAGAATTTGGAAGAGTGTATTCCAGTCGACATTGTCAAAAGCTTTCTCCAAATCAACAAACGCTAAAAACATAGGTTTCCCTTTCATTAGCCTGTCCTCTAAGATAAGTCGTAATGTGAGTATTGTCTTCCGTGTTCCTACATTTCTCCTAAATCCAAACTGATCTTCCCCGCGGTCAGATTCCACAAGTTTTTCCATTCGTCTGTAAGTAATTCATGTTTGTATTTTGCACCCATGAATTACTTATTAAACTGCCAGAACCGGCTTGGCACTGAGCACCCTCTGGATGGCGCGCGGGCTAGGGGATGCCGACGAGGCCTCCAGCAGTTCGTAATGAGCCTCCTTAGTGTTCACTTCAATGCTCAACCAAACAGTGTTTATCAGAAATAAAGGTTGTAGCACCTTGAAACAGTGTTCTCAAACTGTATATAGTTGACCTGAAGGACAGAACTGTATAATAGTGATAGCTGAAAACAGTTATTAAGCATTTACTAAATAAATGTGTTATATTTAACTTTTATCAGCTTGGGTGCATAAATGTAACAATATATAATGGGTATCCTTACTCTATAACTGTATATTAAAATGACAAACCTATGAAATAAATTGATAATTAAAGCAATAATGAAATTCATGAAGAAATATACATATATGTAACCTATACCAACATATAGCCTAATACTTTGCAATTAACACTCTCACAAAAAAATTTGAAGATACAAAAAGAAACACTAACATCTTTGATGTAACCTTATATTTCTAATACTGAAACCCAAAAAGGTTACTTAAAAGTGAGAGACAAGATCTTTTCATAACACTTACCACCTAACTTATGTAATGGCTTTGTAATGATGGGACATTGACCATGCATACATTTAACACTGCAGAATATAGTTCAGTGATGGTGCTGCTATGCAGTAGGCCTATAGTAATTACAAGAACCTCAGAAATCTAAGAAGATTTTGGTATTGAAGCAGAATGGCACTTTTTTGCTATGTGTCATGGGAAGAGCCCCTTTATGATATTGGAGAGATTGTAAAACACCTAGCTAGAAGAGCCGTATTGCAGGCTACATTTCCATCCAATTACATCTTGACACCAGGTCTATGTAGGCAGAGATTCGTTCTGTAGGGGCTTGGTAACCGGCCACAATGGGGCGGCCAGAATGATTTGGTTTGTCCAACAACTTCAACCCATCATGTGCAGTCTCCCATCCTTCATCAAAGACACCAACCACTTCCTTGACCACCTGAAATCCTTACCCAGCCTGTTACCTCCTGAAACCATCCTTTTAACCATTGATGCCACTTCCTTATACACAAATATACCACATCCCCAGGGCCATGCTGTGATGGAGTATTTCCTTTTATGCCGACCACCCACTTTCCTACCTAAAACCTCTTTCCCTAATACCTTAGCCAGCTTCACCCTAACCCACAACTTCTTCACTTTTGAGGGCCAGACATACCAACAACTAAAGGGAACAGCCATGAGAACCAGGATGGCCCCCTCGTACGCAAACTTATTCATGGATACCCAAGCCTGTCAACCCAAAGTTTGGTACAGATTCATTGGTGACATCTTAATGATCTGGACACACAGTGGTCCCATCAAATTCACCTGGTCCTATTCCAAATCAAATCCCATGCCACTTTCCTCGATGTCGACTTCCATCTGTCCAATGGCCAACTTCACACATCCGCCCACATCAAACCTACCAATAAACAACAGTACCTGCATTATGGCAGCTGCCATCCATTCCACATCAAACGTTACCCTCCCTACAGCTTAGGTGTTCATGGCAAACGAGTCTGCTCCAGTCCCGAATATCTGAACCAGTACACCAATAACGTAATAATAGCTTTCACATCCTGCAGCTATCCTCCTGATCTGGTACAGAATCAAATTGCCAGACCCACTTCCTCATCCCCCCAAATTCACAACCTTCAACAGAACCCCAGAAGTGCCCCTCTTGTCACCGGATACTTTCCGGGACTGGAGTGGACTCTGCATGTGGCTCTCCAAAAAGGATACAACTTCCTAAAATCCTGCCCCGAAATGAGATCCATCCTTTATGACATCCTTCACACTCCACCGAGAGTGTCTTTCCGCCGCCCACCTAACCTCCGTAACCTCCTAGTCCACCCCTATGAAATCCCCAAACCACCTTCCCTATCTTCTGACTCTTACCCTTGTAACTGCCCCCGTTGTAAAAACTAAATGATCAAGGGCAGAGCCACCTGTGATAGTACCCATGTGATTTACCAACTGACATGCCTGCACTGTGAAGCGTTCTATGTGGGAATGATCAGCAACAAACTGTCCACTCGCATTAATGGTCACAGGCAGACAGTGTTTGTAGGTAACGAGGATCACCCAGTGGCTAAACATGCCTTGGTGCATGGCCAGCACCTCTTGGCATAGTGTAATACCATCCGGGTTAATGGTGCATGGCCAGCACATCTTGGCACAGTGTTACACCGTCCGGGTTATCTGGATACTTCCCACCGACACCAATCCTTCAGAACTCCGGAGATGGGAAGTTGCCCTTCAGCATATTCTCTCTTCCCGTTGCCCACCTGGTCTCTACCTCTGCTAAATTAAAATTCCCGGCCATCATCTTTAACATCTTTGCTGTGGTTCTCTGGACAGAGCCTTTGCCTCAAGTGGTATCTCTGTCCAACTTCTTTGCTTTCTACAGTATGTCTGCCTAGGTGTGTTTACGTTTGTGTATATGTGTGGGTGTGGGTGTTTTGTTTACCTTGCTTCTTTCCCCCCAAGGTAAGTCTTTCCTCAACCAGGATTGGAATGGCTCCTTACCCTCTCCCTTACAACCCTCATCATTTCCTTTTCCCTCTCCTTCCCTTCTGCCTGAAGAAGCAACTGGGTTGCGAAAGCTAGCATTTGTGTGTGTGTGTGTGTGTGTGTGTGTGTATGTGTGTGTGCTTTGTTTATGTTGCTGTCTACCTGTGCTCCTGCGCCTGGTAAATAAACATCATCTACTTTTTATATATATTTTTCCTGCTAGGAGTTTTTCCTCTATAAAAATCGTATCATATCTACGAAGTAAATGAGTAATATCTGTTTTCAGCTATCACTATTATACAATTCTGTCTTTCAGGTCAACCATGTATAGTTTGAAAACACTGTTTCAAGGATTACCCACAGTCTCAATGTTCTATTACCCAGTAGAGCTGAAAAATAATGATACACGTGTATGGCATTTTTATGTCATTGTTTTTCTCTGAAGTAAGTGAGTTAGGGTATTCTTCTTTTCATCCAATATTGCTACCAAATATGTAAACATTTCAGCAAAAAATCAAGTTCAGATTCAACTGTCTATGTATCCATCCAGGAAATTGAAGTACATCAAAATCGATAATTTTTCCTGATGGAGTCAACTTTAACTGAAAATAAGAACTATTAAATGCAATGCAATATGCTTTCCATTATTTTTTATAATTAGTACTAGGAATGAACAGCTACAGTACCAAAATTGAGGGGTGTTCTGTTGTCATAGGCAGAGTTATGAATTTTTTTAAAAATTGTGAATTTAAACCACAGTGTGAAGAAAGTGTATTTTTCAACAATTTTCATAAACAATCTAAATGATGTTTCTCACTTTTATATCATACATCATCTTAGTGCTCTACATATGTGATGCATAAAAAAAAAGGTCTATAGGTCAACTCATTACTAGGCAGTAGCCCTCTGAAGATGCACATTTTGGTGCCCGACTGTCGATTGCACACACACCTTTCAGACTTCAAACATAATTTTCTCAACAATGATTGGAGAGAGGACAGTGATATTTGGTAGTTTTTCTATTAAGACATGTATGTTGCCTTATCACCCCTGTGAGTTTCCACGGAATGACCCCATAGACTACATATATTGTCACATTGCAATGGAAGTAAGCTTGACTTCGAAGGAACTAAACACAGCACTTATACTGAAAGCACGTTTATTACGAACTCAACATACATGCAGCACTGACTGCCTCTCAGGCAGAGTGCTCTGCTATTTATACACAGACAGAATATACCTGAAATTAGAAGAACAGTTAACATAAGAAATGAGTAGAATTTACAAGTGAACATAAGAAAGATGTAGAAACTTCTGGAATTGTCAATTACAAAGAAATAAATTTTTGCTGGTGGGCGGTATTGAACCGGCGACCTTCTGCTCCGCAGTCTGTGACGCTATCCCCTGCGCCATGCCGGCAGTTGGTGTTCGTGGTCTCTCGCGGCAATATTTACGTAGATAAATGATGTTGCTTTAACTAACCAGTAACATGTTTTACAATTCTCATCTGCACCAGCAAAACGAATAAACTTATTGTTCTCTCCTGGGTATTAAGAAGCAATATATCTGACTATATAATGTAAAGTATAGAAGGAAGTTATCCTGGTGGGATAAACAAATATAAAAAATAGAAAACGGATGACTTACCCAAAAGGACCGGCTCGTCGATAGACACAAATAAAAATAAAAATCACACTCAAAACACACTTACTAGCTTTCGCCACCACTGGCAGCTTCTTCAGGGAAAAGAGAGAAAAAAGGGGAGGAGAAAGGGAAGGGTATGGGTTTTAAGGAAGTGGAAAAGGAGTCATTCCAATCCCAGGAGTGGAAGGACTTACCTTAGGGGACAAACAGGAAGGTAGACAAATACACACACACTCACACATATCCAAACACAAACACACCTAGACAGACATTTGTAAAAAGCAAAGAAGTTGGACAGAGATACCACTTGAGGCAGAGGCTCTGTCCACAGAACCGAGGCAAAGATGCTAAGGATGGTGGGCGGGAATATGAATTTAGTGGAGGTTGAGACCAGGTGGGCAACGGGAGGAGAGAATAAGCTGAAGGGCAAGTTCCCATCTCCGGAGTTCTGAAAGGTTGGTGTCAGTGGGAAGTATCCAGATAACCCAGACGGTGTAGCACTGCGCCAAGATGTGCTGGCCGTGCCCCAAGGCGTGTTTAGCTACAGGGTGATCCTCATTACCAACAAACACTGTCTGCCTGTGACCATTCATGCGAATGGACAGTTTGTTGCTGGTCATTCCCACATAGAACGCTTCACAGTGCAGGCATGTCAGTTGGTAAATCACATGGGTGCTATCGCAAGTGGCTCTGCCCTTTATTGTGTACACCTTCCGGGTTACTGGACTGGAGTAAGTGGTGGTGGAAGGGTGCATAGGGCAGGTTTTACAACGGGGGCGGTTGCATGGGTAGGAGCCAGAGGGTAGGGAAGGTGGTATGGGGATTTCATAGGGACGGACTAGGAAGTTACGAAGGTTAGGAGAGCGGCGGAAAGACACTCTTGGTGGAGTGGGAAGGATGTCATTAAGGATGGATCTCATTTCAGGGCAGGATTTAAGGAAGTCGTATCCCTGCTGGAGGGCCACATTCAGAGTCCGCTGCAGTCCCGGAAAGTATCTGGTGACAAAAGGGGCACTTCTGGGGTTTTTCGGTGGAAGGTTCTGGATTTGGAGAGATGAGGAGGTGGCCCTGGTAATTTGCTTCTGAACCAGGTCAGGAGGATAGCTGCGGGATGTAAAAGCTGTTATTAGGTTATTGGTGTACTGGTTCAGTGATTCGGGACTGGAGCAGACACTTCTGCCATGAAGACCTAAGCTGTAGGGAAGGGAACGTTTGATGTGGAATGGATGGCAGCTGTCATAATGGAGGTATTGTTGTTTGTTGGTTGGTTTGATGTGTACGGATGTGTGAAGTCGTCAATGAATCTGTACCAAACTTTGGGTTGACAGGCTTGGGTTTCCAGGCAGACTTCCTCTAAGCGATCTCTTCATGATCTGGAGCAACAGTGAAGAAGAACTCCAGAATTTCCTCTCCAACCTCAACTCCTTTGGTCCCATCAAATTCACCTGGTCCTATTCCAAATCCCATGCCACTTTCCTTGATGTTGACCTCCATCTGTCCAACGGCCAACTTCACACATCCGTTCACATCAAACCAACCAACAAACAACAATACCTCCATTACGACAGCTGCCATCCAATCCACATCAAACGTTCCCTTCCCTATAGCTTAGGTCTTCGTGGCAGAAGAGTCTGCTCCAGTCCCGAATCACTGAACCAGTACACCAATAACCTAATAACAGCTTTTACATCCCGCAGCTATCCTCCTGACCTGGTTCAGAAGCAAATTTCCAGAGCCACCTCCTCATCCCCCCAAATCCAGAACCTTCCACCGAAAAACCCCAGAAGTGCCCCTTTTGTCACCAGATACTTTCCGGGACTGCAGCGGACTCTGAATGTGGCTCTCCAGCAGGGATACGACTTCCTTAAATCCTGCCCTGAAATGAGATCCATCCTTAATGACATCCTTCCCACTCCACCAAGAGTGTCTTTCCGCCGCCCTCCTAACCTTCGTAACCTCCTAGTCCGTCCCTATGAAATCCCCAAACCAGCTTCCCTACCCTCTGGCTCCTACCCATGCAACCGTCCCCCTTGTAAAACCTGCCCTATGCACCCTTCCACCACCACTTACTCCAGTCCAGTAACCCGGAAGGTGTACACAATAAAGGGCAGAGCCACTTGCGATAGCACCCATGTGATTTACCAACTGACATACCTGCACTGTGAAGCGTTCTATGTGGGAATGACCAGCAACAAACTGTCCATTCGCATGAATGGTCACAGGCAGACAGTGTTTGTTGGTAATGAGGATCACCCTGTAGCTAAACACGCCTTGGGGCATGGCCAGCACATCTTGGTGCAGTGCTACACCATCTGGGTTATCTGGATACTTCCCACTGACACCAACCTTTCAGAACTCCGGAGATGGGAACTTGCCCTTCAGCTTATTCTCTCCTCCCGTTGCCCACCTGGTCTCAACCTCCACTAAATTCATATTCCCGCCCACCATCCTTAGCATCTTTGCCTCGGTTCTGTGGACAGAGCCTCTGCCTCAAGTGGTATCTCTGTCCAACTTCTTTGCTTTTTACAAATGTCTGTCTAGGTGTGTTTGTGTTTGGATATGTGTGAGTGTGTGTGTATTTGTCTACCTTCCTTTTTGTCCCCTAAGGTAAGTCCTTCCACTCCTGGGATTGGAATGACTCCTTTTCCACTTGCTTAAAACCCATATCCTTCCCTTTCTCCTCCCCTTTTTTCCTCTTTTTCCTGAAGAAGCTGCCAGTGGTGGCGAAAGCTAGTAAGTGTGTTTTGAGTGTGATTTTTATTTTTATTTGTGTCTATCGACGAGCTGGTCCTTTTGGGTAAGTCATCCGTTTTCTATTTTTTATATTTGTTTATCCCACCAGGATAATTTCCTTCTATACTTTACATTATATAGTCAGATATATTGCTTCTTAATACCCAGGAGAGAACAATAAGTTTATTCGTTTTGCTGGTGCAGATGAGAATTGTAAAACATGTTACTGGTTAGTTAAAGCAACATCATTTATCTACGTAAATATTGCCGCGAGAGACCACGAGTTCTTCTTCACTGTTGGTCCAGATCATGAAGATGCCGTCAATGAATCTGTACCAAACTTTGGGTTGACAGGCTTGGGTTTCCAGGAAGGCTTCCTCTAAGCGACCTCTTCATGATCTGGACCAACAGTGAAGAAGAACTCCAGAATTTCCTCTCCAACCTCAACTCCTTTGGTCCCATCAAATTCACCTGGTCCTATTCCAAATCCCATGCCACTTTCCTTGATGTCGACCTCCATCTGTCCAACAGCCAACTTCACACATCCGTTCACATCAAACCAACCAACAAACAACAATACCTCCATTACAACAGCTGCCATCCAATCCACATCAAACGTTCCCTTCCCTATAGCTTAGGTCTTCGTGGCAGAAGAGTCTGCTCCAGTCCTGAATCACTGAACCAGTACACCAATAACCTAATAACAGCTTTTACATCCCGCAGCTATCCTCCTGACCTGGTTCAGAAGCAAATTACCAGAGCCACCTCCTCATCCCCCCAAATCCAGAACCTTCCACCGAAAAACCCCAGAAGTGCCCCTTTTGTCACCAGATACTTTCCGGGACTGCAGCGGACTCTGAATGTGGCTCTCCAGCAGGGATACGACTTCCTTAAATCCTGCCCTGAAATGAGATCCATCCTTAATGACATCCTTCCCACTCCACCAAGAGTGTCTTTCCGCCGCCCTCCTAACCTTCGTAACCTCCTAGTCCGTCCCTATGAAATCCCCAAACCACCTTCCCTACCCTCTGGCTCCTACACATGCAACCGCCCCCGTTGTAAAACCTGCCCTATGCACCCTTCCACCACCACTTACTCCAGTCCAGTAACCCGGAAGGTGTACACAATAAAGGGCAGAGCCACTTGCGATAGCACCCATGTGATTTACCAACTGACATGCCTGCACTGTGAAGCGTTCTATGTGGGAATGACTAGCAACAAACTGTCCATTCGCATGAATGGTCACAGGCAGACAGTGTTCGTTGGTAATGAGGATCACCCTGTAGCTAAACACGCCTTGGGGCATGGCCAGCACATCTTGGCGCAGTGCTACACCGTCTGGGTTATCTGGATACTTCCCACTGACACCAAACTTTCAGAACTCCGGAGATGGGAACTTGCCCTTCAGCTTATTCTATCCTCCCGTTGCCCACCTGGTCTCAACCTTCACTAAATTCATATTCCCGCCCACCATCCTTCGCATCTTTGCCTCGGTTCTGTGGACAGAGCCTCTGCCTCAAGTGGTATCTCTGTCCAACTTCTTTGCTTTTTACAAATGTCTGTCTAGGTGTGTTTGTGTTTGGATATGTGTGAGTGTGTGTGTATTTGTCTACCTTCCTGTTTGTCCCCTAAGGTAAGTCCTTCCACTCCTGGGATTGGAATGACTCCTTTTCCACTTCCTTAAAACCCATATCCTTCCCTTTCTCCTCCCCTTTTTTCTCTCTTTTTCCTGAAGAAGCTGCCAGTGGTGGCGAAAGCTAGTAAGTGTGTTTTGAGTGTGATTTTTATTTTTATTTGTGTCTATCGACGAGCCGGTCCTTTTGACTATATAATGTATATGAAAAGTAGATGAAGTTTACTTATCAGGCGAAGGAGCACAGGTATGTGACAGCAAACATAAATGAAACACAACACACACAGAAGCAAGCTTTCGCAACCTAGTTGCTTCTTCAGGCAGAGTAGGGAAGGAGAGGGAAAAGGAAAGGATGTGGGTTTTAAGGGAGTGGGTAAGGAGTCATTCCAATCCCAGGAGAGGAAAGACTTATCTTTGGGGGGAAAAAGGAAGGTAAACAAGTACACACATGCCCACACATATACACATGCAAACACACCTAGGCAGACATATTGTATTGTATTGTATTGCTTTCTACAATATAATTATCAATTCCAACACTACATGCATTAAATTATTATTAAAATTGGTATCAGTAAATAAAGTTGACATATATAGGTCAATTCTAGTTACCAATACCATCCATTCATGAAAGAAACATTGGTCCATCCCATTTTCCAGAACCAAATATTCCTTTGCAAACTTCAAAGAGCTGGTATCGGTAGCGATAATTGAGGTATATAGGTCGATTCTACACCAGTGGCGGTGTAGTGTTCTGATAATGGCAGTGACTGTTAAATGCTTTTAATGGCAGTGACTGTTGATTGCTCTTTGAAATCCCTGTCAACTAAAATGAGAGGAATAATATTTTGTGTAAACCACAATAGAAATGTTTAATACAGTTTCTGCTGTGGTTGACAGGTTATAGTATGTCCCCTTGCCCTGTCAGTATATTACTTATCCTGTTTCAAACATTAGCACACTACTCTGCCATAGCAGTAAGCATAATTTAATCCCTTTTCCAGCTGCAATTATTTTAGGGATTCACACAAATAGGCTATTCAAGTTATCCTTGTTTGTGAAAAATATTTTGCAGTTCTTTACAAAAATGTCAATATTTTCAAGAAAGTGGTTAGGCAGAAAATAAAAGTACAGCTTATGTTAATGCCCAAATGGAGACACATTGTGTGATGTAACTACTGATATACAATAATATCTGCAGCTTGTAATAACCATGAATATAATCACCAATGGGTACAATGACATAACAGATTATATACTTGGTAAAAGCCAAAATGTGGAATCAGACACTGTAGTTGACCTTCTAAAAACCATACTGTTATCATTGAATTTTTTTGAGGTTTTGTATCTAGAGATTGAAAATGGAAAAATTTAGGTGTTCATTTTCCACCTTGCAATTTCACATAATGGAATGGTAGATATATACCATGAAAGCAGTTCGATGAACCCTCTGCTAGGCACTTAAATGTGATTTGATAAGAAATATTCCTTTTTTCCACAAGCTATTAGAGAATGAATAAAAGCGGTTTGATGAACCCTCTGCCATGTACTTCAATGTAGCTTGCAGACTATTTATGTAGATATGTGTAACTTCAGTCCTTTGCTATAAGTTTAAGAAATGTTAACACCAAAGACCTACTTGATTAGCCATTCCGTTTAAGGCACTGCTTACAGGGTGGCATGCTGGCCCTTGTTTGAATCCACCCACTGGATTAGCGATGTGGGTCTGAGTGCCAGGTGCCTGGATGTGTTTTTAAAACAATTTTCCACAGGTGGATACTGGGCTGGTACCAAAGTTCAACCTCCTTTACATGACTTACAAATATTTAGAAAACCTAATTATCTCCAAAAGGAAAGACGCCAAGATCACAGTACGATTAATTTATTGACAACCAGTTTCAATGTGCTTTGCCATCATCTTCTGGCGGTATATATTTTACAATATGGTCATGTGTTAAAAAAAACAGAAAGTGCAACATTGTAATTAGTCAAAATATTTTTATTTAATATTTATATAAAAACAGGAAGTGCAACATTGCATTTAATCAAAATGTAATATTCTGGCTAAGTGCAATGTTGCACTTCCTGTTTTTTAACAACATGTCCACATTGTAAAATATATACGACCAGAAAATGATAGCATAGTACATCAAAACCTGTCATCAATAAATTAATCATACTGTGATCTTGGCGGTTTTCCTTTTGGAGATAATTAATCATTGCAGATCACCTCCATTCTGCAAAGTCAGGTAATTTCAATTTAGAAGATTCCTAGGAGAGGGAGGGGGCGGAATTAAGTGGCATTAGGTAGGACATCCAGCCTGCTATTAAATTATGAGGCGCGTCCAGAAAGAAAGTTCTATTTGGTAATAAAATGAAATTGTACACAGATACAGAATAAATTTTTATTGCACAAAATTCTACAACTCTTAAACTACTTTTCCACGTAACTGCCGAAATTTTTCAGGCATTTGTCATAGCGTGGCACCAGGTTTTGTACACCTTCTTCATACAAATCTGCTGCCAATGTCTTCAACCAGTTTTTTCATTTCATGCATCAGTGATCGTGAAATTTGGGGAAAGTCCACAGTGAGAGCAGTAATTGTAAACCTATGGTTTTCCTGGATCTTGTCATCAATCGCGTGAACCAGTTCTTCTGTAACCAAAGGTGGACGCCCACTTTGTACTTCATCGTGCACATCACTATGCCCGCCATTGAACTGTTGGACCCATCTTCTCACCATCGAATCACTCATTGCATTTGGTCCGTAAACATCGCAAATTTGCTGATAAATTTCACTTCGTTTCACTTTACTCGCATTCAGAAACCGAATCACCGACCTGATTTCACAGCCAGCGGGATTTTCAATCTACGCCAACATTTCAAACAAGCACAACAAAATGTACGTAACTGACAGCGATCTCCAAATGGCGCACTTTCTTCTCCTTGATGCACATCGTCTACATCGCATGTGCGGAACTGCAATCGCAGCGCTGCAGCGGAGATAAATTGAAACGGAACTTACTTTCTGGACGCACCTCGTATTATTTAAGATGGACAGTGTTGCTATCCAGTACTTAGCTCAGTATTGTCAAAAGTCATACAAAGAAGACAAAAATAAATTTCCATACAAGGTTTTGGAAAAATTTTTTTCTTCATCAGCTGGAGGGAGAAGAAATGGGACAGAAGAGAAGGGTTACTCATAACTTAGGCCATTAGTAAGGGTGATATGTGAAAGTCAGACATTTAATTATTGGTGCAACTGAGCTAAGTACTGGGCAGCCACTGTCTCTCTTTTGAATAATATTGTTGCATCTCATTAGAGAATATCTGTCAGACTATCAGATACATAGTAATAATGCAAAAAACCTGCATCAATATGGGACAACAACAATGGAAAAGAAGTAGCTAGGCCAATAGCAGTAAGAAGTCAGTTCCATAACATTTAACACATTGATTGCCATGAAACCACAGCAGAGCCATGGGGAACATTGCCTTATTTTATAGTATTCTTTATAAATTTATGTAATGTTTGAAATATTGTCATAAATGCTGTATATAGATGTCACACATTTTTCGTGCTACTCGATAGACAGTGTCAATTGAAGACCATCGGCTTTGAATAATGACGTCATATCTGAATCTCACAAGACACTCTATGTAGATATACCAACTAGCAAAAGAAACACTATCAACGAATATAAACATATGGGATAATATTGTAATACTCATGTATTGTAGATACTAAATGATCTGTGATCACCCTCATAAATTACAGAATACCACAACAGAATGTGCATTCAATCACAGGTCTCAGTCCAAAAATTTGAGTCTTCGGCGCTCACTTGCGAAGAAAAAAATCTCTCAGCCTTGACCTTTACCTAACAATCAGAGAGAAGCTACATATCACTTTTTAAATGCAAAATCGTAATCTTTAATCTATGTTATGCTTGTAAACAAACTATCATCTTTAACTCAGATATGACATCATTGGTTAAAGCTGATGGATCATATTGCGGTCTTCAATTGACCCGACACTATATTTTGATCACAGTCAAGTTCACAGAATTTATTTGCAAATAAAAATTACTATTAAATCATGATTCGGAGAAGTATATCAAAAACCAGTCACTGAAAGGGTGTAAGAGTTTGCTTTAGGTAATGTAAATAGACTGCATTTATTCAGTGATAACTTCCATACCTATGACACCATTGGCCAAAGCTGACAGGTGGTATCCCTGTATTCAATTATGCCGAAAGACGTAATTTCTATGTTCTGTTACAGTCACATTATTTTTGCAATAGAAATTGAACACACATTTTTGGCTTTGTGTTGTTTAGAGGTCTAAGGTCCATCTATGGCAACAAAGTTAGTAGCTTTGGTTTATAACTTTCTTGTGAATTCTTCACTTTCAAATGTAAAAATGATTGTCTTTAGAATGGAAAATATTCATAAATGTTTTTAAATTTCAAGTTATAGACCACTGGGCTCACCTGTAGACTGGGATACCACCTGTCAGCTTTGACCAGTGATGTCATCGCAGCACAGTAGTTTTGAGGTGTGTGCGTGTTTGTAGAAGGCATGCATGATTATATGGTGGTTGAGTTAAAGACAATATTTTGTTTACAAACAAAGCAGATTAATATTTTGTGTTTAAAAAGTGATCTGTAGCTAGTCTCTGATGGTTAGGTGTAGGTTAACCAAGAGATTTTTCTTCGTATGTGAGCGCCGAAGGCGCGAACTTTTGGCTAAGACCTGTGATTGATGGTACATTCTGTTATCTATAACAACTACAGATTATTTGTATCTGCAAAACAGAAGTATTAAGATATCTCGTATACTGGTTTTCCGACATCTTGATGACGTCATGGGTCAAAGCAAATGGGTGGTATCCCAGTCTACAGTTATGCCGACCGCTGGAGCATACATGTACAATTCAGTACTACTTGCAATTTGCAAAATAAAGATAAATCTAGACATAACTGTAAAACTGTAAGAAGTAACGTTTATGAAAGAGTAAGTGCAAAAGAATGTCTAGAAATAATCTGGCTATTTGCAGCTTTTGCCACAAAATTACGCATTTAACAGCTGTTGAATTGGCATCAGCTGTGCTAGGTACTTTCACAGTAAAAGTTGGTGAAGACAATACTACATTCTTGAAATACAAAGATCAGACAGTAGCCTTATGTGCGAAAGGAACACAATTTTAGATTGTTCTTTCAAAGGCAGGCAAATTACCGTGTCCATGTTAGACATTTCAAACTTAATAAATAATATAGTGAGGACAGTTTACAACTCACCGCAAAGACGTGGCGACGAGCTGCGACAGGCACATACAAAAGACACACACATACAACACATTCAGCTATCGGCCATGGCCTTCTTCAGAAAATAGAGCACTCACGCAATCACACAGGCACACAACACAGTCATACAACCATCACCTCCGACTGCCACACTTCGAATTGTGTGGCAGTCGGAGGTGATGGTTGTATGACTGTGTTGCGTGCCTGTGTGATTGCGTGAGTGCTCTATTTTCTGAAGAAGGCCATGGCCGATAGCTGAATGTGTTGTATGTGTGTGTCTTTTGTATGTGCCTGTCGCAGCTCGTCGCCACGTCTTTGCGGTGAGTTGTAAACTGTCCTCACTATATTATTTATTCCAACCTGGACTTTCCTTATTACATTTCAAACTTATTTTCACATGTTATTTACTGATTAATTTCGATGTAAAGTTTTAAAGGTAGAAAGTAACGTTTCACTGTATATAAAGGTCACTTCTGGATAGTGTATGACACAAAATTGCCCTGAAAACGGCTTGTTTATTGAAGTTCTTTAATGTGATGTTGCATCAGGAGTGTTTTTTTTTTTTCTCTTTTTTCTTTTTTTTTTTTCTTTTTTCTTTTTCTTTTTTTTTTTTTTTTTTTTTCTTTTTTCTCCCCCCCCTCTCTTTCTCTCTCTCTCTCTCTCTTCTCGTAATAGTGAAGTATAATTACAAAAATGGTGAAACTCAATGCAAGAGTCTAAGGAAGTGTGAAAGTGGAGTAACGCATCGCAATGTTCTTTTGTCACCCAATGAAGCCGAGTCTGTGTAGCCAATCAGAAAGCAGAGTTCGAGTGGAACATATGAACCGTACTTGGTTAATCCATTGCCCGCTAGTATAGTAGTGGGCGATCATTAATCACAACACAGTAGAACAAATTTCTCTGTGGATAAGATTGAAGTAAGATTACCGTACAAATCATATGTGAATGGTATAGTAATAGACAAAGAAATGCTATCACATACCTGTTCAAGCTGGAGGTGAACTTTATTGAAGGGCACATAATTGTAGTCGCTTGTCCTGCTTGCAGTATTCTTCGGAAGAATTATTGCATTACAGTTCCTTCTGGAGGGTAAAGTTTACCAACCTGAACGAAAAAGTGATGCAATATTTCTTTCGAGCAATGTGCTTGACGGAATATGTACTCAGCCAGATAACCCACAAAATGATCGGCCTTTCTGGCACATCATGGGATGGCACCTTTGACATCCTGCCACATTCTCTCTATCTTCTGGGTGTGTACAGAATGATCTTTCAGATCTACAAAGTTAAAACTATGGTTCACTCTAAGGTGCTGAAAACCTTCAGAACAGAGTGTTGTATGAACTAAAGCAGTTGCTAATGATCATTGTCTCCGGGAGAATCTTTTCTTTTATGATTCTAAACAAGGTTTTCCTGTAATTCTTCATGCTTTCCCGGCGAGATCTTGACATTTTGGATAAACGGGATTACTGCCGGATGTATACGTCGTTCTGGCACAATATTTCGGCCGCGTAACTCGCTGCCTTCTTCAGGTGCTACCTGAGACTGCCGTTTTTGGAGGACCTGGTCCAGTATTTATGCCCAGCAGACGCTAGGCGCTCTGTCTGCGGTCCGCGCGCAGCTGGCGCTGCTTGTAGGGTGTTGTCTCTTCCCTGGCGTTCTGTCGGACGTCCGCGCCCCAATCGGCTGCCATCTGTGGCAGCGGCAACTCTCTCAGGCCCCTCCCACGTTGAGTGCTCCCTCCATGGTCCGCGCCACGTCTGGCGCTGCTCCTGAGGTGTTGTGGCTTCCCTTGTGCTCCAACGGACGTCCGCGCCCATCTTGTCCACCATCTGTGGTCGGTGCAGCTGTCTGAGGCCCTTCTGGCGTCAGGCGCTCTGATCTTGGTCCGTGCCCGCCTCGCGCCTCTCCTGAGATGTTGTGGCTGCGCAGATGCTCCAACGGACGTCCGCGCCCGCCTCGGCCGACATCTGCTGCTGTAACAGCTGTTTGAGGCCCCTCCTGCATTGGGCCCTCCATTCGCAGTCCGTGCCCGCATGGCGCTTCCCCGGAGGTGTTGAAACCTCCCTGCTGTTCCGACGGACGTCCGCGCCCAGCTCGTCCCCCATCTGTGGTCAGGGCAGCTGTCTGAGGCCTGCCTGGCATCAGGTGCTCTGTTCTTGGTCTGCGCCCACCTCGCGCTGCTCCTGAGATGTTGTGGCTGCCCACATGCTCCAGTGGACGTCCGCGCCCGTCTTGGCCGCCATCTGCTGCTATGGCAGCTGTTTGAGGCCCGTCCGGTGTCAGGCGCTCCATTCTCGGTCCGCGCCCGCTTAGCGCCACTTCTGAGTTGTTTCTACTTCTTGTGGAGTTATTTGGTCCCTTCCGCTGGGCCTTAACAAGTTTCAGAGCCGGACTCTACGCTGTGCTTAGCTGGTAATCGCTATCTCGGTTTATTAGGTTGACAGTGACCTTTATTTCGATGGCCTCCTTTATGATGCTGTCCCAGAATCTTGGGGTCTGTGTCACAATTTTGGTTTTGTCATAGTCCATTGTGTGGCCATACTCTAGACAGTGCTCTGCTATGGCTGACTTGGTTGCCTGTCCGAGTCTGGTGCACCTCTGGTGTTCTTTGCACCTTATATTCACCGTCCTGATTGTCTGGCCAATGTATGACAACCCACACTGGCACGGGATGCTGTAAATGCCTGGTTTACGTAGCCCCAGGTCATCTTTCACACTTCCCAGCATTGTCCCAATTTTGGCAGGTGGGCAGAATATGCTCTTAATGTCATATTTCATAAGAATTCTGCTGATCTTCGCAGAAATAGGACCAGCATTTGGTAGGTATGCCACCTTCTTTGCCTCCTCCGGCTCCTCCTCTGTATCCTGTGGTTGGCTGGTTGTATGAAGTGCCCTCTGGATGTCTCTGGAGGAGTATCCATTTCTGCTGAAAACCAGCTGAGGGTGTTCAATCTCCATGGCAATATTTTCTGGATCTGACAGAGCTCGGGCCCTGTGCACTAGAGTTTTCAAGACTCCATTCTTCTGTGCTGGGTGGTGGCAGCTACTGGCTTGAAGATATAAGTCAGTGTGGGTGGGTTTTCGATACACACTGTGCCCCAGAGTGCCGTCTGCCTTCCTCTTGACCAGGACATCCAAGAATGGGAGCTGCCCATCCTTCTCTAGCTCCATGGTGAATTTTATACTTGGGTGGCGTGAGTTTAAGTGTTCCAGGAACTCCTCCAGCTTCTCCCTGCCATGGGGCCAAATGACAAATGTGACATCAACGTACCTGAAGAAGCACTTGGGTTGATAAGTGGCTGATGCAAGTGCCTCCTCTTCGAACCTTTCCAAGAAAAGGTCCATCCACACCTCTGTCCACATTAAACCTACTAATTACCAGCATTACCTGCACTTTTATAGCTGCCATCCATTCCACATAAAAAAATCCCTCCCATACAGCCTTGCCACACGTGGACAGACAGACATTACCCTCCTGACCAAGTCCGTAAACAGATTTCCTGTGCCATATCCCCACACACCACCTCCCTCCAACCCCAGTAACCAGTCACAAAGGTGTGTCCTTGTCACCCAATACCACTCCAGACTGGAACAACTAAATTACATCATATGTCAGGGTTTTGATTATCTGTCATCATGCCCTGAAATGAGAGACATCCTACCCAAGATCCTTCCGACCCCTCCTGAAGTGGTGTTCTGTCACCGAACCAACCTACACAATATCTTAGTCCATCCCTAAACCATTCGCAACCCCAACTCGCCACCACAGGGATCATATCCCAGTGGAAGACCCCGATGCAAAACCTGAGCAATCCACCCACTCAGCACTTCCTATTCCAGTCCTGTCTCAAGCTTATTCTATCCATCAGAAGTTGAACCACAAGTGAAAGCATCCATGTGCTATCACTGACAACAATTTATATTGGTACGATGATGAATCAGCTGTCCATCAGGTTGAATGGCCACCACCAATTGTGACAAAGAGCAAGCTGGACCAGCCTGTGGTACAGCATGTGGCTGAACACAGCACTCAGGATTTCAATGGCTGCTTCACTACCCGAGCCATCTGGATCCTCCCCTCCTTTTATTTTATTTTATTTTATACTTTTCCCCTAATTTTATTCCTATCCTCTTCCCGGTTTTCGTATTTTTATGTTTCCTTATTTTATTGTTTCAAATCTCCCCGCCTCCCACTCCCTCTCTAAACTCCTCTACAACTCCCTTTTATCCTTTCCCACCCCTTCCCTTCACTGTATTCATTACCATAATTCAAATTCCTGCCTATCAGAGATTTTAAAATCCATCACGCAATGCGGAACTTTCCATCCCCACCTTTACCCGGCATCCTTCCCCCTTCACTCCCCACCTCACTCACGATCTAGATGCTTGTGATGCTGGAGTAGCCGGACATGTGTGTGTGTGTGTGTGTGTGTGTGTGTGTGTGTGTGTGTGTGTGTGTGTATTTTCTCTCTTCCTAGTGCCTTTATGTGTGCTATGTGTAGTGGGAGTAATTTGCTGGTCATTTTATTTTTTTTATTTATTCTTGCATGTCATAATGGTGTGCCTCAGAATGTATTGTTTGGTGAATCTGCAGTATGTGTCTTGGATGATAATTTTCTCGTTGTTCTTGGGAAATGTATTCGTTAGCTGTTAGGCGCGGTCCCTGCCTGGGAAGGCAGAGCTGTACTGGCGTTGGCGAGGGAGGCTGGTCGCTGGAGACACGTTTATGGGGGCAGTTTGTCAGGTGGGACCTATCTGTCGGTAGGCTCACTACCTGAACTGGCTGCACTCTCTAGAAAATACTTAATTTATCACATCCCTTTTAGATAGCAGGCAGTGCGGTCTGCATTCCGTGGGGCTACTATCATCATGGAGCATCTTAGTGTACGCCTTTGTGGAGGTTATCTAAGTATCCGTTAGCCTTATCTACAGAATTACACCTGGGGGCTGGACTCGGGCCATGTTTTTTTCAGCCTGGCGTCCTGTGGAATTTCGGTGCGTAATGGAATCTTCTCTTGTCTGGTGTTTCATGTCCTGTTTCCACTTTGCTCTTATCTGTGGCTATTTGGGTTACGAACCTCACTAGATAAGACTTTAAATTCGTTTTAGAGCAAAAGGCTGGGAAACAATGGTTTTGTGTAATTTTTGAAAGGACGATTGGGTGGCGTCCTCTGGAGGCGATCCGATTGGCTCCGTTTTTGTAGGCAACAGGTCTAGCTATCTGTCATAGCTGCCTGTCCATCTCATTGGCCGCAGGGTTAGAGCTCTTCAGTGATTGGTATATTGAGTTGAGTGGGGCGGTGACACCTGTTGTTTTGCGTGGGCGGACGAAGAGTGGCGAGAGACCTCTAGTGTAGACTCCGGCTAGTTTGGATGTCTTCTTTCAGATAGGACCTGAAGAGTTTATTCGCTCTTCTGGGCTGAGTCCTGAGCATTTGTGGGTCTTAAGTTTTCTGAGGTACCTGCCTGCAGTGGATCGCGGACTTTGAAAATTTCACGTGTCTACCTGTACAGGAACTCAGTTGCAGTCTTCACTTTGTGAAATAGCTGTGTTTTATATTCTTGTTTGGTCGAGACTTGAGATTACACAGCCTCTGTCGTACTGGCCGTACCGAAGTGCTAGTGGTTTCTGCAATTCCATTCTGGGGACACTTAAAACTCGCGTTTTGTGCTTGAGTTTGTGAGAGTATCTTGTAGCTGACACTAAGCATTTACCTGACAACTGCTATCCGTCGTGATAGTGGGGCTGTTACAGTTAAATGTCGACACTGCTTCACAGACCATAATGAGATTCGCAGGTGGAAGAATTTATTCTCTTTCAGCTCCACTCCTTCAACATTGTCCAGTCTCCAGCGAGATACAGCATTGACAGATCAAGCCGACTCAAGGTTATTGGTAAAGTGATGCTTGCTATTTGCTAGGGTTGTTTTACGTAGTTGCAGTAATTGCCCATCAGTTTGTATGTGCATGCGTATGATGAATGTGTGACTTCTCTTTCCTATAACTAATTTCGTAGCACCTCGGTCCACCTTTCTAGTTTTCACGATAGGACAATGCCACATGTATAGCCAGGTTTTTCACTGTATTGAATAATTTACTACTAAAAATTTTACATGTAAAAGTTACGGCTCCATTTGTTTCACTGCTATCAGACTTCATATATTGATTTGTAAACTTATTTGTTAAAACTCAGACAATTTGCTGGTCACACGTATATTCCGCGGTGTTAACCGATTTTACTGCCTTTTTTTAATAATCTATACTGCAGCAGCACAAACGTGACTGCTGCAGTATAAATTATTTCAAAAAGTTGATAATAAAGTCGCAGACCTCAGAGCAATTCACATAACATAGATCAATTTATGTTTTACTGCATTTGGTGTACTTTTTATTAAAACTTGTTTTTATTTGTAATCCATTGCTTGACTACACTTTTAAATGTGATTTCATTTGCAACATCCTTTATACCAATTGTTAACTATCCCCTGAATTCCTGTGTGCTTTAATTCCTCTACAAATTCCTAATTCACTATTTTGGAGGGGTAATTAGATAGATAGGTAGAGGACTGTGTTTATTATTTGGTGCACTTTGATTAATTGCTTATAGATTTAAGGTGTTGGATCTTTTTCCATGTTTTTAATAAAAAATATGGTGGCGACCCTTGATATTAACACTAATGAGGATTATATTTAAAATTAATTAGCATATCTGTGATTTTGCACATTTACATACCAGTGGATCGTCTCTGATGAGTAAAAATATATCCACTCGGTGGGGTTATCCCTCCCTTTTTAACGCATCGTCATACAGTGTGTACAGTTGTCCGAGTGATAGCGTGAATGTATGCATTTTTTTTTTTCCTTTTTCTTTCTTCTTTTGATGAAGGCCATGGCAGAAAATTTAAGTTGTGTATATGTGATTATCTATTTTAGTGCTTATCAGCAGCACAGTGAGCCTCTTTACGGTGAGTTGTTAACTATCCTCCATTATTGACATTTCCAATTGGATTTTCTTCAATTAATATTGAAATACAAATAATAAGAGACTTTATTTCATTACCTACATTCCTGTTGATTATTCATATGGACATTCTCTTCTCACTGATCCTTGTAAACAGACTTCACAAAAAATGTTAGCAACATTAGAAATACGGTTAGTTCTGTAATTGATTAATTAATGGAATGTTATTCTTATTGTCAGTTCATGTCATTTTCGTTTTGTTGGTCATGTAAGAAAGATATTATTGATTTTGTTGTATACAATATCATAGCAATGTATTCCATAACATTTGATGTATGTACAATTATCTGAGTTTGTAAATTATATATAAAAGAGAGATCATTTAACTTACCCAAAGCACAGGCTCATTGACAGATACACAAATAAAAACACACTATATAGCAGCAGTTTTTTGAGTGTGCAGTTTTCATTGGTACAGTGTTGTTCTCTTTGGAACGTGTTTGAAAAGACCTGAGTTGTATGTGAAAATGCTATCTGGGAAGAATTAAAGTTCACCAAACTTATTGCTTGGTTTCTTATTGAAATGAAAATTAACTCCTAGATCAAAATAAGCTTTGAGCAGATTATACGCCATCCGGAGACCATGCTATAAAGACTAGTAATTTTTGTTAGTTTAAATCTATCTAAACTTGATACTCCGAGTACTAAACTGATTTGAAATATTGTATTAATAGGCATTGGTAATTAAGTCCTCTTATAGTGTAAATGTACGTGTTTCTTTTTCTGATGAAAACCATAGCTGAACATTTAATTTCTGTGAATGTTGTCTATTTTATATGCCTGTCTGCATCTTCAAAGGAAAATTTGTGATGCTGACTTTAACGGCTAATTAAAATCATAAGATATTTTTCTGAGAATACTTTTTTGCCTTCTTAACGGCATTTTCAGAACCTTACAATACTGTTTGTAATGTGCTGCTACAGTTTGTGTGTGACTGCTTCAAACATTTTGATTTAATCCTCATTTTGTTGTATTACACACATTTCTAACAGCAATATGGGAAGGACAAGTTAATAAATATTGCAATATAAATTTCTAAGTACTTGTATGTAAAGCATAGCTTGTAAAAGATTAAAAGAAAGAAGAAAAATTTGTAGATCTGCTCATTATCTTTAAACTAATGTACTACTTCTTATATATACAAATATAAAAAATATAAAACAGATGAGTTACCAAAAGGACCGGCTCATCGATAGATACAAATAAAATCACACACAAACACACATACAAGCTTCCGCAACCATTGGTCGCTTCTTCAGAATAAGAGGAAAAAAGAGGAGGAGAAAGGGAAGGATATGGGTTTTAAGGAAGTGGAAAAGGTAACCCAACACTTTTGATACAATTCAATCTATTGAAGTATGCTGGATCTCTAAAGTAGTCATACTGCAATTGCAAGTAGTCCTGGTGCAAAACTTGGTCAGGATTGGTCTAAGTATTTGCAGGTCACAGCGTAAATCTATTGCAACTGTTTGTGAAATTATGGTGATTATAATTTTTTTTTGGTATAAAATAACGGCAAATAAAATTTGAAGGTGAACTATGGGAAGTGACAGAAATAAGATATTACACTCAGTTTCTGTGAAATCAATTTCTTCAACAAAATTTTTCACAGTACAAAATTCTTCACATTTACCTGTGCATCAACAGTCACAAAGGCAACTGATACAAATTCAGTTTATTGTCATTCAGTTACCTTGCACTAACAACATTTTGTAGACTATAAATAACAGTGATTGATTGGGCTTTCAGATTTTTATCACCTGTATCGCATCCATTAATTGTGGTAAAATGTCGATTTCTTCCTTAGATGAATTAATCTAAAATAATGTGTTATTCACAGACAAATTTTTACCTATCATGTATTTGGAGGGGAAAAATGCATCCAAAACAATATTACACACTTCCTGGAATGGCACATAAAATTGGATTGAATTTACTATACATTTAATAAATATTGTTCATGCATTACTACAAAAACAATCTCTCGCCAGGTCTCAAATATTGCACATAAACATAAATCTAATGTTACCATCATCAGAACAGTTTAAAACAGTGTTACAAATGAATAAATTCATAGTTTCCCATGAACATGCCACATGATCAAATACTGAATAAAAACACCACCTCAGAGTCCATGTTCGCAAGACATCTTCAAATGTTAAAAATGGTAAATAATCTGGAATGTTTTGTAAACAATGGTGCAAGATCCTTGCATTTGTGACTAATTTTTGTTGAGCAAGAACTACTACTTCTTAGAAGTAGTCCCATTTGAAGATTCCATTAAAAACAATATCTAATTGTCAACGATTTACTGAAACCACAGTTTTGTAGGACACTACTGTAAAAATGTAGAAAGGAATGTAATTCTAGAGATCTTCATTAAGAAGCACACAGCAGTGTAACATACATATCACAGAATATTTGTTATCCATTTAAAACTTGTGTAACAGCACCATTATAAGTTATACAAAATATATGTATGGAAGGACAGAGTATTATAATTTATATAAAAATGGAGGTAAACTTTAAGTTGTGACATTCCAAACACACTAAATACCAAAGACAATAGAGGTATGACCACAGGAAGACAATGTTATTAAGGACAGGTAAGGGCACAGCCTAAACACAATTGTTTATGAAGTTCATAATTTTGGAGTGGGAACCACTATGTCAGTAATGCAGCAAATGTTTGAATTCTCAGGAGGGCACTTTCCACAGAAATGGCATACATCTGCCACAGTAAATGGACATCAGTTTATCAGTCTCCTTTGGTGGCTATGGTGCCTTCAACATGACCGAGGTCTGGGTTGCGCGGCCCATCTCGCCGGGCTCTCGACCGCCACTCTACCCAGCAGAACATGACTGTGCCAAGAGTGGAGAGCACGAGCAGAATGGCCAGCTGTGCATGCAGCCCCACGTGGCTGCTGTAGAAGAAACTGGCTGCAGCTGCCACAGACTGAAACATAGCAAAATAATACTTTTAAGAACAACCTCCGCCCCTCGCACATCTTTCTGTCCCGGTAGGTAAATTTGTCTTTCGAACAACTGCTACTCCAAGATACAGGTTTCATAATTTGTGACAAATTTATTAAAACATAGTACGGCCTGACTATGTTCAGAAATTACAAACAGCTACAGTACATGTAAAGGCAAGAGATACCCTCCACAACATAAAAACAAAATGTATTGTAGTGATACCAGTTCCCTCATTATGAAATAGTCAATACCAGAATTCATGAAACCACCCAATACCAGCGGAACTATCACATTCAGCCCCTTAGACACAGAGTATCATACAAACATGACTACTTAATCTTTAGCGTGCTAATTAGTGAGATGACAAGTATGTATGAATGATTTTGTAATGAACCATTCAGACTGCGAGTTAAATGTACTGTGTGTGCACAGATTGATAAATGGTGTGTACTTGTTAAACTGAGTAATTTGGAGGAACTTTGATGGTTAGTTAATAAAATAAAATGTTAAATTATGCCTTGTTTTACAGAAATTTTGTAATATGACAATACAGGAAAGAGATCAAGCTCAGGAATAACTGATTTATGTCTGTTAATGTTAAAGAATTACCAAATGGAAAATCAGAGAAACAAGTGTAAAAACATAAATAAAGCAATGTATAATGCAATCTGAACTATATGAAACTCTGTAATATTTTGTAAATAATGAAAGTATTGTCCATTTTGACACTTTGTACTAATTATTGCCTGTATATAGTCCCTATGGAAATGTTAGGAACACTGAAATCCACGTATGTAATTAAGTAACCATTAATAACCATTTCACATTGTTAATTGATGTATGTAATCATATTTGTGACATACAATGCAATCAAACTGTTAAATTATATCTATATGTTATCTCAGCTTTGTGTAATATAATATTTAGTGTATGTAACATCATTTCATGTTACTTGTTAATTGTAATTTGATTAATGTTGTTATTGTAAACAATATGTTTGTAATGGCAATTGTTAAAAGATGTATATATAGCAGTGCCACAGGGCACTTGGGAATTCAATAAGTTCTGGAGTAAGTTGTTGTTGTAGCCAGTTCTAGAGAGAACGAGTTGAAGTTAGTTAGAGTTTCTGTTTGTAATGTTATGTTGGTGCTTCTGAAATACTGCATTTGTTTTTTTTCTTTTTAAGATTTTGTATTTTATGGAACATTTGCAAGGAAAATGTTATGGGTGATTACAGAATAGAAAACGAAGTGCTGGAGTTCTTTCTTTATTTGAACAATACACACCAGGACACTAAATGCAGCGAGCAGATAAACCCTGAGTACAAAAGACAAGTACAACTGGATGCATTACCTGAAACTTTAATCATTGCTCAGAAATTATGCTTTCAGAAAAGTTAGTGTAACGTCAAAGTATGCAATATTATTTTAGTGATTAGAAAATTGACTCAAATTTAGAAATAAGTTGGTAATATGAGCCTACTACTAGGCTTGGGCTAGGTGAATGCACCAATTCGGTTTGGAGGTGTGTCAAAGTGTATATATGTGGGTGTGTATGTATTTATTTACCCTCCTTTCCCTCCCTCCCCCCCCCCCCCAAGGTAAGTCTTTCCTGTCCCAGGATTAGAATGGCTCCTTACCCACTCCCTTAAAACCCTCTTCATTTCCTTTTTCCTCTCCTTCCATTCCGCCTGAAGAAGCAGCTAGGCTGCGAAAGCTAGCGTTTGTGTGTGTGTGTGTGTGTGTGTGTGTGTGTGTGTGTGTGTGTGTGTGTGTGTTTTATTTATTTGTGACTATCACTACCTGTGCTCCTTCGCCTGGTAAGTATTCTTCATCTACTTTTTATATATATTTTTTCTGCTACGTATTTTTCCTCTATATTATTATTATTATTATTATTATTATTATTATTATTATTATTATTATTATTATTATTTATACTCTAGTAAATTGAATTTTCATAGCTAAGGCAGGACACATTCCTTTCTTTGTTTGACTGTTTTCAGGAACACATGGAAATGAATTTTTTTCAGTATTTGTTTATGTGTTTGTATTATACTCTCATGCGCCATACCATTCATCCGATTGTGATAAAACATTGTCAATTTATTGCTTGCACTTGTGTGAAGGTTACAGACATAGTATAATTAATTTATAACGGTTGGCCTATATAAATAATGTATAAAACATATATGATATATAAAGGGGAAATATTCTTACTGAAAATCTTGCAGAGTTCTTCACCGATTTACTGTAATGTTTACATGATCCTAATGCATGTTCAGTCAGACATGCCAGAAATCTTTGAAAGTTCTCAACCAATTTAAACAAATTTTTCCAAGATACTCTACAGAACATTCAATGGAAAATGGACTTTGAGAGAGGGGATGAGGTACTGACAGAGAGTGGAGAAAGGATGTTATACACAGAGAGAGATGAGGGAGGAGGAGATGTATGGGGCTCCTAAACATTCAGAATTCGGACAGAAATGAACATAGGGACAAGGGAGCACAAGTCACAGACAGAGGAGCAGATATGCAGAGAGAGAGAGAGAGAGAGAGAGAGAGAGAGAGAGGGGGGGGGGGGGGGGGGGTTACATCCCATCATGTCTGAAGCTGCCAGAACAGAGAGCTTCATTATTTATTTAAAGGTGGTGCATGCATGATGTAACAACAGTAAGGTTCAAAAAATTACCTCTTATTTTCTAACTGGCACTACAACCATAGAAACTTAATTCTGAATTATGGCAACATGTTTGTTGTAATTGATCTTCTAATTCAAAATCACTGAGTACTCTCCATTATAGTAATCTCTGTGGAATTTAATATGATGTCATATGATTAATCAGTACAAAATTTTCATTGGGAAATCATGTTTCTGAACTTTCAGGATAATAGTATAAAACAGTTTGAATGAATTATCAGTTGCCCAGTAGTATTCTGTACAAATGGTCCAGATTTCACTGTTGTGCCCAATGAATATGCATTAAAGTAGTGACACTTTGACTAATTCTGATCTGTTGTGATCATTTTTAATATATATGCCAAAATGGATGTAAAAACCTATTAAAAAAGAGAATGTTATTACCCTATCACTGCCTCTAAGAGCTACTGTGTAAATAACAATAAATTAGTTGAAATAAGAATTTGTCTGAAAACTTAGTTCATTAAAATGGATGGATGCACAAGGCTGTGACACAGTTTCGAGCACAATTCTGTAGCTTAGTACTAATTGAATCTTTTCAAGTAAGCATTTGAAAGTGAACATTTGGTAGTCTCAAAAGTACTCCACAAAGAAGTGAAAAATATGCCCAACAAAGCAAAGAACTTTATTACTTACTGACTGGGGAAATTTATACAAAAGTGGTGTTGAGATTACCTGTGTGAACTTGAAGAGGGCGAATGCTGCTGCACTGTCATCTGCCCATACTCCACCCAGGATTGAATAGATTTGTGTATTATAGCAACTATCTCCGAAACCTAACAGCAGGCTACAGAGCATTGCAATATAGGCACTGAAAATATAAAAATGAAAGCACTGTTAGGTATTTTTCACAAGAAATCCATAAAGTAAGGTTTCATGCATTTCTATGTACTTAATGAAATGTTAAAATTACCAAATGTGCTAAATCAACCATATGTTGTTATTTGTGTCAATCAGCTGTCACCACATCTAACCTACAAAGTTGGCACCCTACCTGATAATTTGAAATATGTTTTAGTGATGAAGCCCTGGTAATAGAAACATATTGTTCTATCTAACTATTGACCAACCTTCCTTTTCATCTCTATTTAATGGTTATGTAGGATTTAAAGATATTCCTGTCCAGTTATTTATAGTTTGTATTTATACATGTATGTATAGATGTCAGTATTACATGTTTCTTTAGCATACAATCTATTGTAGTATATAAATATTTAATTTCCCAGCAAAGTACAACTTACATCTATTACAAAAAACACAGATTTTTTTGGGAATAAGAAATTTACTAACAAGTAACATTTCATATCATTTAAAAATTAACTGTTATCAAATTTGAAAGAGATCCTGGGAAAAATTTGACACTTTCTCCTCTGTGAACCATACAAACTGTCAGAATTTTAATAGTAGACCATACGATAATGGAGACTGTCTCTCTTGCAACACCTATCACATGAGTTGACCGAGCTTCTCCATGACACTTTTCTGCTTACTTAATGTACCTGTAATGAAACCCACTGCTGTTCTTTTGACGTTCTCGATTTTCTATATCCCATCATGTCCAAGTCCCAGATTAACGAGCAACATTCAAGTATTGGTCAAATGAGTGTTTTGTAAGCTACTTCATTTCTCAATTGACTCATTTTCTAAGGATTCTTCCAGTGAAGTTCAGTCTGGCATCTGTGTTACTGACAATTTATTTTATGTGGTTACCATTTCAAATTGCTCCTCAGGTATACCTCTAATTAACACAAGGGATGGTCCCACAAGTAGCCAGCCCAACAAAGAAAACAAGAATTTTGGAAAAACTGTATTTATTTTTCAATATAATCTCCTTTCAGCTCTATATAGTTTTCCCAGCAATGTTCAATAATTTTGATAACCTTTTTATAATGAGAACTGTTATTTACTCAAAATACCCATCACTTGCCGAAATCACATCTACAGGCTTTGAAGTTTGTGAACAGAAAATTAACTGAGGGGACTAAATCTGGTGAGGTGCACGAGGTAGCAATTCAAATTTCAATTCATGAATTTTGGTCATTGCAATAATGGACTTCTGAGCTGGTGCATTGTCCTGAAGAAACAATACTTCCTTATTGGCTAAAGACTACCAATTTGCTGTACGTTCACATAATACAATACAATCAAAATTATTCCATGTACATCTCACAAAAACCAGTGCCATGACCTTGCCTGCAGATGAAATGGTCTTCATCATCTTTGTAGTTTGTTCTCCAATTTGTGTCCATTGTTTTTATTTTTATTTTGTCTTGGGAGTGAAGTGGTGGACCCACGTTTCATTCATGGTTATGAAATGGGGCGAAAAGTATATTTTGTTGCTGAAAAACTTCGCTAAACACTCAACTGAGACATCTTAAAACACACACACACACACACACACACACACACACACACACACACACACACACACAATGTTCACTATGGATTGCTGCTAAACAGATACTAAACAATGTGGCATCTCCAAACTTTAAACATATTTTTCATAGCTCATATACTTTATAATTCAGCGATATTTTTCAACAGTGACTGCCATCTCTGTCAGTATTTATGGACCACCCTTGTAAATGCATTTCTATCACTATTTTTTAATAAGGGGACAATTTGACCCTCTACCCACTTTACTGTGATTCATTTATTCTTCTGAATTATTCGAAATTATACAGCTACTGTAATCCTATTACTCATGCTCTTTTGTTTTTTATAATTTCTGTGGTCACTTCATTAACTCCTGCTGCTTTACCACTCAATCTTTTGTATGATTAAAATGCTTCTTCTTCTTCAAATCCTATAATTTGTCATATCAAGTTGTTTTGAAATAGTAAATAATCCTGAGAAAACAATTTACACAATTATTTAATAATATGAGTATTTCGCTTCTTTCTGAAAAAAATATATATTTGCATTTCAGAAGTCAAATTGGTTAACACTAAATAACTTGTCTTAAGGACTCAAAATTCTAGTTGTTGATACCGGCTAAATATTTTGGTATGAAAAATTTTAAAAATTGATATTGTCAACTGGAGTTGACCTATATAGGTTAAATTTCTGATTAACTTCTCCTGGCTTGTTTTCACCATCATGTAAAACTTTTTAAGTGCCATCCTAATCACCACAGATTTTTTAAAATTATTTATTTTCGCTCCGAGTTAAAACTTTATAACCATTTTTGGATAAATTCCAGTACTTGATACCACCCATTAGCTTTGACCAATGACATTATAGGCAATGCAAAAATATGCTACTTACATTAAGGTGTGGCAAAACATCGAAATATTCTTGGAATTCAATGAGACTAGTGTGGTAGCTAATGCAAAGACACCCTACATACAACATTAAAATACTCGTCAAATTCGATGGGCCTAGCATAGGAAAGGGAGGTTTTGGGGGACACACACTAAAATCAAGACCATGCAATGGAAAACAATTGAAATTTATTATAAATGCAACGTAAATTACGGAATTAAAACAAAATAGAAAAATCAAGGATATACAAAGAAATTGACACCACTTACTCCAGTCCAGTAACCCGGAAGGTTTACACAATCAAGGGCAGAGCCACTTGCAATAGCACCCACGTGATTTACCAACTGATATGCCTGCACTGTGAAGCATTCTATTTGGGAATGACCAGCAACAAACTGTCCATTCACATGAATGGTCACAGTGTTTGCTGGTAATGAGGATCACCCTGTGGCTAAACACGCCTTGGGCACGGCCAGCACATCTTGGCACAGTGTTACACCGTCCGGGTTATCTGGATACTTCCCACCAACACCAATCTTTCAGAACTTCGGAGATGGAAACTTGCCCTTCAGCATATTCTCTCTTCCCGTTGCCCACCTGGTCTCAACCTCCGCTAAATTCAAATTCCCGCCCACCATCCTTTAACATCTTTGCCTCAGTTCTGTGTACACAGCCTCTGCCTCAAGTGTTATATCTGTCCAACTTCTTTGCTTTCTACAAATGTCTGCCTAGGTGTGTTTGCGTGTGGATATGTGTGAGTGTATTTGTTTACCTTCCTCTTTTTTTCCCCTAAGGTAAGTCCTTCCACTCCTGGGATTGGAATGACTCCTTTTCCACTTCCTTAAAACCCGTATCCTTTCCTTTCTCCTCTCCTTCCTTCCTCTTTTTCCTGAAGAAGCTGCCACCTGTGGCGAAAGCTTGAATGTTTGTGTGTTTTTATTTGTGTTTTTGTTTCTATCAGCGAGCCTGTGCCTTGGATAAGTCAAACAATCTTTATTTTTATACATATTTTTCCCACCAGGAAAGTCTCCTTGTACAATATATATTTTTTTATCCTGTATAGATAACTACAATAACCTTGGGTTAATACCAGTTCCTGAATTCATTTTTCTCAGTTTCATACATGAATATTAGATTGTTATAGACAATTAGAATTAACCTATATAGGTTAACTCCAGTTGTCAATACCAAACCATCCTATGGAAAGGTCAACTTTAGTTCTCACTACAACAGATGATTATGAAAGATAATTTAATCAATCACAATCATTGACTTGCGCTCCTACCTCGCATCCCTGTAACTACTTGTGATAAAGAATAGTCAATGCTGGCAATCACATAACGTAAATTCATCAGACTTCTTTACTTAGGAACTTTTACTAACTTCATATTATTAGAACTCATCAACCCCTTCTGCTAACAACAACCCAGATGTGTGAACACTAATTAAAAACATATTCACATTACATACATGTAGAACACACTATCAATCCCCAGAAATACGGTAGTTCATATCTTCTGCATACGAGTACAATGTACAAAGTTATCTATCGACATACATAAATTCCAATTACAGGTATCAAGAACACAAAACGTCCCCCAGTTATTACAATTTATTAAAAACATAATCATATTGCATACAAAAATATACACTTCCATTTGACTTACACAAATTATGCTGCCATTATAATACTATATGCTCGTTGTAATAAACAAAAACATCACCCACTACAGATGCAATGATGTAACATACGATGTCATTGGTCAAAGCCGACGGGTGGTATCGGGCATCCGAATTTACCTCTATTTTTCAGTGGTACACTGCAAAAATTATTTTGGCACATACACATGTCACTGTCATAAACAAACCTTATATATACATTTTAGAAATGCATTGTTCCACTCATTGACTGATGTACAATATTTATAATAATCGATTAATGATGAAAATTCTCCTCAGAGATAATAAATATTGTTGAAATGAGATAGAATGGCTGGCCAGTACTTACCATTGTGCTGTACCGCCGATAGTAACACAAAATGAAAAAACAGAAAAAAAGGGACAAAGGGACAAGCTTTCGGAACAGAGTTCCTTCGTCAGGTGGGAGAGAAGGGAAGAATAAAGGATGGGAATAGAAGGGAAAGGTGGTTCACGACCTAGGTCATGAAGGTGGTGTTTCGGAAGTGTGGGCGTCAGAGATACTGCATGTATGTACTGAGCCAAGCCAGAGAGGATAAATATAACTAAAAAGGAAAGATCAAGTAGTAAAGAGAAGAGAAGAGAGTGAAATTAATGATTCTGAGGGGTGTAGGAGGGGCGGGGGGGGGGGGTGTCTAAAACGTTTTTCATAAACAGGGAAATATGGATGGACACACACACACACACACACACACACATACCACACACACACACACACACACACACACACACACACACACACACACACACACACACACACACACACGGAGAGAGATAGAGAGAATGACAGAGAGAGCGAGAGGGCGGTAGAGAGAGAGGGGGGGGGGGTAAGGAACGGATAATGAATAGGTGAGCTGAGGATGGAGGAAGGGGAGGGGTTAGCGTAGATTTAGGCCAGGGGGGGTGGCGGGAGGAGAGGATATGTTGGAGGGCAAGTTCCCACCTCCGTAGCTCTGAGGGACTGGTGTTGGTTGGTACTATCCAAATGGCACGTGTGGTGTAACACGTGCCCAGGTACCTGGAGTTACGCTGGAGGGCATGTTCTGCCACAGGATATTGGGTGTCCCCCAGGCGAACAGTTCGTCTATGCCCATTCATCCGCTCAGCCAATTTGTTGGTAGTCATACCAACATAAAAGGCTGAACAGTGGACACATGTCAGCTGGTATATGACATGCGTTGTCTCACATGTGGCCCTGCCTTGAATTGGGTAGGTTTTTACTGTGGTGGGGCTGGAGTATGTGGTAGTGGGAGGATGCATTGGACAGGTTTTGCAGCGGGATCGGTTGCAGGGGTAGGAACCATTAGGTAGGGAGGGTGGTTTTGGGATGTTGTAAGGTTGGACAAGGATGTTGCGGAGGTTGGGAGGACGGCGGAAGGCTACTCTGGGTGGTGTGGGAAGAACAGTTTGGAGTGATGGTCTCATTTCAGGGCATGACTTGAGAAAGTCATAGCCCTGTTTGAGGAATTTGTTGAGGCATTCCAGGCCAGGATGGTACTGGGTGACTAAGGGAGTGCTTCTGGGTGGTCTGGGGTTAGGAACATTGTTTTTGGAGGGAGAGGAATGGACAGCTCGTGAGATCTGTTTGTGGACGAGGTCTGTAGGGTAGTTGCAGGAGAGGAAAGCATTGGATAGATTGTTGTTGTAGCTGGTGAGGGATTCGGAACTGGAACAGATACGTTTCCCACGGATGCCCAGGCTGTAGGGAAGGGATCGTTTAGTATGGAAGGGATGGCAGCTGTCAAAGTGGAGGTACTGTTGTTTGTTAGTGGGTTTAATATGGACTGAGGTGTGGATGTGAGACTCAGCAAGGTGAAGGTCAACATCAAGGAAGGTGGTTTGAGTTTTGGAGAAGGACCAGGTGAATTTAAGGCTGGAGAAGGAGTTAAGGTCGTGGAGGAAGTTCAGAAGGGTTTCTTCACCGTGAGTCCAGACCATAAATATATCATCTATGAATCTATACCAAACCAGGGGAGGCAACTTCTGTGTCTTAAGGAATGCCTCTTCCATGCGGCCCATGAAGAGGTTGGCATAGGAAGGGGCCATCCTGGTACCCATAGCTGTCCCCCTGATTTGTTTGTAGGTCTGGCCCTCAAAGGTGAAGTAATTATTGTTGAGTATGAAATTAGCAAGTGTGACAAGGAATGAGGTTTTTGGGAGGCTTTCAGGTGGGCGTTGGGAAAGATAGTGTTCCAGAGCTGATAGACCATGGGTGTGAGGGATGTTGGTGTACAGGGATGTAGCATCAATGGTGACAAGGAAGCTATCACGTGGGAGGGGCATAGGGATGGATTTGAGGCGTTCCAGAAAGTGGTTTGTATCTTTGATATAGGATGGGAGCCTGCAGGTTATAGGTTGGAGGTGTTGGTCTACCAGAGCTGAGACACATTCTGTTGGAGCTTTGAAACCTGCTACTATGGGACGGCCAGGATGATTCTCTTTATGGATTTTAGGGAGTAGGTAAAAGGTAGGCATGCGAGGTTCAGGCGGAGAGAGAAGTTCTAAGGAGGCAGTGGTGAGACCTTGTAACAGACCTAGGGTTTTAAGAATTTTCTGTAGTTCAGCCTGGACTGAGGGAATGGGGTCATAAGGAATAGGTTTGTAGGTAGAGGTGTCCGAGAGTTGACGCAGCCCTTCTGCCACATACTCCCCTCGATCAAGTACCACAGTTGTGGAACCCTTGTCCGCTGGGAGAATTACAATGGAGCGGTCCGCTTTCAGCTCTCGGATGGCTTTGGATTCAGCTGGGTTGATGTTAGGAGTGGTTGGTATGTTGTTCAGGAAGGATTGGGAAGCAATGCTTGATGTGAGGAATTCCTGGAATGCCTGCAAGGGATGGTTTTGAGGAAGAGCAGGAGGATCTTTTTGGGAGGGAGGTCGGAATTGTTCAAGACAGGGTTCAACAGCGGCTCTGCTGCCTGGGGGTTGTGACTGGGTGCTGAAGTGGTATTTCCAGTTGAGGTTACGGGTGAATGAGAGGAGATCCTTGACCAGGGCAGTGTGATTAAATTTAGGTGTAGGACAGAAGGTTAAGCCTTTAGACAGGACAGATATTTCTGGAATGGAGAGGGATTTGGATGAGAGGTTAAGGACTGAATTGGAATTGGTATTGGGTGGTTTCTGCATGTGGTGACGGTTGTGATAGGTTCTAGGAGGGGTGTGTGCTGGGATTGGAAGATTCAGTAGGGAAGACAGGCTTGGTTTGTTGCCAATGAGTGGAGGGTTTTGAGGGTGGTGGTGTGGTGGGTGGTTGTGGATTATGGGAAGAGGGATACCACTTCTGATATGATGGACCAGTAGTTTGGACAGTTTTCTAAGGTGTTGTGCGGCATTCAGTTCAAGTTTACAGTTGGCTTGTTGTATTATGGATCCAAGTGTGTTATTTGAGCCAGGTGCTGAGAGGAGAAGTATTTTGGAGAGAGAGAGGAGTTGTTGGGAGTGGTGGTTACACGAGGCAACATACTGTTGGAGGATAAGACGGGTGAGAGCTAAGGACTGCTGAATTTGAAACTGTAGGAGGGACTGATGGAGACAAGGATTGCATCCAGAGATGGGAACCTCGCATGCCTACCTTTTACCTACTCCCTAAAATCCATAAAGAGAATCATCCTGGCCGTCCCATAGTAGCAGGTTTCAAAGCTCCAACAGAATGTGTCTCAGCTCTGGTAGACCAACACCTCCAACCTATAACCTGCAGGCTCCCATCCTATATCAAAGATACAAACCACTTTCTGGAACGCCTCAAATCCATCCCTATGCCCCTCCCACGTGATAGCTTCCTTGTCACCATTGATGCTACATCCCTGTACACCAACATCCCTCACACCCATGGTCTATCAGCTCTGGAACACTATCTTTCCCAACGCCCACCTGAAAGCCTCCCAAAAACCTCATTCCTTGTCACACTTGCTAATTTCATACTCAACAATAATTACTTCACCTTTGAGGGCCAGACCTACAAACAAATCAGGGGGACAGCTATGGGTACCAGGATGGCCCCTTCCTATGCCAACCTCTTCATGGGCCGCATGGAAGAGGCATTCCTTAAGACACAGAAGTTGCCTCCCCTGGTTTGGTATAGATTCATAGATGATATATTTATGGTCTGGACTCACGGTGAAGAAACCCTTCTGAACTTCCTCCACGACCTTAACTCCTTCTCCAGCCTTAAATTCACCTGGTCCTTCTCCAAAACTCAAACCACCTTCCTTGATGTTGACCTTCACCTTGCTGAGTCTCACATCCACACCTCAGTCCATATTAAACCCACTAACAAACAACAGTACCTCCACTTTGACAGCTGCCATCCCTTCCATACTAAACGATCCCTTCCCTACAGCCTGGGCATCCGTGGGAAACGTATCTGTTCCAGTTCCGAATCCCTCACCAGCTACAACAACAATCTATCCAATGCTTTCCTCTCCTGCAACTACCCTACAGACCTCGTCCACAAACAGATCTCACGAGCTGTCCATTCCTCTCCCTCCAAAAACAATGTTCCTAACCCCAGACCACCCAGAAGCACTCCCTTAGTCACCCAGTACCATCCTGGCCTGGAATGCCTCAACAAATTCCTCAAACAGGGCTATGACTTTCTCAAGTCATGCCCTGAAATGAGACCATCACTCCAAACTGTTCTTCCCACACCACCCAGAGTAGCCTTCCGCCGTCCTCCCAACCTCCGCAACATCCTTGTCCAACCTTACAACATCCCAAAACCACCCTCCCTACCTAATGGTTCCTACCCCTGCAACCGATCCCGCTGCAAAACCTGTCCAATGCATCCTCCCACTACCACATACTCCAGCCCCACCACAGGAAAAACCTACCCAATTCAAGGCAGGGCCACATGTGAGACAACGCATGTCATATACCAGCTGACATGTGTCCACTGTTCAGCCTTTTATGTTGGTATGACTACCAACAAATTGGCTGAGCGGATGAATGGGCATAGACGAACTGTTCGCCTGGGGGACACCCAATATCCTGTGGCAGAACATGCCCTCCAGCATAACTCCAGGGACCTGGGCACGTGTTACACCACACGTGCCATTTGGATAGTACCAACCAACACCAGTCCCTCAGAGCTACGGAGGTGGGAACTTGCCCTCCAACATATCCTCTCCTCCCGCCACCCCCCTGGCCTAAATCTACGCTAACCCCTCCCCTTCCTCCATCCTCAGCTCACCTATTCATTATCCGTTCTTTACCCCCCCCCCCTCTCTCTACCGCCCTCTCGCTCTCTCTGTCATTCTCTCTATCTCTCTCCGTGTGTGTGTGTGGTGTGTGTGTGTGTGTGTGTGTGTGTGTGTGTGTGTGTGTGTGTGTGTCCATCCATATTTCCCTGTTTATGAAAAACGTTTTAGACACCCCCCCCCCCCCGCCCCTCCTACACCCCTCAGCATCATTAATTTCACTCTCTTCTCTTCTCTTTACTACTTGATCTTTCCTTTTTAGTTATATTTATCCTCTCTGGCTTGGCTCAGTACATACATGCAGTATCTCTGACGCCCACACTTCCGAAACACCACCTTCATGACCTAGGTCGTGAACCACCTTTCCCTTCTATTCCCATCCTTTAATCTTCCCTTCTCTCCCACCTGACGAAGGAACTCTGTTCCGAAAGCTTGTCCCTTTGTCCCTTTTTTTCTGTTTTTTCATTTTGTGTTACTATCGGCGGTACAGCACAATGGTAAGTACTGGCCAGCCATTCTATCTCATTTCAACAATATTTATAATAACACATCTGAAATTTTATTGAGATTATTATTACAAGAACCTCTGCCCCATTAATACATAACATTTACTATCCAGTTATGTCTACTGATTTGTAAACATATCTGGAAGTCCCCATAAGATTACATACCAACAGAAGAAAAGAAATAATTGTATAGTCAATTACTGATGGAAATTCTCCACTGAGATGTGAAAATAGACTTGAAAAGAGATAGATTGGCTGGCCAGTACTTAACATTAGTTCTATACCACCGACAGTCACACAAAATCACGAAAATGGAAACAAAAAATATGACAAGCTTTCGGAAATATTTACCTTTGTCAGGTATAAGAGGAGGGAAGACAAAGGGAACAGAAAGGAAAGGTTATTCACCACCTAGGCCAAGAGAAGATACTATATCTCTGACTTCCACAAATGATCCATCATCTCTCATGGTCTAGGTCATGAATAACCTTTCCTTTTTGTTTCCTCCCTCTCATACCTATGAAGGAAAATATTTCCAAAAGTTTGTCATATTTTTCGTTTCCATTTTCGTGTGACCATCGGTGGTAGACAACTAAGGTAAGTACTGGCCAGCCAATCTCTCTTTTCAAGATTATTTTAATTGTATAGCCATCACATTATGAAGTGTTTTACCTGCTTGTAATGTAAGCTTCATCATTAGTATCTTGGAATGGTGCTGAATTAGGCAGATTGAGGAATATGAGGAAAAATGAGAGAAGATGTATTATGAATCCCATTATTACAATTGGATCTCTGCCCCAGCGTATTGTTTTGGATCCTAAAATTCCGAACAACAGTCCACCTGCAAAAAATATAACAACAATAATAAATGGAGGGCATGCCATATACTGTGTAAAGATCATTATAGATCACAGTGATCATACTAAATATTTTATTAAAAACCAGTACATAACCAAATTTAAAAATTATTGTGATATCAGTTTGTATGTATAACCATCTTCAAACGTAGGATCCAGATGAAATGAGGCTGCAGGGCATGGAGCTGCTGTACAATGTGCTACCTGTTGGTATGACTGCCTCATTGCATCTCAGCCTTTATCTGAGGATGCCTATGCAGACAACTGTTAACCAAATTTTTTTTTAAATAAAAGTGCTTAAACATTTTTTTATTATTATTTTTAAATATTGTCACACAAATGTTGTATGTACTAGTTCTCCTTTTCTTCCTCGTTAGATTTCTGCAGAGGCCCTGACCAGGCAAAATACGTCCTATCTAAATAAAAACAAAATTTTACAACCAACACAGTCTTTTATTCAAGAATTTTAATTTAAAATTATGTAGTATTATTGTCTCATTAAAACAAAAAGACAAGCAACTAGAATGCACCATGTTTCACTGAACAGTTATTCTTTCTCAGACCGTTCGTGAAACTTCAATGAACTATACTACTCCTGTTTAATGTAATTTGGGATATGTACAATACTTCAGCTGAACACATCAGTTCCTATATCAGGTAACTATTGTGGGGATGGAAATATGTTACCCCACTAGCCCTGTTTCAGGAAGAAATTTTGTACTAGGCAATAAAATTAACAGCACCATTAGTTCACAAAATGAACTGTCACTATGGTCTCTGAAATAATTTCTTATGAGTACCTAAAAAAATCTGATCAATTGGTTTTGAAGCATAATAGACTAATTGACCCACGATTATTTAAATTAGAAAGTAGGTGGCAAATAACTCTTTGCAGATTGGCCAACAACATGAATCGGCCCGAGAATGATCTAGGCTATATCCTGTCTCTTCTCACCAGTGACATTTCCACATTTTCCCAGTGCTAGTTACTAGTACATAGTGGATTGGAAATGTGACCATTAACTGTTACTTTAATTCATTTTTATATCTGTGTGTGTTGTATTTATTTTAACAGAACGCCTAAAGCATGCAGTCAAATTGTCCAGGTAAGTAGTAAGCTAACACAACCCTACATAACTGTTTCTACAGCAGCCATAATTTATATGAGTAATAATAAATTAACAACAATGTTAGCTGAACTGTATTTAATTGAAAATCATTTCATACTGTGACCCAGTTAAATCCTATAGCTCATGGCACCATGTTGTGTCATTTCTCTCGTTGCATTGCATATCTGTTTAATATCCACCCATAGTGTTCTCCATCTTCCTGTCTCTCTGAACTTTATCTCAATCTTTTGTAAGTGTCCTTGTTGGTTCCATGTTTTGGGAGTACACACACCACTCAGTTCTAGATATTCTGACTTTCTGTCATAGTTTTCTTCCTTTGCCTCGTTTTATATGTTGTGGTCATGTAGAACTACTTCTCCAATACCCGCAGTAGTGATGAGTCACTCTTTGTGAAGAAGAAAGTTTCCACAGCATGTATTAGCTTGGTTTCAAGTAGCTGTTGTATGGAAATATTTTCCACATTTTTAGAGAGATAATTATAATTGCTTGTCACAGTTAACTAATAAATGTTATTTCTACTGTTCTGGTTTCACTTATTTTGATATCATATTTCTGAATATTGTCATTCCAACCTCCCCCCCCCCCTTGCAAATCCGGTTCGTTTCTTCCCTAATCACAAAATCCCAGGCAAAACCCAAAGATTTCTCCATTTTCATTATGTCATCCATGACAGTGATTAAGAGCAAGGGTTACAGAACACTACCTTGATGAATTGTATGTTTAGTCTAAAACCACGATAAGTAACTTTGCTAATTTGCATGCAAGTAGTGTAGTGCTCATTCAATGTATGAGATTTCCTCACACACACTTCACTTTCCACTTTTCATAGTGTCATGACTTCTCAATATCAAGGGATACTACAAGCTGATTGTTACCTTTCTCCTGGTATTTCTACCTCAAAATAAGCACACTTAAGACTAGTTCCGCTATTGACCTTTTTTGGCATGATCCATATTATTTTTCACTGTATCTAATATTATTCTTAATCTCTGTTCTAACAGCTTCAAGAATTTTCAGGTTGTTTGTAAGAAGGTGAATTCAATAGTTCGAATATTTTCAGTGATTACCTTCCTTTAACAGAGATTATCATGATTATTCGTTGGCTCAGTAGCCCAGTGGAAGTCATTCAACTGGACACCACTTGGTGACTTTCATGTCCCTTTAACAGAGATGCAGCAACATGTTTGCTTGAATTTTTAACATCTTACATATTTCAAGCCTACTTGAAAGTACTGAACATCCCAAGCAGCCATTGTATCACTGTATAGGTTGGACCACTTCCCGTTTAATTATGCCCGCACCGAATAATTTCAGGTGATCTCCTATTCAATATGATCTTAAAGTGTTCCAAGTGATAGGATGCTTTACTCTATGGGGTTCAGTAGTTTCTTCAATCACTGACAGTGTTACCTTTTTAGAAGATGATCAAAATAGTTCTTCAGCAGCACAGTTTCATTTTTATCTATCCAACTAAATTTTGAATTGACATTATCTCCACCTCATTTTATTCTCAGCCTGGATAGGCTCTCTTTCTGGGTTCTATTTCATGTTCAAAGTACTAAACCTGAGGAGACAGTAGCAATTTCTTAAAACTAAGATTCCTTATTGCAGTTAATTTACATGATGTAAGGAGGAACAATATTACGCAGTATACTGATAAAATACTGGTAATATTGCCGCGAGAGACGACGAACACCAACTGCTGGCGTGGCGCAGGGGATAGCGTCACGAACTGCGGTGCAGAAGGTTGCTGGTTCAATCCCACCCACCGGCAAACAAATTTATTTCTTTGTAATTAAGAATTCCAGAAGGTTCTACATCTTTCTTATGTTCACTTGTAAATTCTACTTGTTTCTTATGTTAACTGTTCTTCCAATTTCTTGTAAATTCTGTCTGTGTATAAATAGCAGAGCACTCTGCCTGAGAGGCAGTCAATGCTGCATGTATGTTGAGTTCGTAATAAACGTGCTTTCAGTATAAGTGCTGTGTTTAGTTGCCTTCGAAGTCAAGCCTGTTTTCATTTCAATGCGACAATATACTATAAGTTTCTATGATGATTCTGTCTTTTGTTGTTTTGTGACCAACACTATTCTTTAACTACATTAATTATACAGCTAAAACAATCTGCAAGCAGGAGTGCTGGAGATGTTCTGTTTTATTTCATTAAGCATAGCCATATAGTCCTAACACTTTTCCCCCCAACATAATACTGCCTCAATCTTCACTCAGGGTTGTCTGTTTTCACATTTATCATCCTGCTTTACTTGCATGGCAGCAGCTTTTCCAATTGGTGTGTCATTTACTACACAAGACCTTCGAAAGACCTTTCAAGGGGAAACTCTTCTACCAGCAGACATTAATCATTTGTAAGTTTACCAGTACATCATCAACTGCACAGTCACAGGTGCTACCATCTACTGTTGCATACAGTACCCCAATAATTATCTCTCCCACAACTATGCTACCTGTGACTGGCATATTTGCAGTGATGACAACTCCTTTACCCAATATGCTGAAGGGTTTCACAAATGGGCAACCCCTCCACCCTCTACCTAGTCAGCAAATAGATTTCATGTGCCATATGCCCCCCCCCCCACACACACAGACAAACAAACAAACACCAATCCACCCCCACCCCTAATAACCAGCCACTAAGTGGTGCCCCCCCCCCCCCCCCCCCTGTCAACCAGTAACAACTGAACCACATCCTTTGCCAGGGCTTTGATTAGGTGTTCCTGTGCCCTGAAGTCAGAGACATCCTACTCAAAATCCTTTTGATCGCTCCTAAACTGGACCTAAACTTCATCACATTCTAGTTGATCCCTTTGCCACTACAAATCCCGACTCCTTACCACAGGGAATGTATCTATGTGAATGACCATGGGCCAAGACCTACCCAATCCACCCACTCAGCACTTCCTGTTCAAGTCCCATCACAGGCTTCTCCTACCCCCTTTAGAGTCTGACTCACTTAAAACAGCTGTGTGATTTACCAACTCTCCTGCAATTATTGCACAGCTTTTTACATTGACACGACTTATCAACCAGCTGTCCATCCACATTGTATATCATCCTGTTACACAACATGCAGCTGTGTGTAACTTTCACTAATTCAAAACCTGCTTTACAGTCTGGACCATCTGGACCCTTCCGTCCACAAGCAGACTTCTAAAATGAGCAGACGGGACTTGTCCTTGAAACACATTCTATAGTCCTGCAAACTACCTGGCTTCTACTTATGGTAACCTATCATCCTTACACCAATGCCAAACAGCCGTCATCCTCTCTCCCATCTTACATCTCCTCCCAATTCAGGTATCTCTTCCAACCGTGTGCTACCTATTATTATTTTCTATTTCATATATAGTTATCTGAATCTGTCTTCTCTATGTGCCTGTCTGTGGTTCATCAATCGTCATGGCAAGTTGCTACCTATTCTCATTATGTTATTGATGTTATGACCTGTACTTTTTATTGTCAATTGCTTAAAAATCATTTAATCCTATGAATGTGAAACTATGTTTGATGGTTTGCATTTATTAGGAGAAAATCTTGAAAAGGTTAAACAAGTATCCAAATAAATTGTAGAATACACTTTGCAGTAGGACTCTATGCACAAGTGGATACATTGGCTGCATCTGCAGCTATTAATAATCATTTGGATAAGAAACCATGCAATGAAATAACAACGGTGAAATACATTAAAATAGCATTCTAGATCAAAAGATTATGCAAATAGAAAATCACTTACCTGTGACTTCACCAACACCAATGAATATTCCAGACAACCCTACAAGCTGCTTAGCATTTGGCCCTATCTGAAGTGTGAATCCAACACTTGGCCCATAGACCCCACTAAAGAATGAAAGTTCGATTCCTGTAGAAATAAGAAAATGTTATTTTTTGGTTGATCAAGGCTTAATAACTCAGATTTCACAACACTGAAATGAAAATTAAAAATGAAGATACAACAACTAGGAGTTGCAATACTATGGAGCATAAATTGTTAGTGCACAGTGATGGTGCAGATATGTGTGTGAATGAGAACATGGCATGGGATGCATGCCCTGTAGAAGATGCTTGTGTAAATGTGTGTTTTCAGTGTTTAACTCTTTCATTCCAAGTGTTGTTCCTGGACAACAATGCATTAAAAGTTAATTTATACTGTATTTTGTGCATCAGTCCTTAAAGTTGCAATTTTTGTTGATGAACAACATGCTTCTAGTATGACATTTTGTTGCTTGGTATGATGTGTAGCCACTTCTGAGGCATTAATCTATCCATCTTTGAGGTTATGTTGCATTGCTGCCTGTACGTGGTTGAGAGAGTGAGCGTGAGTGTTGTTCCTTTTATTTTATTCCAGCAGTGAACTGTCTTGTCTTTGGTGCTATGGCGAAGATTATGCTAGCATTATTGATCTGTCAGTGTTAACTATCAACAAAATAACGTCCAAGTAATAAAATACCTCGATATAAATGTCTGTGTTGTGCATGAAATACATGACATAAAAAATCAATAGTGTGACCAAAAATTTTAAAACACATATTAAACACTGTATTAATACAGGAAACACTGAATTTTAATTTTTTCAAAGCTGATTTCATAATGTGGGACTGAAAGGGTTAACACCCACCTAGGTTTACCTCCCAAGAGTCATAAGTTACATTTCCAACAACTTTTTGACAGCTATTTTCAATATATTTTGAAACCTGTAGATTTAATTTTCCCAAAGCCACTTATAAAATGTTAAAAATGAAAAAAAGGAGGCTTTTAATGTGATATTTTTGCATGTCTATTTGACAGAGCAGTACCATGTAAGTTTCTTGCAATATCCAGTATAAAGCCTTGAGCAGTGACAGCAATGTGCCTCTGCATGACAGTGTCAGAGAGCACAGTGTGGGCTGGCACACACGATGGTACTATCAAGCAAGGAATATTGAAGAAAATGTATGCATACACAAAAGCAGTTTGAGTGTATGTGATTGAACTTAATACTGTAGTACACCGATTTGAAGCGTGTAGGAAATGGGTATGTAACACTTCTCTTTAAAATACAGTTTATTTATTTACATATATATTTTTTTAATTGAGAAACAGAGTTATGTTGTCAAAAATTAACATTCTTAATTGTAAATATGCACCAGCATCAGCTGTGTAATTTTGTGGCAACATGTAGAAATTTGTGCTGAACCACTATTCAAAACCAGATTTCCCACTTTCTGTGTGTGCTCACATTAACTGTTACATTATCTGTGCACACCTTTTGGACTGACCCAAACTTCAATGCGCCACACAATGTTTCCTACCTATAAGTGCTTGTACATTCCATTACACAATTCGGGCACAGGGAAAGATGTTCATTATAAATGCATCTTGCCTTGCTTTGGCTGTGAATAGCAAGTTTTCCATAGAAAACAGGTAAAAAGGTAAATGTTTTGCCAATCAGACCTTACAAGGCTGGCTGCACCAAAGTCCAGTCCCAGCAAGAGGGGGACAAAACAAAATCCCCAACCCTCACTCACTCGCATGGTGAGGTTACACAGCATATTTTAGTGGGGAAGTTGTGTGGAGAGAGATTGGCTGGGGGGTGGGGGAAGGGCAGAACTGGATGAGTGGACAGGAATGTGGGGAAGAAGGGTTAGAAGCACTATGGACTAGATATATGATATCTAAGTGTGAGCCTAAAAAGAGCAGTGCACAATACAGGTGGCACAGAGACACAAATTGGGAAAGAATAGTAAGAGGAAACTCCAGTGAGGATGTGGGGATGGATACCAAGAGGTGAGGTCGAGCGAATTTCAGGAGCAAAATATGAGTTAATTCCCATTGGTGTTGTTTGTAAAAGCTGGAGAAGGAGAGGAGGATCCGAATTACCAAAACAATGACACAGCCATTGATTTTGTTCACACTACATTTTATGTTTTCACCTACCACACTCTGTAAGCCACCCTTTGTGCATACCAGTGCCACTTCCTCCTCCTATTCCAGTTATGTGTCGTGCATGACAAAAACAATTGGTGGTAAGCCTCTGTATGGGCCCCTTATCTCTCCAATTCTATCTCTGTGATCGTGTCATGGGATATACGTAGGAGGAATCAATATATTGGTCCATCATGTTTTGGGCTTGCAGCTGGATCATGCTGACATCTTGCCACGATATTTCAGCTGACTAACAAGCAGCCATCCTCAGGTTAATACGAGACTGAAGATTACTAGTGCGTGTTGTTCTATGTATACTTAAGATTGGCACAGCGGCACCTGCACAGTGAGGATGGATACTAGCGTGTCTCCTGTCAAGTTTGGTGCGCTCTGCAGCAGAAATGGGCCACGTCTGCATAATGGTGTACTTACATTCGTGCCATCTGGCAGAATGTGTCTTCATGCAGCTAAAGTGTGGTGTGATAGGAATCAATTTTTGTCAGATGGCGCACTACATGTAGACCTATCTCTCTGTGAAGCGATTAAAGAAATTACAGGGTCCCATGCTTTATCCATTTGAAAGCCGCCTACCCAATTAATCAGGTCTTCTGTCAATCTTATTTCAACAGACTTAATAATCAATTCCCAAAAGGATCTAATCGTAGCCAAAATTTTTGTTGCAGAATAATCCATGGAGTGTCCTGTGGAAACACAGTGTACTGCTATGGTTGATTTATTGGGCTGCAGTAGACATGTGTCGCGCTCATGCTCCATGCATCACTATTTCACCTGGTGAGGAAGATGTATGAGACAGGCGAAATACCCTCAGACTTTATATTTTTCTTAATCATCCCTATTCCAAAGAAAGAATGTGCAGACAGGTGTGAAAATTACAGAACTACCAGTTTAATAAGTCATAGTTGCAGAATTTTAACACAAATTATTTACTGAAGGATGGAAAGGCTGACAGGTGTTAACCTTGGGGAAGATCAGTTGAAGGGCATGAAAGGGATGCAGTGGTTGGGAAGGGAGTAAGACAGGGTTGTAGCCTTTCTCTAATGTTATTCAATTTGTACAATGAACAAGCTGCAAAGGAATGCAAGGAGAAATTTGGAGAAGGAATGAGAGTTCAGGGTGAAAACATCAAAAAATTGTGTTTTGTTGATGATACTGTAATTCTGTCAGAGACAGCAAAGGACTTGATAGAGCATTTGATCTGAATTTGCAGTGTGTTGAAAGGAGCATGTAAGATTAACAAGAACAAGACAAGGGTAATTGAATGCAGTCTTAGAAAATCAGGCGATACTGAAAGAATCAGATTAGGTAACAAAACAATACAGGTGGTAGATGAGTCTGTTGCTTGGGCAGTAAAATAACATGTGATGGACACACAACAGAGGATATAAATGCAAATGGCAATGGGACGAAAATCGTTTTTGAAAGAGAGAAATTTGCTAACATTGAATATTAATTTAAGTGTAATATTAATTTTCTGAAGGCATTTGTGTGGAGGGTTGCCATAGGAAGAGGACAGAGGCTTTTGAAATGTGATACTACAAAAGAATGCTGAAGATTAAGTGGATAGATCCTGTAACTAATTAGGTGGTACTGAACAGAATTGGAAAAAAAAAAATAATAATTTTTGTCATACCTTGAATAAAAGAAGGGATTGATTGGCAGAACACATTCTTAGACATAAAATAATCATAAATTTAGCTTTGGAGGGAAGAGTGTGGTGAAAAATTCACGATGGACACCAAAAGACTAATATAATAAGCAGATACAGATGGATGTGGTTTGCCGTTCTTATGAGGACATGAATAGGCTTGCTCAGGATAGAGTAAGGTGAAGATAAAATAACTAACTCAGCAAGTGGTAGGAAGAAACAAAAGACATAGAAAAATGCAGTTTCCCCTGCCACTGTCTGTTCAGTAGATATTTTATCCAACAGTATACATTACTTCCTACTGTAGCTCATTTAATTTATTGCTCACTGAAAAAATGCAGTCAGTTGCAAAAGTAGCTTATCAGATAAATGCAACCTTGCATTTTTTCCAATAAATTCACAACCAGTCACTGCACCAGGCATAAGAATGGAATGGAACCTATTTTACTCAAATTTGTCTTGTCAAGCATCCAAGCTTGTGGAATCAATACAACTTAATCTTTAATCATAACATTGAAGTGCTGCTGTATTACAATTATTGTATTTTGCTAATTTAATTGAATACTTCTCTAAAAATATTAGATCTCATTAGCTTTGCTTGTATTGATGACCATATGTTTTGGAAGTGTCTTGTCTGTCCCCACTTTTTTTTAAAGTTAATATGAGTGTTCTTGAACAGTTTATTACTTTTATATTTTTTCAGGTATGTTCCTGTATTTTTTTTTTTTTTTATTTTTTTTTTTGGATACAGTTCCACAGTTTGTTTTTTGTTGTATGCCTGTGCTTTTACTTCTGCCTTTCTTTCTACATTTTAACGGTAAATGTATCCTCTGTATTACTCTACATCTACATATTTGCTCTGCATATCATATTTAAGTACCTGGCAGAGGGTTTATCAAACCACTTTAATAATATTTCTCCACTGTTCCATTATCTAATAACTCACACAAAGAAGAAAAACCTAAATTTTCCATTTTCAGCCTGATTTCTCTTACTTTATTATGATCGTGATGCTACTCTATGCAGGTGTGTAATAATAAAATATGTTCATAATCTGAGGAGAAAGTGGGTGAAAAATTTCACTAATCAATCTTGTAGCAATGAGTAACGTATTTCTTCTAATGGTTTCCACCCCAACTCTCACAATTTGACACACACTCCTCCCTGTATTGCAATAATACAAAATGATTTGCCATTTTCTGAACCTTCTCTATATCCTCCATAATTCCCGCTTGGTGGGGGGTCCCACAATGGGCACCAATACTCCAAAATAGGATGCACAAGTGTAGTGTAGGCTGTTGCATCTTCTAAGTGTTCTGACAATGCAATTTAGCCTTTGGCTTGTGTTCCCTATAATATTTATTGTGTATTCTTTCTAGTTAATTTATTCATAACTGTAATTCCTAGGCATTTAGTTGAATTTATGGCCTTTAGATTTGACATTTATCAAGTAAATTAAGTTTAACATATTTCTTTTATTGCTCATATGGATGACTTCACACTTTTCATTATTTAGTGTAAATTGCAAATTTGCACACCATGGAGATATTTAAATTGTTTTGCATCCGCTTTTGATCTTCTGGTGACTTTAGTAAATGATAAACAATTTGTTTTCTTCATTTTCCTTTGTTAGTCACCCATGGTAATATTGTCTTTCCACATCAGTTTATCCTTTGTAAAATACCTGAGTTTACGCTTTTGTTTTGTGTTAAACTTCACTTTAGTGTTTCCTTATGGAATTACATTAACTTCCCACAATTTTCTTAAATTTCTCCATGTTTCTATGTCATCTTTCAGAAGTTTGCCACCTAATGTTAACTTTTTCAGCATCAATGATTAATGAAAATTATGATTTAGTTTCACATATTCAGTTGCATCTGTTGTGTCTACCACTTTTTGTTACTGTACAAAATTTTTTTCTCTGTACTACAGAACTGATGAATAAGTAAATATTTTTAATGGACTACAAGAACAGCCTGTATCTCACTCTTACTAAGCTGTGTTCTTAGAAGATATTGTCATCAAACTGTAAGAATTTGGAATATTTCGCCATTTTCTCCATTATGTTAAATTCCCAAATCTGAGTAATCTATGGTGATAGACACCTCAGTGTAGTATTTGTGCTTGTCATTACAATTAAAATGCCTGCATCAATTTATACTTAAAGTCTGAACCTACCATTCCACTCACTCACCTGTGTAAAAGAATGTCAGGCTGAGCAGCATCATATCCTTGGTAAAGAACAACCTGAATGCCTTCTTCAGAGCAGTGAGTGGGCCCGCAGTATCCTTACCCACCATCTCTCCATCTGCCCTCTCTGCAGGTCTTAGTATCAACAGGAACACTATCCCCACTGCTGCGAGAACCGTAAGAACGATGAAGACTACTGTGCGAGTTTCATGGTCAATATGCGTTTTCCCTTGAAATTTGAAGTAAACAAACAGGTTCCCAAAAAACATGCTGCAAGAGAAATGACAAGACTGTTAGAAATTAAGAAGCACACACTGCTTTAGCAAAGAAATTGAAAAAGCAAGAACTGAAGTATCATATCCAAATATATAAAAGCTGTCATATAGTGAGGATAAGTTACAACTCACGACAATCACTGAGCCAAAGACGAACGTTTAGAAAAGACAATCACACTCACCGAACTTAAGTTTCAGCCACAACGTTAGTCAGATAAAGAGCATTCCTGCTTCTGCCACTATCACACAGGCAAAATTCACACACAAATGACCACCGTCTCTGGCCACTATGTCATTTGTGAGAGTTGTACCTGTGAGACTTTGGTAATGTGTGTGTGCATTCTCATTTTATGATGTAAGCTATGGCCAAAAGTTAAGTTGTGTGGGTGAAAGTCATATTGTCTTTTCCATGTGCCTGTCTGCAGCTCAGCAATCTATCCTCATTATGTTAGTGTTATTCCAAATTGGATTTTCCGTTGTTATATAAAAACTAAAAGCGACAGGAGATCTTTAAAGCAGTTACATAATCCGAATTTCAAGCAAAAGTCCATGACAACTACTATGAGAAAATATAGAAGAGCCATAAAAATAATGAAAAGCTATTGCAGAATGTATAAAAAACAGATGCAAAGAAAGAGTGTACATTTAAAGTAGGGAAGTTGGGAGAAACAGGTAGCTGAGAGATTCTGAAAATTCTTGATTTTACCAGAAAAATAAGTAAATAAAAGAAAATGAACAAGAAAGCCAGGTGATAAACTGCCTTAAGTGAAATACAGACAATTATTAGAAACATGAAAAATGGGAAGGATGAATAATACAAGACTATCACAGCAAAATTTGATAAAATCTTGGCACAAGAAAGCAGAAGACTTGCTATTTACAATTCTAGTGATAAGTGCAACAAAGAAAAACTCCTGATACTACAGGTGTAATTTCCATAGATCAGAATCTTTAATGGGCAATCTTAGAAATCTGGTGCCTAAGGAGGTATGTCCAGAGTTCAAGAGAATTCCTGTAGGGGGGGGGGGGAGATGAAATACAAATTTAAAACTGATTTGAAAGACAACAGTCTTATCTTTGAGCAATGAGAAGCTACAAGTACTGGGGTGATCTCTTAAATATAGAGGGACATGACATACACCAGACACAAGGCTCCATGGGGAGAACGGTAACGAATTGCAGTAGCTACATGATAACCTGAAATATTAGATTGTTGAATTAATCACATGAGAAGAAGTCCAGTAAAGCTACAGCCTCAGTCCCCTAATTTTTATTTGATAAATTAACCTGATAATCAAGGCATTTAGCAACAAACTTGCATATTAATTATCAGAAATTACTGAATGAAGCCAGTTTTTTTCACCTGCTTAATTTCTGCAGACATCTTATGATTGTAAACTGTAGTGAATCATATGTCTAATACAATATCAATGTTTGGAAGGAAAAACTGAAGAAGGGCATGGAGACAATCACTTGTGGGTAGAAAAGAGAAAGAGTAAATTTGTGAAATTTAAAATTTTCCCAGCAAATCAAATGTTCAAACAGATTTCAGGATTGCAGCCAATCAAACTTCTGAGTCAATGAGGACTGATGATGATGATGATGATTATCTCCACTCCACCTTATACAGAGTGTTAAACGTATGGCCAAACTTTCAGGAAACATTCCTCACACACAAATAAATAAAATGTGTTATGTGTACATGTGTCCGGAAATGCTTAATTTCCATGTTAGAGCTCATTTTATTAATTCTCTTCAAATCACATTAATCATGGAATGGAAACACACAGCAACAGAACGCACCAGTGTGACTTCAATCACTTTGTTACAGGAAATGTTCAAAATGTCCTCCGTTAGCGAGGATACATGCATCCACCGTCCGTCACATGGAATCCCTGATGCGCTAATGCAGCCCTGGAGAATGGTGTATTGTATCACAGCCGTCCACAATATGAGCACAAAGAGTCTCTACATTTGGTACCGGGGTTGCATAGACAAGAGCTTTCAAATGTCCTCATAAATGAAAGTCAAGATAGTTGAGGTCAGGAGGGTGTGCAGACCATGGAATTGGTCTGCCTCTACAAATCCATCGGTCACCGAATCTGTTGTTGAGAAGTGTATGAACACATTGACTGAAATGTGCAGGAGCTCCATCGTGCATAAACCACATGTTGTGTCGTACTTGTAAAGGCACGTATTCTAGCAGCACAGGTAGAGTATCCCGTATGAAATCATGATAATGTGCTCCAGTGAGCGTAGGTGGAAGAACATTAGGCCCAAACGTTCACAGAAAATCTGTGTTGATGGTGTGATTGCACAATTGCGTGCGGATTCTCGTCAGCCCACAGATGTTGATTGTGAAAATTTACAATTTACATTTAAAGAGAAATACTAAAATGAGCTCTAACATGGAAATTAAGCATTTCCGGACACATGTCCACAACATATTTTCTTTGTTTGTGTGAGGAATGTTCCCTGAAAGTTTGGGCGTACCTGTATAGTATGCTGACGGGAATTGCCACGCATGTGTCCGAGTCATGGTGCCAGAAGGACCAGTGCCCTTGCTGGTGTAACAGCAAGATTCAACCGTCTTCTATATTGCCACTTGCTGCAGTTATTAGAGTGTTCTTGTGTCTTCATCTAAGGCTATTCTTTGAGGAGACAGGATTCCACATATTATTAAACTGGTAGCTACCTGTCATGGTTCATTGGATTTCCTGCATTTCAACAGATTAATTTAATAATAGAATACCAAAAAGTTACACATTGCACAGAACAAGAACATTGCACTCACTTTCTGCACCCCAGCAAGTCTGCAGTTGCAGAACATTTTATTTACAACAGACATCTAATGGGAGTATGACAAAACATTAATATTGGCTACAGCCTCTTTTTGTGTTCCATTATAAAAGAATACATTGAAATATGCATAGTGGAAAATGTAATGAACCATGTCAGCTGCTACCAGATAAAACATGGGATCCCATCATCTCCAAGATTTGCTCTAGATAAAGACACCAGAACATTCCGATAACTGTGGTGAGTGGCCATACTGAAGACACTCGATTCTTTCAGTTCTACCACTGAGATTGCTGCCACTTGTGTGGGCCTTCTGTCACCGTGATGCTGACTGAGATGTGGCAATACCATCAGTGCGCTATATAAGGTGGAGCAGAGAATGTCTTCCTCAGTCCTTGTTAGCTCACCTGAAAATGTTTGGCAGGTGTCGACATATTGCGGAATGACCTAATGCAATCCCAAAATACACTGTAGTCTTAAATTCTTACACAACCTAACTGCCTGCAAACATTGACCACAGCTGATGATCATGGACAATTAGTGAAGAAACATACATCGAAACTGGGGGATGTGAAGTAACTGTAAAAATAAATTAATAAGTAGAAGTGTACGCATCACAGTACATATAAAAGAGAATGACATATGACACAGAGTTTGGAGTATGGAATGTAAGGTGGACTGCAGGGGATTATGGTGTTAGTAAGAGGCAGTAAACAAGACATAGCAGGAAGAAATACGAATCTTGTGTCATTCTAACCACAAAGCAGGTGAAGGCCAGATTAAGGAAGTGATAACAGACATCAGCTTTTTGGTATTTACCTAAAAATCAATGACTTCATGATGTCAGGCTGTTATGTTATTGCTGAAAAATGATTAAAGAAGCGTATGGAATAAAATACCAATGCACAATGTCTCTAGTAAACTCTTTGAATACTACGACTGTTCATTAACTGAGTAGAACATTATCCTGCCTAATACTGGTATCTTAATTCATCCACTGAAGTTGGATACCCAACTATTTTTGTGAAGCATGTATCTAAAAATTGGATCACTTGTGTACCAGTTCCAATGCTACCCCTGGAGTGGTCAGAGATGATGGTTGTGTGTGTTTAGTTGTCCAAATGATTGTGGGAATGTGTGCATTTCTTTTTTTAATGAAGGCCATCGCTGAAAATTTAATTTTTGTGAATGTGATTTTCTGTTTTACATGCCGGTCAGCAGCTCAGCGAATGTCTTTCGGGTGGGTTGTTATCTACCCTCCATTATCGACAAGTGTGAACAGCACACACACACACACACACACACACACACACACACACACACACACACACACACACACACACACAAGTATGGCAATGGCACTCTGTCAGATATGTCACTATGCTGTGTGTTGGTGGACAGCAGAGAAACCATTATCGGTAGATCTACTGTCTGCCCCCCCTCCCCATAGCATATTCCCCTATTAGATCAAAATCAACATTGTTTTTTTTTTTCCTAGTACACATCTTTTTCAACAGCGGAGGGGGAGAGAGGATCAGAAGTATGTCTTGTTGTTGTTGTTGTTGTTGTTGTTGTTGTTGTTGTTGTTGTCTTCAGTCCAGAGACTGGTTTGATGCAGCTCTCCACCCTACTCTATCCTGAGCAAGCCTTTTCATCTCCTCATAAGAACGACAACCCACATCCACTTGAATCTGCTTACTATACGCGTCTCTTGGTCTCCCTCTGCAATTTTTACCCCACACACTTCCCTCCAACGCTAAATTCACAATTCCTTGATGTCTACCAATCTATCCCTTCTTTTAGTCAAGGTATGCCAGAAATTTCTTTTCTCCCCAATTCGGTTCAGTACCTCCTCATTAGTTACGCGATCCACCCACCTAATCTTCAGCATTCTTCTGTAGCACCACATTTCAAAAGCCTCTATCCTCTTTCTGTCCACACTGCTTATCGTCCATGTTTCACTCCCATACAAGGCAACACTCCATACAAATGCCTTCAGAAAGGACTTCCTTAGGCTTAAATCAATATTTGATGTTAACAAATGTCTCTTTTTCAAAAACGCCTTTCTACCCTTTGCCATTCTGCATTTTATATCATCTGTACTGCGACCATCATTTGTTATTTTACTGCCCAAGTAACAAAACTCATCTACCTCCTTTATTATTTTGTTACCTAATCTAATTCCTTCAGCATCACCTGATTTTCTTACACTGCACTCCATTACCCTAGTTTTACTCTTGTTAATGTTCATCTTATATGCACCTTTCAGCACACTGTCCATTCCGTTCAATTGCTCTTCCAGGTCCTTTGCTGTATCTGACAGAATTACTATATCGTCGGCAAAACGCAATGTTTTTAATTCTTCCCCCTGAACTTTTATTCCTTCTCCAAATTTCTCCTTGCTTTCCTTAATAGCTTGCTCAATGTACAAATTGAACAACATTGGGGAAAGGCTACAACCCTGTCTTACTCCCTTTCCAACCACTGCATCCCTTTCATGCCCTTCAACTCTGACAACCGCTGTCTGGTTTTTGTACAAGTTGTAAATAACCTTACGCTCCCTATATTTTACTCCTGCTTGCTTCAGAACTTGAAATAGTTTGTTCCAATCAACATTGTCAAAAGCCTTCTCCAAATCTACAAAAGCTAGAAATGTTGGTTTGCCTTTTCTTAATCTATCTTCTAGGATAAGCCGTAAAGTGAGTATTGCCTCCCGTGTTCCTACATTTCTCCTGAACCCAAACTGATCTTCCCCGAGGTCGGCTTCTACCAGCTTTTCCATCCTTCTGTATATAATTCGTGTTAATATTTTGCAACCATGACTTATTAAACTGATGGTTCTGTAGTTTTCACACCTGTCTGCACCCGCTTTCTTTGGAATGGGGATTATAACATTTTTCTTAAATTCTGAGGGTACTTCACCTGTCTCATACATCTTACACACAATGTGAAACAATTTTGTCATGGCTGGTTCTCCCAGAGACTTCAGTAGCTCTGACGGGATATCATCTACTCCAGGGGCCTTGTTTCGACTTAGATCTTTCAGTGCTCTGTCAAATTCATCTCTCAGTATAGTATCTCCTATTTCATCTTCATCTACATCCTCTTCCCTTCCTACAATACTGTCTCGAAGTTGATTTCCTTTGTAGAGCCCCTCTATATACTCTTTCCACCTTCAGCTTTCCCTTCTTTGCTGAGAACTGGTTTTCCATCAGTGTCCTTGATATTCATAGAGCTGTTTTTCTTATCGCCAAATGTTTCTTTTATTTTCCGGTAGGCTGCATCTATTTTTCCCCTATTTATACATTCTTGCATTTGCCTTCTAGCCATTCCTGCTTAGCCATTTTGCACTTCCTGTCAATCTCATTTCTTAGTCGTCTGTACTCCATTTTGCCTGTTTCATTTACTGCATTTTTATACTTTCTCCTTTCATCGATTAAATTTAGTATCTCCTGTGATATCCAAGGATTCTTTGTAGGTCTTGCCTTCCTACCTATTTTGTCCTCTGCTGCCTTCACTATTTCATCTCTCAATTTTACCCATTCCTCCTCAACTGTTTTATTTTCCCCTGTTTCTGTCAATTGTTGCCTGAAGCTCCCTCTGAAATTCTTAAGAACTTCAGGTTCCTTCAATTTATCTAGATCCCATCTCCTTATTTGCCTACCTTTCTGTAGTTTCTTCAGTTTCAGCCTACAGTTCATAACCAACAAGTTATGGTCAGAGTCTATGTCTGCCCCTGGGTATGTCCTACACTTCAAAACCTGGTTCCAAAATCTATGTCTTACCATTATAAAATCTATCTGGTATCTCCCGGTGTCTCCTGGTCTCTTCCACGTATACAACCTTCTTTTGTGATTCTTAAACCAGGTATTTGTTATAACTAAATTATGTTCCGTGCAAAATTCTACCAGGCGGCTTCCTCTTTCATTCCTTCTGCCCAGACCATATTTACCCACTATCTTCCCTTCCCTTCCTTGTCCTACTACCGAATTCCAGTCTCCCATCACAATTAAGTTTTCCTCTCCCTTAATTGTCTGAATAATTTCCTTTAGCTCCTCATATATTTCTTCGATCTCCTCATCATCGGCAGAGCTAGTTGGCATATAAACCTGTACTACTGTTGTCGGTGTTGGCTTCGTATCTATCTTGACAATGATAATGCGATCAATGTGCTGGTCATAGTAGTTTACCCGCATTCCTATTTTCTTATTCATTATCAATCCTACTCCTGTGACACCCCCAATTGATTTTGTATTTATAATCCTGTACTCACCTGACCAGAAATCCTGTTCATCCTGCCACCGAACTTCACTAATCCCCACTATATCTAACTTCAACCTATGCATTTCCCTTTTTAAATTTTCTAATTTTCCTACTCGATTAAGGGATCTAACATTCCATGCTCCGACCCGTAGAATGCCAGTATTGTCTTTCCTGATGATCACATCCTCCTGAGTAGTCCCCGCCCGGAGATCCGAATGGGGGACTATTTTACCTCCGGAATATTTTACCCGAGAGGATGCCATCATCATATGTTCATACAGTAGAGCTGCATGTCCTCGGGAAAAATAACGGCTGTAGTTTCCCCTTGCTTTCAGCCGTTCGCAGTAGCTGTGTGGCAAAGCCACATTAGCTGATGTTACAAGGCCAGCTCAGTCAATCATCCAGACTGTTGCCCCTGTAACTACTGAAAAGGCTGCTGCCCCTCTTCAGGAACCACACGTTTGTCTGGCCTCTCCACAGATACCCCTCCGATGTGGTTGCACCTACGGTACGGCTATCTGTATCGTTGAGGCACGCAAGCCACCCCACCTCGGCAATGTCTGTGGTTCATGGGAGTGGAAGTATGTCTTATACTGTGTTAATCTTACCTGGCCTGGAGCATTGCCCAGAAGATACCAGAGTTCCGTGATATAGTTGCTGAGTCAGAGTTTAGGGTGAGGTAATTGCCCTGCCCTGTCCAGATAATGGCTGCACCAAATCCAATCACACAAGAGGCTACATACAGAAGCCATGTCTTTGGAAGCAGGAATGTAAGTATGAACAGCCTGTGGAAAGAAAAAAAATATTTTTTTAAGTTATTATTTTACAAGAAGCAGACAGGATGTCAGCAAATCAAAAAATAATATATGTGCTTTTTTATTGTAAGTGGTGTAGTGTTACTATAGCAACTAATCTACTGTATAATAAAATGAAGTATGGATTTCTCAACACACTAACTTCATTAAAGAAAATTACAACATTTTACAATCTATATTTTTCTAAGAATCACTAATATTAACTTTCACAAGCATGAGCAAGTTAATTTCAAAGAGCAAGTCAGCCATTAGACCAATATTTCCATTTATTTTTCAGTACTGCCTGTGACTTTCCAGTTTATGGAAGGACAGAGAAGGCAGACCATATGAATTTTATTTTTTATTAACCTCTTGAGCAAGGCTTAGCAAACTTTTTTTGTTGGCGATTCCTTTCATTTGAATGCTTTACACTCAGTAGTTTGATGGTAAGTTACCGGGCTACAAACCAAAGATTATATTGTCTCAAGTTTTTAATACATTTCAAAATTTTTATTTTAATATAATGGTTGTGGAGATTACTAGGGGCAGTGGAGCCTAATGACCACACTCTTTACAATACAAATGTTTTATTCAATGTTGTGACAGCTGACAGAGGTGGGCGTGGCAGCAGCATGTCATGCAGGTGTGACGGAAGCCAGCAGCAGCAGCAGCGTCAGCAGCAAGGAGGTGATGGCAGTAGTTGCGGTCAGCATCATTGTAGCCGGCCAAGTTGAAGTAGTTGCTGTGTAGGCCGTAAGTGAAGACAGCGGTGCTGGCAGAGTGGTACCAGATAGAGCAGGAGCTGTAAGTGATGTCATTCAACGTGGTGTTTCACTCCCCCTCACAAACTTTTATCGAGTGTGCTCCATCGAGCTGTTCTGTTTTAGTGTAATTCGTGAGTGTCTAGACACCGTTACCGAACTTTGAAGTACCATTGACAAGTTAGGTGCAGAGCAAGTGCAAGTCGAACAATTACACTGTGAACAGTGCAGTCACACTTCAAAGTGCCACTGATAAGTTTAATTTGGAACATTCCCAAGTGGAACAGTTACATTGTGAATGTGTTGATCTGTCTAAGCAGGTGGCTGGAAATCAATCTGCACTCAGCTCTGCAAGACAAGTCCTCGAGCAGCTCTCTGGCCGCACGCCGCGCAAATCACAGGTAACTCCTGCTCCTCCCCGCTAATACCCAGAGGTCAATAGTAAACTCTTGCCTCATTCGCGTGCTCCACAAACTGTTGCGCACTCGAACTCTGCGCAAAACAGTCATGTATTCGTTAGTGCTCTGCGGGTGACTTCCCTGAACCAGCCCACTGTGTTCACTGTCCTGGTCTCAACAAACTCCAATGAAGTATCTCAGTGTGTGCCTGTTGGTACTTCCGCTTCTCGCAAATCGTCTGTCAAACAGTCATACGCAAACCACCCTACACAGCTTAATTTCACCAACCGGCTTGCTGTGACATTGGCAATGCTGTCTCCCCTTCAGCTCGCGTTGCCTCGCCTGGCACATGCTCAGCTGTGCGCGAATCGCCTCTTCTCCCCAGCACTCCGGCTCCTGTCTCTCTGACTCTAACACTCGCCGCTGCCATTTCATCAGTACCACATGCATCCGTCTGCACGCCGCCTGGGGCCAATGTTCACACAAAGTACTCTGTCACAGCTCAATTGTTCTATGGCAGCCTCTTCAACTCCGGCCATCGCCACCGCCATTGTGTCGGCGGCAGCGGCTCCCAGCGGCCACCTCATTACTTCCACCTCGTGCTCCGCCTGCTACCACTCCGCCAGCGCCGCTGCCTTCTCTTACGGCCTACACAGCTACTACTTCGACTCGGCCGGCTACAAGGACACTGACCGCAGCTACTTCCATCACCTTCTTGCCACTGCCAGCTTCTGTCACACCTGCGTGGCGTGATGCTGCCACGCCCACCTCTGTCAGCTGTCACAACATTGAATAAAACATTTTTACTTTAAAGTGTGTGGTCATTAGGCTCCACTGCCCCTACTGACCCCCACAAGCATAATAATAAAATAACAATTTTGACATGTATTAAAAACTTGAGACAATGTAATACTCTAACTACTAGTGTACATAACTTAACACTAAAACCCCAATCGTTCATTACAAAGCATTTCAAACTTTAAATTGTTTGCCCGAAAAAGCTTACGGCAAATGATATGCACCATTTCTCCCATTGGTTTTTTATCTATTATGATATTTCAGCATCTGCTGTACATAATCTGACATGAATATAAATAATTCAGATGAAAAACTAGTTCTCAGCAAAGAAGGGAAAGCTGAAAGGTGGAGAATACTATATACAGGGGCTCTACAAAGGAAATTACCTTAGAAACAATGTTGTAGGAAAAGAAGATTAAGTAGGAGATACTATACTGAGAGATGAATATGACAGAGCACTGAAAGACCAAAGTCAATACAAGGCCACTGAAGTAGATGACACTGCCTCAGAGCTACTGAAATCTCTGGGAGAACCAGCCATGAAGTATTTCACCTGGTGAGTAAGACAAAAGGCAAAATACACTCAGACTTTAAGAAAAATGTAATAATCCCCATTCCAAAGAAAGCAGGCACAGGCAGGTGTGAAAATTACAAAACCACTCGTTTAATAAGTCATGATTAGAAAATTTTAACACGAATTATTTACAGAAGGATGGAAAAGTTGGTAGAAGCCAACCATGTGGAGATTAATTTGGATACATGAGAAATGTAGGAACTCTGGAGGCAATTCTGACTTTACGGCTTATCTTAGAAGATTGATTAAGGAAAGGCAAACCTACATTTAAAGCTTTGGTAGATTTGGAGAAAAGCTTTTGATAATGTTGATTGGAATACACTCTTTCAGATCTTGAAATCAGCAGGAGTAAAATATAGAGAACGGAAGGTTATGTATAACTTGTACAAAAACCAAACAGTAGTTATCAGAGTTGAAGGGCACGAAAGAGATGCAGAGGTTGGGAAGGAAGTAAGACAGGTCTGCAGCCCTTCTCCAATGTTATTCAATTTGTACATTGATCAAGCTATAAATGAATGCAAGGATTGTGTCTTGCTGATGACATTGTAATACTGTCAGAGACAGCAAAGGACCTGGAGAAGGAATTTAACAGAATGGACAGGCTGTTGAAAGCTGCATGTGTTGTTGTTATGGTCTTCAGTCCGGAGACTGGTTTGATGCAGCTCTCCACCCTACTCTATCCTGAGCAAGGCTTTTCATCTCCTCATAAGAACGGCAACCCACATCCATTTGAATCTGCTTACTATGTGTGTCTCTTGGTCTCCCTCTGCGATTTTTGCCCCACACACTTCCCTCCAATGCTAAATTTATGATTCCTCTATGTCTAAGAATGTGTCCTACCAAGCGATCCCTTCTTTTAGTCAGGGTATGCCAAAAATTCCTTTTCTCACCAATTCTGTTCAGTACCTCTTCATTAGTTATGCGATCTACCCACCTAATCTTCAACATTCTTCTGTAGCACCACATTTAAAAAGCCACTATTCTCTTCCTGTCCGCACTGCTTATCGTCCATGTTTCACTCCCGTACAAGGCAACACTCCACACAAAAGCCTTCAGAAAAGACTTCTTTACACTTAAATTAATATTCGATATTAGCAAATTTCTCTTCTTCAAAAATGCTTTTCTTCCCATTGCCATTCTGCATTTCATATCCTCTGTACTGCGACCATCGTTTGTTATTTTACTGCCCAAGTAACAGAACTCATCTGCCTCCTTTATTGTTTCGTTACTTAATCTAATTCCATCAGCATCACCTGATTTTCTTAGACTGCACTCCATTACCCTTGTTTTACTCTTGTTAATGTTCATCTTATATGCACCTTTCAGCACACTGTCCATTCCGTTCAACTACTCTTCCAGGTCCTTTGCTGTCTCTGACAGAATTACAATGTTACCAGCAAAACGCAATGTTTTTATTTCTTCCCCCTGAACTTTAATCCCTATTCCAAATTTTTCCTTGCTTTCCTTCACCGCCTGCTCGATGTACAAATTGAATAACATCGGAGAAAGGCTACAACTCTGTCTTACTCCCTTCCCAACTGATGCTTCCTTTTCATGCCCTTCGAGTCTAATAACTGCGGTCTGGCTTTTGTACAAGTTGTGAATAACTCTCCTTTCCCTATATTTTACCCCTGCTGACTTCAGAATTTGAAAGAGTGTATTCCAGTCAACATTGTCAAATGCTTTCTCCAAATCTACAAAAGCTAAAAATGTAGGTTTGTTTTTCCTTAATCTATCTTCTAAGATGATACGTAAAGTGAGTATTGCCTCCCGGGTTCCTATGTTCCTCCTGAACCCAAACTGATCTTCCCCGAGGTCAGCTTCTACCAGCTTTTCCGTAAGAATGTGATGCTCATGGAATTAGATGGCAGATGAGTTTTGTTACTTGGGCAGTAAAATAACTTATGATGGTCACAGTACAGGGTATATAAAATGCAGAATGCCAATGGGAAGAATGTTTTTGAAAAAGAGAAATTTGTTAACATCTAATATTTAAGTGTAAGGAAGTCCTTTTTGAAGGCATCTGTGTGGAGTGTTGCCTTGTGTGGGAGTGAAACATGGATAATAGACAGTTCAGACAGGAAGAGGATAGAGGCTTTTGAAATGTGGTGCTACAGAAGAATGGTGAAGATTAGGTGGGTGGATCGTGTAACTAATGAGGAGGTACTGAACAGAATTTGGGATAAAAGGAATTTCTGACGTACCTTGGCTAAAAGAATAGATTGATTGATAGGACATTCTTAGACATCAACAAATCATGAATTTAACATTGGAGGGAAGAATGAGGGAAACCAAGAGATGAATACAATACTGGTAAGCATATCCAAATGGATGTAGGTTGCTGTTCTTATGAGGAAATGAAGAAACTTGCTGAGGATAGAGTAGGGTGGAGAGCGGCAACAAAGCTGTCTCCAGACTGAAGATCAGAAAAACTAATAGGCCCTACTATAAAATATTATTGGCAAAAAAGATTAATCTCAATAAGTTTCACTGGAATAATAATACATTTACAGCCATATCTTTAGTCCTCACTGTTGGATTGAAAAAGTGCTATTTTCTAACACTTATGTCTCTGCTGTTTTTTTGTCTCACAATATGAGTTTCATGTAGAAATCACTTGTTGTTAGACTGAAAACTGTAAGTGTCTGAGGCCCATGAACTTTTCAAGTTAGAGTGGGAAGAGATTTACAACAGCGTGTGAAAGATATAATTTTCTTATTAACTGCACAAAATGATGTCTTATAATGAAAGATTAAAATTTATTTATTTATTTTACATGTCCTGGACTAAGATATATCTTTCAATCAATAAATATAACAATTACAATACAATTATAATAAACAATTTACAATCTAGGGACACCAAATGCACTAAATATATGTTTACGGCATACAATTACATTGAGCAAATTAAAATCCAAGAATGCAAAATTTAATAAATATACAATTAAAATACACAAATTACAAACTAGAAACTAAGTATGGAAAGAGGTGACTAATTCTGTAGGACACTGCTAATTTCCGACAGATGGACCCCAAGATCCAAAATTCTGCTGCCTTGGTGGCCACATCATTTGCTGCGTATAGGTCCTCTATGGTGCAGGGGTTAGGCAGGTTTCTGCAGACCAGGAGGTGCTGTGGGTCCTGCACATCGCCACAGAGAGCTCATCTTTTGTGAAGCCCCACTTTCTGAGATTCGTCTTGCAGCATGACACTCCTGTCCTCAGTCTGTTTAGCACCTTCCACGTTGCATACGGCAGTTGAAATCCTTCGGCAGGTTCCTCTTTGATGTTCTCTCCGGCCCTTTTGTTTGACGAATTCTGCCATAGCTCTGTTCTCAGAGTTCCAGGCCTCAATGCAGTTGATGTTATTGTGCTCATAAAGCTTCTCCTTGACTTAAGCCTAGGTTTTCTTGGCTCATAACCGAAGAGGGGGTGTCTGGGGTCGGTTTCCTGTTTCTTTTTCTCTGTTTCTGCAGCTGTTCTTCTGCGTATGTATGGAGGCGCTATGCCCATAATTTCGTAGATTTTTCCGATAGGAGTTGGTCGAAGGCAGCCAGTCACCATGCGTCCAGTCTCATTTAGTGCCGCACCCACTTTCTGGCACGTGTCGAGTTTCTCCAGACTGGTGCTTCGTACTCCGCTGCAGAGAAGCACAGTGCCAGAGCAGATGTGTGGAGCACACTTGGCTGTGATCCCCATGTGGAGCCAGTGAGTTTACGTATGATACTGTTCTGGGCAGACACTTTCATCTTGGCTTCCTGGCAATGATCCTTGAATGTGATGCTTCGGTCTATCTTTACTCCCAAGTATTTTGGAGTATCATAGTGAAGCAGTTGTTGCCCTCTCCAAGTAATTTTTAACTTCTTTCTGGCTTCCTTGTGTCTCAGGTGGAAGGCACAGACCTGCGTCTTTCCAGGATTTGACTTTAGGCGATCATCATCATAATACTTGCTGAGGTCGTCTAGGGCTGCTATCAACTTCATCACCACTTCCTCAAACGTTTTGTTTTGAGCTGCAATTACTGTGTCATCTGCATAAATAAACGTTCTTACTTCAGAGCTGATTGGTTCGTCGTTAGTGTCGATGTTATAAAACAGGGGTTCCAGTACGCTACCCTGAGGAAGGCCATTCTTCAATGTTGTCCATCGGCTCTTCTTATTATGCAGAGTTACAAACAACCTCCAATTTTGTAAGGCTTTTTGTAACTCAAGATTAAAATTATAACCACAATTCAAATATTTTACTTTATGTAAAGAGCATGAAATTATAGTAACAACCTTACCCTTGTGTAAATAATCTGGAAGGAATAATTCTTCAGAATATAGCTCACTAGCTGTGTCATCAGCTTCATTGGGCCACAGAAATGAACCCTCCCGCACACCATTATGAAACCTTTTGAAAGGAACTAGAGGTTCCATCACTTGTAATGGAAGTTCCTGCACTGGTTAATTGGCAAGAGGACACTACTTCTGTTAAAGAAGCGATAAAAAACTAGTCCAAGATCTGAAAAGTGCGTGATCTACTCAAATGATATTATAAATTACCTCTAATGAGAAACGTTAATGTAACTTCAGTTCAGTCTTCGTGGGTTGGGGGCAAGAAAATTTAATTATCTGAAAATAGTATAATTTCTATTTGGTCCTCCCTGTCCATCACAGAATATGTTCAGATTCTAACATCTGGTGCAGCCTTTGTGAAACACCACTGCAACTACAACAACCTACAACTTACGATTTGCATTCACAGAATAATAATTATGAAAACGAAAGACTGAGAACAATAAATTTAAGGTTACAAATACAAAATAAAATATACATATTCCGAAAAACAATGGAATAATGGTCACTGTTTTCCCCTACACTACAATTTGCATATAACACTGTTTCTCAAAAATGTTCAGTTGTTTGTAAATCTAAGGGACTTCTTTCGTTATTAGTCTCTAGGATTACAAACTACTTCAGCCGCTACACACACACACACACACACACACACACACACACACACAACCAGACGCGCCTCGACCATTCCACCGCACAAGGTTATTCTACACAAACTTTTAATCTGCAATCAAGACGGTTTTTTACTGAATATTTATTCTCACTGATTGCTGTACACCATGGACTGGAAAATCGATTTTATTCTGTAAAAGGTTGGGTCCGAAGCGTAACGACCTGCTATTGGCTGTTGAAATGACGTCAGCGGCGAAGCAGAACTGCGAGCGAGTGGTGCGAAGCGGTTGTGCGCCGTCAGAAAAAAACACTACTGAAAACACAAACGTTAATTGTTTACGCATTGCTTACTGCAGTTATATACCTCATGTAATCCTTCAGACAGCCGAAGAATGCCACTGATGTGATTTCGGCCACTGTGATGCCGCTGTTTTCTCTTCAGCTTCATGTTGAGGTATAATAAAAATTCGGGTCCGCAAGAATATTTTAATGACCACCGGCGCCACGTGAAGTTATTTCTGCGAAATCACGTCGGCTAATATCTTAGAAGTACTTTTTTTTTTCTTTTTGAAAGTGTCTCACGTTAATCTCGTTGAACAGCAGCTCAAACTCTCGAGATCTGTCGCATCCACTCGTCAGACGACACTAACAAACCACCTCGTCGCAGAAATTCTATCCATCCGTATTCTGCGAGGTGTTTTGAAGGAGGGCAAAGTTGTTCATTAGAGACACCCGGTGAGGTATCATATTTCGCAGTACGGCGTGCAGTGTAGCCTGACATATGTGAATACTTCAGCTGGGCATTCAGTACTTGTCACAGCAGACGGTGCAACAGCCACACAACTAAAACTTATGTCTTGGATCTCTGCTTCCCCATCTAACATGGTCATTGCTTTAGACATATACGGTAAAATTCCACACAGCACGGGAATTGTTGTGAGTGTTCTTCCTGTCTCACAGACAAAGTATTTGTGGAATGCCTTGGGTATTCTTCCCCAGAAACAATTAGAATGATCAATATGCAGTTCGTTCCAGACACATCGCTTTTTCGGCACAAGATCAGAAACGACTGCAGCAACAAGATAACCAATATTATGCAGCGAGGACACTATAGAATTAAGCAAAGCCGCTGTCATTTGAGTGTCGGTGTCATAACATATCGGTTGTTTCCATCCTAAACAAAGTCCACGAACCATAACAACAAGTACTTTTACCATGTGCGTCTACAACACGGTCCTCTACTCCATCAAATGTTGCACTTCCACCGACATTCATTTCGTCAAAAGACAACACACACACTCGTCCTGTCAGAAAATGACTGTCCTTTCGCTTTCATCAAATGTAAAACATCACTCCAGGGGGACAATAGAACGAACGTGAAGACCATCTCTTTAATGCTGAAATTCCAGGTAGTTGAAAATGAGTGTTTCTTAAAAAGGTATAACACCGCCTAGAGATTTCGCGAATTGTAACAGCTCTGCATAAGTCCTCTCTTTTCCACTTGTCTTGCTTATTTTCAGTAACCAAACAGCTGATCTGCGTTTCAGAGAATATGTCCCTTAAAATATGCTTCACATTAACTGACAGTCTACTTACTTCTAGCCATCTGACTCTCTCTTTGCCTGCGACGAATGACCTTCAGTTTTTCTCTTTCAAAAGTCTCTCTCTAGTTTTCAGAACACCGCACAAAATTGCAAGTTTCTTATTCTTTTGCTCTAATTCTTTCACTCGATTCCGAAGCTGACGCAATTCTTCATTCTCTACTTTCGGTAAATCAGTAAAGGTAGACTGATCGATCTTCACTTTCTTTGGTGACAATTTCTCGAGCGTCTCCAGTGCCTTTTTCACACTAGCTCTCGCCTGAAACCTGCCTTCTCTGCTTTCTTTTAACTGGCTATCAGCACTTTTAGAAACACTTGCATCAACTGGAAGATTCAGAGATGGCACAGCATCTGGTTTCAGAACTTTTCTGGCAGGTATATTCAACAGCTCTGCTCGCAGGTCCCGGGCATAATCGTCCGATTTAAAATGCAGCGAACAAACAGTTGCATTTGCCACATTAATATGGTCTTTTCGATTACATTTTGATGTCCATGCTCGTTGAAGCTGTAGATCCCTGGGAAACTGGTGGTAACTAATTCCAGTTCCCTTAGTCTTCCTGTTGTATGACAGACAACCGGCGACTGCACAACCAGGCATTTCTGTCGTAAAACACACGAATAAACGAAACAAAACGTTGCCGCGCACGCGCATACGCAGTAAAGAACAAGCTACTGCCGGGCTATGCTGCAACCGCCGCCTCGTGCTTCGGCGGTGACGTCATGCGCAGAACGACGAATTTCTACCTCTGACTGCTCAGTCCATTCGGAACCCCCTCTTGCTACCGCGGACTTTAAGCGCACCGCAGTGTATTGATCAATTTTCACAGTACTTTTGCAATACGTTTTCAATCTCCGATAATGTTCCATTGCAATTTGTCATTCTGACCACTGGCGTTATCTTACAGCATTTTGAAACTTTAATTATAACTAGTTGAAAAACCCGAAGTTGCCCGGGTATTTATTTATTTATCCCTGCCTTGAATTAGTACTTCTGTCCCTTCTCTGTCTGTCCGTCTCCTTTCTTCGAAAAACATGTTATACTTATCGAAGAATATATAAGAAATAAGGCTGTCTTGTGTAATTTACAAAATTATACGTGCAGTATCCCAACAAAGGAAGATAGCAATCAAGCAGACCGTGACTGAAGCGCCTCAGTCACCGCGGCAGGCATCAAAATACAAATGGCATATAAAATCCGCACGATCTAATATTTATTGAATTATATGTTGTGCAATTGTATAATTTTACAGTTACATATTCATTTGAATAAGTGCTTTGAGTCTATAAAATGTGTTTTGAATACAATTAGTAGTAAGGAAGTAATAGATTAAAACCTGGTGCGTGATGGGGTGGTTTTCATGAACGTTATGTGCTCTTATCTCAAGAACTTCGTGTCGTACTATGATACAATTTCGAAGGTACATTCACCTATATGAGTGAATACTGTCTGTAAAATTTCCTGCAGCTACAATTCGTAGGTTAGAAATTATAAATTGTGACGTTATACCGAATGCCGTAGTTTTAGCCCATGGACAGCGGAAAAAGTAGTAAGCGAGAAACTTTTTTTTCCTTTCATTATTTTCATGCGGTTGTCAACGAGAAATAGTTTTATAAATGTTTGAAATTATGGTTAAATTATTGTCGCATGTCGTTAAGTACTGTCATTCTCATGTAGTGTATTTATAAAGCTTCGTCGCATTATGTTGCAGTTTCTTGCAACTCTTATAGTTTATGACGTTATATCTCCTGAAAAATGAGTCGTGTGTGTTTCTTACTCCTACAGCAATTGTTCTCACGAAATGAATGCGTGTACCAAATTTGGTTGAAATCGGTCAAGTGTTTTAGGAGAAAATGAGCAGCATTGTCGCTATGTACAGCAGTTTTACGCGTTCTCATTATTTATGACTTATCTCGTAAACTGTGTGTTGTACATGATTCTTACACTTACGGCGACCATCCTCATGGACTGAGGCTTACGTGTCCAAAATTTCATAGAGATTGAAACAAAACTGTAGATTTGTATGCAACATGCACACACAAACATATGGACACTCTGCTTTATGTATTAGATCACCCTGTATTCAACTACCGTAGTTCAGCCGGCGAACTTCAGACCGCCATGAAGTCAATAATTATCATGATAACATTATCTAAACCAATTGAGGATTTTGTTAATGTAACAAAATAAATTATGTTTTATACTTTATTGAAAAATACACACGGTATAAAGAAAATAAGTACCGTAGTCAATAAAAGTACGATAATCAAGTAAACTACTATGAGCAACACAGTGATCGCATTATCGTAGTCAAGGTTGACACGAAGCCAACACCGACCACAGTAGTACAGGTTTATATGCCAACTAGCTCTGCCGATGATGAGGAGATCGAAGAAATATATGAGGAGCTAAAGGAAATTATTCAGACAATTAAGGGAGAGGAAAACTTAATTGTTATGGGAGACTGGAATTCGGTAGTAGGAAAAGGAAGAGAAGGAAAAATAGTAGGTGAATATGGACTGGGCAGAAGAAATGAAAGAGGAAGTCGCCTGGTAGAATTTTGCACGGAACATGATTTAATCGTAACAAACACGTGGTTTAAGAATCACAAAAGATGGTTGTATACGTGGAAGAGACCAGGAGACACCGGAAGGTATCAGATAGATTTTATAATGGTACGACATAGGTACCGGAACCAGGTTATAAACTGCAGGACATACCCAGGGGCAGATATAGACTCTGACCATAACTTGTTAGTCATGAACTGTAGGCTGAAGCTGAAAAAACTGCAGAAAGGTAGGAAAATAAGGAGATGGGACTTAGATAGATTGAAGGAAAGTGAAGTTCTGGAGAATTTCAGAGGGAGATTTAGGCAACAATTGACAGAAACAGGGGGAAATAAAACAGTAGAAGAGCAATGGGTAGCATTGAGAGATGAAATAGTGAAGGCAGCAGAGGACAATATAGGTAGAAAGGCAAGACCTACAAAAATCCTTGGATAACACAGGAAATACTAAATTTAATTGATGAAAGGAGAAAATATAAAAATGCAGTAAATGAAACAGGCAAAATGGAGTACAGACGACTAAGAAATGAGATTGATAGGAAGTGCAAAATGGCTAAGCAGGAGTGGCTAGAAGCCAAATGCAAATCTGTAGAAGAATGTATAAGAAGGGGAAAAGTAGATACCGCCTACAGGAAAATCAGAGAGACATTTGGGGACAAGAAAAGCAATTCTACAAATATCAAGAACTCAGATGGGAAACCAGTTCTCAGCAAAGAAGGGAAGGCTGAAAGGTGGAAAGAGTACATAGAGCAGCTCTACAAAGGAAATGAACTGAGAGACGATGTTGTAGGAAGGGAAGAGGAAGTAGATCAAGATGAAATAGGAGATATTATACTGAGAGATGAATTTGACAGAGCCCTGAAAGACCTAGGTCGGAACAAGGCCCCAGGAGTAGATGACATACCCTCAGAGCTACTAAAGTCTCTGGGAGAGCCAGCCATGACAAAACTATTTGAACTGGTGTGTAGGATGTACGAGACAGGCGAAATACCCTCAGACTTTAAGAAAAATGTTATAATCTCCATTCCAAAGAAATCAGGCGCAGACAGGTGTGAAAATTACAGAATCATCAGTTTGATAAGTCTTGGATGCAAAATTTTAACACGAATTATCTACAGGAGAATGGAAAAGCTGGTAGAAGCTGACCTCGCGGAAGATCAGTTTGGATTCAGGAGGAACATAGGAACCCGGGAGGCAATACTCACTTTAAGTCTTATCTTAGAAGATAGATTAAGGAAAGGCAAACCTACATTTTTGGCTTTTGTAGATTTAGAGAAAGCGTTTGACAATGTTGACTGGAATACACTCTTTCAAATTCTGAAGTCAGCAGGGGTAAAATACAGGGAAAGGAGAGTTATTTACAACTTGTACAAAAGCCAGACCGCAGTTATTAGACTCGAAGAGCATGAAAGGGAAGCATCAGTTGGGAAGGAAGTAAGAAAGGGTGTAGCCTTTCTCCGATGTTATTCAATTTGTACATCGAGCAGGCGGTGAAGGAAAGCAAGAAAAAATTTGGAATAGGGATTAAAGTTCAGGGGGAAGAAATAAAAACATTGCGTTTTGCTGATGACATTGTAATTCTGTCAGAGACAGCAAAGGCCCTGGAAGAGCAGTTGAATGGAATGGACAGTGTGTTGAATAGAGCGTATAAAATGAATATCAACAAGAGCAAAACAAAAATAATGGTATGCGGTCTTAGAAAATCAGGCGATGCTGAAGGAATTAGATTAGGTAATGAAACAATGAAGGTGGTAGATGAGTTTTGTTACTTGGGTAGTAAAATAACAAACGATGGTCGCAGTACAGAGGATATGAAATGCAGAATGGCAATGGGAAGAAAAGCATTTTTGAAGAAGAGAAATTTGCTAATATCGAATATTAATTTAAGTGTAAAGAAGTCTTTTCTGAAGGCTTTTGTGTGGAGTGTTGCCTTGTATGGGAGTGGATCATGGACGATAAGCAATGCGGACAGGAAAAGAATAGAGGCTTTTGAAATGTGGTGCTGCAGAAGAATGTTGAAGATTAGGTGGGTAGATCGCATAACTAATGAAGAGGTACTGAACAGAATTGGCGAGAAAAGGAATTTTTGGTATACCCTGACTAAAAGAAGGGATCGCTTGGTAGGGCACGTTTTTCGACATCGGGGAATCATAAATTTAGCATTGGAGGGAAGTGTGTGGGGTTAAAATCGCAGAGGAAGACCAAGAGACGCGTATAGTAAGCAGATTCAAGTGGATGTAGGTTGCCGTTCTTATGAGGAGATGAAAAGGCTTGCTCAGGATAGAGTAGGGTGGAGAGCTGCATCAAACCAGTCTCCGGACTGAAGACCATAACAAACAACAAGTTGATAACATGAATAAATAACTTTTTATTTTTTTACCTATACTTCAATAGTTTTTCTGCTAATCGGACAATTTGTTAAATCAGAGATGATTACCTCTTGAAGTGCAAGGTTAGAGCGTGGTCTACCACTGAAGACATGTTGATTACGAATTGAACTAGCATGTACAAATGTACAAGGTACATTATATAGTAATGCCTCGTCGTCAGTTCTTTTTTTTTTTTTAATCGAAGTCACTTTCACTAGCCCTAACATCCGTATCTTTGAAAGTTTCAGAACTGTCACTGAAATTATCGTAACTTTCTAAAAAAAAAAAGAGCTGCTCCACCTGACTATTTAACAAACGTCTTATTTCGCCCAATAACGCGGCTGTTCACTACACGCAAACTGTGAGAAAACTGTTATAATTAGCCCAGAATACACTGCGTTGCCTGAAAAGAACTGCCATGTAGTTGACGAAATTAATCTTATATCACAGTTGCAATGGAAGGGCGAACTCTTAGTCACTTCCCCAAGCTATTAGCCACTGAACGCTGCGAATGATATATCCGTCATTCGCACTTAAATGGGCTAAAACGTGTCCAGCCGCCGCGGCGGAGTGGCCGAGCGCATTGAGGCGCTATGCTACAAAGCGCGAGGCCGTTCCCCGTTAGGTCCTTTGCCGTCTGACAGAATTACTATGAAGTCGGCAAAACGCAGTGCCTAATTCTTCACCCTGAACTTTAATTCGTTCTCGAAATTTCTCCTCGCTTTCATTTATAGATTGCTCAATGTACAAATTGTCGAATTAAAACGAGATGTACACCACACTTACAAAGAAACACACAATTAAAACTGATGGTGTCGGTTGCAGGTTGGCCGTTCACTGTCGTTAAAATAAAACGATGTACCTAAAAGACACCACACTAGGAAAGCACTCCCACAGAGGCACATACGGCGGAGCAGACAGTATTAAAGATGCGATGTGGGGGAAAAGGGGATGAAAGGAGAGGGAGAGGGTGGGTAGGAGCCACAGGGACAATGGGGAAAGGACCTGTGATTGGGGGGGGGGGGGGGGGGAGGAAAGGAGAGGGCGGTAAGAGGAGCTGCCGGAGGGACAGCTGGGTAGAATGAGGAGTGGAAAAGGGGCTGGAAGGGAGGGATAGCTGGGGCTGGAAGGGAAGGATAGCTGGGGCCCTCAGGAAGAGAAGGGGGAGAGGGAGCGAGGGAAAGGATCACAGCTGGTATGAAGGGTAGATTTCAGGTAAGAGAATATCATCAAATGTTCAAAGGTTTGTATAGCTTATGGGACTTAACTACGGGGTCATCAGTCCTTAAACTTACAAACTACTTATGCACTAGCTAATACTAAGGACGGCATAAATATCCATGCCCGAGGGGGGATTCGAACCCCCGACCGTAGTGGCCGCGCAGACCGCGACTGACACGCCGCAGACGCTCGGCCACCGCGGCCGGTGAGTTGCCACGGGAAAGGAACATTGTTGCTGCTCTACTCCCCAATATACAGGGTGTTAGAAAAAGGTACGACCAAACTTTCAGGAAACATTCCTCACATACAAAGAAAGAAAATATTTTATGTGGAGATGTGTCCAGAAACGCTTAAGTTCCATGTTAGAGCTCATTTTAGTATTTTTCTTTAAATGTAAATTGAAATAATTCGTGCAGACAATTGTCAAAATACCCAATTGTTTCGTTAGTATGTACTGTACTTCCTCGATTCACCGACAGTTGGCCCCATTGAAGGAAGGTAATGTTGACTTCACTGCTTGTGTTGACATGCGACTGTTCTTTCACCTACGCTCACTGGAGCACATTATCATGATTTCTTACGGGGTACTCTACCTGTGCTGCTAGAACATGTGCCTTTGCAAGTACGACACAACAAGTAGTTCATGCACGATGGAGCTCCTGCACATTTCAGTCGACGTGTTCGTACGCTTCTCAACAACAGATTCGATGACCGATGGATTGGTAGAGGCGGACCAATTCCATGGCCTCCACGCTCTCCTGACCTCAACCCTCTTGATTTTCATTTATGGGGGCATTTGAAAGCTATTGTCTTCGCAACCCCGGTACCAAATGTAGAGACTCTTCGTGTCCGTATTGTGGACGGCTGTGATACAATACGCCATGCTCCAGGGCTGCATCAGCGCATCAGGGATTCCATGCGACGGAGGGTGGATGCATGTATCCTTGCTAACGGAGGACATTTTGAACATTTCCTGTAACAAAGTGTTTGAAGTCACGCTGGTACGTTCTGTTGCTGTGTGTTTCCATTCCATGATTAATGTGATTTGAAGAGAAGTAATAAAATGAGGTCTAACATGGAAATTAAGCGTTTTCGGACATGTCCATATAACATATTTTCTTTCTTTGTGTGTGAGGAATGTTTCCTGAAAGTTTGGCCGTACCTTTTTTGTAACACCCTGTATCTGCTGGCTTGTTGCCACGGCACAGGCCAACACCACCTAGAAGACAAGGCGTTATAACAGGCAGTGGCTACGTCACACTTAGAGGCCCCGGCCGCCACCTCACTGGCTGTTGGCTGGGGCTCGCCCACCGCCACGCAGCGGCCGGCCAGTCAGATGGCGGCCGCGGCCTCTAAGTGTGACGTAGGCACGGCCTGTTGTTAAGGCCTTGTCTTCTAAGTGTTGTTGCACAGGCGCTGGTGTGATGTCATCTTAGACCAATGCGTGGCGGCATAAACATTAAGAGCCTCCTGCCCTACCGGAGGAGCGTTGAACGGGCCACTGGTGCTGGATCCCTTTACGCGCACTACCGGAAATATGAGTGCGCTTTTTCCGACGTCCTGGCTACGATTATCTATCTGCGTCAATACGTGACTCTTTCCTGAACATTTGAAAAAGAGTTTAAGAACACGAGCGCCACGTCCACAACGTCTTTACGGCCTGCCAAAGGTACACGAAAGTGGCATCCCGCTTCGATAGTCAGCAATACTGGAGCTCCCACTTATCATTTGGCTAAACATCTAGCTTCTCTACTGAGTCCTTTGGTTGGAAAGTGTGAACACCGCATTCGAAACTCTGTAGATTTTATACAGCGTCTGGAGAATGTACGCATTGAATCTACAGAATTATTAGAAGCTTCGATGTGGTCTCTCTGTTCACAAGGGTGCCTCTAGTGCAGAGGTCGTCAAGTTTTGTATGGGGTCCGGATACTTTTGAAATTTTCTATCGAGGTTTAGAAGTAAAACCACTTATTCCTTATCAATCCTTTATTTTAATTTCCAGTCTCAAACTAATGCGAAATACGAAATATGTGAAATAAAAATATATATAATAATCCAGTAAAACTGTTATTTCCAATTTATTTATTTTCACTCACAAAATGTATGAAATGTGTAGTCAAACTTCTATTGAAAAATACAATACCAGGTCATACATTAAACATACTATTTTTTGTTTAATTTTCACTCAAAAGTATGAAAATACAATGAACTATGCGAATTTGTGTTTAAAAAAACCAGTGCAAGAAATTACATTTGCGGCCTTCAGCCAGTTTCTTATACTTACGTTCACATGCGGAGCATTTTATGCGAATGGTGTCTTCAAGGAGGGGGGCCGTTAATCTTGAGCGATTAAATTATTTAAATGAAATTTGACAAATATATGTGGAGCCGAACACAGTAGCCAGATAGATGGATAATGTTTTGTAATTTTCATATTTTTCCGGGACATGTTCAATCCACAATTCGTCAGTGGGTACATTTTTATATGTTTGCAAGGAAATGTCGTCCTACAAGTCTTATCTCCAGGTGGAGTAAAGGCTTTGAAAGGTGAAACCACTTAACTACATCCGTCCGTTCTGCTGCTGCATAAACCTCAAAAGGGAATTTTTAAGAGCACTATTCTTGTGTTTAAATGGATATGCCCTGACCGCTTAAATAGAGGTTTCAGAGACTGTAAGAGTATGAAGTCTATTTATAGAATTTTCTTGTTCGTTAGATAAACTTCTCGTGTGCATTCGCGTGTACAGGGCTTTTATGCGGATCACCGTCCATCTTGCCCCGTGTTTTCGCCCCTTGTCAGCTTACTCTCCAGCGTTGCACATCATGACATTCATTTTATCTACCTACAACAATTATTTAGCAGCTAATTGTAAAATTCTAGGAAAATTGTAAGGGTGGCTCACATACAAATTGTTATCTACAGAAATTTTTTTCTTAAAAATAATTTTAGTGGGTAACTTAAACATTTAAAAATATTTTTGTCTGTCCAGTTTTTGGCCTTCCGCGATCCGCACCTGGAATGCGGTCCGCCAGTTGCCGACCGCTGCTCTAGTGGATTCTATACAACTCATAGGGACCGCGCTGGAAGAGGACATTTTACATCTTTTTAAACATGAGCTCACCTCGACCCACTTTTTATTCAACAACCAATATTTTGAGCAGACGGACGGTGTTGCTAAGGGCAGCTCTGTCTGCCATACTAGCTGATCTTTTTATGGAAGATTTCAAGGACAAAGCACTTCAGATGGCGCCATTGAAACCGAAATGCTTCTGGTGACATGTAGACGATATTTTTGTTGTATGATTCGTCCACCACGCTGCCTCCATTCTTAGAACATCTTAACTCACGTCATCCAAACATCTGTTTTACCATGGAAGTGGAGGAAAATGGAAAGCTTCCGTTTCTGGACGTCATGGTTCAACGAAATGAAGACGGTTCCTTGGGTGTAGGTGAGTTTCGTAAACCAACACACACCGACCTGTATCTGCAAGCTACGAGTTGTCATAACCCGTCTCAAGGTAGTGGTGTACTACAGACACTCGTACATAGGGCAAAAGCGATCTCAGATGCAGATTCTTTATCAGCAGAACTCAGCCATCTTCGCTCTGTGTTTGACTAGAACGGCTACTCTGAAAGCCGACCGCAGAGCCGAGCGATCTGCGGCGTGCCAGTCACGGTCTGCACGGCCGCTGCGGTCGGAGGTCGTATCCCTCCCCTCGGGCATGGATGTTTTGCCGTCTTTAGTATAAGCTAGTTCAGAAGTAGTTTGTAAGTTTAGGGACTGATGACGCCGGCCGCGGTGGCCGAGGGGACTAAGGCGTTCCAGTCACGGTCTGCACGGCCACTACGGTCGGGGGTTCGAATCCCCCCCTCGGGCATGGATATTTGTGCCGTCCTAGTTCGTAAGTAGTTCATAAGTAGTTTGTAAGTTTAGGGACTGATGACCCCGTAGTTAAGTCCCATAGACTGTACAAACATTTGAATATTTTGGACTGATGATCCCGTAGTTAAGTCCCATCAGCTCTACAAACATTTGAAACTTCCTGGAAGATTAAAATTGTGTGCCGGAACCGGGACTCGAACATGGGACCTTTGCTTTTGGCGGGCGAGCGCTCTACCGACCGAGCTATCCCGACACGACTCACGATCCCGCCTCACAACTTCCGCCAGTACCTCGCCTCCTACTTTCCTCTTCTGCGAGAGCTTCTGTGAAGTTTGGAAATAGGAGGCGAGGTACTGGCGGAAGTAAAGTTGTGAGACGGGATCGTGAGTCGGGATAGATCAGTCGGTAGAGCGCTTGCCCGAGAAAGGCTAAGATCCCAGGTTCGAGTCCCGGTTCCGGCACACAACTTTAATCTGCCAGGAAGTTTCATATCAGCGCACACTCCGCTGCAGAGTGAAAGTTTCATTTGAACATTTGATTTGCTACTCTGGAAAACAGATTCGCGCTGCATTTCGACCATCTCGCCCGAAATCTCAAGAGGAACCAGAAGAATCAGATAAACCCGCAAGGGTGGTTTTACCTCCCTATGTTGGTGTCGTGTCCTTCAAGATTGGTACACTCTTGAAAAAACAAAGTGTGTCTTCCGCCCTGCAGCTAGAATACAGACATTGCTGGGTTCCGTAAAAGACAACCTCGGCCTCAGAAGACAGGGAATATATGAAATTCCATGCCAGTGTGGAAAGTCTTACATTGGTCAGATGTGTCGCACTGTTAAAGAACAGATGCGACGAACATAAACTTCACACTAGATTGGATCAACCAGACAAATCGGCTGTAGCTGAACATTGTCTTCATTCTGGACGCGGCATGAAATGCGAAGAGACCAAGATCCTCTCTTCCGCGTCCACCTACTGGGATTCCATAATCAAAGAAGCCGTCGAAATACGCATCGCCAAAGAATTCATAGAGACAGTGGCTTCCAACTCAGTAAGGCGTGGGAACCGGCCTTGGTGGTACTGAGACATCGTCAACCGCAGGAAAACGAGTCACCTATTGACGCAGATGAGTAATTGTAGCCAGGACGTCGCACTCATATTTCCGGTGGCGCGCGTACAAGGGGTCCTGCATCTGCGTAGACCACCGACGGCCCGTCCAATGCTCCTCCGGTAGGGGGCCCTCAATGTTTACGCCGCGACGCGTTGGTCTACGATGACATCACACCCATGCCGGGGCCTGCCAACCGCCTGCGCCTTAGTAACAAGCCAGCATACAGCGGATGATCAAAAAGTCAGTATAAATTTGAAAACTTATTAAATCACGGAATGATGTGGATAGAGAGGTAAAAATTGACACACATGCTTGGAATGACATGGAGCTTTATTAGTAAAATAAATAAATAAATAAATAAAAAGTTAAAAAATGTCCAACAGATGGCGCTTCATCTGATCATAAAAGCAATAATTAGCATAACAAATTAAGACAAAGCAAAGATGATGATCTTTACAGGAACTGCTCAATATGTTCATCATTCCTCAACAATAGCTGTAGTCGAGGAATAATGTTGTGGACAGTACTGTAAAGCTTTTCCTGAGTTATGGTGAGGCATTGGCGTCGGATGTTGTCTTTCAGCATCCCTACAGATGTCGGTCGATCACGATACACTTGCGACTTCAGGTAACCACAAAGCCAATAATCGCACGGACTGAGGTCTGGTGAACTGGGAGGCTAAGCATGACGAAAGTGGCGGCTGAGGAAACGATCATCACCAAACGACGCGCACAAGAGGTCTGTTACGAACAAAATCATTAAGGCTACTTATGGAAGCAAACAAATGATTACTTTCTACGTATTTTGTATTGTGGTAGTCATGTTGAGGCTCTGTACCTTTGGAAAATTTGTTGTATAACTAAAGACTAGAGACTATTTTTCTGCGAAAAGGTATGCAGGACTGTGGAATTTGATGTAGCTATACAGTAGTCTCGTTAATTCGAGGCAAGTGGGACCGGGATCAACTTGACTTATCGAAATTTACGTGTTGAAAAAAAATCGATCTTGAAAAGAATACAAGTGTTACAAATAACCTATTTAAAACCAAGTTTTTAAATAGTGATTTACATTGGTAGCCCGGTTTTAAAGTCTTTTCAATATTTACTTTGCGTTATAATGGTGGAATGCCTTTTTCTGTGAAGATAGAATGTACCCACAGTTGTTGTTTTGTTTTATGATGCTCGTATTTATGGTAAACTCTTAATTACGAGACTCGAAATAGTGATACTCCACTGTATTGAGTTCAGTTTACTTATTGTCTAACTTCCTTTAGTTTTTCTTTTTTAAGTAGAAAATGGCAACGAGGAGAAAAGAATCCAATTTGGAGGTACTTTAATATAAGTTTCGTCGATCTGTCTAAATCTGTTCATCTTCCATGTTATCTTCTACGGACTCATTATTAGACTTACACACACTCAAGAAGGCTTAGTACAGGGACGTATACGGTAAATAAACAGAAATTTTAATTACGCAAGTTTCGGTTTCGGTCGAAACTAGATAGGAAGCGAACATTCGGTTACAATTTCTGCCACAAATCACGTTTCGGTCCCACTCTAGGTTAAGCTAATAGATAACTTTCAGTCACTTGGCGCTCGGATAGTGGCATGGGGAGACTCACGCGTAGGTGATGCCACCGATGACCATGGTAAGCCGCGGCCCCACCACGCTGATGATGGACGGTGCCAGCCAGTTGCAGATGGCTAACACCGCGTAGATGACGGCCAGGCTGGTGTAGCCGTCACCGCGGAACTCTGGGTCGTCCGCCTGGATGCTGTCCAGCACGGTTTTCTGCACAGAGAGATCACAGGCAGATGTTGACGGGTTCTACTGCTCACTCTGGCCAATCAAGTGCCAGCAAACACGGTCAAACTGAATCTGTCTCATCACTTCAAGTAACCTTGCAAGTACAAGAAACTATTCAATCGTCCAGTCTGTGTTATTCGTGTACATTCTGCCACTTTATATATATAAATTCATCTACATACATACTCCGCAATTCACCCGAAGGTGCGTGGCGGAGGGTACCTAGTACCACTAGAGTGCACGCAGGATAAATTGGCCGGTAGATGCGCAAACGGCTGTGCAAGCGAGGGGAGAGCAGTAGGCTCTGTCAAACAGAGAGCGGGCAGCCAGCCAACACCACCTAGAAGAGAAGGCCTTACAACAGGCCGAGCCTACGTCACACTTAGAGGTCCCGGCCGCCACCTCACTGGCTGTTGGCTGGGGCACGCCCACCGCCGCGCAGCGGCCGGCCAGTCAGATGGCGGCCGCGGCCTCTAAGTGTGACGTAGGCTCGGCCTGTTGTAAGCCCTTGTCTTCTAGGTGGTGTTGAGCCCGCGCGGGTCCTGTGTTGCATTCTGCCACAGACAAATGTGTGTTACTCTGTTTTTATTTATTTATCGTATGGTTTTCACAAGTATACAAGAATATATACATACAATTAAATGGAAATATCCAAATTTAACAGCCAGTCCAGAGGACTTTCTGTCACTTGATTTAAACTCTCCAAGTCACCATTAAATGCTCGCAGTGGACACTGCTTGACGATGTGCCCTACGGTTTGCTCCTCTGCCCCGCAGTCACAGTCAGAAGATGGAAGGAAACCCCACTTCTTCATGTTGTAAGCACACCTTCCTTGACCAGTCCTGATGCGGTTCAGTCTCGACCAGGTTTGGCGTGGTAGATGGAATCCCTCAACCTTCTTGGATGGATCTTGCACGAGGTGGCCGTTTTGCGGTGGATTTTCGTTCCAGCGTTCTTGCCACTTGGAGGTCACGTCGAAGGAAGTGGTGCTTTCTGTGTCACACCAGGGAGGTTTTCGTGATTTCAGACGACATGCTGGGGGATCCCTTAGAGCATCATACAAGGGAGAATTCTTGTGCGCCTCGACATTCTTCATCAATTTCACCTTAGCTGCTTTCCTCCTCAGATCTTGCGGAGCAATGTCAGCCAGAACAGGTAACCACTCAACGGGCGTAGATCTGACAGTGCCAGTGATAATCCTCGTGGCTTCATTAAGTTGAACGTCAATCTTTGTTGTGTGAGCGCTGTTTTCCCACACTGGCGCGCAGTATTCCCCAGCAGAATACACAAGAGCGAGCGCAGCAGAGCGTAGGGTATTGGCGTCCGCACCCCAATTGCTGCCAGCAATCTTACGAAGCAAGTTCACTCTTGAGGCAAGTTTCTTTGAAAGCTTTAAGCACTGTTCTTTGAATGTCAAGGATCGATCTAGAGTGATGCCTAGGTATACCGGATTGTAGTTATGTGGCACTTCAATTCCGTCAAAAGTCACATGTAGCTTCCTTTGGGCTTCTTTATTATTCAGGTGGAATGCAGTAACCTCAGTTTTATTTGGGTTTGGTTCCTCTGTGATTCTGCCTTACTGCCTCAGTCAAACAGGAAGCGGGCGCACGCGCTGCCCGCCGCGTGCAGCGGGCAGGCTGTGGTCTCCTACAGAGACCGCGGCGGGCAAGCGGCAGCAGTGTTCAAAATGTTCAAATGTTTGTTAAGCTTATGGGACTTAACTACGGGGTCATCAGTCCCTAAACTTACAAACTACTTATCAACTACTTACGAACTAGGACGGCACAAATATCCATGCCCAAGGGGGGATTCGAACCCCCGACCATAGTGGCCGTGCTGACCATGACTGGAGCGCCTCAGTCTCCTCGGCCACCGCGACCGGCGGCAGCAGTGTGGCGGAAAACTGACAAACTGATCGATCCGGTGCGTTCAAAGACATTCCTCTATGTCATACGTGACCCAGAGTACAAAAATGCGTCTAAGAAGACATTCAGTTGGAAGGAGATATGCAGAAGTCTGAATCAAACAGGTATAGTATTAATTTATTTTTCATAATTACAAACCAATGTATACCTACTTGTCTAACGCAAACTATTACATGAAAATGAATTAAGCGAAATATTGAAAATTACAGTTCATTTCTGGTTGTGTTGTAGAAAAAAGTTACAAAACTTAAGAAAAAAGCTGTGGTTGAATAAACCATCGCAGATGGTGCAAAAGGTAATTGTTGGCTGTCAACTGTACATACAACTTGATGCCAATACCTTGTTACTGGTTATTGATAAAATACGCAAGAAATTGTTTTCTATTTTAGTCTTAACATATTCGAAAATTTTATAGCTTGTAGGTTATCAATCTACTCCTCTTGTTCAGTAAGTACGTAGCTTGCATTGCAATGGAGGAAATTATGTAGACAGCACGCTGCTTCCAAATCTTTATTAACAGCATCAGTTTGTAGGTCTATTGGCCCTAAAAAGACACGCAATTTTTCAACAAGGATTTCCACTACATGCCGTCTCTTGCAGAGGTATTTATTGTAAATGGCCTTCTGAGGATCTTCCAAGGCTGCAGCTTTAGGAAAGGGACATATTAAATAATTCTGCAATTTAAATTATCAGCTACTAAGACTAGAGGCACACGAGTGCTTGTATCCTACAATTACTTTCGAGGCAGAATATTTTCTCCTTGTATAAATCCGTGGAGAAATGTGTTTTAAAAAAATAACACTGTGTGTCTGCTCTAGCTGCCCACATAAAAACCACAAAGATATCATGATCAACAACTCCAAACGAGACAACTGATTTTTCTATAACAATAACAACTTGAGTCACTCTTTTCTTGGACATATTATTCGTACATGCTTTCTATGTAGCTGCCAATGCAGTTAGCGAGGCATTCGAAAATAATTGGACAAACTGTCTTCACACAATCAAAGCTCTTTGCAAAGACGATGAAAGTCACCATATTCTTCTCGTTTCCTATTAATGTCATGAACTTATTTTCTTCGCTTCTTTGAAGCAAGCAAAATGAGAATTAGAAATTAACCGTGGTCTGATCTACTGTTCATGTTTATACGCTCCGCAGCTGACACACTACAAGCGCCATTCAACAACCGGAACCCCGCGAGGGCTGCCCGCTCTCTGTTTGATGGAGCCTTAAGCTAGCACTGGAGGGGAAGTCCCCAGTTCGTGGCTGACAGGCTGAAGTGGACTGACGCAGACTCCCCTTCCAAATGAAGGAATGAACTGACCCAGCGCTTCGAACGATAACTCGTCTCTGCGTATCGTCCACCTTTATTCTGCGTGGACTCTAGGGAAAAACAAAATCTTGTATGCAACCGTACGAGTCCTAATCTCTCTTATCTTATCCTTACGGTCTCTATTCAAGAATTAGGTTGGCGGCAGTAGTACCTTGCTGCAGTCCGCTTCAAATTCCGGTCTCTTAAATTTCTTTAACTGCGTTTCTTGGAAAAACGTCACCTTTCCTCCAACGACTCCCATTTGAGTTTCCGAAATATCTGGGTAACACTCGCGCATTTATCGAAGCTACAAGTAATGAACCTAGCTGCTCGCCTCTGAAGTGCTTCTATGTCTTCCTTTAAACCGATCCGGTGGGGATCACAAACACTTGAGCAATACTCAAGACAAGGTCGTACAAGCATTTTATATGCGGTATCCTTTACAGACGAATCACACCTTCCCAAAATTCTCCAAATAAACCGAAGTCGATTATCCGCCTTTCCCACGACTGTCCTTTATATGCTCTTTCCGTTTCATATCGCTGTGCAGCATTATGTCTAGATATTTAATTGACGCAACTCTGTCAAGAAGCACACTACTACTGCTGTATTCGGACATTAAGGGATTGTTTCTCCTGCTCATCTGCATCACCTTACATTTTCTACATTTAGAGCTAGCTGTCATTCCTCACACCACCTAGATATTTAGTCAAGTCATCCTGCGTCCTACGACAGTCATTCAAAGACAACACCTTTCTGTACACCACAGCATCATCAGCAAACACCCACAGACTGCAACTCACTCTGTCCGACAGGTGACTCACATAGAAAATAAGTCTCTGATGAACAATTGCCATTTCGCCGCAAGGACAACGTACTGGATGCTATTAGGCAGTCTCTGAGCTAGTGTCATATTTGGGCATCTATTCCATATGCTTGTACATTCTTTAGTTGTCTGCGATGCGGCACCGTGGTGGACGCATATCAAAAATCGAGAAGTGTGCAGTGTGCCTCCTGCCCTTCATCAATAGTACGCAAGATATCATGAGAGAAAAGGCCAAGCTGTGTTTCGTAAGATAGGAATATCAAAATGCAAATGTTTGTAAATCTATCGGACCACATTGCGTGGCCATCAGTCCGTAGCTTACAAACTACTTAAACTAAGGTAAACTAAGCTAACGACAACACACACACACACACACGCCCACACACACACACACGCCCACACACACACACACGCCCACACACACACACACACGCCCACACACACACACACACGCCCACACACACACACACACACCCACACACACACACACGCCCACACACACACACACACACACACACACACACACACACACACACACACACACGCACACACACACACACACGCACACACACACACACACGCACACACACACACACACGCCCACACACACACACACGCCCACACACACACACACACGCCCACACACACACACACACGCCCACACACACACACACACACGCCCACACACACACACACACGCCCACACACACACACACGCCCACACACACACACACGCCCACACACACACACACGCCCACACACACACACACACGCCCACACACACACACACACACGCACACACACGCACGCCCCAGGGAGGACTCGAACCTCCGACGGCGAGCAACCGCGCGCTCCGCTGCGAGGCGCTTTAGACCGCTCGGCTACTCCTCCGCGGCGATAGGAATATCTTTGAGTATTGTTGCATCATTGTCCTAGTCTAGTATTACAACTAGGTCGATTGAGCGGAATGACGTCATACCTTGTCAAGAACGTTTACCATCTTGATTGTAGAGTAATATCGTTGAATCATTTTCACGTATTGTTTTTACGCAAATAAGGAATTGTAGAACCTCAATTGATTATTAATAAAGTCGCTCCTCAGACACAAGCCGTAGACCATCCTAGAAAATGGTATCGTGGGTAAGGACACCTATTCAGGGTGATTTAACTAGGATAATAGGTGGTAGGTGGCGAAAAGGGTGGGAAAAGCGTATAAGAATATCTTTGTCATGTACATTATTATCTTTGGGTTTTGTTGCATCATCATCCTAGTCTAGCTTCCTTAAGGCGTACTGACGCAACACAATCTGTCAAAGTTGGTAAACCAACAGATAAAAAAACGGCCATCCCTAGGGAAAGATACCTCTAAAAATCATGGACGCGACAGAAATCCCTGGGATGGGAGAATTTTAAATTTCCTTCACCATATTAGTGCGGAGAATAAAAAGTAAACAGTGGTAACAGTGATGAAGTGGCGGGAATGAAGATGACGAATCGCGGTAAGTTTCAAGTACCCAATGAGATGATAGGCAGCGACAATAATTTTCTGTTCATATTCAATAACCAATCGTAGCTAATTTTGAGGAAGCCAATGAAATTGTGGACGGCGTCGAATGTTTTGGTATCAGAGTAAACGACAGTAATTTGAAAATACCCGAAAGGAATTAATGTAAGACGCATTACAGGTTCGAAAAGAAAATCTACAAAGTTATATGCATAAATCGACAGAAAAAAGATTAAACGAAACTACTTGGAGAAAAAGTTGCTACAATCGTGTAACATTTAATTATATAAATTTGACTAAAATCTTTTAATTGAGAATGAATGAAATTTCTTAGAGAATAAGTCGGACGAATGTTCATTTACGTAATAGAATCAATTATGTAGTGAATAATTCAAAATGTTTGTTAAGCTTAAGGGACTTAACTACGGGGTCATCAGTCCATAAACTTACAAACTACTTATGAACTACCTACAACTAAGGACGGCACAAATATCCATGCCCGAGGGGGGATTCTAACCCCCGACCGTAGTGGCCGTGCTGACCGTGACTGGAGCGCCTCTGTCACCTCGGCCACCACGGCCGGCAGTGAATAATTATCTGTATCTAGAAGGAGAGACTGTTTTCATTCTATACATCTTTGTAGGGACACTTTCTTTTTTTTAACTAGCAGAAACACAAACTCCCGGGGTGCAGACAGATCTGTGTTTTATGGCAGTCACAGAGGGCCGCGGTGGAGTAGCCGAGCGGTCTAAAGCGTCTCGCTGTGGAGCGCGTGGTTGCTCGCCGTGGAGGTTGGAGTCCTCCCTGGGGCATGGGTGTGTGTGTGTTTGTCCTTAGGTTAGTTTACCTAGGTTTAAGTACTTTGTAAGCTACGGACTGATGACCACGCAGTTTGGTCCGATAGATTTACAAGCATTTGAACATGTAGTCACAGATGTACATCAACCGCCTCGATAAATGGTACGCACGCGCTTTCGTAAGTGCGTTTACGTATAACGTAGCATTTTCTATTTCTGCGCCGCGGCGGAGCGGCCGAACGCATTGAGGCGCTATGCTACGATGCGCGAGGCCGTTACCCGTCGGGGGTTCGAATCCCCCCTCGGGCATGGACGTTTGTTCCGACCTTAGTATTAGCTAGTTCATAAGTAGTTTGTAAGTTTAGGGACTGATGACCCCGTAGTTAAGTCCCTTAAGCTCTACAAACATTTGAGTGCTATTTCTGCCTATTTGAAAGAAAAATTCACGGGATGCAGACAGATCTACGTTTTACGGCAGTCAGAGAGCTACATGAACCACCTGGAAAAATGGTACGCACGCTTTTAGTTATAACGTAGCATTTTGATATTCATCCTTATTTAAAAAATAATTCACGAGATGGAGACATATGTCTTTTATTGAAGTCACAGAGCTGCATGAACCGCGTCGAAAAATTGACGATACTCTACGTAATATCTGTATCGACATATTTCACACATTCAGTTATTCCGCGAAAACAGCTCTGCAAATATTATGGGATACTGGATTTATCACCCGATTGGCTAACATAATTCCCGGGAAAAACTGCTGTTGCCAACATTGGTTGAGCCTGAGCTACGGATGTATCGGCTATTCTGGAGTTAAGCCGGTCGTTTTTCTGACAGCTTTTGGAAATAATTCCCGACGCAGGCGGCTACCGTGGCCCCACGCGCAGCCGTGTTTGGCAAAGGTCGGGGTTCGAACCCCGCCAGCGGCGTGGCCCGGTTGCCTGGTAACCGGCGTAGGCCCAGTGCTGCTCGCGGGCTCCCGTTTCTGCGGCTCTTTCTTAACCCGCCCTTACATGGCAGTGAGCCTGTCCTCCTGAGTGTTGCCTGGCAACCGACAATAGGCGGTGGCTAAAGGCGCTTGTCCACTAGCAAGTACACCCACAGTCTAACATATACAGTCACGATTCTCCCACAGACTTTTGTTATACGCTGCGATAGCAGAGCTCCAAGCGGCCGGCAAGCTACGTTTCTGTTCAAAATGTTTGTTAAGCTTATGGGACTTAACTACGGGGTCATCAGTCCCGCAACTTACAAACTACTTATGAACTAAGTAATACTAAGGACAGCACAGATATCCATGCCCCCGACCGTAGTGTCCGTGCAGACCGTGACTGGAGCGCCTCAGTCCCCTCGGCCACCGCGGCCGGCTACGTTTCTGAATACGATAGTTGATGAGTGCGAATAGTATCGTTTAGATTGACTACAGCATACTTGCTACTTTAGGGAACGTATGTAGTGCCTTATAAATAGGTATAATTTAAAAAGAAAAAAAAGAAAAGAAAAAAAAAAGAAAAAAAAAATAGCTCCCCATTTATCTTTCTTAGGTTTCATAAGATCCCTGATAAGGTACGAAACGGTACATTACAGGACAGTTAATTTACAATCATCCTGTAACATACAGGCTTTAAATGAGTAATTTTTCTTTGTATTAAAAATAAAAATGCCTAGGAAACACCAGGAGACATCTCCATTAGCAGAGAGACGCCAATTTCTACGCAGGAACGTTAAGTATTATTCATTACAATTCCAGTAAAATCGTTGAGTGTGGAACATAGAAAACGTATATAGATTACAATAAATACGGCATTTAACTTAACAAATCAACCATTACAGCTGAAGGAAAAACGCCACAGACATGGCAATATAACGTTAAAAGCAACCAAACTGTTTTCCAGCAAAGTAGAACTCAATTCCACAATTGTTGCTTCATCTGAACCACAAACAGCAATTGTGGTGTCGCACAAGTACAAAGTGCGCGCCACCTACTTTCGCCGCGCGCCGCCATGCACGCACGGCGCAGCGTTCTCACGACGACAGCCACGAGCGCCCTCTGCTGCAACCCCGCTCGTGGCCACCACGGAAAGACACGGGTCACTTCGGACTGAGATAGCAACGAGTTAGGACCTTCGTAATCAGATAGGCACCATTGAAGACTTTGCTATCGTACAGGCACTAGGCAGGCCTCTAACAACTATGTATCAACATTCTGCAGTACTATGTAAAAGTTAAGTATTGTTACATTCTGTGCAATATATATCTCTTTCTAATTTACTCTAGTGTTTATAGTTTCTGGCTGCTCCCCTCCGTACCTGCACCAGCGTGCTATTTTTGTTACTGTGTCGGTCTCGTTCCACTCGGCCACCGACACCTACGACGAGGCTGGGACACAAAAGCAATAATCATCAAAAAATTGTTTTTTAAAGCTAAAGTAATTACACTTTAAAGAATATGCACGTATACGAAAGACGAGTGACGTGTAAAAATGTGAAAATCATTAGACTCCGTACCGAATTGACACACGTCAAAAACTGGCTGTCATAGAAGGAACAGATCACAATAGAAATTTATTATACCATTATGTTTATATGCAACTTACTTTCAGCGGAATAAATTGCAGATATACACATATTCGTAAATATTTGTTCATGACAGTTTTTCTTTATACCATTGAATCATTTAAATGAGGCTTTTTTATAATAATTTCCGTATTATGTTTATCTCTCGATATTTTAATAATGCTTGCAACGCAAAAATTATAGTAAGTATTTCGTTAATTACGTACAAATGCGATTTTAAACAAACATCACTATTTCGGTACCTTGCCCACCGCTAGGAGCGCTAGTGTCGCAGCAACTGTCAGTTGGTAACATCTTTTACAGCAGTGAGTGTCGTGAATGTATATGTTAGACTGTGGTACACCGAAGTCGCTTGCAGAAGCTACTTCATGATTTTTGAAGTGGAAACACATACAGCAAATCGACGCCCCCAAATTTCATCAATCTAGAGAAGTAGCTTCCACAGTTTAGTGGATACGCTCTGGTCCAACTTGCAGCAACCACTTGCCGAACTCGCCAGTTGGCAAAAGTTTTTATTCGACTTAACGAAGTTCTGTGTTGCGTTTACGACGGGAAAATGTCAGTAACAATGACGAAAGTCGGGTGAAATTGCGAGAAAACGCATCTGTTGATAGAGAAATTTGAGTGCTTCCCAGAATTGTGGGATACTAAACAAGTCGACTTCAAAAACAAAGCCACGGACGGAGTGTCCAAGCGCACTGAGGCGCTATGCTCCGATGCGCGAGGCCGTTGTTTGCGCTAATAGGCAAATAATTATTTTGAAAAAACTAAATTTTGTGGGAATTTTTACTATTTTTTCGGCGAAATTTTGCAGAACTATTTAAATTTTGTACAGAGAACTCCAGAACTATTGCATACTGTCTAGAACTCTGAAAAAAAAAATGTACATTTTCCAAAAAAGGGGTGCCAACTTCACTGGACTTGCTGCGGGTCCCGAACACTTGAGCAACACTCAAAACGTGGTCGTACAAGCGTTTTATACGCGGTCTCCTTTACAGATGAAGTACATATTCCCAAAATTCTTCTAATAGACCGAAGTGGCTGTCCGCCTTACTCAAAACTGTCCTTACATGTTCGTTCCATTTCATATCACTCTGCAATACGCCTAGTTATTTGAACGACGCGACAGCATCAAGAAGCTCCCTACTAATGCTGTATTCGAATATTATGGGATTGTTTTTCCTACTCATGCGCATCACCTTACATTTTTCTACATTGAGAGCTAGCTGCCATTCTTCGCGCCAACTAGAAATTTTGTCGAAGTCATCCTGTATGCTATTACAGTCAGTTACAGACGAGACCCTCCCATACACCACAGCATCATCAGCAAACAGCCGCAAATTACAACTTACTCTGTCCATCAGATCATTTATATAGATAGAAAATAATAGCGGTCCTATCACACTCCCCTGGGGCACGCCTGACGATACACTCGTCTCTGATGAACACTCGCCGTCGAGAACAACGTACTGCGTTCTATTACTTAGGAAGTCTTCCAGCCAGTGACAAATCTGTGAATCTATTCCATTAGCTCGTATCTTCGTTAGCAGTCTGCAGTGTGGCACCGCGTCAAATGCTTTTCTGTAGTCGACAAAAACACAATCCGCCTGTTGCCCTTCATCCATGGCTCGCAAGATGTGGGAAAAGGGCAAGCTGAGTTTCACATGTACGATGTTTCCTGAACCCGTGCTGGTTCGTAGAAAGAAGCTTTTGCGTCTCAAGGAAATTTACTATATTCGAACTGAGAGTGTGCTCCAAAATTCTATAGGAAACTGATGTCAACGATATTGGCCTCTAATTATGTGGGTCAGTTCTTTCCTTTCTTATAAACGCGAGTCACCTGCGCTTTTTCCAATCATTAGGAACTTTGCGCTGAATTAAAGATTAGCGATAAATGCAAGCTACATCAGCTGGTCGCATTGGGCGGCTCTGGACGCCTTCCACAGTCTCTTCATCGCCACATGGTTTCGCAGTTCCGTGTTGACATGCGCGCTGCTATCACCAGCCAGTGCTGACCGGACCTTGGGTGACTGCGTTTATCTGACTTTGGCGACAGCGCGATAGGCGCGAACACTCCCTGACGGACCCAGCCGCGAGGAACCGCGCAACGCCACGTCAGCTGAAGCGGCGGTGGTGAGTAGCCCGAGTGTTGTGCACCAGTGTACATTTACACTTTGATTTCACGTGTAGTCGTATAGCGAGAATCCTTGCTCGCACTTTGACAGTTCTATGCACTCTGCCGAATCTGAGCGTCAGTGACGCACAGCTGTCAAGCTGCACGGAAACTATCCGAGACTACGGTTCGTTTAACACCTTTATCGTTTGCTATTGCACAGTAGCTCACTGGCAAAGGTTGGCTGGGTAGGCCGATGGAGAGGGCAAGGGGCCATTCTGGTACCACGGCGAGGGAGGGCTTTCACAATACTTCGACAAATTGTGCAGTCACTACGAAATTTAATCCATGTTCCTCCCGGATACGAGCTCCAACATCTGATTCTCTTATTATTACTGTTTTCGTAGTAAAGTCACAGCAGTTGATCTGGTTTGGTGTCTACGCTAGCCCTACACTAAATCTGTAGTGGATTATGTATCGTGTATCTACTGTAGCGGTGAACACGGCAATAACTCGCAAATACTAGACATAAATGTGAATTGGATAGAATGCACACCTAGCTCTCTTGCCATTTCCCCCTCTTTCTGCCTGTGTTTCTCCTTCGCTATCTGTATACGCCTATCTCCCCCTCCCCCTCTTATGTCTTCCCTCCCTCTCCCTCTCCTTCACCCTCCCCTCCCCCCCACCTACACCACCCTTTTCCCCCCATCTTCTGTCCGCCTATCTATCTCCTTCCCCTCTTTATCTCCTCTTCCGCCCTCTACTCCCTGGACTCCTGACTCTCCTGTGACACCTCTCCCTGAACTGGGGTATTTTACTGTTTTGCAAAGCCTGATTAGGATTTGAAGTTACTAAAAATAAATAAGTTGGGACCATTTGTATAGGCTCCAGAGCACGGGAAACACTTCTCCAGCTGCTAGGGAATAGCTTTAGTGACATTATTTCAGCCGCGGTGGAGTAGCCGAGCGGTCTAAGGCGCCTCGCTGTGGAGCGCGCGGTTGCTCGCCGTCGGATGTTCGAGTCCTCTCTGGGGGATGTGTGTGTGTGTGTGTGTGTGTGTGTGTGTGTGTGTGTGTGTGTGTGTGTCCTTAGGTTATTTTACCTTAGGTTAAGTAGTTTGTAAGCTACGGACCGATGACCACGCAGTTTGGTCCGATAGATTTACAAACCTTTGAACATTTTGTCGTTATTTCGTCTAGCTTTCATGTGTGAATTGCGGCAGCTTTACAAAGTTTGGGACGCCTCAGATTCCGTATTCTAATTATAAGCTCATAATCCGTAAGTACATCTTTCCTGTTCTATGTAAAATAGACAGCGGGAAAAAAAAAATCTCATTTTTGAGTACACATCAAATTCTGTATATATATAGATAGATTATAAAAGAGAGGAACCTTTTGCCTAATGATTTACATCGTCTGCTCTCGTGGTAGAAACTTAGCCAAAAAGAAAGCAATATCACTCAAAATTTCTTCCTCGCGATCAATTTTAACACAAAACATTGAACACTGTAGCTAAAAATAATGTATATAGCCTATGCTTGGTTTGTCTGAATGTTTACAATTGTTTCCTTCAAAAATTTGGAACAAATCGGTCAAATATTTAAGATTTTTTGGGTAACAACGTTGAACAACAAGTTGTATTTGAAAATTTTTTTGAACGAAATAACCTTCGCTACTGGAGTCACTGGAAAGATTTGTAATTTCGTCTGCATTGTGCCAAGAAAATACAAACATTTTAACGAACTACACTGTTCTATTCAGCTTTTGAAGCTCAAAAACTACTTTGCTCTCTAACAATGCGTCAGCTGTACAAAGTGTCGAACTGCTTCTGCCTGTCTTACAAATTCACTAAAAAGGAAATACCTACAAAACTATTGCTTTTTTATCAACAGATCGCCATAAAATACGTAACCACAGTCCGGAGTAGCTTTGTCATCAATTTATAATGTGGTCGCTGTGCCACATATGACGCCAGAAACAGTGTCTTTCAAAACTGCCGCTTCAGTCACCGATCGCAAACACCCAGACTTATCTATCCAGTATTTGGTGAGAAAAAAGTTAGGGATTTGCAACATAGGTTACAGACAATTAAAAAAAGGAGACACCTCTGACAAGTTGATGAAAGAAAGTTTGTTACGTCTTACATATTCGCTGTTCCTGCGGTAAAGCAGGCAAAAACGTATTTCACACACATTGTGTTTGTAAGTAGCGTAGAACAAGTTTTTAATTAGTTTCATATGTCTGTTATGGACATATGCGTTTGGAATTTTCTACAAAACTTTTTCTAAAATTTGTGGAATTTTCTACAATATTCTGAAACCAACAGCTGCCGAAATTAATTACGCTACAATCCTCAAATTTCCGTTCTCGGAGGTGCACAAGGCTAATTCTCGTGAAATTTGTCTAATTTCCGGAACACAATACATAAGATTGCTGAATATTTTGGAGCGAAATATTTCGTTCGTCGATACAAGACAAATGAGCGCGTTTTTTCGAGTCTCATAAAATTTTCTACATTGATAATCATAAAGCATAGTTTATGTGCCAGAAATAATTTGTGGTACATTCCATAAAAATATAAATTTATAGTCTAAATAATAAAGTCTAAACTATAAATGTAGTGTACAACCAGATTTATGGAAAAATAAGACATGTAGATACAAGTAAATTTAACGGTACCCAAAGTATTGCGGGTAGTACTAATAAATATCTGAACGTGTAATCGGATGCGGCGATATTTTTTTAAGTAATTCAAATCTAGTACACAACATTTGGCGCAAAGTTCTGCACTTATCCGTTATTACTAAAGACAACATTAGTATATAAACACTGTAATAACAGCAAACATGCTAAGTCATTTGGGGCTGGAGGAAGACTTGCTACGAAGGCTACTTCTACACTGTTAGTAACATAAAAAAATATAAATAAATAAAATAAATAAAAATTGAAAAATAAAAAGACCAATGCTCCAATCACGATTTTTAGAATGCCAAGCTAGGCACATATGGCCCCAGGTTTCTATTTTTTTTTCTTCCCGACAACAGTATCCTCTCTCGGTATCTGTCAGTACCGCAATGGTAGGTGCCCTCATTCTGCCATCAGTTCTTATCCACAACCTAACCGATAATTGGCTGGTGACGCATTTTATTAATAGATACACGGGGTCACAGAACTCGTGCTGTTCAGTTTCTAAAACAGCTGCTTTCTATCGAAACCAAAAATACTGCTCGAGTGCTTTTCTTAATGTAGAAACAGAATTTCGTCATGTCTTCAGAGACAACTTTTATACTGTGTTTATCAGCTTGAACCAAGTGTCAACCAAGTGTCTTGGTTACATTGACTTCGAGTGGTGCGTAATCGGTGCTATCGGACGATAAGGAGCAAATGAACAAAACACGAGACGGGAACCTCTTGACTATACTGAAGATAAGATACCGTTCAGTGGTAACAGCTGCTTTCGTTACGCAATAGCTGAACACTGGTAAGAAGACGGCAAACGGCGGACGCCATGTTTATTGGTCTGAAGCCTGAGGAAAAGAGGCTTTATCTATCTTCTCCAGAAATAGCGGGCTGGAGTGTGTGCTATCCAACTTACGTGTCGCAAGCGCAGCGAGATAAAAATGCACTCGAGTCACATAGCAGCCGTTCTCAGATGTGTGCTATCTCTCGCGGCTGGCGAGTGAAGTTGATAATCGCTCTTTGGATGATTGCCACTCTTTGGCTATATTAAAGATGCGAGCCCGTTCTTCGAATAACGTCCCTTAAGTGACAATGGCACTAAGATTTTTATCTGTTATCACTTTTTAAATCTCTGAAATGTTTATATGTTGAAAACTGTCGAGTTGCACCGTGGTTGGAATTCACGTATTATTTACGAGGCGCGTCCAGAAAGAAAACTCCGTTTCAATTTATCTCCGCTGCAGCGCTGCGATTGCAGTTCCGCACATGCGCTGTAGACGATGTGTATCAAGGAGAAGAACGTGCGCCGTTTGGAGATCGCTGTCAGTTACGTACGCTTTGTTGTGCTTGTTTGAAATGTCGGCGTTGATTGAAAATCCCGCCGCATGTGAAATCAGGTTGGTGATTCGGTTTCTGAATGCGAGGAAAGTGAAACCAAGTGAAATTTATCAGCAAATTTGCAATGTTTACGGACCAAATGCGATGAGTGATTCGATGGTGAGAAGATGGGTCCGACAGTTCAATGGCGGGCGTAGTGATGTACACGATGAAGAACGAAGTAGGCGTCCACCTTTGGTTACAGAAGAACTGGTTCATGCGATTGATGACAAGATCCAGGAAAAACCTTAGGTTTACAATTAGTGCTCTCGCTATGGACGACGATCTGAAAGAAACTGTTTCCAACTGGTTGAAGAGACAGGCGGCAGATTTCTATGAAGACTGTATACAAAACCTGGTGCCACACTATGACAAATGCCTGCAAAATTTCGGCAGTTATATGGAAAAATAAGAGTTGTAGAATTTTGTGCAATAAAAATTTCTTCTGTATCTGTACAATTTCATTTTATTACCAAACGGAACTTACTTTCTGGACGCGCCTCGTATTTTTAGGTGATTTGGATTATTCAGCAACAAGTGGCAGCTCGAACACTTGTATGGCCATCTGCCATGACGGCTGTCAAATTCCTGCTGTGCACTAAGCCGCCTTGCTACGGTGCGCGCGTCCGTTCCGCGTCGGAGGTTCGAGTCCTCCCTCAGGCGCGCGCGCGCGCGCGCGCGCGCTCTCACGTATGTGTGTGTGTGTGTGTGTGTGTGTGTGTTCTTAGGATAAGTTAGGTTGAGTAGTTTGTAAGTTGAGGAACCGATGACCACTGCCGATAAGTCCCATAAGTTTACAAGCATTTGTACATTTTGAATTCCTGCTGATTTGATGGGTTTTCTGCTTCTCTCAGAGCCGGGCTACTTGGATGATGTAGCGCCGCGGCTAACATTTGCTTTTGAAAACAGGTCTCGACCTAGTTTCGTTGGAATGAAGAAGTTTAACGTTTGAAGTTAGTGTGAGTTTGTCTAACGGTCCTTTGCAGGCCGTGCTGTTCAGAAGAGTATGGTGTAGTATACAAATTTATGTCTGTAAAAATAAGCAGCTTACTAATAATATTTTCTGAATGAAGTTATTTTATGCAAAAAATTTTATTTAATTCTTTTTTTTTTTTTTTTTTTTTTTTTTTTTTTTTGCTAATCCTGTCTCCACAACGTTTAGCCCCTAAACTGCTGCGGTCGTCCAAATACTAATTTCACGTCGCTCTCCAAGCTACCCTTTTCGTCTATGATAGGAACGGTAACCTAGATCCTTTTGAACATACTTACTATATTCGTCTGTCTCCCTCTGAAATTTTTACCCTACACACTACCCCCCCCCCCTCCCCCAATGCTAATTTGACGATTCCTTGATGTCTCAGAATGTGTCCCACCCATCGATCTTTTACTCAAGATGTGCCAGAAATTTCTTTTCTCCCCAATTTTGTTCAGTGCCTCATTAGTAACGGAAACTTCCCATTAAATCTTCAGCATTCGTTTGTGGCACCACATTTAAAAAGCTGTCAACTTTGGCTGAACTCCGTATCGTCTACGTTTCACTCCCGTGCGATGCTACACTCCTAACAAACGCTTTCAGAAAAGACTTCGAACATTTAAATTAATAATCGGTGTCAAACTTCGCTTCATCAGTAATGCTTTTCTTCCCATAGGCGTTCTGGAATTTATATCTTCTGTATATCAGCCATCAGAAGTAATTTTATTACCTAAATAGCAATAATAATCTAGTAAATCAAATGTTTGTATAGCTTATGGGACTTAACTATGGGGTCATCAGTTCCTAAACTTACAAACTACTTATGAACTAGCTAACACTAAGGACGGCATAAATATCCATGCCCGAGGGGGGATTCGAACCCCCGACCGTAGAGGCCGTGCAGACCGTGACTGGCGCGCCTCAGTCTCCTCGCCCACCGCGGCCGGCAGTAATCTGGTACTTTTGTGTCGTTACCTAATCTAATCCCTTCTGGATAGCGTGATTAATTTTCTCAGACTTGATTCAATTACTCTTGTTTTGCTCGTCTTACACACTCGTTTCAAGATACTGCCCATTCCGTTGAATTGCTATTCCAGCTCATTCGCTGTCAATGACAAAATTACTATGTCATTGGCAAAATCGTCTAGTTTTAACTTTAAATCCTTCCAAAGTGCCTCCTTTCTTTCGTCCACAGCTTGCTCAATGTACACATAGAATAACATCGCAGATAGGCTACAATTCTGTCGGTCTTATTCTCTTCCCAACCAAAGCGTCCCTTTCATGTCCTTCGATTTTTGTAAGTGTTGTCTGATTATTGAACAAACTGAATATCGCTTCTCATTCCCTGTATTTTACCCTGCCAAATTAAGAATTTGTTAGTTATCTTCAACTCACAAATACAGTTTAAATAGCTTGTTCCCAGTCTCTCCTACTTTCTTCACTTATTTGATTTGCCTTAAGGACTTCACCTTTCTGTGGACTTAACCTCAAGTACTGCCTTTGGTCGTCTTCTGTCATTTCTTCATGCGACATGTTCTTTCATTTCTATTTTAGGGGCTTCACCCTTTCCACAATATCCCGGGTTCCTGTTCTCGTGATGTCCTCATTTGCCTTGAGGCCTCCTTCGTGAGACCTATGAGGGGTTTTCAAGTGCTCTATGAGCGCTCCATGTTTTTCTTTTCAAAAACCCATTTTCACACCAGTTTCACAGAGGCTTGTTAGTACCAGAAGAACACGTTCTTTGAATAAAACCTTTTTCTTTTTTTGAACTTTTTTTTTGTTCTAATAACACCCCATGTCATTCCAACCATGTGTGTCAATTTTTACCTCTCTATCAACATTATTCCGTGATTTATTAAGTTTTCACATTTATACTGACGTTTTGATCACACGGTACATAGAGACATTTGTCAAATCGCTACATAAGTTTCAAAAAGCTACACTCGGCAACGGCAACGTAAAACTATGTTACAGCTCTTGGTTGGGAGCGCCTACACCATCCGCCATACAGTCCTGATGTCGCATCCCCATCGGTTTCTAGTTTGCAGAAGACTCCCTGCGGAAGGCACTTTGGAAGCAATGCTAACGTCAAACAAGCCGTTCAACGCTCCTTCCTGACTTTTTCCTGGAAGGCTTTTTGACGCTTATATCGCGGTATAACAAATGTCTCAATGTACCTGGAAATTATGTAGGAAAATATAGATATGTCGTATCTTTAATGTCTCATTTATTTATTTATTTATGTTTATTTCTGAAACAGAGAAGGTCACGCCAATAGCAGCAGCTTTTAGCCAATTGTAGGCACTGAAGTCACAGACCAATGACAGTACGGAATTCTCAGCGGGTTCTACCCTCAGAGTTAAGAGTAGAGGAACTAAACACATACCTAATTAAACATATGCTTCGGGAAACTGAAGAAAATGTTGACCGATACGACACGGAAACCTAGAACTTCGAGAAGACGAACTCTGAGCCCTGACTTCGCTTCGAAGGCGGAGATCGTACAACTGCAACCTACACTCGTACATTTTATGGTACCGGGATAGAAGATACCACTTTCATTTACATATATGGCATACATAGATAAGGGAAAACAATTTGTTTTAAAAGGCAGTGAAGACGACGCCACAGAAGGCGATGGGATGGGCTGTAATGGGAGAAGGGAGGCCCATTAAGAAAAATAAATAATGATATTAAAAAAAATAGTTGTTAAGGCGATCGCTGGCCCAAAGCGGGAGACCCGGGTACGATTTCCGGTCCGGTTCACATTTTTCACTTGTCGCCATTGTTTCATTTCAATGCCCTAAAGCAGGCACTGTCAATCCTTTCCTTCCTAATCCTTCTTCCTTCCTCTCCTTTATCATTACTTTGCAAATGCAATTTGGCTGCGAAGCAGGTGTGGTGGACATGTCCGAAAGAACAGACACCACACCAAAATAATAAATATTTCATGAATTATTCGACAAATTTTGTTCAAATGTTTGTAAAGCTTATGGGACTTGACTACGGGGTCATCAGTCCCTAAACTTACAAACTACTTACGAACTAAGACGGCACAAATATCCATGCCCGAGGGGGGATTCGAACCCCCGACCGTGGTGGCCGTGCTGACCGTGACTGGAGCGCCTCAGCCACCTCGGCCACCGCGGCCGGCGACAAATTTTGTCTTTGGCATAACGAAAAATCACTAGCTGCCACTGTTTGAATGTGGTGTGTCTACTTTTTGTGCCCCATCGTTACACACACAATGACTCGCTGAATGTTGACACTACGCGACAACTGTGTGCTGTAAATGGCCACATTGAGTTCAAACTCAGAGGGCCTAATAAAATAAATAATCAAATGAAAAAACTGCTAGTATCCGAATAAATGTGTTGACGCACGCTTACCGCGCTCTGTGGTTTCGTTTTCTAAAAGTAAAAATTTCTCCGTCGTATTGGTTGTCAGATTGGGGTATTAAAAACTATGCAGTATTTTTCATAAATCACTAGGCCCAGGGTGTAGCAAATGCTAGTTATTAATAACTTTCCGAATAATTATGCGAGTCACTATAGTTTGCTTCGGGAATTCCTTGCATGCATGCTGCACAGTTTATATCTGAATATTTTTCTCGTCCTACTTCAAGCGAGCGATGGAACAGCACCGACGTCACGGTGTGACGTAGTCAGGGAGCAACAGGCGGCCCCGCGCCGTCTACAAGGGCAGCTGACGCAGACCGACGCCTAGTCCGGAACACGACCAAGGCCGCCGCAGCCATGTAGAACAGTCCCAAGAGGCGCGACCAGCCAAGGTCGAGCCGCGAACAATCGCGCGGCGCGCAGCCGAAGCTTCGCGGACTGGTCGACAGAGGGCGCGGGGGGCGACCCGGGTCTGGACACGCCCACCTCACGCGCCGGCAGCCTGCAGGGCAGTCCGCTAGAGGTGGCCACTGTTTCATGGTTTCGAAACAATAGGTTCGTTCGATTGGCCCAAACGCTGATTGTTTCCGATAGTTTATGACGATTTGGAATGCCTCTACTGCGCATGCGCGCTTTTTGACAGTTTCCAACTCCGAAGCCAACTCGAACGCTTATTTCACCTGTTTCGCAGTTTGGCCACCCATAGCGCTAGTTGGCATCTTTGCTCCAACGAGCTTAAAGGCTAGTCTACACGACGACACTAGGTTGCGACATTCGTTTAATGAAATCATGCATGAAATGAATTGCGCGCAACTGGTTTCGTGTATGTGTGTAGACACGGCGCCAATACTACACACTTCAGTTTCGTTGTTTTTTAAGTGCCGTAGTCGCCGTAGAATAAAAGTTTTGGTAGTTGTAAAAGTTGTGGCGGAGCTATTGCTTCTCTGTGTGAAGTCACTGCATAAGACTAAACATAAAAAGAATAATAAACGTATTTGGGTTAGTGACTGGATTAAAAAAGATGCCAGCTCGGTTGCTTAGCGACCTTGCTGAAAGAAATTGTGATCGAAGCCCCTAGAAGTTTATTTGATCAACTCAGAATGTCACCAGAGCAGTTTACGTTAGTAATGCAATAAAGAAACAAGATACTGTTATGTGCGACGCATTGTTACCAGAACTGAAATTACAAATTGCATTACTTTTCTTGTCAAGTTGATATTTGTCTCTACAGTACCTGTACCGTGTTCCCAAATTCACAATTGCCATAGTTCGTTTGTATAGGTATTTGGAATTGAATGTATTTCAGTCTGCAATTCACTAATCGTCAACCCATCAATATTTAATTCACGAAAAATTGCTACAAGAGCACTAACACGCCGCTGCTTATTCCTGAAATTTTCATCCTTAAAAATGGCACAAACACCTAAGCATCGCATACATATTCAAAAACCGAATTATTTCTTCCTTTCCCCTTTTTATGTTGTGTTTTGTTTTGTATTGGTAATCACCTAACCTAAAAACACGCGTAATCAGTTTCGCCAAAGTTGGAAGGTGCCGAAACTGTATAGTTTCGTCTAAGAGTTGCGCTAACGCCTGCCGCGCATGCGTACTGGCCAGTAGCGCAGTTCCATGAAACCTAGTGTCGTCGTGTAAACTAGTCTTAAAGCTATATAAACAACATAGACTGGCCACAGCGCCGCCATAGTTGAAGCCAGTTTGAAAGGTTGCCGCCATCTTTGAGAACTTCAGAGTCACGCCAGGTGATAATGAGCGTCTGCTAACACTGAATCATAGGGTTTTATATTAATCACTGCCAGTCTCGATTTTTCCTTAATTTCTGGCCGAGGCATTTCGGAAAGTAATTCCCACTACGAATAGCATTTCTCGTTTACTATTTCATCCTAAGTGTAATGTTTACAATCGTTGAACTGCTGCATTGTTTGACGTTACTCTAATGTCAATAATCGTTTGTATTTCCCGACGTATACAGGCGATTTACTTTAAAATCTGTAATAGACCTAACCTTTATTCTGCCTGTGGTTCAAATGATATTTCATGCTTTAAAGTATATTACGTATTTGTTAAGCATTCCACAATTTTACGTTTCCTTGTTATTCTCCTTACAGCTTTTGGTTTCTGTAGATGCTCAGGAAACGAAAATATTTTTGGATGTCATTTGCCTGTAGCCGCTTTCGATCGGTGATAGCATACATGAACTTTTCTTCAAAATGACAAGAGCATATACAACAATACTTTGTAGGCTGCCACTTATCACGCCTGATACTGGCTATCCATTGGCTCAGCAACTCCTAGTTTTTCAAAGGAAATCTGTATAAAGAATAGTTTACGTACAGTTCATAATACCTAGGCTACTTACCCAATGGTTAATACGCATTTTTACACTATGTAATTAACTGTCAATACATTAAAACACACCAAATACAACCGTCGCCTGCCTAGCTTTTTGATGGTCATGAAGTAAACATAATTTTGAAATTTGGTAAATGCGAAAGTTAAGTGTAATGAATGTTTATAAACAAATACACACTGATACACAACGACCTATATAATTACATATTTCTTTGTTTACACCTACCTGAAGTATGATATTCTAACAGTTTTATTAATGCGGTTGCTGTAGTTGTAGGCCGAACTTACACTGGGCATGATTTACCATTAATAATAGCGCTGACACGTTAGTTAACATTACAAACAGAAGCGTCTGCTGCATCAAACGGAAGTTCTCACATATGGCGGCTAGTGTTGCTTAGTGCTGCCACCCAGAGCTCTATGTTGTTTATATACCTCTTTGCTAGTTGCTTTGCTCTCTTCGGCATTCACCCAACGTATTTGTCTTATAAACCGTACTCATTAACCAACTTTAAACAATGCAGATAATTTGTTAAATTCTTCATATTGCACCTTACATTATAAATCATTTGAATGTGAAACAGTAAGCCACAGTATTTCTCACTATTATTTCCCCCACTTATAAATAAAGTAGCTAATTCAACCTGACAAAACCATATACAAAAATGAAGTAATTTAGGATAGTGGTATGTGAAACGAATTTCGGTAACATACAACTTTATATGCATTTTTCCCATTATTATGAGTTACAATAAAATTTAAAAAAGAAACATACAATTAATATACAAAAAATATAAAAATTTGCAGGTGTTCTGCAAGAATTATCATCGTACATGATTTTCCCAGAAGTTACACATTTAGTGTAGAAACACCCAAATTGGTACTAACAGATTTCTATAATAAATAACCACAAGGAGAAACAGACGGAAGCAGTAATTGTGAGACACATATAAAGGTACATGTCGGTTATAAAAATCTATCAGTGCTAATGCCTGTTGTGAAGGAATCCTGCCCAACACAGTAAGTTATCCTCATGTGTCAATCACTTCATTTACAGATAGTACAGAAAATCTCAGTAGGACTATTTTGACTTCATTTTCCGGCGAATATATCACAATCCAAACTGTAAAAACATATTCATTTATCTTTAAATTCGTATGTTACGAAAATTTCCACACCTTTCATTTATAATATGTATGGATGTAATAAAAAGGGGATATACTGTATTAGAATGCCTGTCAAATATACAAAACTCAGTTTATTACAGATAATTTACACCGTGTGAACAGAAAAAAAAACTATAAACTCTTCGCAAATGTGCATGTCTGTCTTTTGGAGCAAGTTTGTTAAATGCTTTGAAATCAGTCAGAGAACTGTTTGACGAAAATCTGCTTACAATAAACTATTTCAAACTATCAACTCCGCCACTTGAACACCTCATTCGTCAGAAAGACTCAGAAGAGTCACTTAACGTCTCAAACTGTTTCTGATCGTTTGGAGCGCCACTCTAACGAATCTAATGTTTCGATCACAGAATAGATATCTCTGGAGTGAGCATTCACATGAGCAGAACAGAAATCTTGTTCTCAACATGTATTGGCCGCCTGGTCAAAGGCATCAAGCGCCGTGTACTTTTCCATCGCTAGTACAGGCTAATTGACCTCGTAGGTGCCGTGTATTAGGTACAGAAACTTCGTGAACATGATAAGTTTCTATTTGATACGTAGGATAACCGGGCTCTTAGTTTTGAAGAGTCAAATGAAGAGTCAAATGTTCAAATGTTTGTAATTCTATGGGACCAAACTATGTTGGTCATCAGTCCCTAGACTTACAAACTACTTAAACTAAGTTAAACTAACCTAAGGACAACACACACATCCATTCCCGAGGGAGGATTCGAACCTCCGACGCGGGAGGCCGCAGGATCCGTAACGTGTCGCTCCAGACCGCTCGGCTAGTCCCGCGCGGCGAAAAATGAAGAGTCATTTTGTCCTTCTGGAGAGGAGTCACAGCTCACATGTACCTATTGCTTTGATTCGGCTTAATGCGGCATTGTAATCGTATTTCTAAGGATTCTGTAGTAAATATTTATAACAACATTCCAAAATGGCTCGATAGGCAGGCAGTGCCTTTTATAGTGTCCAAAATTCACTTATAGCACTTTGGTGATCATACCACATACATCTTCGTCGTTATTTCAACAAATTTTGTGTAGCATGTTTGTTTTTCTCTTTCCGTTTTTTTAGACCAGCGTAAAATTTCGATTATTGGTAACAGCTTGACATGTTTATTTCGCGCATTTTATGTAGGCCTAAGGTGTTTGCGCTGTACCAGTACATTTTTGTTATATTGTGGGACATATTAAGGAAACCACCTTCTTTGGCCACATAACTCAAAGATATGCAAAATTCATTCCTTTCTGAAGTTCTGCAGTAACATAGTAATTTATGTACTTTTTTTTGTTATGGGTGGAAAACTAACATGTGAAGGTGTGAGCACATTAGTTTTTCTGTTATTTATAAAAGGAATTGTTAAGGTAGCTTCTTGTAGTGGCAAAATTTGATTCTCACAAAGGATTTCATTTTAATGAGTGCATAAGTAAGTTCCATGTTTAGCATACCATCCCAAAAACCGTAAGTAGTGCATGCATGTTGAAGGGCTGTGACTTTAAAGTGAAAAACAACACTTCGGAAACAAATAACTCGAAGAAAAAGACGTCGTATGTGCACACGACCTCTGCTTGAGTAGTATGTACATTTAATAGCTTGTCTGTTAGCAAACTGTCAGATTTCTCTCTTGTCTTTTAAATCTACGACTATAGATATAATCCACAAATTAGTGAAAAATGGATTGTGAATAGTAGTTGCTAAAGCCGCAACTCGTTCTCTTTCCTACCCCACTCGTAAATAAAGCGTGGAATAAACGAATGTTTGCAAGACCTTGTACGGCCAGTAAATTCTGTTATATCGTTATACGATTACAGAAGATAAGCCTACAAAATTTAGTCTTAATTATAATGTGTCTTGAAAGTTTTCACCCAATAAGGCGCCTAAAATAACATGTTACGTTTGATTGTCGCTTTGTGGTACATGTCTATGAAAACTGACTTCTCCTATCACGTATTTTTCTGTACAACCGTAGCAACAACAGCCACTGCTATTAATAGCAAACAACAGTTGAAAACGCAAGGAATACATGTAATACGATAAATTTCGGGATCATTCACAATCACTAGCAGAAAGATGCGCACCAAAATCACGCGATTTTCCCATATTGATAACATGCGCAGAACGCATTGCTCACTCCAGAGATATCTACTCTCTGGTTTAGATACTATACGCGGAACTGTTTCACTGTTTCCAAACTACCATGTTTCACGGTTCCGGGGTTTGTTTCTGTGCAGGATACAGAAGTGCTGTTATCTTTTGCCTCTTTATCCTGTATGTATGTTGTCAATCAGGGTGGGTCTATAACCATTGCTGGATGCTAGTTCTTTGATTATTTTAAGTTCAGAAATCACCGAATCATAGTGATAAAAAGTAGGTCCCCATGCTATATGTAGGTAAGCCCTCAAAGGTAATTGCCAAAAAAATGAGATCCAGGAAATACAACCCAGCTTTTTACACCAGAAATACTGTTGCCCACATTTTGTTCAATAGCAAGGACAAAATTCCGCCTTTAGAACAAAGTGGAGTGTATAAAATTACCTGTAACCTTTGTGGCAAACTATACGTAGGCCAGTCAGATAGGGCTATAGCCACTAGACTATCTGAGCACGAAAGGAGCTAGAGATTGAAAAAGAAAGATTCCGCCTTTGCTGACCATACTCTGAATGAATGTCACTCCTATGATACTAAATGTGATGATCTCCATAAACGGAAAAAGGATAGAAAACACACATTGTTGGAAATTCTGGCCATTAACAAACATCAGTCCTAGAACCCTGACCTAGTGCTGAATAACCAGACACAATTCCATTATTCACCTTTACTAAAATAATGTCAACTTATTAGTACGCCTATTGTTCTCACTGTGTGTAAATAATTTTGTCATGTGTGTTTCATACCAATACTCCATATACCTTTCTCCTCCTCGCCATATTTTATAGTTTGCTTATACAATCATCCATCGCTCACCTGGACATTTATAATATTTGTAACCTTAAGTGATGTAAGATGTACCCATTCGGACCCCATTTGTGTTTCTTCTTTTATTATTATTATTATTATTATTATTATTATTATGCACGTTCTGTGTTATTGATACTTATTCATAACAAACCCACATTTTGTTTCTACCATCACCTGCTGACAATACTTTCTTATACAGTTACACAGTTTTAGTATTTTAATACCATTGTAGCCCAAGATATGTTCATTTAAAATACATTTGTTTTGTAGGATTACGTTTGTTGTATAGTATCGATTCATAGACATAATTAATTTGCAGTTCACATATCTTTGAAAAACCATCTTTGTATAAGTAACCTCAATGTTATGAGTGGACTATCTGTTTAGTATGACGTTATCTGACGATGGCTTAAGAAGCCGAAAGCTGCTAATAACAAGCAAATAAATAATATCGTGGAACAAAAATACTACGTATTGAAGTTTTTAATATGTCTTTTTTCCTCCAAGCACCGACGGAATATTCCATAAAGTATTTAGTAACATTTGCTGCATGTATGATTATCTGAGTTTGTAACATTTAATTGTATTTTAAGTTCTGTGATTATTGTAAACAATGACTATGATACGGCAATTGTCAATCTAACTATAGATACAGGTACTGTGGAACACCAGAGTTTAGTGCAGTTTGGTTCAGTTTTGCTGTTACTGAACATCTTTGGAGTGTGTTTGAGAAGTTACGAGTTACGGTATATGTGAAAATGCTATCTGGGAGGAATTAATGTTCAGAAAACTTAGTACTGGATTGTTTATTTGGAGATTATTCCGCGAAGCAACACCCCAGGTGAAAGTACGTTGCGAGCAGATTATTCCCCATGCGGAGATCACGCAATAATGATGACTAATTTTTATTAGTTTAAATCTATCTAAATTTGAGGCATCGTATATTTCAGTGATTTGAAATACACTTGTATTAATAGGCATTGGTATTGTCCTATTATAGTATACATTATCTATACAGCAGCACTTTTTAAGGATTGCACAACTGGCCATAACAACCAATACTCTTACGGTAAAAGCAAAGAAAAAGCCGCAGTTGCAATGAATTTCGTAACTGTGCTTAACATCCAGTCCACATAATGTCAAGGCTACAAAGAACAACTTTTAGATTTAAGTCTGGATTAATGAGAAACTGTAGGGTTTTTACATAAAAATGTAATGGGAAGACTTTGGAATACTATCTTTAGTAATTCTTTTCAGGAGGCATGTGTTTGGAGTGTTGCCTTCTACGGGAGTGAAACATGGACGATAACGTTTCAGCTAGGAAGTGGATAAACACTTTTAAAATGGGATGCTACAAACGCATGTTTAAAAATAAATGCGTAGATCGTGTAACTAACTAGGAAGAACTGAACAGAACTGGGGGAAATTTCAGATACTATAAACAGAAAAGGTACAGAAATTTGTGTCAGCACCCCTCCCCCAACATGTTTTCATCTCTACCTTTTTAAAGATGGGCTTCTTTCCATACTCCCATAAATTCATTTATAAACATAAGCTAGACACATAAAACAGGTTATATTAAAATAAGCCTTCCCCAACGAAATTCATTTTTCTGTTTATGCTTTGTAGCAATAGAAACATATTGTGATGAATAGCAAAGTCAGAAACTTAGTAATTATGCAATATTGTTAATTGAAGATGTCTTTATAGCTCGCCTTGTCATATATCGAGCGCGGAAAACGGTATTTTTCAATACAATGAGCTATATCATTGGAAAGCTGAGCGCCTTTTCTTTACTATAAAGTATTTGGATCTACCCGAAAAGTGTCATCTTATGTAATAATTGTATTTAAAGGTTTTATACCAGTACCATCCAACATGGCCAATTACGCCTAAGCTATTGTTAGATTCCGGACTTTGACTCCATTTTCTGTTTCGTTTGACATGCCACTCTCATTTATGCACTAATTGAAAAGTTGAATTATTTTGTGCAATTAATTATTTAATATGGCTGTCATTTACAAAGCGGAGCAATAATTGATTCCAGATACTTTATTATTTTTGCAGTCTAACATCATTTTCCATAAACCAAACTGTAATAGTGACATGTAGTTTAATCAAAGTGCCAAATTCTAACCTAGCCGATTTATGATCTGTTATACCGATTCCGAGATCACAAAACTGTTCTTCGCCCTGCCTATAAGTAGTCGGAAAAATCTAGAATTCTGCGTTTAGACACATAACGAGCAAAACCTACGTTAATAATTTTTGTACCGCTTGGCCTTATTAAAAGCGCAAAGTCACAACGGTTAAATCTTTACTGTGTATCGTGAAGTGTGTTGATTAAGTTTCCGTCATTTACTGTGCACTAGGTTTCAATTATTTGTGCTGACTTCAAGATCTATGGCTGTTACTACCATACGAAAATAACTGAACTGGTATGTCGAGGTGTTAAATTACTCCACTATTACTGCACTGATAACATTCCCTAATCTAGTGCAGTGTGTAAAATTACTGTGTTTGTCGTGAAAGTTACTGTGATACTCGAACTGGCCAAACGAATGACTACAATGCAAGAACAACCAACGCTTTGCATTCGCCTACTTGTCTCTGTTGAATTCAGTTCTCAACCTCATTGGGGGAGTATGGTTTCGCAAGTCATAGTCCGAGTCAATTCGTCAAAGAGCCTCACTGTAGGGGCCGAAAGCCGCATGCGGTTCGCCATCTGCGGTTTGCCGACCACGAACTTGGTGGGACATGGAAAACCATCTGAAGAACCACATTCAGGCTGACCGGCACACCCTCTTACGTCGTTAACATGCCGGGTGGATTCTAACCAGTCCGGCACACCTTCACGTCCGAAAAATCTGCACCTTGAACCACGCACTTAACTGAGAGGGCCTTATGGTACTTCAGAACAGTCTGAATTTAACAGCGCCTTGTCGCCTTCAGGGCGATGCAGTTCTCAGACGATCAACAGTAGGTTGGCAAGTCCAAAGTTCAAATGTTTGTATAGTTTATGGGACTTAACTACGGGGTCATCAGTCCCTAAACTTAGAAACTACTTATGAACTAACTATTACTAAAGACGGCACAAATATCCATGCCCGAGGGGGGAATTCGAACCCCCGACCGTAGTGGCCGTGCAGATCTTCCAAAGTAATTATACGTTTGGTAATTACAGTATTCTAAATTTATCCGTGTAAGCACAATTAGCGCGACGAAAATTTAGTGAGTTTGATGGCAGTGTTTAGGATTTTTATTTTAAAAGATGCCGTTTTGTCAGTGCATCTCGTTCTCGGAAATTCAATCTGGGATGAGACTTCGCATATTAGTAGTATACGTGAAGAGTATCCACTCAGAGGTTTTAAAGCAATCTATTCAAAAAATTATGAGAAAAAAATTCCTAAGTTTGAGCGCAACTTATACATACGATATACATTTAGTGCCTTACATTGCGAGAAAAAGGGCTCTAAGGTTCGAGCGCTCTATATATACTAGTCAATGAATTTTGCACAGCAGTAAGGCGAAATAGCTCTGGCAGTAGCGTGTACGACTGACACGCAAAGGTTCATTGTTCGATACTATTTGCGGAAACATAATTTTATAATATTTTTAAAAATATAACATTTTAACTAAAAATAATGATATAAAATACCATTAATTACAGCAAAACGAACTATGTTATTTGTGAATTGACGGTTGCAGGTAATTATAATTTTCATTACAATATTTTCTTTAAAAAAAGTCGAATAATTCGAAATGTACTTAATATTTAATGTAGCTAGATTAAAGGATAAATTCTATTGTCATTACAATTTTATTGCAGGATTAGGTGATATTTTTTGAAACAAATATTAAAAGTAAAAACAGCATTTCTTAAAGGCGGGTTTGAACGTGAATCGGCCTCATGACATGCCAACACGCCGCCACCAGGCCTACTCGACCGTGCTGGAACACAGCTTTCACTGGCAGTTTTTGAGTTATACCACGTGATCAAAAAGTTAGTATAAATTGGAAAACTTAATAAATCACGGAATAATGTAGATAGAGAGGTAAAAATTGACACACTTGCTTGGAATAACATGGGATTTTATTATAACCGAAAAAAAAAGGTTCAAAAATGTCCGATAGATGGCGCTTCATCGGATCAGAAAAGCAATAATCAGCATAATAAATTAAAACAAAGCAAAGATGATGTTTTTTACAGGAAATGCTCAATATGTTCATCATTTTTCAAAAATAGCTGTAGTCGAGGAATAATGTTGTGAACAGCACTGTAAAACATGTGCGGAGTTATGGTGAGGCATTGGCGTCGGATGTTGTCTTTCAGCATCCCTAGAGATGTCGGTCGATCACGATACACTGGCGACGTCAGGTGGCCCCAAAGGCAATATTCGCACGGACTGAGGTCTGATGACCTGAGAGGCCAAGCATGAAGAAAGTGGCGGCTGAGCACACGATCAACACCAAACGACGCGTGCAAGAGATCTTTCCCGCGTCTAGCAATATGGGGTGGACCGCCATCCTGCATAAAAATCGTACGTTCCAGCAGGTGTTTATCAACCAGGCTGGGGATGATGCGATTCTGTAACACATCGGCGTACCTCTCACTCGTCACAAAACCTGAATCACGCAGTTCCTCGAAGAAAAACGGCCCGATAACGGTAGATGTGGTGAATCAAACCCATACCGTAACTTAATCGTCGTACAATGGAGTCTCCACGACAGTTCTAGTATGCTAGGTAGCCCAAATTCTGCAGTTGTGGGCGTTGACAGATCCTCTGAGCGTGAAATGAACTTCGTCGGTCCTCAACCAATCGTCATCTTCCGCCATCTTTCGAAACGCCCACACCGCAAATGCCCTCCGCCTCACTAAATCGCCAGGTAACGTTTCATGATGCCGATGGATTTTGTAAGGATAGCATCGGAGGGTACGCCTAAGTGCCAACTAAACAGTAGTGTCTGGAATGCTGGTGCGACTGCACGAGCTCTGACTTCCCCGTGCATAGACGAACCCGCTAGAGTCACCATTTCTTCCTGAACTGTCTACAGCAGCATCACGCCTTGTAATCGGTCGACCGCTACGGGGTCTACAGTCTAAACACCCCGTGGCTTCCAACTTCAAAATCATTCTCGCCACAGCTGCATTTGTCAACGGACCTTTACCCGTTCGAATCCCCTTCCTATGGCGATAGGATCGTAACGCTGAACTACCATTCTGATAATAAAGCTTCACTAAAAGCGCCTTTTCAGGTAACGTGAACATACTGCGACTGCTGGTGCATCTGATTCTCTCTCTCTCTCATTACAGCTCTTTTTATACACGATTTTCATGCGCAGTCACTGACGTTTTGCTGTCCAGCGCCATCTGTCGGACATGTTTTGAACTTTTTTTTGGTTCTAATAAAAACCCATGTCATTCCAAGCATGTGGGTCAATTTTTACCTCTCTATCTACATTATTCCGTGATCTGATCACCTGGTATATATGTGCTGCGCTTAAAACTTCAGCGTCCTTTTTTTTTTCCTTTTTTTTTTTTTTTTTTTTTTTTTTTTTTTTTTTTTTTTTTTTTTTTTTTTGGAATCTTCTGGATAGTGCTCTTTATGATATGTATGAATAGACATCCTTCACTTACACTACTATCCTGCTAAGTCACATGCGGAACTGAATTTCCGAGACCGGAAGGTATCCTTATCAGTCTGTTAACGTTATGCTTTTCTGACGAGATCTACCGAGCACCATGGCTGGATACAGGAGTGGGCGGATACTTATCGTCAGGAAGCTGAGGGCCCAAGGGCAGTGGGGCGCAACCCAATGCGGAAGTGGCGAAGATAACAACGCTACAGAGCAGTTCCGGCTGTGGGAGCGTAGTCCCACCGAAATGCAGGGTGTCCAGAAAAGGGCTCCCTGCTTTCAAAATTAAATATCTCGAAAACAAAGATCGATAGAGGAATGCAGTAAACGGTATGTTTATTGTGAAAGCTGTAAGAAGTTTATACCGCAGTTTGAAATAATAGTTACAAAAGCTGCTACCAGATGGCGCTGTACGCTGTATAGCTCACATCAGCATACACAAGTGAAATAATTGCATAAAAACACTCTTTGCAAACAATCACATCACAATGTTTTCAAAATGTTCACCATTGGCACTACAGAAGTGGCGCAAACGAAAAATGAAATTCGCCATCACATTTCGTAGCGTCTCAACCGAAATGGATTCACATGCCACAGAGATCGCCGATTCAAGCTTGTCCAGCGTGGCGGGATGCTTCGGGTAGACCATGTCTTTTACTGTGCCCCATAAGAAAAAGTCACAGGGAGTCAAATCCGGCGAATATGGAGGCCAATCCATGCCCTCACCAGTAAATTTGGGATAGTCCAAAGCAATGACTCGATTCCAGAAGTATTCCTCAAGAAAGCGAAACACTTGTTCGGTCCGATGTGGTCGGGCTTCATCTTGCATAAACCATTCAGTACCTGGTCGATCCTCTAACGCTTGCTGTGTGGCGACAAACTTCCAACATTGCAACATAACGTGCACCAGTGACCGTTCTCGAATGAAAAAGGGCCAATAATGCCTCTGCTGCATACTGCAGCCCACACAGTAACTTTAGTAGAATACAGGGGTTTCGCTTCATACCAATATGGCTTTTCGGAACCCCAAAATCGCCAGTTCTGCTTATTCACGTATCCATTCAGGTGGAAGTGTGCTTCATATGTAAACCAAATGCAGCCAACATCAAATCCTTCACTATCAATCATAGTGAGCATCTTATTAGCAAAGGCAACTCTTTGTTGCACAACTCGTACGGGTATGGCCTGGTGCCTTTGAATTTTGAATGGAAACATGTGTAGGCTCTTTCTCAGTATTTTCTGCGTGCTGGAACGCTTCAAATCAGTCTTAGATGCAATTCTACGGACGGATGACATAATGCCAGAAACTGTGGCGATATTTTCAGGCGTAACTGCGGTTTGCTTGCGGCCAACATGCCCCACTAGATCATCCGTTACGCTGCCTGTTCGTTGAAATTTTGCGAAGAGCGTACGAATGGTTTTCGCATCGGGTCCTTTTGGAACATTAAATCGTGCTTGAAAACTTCGTCTTGTTGCCATAGGATTCTCTTCTAACCTGTGGTACTCCAGCACCAGAAAAACGCGTTGTTCAATGGAGTACATGGTTTTAATCTCTTCCTTCGATACGCTAACCTGCTTTCACGTTTCAATAGTGGAACTGATCGGTCTGGGCTTTGGATCACTATTTATACTAGGCATTACGTATTGCGATTACAGCACTATCTGTTAGCAGCTTTTGTAACTATTATTTCAAACTGCTGTAAAAACTTCTAACAGCTTTCACAAACATACCGTTTACTGCATTCCTCTATCGATCTTTGTTTTCCAGATATTTAATTTTGAAATCAGGGAGCCCTTTTCTGGACACCCTGTAGGTGCCCTTGCAGAGTAGACGATACAAAGCCAAACGCACCGAAAATTCCAACCAAACAGCACGTCAATTCGGTTGCGCCCCTCCATGGAAAAGGAAGGAACGAAGATTAGGCTTAAACTTCCCGTCGACAGAGTCGTCATTAGAGACGGAGCTCAGCCTCAGAATATGGGGTAAGAGTGGGGAAGGAAATCGGCCACTCTCTTTCAAAGGGTGATTTCGGAAAATCAGGAGAAACCTAAATCTGGATGGCCGGAGGTGCATTTGAAGTACTGTCGTCGTCGTTGCCCGCTCCTTCGTGGAGACAGGACGGAGGGGGGGGGGGGGGGGTGAACTTTCACTGATCGGCCAAAGCGATATAAACCCATCCACGTAATAGCAGCGCCGCCTGAAGGGCAATGACTACTATTCGGCCACTCGCTCGATGCATGTAATATCAATGAGTGTACTGTTTATGTGTAGAATGGTGAATTCACGCAATCTGTCCGAGACTGAGCCGAGTGTAGATTGAGATGGCCCAGAGGCTCGGCATTTGCATTTCGGAAACTGAACGACTTGTTGGGTGTTTGACAAGTGATGTGCTGTCTTCAACAGGAGGTGAAACCAAAGGGAAACCATATTCAAACGGCAAGTGGTTGGGTGACCAACCCTCATTACATACGAGGTGCTATCCAAAATGTTCAGCACTGGTGTTGCCATCTGTTGAAAACCTTACCTTTGGACTAATGATCACACCTATATTCAAGAAAGGCAGTAGGAGTAACCCATTAAACTACAGGCCTATTTCATTGACTTCAATTTGCAGCAGGGTTTTGGAACATATCCTGTATTCAAATATTATGAATTATCTATTGGCCAAAGGTCAACATGGATTTAGAAAATATCGTTCATGCGAAACACAACAAGTTCTTTACTCACACGAAGTGATGTGTGCTATCGACAAGGGTTCGCAAATTGATTCCGTATTCCTTGATTTCCACAAGGCTTGACACCGTACCTCACAAACGGCTTTTAATCAAATTGCGTGGTTACGGTATATCGCCCCAAACTTGCGACTGGAAAGGGGATTTCCTATCAGAGGACACAGTTCGTAGTAATCGATGGTAAGGCATCAACTAAAACAGAGATGATATCGGGCGTTCCACAGGGTAGTGTTATTGGTCCTCTGCTGTTCCTTATTTACATAAACGATTTAGGGGAAATCTAAGTAGCTCTCTTAGGTTGTTTGCAGATGACGCAATTAGCCATTAAAAGTGGTAAAAGGAAGTAGAAATTTTCCTATCTACAGCTTGGATCAAGTTCTACATTCTCCAACAATCAGCTCACTGATTGGCTATTCGACTCGACCAAAGACGCTGTAATGCAGCGCATCTGCAGTATTAAAATAACGCATTAAAATAAGTGAATATCTAAACACGGAGTGCTCCCAACTCACTTACTTGTGCCGTTCAAATGCTTCATTTTCGCAGTGATTAAGAGTGGTTAAAGGAAATTGATGTTCTCACATGAATGCCGATATAAAGAATGATGCATGTAGCGGTGCACGGGTGGAACTACGAAGTCGACATGTTGTCAGCTCTGGAATTCTGAATATCGCAGTATCGAAATATTATTTCTTGGCGTTGTATAAATATACGAACACCGAAATTGTAGTTCCATTTCAAATATTAGGCTAATGAAAGTTATATAATTCGAAAATGGCATGAGAAGTATACACTTCCGTTTTCATTTGTTGTTATTATGACAGGCATTTTCCCTAACACGTAAAAGATACCGTTTCATACCTCCCAGTGCCGATTAAATTTTACCAAATGTCCAAATGTTCAAATGTTTGTTAAGCTTAAGGGACTTAACTAAGGGGTCATCAGTCCCTAAACTTACAAACTACTTACATCCCCGAGGGGGGATTCGAACCCCCGACCGTAGTGGCCGTGCAGACCGTGACTGAAGCGCCTCAGTCCCCTCGGCCACCGCGGCCGGCACCAAATATCCCAGCGGCCTCCTATGATAATGTTGGCAACATGCTGAATAGTGAGAATCCTGTGAGTCTTCATTTTAGCCAATCGCTTAACAACGCTGATGTTTTCTCATGAAATCTTCGCTTTACGAGGACAATTACTTTTACTGTGCGGTCGAGGGTACATACAAGAACCTGTCAACCATTAAGCAGGAACACCATTATTTGTTTACCTCATGGTCTGTATGATATACTACTCGAGTCATTCTATGTGGTTCGAACGAATGGGCAAAGATTTTCTATCGTGTTGATGTTGCCAACATAATCACGCGAGGCCGCCGTCATGACACGTAAAATTTTACCCCCAGTGACCATTGTAAACACAATTGGTCGATTTTCGACCACAGGCAATACTAGTTTACTATAAATAGGCTAGGGCCTGTACAGGTTACCCCTGTAAAAAGGTGAGAATGAACCAGGTTATCTGTCATAAACATAGATAAAAACACCGCTTCCCCTTTTTATGCAAGAGTCCTGTGCAGCCCTAGCCTATTTTTGGTAAATATTAAAAAAGGGCTCAGATGATAGTAACTTTGCTTGTCGAAACCGGTCATCCTGAATAAATTGACCAATATAGCGATATTGGCAACGAAATGTGTTCCTTCCTCTAATTAATCTCGTGTTATGCCTCTAACAATTCCTCAGAAAACAAAATTAAGAACATTGGGGGGGGGGGCGATATGTTACATAACGTGTAACGTTTCTCCAGTCTGAAGACATTTTCACTCCCAATAGAGTGTCCATTATTGAGACCGTCCATATTCTGAACTGTCGAGGAAGAGTTGGAGACAAGCTGTTCAGCTCGTTATCGCGCTATGACTAACGTCAGCAGTTTATTCGATAAAGACAGGGAAGGAAGAGCGGAGAAGAACTGCAAGGGGTAACCACAGGCAGTCGTCTGATCGCTGGTCCAAGCTCAGGTGGCGTCGCAACATTGTGAGGTAGGAAGGCCCACACAACGTCTTTCTCGCTACTTACCAACGCCTCTGGTTCGTCTTATGACTCATGCTATGTACAACATTACGGCATCTTTATGATTTAAAGCTTTTTGGTCAATCAAGTTTGTACTCTCTTGTGCTAAATTCCGGATGGACAGCATGTAAAATACTTCGGGGACGAGAAGTTTTAACGTCTCTGGTACTAGGAGACAATTCTTTCGTCTTCTACGAACGCGAGCCTACATATTCTCTTCATTAATATCACGGTGCTTACCATAGTCTATTTTGTACTTTCTGTGTGTTCGTAGTATTTTATTATTGCATTTCTTTTAGTGGCACTTACCACCGTTCCACGAGTCTAATATATAAAGCAGAGTGTCTGAATGTTTGTACGTGTTGCATACAAATCTACAGTTTTGTTCCAATCTTTATGAAATTTTGTACACGTAAGCTTCAATCCATGAGGACGGTCGCCGTAAGTGTAAGAATCACATACTATATATAGTTCACGAGATATGACGTCATAAACAATGAGATCAGCGAAAAACTGCTGCATTTTACGACAATGCTGCTCATTTTCTCCTAAACCGTTGGACCGATTTCAATCAAATTAGGTACTCACATTGCTTACCGTGAGATAATAATTGCTGCATGGTTAAGAATCATACGGCACATGGTTCAAAAGATAATACGTCATAACCAATAGAAATCTCAAAAAATGCTATATAATGCGGTGAGACTTTCGAAATACACTGTATGAGAATGACAGTACTTAGCTACTTGCAACAAACTTTAAACAAAATTTCAAACGTTTATTAAACTTTATCTCGCTGGCAACCATAGTAAAATGATGAAAAGAAAAAAAGTTTCTCGCTTACTACTTTTCCGATGTTCATGGAGCAAAACTACGGCATTCGCAATTACGTTGCATTTTATAATTTCTACACTACAAATTTTAGCCGCAGTGTACTCGCATATAGTCGAGTGTACCTTCTAAATTGTGTCACAGTACGACACGTAGTTCATGAGATATGAGCACAATCAGTAACAGTCTTGGAAAACCGCCCCTTTCCGCATCAAGTTTTCATCTATTACTTCTTTCCTATTAACTATACTCCCAAAATAATCACAGACATACGGCCCTTATACAAATGAATATATACTTAAAAATGGCAGGAATAAATAATAAATTCCCGGGCAAAGCCGGGTTTTCAGCTAGTTCTTTTATATTTTTTCTGGCCCTTTTTCCATGACAGAGACCAAACACTGAATGTAAAAAATACTTCAGCAACGAGAATTTCATTACACTATTCCTACACTCATTATAAAACAATGTCAACTCGCCTCGGCGGGTTAGCCATGCACACTGGGACGCCGTGCTGCGGTGCGCGCGGCCGTTCGCCGTCGGGGGTTCGAGTCCCCCCACGCGTATGGGCGTTTGTGTTGTCCTTAGATTAGTTTACCTTAGTTTAAGTAGTTTGTAAGCTAAGGACTAATAACCAAGCAGTTGAGTCCGGTAGATTTACAAACATTTAAAAATTTTTTTGAAGGTCCACCCGCCGCGTCTGTCTCGCGTCAGTAAAGTCAGAAACTGCTTTACAAATTTTCGTGCGCTTCTCACCAATGGACAGTCTGATTTATGAAGAAAGTTTGGGCACAGTGTAACATTATACAGTCGCCACATTAACACCTGTGAAAGTGGTTACCAACTCATAGTTGCAAGAAGGCTAGCGGTCCTAGCGGTGGACAAACCGCGTAAGAGTGACGTTTATTCTTACTTTCATTTGTAATTAATGAAAAAAAATTACTGTAACTTCTGCGTTCCATGCGTTATTAAAATACAAACAGATATGAATAATAGTGAAATTTATGCACCGGCCGCGGTGGCCGAGAGGTCTGCGGCGTGTCAGTCATGGTCTGCACGGCCGCTGCGGTCGGGGGTTCGAATCCCCATCGGGCATGGATGATTGTGCCGTCTTTACTATAAGCTAGTTCATATTCAGTTTGTAAGCTTAGGGTCTGATGATCCCGTAGTTAAGTCCCACAAGCTCTACAAACATTTGAACATTTTTGAAATCTATGCAAAAATCTGCAGAATTTCAATGAGTCAGTGACACAAACAACGAATCTTCAGGAAGAAATACGAATGTGTGTTTATTTGGACCTTACTCCGCTGAAAGAAAAAATATGAATGTTCCAGAAACAAATTTCTGTTATGGGCAGTTCTTATTGGTACTTATATGGTAAGCACTTTTTCATTGTTTTAATACGGTATGTAGGCTAATGATTCGCAAATTTTTACTGTTCACTCTTCTTTCTTACACAGGCATAAACTTTTGAGTGAAATTACTTTCACTTAAAAAGCGAAAATCTAAGTTTTTGCCATTTATTGGTCAGATGTTGCAACAGTTGTGAAATGGGTTTCTTCTTTGTTGCGAAACAGTTATATTTCTTTTGACGTTTTATTTTTACGTCCGCGAGGTTTTTCCTTCGTCTACAGCTATCGTGACCGATTTGCTACATCAAATTATTTAGGTATTGCAAACCTTGTTCGTTTCATACACTTCAAACACTGGAAATGAAGTGAAGAAACAACGTTCCTTTGTAGAAAAGCGACTTCTTCCTACAAAAGGTCATATTTCTGGTGTTCTATCCCAATTTTTGTTGTTAAAGAAAAAATCGAATTCAGTAAATACCTGCAGGTTGCAAGAGAATCGTTAATAAACTGTCGTGTAATGTACCGATTCATACCTTCGCAGAGGTATTAGGGAGCCTATGACAAATGTGGAGTTGAAACTTCCTGGCAGATTAAAATTGTTTGCCGGATCCCGCACACGAACCTGGGATCTTTGCCTTTCGCGGGCAAGCGCTCTACCACTGAGCTATCCCGACACGGCTCACGGCCCGTTCTCACAACTTTACTTCTGCCAGTAACTCGCCTCCTACATTCCAAACTTCAAAGAAGGTCGCCTGTGAAACTTGCAAGACCAGCACTCCTGGAAGAAAGGTCTTGGTGGAGACATTGCTTAGCCATAGCCTAAGAGATGTTTTCAGAATGAAACTTGTAGTGGATTGTGCGCTGATATGAAACTACCTGGCAGATTAAAATTGTCTTCCGGCACACAATTAATATTGTTATTACTGTATAATTTTTAGAAGTTTAATGAGGAGAATACACGACGCACCACACTGGAAACACGAACAGATTTGGGAATGTGAGCAGGGGCGTCGACTCCGTGGATGCTTCAAGGTTCGTGCACCCCCGAAGAATTTTTTGAGTGTGCTGAGCACCCACATAAAATTGAGGTGGAAAATAAAATTGTATAAATTTTAAGAAATCGGGAAAAATCAAAACCTATTTCATGACTCAAGAGGCAATGCAAAACGTGACCATAGCGAAAGACGATATTTCATACGTGAAAGAAATGATCAGTTTTGTACGCGGGTCCCCAAGCGAGTAGTAATGAGTGTCTGTGTTTTACCCACTACGCTACCTTTATTCATCCTGAAGCACGTCAGTCCTTTTGACCTTTCAGGTGTACATATTTGTGAACATTCAATTGTGTTCCTTCAGGAATTTAGCTTGAAGAATCTGATGCTACTGCTAAAGTTAATCGTTTTTCATTTATCTTTGTCAGTCCCATTGTTATTATAATTACAGAGTCAGTTGAAATTTGTAATGCTTTTCTCTCAGGCTTAAAAAAACCCTTTGACTATATTAATACTGTCAGAGATGTCATGAAGTTATCACAGAGTGATGAAAGTTTCAATGAATTATACAGCTCTTGCTTGGAACTGGTAAAAATATATAATAATAATAATAATAATAATAATAATAATAATAATAATGATGATGTCGGACTTCAAAATTTCAGAATATTTCAAAGATTTCTTTAAACTTTGGTGACGGTGTTCTACCAAACGCTTTTGTCAGAAAGAATAGCTTCACACAAAAAGTGTTAGATTAGTGTACAGTGAAAAATTATTTCATTGGCCGTGTAGAAGTTTGGGGTGTTACTTATATCGCAATATCCACTTCGGCCAATTAGATCGCCTTATTGCAGTGTCCTAATGCAGCCAGGCTTTCCTTTTCTTCCTCCTTCTGTCTTTAAGAGGTCAGATAACTGCCTATTTATTTTTATCAAGTATTGCTCATTCAAAAATGCAAGAACATGATTTTCAGGAGGGTTGGTTTCGAATATTTGTGAAACGTGATATAGAGCACCCACACTGATTTTCAAAAGTCGGCGCCTCTAAATGTGAGACACACCGAAACGTTCCTGTTCGCTTTGTATTCTCGTTGGATTTGTTAATTCGTGTGTTGCCATTATATTTTACGGTTCATTATTGCCGACAAGTGGACTGGCAACGAGGGAAATAGGAAACGTGTTACGGCAGCCACTCGACAATCGCTGCAGCGCGCGTGATCACGTGCTCCGCGATAAGCGAATGTGGCATGCCAGTGAGGCAGGCGCAGCTGTGTCCCGCTCCCCTACGCTTCGCTATTACAGTATACTGACCCTAGACTGGAGGGACTTTCACTGCCCATTACGGCAACCACAACTGGGCATCCGCAGAAACTCAGCCAAGAGAGGCCGAGAGTCTAAATTTGAAGCTTCGCATACTTTGAGATTGTGTACGTTACAGAAAAAGTAGGTAATAACGTATTTTATGTCAAAGGATACCTAGGATATAAGCGTAACACTCATTATTGTAGTCCATCACCTGTATTGTCGATACGAAAACCTGTGTCACCTCCGATTTAACGATCAGATATTACAAACCATTTCATTAATGGTGGAGTCTCAATTAGAAAATAAATTCATCATCATCATTAGAGTGATTATGCCTTTCAGCGTTCAGTCTAGAGCATAGTACCTCTAAAGTCTGATGTTATGCCTTTTACTTCAAAATCATTCTGCACCGAATCTAAGTACTTTCGTCTTGGTCTACATCGACTCCTCTGACGCGCTCATGAGTCTCTTAGGTAACGTTGCTTCTCCCATACGTGTAACATGACCCCACCATCTCAGTCTGTTCGCTCTAACTGCTTCATCTATGGTGTTCATTCCCAGTTTTTCTTCGATTTCCTCATTATGGACGCCCTCCTTCCATTGTTCCCATCTATTAGTACATGCAATCATTCTTGCTATTTTCACATCTGTAATCTCTACCTGTATTCACCCAACTTTCACTCCCATACAACAAAGTTGGTCGAAAGATATAGCGGTGCACTGCTAGCTTAGTCTTGGTACTTACTTACTTCTTGCAGAAGAGAGTAGATCTTAAGTGAGCACTCAATTCATTAGCTTTGCTGCACGTCGATTCCAGTTCTTTCACTATGTTGCCATCCTGTGTGAAAATACATCCCAGGTACTTGAAACTGTCTACCTGTTCTAACTTTGTTCCTCCTATTTGGCACTCAATCTGTTTAAATCTCTTTCCCATGGACATTACTTTCGTTTTGGATATGCTGATTTTCATATCTTAATCCTTGTACCTCTGATCGAGCTCTGAAATATTAGTTTGCAACCTTTTAATCGAATAGGCCATTTCAACTAAGTCATCCGCATATGCGAGACTGCTTCTTTTGTTTTCACCCATTTTAATTCCGCCCTGCCAGTCTACTGTTTTCAACATATGATCCATGAATAGTACAAACAGCGGTGACAGGTTACAGCCTTGCCTTACCCCTGAAACTACCCGAACCATGAGCTTAATTTGTCATCTACTCTAACTGCTGCCTGACAGTCTACGTAGAGCCCTTTAACTGCTTGCAGAAGTTTCCCTCTTATACCATAATCTTGTAGAACTGACAGTAGCTTCATCCTAGGGACACGGTCATAAGCCTTTTACAGATCTTTGAAACATAGATACAATTTCCTGTTCCACTCATAGCACTTTTCCATTACCTGCCGTAAGCTAAAGATCTGGTCCTGACAGCCTCTAAGAGGCCTAAACCCAAACTGATTTTCATCTAACTTCTCAATTAATACTCGCACTCTCCTGTCAATAATACCTGAGAATATTTTGCCTACAACGCTAATTAAAGAGATGCCTCGATAGTTGTTAGAATCTTTTCTGTTTCCATGTTTGAAAATGGGCGTGATTACCGCTTTCGTCCAGACGGAACCTGTCCCGATTCCCACGCCTTCTCAATTATCCTGTGTAACAATTTGAGACCTGATATTCCACTGTATTTGACGAGTTCCGGCTTAATTTCATCCACCCCAGCCGCTTTATTGCACCGTAATCTACTGACCATTTTTTCCACTTCCTCAAATGAGATCTTGTTTCCATCGTCGTTCCTATCCTATTCTACCTGAAAATTTGACAAATCATTGAATGTTTCACCTACACTGAGCAATTTTTTAAAACATTCCCTCCATATGCTCAAGTCATCCACAGGATTGACTAGCAGCTTTCCTTAGAGAGAGAGAGAGAGAGAGAGAGAGAGAGAGAGAGAGAGAGAGAGAGAGAGAGAGAGAGAGAGAGAGAGAGAAAATCAGAAGATATATTTATTCTATATACAAATATAGTTTACTTCCAGACCGATGTTGATTTCGTAGTTTCTTCTTCAATTATTTAAGTCTTTCACCGACCGAGTTTTCACAGTGTTTACATCCTACAGTGGCTCTTTTCAATTCGATTTATTGAGATACTGCCCTCAGTCCTGGGGGCACAATATCAGCTGGAAGCAATTTCGGCTTCGCAGGAAAAGGGTAATCGTGCACTGTGGCACTTACCTGTGGAAAACTGCATTTTTATCATAAAAATAGAATCTATAAAGTAAATTAAAATAACTATTACCTCCCACATTATTTACTAATGTTTTACACATTAACAGTAATAATTAGGCTTATGAAACGATTAGTGCTTTACTATAGCATCGTACTGTTTTGCGATAGCTTCATATTAGTGACGATGCTAAATTTAAAGCAAAATCTATTATTAGCAATAACATTTGCGGACCTATGTTTATATTTACTTTTTCTTCGGTTTTACTTGTAGAATAACATATTGAAATATTTCCATATCTTCGTGGATTATCCTACATATTAATGTAATCACAGTTTGGAAAGTAAAATGGCTTTTTTCGAGTTTCATGAAAATTTACTTTCTTTGTTTTCGCCCCGATTCTTCTCTTACAGACTTGCACAGAATTTAACTGTAGCTTCATAATTTGTGAAATTTCTCTTCCCCGTCCCCCTACCCATACTATGTATACAGGGTGAAAAGAATTTAAACCGACAAACTGGAAGGTTGTAGAGGACACCGAAACGAATAATGTCATTGTTTTCCTGTGACGAGTATTTAAACCGGTGGAGGCCTATTAAATGGCAAGCACTATTACAGTTTTCTCATCAGAGCATTGCCAGAATTGCTAGAAGACGTCCCGCTCCCTACAAGACAACGTATGTGGTTCCATCATGACGGGGCGCCGACACATTACATTCGTCGTGTGCGTCGATTTCTGGACCGACGGTTCCAAGAAACGTGGATTGGCAGAGGTGGTCCTGTAGCAAGGCCTGTTCGATCACCAGATATTTCCCTTCTGGAATTTTTTTGTGTGGGTAGAGATGCACAACCTTGTTTACTGGTAGTGGCAGCAGCAGGAACAATTCAGGAGACTCCTGGGGATTTTGCCCGTGTCAGACAGAACTTTATCCGACGGTGTAAGCTTTGTTTACGTGTCAATGGAGGCATTTTTGAAACTCCACTGTAATTGAAATTGGGTTTCGTTAATGTACTATCTACTGTGATACTCCGTCTGACCTGCTGATATCATTAGGAGACGCAGCCGAGAAAAAATTGCATCACCTGGTATGCAAGATGTATGAGACAGGGGAAAAACCCTCCGACTTCAGGAAGAACATCGTAATTCCAATTCCAAAGAAGGCAAGTGCAGACAAGTGTGAAAATTACAGAATTATCAGTTTAATAAATCATGGTTGCAAAATACTGACACGAATTATTTACAGACGAATAGAAAAACTTGTGGATTCCGACCGCGGGGAAGATCAGTTTGGATTTAGGAGAAATGTAGGAACACGGGTGGCAATTCATTACGACCTATCATAGAAGATAGGCTAAGGAAAGGGAAACCTACGTTTTTAGCGTTTGTCGGTTTGGAGAAAGCTTTTGACAGTGTCGACTGGAATACATTCTTCAAAATTCTGAAGGTAGCAAGGGTAAAATATTCAACCTATACAAAAACCAGACAGCGGAGGGCAAGAAAGGGACGTAGGGGTTGGAAAGGGAGTAAGACGGGGTTGTAGCCTTTCCCCAATGTTTTTCACTCTGTACACTGGGCAGGCAGTGAAAGAATGGAAGGAGAAATTTGGAGACGGCATTAAAGTGCAGGGAGAAGAAAGGAAATCATTGCGGTTTACCGATGACATAGTAAATATCTCAGAGACCGCAAAAGATATGGAAGAGCAATTGAATGGGATGGACAGTGTCTTGAAAGAAAGAAATAAGATGAACATTAACAAGAGTAAAACGAAGGTAATGGAATGCAATGTCAGATAATCAGGCTATACTGAAGGAATTAGATTAGGTAATAAGACAATAAAATAAGTAGATGAATTTTGTTATTTGGGTAGCAAGATAACTTCTGATGGCGGAAGTAAAGAAGATATAAAATGCAGAATGGCTATGGGGAGAAAAGCGTTTCTAAACAAGCGAAACCTGTTAACATCCAATATTAATTTAAATGTTAGGAAGTCCTTTCTGAAAGCATTTGTGTTGAGTATAGCACTGTATGGGATTGAAACGTGGACGATAAAGAGTTCAGACAAAAAGATTATAGAAACTTTTGAAATGTGGTGCTACAGACGAATGATGAAAATTAGATGCGTAGATCACGTAACTAATTAGGAGGTGCTTAACCGAATCGGGGAGAAAAGGAGTCTCTGACATATCTGACTAGGAGAAGGGATAGATTGGTTGGACATATTCTGACACATCAAGCAATTGTGATCGTAGCATTGGAAGGAAGTGTGTGGGGTAAAATCGTAGAGGGAGACCGAGGGAGGACTACAGTAAGCAGATTCAAAGGATGTAGGTTGCCGAACGTATTCTCAGATAAGAGACTTGCACAGGACAGGGTAGCGTGGAGAGCTGCATCAAACCAGTCTGCGTACTGAAGACTACAACAACAACAACAGCAGCAACAGCAACAACAACAACAACATTATCTACTGGTAATTTTAAAAAAATGGAAAAGTGTTTGTTGGTTTAATTAATTTGCCGCCAGAGAAGTCTTTCTCTACCGGTTTAAATACTCGTAAGAAAAAATGACATTAGGAAAAAAATATTAGTTTTGATGTCCCCTACAACATCCCAGAATTTGGCGGTTTAAATACTTTTCACCCTGTATAAGCATCCCATGACAAGTTCTCGCGTCTTGAGTTGACAGGTTTACGGCTTAAATCGTGCCACATTAACGTTCACATTTTTGCACCTAGAATGATATTTGTCGTCGTTACATAATCTAAGAACGGTGTTACAGATTTCGAGTTTCTTATTCGAAAGAAACAACTGCTTCCTGACATTTAACAAAAAAAAAAAAAAAAAATAAAAAAATAAAAAAAAAAAAAAAATAAAAAAAATAAAAAAAAATAATCGCACGGAAGTGTGACGGTCCACTTTAGATTTTTAGTTTTATAAGTTTTTGCAAACATTTTGGACAAAAATCATAATGTAAACAATAAAAAATTAATTAATAAGTGTGTCTGAAACCCTTTTAGGAAAAAAAGTTAGGTAGTGGCGGGTTTTGAACCTCTGACTTTCAGCGTCACAGTTCAACGCATTGCCCACTACGCTACGGCCAACACATAGACCTTCAGTGCGCCATTGCTTGAAATGAAAACGTGTAAGTTAAAACAAGAAAATCATCAAATACGCAACGCAAGATGGCTTATGCCAGAGAGAGTTCTGGGCGATGAATGTAACGTGACATCTGCGAATGGCTGGCTTTCATTAATTCAGTGGGGGGTGTAAAAACTTATTTTTGCAAATATCTCTCAAACGATACGGGATATGAAAAAAACATAAGGGAACAACCTTGTAGAGAATCTTCTCCTCTACCAATTAGGTTATTCAATTTTCGTGTCAGATGAACGGTTTCTTTCGCAATTACAATTACATTTCAAACGGCTTTTTTTGCGTTACTGACGAATTTTTTGTCCGAAATATTTGAAAAAGGGAGGTTCTGGTCTCTGTCAGCCTACAATTATGTCTGTAAAATTTGGTGCTCATCGGTTGAACGGTTCGTCTTAAAAAAAAAAAAAAAGGGTAAGACGTTACAGACATCCCAAAATCGCCGTTATTTTTGCAAATATCTCTGAAACGATACGAGATATGAAAAAACATAAGAGTAAAGTTGTAGAGAATTTTCTCCTCTACATATTCGGTTATTCAATTTTCGTGTCAGGGGAATGGTTAAGCTGTATTTTTTTTTTAATTTCGAGCTGTCAAAAAACGATTGCAAAGGCCCACTTTTAGTGTTACTACCGTAACCTAAAATAGGCCAATATTTGTTTTGATGTCCCCTACAACATCCCAGAGTTTGTCGGTTTAAATACTTTTCACCCTGTATAAGGACCCCATGACAAATTCTCTCGTCTGGAGTTGAAAGGTTTACGGCTCAAAGCGTGCCATATTAACGTTGCACCTAGAATGATAGGTGTCGTCCTTACATTATCTAAGAAACGGTGTTGCAGATTTCGAGTTTCTTATTCGAAAAAAACTCAACTGCTTCCTCACATTTAACGAAAACACGCGGTAGTGTTCGCGAACGGAGAGCCTGGTCGAGCAATCATAAGGGAGAGCAATGCTTTGGCAAGGCGAGCAACGTCGGTGGCAGATGGTCGTGGCTAAGGCGACGCACGGGGGTTCCCCACACACGGCTGCCACCGGCGCCGCTTTCCCCTGCTGTCGAGACACGGCGTAGAGCGACACTTCCGCCTACACGTAAGCAGCGCGCCACCCCACCCGGATTGGCAGGCAATCTAACAGCAGCACAACTCTCACGTATTGACAAGTAGCTAGCTGTGCATCGCAGGCAGAAAATGGTAGCGCGAGCAAGAGAGAGAAAAAGAAAACCGCGATGAAAGTGGCGCCACTGATCACGTGACCGTGCACATATTTAGCCATGATATATATTATGCTTTTATTTCCTTCTCATACCTGAATACATCATTTGTCTAGGTAGATAATTACTTTCTCCTGTGAGGTGTATTCAAGTTATTTCTGTCGGGACCGGTTACTGACAGAAATATGTGAATGCCTGATAGAGATTGCAGCAGTGAACGGCATATTGAACTAACTACAGCCGAGATAGCCTCATAGTGACTAGTTTTCGATGTAATTTTAACTTCTCCAACTATTTCTTCTGCAACAAAAGAACAATTTGTATCTTATTTCTGTATACCTTACTAATTTTTTACTATTCGTTCTCCCATTCCGATGTATCATTTTTAAGGTGCTGTACCTTTGATACGAAACATTTCCAAATTCGGTTGAACTGTAGCTCTTCGGTAAAGACAAACGTGCTCTCCGTGAAAATTTTCACGGGGTTGCAAATATTACTGCATGGTGACGATTTACAGTGTTGAAATATTTATCAATATTTTTTCGGAATAGCCAATTTCACTTTGCGTCATTCTATAAGGAATAGATGTTCTACCAAATGGTGACATATGAAAATTTGTGCCGGGCCGGGACTCGAACCCGGGTTTCCCGCTTTTCGCGAGCGGTCGCCTTAACCACTAGGCTACCCGAACACGACTCCAGGACCGACCCAAACTTCCATATGCCACACTGACAGCACATATGAGTCAACTGCATTCATACCTTAGCACTCGCAGCTTAAATCTGTATTCCCGCACCAGGGAGAATGAAAACAACGAGGCTTAACCTACGCTGTTATCGTCATTGCTTCACTTAGGCATCTGTTAAATTACTGTACGGTGACGATTTACAGTGTTGATATATTTATCAATATTGGTAGAACATCTATACCTTATACAGTGACGCAAAGTGAAATTCGCTATTGCGAAGAAAATTGATAGCTATATCAACACTGTAAATCGTCACCACACAGTAATTTAATAGATGCCTAAGCGAGGCAATGACGATAACAGCATAGGTTAATGTCTCGTTGTTTTCATTCTCCCGGGTGCGGGAATACAGATTAAGCTGCGAGTGCTAAGGGATGAATGTAGTTGACTCAAGTGCAGTCAGTGTGGCATATGGAAGTTTGGGTCGGTCCCGGAGTCGTGTTCGGTTAGCCTAGTGGTTAAGGCGACCGCTTGCGAAAAGCGAGAAACCCGGGTTCAAGTCCCGGCCCGGCACAAATTTTCATATGCCACCATTTGGTAGAAATTTATACCTTATACAGTGACGCAAAGTGAAATTCGCTATTGCGAAAAAATATTGGTAAAGTTGCAAATATGTTACTCGTAAAAACATTCGTGTTCACGCCTACTATTTGTTTACAAAGCATGAACTTAACATTTTTATTGGATGCCTGAACGCCGGCCGCGGTGGCCAAGGGGACTGAGGCGCTCCAGTCACGGTCTGCACGGCCACTTCGGTCGGGGGTTCGAATTCCCCCTCGGGCATGGATATTTGTGCCGTCCTTAGTGTTAGGTAGTTCATAAGTAGTTTGTAAGCTTAGGGACTGATGACCCCATAGTTAATTCCCGTAAGTTGTACAAACATTTGAACATTTTGGATGCCTGAACGCCACTATCATCGTTCAGCACGTTAGGATTAATGTGTTGACACGTGAACTCCGTTTTAATTGTCAGCTGAGCAACCCTATCACAGAGGTCTGTGTTGTGTTGTTTTGTGGCACAGCCCTGGGGCCCTAACCCATTTGCCAGTGGCGCCGGGCCGCGGCTGTATGACGCAGGGGTCGGCGCCTGGTTGACCTCCCTCGGTCATCGGCCAGCTGATTGGCCGACAGAGTGGCTGTGATTGCCGGACGCCGGCGGCCGTCGAGGTCGAAGTTCAGTTCCTGTGATAACGGCGCGACTGCCGCTTCCCTGCCCGTGTTTGGAAGTACAGGTTCTCTCCCCTTCGCCACCGCCTTTTTATTTGCCTCTTATCGCCACCTCCATCTTAATGTTTCGAAAAGCATAACTGCAACAATAGCTGTTACGGATCTCTTTCTCTCTCTCTCTCTCTCTCTCTCTCTCTTTCTCTCTCTCTCTCTCTCTCCCTCTCTCTCATTTTTATTTATTTATTTTTAAGCAACAAAGTTGGTTTAGGTAACACACCGAAATCAAGTGACTGTACAGTAACAGGCACAAGAACAAATGTCAAATTTATACAACACTTTGAATAAACAGGGTGATTCAAATGATGTTGTGGTCTTCAGTCCGGAGACTGGTTTGATGCAGCTCTCCACAATACCCTATCCTGAGCAAGCCTCTTCATCTCCACATAAGAACGACAACCTACATCTGTCTGAATCTGCTTACTGTATCCATCTCTTGGTCTTCCCCTGCGATTTTTCCCCATACACTTCCCTCCAACGCTATTTCACAATTCCTTGATGTCTAAGAATGTGTGCTACCAATCTATCCCTTCTTTTAATCAAGGTATGCCAGAAATTTCTTTTCTCCCCAATCCTGTTCAGTACCTCCTCATTAGTTACGCGATCCACCCACCTAATCTTCAGCATTCTTCTGTAGCACCATATTTCAAAAGCCTCAATCCTCTTCCTGTCCGCACTGTTTATCGTCCATGTCTCACTCCCATACAAGACAACACTCCATACAAATGCCTTCAGAAAGGACCTCCTTACGCTTAAATCAATATTCGATGTTAACAAATTTCTCTTTTTCAAGAACGCTTTTCTATCCATTGCCATTCTGCATTTTATATCCTCTGTACTGCGACCATCATTTGTTATTTTACTGCCCAAGTAACAAAACTCATCTATCTCCTTTATTGCTTCGTTTCGCAATCTAATTCCTTCAGCATCACCTGATTTTCTTACACTGCACTCCATTACTCTAGTTTTGCTCTTGTTAATGTTCATCTTATGTGTACCTTTCAGCACACTGTCCATTCCGTTCAATTGCTCTCCCAGGTCCTTTGCTGTATCTCACAGAATTACTATGTCGTCAGCAAAACGCAATGTTTTTAATTCTTCACCCTGTACCTTAATTCCTTCTCCAAATTTCTCCTTGCTTTCCTTTATAGCTTGCTCAATGTACAAATTGAACAACAATGGAGAAAGACTATTGAAAATGTTATTCTACAAGTAAAGCTAAAAAAAATTCATATAAACATAGGTCCGCAAATGTTTATTTACGGAGTTATGACTAATAAAAGATTTTGCCTCAAATTTAGCAACCTCACTAATATTAAGCCATCACAAAACCGAACAAGGCTAAAGTAAAGCACGATTTCCATATATTTTGATGTTATTGATCTGGTGAATATGATGAACCATGACCCAGACGTGTATCTGCAGTAGCTTCTCAGAAATAACAGAGAAGCAAAGAAATTTGCAAGTGTGATTCTTTAATTTCTCCCGGCGTATTTGATAATCAAAATATACACGGGTGTACTGCCCGTTTATAGTGCCCGTTGGACACTAGACCGGCAGTACACCCGTGGATATTTTGATTAAATTTGTAAATGATTGTTAAAGGAAGAAAGGAAGGAGGATAGGAAATAAACGATTGGCAGTGGCCGCATTTGGGCATTGATATTAAGCAATGGCGACAAGTGAAAATGTGAGCCGGACCGGGAATCGAACCCGGGTCTCCCGCTTCGGGCCAGCGGTCGCCTTAACCACTTGGCCACCCGTGGTCCCCTCCCGTCCGTCTCAAACTCTCACAAGTCGCACGCTATGTTTGTAGCGCACCAATACAATAAGCAAAGAAACAATTTGGCAAAATTTGTAATTTAGTAACTACTTGGCCCTTTTATTTTAAAAAATAAAAGAAAAAATCCAGGCAATAGCACAAAGTTTTCAACACAAGTTGTAGAGAATTTAATTTGGTAAAATAATGATAGTAAACTAAAACTGTATTAACGTGTCAGATGATCTGCTTTTATTTATACCATCGCACAGGTGAACTCATGTGGAACCGGAAAGAAGCAAAGCTCAGTGTTAAGGAAGTTTTACAATACGGAAAAATAACTCGTTTCAAGGTTAGGTAACGACTGAAATCACGAACGGTTGCCAACATTCTTAATGGAAAGCAAATAAATTTACTTGTATAATCTCTGGAGTTTCTGGAAAACTACTGCAGATACACGTCTGGTACGTGTTTCATTAGATTCGCCAGATCAGTAACAACAAAATAAATGAAAATCTTGCTTTACTTTAACCTCGTGCATTCTCCGATGGCTTCATATAAGCGAATGAAATAAATCGCTATTTGCGATCAGTTGTGGCTCCACTTTACTAGGTTTAGATGCAATACCAAATTGCGGCGAATAAAAATTTGTGCCCGGCCGGGACTCGAACCTGGGATCTCCTGCTTACTATGCAGACGCGTTGGCAACTCCGCCACCGAGGACACAGTGACCAGCCCGACTGCAGAGAACTTCCCTGCACATCTTCCGCCACACACACATCTCCATTCGCCACGCTGTCTCTTTCCTATTACCATAGCCTTTTTGTTCTGTAATGCTCGCAGCCACAATACTGTACTCCCGCATCAGGGAGAACAGACTATGAGGTATCAAGACAATTAATTGTCGCCGGCCGCGGTGACTGAGGCGCTTCAGTCACGGTATGCACGGCCACTACGGTCGGGGGTTCGAATCCCCCCTCGGGCATGAATATTTGTGCCGTCCTAGTTCGTAAGTACTTCATAAGTTGTTTGTAAGTTTAGGGACTGATAACCCCGTAGTTAAGTCCCATAAGCTGTACAAACATTTGATTTGAATTAATTGTCAGGAGCCCAGCCTCAGCTTGTATACAATTATATGTATTTTGACGACGTTACGGCGTTTTTAATGAATATTTATATTTATTACAAGCCGAGGCTGGGCTCCATAAACAAACATTTCCGGGCCCGTGTGTATATTAACTGTTTTCTTTAGTTTCACTCGAAGAACAATATTTCGAAATATTTGCATGATTTCGTGACTCACCCTGCATACTGTTATGTTTTTAGGTACGAAGCCTAGTTTGATGCAGATTTCCACGCTATTCTGAGTAACAACAACCCACATCCATCTGAACCTGCTTACTATACTACCTCTAGGTCTCCCATACGTCATTCTAAATGTACCGTACCCTCTACTAAATTCGCCATTCCTTGATGTCCATCAATGTCTCCTAGCAATAGAACCACCTTTTAGTCGAGATATGTAACAACTTTCTTTTCTCCCCTATTCTCTTCAGTATTTACTCAGTAGTACCCATCTAATCCATCTACCCATCGAATCTTCAGCATTCGAAAGCTATCCTGAAAGGCTTATCACCGTTTCAATCCTAGTTAAATTCAGCAGTTGTTTCCAGAGAAAACAGTTTGCTGTCGAATTAATTTCTGACTTATTCCCTTTTCACCAATTCCAATTTCATGATGACAGAAGGGAGCGTGTACTACGCGGCCGAATTTTCTCCAGTTTTCCATTTAAGTCGTACAGCATCTCCGCCTGTGGCGACCACTCTTACCTTGGATTTCTTTCGTCTGTGTGCGCACACCGTAACCTCCACGCCAGCTCGCGTTCAGTTCCATTAAGTAGCCTATTCTTTTCCTATTAAGCTTAGGCCAACTCTGCTACGTCATCAGCGAACCGTATCGTGCTGTTTCTCTGTCCGTAACTAACGACTACCAGCTCGAGATAGTCCATCACTTTCCTCAGTCACTTCAATAGATAAATTTTATATCAATGCCGCTTTATGTTAATTTTCCTTCCTTCACAAAATGAATGCGGCATCTTGCTCGGGTACTGCTTAACACCTTGTGGGATGATTTATGTTAAGTCATGCGAGGACCAACAACGTAAAAACGCCGATGTTCATGTTGTTGTTGTGGTCTTCAGTCCGGAGACTGGTTTGATGCAACTCTCTACAATACCCTATCCTGAGCAAGCCTATTCATCTCCACATAAGAACGGCAACTTACATCTGTCTGAATCTGCTTACTGTATCCATCTCTTGGTCTTCCTCTGCGATTTTTACCCCACACACTTCCCTCCAACGCTAAATTCTGTCCTTGATGTCTAAGAATGTGCCCTACCAATCTATCCCTTCTTTTAGTCAAGGTATGCCAGATATTCCTTTCTCCCCAATTCTGTTCAGTACCTCATTAGTTACGCGATCCACCCACCTAATCTTCAGCATTCTTCTGTAGCACCATATTTCAAAAGCCTCAATCCTCTTCCTGTCCGCACTGTGTATCGTCCATGTTTCACTCCCATACAAGGCAACACTCCATACAAATGCCTTCAGAAAGGACCTTCTTACGCTTAAATCAATATTCGATGTTAACAAATTTCTCTTTTTCGAGAACGTTTTATCTTGTAGACTGCCACTTAAATATTTCATGGCCGATTAGAAATAGTAGATACGCAGCAGATAATTTATATATAAACAATTACATGTATTAATTGTGGACAAGAACTGAATGTATTTGCATAAAAAGCCATGATCAATATTAATTGTGTAACAATATTTCGACAGCGGCAGTGTATTTGAACAGTGAGATGCCATGCTTAATGGCTATCTGAGCAAAGAGGTTCTGTCTCAACCGTTTTTAGTATTGTTAAATATATATTTGTTTGTTAAATGTAGCCGGCCGCGCCGGCGTGGCAGTCACGGTCAGCACGGACGCTGCGGTCGGGTGTTCGAATGATGCATGTTTGTGCTGTCTTTAATATAAGCTAGTTCATAAGTAGTTTGTAAGTTTAGGGACTGATGACCCCGAGGGTAAGTCCCGTAAGCTCTACAAACATTTGAACATTTTGTTAAAATAATGTAAACATTATTTGTAGGGAGGTGATCAAAGCATTTAATTCTGTAATATTCAAATGTGTAATATTTTGGAAGGGAAATTATATTTTAAAGATGAGGCGTTAGGATGCGCGGAAGGATACAATTTTGGGAGCAGAGGGGGTACGCTTTCCAACGTTTGGGAAGGGACTCTTAACTTGGACGTGGTGGTGAAAGGTTGTGACGCTGGGCGCTCTGAAGCTGCGTTACGAACTTGTGATTTGAAGAGATAGGCATATGTAGACTTAGAAAATTTACGGGACTGTGACTGAGGAACTTAGTCTCTGGTGAAAAGTGATAAACTATGCACGGTAGTAGGACTGTGGAACTATGATAATTCAAGCAATTGTGTCCTCGTGTGATGAGAAACTGTGTTTTATAACAAATACTTTTATCGCGGATTAACTTGGAACTGCCAAGACCAACTCCAATATATCAGACCTGAAGGCAGAATCCAAGATGGCGGCAGCCTCACATTTCGCGTCAGTGAATACGAATTGTCCCCCTTTATGGTGTAAACTGCTGTGGAAATTTTGAATGTATTTTCATCCATTCGGTTATACAACCTTCCTTTGAGTTAGACCATAAACACAAGTTCACATCTTGTTACATAACAGTACCAAAACATGTTGAAATTTAAAGGCATGTCCGCCAATACTGTCAAAATAAAAGCTACTCAAAATATGTAAAAATATGTAAAATATGTAAAAACAGTGATTACTCTTTCTGAAAATGCAATCTTGACTAATAACAGGAATAATTCCCCCCCCCCCCCCTCTTCCTCCCTCCATCATTCAGAATATCAAACTTTAACAGCAACATTATCATGTCTTAACTGCATGACAATCACACTTACCTAGGTGAAAAATAATTCTAGGGGAAAAATTTATTTCCATTCCTGAATGAATGAATCGGTTTTTGTATTTAGAAGTTGCTTACACCCATGCAACACATCTTTCCCATAACTGTATATTGTATTTATATTAAAATTCGTGTGAAAAATTTCCGCCGGCCGCAGTGGCCGAGGAGACTGAGGCGCTCCAGTCACGGTCTGCACGGCCACTACGATCGGGGGTTCGAATCCCCCCTCGGGCATGGATATTTGTGCCGTCCTAGTTCGTAAGTAGTTCATAAGTAGTTTGTAAGTTTAGGGACTGATAGCCCCGTAGTTGAGTCCCATAGGCTTTACAAACATTTGAACATTTGATTTGAAAAATTTCCTGTGAAGTGACACTGCACTTAGTCCAATTAATCAAGTAGATACGTCACTTATATGGTGACAACTATATGCAACAGGGAAAAGGAAGAAACAGGAACAGGTACACACTGAATTATTTTATTTATCAACAATACTCGGATTTCCACATCACCATAGAGGTACCGCACCTGACGCGTTACTTATTATTTTATATGGCGAGTTTCCCCTGTAGGCCTAAACTATGTTACATACAAATTAATGGCAGATCATAGCAATGATTTTGTAACAAGCTAGTAGTAATCTGAGTGACTGCTGAATTTATTTGCTGCTCAGCTTGGCCTCTTTCCTTTTTGTTATTTTTGCTGCAATTTCTTCACAAGGTTTCCTTTTTTGTTTTACTAGTGTTCTAGCAATTTCCTTTGAAATGGTCAAAGTCGGATATATTGTCATTTTCACACCACTTACTGAAACTACATTCATCACGTTGCAAGAGTTGCTGAAAACTTTCTTCAGGTTTCTTCCTCTCCTTAGGAACTGGTACTGAGTGATTAGATGGTTGATTGGGAAATATGGTAGGATATGCATCATTTGTTAGTTTTGGAATTTTTCGTGGCACACGTATAGGTACGCCGTTTTCCATAGGAAAAATGTCTTACCTAACCACAAACTTGGGTTCGAAATGCTTAATGCATACCACAATATTATCGTTCACTTGGAAATTGTCCCTAAGAATTAAATTAATCCATTTATCCCTTAACGTTATTTCTTTGGGAAACTTGAATGTTGAAATATCGTATGTTTTACCGTAGTTGGACTTACAGCCTGGCACAACAACAACTATGACCCATCACACTTTTATATTATAAAAATCTTACTGTAGATTCTAAGAAACAAATCCTAGCGTAGCACTTGATACGAAATTCGCATCACATCACATAAATACTACGCACTATGCTTCAGTTAATAATCGCAGCACCTTCGTATATACAATGTTACATACGTGTAGGCCTAACGTGAACAGAAGCATGCTGGTTTGTTTCCCACACGATTGCCGCCATATTGTCGACTATCGATACCTGCCTTCAGGTCTGAGATATTGTAGTTGGTCTTGCTATAAGTATCACACGCACTCGATAGTAAAAGTTTCCTATTGCCACTCGTAAATTAGTGTAGTCCATCGAACTTCGCAGTTCCAACTAGGACGGCACAAATATCCATGTCCGAGGGGGGATTCGAACCCCCGACCGTAGTGGCCGTGCAGACCGTGACTGGAGCGCCTTAGTCCCCTCGTTCACTTAATCATATGCAGATTGATAGACTGGCTAAATTACAAATTATTGATCTTGTTCAAACAGATTGGGTAGCTGTTTAAGGTTCAAAAGTGTTCAAATGTTTGTAATTCTATCGGACCAAACTGCGTGGTCATCAGTCCGTAGCTTACAAACTACTTAAACCTAGATAAACTAATCTAAGGACAACACACACACCCATGCCCCAGGGAGGACTCGAACCTCCACGGCGAGCAACCGCGCGCTCCGCAGCGAGACGCTTTAGACCGCTCGGCTACTCCACCGCGGCGCTGTTTAAGGCATAGAAGTTGACATACGTAACTCATCCCTATGCACAGAGACAACGAGCCTTAAACTTTGCCCAGAGTTGTGTATTGCCCAAGTCTTATTGTGAGAACCGATAGGAAGGTCGCAACAGGTTAATAAACATCACCACAGCGTTATTTCAAATGTTTGTAGAGCTTATGGGACTTAACTACGGGGTTATCAGTCCCTAAACTTACAAACTACTTATCAACTAGCTTATCCTAAGGACGGCACAAATATCCATGCCCGAGGGGGGATTCGAACCCCCGACCGTAGTGGCCGTGCAGACCGTGACTGAAGCGCCTCAGTCCCCTCGGCCACCGTGGCCGGCCAGCGGTATTTCTGCACGTTTATTTTCCCCCCAACAATCAGTTTCGTTGTTTTATGACCAGCATGTTGTCACGTTGCGCTAAAAGCTTTATGTTCTGGTAACGCTAAGTACCTTATGTCGTCCATACCCGAGTGTGGTAAGGAACTGCGGCAGTATATGAAAGTGCCAATAAAAATTATCTGCATCAGTCACTATGCAATCCACGAAGCGTTTCGAGAGCTCAAGCTCACCTTTACAGGCGGATCAGTGGTTGTAATATTTCTGCCAGCTGGATCCAGGCAGTTATTTATTGAGTTTTCATTTTGCTACATCAACGTGAAAAGTCAATTGCTCCTGCAATATGGCACTAAAATTACAATTTTTAGCAGTGAGTAAGTTACAATTTGAACAAATGAACAGAACCCTGAATTTCGTCATCAATATACATTTTAACTTATACATAATCAAGGATATGAACCACCACATAAAACAAAAGATTATGAACGTAAAGATAAGGTACCTTGCAGATCATATACCGTATTTCATTGTGGGCCTTGTAAACGTCTTTTATTCGTAACAGCAGCTTATTGAAAATAAAAATATTTCCAGTTATACTAGACACGCAGCCGCGGTGGAGTAGCCGAGCGGTCTAAAGCATCTCGCTGCGGAGCGCGCGGTTGCTCGCCGTGGAGGTCCGAGTCCTCCCTGGGGCATGTGTGTGTGTGTGTGTGTGTGTGTGTGTGTGTGTGTGTGTGTGTGTGTTGTCCTTAGGTTAGTTTACCTAGGTTTAAGTAGTTTGTAACCTACGGACTGATGACCACGCAGTTTGGTCCGATAGATTTACAAACATTTGAACTAGACACACAAACAACAGTATCCAAATTACATGCTTGGTACTGAAATGCATTGTTTCTGTTTCTGCGCGGCGAATTGGGGATTATATTCTGAAGGTCACTTTATGAAGCTCTTACAGAAGTTCATTGCCACTGTCCAAGTTATTTCATTTATTGTTATCTTTCCTAGTTTTCTACTGTGTATGAAAATTTCAAGTTATTCGTAATGATTGGCTTTGTGGTCTTTGCTTACTTTGCGAAATATTAAGACCTGGCCACCCTGTGGCAGGACTAAAGCATTGCTAGCACAGTAGCTGAGTCTAATTCAAGCTGACCGTGACAAGGTTTATGGAGAAAGGCCATGATATGACTGGCATTCGTTCCCAGACACGCCACGCCAGAAGTAACATTAAAGGGAGTGGGCAGACACTATTAGATTGGCTTGAAGAGTATTAATGAAGTACATCACACATCCAATGTATTTTGAATAACAGAAAGTAATATGAATTGAAGAGGAGAATTTAGGAAAGTGGGATGCTTCAGACAGTTTACAATGAAATAAGCCCTTTATTTGAATTGCCTAATGACATTTGGACCATTATTAGTAGTTTAAAATCTGCCGTTAATATTGCGACAAAGACCAAGCGCCTGTTTTAAAGGTGTTACCAACTTGTACAAAAATCAGGCAGCGATTTTCAGAGTTGAAGGGCATCGAAGGAATGCAGTGGTTGGAAAGGGAGTAAGACAGGGTTGTAGCGTTTCTCCAATGTTATTCAGTTTGTACATTGAGCAAACTATAAAGGAAATCAAGGAGAAATTTGAAGAACGAATTGAAGTTCAGGGTGAAGAATTAAAAACATTGCGTTTGCCGACGACATAGTAATTCTGTCAGAGACAACAAAGGACCTGGAAGAACAGTTGAATGGAATGGACAGTGTGCTGAAAGGTGCTTTTAAGATGAATGGAGTGCAGTCTAAGAAAATCAAGTGATGCTGAACGAATTAGATTAGCTAACGAAACAAAGGAGGTAGATGAGTTTTGTTACTTGGGCAGTAAAATAACAAATCATGGCTCAGTACTGAGGATATAAAATGCAGAATGGCAATGGGTAGAAAAGCATTATTGAAAAAGAGAAATTTGTTAACATCAAATATTGATTTAAGCCTAAGGAAGTCGTTTATGAAGGCATTTGTGTAGTGTTGCCTTGTATGGGAGTGAAACATGGACGATAAACAGTGCGGACAGGAAGAGGATAGAGGCTTTTGAAATGTGGTGCTACAAAAGAATGCTGAAGATTAGGTGGGTGGATCGCGTAACTAATGAAGAGGTACTGAACAGTATTGGTGAGAAAAGGAATTTTTGGCATACCCTGACTAAAAGAAGGGATCGCTTGGTAGGACACACACTTGGACATCAAGAGATTGTGAATTCAGCATTGGAGGAAAGTGTGGGGGGTAAAAACCGCAGAGGAAGACAAAGAGATGGATACAGTAAGCAGATTCAAACAGATGTAGGTTGCTGTTCTTATGTGGAGTCTAAGAGGCTTGCTCAGGATAGGGTATTGAGGAGAGCTGCATCAAACCAGTCTCCAGATTGAAGACCACAACAACAACAACCACGCTTATCAACTTGCTTCGGCTAGGCCACTTCTAAGCAGCAGCACTATACTACAATATCATGAAAACAAAAAGCTAGTGGATGAAATCACAGTATCATTAAATCCTACAGAAATCATTTCTATAACCGATGGATAGATAAACATCCCGAATAATCTCAACTCTAGAGAGACTGAAGCCTGTAAGCACACCATCACCAGTAGAAGAAAAAAAAAAGTAAATCGCTATCAACCTGAACCAGGCAAGTCGTTCATCAGTAATGGTATTTAAATGATGTTACTCTAATATTAGAGTGCAGTGTGTTGACCACGGCGGTGTTTGGTTTAGTAATCTCTCCCGAGTTCGAGAACCTGAGGCCTATAGGCTTTCGGCGACTCCTCGCGAATGTATCTGGTTACAGAGAGAAGCAGTATCGAATTCTGACACCGAAATCTCGCACGTTCTCTGTTGCGACACAGAATACCGTTAATCCCCCTCCCCAGAATCTTACCCTCCCCCTTCCCCAACTCCCCTCCCTCTCTCTACAATTATGACAGTAATGTTTGTTGGTAATGACTAGCTATATGCATCAGGTCAATGACAAAACATGAGCGTCTCGTAGGTGCAGTAATCAACCTATTGGATGTATGTATTACACTTCACAAAACACATCGACATACCAAAAATATTCAGAACAAACAATTAACTTTCTTTGGCCTATCAAACGTATTATCGCATATTTGCAGCTACTGCTTAAAGGATAGAGGGTTGCACGATAAGCTCCACAACAAAATGTTTCTCATTCGGTTGCATGACATCACATTCGATCAGTTATTAATCCGTTACGCCAACATTATATGTGCTTTTTAAAGAATCTTGCCGAGCGTCCTGTATGGTTTTCAAGTCCCAATGAGCTCGCCTTTGATCTTGATGGTGGAACCGTGTGATCACTGTGTCGCACCATTTTCACTTCGTAGTTCACGTTGACAGTTAATGGTTTGTTTTGAACATTTCTTTAATGTCGATACCGTTTGGAAAGTGTAGTGCATTCCACAGAAGGTTGATCGCTGCAACTCCCGGATACTCAATTTCTTTTATTTTATTGTTTGTGGGTTAGGGTCGCTCAACGGCGGGGTTATAAGTGCCCGTACACAACTATAATGAGCGAATGTATATACAAGACATCAAAGACTAGACTAGAGGTTAAAGTGGGAGCCCAATCGAAACTGTGCTTATTCTCCGTTCACTCTATCCTTTTAGACACGCACATTTAAAACTTGCCTCAATCATGCAGGGTCGTCCTATCTAAAATTGATCAGTAACACTTAAAGAACAGAAGACAGACTCAGGAGTAAGTGAGTGGCTGGCCATTAAGAGAAAAAAGAGGAAAGCCAAAGTTAAGACATGTTAAGTATGCTCCCTAAAATTTTGGGGAGTAACTCTTTGTAACGCTCTCCTGTTATACATGAAGAGTCAAATAGCTAATATTTTTCCCTACATTTAATTATCAACACCACCTTTTAAATGAGCCTTACTAGAGACTGAACTTTACGATTTCGCACTGAAAGGGATCCTTCTGAGTATTTCTGTGCCTGTGGCACAGTAATAAATTGTCATTTGTTCGGTTTGCTTCACTAACTTCATTTGTTTTTTAAGGCGACGCCTAAACAAAAAATGAAAAAGCCGTTGACACAATCATCAAAATGAACAACACGAAATGTAAGGTAATGTATGAACCCTTGTATGGTGGACGTCCTGCTGCGGTCGCAGCGGGAAGAACTCGACTTTCAGTGAATTAACGGGCGAGTTGCTCATCGACCGACTATCAGTAAATATGTCGGTGCTATTGACGTACAAACCCAGGCGGACTGCAAACCGTATACACACAACCAAATGTTTTTTAAATTTATGGTACTACGCTACTGTGGTCATCAGTCCCTAGACTCACAAACTACTTTAACTTACGCTAAGGACAACACACACACACACACACACACACACACACACACACACACACACACACACACACACACACAGAGAGAGAGAGAGAGAGAGAGAGAGAGAGAGAGAGACAGAGAGAACGAACTTTAAACTCCGACGGGGAGCAGCTGCGCGCTCTGCAGCAAAACGACTTAGTGCGCTCGACCACTCCATCGCTACATAGACACAACCCACAAGTACCGTAATGCAAGTTTCAGGGCTAAGATTGCGGTAGCCATTAGTGTCACCACATTATCTACCGTAGCCTCAGCTAAAATATTCTCTATCTTTCGGATTCACTCTATAGATAAATCTGCCTGTTCCGTGCTGCTGTATGAATACAGAAATAGGGTACTTCAGAAAGGTTTTTTTTTTTTTTTTTTTTTTTTTTTTTTTATTTAACGTAATTTATCTTGTATGGTGCTTATGATTTATTTTTTTTTTTTTATTTGTACGCTGTCGTCCAGCATTCGACGATACCATTCGCTGATTATTTCTTTTTTCTCACTACTGCTTTATGTCACGTAGATTTCTTAAAACTCATACATACCATCGCCTGCACACTGTTGCTGCAAAATGTTGTGCTCCACTACCTGAACTAGTTGGAAAGCATGTCGTTCCTATTCGATTACAAAAACTGGACGGACATAGACCCAATACGCTAACTGTCCTTTTCTTAGCGAAGGAAATGTGTTAAGGACAGTGCAGTGGGAACCTAAGTGATTTGTGTCATCGTACCACAATTTCCGCCCCCACAACATAACTCATCACCGAGAACAGTCATAACATGTTACCGAAGTGTTACGTTGTTGTCTGTAAACTGTCCTAATATATAATTTTGTAATCATTTTAGAAGCAACAGCTATGTCAATTTTGATAAGTCAGAAGCAGGCTAGATCGCATACAAAATTCTGTGGCTGCTAAACGGTAAACATCCAAGTCTCGTGCATATTGTTCCTACATGGCAACATCGTCTCTGCTTGTCAGCCTGGAATATACGGACGGAAACCAGTCACCATTTTAAAGTAACGGTGATTATGCCATCTAGCCTTCTGCTAAATTTCTATTAAAATATTATAATTCACGGTCTTTATTACATACATAGTCGTGACAATATCGGGAACCCAAGACAAATGTTCAAATGTTTGTTAAGCTTATGGGACTTAACTACGGGGTCATCAGTCTCTAAACTTACAAACTACTTATCAACTAGCTAATACTAAGGACGGCACAAATATCCACGCCCGAGGGGGGGATTCGAACCCCCGACCGCAGTGGTCGTGCAGGCAGACTGTGACTGACGCGCCGCAGAACTCTCGACCACCGTGGCCGGCGATTAGTTTGCAGCGGTACATACTAGTATGTATAGCTTTCGAGTACAAAACCCGTCTAGTGACTTCTTGTGGTTATCAACCCTTCATCAAACGAAAGGTACGTTCGATGAAATTCTCCGTTCGTGCTACCTGCAATTTGCCCCCTTCATTTCAACGCTACTGCTGCAGTTAGTGCCATCGACGACGTAAGCCAGGCATTCATTTCCTAACGTATTATAGATTCTCCCCGTTACTTAGATTCTACCATTACTTCACTAATTTTATTACGTTGTTCAATATGCATTTTTCCTCGTTTAATCGTTGCTGTTGCTACTCCTCTCACTTCACGCGGTGTCGGTGTTACATTTTTTGTGGATTCTTTTCTCCCTTAAATGTTTATCCAGTGCTGCATCTCTCTTCCAACCTTTCTCACTTAGATTCAAATTCAAATGTTTGTAAATCTATCGGACCAAACTGCGTGGTCATCAGTCCGTAGCTTACAAACTACTTAAATTTAAACTAACCATGCCCCAAGGAGGACTCGAACCTCCGACGGCGAGCATCCGCGCGCTCCGCAGCGAAGAGACTTAGACCGCTCGGCTACTCCACTGCTGCTCACTTAGATTCCCTGCTACCTTGTAGGAGAAACCCTTCTACCTTCTTCGATTTTCAGAACTTCAACTGTTCTCCTCGCGAAGTTCTCCGCTCTTCTCACCACATGCCCATACCTGCTTAGCCTACTTTCTTGAAAATTCTTTCTACTGATGTTATGATTCGTTATTCCACGATGTATTATTATTTTGAACGCGGCCTGTCTGAAGCAGCAACTATTTTAATGTGATGTACTGCATGAGAAAATGCAGCCGCGGCGGAGTGGCTGAGCGCATTATGCGCTTTGCTCCGATGCGCGAGACCGTTCCCCGTCGGGGGTTCGAATCCTCTCTCGGCCAAGGCTGCTTGTGTTGTCTTTAGTGTAAGTTTAGAAGTAGTTTGTAAGTTTAGGGACTGCTGACTCCGCAGTTAAGTCCCATAAGCTTAACAAATATTTGAACATTTGAGAACATCCAGTGCGCCACAAGTTGGTTTACAATAATTGAACCTTATCTACATTTTTACTACCGGTACCACTAAGGGTGTCTTCATCAGAAAGAAAACTACAGCCTAGAAATGAATCTCAATCTGACGTGTTTTACGGCCCGCTTTAGAGTTGTAGTTTTGTAAGTTTCTGCAAACATTTTGGAGCAAAATAATAATCTAAACAATAAAAAAATCAATAAGAGTGTCTGAAACCCTTTTATGAAAAAAAAAGTAGTGGTGGGTTCCGAACCACTGACCTTCAGCGTCAGGGTCCAACGCATTACCCACTACGCGACAGTTAACAGTTAGGAGTTGTGTTCTTTAATCTTATACTCTTTATGGCCGTTGTTAACTGATGCTAATATGGCATTTGTAGACACTCGTCTATCATCTATCGTCCGAAAAACGACGTGTTTTTGTTAATTCTTCTGTGCGCCATTGCTTTGAAACGACAACGTGTAAGTTACAATAATAAAATCATCAAATACACAACGCAAGATGGCGTATGCCACAGAGTTCTGGACAGGAATGTCCCGTGTCATCTGCGAACGGCTGGTTTTCGTTAATTCAATGGAGGGTGTCAAAACTCCGTTATTTTTGCAAATATCTCTCAAACGATACGAGATATGAAAAAAACACTAGGGAACAAAGTTGTAGAAAATATTCTCCTCTACAAATTGGGTTATTCAGTTTTCGCGTCAGATGAACGGTTCGTTTGCAATTACAATTATATTACAAACGGATTTTTTGGTATTACTAACGTATTTCTAGTCCGAAATATTTCAAAAAGCGATGTTCTGGACTCTGGTAGCCAAAAACGGTTCGACCTAAAAAGTGGGAACACGTTACAGCCAGACAGACATCGTCAAATCGCCGTTATTTTTGCAAATATCTCTGCAACGATGTAAGACATGAAAAAAACATAATAGAGCGAAGTTGTAGATAATTTTCCCTCTACCAATCAGGCTATTCCATTTTCGTGTCAAATGAACGGTTCGTTTGCAATTACAATTACAAGCGGCTTTTTCTGTATTACTACCTTATTTTTAGGCCGAAAAAATTTGAAAAAGGGAGGTTTCTGGTCTCTGGCGGCCTACAATTATGTCTGTAAAATTTGGTGCAGATCGGTTGAACGGTTCGCCTTAAAAACAGGGAACACGTTACGGACAGGCAGACGCAGACAGACAGCGATCCAAAAATCGCAGTTATTTTTGCAAATTTCTCTGAAACGATACGAGATATGAAAAAACATAACAGAGCAAAGTTGTAGAGAATTTTCTCCTCTACAAATGCGGTTATTCAATTTCCGTGTCAGATGAATAGTTAAGCCGTTACTTTCATTTAAATTTCGAGCTGTCAAAAGACGATCGCAAAGGCCCACTTTTAGTGTTACTACCGTAACCTGAAGTGGGCCAAAAAATTATAATGATAATGGTCAAAATACGTACTCACATTAGTCGTTTACATAAAGAGCTAAATGCACTCATGTTGTATAAAGTTAGTTGTAAAAAATATTTGTTAGTAATAACTAGCAGTCTGAACAATAAGTTTCCTATTCAGTCTGGTACGAAGTCCTTGACGCCTAGATTGTTTGGGAGAAGCTGAAGGAGTCGTTAACCGGGTTACAAGGCGTCATCTGCCGATAGCTGGACAGGCCGTCCACGTTGATAACAAGGATGACGCAGCGACGTACTTTATGGGACCCGACCTGTTTACACGGCTGTTGTCAACACTTTCGGAAGGGTGGATGTACGATAATGTGAGGCTTTCTCAGAGAACAGCCTCGGGACTTTGCCTGCTTTATTCGCAAGAGTTGGTAAAATCCTGTCCTCGCATCCTCGACCACTGAGCGATTTCGACTGTGCCAATCACACCATAAAAACGTTCAAATGTTCGTTAAGCTTATGGGACTTGCCTGAGGCTGTGAGGATGTCGCGGTAAATGGAGTATAATGTTGTTGCCATTCCATGGAAGCGATCTTGCAGAAACTATACTAGTTTCACATTAGCGCACGATTTGCCACTTGCTGCGTTGGTGGCGGCCGTGTCTGCCACTCTGACATGCTGTCAAAAACTGCCTATTTAAATCTGAAGCTGAAATGAATCAGCCAAAATTTTCTATTAGTCGTGATGAAGTCATCATCCACTAAGTTTCCTAGGCAAAAATCAAAATGGCAGCGTACGCTGATTAAGCAAACCAGCCCACCATCGTGCCTCTCGCTCTCGATCGTTGATGTTAACTAAATATTGTGGGCGGGAAATATGTTCACTACTCGCTCTATGAAAGTGCTGCAATTACAGCGAAGCCTGCAATTAACCCTTCGCACTGCACACTGCTGTTTATGCCCCTGACCACAGCAGATCGCTATATATTCATAGAAGTACACGTGTCCTGCCAGTGGCAGTATTTTCGACGGAAGACCTATTCTCATTGCAAAGTGATTTTATAATTATATGTTTCAGCCTTCAAATGTTTCACTACGCAACACTGTAATCTCTCTACAGTCGCTCCAATATTGGCTAGCGTTCCGTCTTACATTTCAAGTTGACTAATTGATGAATGGTTACCAATCCCTACGCCAAAAAATGCTCCGTCACGGAGTTAGCTAAATCTGAACGATGAAGAAAAAAACCGTTTAGATAGTCTTACATTTCTGTCATTCTAAATCGATCAGTAGAAGTATGAAAGATGGTAACGTACTGATGTGATGAGCTAATTTCATGCAACAATCGTTAACTGAGAAATCTTCTTAATATCATCCAGTGATTCGTACACGAACTATTTAAATTACATTTTTTATTTGTTTTTGAGACAACGTTGCTTTGTAGTAGAGTTCTCAATACCCGAGCGCTTTGATAATTATCTTAAAGTAATATTTACTCCAGTACTATGTTGTTGGCGCGGTAGAAGGAAGCTAAGAGCATACCGCCTCCAACAGAGTCGTGGATGAAAAGAGCCGTGAGGTTGTGACCAACATTCCGAGTGAGGACAGTCTTTTTCTTTTCGCAGAACACTATTTACGTCTTTCTTTGCGGACACTAACCATGGATTTTATATGGAAGTGGTCTGCACGGCCACTACGGTCGGGGGTTCGAATCTCCCCTCGGGCATGGATATTTGTGCCGTCCTAGTTCGTAAGTATTTCATAAGTAGTTTGTAAGTTTAGGGACTGATGACCCCGTAATTAAGTCCCATAGACTATTCAAACATTTTTATATGGAAGTGGCTTGGAAAATATATGTTTGGATTCATAGACGGACACATAGGTACACTAGCAAAGATATTCGTAGCACAACAATGCTATTGATGTCACGGCTTCAGATATTCAACACCTAGTACATTAAGGGACAATAGCAAAACAATGATGAGCTGCTTTTAACTTATTGAGTCGCCTTTGGAACGCTATGTACACTCTTTTTTCAATTAGCTCAAAATTTATTGTTCAAATACTGCATATGCAGTGCATGAAATGATTATATTTACAAATCAATAGCTCAAACGGTACTGTGGTACCGGCTGTCTAGCCATGCTGAAATACTTTTATTAGTACGTGGTGTAGCCATCACGGGTGGCAATCCAAGTGCTGATTCTGGCAGCCACTCGATCATACAAATGACCAATACTTAGGATAAATTATTCCACGCTATCTCGATCTGTTGACGTCGTTCTGCAAGAACTGTGAGTTGACCAGTCACAGGTGTAACTTTTCTCCATCTGAGCAAGAGTGACGAGCCCGTAGACTGTGCTGTTCAGTGAAGTTGCTGCACGTTTTGTAGAGCAAATGAGTTTCACGTATAGTGTGTATGGTCGAGCATTCTCCTGATGTGACACCACAACACCTTACTGTGGCAAGAATGGCTACAGAACGGGTCCTCCTCCGTCGGCAACAGCAGATTTGTTGGGTTTTTGTAAACGTGTGTGACGTTTATGCTCAATACGTCGGTCCTCAACAATCTTAACTGCTTGACCAATACACGACAGTCGCATGTCTAGAGACAGGTCACCCTAAGGAATATAACGGAAATTTTTCGATGCAAAATAAAATGTTCAAATATTTGTAAAGCTTATGGGACTTAACTACGGGTCATCAGTCGCTAAACTTACAAACTACATACGAACTAGCTAATACTAAAGACGGCAAAAAATCCATGCCCGAGGGGGGATTCGAACCTCTGACCGTAGTGGCCGTGCAGACCGTGGCTGGCGCGCCGCAGTCCCCTCGGCCACCGCGGCCGGCTGTTTCCATGCCGTTCCGGCTGTTGGGATTGTGTCATCAAGGAAGCGACTGAAATAAGACTAGCGGAAGGAGGAAGGAATCTTGGGGTTTAACGTCCGTCGACAGCGCGGTCATTAGAGACGGAGCTCACGCTTGGATTTTTGATTAAGGAGTCCTTTCAGGGGAAACATCCTAGCATTTGCTTGGAGTGAGTTAGGGAAATCACGAACTACTAAATCTGGATGGCCAGAGGTGGATTTGAACCGCTGTCCTCACGAAAGCGAGTCTAATGCGTTACCACTGCGTCACCTCGCACGGTCCACGCTAGCGGATAAGCTTACGAATAGGAATGGTGGTTTTTCCTTAAATTCTGCATGGGATACTGCTCTCATTTGCCAAAAGACAGACAAAATCAATGCCACCTTAGCCATTGAAAAATGATGTTTATGATCGACGAGCCGAAATCCGGGTTATTTATTTATAAATTAATTTAGGAGATATCTAATAGAAGAATACACAAACAGTAACTGAAAACACTTAAGATTACGAAATATCTTTTTCCGTGATTGATTTCGATGAAATTATGCCTATATGTTGCCCCAATCTTAGCTCAAGTTTCCTGTGAAAACCACCTGAAAATGTGTCAGTACTTTTATTTTATTTTTAATACGTTTGCGAAACCTGTTAGAAATAGGCATATCTTCATGAATATGATGTAGCTTCAGTGGCGTAACCCCCAAGACCCTCCTGGAGCCCCCCCCCCCCCCATCCCCAGATCTTGCTGCAGCCTCCCCGAGAGAGAGAGAGAGAGAGAGAGAGAGAGAGAGAGAGAGAGAGAGTGGGGGGGGAGGGATCAGTCCTCAAATTACGAGTAAAGGTGCAGCGCCCTTATTTATTTATTATTATTTAGAAATCACGTCAGCTCGGTGATTGACCTCACCCCGCACCACACCACGATCCTGGATACTACGCCACTGTGTAGCTTACATGTCTCCACCATATCCTTTCTTCCAGGAGTGCTAGTCTTGCATGGTTCGAAGGAGAGCTTCTGTGAAGTTTGGAAAGTAGGAGACGAGGTACTGGCGGAAGTAAAGTTGTGGGGCGGCATCGTGAGTCGTGTCGGGATAGCACAGTCGGTAGTGCGCTTGCCCGCGAAAGGCAATGGTCCCAGGTTCGAGTCCCGGTTCCGGCACACAATTTTAATCTGCCAGGAAGTTTCATTTATTTTATGATCATTCATATCTCTTGCCTTTGTAACTGACGCATGGAAAACTGACATAAGTAGTAAGTATTTCCTTAATGCAATAGAAATATGATTGAAAACAATCATTCTAACAGTTGGCATTCTTTCCGCTAGAGGCGCTATTGCTGCTCCAAGAGTTCCCATTATATAGATCTCTTTACATAGACCTTGCAAGCGTGAGACTTAAACTTCCATAGAAGTTGACGTATACCTTAAACTGAGATATCAGTATGTAAATATGATTAAACACGACTAGGATTTTATCAGTTTCATATTCATTGCATTGAATCATATTTCGTAGAAAATAGCAACCAAGAAAAAGATTTTCAGATACATGGTAAATTTGAAAAGTAAAAGAGTAAGTAGCATTTTCAAAGGGTAATAATCAGATTGCTACCAAACTTCACAAGAACACACGCAGCGCTATCTATTAGTTTTCTGCTGCACTACGAAACTAACAGCCTCTATTGGCTCTTTGCCGCATTGTGCCGTTCTTTCAAAATGTTCAAATGTTTTTAGAGCTTATTGGACTTAACTACCGGGTCATCAGTTCCTATACTTACAAACTACTTATGGACTAGCTAATATTAAGGAAGGCACAAATATCCATGCCCGAGGGGGATTCGAACCCCCGACCGTAGTGGCCGTGCAGCCTGCGACTGGCGCGCCGCAGAACGCTCGGCCACCGCGGCCGGCACGCCGTTCTTTCTAAGCTTGAAATACGCCTAAAACTTCAACTTACGATATCTTTTATTTTCCTGATCTGATTGTGATGAAATGAAGCCTATATGTTCCCCAGACTATTCACAATTTATCTGTGATACCCCATGAATGTTCGTTTAGTAATTCTAGATATTTCCCGTACTGCACCGTGCTTATAAGCATAGTGTGCGCATAAAACTTCAGAGTAGTATATCTTTTCTTCCCCTGATTAGATTTTGATGAAAAGAAGCCTACGTTATGCTCCAAGGTATACTAAAATTCCGTGTGAAGCCCACGAATGTTGGTGTAGTACTCTTGGAGATAACCCTCTTCAAATAGACATGCGATTGCTTTCAGAGAAATGTTTAAATTGTGATATCCTTATTTTCTCTAATCCGATTTTGTGAAATGAAGCGTTTATGTAACCACACGATATCCTCACTTTACCTGTGAAAAATCCCTGAAAATTCGTATATTACTTTCGGAGATTAACGTGATGCAAGAGAAAGACATATCGGTTGTGGATAAATAACGTTAAATTGTGATTTTTTTTCGTGCTCAGATTTTTATGAAATGAAATCTATATGTTGCCCCAAGGTAAGCTGAAGTTACCTGTGGAAACCCCATGCTAATTCGTAAAGTAGTTTTGGAGATAAGTGGTTTCTAATGGATGTACAGACAGACACGACGGTTACTGAAAATACTTAAAATTACGATATATCGTTCTCTCTCTGTTTTCTTTTACTTCTGTGATTCTATTTTGATGAAATCACGCCTACATCTTGAACTAATCTTCGCTCATTTTTCCTGTGAAAACCGCAGGGAAATTCCTGCAGTAGTTTTGAAGACTGAAGCGAACAGTGACAGGCCTACATTTTCAGATTTATTATTGGTATTAATATTTCTGACAGTTTTGATCTTTGGTCGTGTGGTGGTGCTATTTGCTTGCTAGCTCGGTGTACCTTTCCTGTGGTCATCGAAAACCGATGTTTTAAACTTCGTTGCACATTGCTCCCTCGCTGCAGTATTGCCTGGAGAATGAAAGGGTGGTCCCCTGCCAAAATATCGGCTGACGTCGATTTCTGTACCCGTCTGTGTAATCTTAAGTTGTCTCAATGTTCCACACGCCGAGAGACATTAAGGAATCACAGGGTAAATGTAGACTTGACAAGCAACGCATTCTTCCAGTGACGTCAGCCTGGTACCTGCCTTACGCAAAATTACGTTTGTGTTGTCGTTGCACATGTAATAGTTCGGAACACACACAGTTTGACAGACCAGTCGAGAGCGTCGGCAGCTGGATGGTCGCGTCCTTGACCGCTGCCATTCCGGCCTGCCAGCACGCCGGCTGTTATGAAGCAAGCAGCGCCACTTTCTCCATGCACCGGCGCTACGTCGAGCAGTCGTGCCTCCGCAAGTGCTCAAGAGACACTCAAGCGATCAAAACAAATCATTCCAACCACACCCTGCACATTATTCACTGGCATACCCCACCGTGACGGAACTATCAGATTGGGAGAGAAATTGATACATCTGATATATAATGACCAGCGTTTCCCAAACGCTTTACGTCATGGAATTCTTCAGATGACTTTCTCCCCGCGGAAACGGAATTCAAAATATTCAAATGTTTGTAAATCTATCGGACTCAACTACTAGGTTATTAGTCCGTAGCTTACAAACTAGTTAAACTAACGTGAACTAACCTAAGGACAACACAAACACCCATGCCCGAGGGGGACTCGAACTCCCGACGGCGAAAGGCCGCGTGCACCGCAGCACGGCGCCCCAGTACGCACGGCTAATCCGAACTCTATCCTTGAATTTTACTAATCGAGGTGCTTGCATCCTTCACCAATTTCTGTTTTTGTGGAAATACGAGGAAACCATTTGAATATACAAAATATTCGAAGTAATTACGAATGTGTTTTGGTACAACAAAGAATTGATATATCAACAAATTCTTGTCTAGGTACAATAAAATATCAATATTTAAATATTTTAAACATGACTGCATCTCAGCAACGGTTATAGGATAGCAAATTAATAACAGCCAACCAGTTGCAATAATAGTTGTTTAATAAATTTTTTACCTAGGTTTCGCCAGATATAAACCCGTCTTCTTCAGAAATACATGTACACCTATAGACAATGTGACATGATAAATTAAAAATTCATAATCGTTATGCCTGACGCATATTTCAGGCATAATAATTGTGAACTTTTAATTTATGATGTCACATTGTCTATAGATATACATGTATTTCTGAAGAAGACGGGTTTATATCTGTCGTAACCGTGGTCAAGAGTTTATTAAACTTCATTTATTTTGATTCAAGAAAATATATAAGCGCAAATTTTTACGTTGCTACAAAAAAATGTTGGGTTTACACTTCATGTGATGAATGAAAATCTCATTGTTGTACTTTAAAGAGTTTCTAAATTGCTCTTTATGTTCGACAGCAGAATACGTAAATCCGGGACGCAATCTAATCTACTTCTAAATTTGTTATTTGTGTAACCATAAGCTGAGAAGCCTGATTCACATCGATAGGCGGAAACGAAGGGGAGCAGAGCTCTGATAACCTTTCCGGCTACTGACGGGTATACGTCTGACAGTGCTACCCATTACTCATTCAGTGTCAGAGATTCAAATTTTGTTATTAAAGAAGAGGGGCAACATATTTCTATTATTTCTTCATACTCTCAAACGGACAAGTACTGATCCACTTCCATCTCCCTTCAGCATAATACAGGGTGTATTTGAAATGACTGTAGAAAATGAGGGCTGTTAGGGTATGTCATAAATGTTCAAATGTTTGTTAAGCTTATGGGACTTAACTACGGGGTCATCAGTCCCTAAACTTACAAACTACTTATGAACTACTTACGAACTAGGACGGCACAAATATCCATGCCCGAGGGGGGATTCGAACCCCCGACCGTAGTGGCCGTGCTGACCGTGACTGGAGCGCCTTAGTCACCTCGGCCACCGCGGCCGGCGGGTATGTCATAACAAGCGTATTTCACATAGCAGTTAATGTCCGCATTCCTTAGCGTACGGCGCTAGGAGTCATTGAATAGCGTCGCGAGCCGCCAAGAAGATAGGCACACAGCATGCCATCGGAGTCAGAGAGGGTTTACAAGGCAACGTCTTTGAATATATTTGTAGCAGCAGGGTAAGTGAGAAATCGGGTGGAAGTGTTTTAACCTTTGACAACAGTTACATAAAACGCTCAGAATTACGCCTTCCTGCTTGAATGCACGCGGTGCAGTGGTTGTCGCAATCTTTCAAGCGCTTACGGCAAAGTGGATATTGCATCGCAGGCGGCCATAATTCGCGCTATCAGCTCTTCACCAGTTTTAATGGGTGTTTCATAGACGGCAAATTTCCGGTGGCCCCAGAAGAAAAAACCAATGTGCGTCTAGTTGGAGTATCGTGCACCCATGCACCGGTCCATTGCACTCTATCCAGTTCTTACCAAAGGTTTGATCCAAATGCATTCACACTGTATGTGCAAAGTGAGTAGATGCACTATCGTGTTGGTGCCACATTTGCTGCCGCACACTGAGTGGACCATGTTTCAATAACTCTGGCAGAATTACTCGTAAAAAGGGAGAACATGTATGGGCAGACCAGATTATCGCCTACCAAGCCAGCCTAAATGTTGGCAGCGAAGCGATATTGGCGATCACGAACAAAAGCGGCGTGAGGATTTTCCTTTGCCTACACGTGTTGATTATGGCTGCTGAACATACCCTTACGTGTAAAGGCTGCTTCATCAACAGAGAGAACACAGTCCGTAAATTCCTGTTGAATGGCACACTTTTGCAAAAACCATTGGCAGAGTTCAATTCATCGTGGAAAATCGTCTGGCTTAAGGGGCCGCGCGGGAGTAGCCGAGCTGTCTGGAGCGCCACGTTACGGATCGCGCGGCCTCCCGCGTCGGAGGTTCGAATCCTTCGTCGGGCATGGTTTTGTGTGTGTGTGTGTGTGTGTGTGTGTGTGTGTGTGTGTGTGTGTGTGTGTGTGTGTGTGTGGCCTTAGGTTAGTTTAACTTACTTCAAGTAGTTTGTAAGTCTAGGGACTTATGACTAAAGTAGTTTGGTCCCATAGAATTACAAGCATCAAACATCAGCTTAAGGGCTTGAAGCTTCCGAATGCGGTAGGGGTGCAAATCATCTTCATGCCGCACACGCCAAAGTGTGGAATGGCTTACACCCATTTATCGTGCAACAAAGCGTGAGCCTGTTGACGATGTGCTTTCCAGCAGTGCTAACGCTTCCTCTTCAAGCTCTGGGGTACACACTGTATGTTGACGACCGCGTCTGTGAGGCATTCGCACCTTTAACACAAAATGAATACATCGAGTTTTGACGTAGACCTTGAAGTCACATGTGCCATTACGAGAACGTGCCATTGGGAAACTCACCTCAAATGAACCTTTGTCTCTTAGGGACCAGTGGATGGCAGTAAATAGGCGTGAATCTGGCACTCCACGATTCGGAAACCGCCGAACGCACAAACGTTGAAAAGGCTAAGCATTTCCATCCATTCGCCGTCCCGTAAGCACAGTGGTTGCATGCTCTTTCCTTCCAACAACAGCGCTCCGTTTCCTGTCCGCTCCACACAGCCACAAACGCGGGAGTGTCCCCGTTTGATGACAAGCTGACGCAGGACGCACTAGACTGCAGTGTGCACAGGTGATGCCGTCTAGGCAAAACCTATCAAGCAGGCATGTTAACGGCCAAGAGCAAGGCGCTAACATACCAGTAAATGACGGAAAAGCGTATTGTTGTCCCTTACGGAATATCTGCATCTATACCGACTACAGCGTTTGCAAATACAGGTCATAAATCTTCAACTTGACGTCTCTTTTACATTGCGGTCACGAATACATTGAACCATTGAAGACTTAGCCCTGCAGTACCGCTACTGTGACGACTCGGATGGCATGTTGTTTGCCTACCCTCATGGCGCCGCACGACACTATTCAACGACGGCTACAATCGTATGCAGGCACTTAAATATGATTTGCAGAGTATCCCAAGTAGATGTAGATGCGAACGTGGAAAATATCGTTCATGTGAAACACAACTAGCTCTTTACTCACACGAAGTGATGAGTGCTATCGACATGGGATATCAAATTGATTCCTTATTTCTTGATTTCCAGAAGGCTTTTGACACCGTACCTCACAAACGGCTTTTAATCAAATTGCGTGGGTATGGTGTATCGCTCCAAATTTGGATAGGGGATTCCTGTCAGAGAGGACACAGTTTGTAGTAATCGATGGTAAGGCATCGACTAAAACAGAGGTGATATCGGGCGTTCCACAGGTAGTGTTATTGGTCCTCTGTTGTTCCTTATTTACATAAACGATTTGGGAGAAAATCTAAACAGATCTCTTAGGTTGTGTGCAGATGACGCCGTCATTTACCGTCTAGTAAACTCATCTAAAGATCAAAGCCAACTGCAGAACGACTTAAATAACATATCACTATGGTGTAAAAATAGCGATTGACTCTAAATAATGAGAAGTGTGAAGTCGTCCACATGACTACTAAAAGAAATCCGTTAAACTTTGTTGCCAAGATAACTATCAAAACTGAAGGCTGTAAACTCCACTAAATACCTAGGAATTACTATTATTTCAGACTTAAACTGGAAAGAACACGTAGATGATGTCATGGGAAAGGCGAACCAGAGACTGATTTATTGGCAGAATCCTTAGAAGATGCAACAGAACTATTAAAGAGACTGCATACACTACGCTTGTCCGTCCTTTTTCGGAATATTGCTGCTCAGTGTGGGACATCGACAGAGTCCAAAGAAGGACAGCTCGTTTTGTATTGTCACGATACAGGGGAGACAGCGTCACGGCAATGATACAGGATCTGGCATGGAAGTCATTACAACAATGGCGTATATTGCTGCGGCGTGGTCTACTTACAAAACTCCAATCGCCAATATTCTCCTCCGAATGCGAAAATACATTGTTGACTCCCACTTACATAGGTAGAAATGATAACGAGAATAAAATACGAGAAATCAGACCTCTAACGGAGAGATTCAGGTCGTCTTTCTTCCCGGGCGCTATTGGAGAATGGAATGGGAGATGATAAATAGTATAAAGGTGGCTCGATGAACCCTCTGCCAGGCACTTAAATGTGATTTGCAAAGTATCCCATGTAAATGGGCTGCTATGTGAAAAATGCTTGCCGGCCGCGGTGGCCGAGGGGACTGAGGCGCTCTAGTCACGGTCTGCACGGCCACTACGGTCGGGGGTTCGAATCCCCCCTCGGGCATGGATATTTGGGCCGTCCTTAGTGTTAGCTAGTTCGTAAGTAGTTTGTAAGTTTAGTCCCTAATGACCCCGTAGTCAAGTCCCATAAGCTCTACAAACATTTGAACATTTTTGAGTATTGTTGATTTCCAACCTGGATTTCCTATATTTCGCCTCTACGAGCGTAGTACCTTAATCTGTTAGTAGGACTGTTAATATCTTTATACATAAAGCAGTGTGTCCGTATGCTTGTGTGTATGTATTGCATATATAGCTACAGTTTTGTTCCAAATTTTGCACACACAAGCTTCAATCCATGAGGACGGTAGCCGTAAGTGTAAGGTTCACGTAAAAAACATAGTTCACGAGATATTACGTCATCAACAATGAGATACGAAAAAAACTGCTACATTACACGACAATGTAGCACATTTCCTCCTAAACCACTAAACCGAATTCAACTAAATTTAGCACACACATTCCTTGCCGTGAGGAACCATTCTGTAATGGTAAGACCCACATACTCAACATGTTTCAGGAGATATAGCGTTACAAAGAATAGGAGTTGCAAGAAACTGCCACATAATGCCACGAGACTTTATAAATACACTATATGAGAATGACAATACTTGGTGACTTGCAACAAACTTTAAACATAATTTCAAACCTTTATTAAACTTTTATGTGGTGACTACCACATCAAAATAATGAAAGGAAAGAAGTTGCTGGCTTACTACTTTTCCGCTGTTCATGAACTAAAACTACGGTATTTGGGATGACGTTACAATTTATAATTTATACACTACAAATTGTAGCCGCAGGAAGTTTTACAGGCAGTATACACACATAGTTTAATGTACCTTCTGAATTGTATCACAGTAGAAATACTTCATGTGATACGGGTACATAAACAGTAACGTCCATGGAAAACAGTCCTATAACAACCAAGTTTTAATCCTAGCTTAGTAACATCCGTCAAAATGATGGCTACGTTCATATTGTCAGTCAGCTGTGACGTTTGGAGGAACAATTGATGAACAAGTGTACACGGGTAGTGTGTTGGTTTGGAATCACACTCGCCGAATTGACGGGTGTTACTAACTAAAGCTCAAAAACCCCTGAAATACGAGTGTTAGTAGCGAGCGTTAAAACCAGATGTTAGTAACGTAGGATTAATCTATTACTTCTTTACTACTAATTGCATTCCCAAGAGATTTTACAGACATACTGCACTTATATAAATGATTATATACCTGAAAAAATTTACGATTGTACAACATATAATTCAATAAATATCAGATCGTACATATTTTGACTACTATCTTTCTTTGTTGGATACTGCACTTACAATTTTGCACATTATGCAAGAAAGCCTTATTTCTTATATATTCTTCGATACATATGTTTTTAGAAAAAAAAGAGGGACAGAGAGAGAAGGTATAGTAGAAGTACTAACTCAAGGCAGGAATAAATAAATACCCGGGCAACGCCGGGTTTTCAGCTAGTTTCAAATAATATCTAGAATACGGTATATCGATATTTAGAAAATATCATAATCGGCCCTCCATATACATCGAAAAACCTATGACATACTAATGCACCTAAGGAAATAAAATCGGCATATCGGCCTATAAAAAAATCTCGGCTGCACATTGCAGATATACAGCCGGTTTCTGAGCTGTACATTTAAATATTGATTCATTATAAGATATTCTGTACGTCAAGCAGCCTGCCTATTCCCCTTAGAGCAAAAACTGAAAAAAAAAGACAATGTGATATTTTGTAAGTTATTAATGCGACTTGGGGCAGCTACAAAACTTTTAATGCCTTCTGGCCACCTATTGCGTCGTCAATTAAGAACTGTGTTCACGGTGCATTGTTATGAAATATTCCACTCCAGTTACCTTAACTTAAAAAAAGGCGTTTCTTCTTGTCGGGAGATATGAAATATTTATCTCTCATAAATTCACACATCGATTATGTTCCGATGATGGAACATCATCAGCGCAGATTGCAAGTCATGAGGTACCAATAAGACCGGTTTAGTTTTTTTTTATCTTACCATTAAATGTTTTATGCGGAGAACATGAGACGTCATGACTTGCAATCTGCATTGATGATGTTCGATCACGAACTTTTGTAAAATATATCATATAGCTCGCCAACTTAAAACGTCTTATTTTTATTGCAATATCATGGTGCGCTGGTACAATCCAAATTATGGAATCAAATTACAACCTCTTATTTTATTGTCTTCTTTTGTCATTGGCTGAAAGTTGAAATAAAACTTTTTTCGCATACATGTAGGAATATTCGAAATATTTTACTTAGTGCAACCGTCGCAAAAAGCAACTTTCGAGACACCGAGTATCTTCATGAATGGAATCCGACATGTGAATTTGCCTTTTCGTAATCGGGCTACTAGGCTTACAAACATTTATCTTGTGGCAATTATCTTTCCTCATAAATTACAAGGGACACTTATGTGCAGCTCCTTAAGCAACTTCCACACAATGGCGCCGCAGCGCGACATGATTACACTTCAGGAATGAAATTACGTGGAAGGAAAACAATGCGCTTTCACGCTATCCGATAATCTCTTCGGTAACAATAGTAACTGCATGGTAAGTGGCACAATAAAAGATGATCTAAGTCGTGTCCGTCGTTCGGTTTCATGACATATTGTTATTTGTCAGAAACACTTCACGTGACGGCCTTTTTTCTTACATTGCTGCCAACGCCAGAGACGTAGCAGTTGCAGTGTCAAAATTCAGCTTCAGTTGGTAGCGCCGAGCACTGATTATGTCAGGGTTTTCTCCTCTTACCTCTCCGCCCACTTCTCCAATCATGTCATTTAGATTTTAGCTAATTTTCAGTAACTGTTTTCGAAGAATGCCGATGTGAAGAAATAGCACATTAGTATTATTCCTTAATTATGAATAGCAGTGTTTGTCCGTCTTTGCAACTACAATAAAAGTGCGATTTTTTCCTCACCAGACGCGTTTCGTTTTAATGACTGTAAAACATCTTCAGTGGTCTGTAATAATAGAAATCTACAGTTTCGTTTTTAGATCGAAAACAGTTCGTTAACGGACCATGAAAAGTAGGCCTAATGTTTGTTACTTACGGAAATTTTGTCTTCTTTTCGCTTCGCATCATGGAATGCCGGTCTGTTTCATGCAATACCGCCGGTTCTTCATGCTGTCTTTTTTTTACTACTTCCACTGTCCCTTTTGCACTGCCCATAGTTTTTTTCCACACCGGCATTCCAGATGCGAAGCGAAAAGAAGACAAAATTTCGGTAAGTAACAAACATTAGGCCTACTTTTCATGGTCCGTTAACAAACTGTTTTCGATCTAAAAACAAAACTGTAGATTTCTATTATTACAGACCACCGAAGATGTTTTACAGTCATTACAAAGAAACGCGTCTGCCGAGAAAAAAAATCACATTTTTTTGTAGTTGCAAAGACGGACAAACTCTGCAATTCATAATTACGAAACAACTACGGACATTATGGCCACACAAACGAAGAATTAGTGTTATTCCAAGTACTGTTTCCTCACTTCGAAAATCTTGTTATTGCATTCACAGATGCATCCAACCCTCCCTATTCCAGTGAAATCCGACAGGTACTACTTTTGTGCTACCTACAGTTGCTTCACACAAAGATAAAATATTTACCGAAAATTTGGAAAAAAAATATCGGCACAGACTAGAATATATTTATTCATCGGCAAAAAATATCGACGATATTTAGAGATATTTTCTGGAACAAATACCTTATGAACAGCCCTATTCTGCAGTAACTTAAGTAAATCTACCCTCGATGTGAATGTTTGAACATCGCTAATGCTTTACACGGCATCGTTATATGGGGGAGAATATTCGCTTACTTGATTCGGCTTCCTAAGTGGCTGATCCATCTACTTTTGCTGTGATGTTCACTAACTTACGGTGAAATCTGACTTTTTTGGCGTCAACTTATCAGTGCCATAAGTTAAAGAAGTAATAACTAATCCAAGGAAAAATATATCAGACGCTTGATGGATGATACTGTACTGCAAAGTTGACTTCCGGATGCGACTGCACAAAAAGTTTACAAAATGTTCAAATGTTTGTAGAACTTAAGGGTCATCAATCCCTAAACTTACAAACTAATTATGAACTAGCTTATACTAAAGACAGCACAAACATCCATGCCCGAGGGGGGATTCGAACCCCCGACCGCAGCGGCCGTGCAGACCGTGACTGGCACGCCGCAGACCGCTCGGCCACCGCAGCCGGCAAAGTTTACAACAAGAATGAGCATAGAAGCGTCGTTTTCAACTACGAGATCTAGCATGTTTATAATATGTGTAAAGGCACGACGGTTAGTTACAGAATAAGTTACATCAATTTGTAAGCAGCCAGACATATTCAAATTTAGCTATTTATAATGGTCCGTTTAAGCAAAGCAAGGTAGAATTTTTTTTTTTTTTTTTTTTTGCAGAGTTGTTATAACGCTGCCTTGAGGAGAGAAATAAAATTGAATTGGATCAACAGGTTAAGGAAAGATATTTCTACGACATTAGTCTCATTCCAGTCCCGATAGTTTGGAAGGCGTAGTATCACTTTTCAGAACGAAATGAACTCTCGAAGCTACTATAGTATGCTAATCTTTGAAGGAAAAATGTGGAATGGAGCTACAGTAGACAAAGAGGTATTACAAATCCGTCATGTGATAGAACTTACTGATTGGATACAGTCGAAAGTCATCCGAAATGAGTCAAGTAGCGAGGGGACACACTTCCAACGTTAGAAAGCTAGAAGCGGCATACGCCCTTCGTTTGCATATAGAACACGCTATTGGAATTCAGAGGAACTGAGCTGGCGTTACAAGCGATTGTTTCCTATTCATTCCATCTAAAAAGAAGGGGAAAAAAATCACGCACATTGGAAGGCGTTGGTGACCTGTCATTAACGGTGCCAATTTACCCGCTGAAATGTCAATCGACTGCCTGACTTACAGGGCAGTGTACCAACAAACGCTACCTGTGCACCATCCGAAAAAATGAGTCAGTACTGTGAGAAATGATACTATCAGCGCACGACATCCAAGAATATACTGTATAATGGCACATGAAGTAAAAAATATAAATACATATGTACAATCAAGAAGACTGTTTATTATCGATTTATTAGTCTTCACCTTCGTCTTCACTTTCTTCATCACTACTGTCTTCTTCGTCACTACTATCTTCAGAGTCTTCTTCAACTTTGGTGCTTTCTATAAACATCAAGAACAGCAACCAGAGAACCAACGCGATAAGCAACATGGCTATTGTTCCCTATGTCTTCAACCAGACCGTCCACCAGACACAAAGTTCCTTTTATTCCCATGATCTTGTATGATTCACTTACCAGTGCTCACCTGTGGGGGAAAAAATTGATATTTCACATTCGAAATAATAATTTAGAAATCTAAAGCGATTGTGCTGATATACAGAATCGTTTTACTCCAATTAAAGTGTAAAGATTAATTCACAAATATGAGCAATTACAGAAATTTACATCATAAACTAATAGGAAAATTTAATGTTGACATTTTCGTTCAATATTATTACTTTTGTTCGTAACAGACGGTAATTGTGAGAATTTCCAAATCCGCTAGTTGGAAAGAACTATCATAAAATTTCTCGATATTGGAGACACTATGCCGAAAATGCATAAGAGATGGCGTGGAGTACAGAAATTTACCCACTGGTGAATACTGTGAACATGAAATCGAGCCGTCGGGCTTGGTGGTCTAATACTAAATCGCTCCTGTAAATCGTAAGAACTCAGTACTCAATCGTAGAACGAACACAAATTTCAAGTTCGACTTTACGCTAGCCTTCAGCTGTCAGCGATGTTAAGATTCGCTGAGATCGACACACTGTTTGAATTTCACATTAAACGGTTGGTCCTCTTTCCCAGATAGGATAACTGGGGAAATTAAGGATACAAGTCTTCTATCGAAAGAGTTGCAATTGACCTGGGAAGCGAAATAGTGACTTCAGGGTGAAACCACCTGAAACGTAAAGGTGTGATCCACAAATCATGTGAGAACACAGACGAGAAAGGTTTTTTATTTTTTTTAACCAACACAAGCAGATTCATCATGTGTGTTAATGAAAGTGGCGGCCCCTTCCCTAGGCAATTGTAAAGCTAAATTTAGAGAACCGACCATGGAGGTATAAAGAGGGGATACATTACAGAGTAACTGTACGTTTCCAGAATGACAATGACACTCCACAGCGGACGTGCGCTGATATGAAACTTCTTGGCAGATTAAAACCTTTTGAACAAATAACTACCGCTTCATACAAGCAAAGAGGCGCTATATCGTTTTACAACACACACACACAGTACTCCTATTTTTAGTTATTCGAAAAGTATAAACAAAAAGTGTTAATTAGGCCAAATATATATTTACTGGATCAAGTACGCATTCGAGACAAGAAATAAGGTTCGAAACTGTATCCCTGACGCAAAGTTATTGATACAAGCGGTGTAATATCTAGTATTTTTAACTGCTGTTACGAGTACACGACTTAAGAACAAAAAGCAATCGTAATCAGTCGTCTGCTATCGGGCGAAGGTGCATATATCTGCACAAAAAAGGCGTTCCTTGAACGCGCCTGAGAAAGAGGAAACGCAGCTGAACATTCAATTTGCAGGTAACTTGCATCCGAAGACAAGTGTGCCTTGCTTTAACCGATCAGTTGCGTTGGGTTGTTTGGTTGGGATAGGAGGACTAAACTACTGAGGTTATCAGTCCCCCGGTGGGGAGAGGAAGGAGTGAGGATAGGAAAGGAGGGGAGGGGGAAAGGAAATGCAGTCCGGGAAGGAAAGAAGGAAGGAAGACTGCATTAGCTGGGGACCCCGTGCGTGCCACGCACGTACTCACGAAAGAACCGTAAGCCCGCTGGGGGGGTCAGTTGCACTGACACAGCCATAGAAAAACTATACCGATGTATAGTGTGCGACTGTGCTAGTTTACAGTACTGATATACCTCACAATTTCCGTATGTAAGACACGGTTCACCGTACAAGAAGGTGGAACAAAATAGAATCTATACAGACTATGCGGAAGTACTTGCCTATCAGCAACAATGCACCAGTAGTTATCTTGAGGAGCAGACGTCGTTTTCATTTTCGAGGAGGATAGTAGAACGCACAGAAAACCAAGGCTCTTTATTTCTTGACCTCGGTATGCTACAGAATTCTTATGCTTTTGTATTTTGATGTTTTTCGTCACCGAAAATCGTAGGAATTGACACGGGTTCCGAAAACGACTCACAGCTCGTCCTGTTCGGCCTGGAGCGAGAACGCAGTAGACAGAACCCCGAAGTAGATGCCCTGTTGCTTGACTGTTATAAAGACACTGAACACCACCGTGCTTTAATAGGCATGGCCCTGTTTGGAGGTGATCTGCCGTTGCCTTCCTCGGAACTTTAACCAACCCCTTCATTTAAGGGGACCTATAGTTTAACGTGCCGGCCGCGGTGGCCGAGGAGACTGAGGCGCTTCAGTCACGGTCTGCATGGCCACTACGGTCGGGGTTTCGAATCCCCTCTCGGGCATGGATATTTGTGCCGTCCTTAGGAGTAGCTAGTTCATAAGTAGTTTGTAAGTTTAGGGACTGATGACCCCGTAGTTAAGTCCCATAAGCTATACAAACATTTGAACATTTTTAGTTTAACGTGGATTCCGTGTAACTAAGTATTTTCCACATCACCAACATTGCTGAAAGTGACAGGGGATCTGACACTATAACTCTACAACCGCGTCCCCACTATTCATATGAATTTAGGAAGTATCCTCATATAATTGAATGTTTTATGACAGCAACATCTCTCACAGATCATACTGCCTTTGTTAGGCACATTGTAGTTAGCAGTTATCTGCAAGGAACTGGTTCCAATCAGAACGTTTAGGGGTTATTAACAGTAATGTTCGTAATTATTTTGTCGGAACAGTTTTCGCTTCCTCCGCTAAGAGAAGTTAAGAAGCCTGGCGAGACACCCTTGTGTGTTGAGTGAATGACCGCATTAGTAAGTTCAACGAGGAAAACAGCTAGGTTCAGAAGTATCTCTGATTTATAACACTGCCCAAGTACCACTCTCCCATTCCGATAGACTTCGAATATATGTTTTAGTCTACGTCAAAACGTACCCATACAGCCGTAGAAACTTTAGAACTAAGATAAGATTCTCTACAGCTGTAAATATGATTTGAAGAATAGTATATTTATACTTATTTTAAAATTATGCAACGCTAACGGTGAAGCGTTACATACCTATTGTTTTCAACGATTCCAGTGAATAATGGAAAACTCTCTGTAAATTTATGTTTATGACCTGTCGGGAACACAAAGGAGGGGGAAACAACGCAATATTATATATTATTTTATTGTAAATTTTTAACCCCATGTCTCTGGTATTTGGGCATAGTTTTAGGTGGTGTTTTGGAAATATATATAATATATTTAATATGGGACTTGGTCACTGAAACGACGGCTCTTCACTCTGTGCTACCGTTCTGTCGATAAACTTTTTGAAGACACTTTCATTGCCTGGACAAGAGAATTAGACATTTTCATTCTTTGCAGCAACATCCATAGCAAAAATTTTGGAACTGCAACTGATATCTTAACACCATTTTGATAAAAACTGAGGTGTTTGTGCCTATATTTCACTCTGCAGCCAAAACAACACATCGCAAACGAATAGTGTTTGTTTGTGGTGGTAGGTATCAGTCTCCCATTGTGCACTATTGTGGTAGAGGGTTGATAAAGATAAGGGGCGGAAGATATGGGAGTCGAAAAGTTACCAACTTATATAAAATTTTAGGTGTGGGTGTCAATATTTTGCTCTTCAGCAAAAACTACACAATGGAGACGAACGATTCCTCTGTGGTGTTGTGGTACTAAGTCTCCCGTTGTACACCATAACAGTTCCATGTCTATCGCTATAACAGGATGGAAGATATAGATAGTGGTTGAAAGTCGTCAGCATATGCAAAATTCGGCTTGAACACCATAGAGTAGAAATATCTATGGAGTGAGCATTCAGATGCTCAGAAGAGATCTTGTGTCGTCAACATCTATTGCCGTTATGGTCACGTGATCTCGGGACGACGTATGTTTGTCTCTAATGGGAATGACAAACAGTGACTTATGTGAATGCTACTTTTCGGTGGCTATGACATTACTTGTGATTTGTCACGGTTTAAATCAGAAGTTTACGAATTCACAGCTTATCCTTTCAAAAATTTACCAATTACGATTTCTCCAATTTCTGCGTATCTACGATGAATCACCTTATATGCTACTTCAAGGTGACACATTCACAAAAAATGTTTCAAATGTTTGTATAGTTTATGGGACTTAACTACGGGGTCATCAGTCCATAAACTTACAAACTACTTATGAACTACCTTATACTAAGGACGGCACAAATATTCATGCCCGAGGGGGGATTCGAAGCCCCGACCGTAGTGGCCGGGCAGACCGTGACTGGAGCGCCCCAGTCCCCGCGGCCACCGCACACATTCACAGGTAGCAAATGATAGTCACTGGCGAATATATATGCTAACTGGTAATTCTGGGTAAAATTTTATTTACAACTTTGGCGGCGTAGTGTGCCGATGTTGGTAATAACCATGTAATGGTGTTTGAAAACTCAATCACATAGAATAAGAGGGACTCATTTTTCGTGTTGTCCGTGAAATAATTAATGATGTTCCTGCTCTATGATCAACAGATTCTTGCCAGCAGATTCATTATCCTCGTATTGTTAACATTTTGTTGCCAACATTACCACACTAAGTGGCCGAGGCCATAAGTAAAATTTAACAGTATCTCTGTTCAGGTGTCAGTACCTGTTCTTGCCTGTAAAGTGTGAAAAATGAAAATTTGAACAGCATATTGTTAAATCATTAAGCGATTTAAAAGTTTGAAAAGTGCAGTCTCTTGTCAAATTCCATATTTTGCAGTTTTCTATCGTTATTGATAGGCATTGATTATTTACTTTACAGCAGCTAATATGCAAATTAAAAAGTGCTAATTTGGTAAAGTGTTTCCGACTTTGTCGTGAATATAGGCTATGCTACACATTAATCTCTTGCAACCAACTTGATTCGACATTCAGCAATTCTCAAAGAGTTATCCCGTTTCACCCTCATATAATGGAACACAACCAAAATTCCAGGATGTTGCAAAATGACATGATAGTAAACCTTGGCCTTCAATAGGTCTCGAAAAATTACAGACGGAATTGATTCTTCATTACATTTTTCGGTTTTTTATTTTATTTTATTTTAAACTTGTATCCATTCTGGAAGTGTGGAACCTGCGACTGTGTTGATTAAAGAAATCAGAAAATAACAGCAACCAGTCAGCTTTCGTATGTATTTGTTTCCACAACCGGTTTCGAACTGCCTGGCAGTTCATCAACAGCCAAACGTATTCCACAATGTTATAAGCAACTTCTAAACCATGTACACCGCCTGATGATGAACTGCCAGGCAGTTCAAAACCGGTTGTGGAAATAAATACATACAAAAGGTGACTGGTTGCTGTTATTTTCTGATTATTTTATTTATTTATTTATGTAGCTGGCACTCCAATTTACTTGCTTGTAACACTCCTACGTATATACATTGCGCTTTCTATGTACAGTCCCTTAGTAATTAACAGATGAAATCTCAAGCAAGAGAAAATAAGACAATTGGATGAATGGGCTAAAATATATTCTGTAACACATATAACAAATGTAATTCACCTCTGTTATGAGTAAACAAATGGATCACACGCAACATAACCTTTGAGCAACCTTAGCAAAAGGCTAATTCACAATGGCCGTCGTGTTAAGTTGTACGTTACGTCACGTCAACTTCCTTAGCTCTGTACCAAGCAATAAGCAATGGAAGTGGAACTATAACTACTATCCATGATAAAATATTTTGAGTATAGTGTCAAATCTTGAGAAAATAACAACTATGAAATTATTTAATGACCACAGTAAAGGTCGTGTTTTTGATCAGTTGTATGTGGGAAAGTACTGACAAGGAAAACAATTTCAGATTATCGACATGAATTTTCGGTAATTTGGTAGAATCCGTGTACATCGAAGGAAACGGCATAGCCATCGATATATATCGAATATTCGATATAGTGTTTCTGAACCGGAGATTCGGGCGCTACGCGCCCTCACGTACTAAAAAAAAAAAAAAAAAAAAAAAAAAAAAAAAAAAAAAAAAAATCTTGTTTAACCTATACCTAACCTTCTTAAGGCTACGCTACAGATCAATTTTTTTAAGTCAAAGTTAGGTTAGGTATAGGTTAAACAAGATTTTTTTTTTTTAGTACGTGAGGGCGCGTAGCGCCCGAATCTCCGGTTCAGAAACACTATATCGAATATTCGATATATATCGATGGCAATGCCGTTTCCTCCGATGTACACGGATTCTACCAAATTACCGAATTTTCTAGCGAAACCATTGGCCAATATTCAAACACATAAATCAAAAACTCAAAACTCAAATTTTTTCACCTCAGTGAGTTTTCATTTTGAGATATCTGACAATCCGACATTGCTTCTGGAAGAACACTCAATGAAAATAAATGCAATTCGTAATGTTACATTTGCAAATCACAGTTATAAACATGAAATAAAGAAACAACAAAAGCACAAAATCAACTACAGAGCGCGGCGAAAATAAATTTCCAAGTCACCAGAAGACGATGTTGTTAAAACTTTGCTACCGAGAAACCCTAACATGACATGACGTGATACTTAGTGTGAATTAACGAACAGCGTCTTCCCCAGGTCACGTGATAATTCCAGCTTAATGTTGAGAACATGCGCAGAATGCAATGCTCACTCCAGAGATATTTCTACTCTATGTTGAACACCAGCGATGATTTGGCACTGTAATAGCAAAGAGGATATATATACAGCGAAACCTGATTCACTTTCTTCAGTTGTTTTCTGCAACAATCCTACGAATAAAGAAAAATAAGTCTATATTGCTGTTTGACAAGTAAAACTACCAAAAAAGATGCCGAAGCCTAAGAAAGAAATTTCGCGTTCTTGATCAGTTTCTAAAAGGCAGAAAACGGCGCTGAAAAGTGAATCTAGAGACGACATAAACTTGAAATATGTAGACATTGTTTATCTTACACTGTAGGCATCAGCGATTTTTTGATATTCTCATCCCTAAGGGGGTGAAATAGGGGATAAACTTTTTTTTTGACAATACGTTGCTGTAAAGCAATTTTGAAGCAAGGAATACAAAACTTAGGATTTAGATTTCTGATTGGAATTTTAAGAACACGTGTTTCGTTATTTTTGGAAATTCAACCACTAAGATCAGGGAAAATCTTAAGAATGCTACTAAGACTTGATGCTAGAAAAGCGAAAATTTGGATTTGTAACCATGGTTGGAATTAAAAGTGTTTCGGATGCTTTGAATTCCGGCATCAATGGTGTAATAGCGGCTGGCAAGTTGTATCTAAATACTTGAGTAGGAAAGCATTTGTAAAGCTAAATTTATATTTAGAAGTAGAAACAACCAATGCAGACCATCCAGTCTACGCGTGCTAAGCAGCGGGAATTAAGACAGTTTGTATACAAAATGTCTAAATAATATGCTTGCATTGTATAACTTGACATGTCTCCTGTACTCAAATGATCTGAAAATTGCATGTAACGAAATGAATAAATCAATCACACATGACTTTTTTACGCCTGTTCTGAAAACAGGCGTAACGAAACATGGATCAGGACAAAAAAACTTAATTTATTTTTTACCCAAGTTTGAGGTACGAAATTTATATGAGATCAACCCCCCCCTCCACTCCCATCTCCACAGGCATAGATACTGAATTCGCCACTGAGCTCTGCAAATGATAGGGAAATGTTATGGAACAGGAAATATTACCTAAAGAGATTTTCTGTAGATGTGATGCGACAACGCATTTTACGTTTGGGGGCAACCAAGAAGAGAACTACTGCCGACTATCAGCCGTATTTTGGATATGCCGAAGGAAGAAAGGGCCCAATGGAATCCAGATTTAGCAACGGGGCGGTGAGATCCCTGTCCAAGGTCGTAGGCGTACGAAATTTGTTTGGACGATCACAGAAAAAAATTGTGCTTCTTATCTTAAATACTGTAATTTTGTCTCTGGGATATTTTTCTTTTTTCGTAAACACTCAAAAGTCCGTTCTTATTTGGGGTACTCCTGTAGCCCAGCCTAGTAGATCCACCAAAGAATGTTAAGTGTAGCATTCCAGTGTTGATGGTTTCATAACATCTACATCTACATGGGATACTCCGCAAATCACAATTAAGTGCCTGGCAGAGGGTTCATCCAGCCACAATTGTACTATTTATCTCCCATTCCATTCTCGAATAGCGCGCGGGAAGAAAGAACACCTGAATCTCTCCGTTTGAGATCTGATTTCTCGTATTTTATTCTGATGATCATTTCTACCTATGTAAGCTCTGACGGTTATTTCTACCTATGGAAGTGGGAGTTAACAATGTATTTTCGCATTCTGAGGAGAATGTTGGCGATTGGAGTTTCGTAAGTAGCCCACGCCGCAGCGATAAGCGCCGTTGTTATAATGATTCCCATCCCAGATCCTATTATCATTTCCGTAACGCTGTCTCCCCTGTATCGTGACAATACGAAACGAGCTGCCCTTCTCTGGACTCTGTCGATGTCCTCCACGTGATAAGGATCCCACACTGAACAGCAATACTCTAAAATGACGGACAATCGTAGTGTATGCAGTCTCTGTAGTACTTCTCTTGCATCTTTTAAGGGTTCTGCTAATAAAACGCAGTCTCTGGTTCGCCTTTCCAACGACATTATCTACGTGTTCTTTCCGGTTTAAGTCTGAAGTAATAGTAATTCCTAGGTATTTTGTGGAGTTTATGGCCTTCACATTTGATTGATTTATGTTGTAAACAAAGTTTAACGGATTTCTTTTCGTACTCATGTGGACGACTTGTGTGTAAGATGTATGAGACAGGTGAAGTACCCTCAGACTTTAAGAAAAATGTAATAATCCCCATTCCAAAGAAAGCGGGTGCAGACAGGTGTGAAAACTACAGAACCATCAGTTTAATAAGTCATGGTTGCAAAATATTAACACGAATTATATACAGAAGGATGGAAAAGCTGGTAGAAGCCGACCTCGGGGAAGATCAGTTTGGGTTCAGGAGAAATGTAGGAACACGGGAGGCAATACTCACTTTACGGCTTATCCTAGAAGATAGATTAAGAAAAGGCAAACCAACATTTCTAGCTTTTGTAGATTTGGAGAAGGCTTTTGACAATGTTGATTGGAACAAACTATTTCAAGTTCTGAAGCAAGCAGGAGTAAAATATAGGGAGCGTAAGGTTATTTACAACTTGTACAAAAACCAGACAGCGGTTGTCAGAGTTGAAGGGCATGAAAGGGATGCAGTGGTTGGAAAGGGAGTAAGACAGGGTTGTAGCCTTTCCCCAATGTTGTTCAATTTGTACATTGAGCAAGCTATAAAGGAAAGCAAGGAGAAATTTGGAGAAGGAATTAAAGTTCAGGGTGAAGAATTGAAAACATTGCGTTTTGCCGACGACATAGTAATTCTGTCAGATACAGCAAATGACCTGCAAGAGCAATTGAACGGAATGGACAGTGTGCTGAAAGGTGCATATAAGATGAACATTAACAAGAGTAAAACTAGGGTAATGGAGTGCAGTGTAAGAAAATCAGGTGATGCTGAAGGAATTAGATTAGGTAACGAAACAATAAAGGAGGTAGATGAGTTTTGTTACTTGGGCAGTAAAATAACAAATGATGGTCGCAGTACAGAGGATATAAAATGCAGAATGGCAATGGGTAGAAAGGCGTTTTTGAAAAAGAGAAATTTGTTAACATCTAATATTGATTTAAGCCTAAGGAAGTCCTTTCTGAAGGCATTTGTATGGAGTGTTGCCTTGTATGGGAGTGAAACATGGACGATAAGCAGTGTGGACAGAAAGAGGATAGAGGCTTTTGAAATGTGGTGCTACAGAAGAATGCTGAAGATTAGGTGGGTGGATCGCGTAACTAATGAGGTGGTACTGAACCGAATTGGGGAGAAAAGAAATTTCTGGCATACCTTGACTAAAAGAAGGGATAGATTGGTAGGACACATTCTTAGACATCAAGGAATTGTGAATTTAGCATTGGAGGGAAGTGTGTGGGGTAAAAATCGCAGAGGGAGACCAAGAGACGCGTATAATAAGCAGATTCAAGTGGATGTGGGTTGTCGTTCTTATGAGGAGATGAAAAGGCTTGCTCAGGATAGAGTAGGGTGGAGAGCTGCATCAAACCAGTCTCTGGACTGAAGACCACAACACAACACGTGGACGACTTCACACTTCTCATTATTTAGAGTCAATCGCCAATTTTTACACCATAGTGATCTTATTTAGATCTTTCTGCAGTTAGTTTTGCTCTTCAGATGAGTTTACTAGACGTTAAATGACGGCATCATCTGCTAACAACCTAAGAGAGCTACTTAGATTTTCCCCTAAATCGTTTATGTAAGTAAAGAACAGTAGAGGACCAATAACACTATCCTGTGGAACGCCCGATATCACCTCTGTTTTATTCGATGCCTTACCATCGATTACTACGAAGTGTTTCCTCTCTAACAGGAAATCCCCTATTAAAAGCCGTTTGTGAGGTATGGTGTCAAAAGCCTTCTGAAAATCAAGAAATACAGAATCGATTTGCGAACCTTAGTCGATAGTCCCATCACTTCGTGTGAATAAAGAGCTAGTTTTGTTTCGCATGAACGATATTTTCTAAATCCGTGTTGACCTTGGGTCAATAGACCATTCTGTTAGAGATAATTCATAATATTTGAATACAGGATATGTTCCAAAACACTGCTGCAAATTGACGTCAATGAAATAGGCCTGTAGTTTAGTGGGTTACTCCTGCTGCATTTCTTGAATATAGGTGTGACCTGTGCAACTTTCCAATCTTTTGGTACAGATCCTTCGTTGAGAGAGCGGTTGTATATGGGTGTGAAGTAAGGGGCTATCGCTTCGGCACAAATTACGCCTGAAAGTGTTAATTTATGAAATCAATCGAATGTATCGGAATCTGCGCGTGGCACGTGTTGAGTTAGTTGTTTGTGTAACTGGTGAAGCGTGAGTTGCGTCACGGAGTCCTGGCCACTAGCTGACCTGCGCAGCTGCCCCCACTGGGCGGCAGGAAAGCCAGCCTGGCGGGTCGCGAAAACCAGCGGGATCTGGGCCGCCGCGCCGATGAAAGCCGCTTGCGTAATAATATTTGCCTGCTGGAAAGCCGGCCGCCGACGGAGAAAGCCGACACGCGCTCTTTATGCGCCAGTATAATTAACAACGCCCACCCACTCTCGTTTGTGACTTCCTCTCAACGCGCTCTGTATCTAAATAATGAGAAGTGGGAAGTCATTCGTTTGCGCCCTAAAATAAATCCGGCAAACTTCATTTACACGATAAATGAGTCAAATCTGAACGCCGCAAATTCTACGAGATACAATTGCAAACCACTTTAATTGGAAAGAAGACACGGAAAATAACCAGTGGAACTCTAACCAAAGGGTGCGGTTTATGAGTAGAGTGTGCAAAGCCCGTGCAAAAATAAAAACTACTAACGTGCTTGCGGAAAACCATTTTTATTTTTCGACATAGTCTGGAGTGCAGCACTGTATGACAGTGAAACGTGAACGATAAGGAGTTCAGACAAAAAGATTATAGAAGCTTTTGGAATGTTCTGCTACAGACGAATGATGAATATTAGATGGGTAGATCACGTGACTAATGAGGTGGTGCTTAACCGAATCGGGTAGAAAAGGAGTTTCTGGCATATCCTGACTAAGAGAAGGGATAGATTAGTTGGACACATTCTGAGACATCAAGGAATTGTCAACTTAGCATTAGAAGGAAGCGTTTGGGGTAAAAATCGTATAGGGAGACCGAGGGACGAATACAGTAAGCAGAGTCAAAAGGATGTAGGTTGCCGAACATATACTCAGATGAAGAGACTTGCACAGGACAGGGTACCGTGGAGAGCTGCATCAAACTAGTCTGCGGACTGAAGACAACAACAACAACAGTCTCGTTTTAGACTTCTACACTTCGTCCAACACATTTCTAATTTATTGATCCCTTCCGAATAACAGGACTTGCTCAAGCCTGCAAAATAGCGCTTCGTCTCGCCAGCCATTTCTTCAAATTGGGGAACAAATAGTAGTCCGAGGGAGCCAAACCTGGAGAATAGGGGGAAAGTAAAACGAGTTGGAGTCCTCTATACAAAACTTTGGCGACCACAACTGCTGAGGTGTGCGCTGGTGTAGCGATGGAAAAGGACTCGCTTGTGGGCCAATCGCTGGCAATTTTCTTACAGCTCGGTTCTCAAATGGTCCCGTTTCTCAAACGGTCCAATAACGATGAATAATATGCACTTTTAGTAGTTTTACCCTGTTCCAGATAGTCGATGAGGATTATCCCTTGCGAATCACAAAAGACCGTCGCCATAAACGTTCAGGCCGATAGACCGGTCTTCGCCTTTTTTTGTGCAGATTCTCCCTTGGTAACCCATTCTTTAGATGGTTCTTTGGTCTCATTGTACAGTAATGTATCCATGTTTCATCCACAGTGACGAAACGACGCTTAAAGCCCTGAGGATTCTTCCTGAACAGCTGCAAACCTTCCTTGCAACACTTCAGACGATTCCGTCCTTGGTGAAGCGTGAGCAATCGCGGCACGAATCTTGCGGATAGCTTTCTCATCTCCAAATGTTTATGCAAAATATTATGTACTCATTCATTCGAGATGCCCACAGCACTAGCAATCTCACGCGCCTTAACTCTTCTGTCATCCATTACCATATCATGGATTTTATCAATGACTTCTGGAGCCATAACCCATATGGCCCCTCCGAAAATTTTGGAACCTCTTATAAACTGTTCTAATCGAAGGTGCAGAGTCACCATCATGTTTATCATGCTTCTCTTTAGTCTCCTGACACGTTTTACCTTTCATAAAGTAAGGCTTAATCGCCACACGAAATTATTCTTTTTCGTCCATTCTTTGACAATCACTCGACTTCCTTGATTCACACCAAAGTCAAACACAAAGAAATACACCAACATGGCTGAAAATTGGTGTGCGTTCTTTCCAAAGATACTACTAACTAAACATGACCTCGATATGCGCCAGTGGTGCCATCTTTCTGACTTTGAACGAACTTTTCAAACGCCACTCGTATTGGCAGAACACTTGGAAGAAGCAACAGTTCCACTATAGCGACTGCCTGCACTACACTCTTGCGTCCTATTTTGGATTATTGTTTCGCAGTGTCGGAGCCTTACCAGGCAGGATTGACGGAGTGCGTAGAAAAAATTCAGTTTGCGATATAGGGGAGAGAATGTCACGGAAATGATGCAAGAAATGGAGTCGAACACATTAAAAGAAAGTATAATATGCCGATGACGGGGCAATGATCCTTTCTTCTGTGCGGAGGGAAGGAAATCGGTCGTGCGATTACAAAGGAACCATCCCGGCACTGGCCTACAGTAATTTTTGGAAATCCCGGAAAACCTTAATGTCGATGGCCGGAGGTGGACTTTAACCATTGTCCTCCCAAATGAGAGTTCAATGTATTACCACTGAGCTATCTCGCTCAGTTTTCAGTAGTAGTGGGCAGGGTGGAGTTGAGAATTTTAATCTGACGGAGGCATGCTTGAGTAATCCATGCAGGCAACTGCCTAGCAAGCAGAAGACCCGCGTTCAAATTCCGGCTGGGTACACATTTTCAACATTACCCATTTGCACTTAATGTCATACATTCGGTCAACAATTATAATTATTATATTGCCAGTTGCATCTACTAAATGTTTTTTAGCGCTCGAGTGTATTTTAATAGCGCAAAAAATGGATAAAAATCGTATTTTAAATGGGTTGCATACGGTGTCAAACTTTCAGCTAATATACGGAACAATACTTACTCTGTGAATATAGTATTCACTCTTTGAATTTTCAACTTCACCATATATCTGAAAATGGTTTTATAGCTTGCTATGTTTTACGAAGTATGATTTTGCGCAATGAATACTAAGCAGACATGTGCGAAATCTAAGGCAACATTGTGTCAAAATTTCAAAGTAACCTGTGAAGAATTTTCGTAGATTTCAGATATTGAACGAACGGTCATTTACATTTTTAAATGTCGATGCTCCTAACCGTAAATCTTTTAAAGTCCTTGACCGAATGCTATGAAAATTTGTCAACGTTCTACTGGAATACGAGCATGTTTTGATATAACCATTTTTGAAATTTTGGTCATATGAATTTATAATGTTATCAAAAATCAAAAACTTACCGTGTTTATAAGTGAGGCCTATATGCAGGGTGATTCAAGAAGAAATGGAAATATATTCATATGTTGTTCTACAAGTAAGAGTAAAGAAACAAGTCATGTAAACATAGGTCCACTAACGTTTAGTTACGGTGTTACAGTGAAGCACTATTTCCTTATATTTTGTTGTTACTGATCTCTTGAAAATAATAAAATATGACCTACACGTGTATCTGCAATAGTTTCCTAGAAATTCCAGAGAAGCAAAGAAATAATTTGGAAAAATTAGTTAATAAATTAACTACATGACAATTTTTTCTTTTAATTCGAGACAACTGGACAAAGTTTTAAAGAGAAGTTTTAGATAATTTAATTTTAGAAAATGATGGTAATAAAGTTAATTAAAACCGAATGAATCTGTCAGTAGTCCGATTTTATTAATACTATTGCACACGTGAAGTCATCTTAAATCAGAAAAAGCAAAGGTCAGTGTTAAGAAAGTTGAACGGTTGCCAACATTCGTAAAGGAAAGTAAACAAATTTATGTGTATAATCTCTGGAATTTATATGTTCAATCTAAGGCATTTGTGGAAAAAAACATCTGGGACATGTTTTATTAGATCCACCAGATTAATAACAAAATAAATGAAAATCGTGCATTACTTTAGTCTCTTACAGTTTGGCGATAGCTTCACATTAGCGAGGTTGCTAAATTTCAGGCAAAAAATTATCAGCTTTAACTCCGTAAATAACCATTTGCGAACCGACGTTTACATGAACTTCTTTTCTGTAGTTTTACTTTCAGAATATCATATTCAAATATTTGTATATCTTCGAGAATAACACTGTACATTAAAGAGATAGGTACGTGTCTAAAAACCTTCCTCTAGCCTATTAGAATGCAACGTTGTGGCAAACTTTGAGCTCTGTGGTACAGAACTGAGTTTTCGAAGCTTACACAAACCACCAGAACGTTTTTATATAGAGAGATTTTAATACATGTGACATGCTTTCGAAAAATGTTTAATGGGCTAAAAACAGCTGTGAGGCAATGATGTTGCCTTCCGGGAGGCTTTGCGCTTGCGCAAGGTGAGTTGCTGGAACCACCTACACTACCTTGCGTTCGGGCCAATTCCTGCGTTTCCGTCAGAGTCGGAATTTCATAGCAGCTGGCGCCATCACCAGCGCAAACGCGCATATTTACTGGAGACGTTTCCTTTCTACTGGCGCCTCCATGAGGAATAAGCGTATACGGTATGTCTCAAAGTTCAGAAGAAAATGTCCGAAGTGCCTGGGCAACACCATGGCATCAACGCGTGCTGTGCGCAAGACTTACAACTTCCTCATCCGATCAAAATACTTTGGAAATGCAGATAAAACAATGTGATACGAGTTTGAACTGAAGACTGATAGTTTCTACATCCACATAGATACTCTGCAAATCACAATGAAGTGCATGACAGCGTTCATCGAACGGTTTTTATGATATTTCTCCACCGATAAATATACAGTAACGGTACTTTTTTAACGATCGGTGAAGAGAGAGAATGCGCCGCTACTGCTCCTGATGTTTGGGGGCATATAGGATGTCGAATGTCGGATCAATTCTCTGACGTTATGTCACCTTCCATCCTTATATCTCGATGTGAATCACCGACATACGTGTATGTCCCGGTGAAACTACTATTTGCGAGGAAAAAAAATTAACTGGTTACTTGCTCTTTAGTGGTAGAAGAACCCGATGCGGGAACCCGAATACTGCCCTTTTTTTTTTGCAATAAGTTACTTTCGGTTCGGCACAGATTCCGTATATCCTGCATTTGTTCTCCTGGCGCGTGACCATTTTGGCCCACTTTAGATTACGGTAGTAATACTAAAAGTGGGCCTTTGCGATCGTCTTTTGACAGCTAGAAATTTAAATGAAAATAACGGCTTAACCATGCATCTGACATGAAAACGGAATAACCGAATTTGTAAAGGAGAAAAATTCTCTACAACTTTGCTCTCTTATGTTTTTTCATATCTCGTATCGATTTAGAGATATTTGCAAAAATAACGGCGATTTTGGGATGTATGTCTATGTTTGTCCGTAACGGGTTCCCTGTTTTTAAGACGAACCGTTCAACCGATCAGCACCAAATTTTGCAAAAATATTAAAATGTTTGTAGAGTCTATGGGACTTAACTACGGGGTCATCAGTCCTTAAACTTACAAACTACTTATGAACTACTTACAACTAAGGACGGCACAAATATCCATGCCCGAGGGGGGATTCGAACCCCCGACCGTAGTGGCCGTGCAGACCGTGACTGGAGCGCCTCAGTCTCCTCTACCACCGCGGCCGGCCAAATTTTGCACACACAATTGTAGGCCGCCACAGACCAGAACTTCATTTTTTCAAATTTTTCGGACAAAAAATACGGTAGTAATACAAAGAAAAAGCCGTTTGTAATACAATTGTAATTGCAAACTAACCGTTCATCTGACACGAAAATTGAATAACCTAATTGGTAGAGAACCTAATTGGTAGAGAGGAAAATTCTCTAAAACGTCGCTCTATTGCGTTTTTTTTCCATATCTTGCATCGTTGCAGAGATATTTGCAAAAATAACGGCGATTTGACGATGTCTGTTTGGCGGTAAATTGTTCCCACTTTAGGTCGAACCGTTCAACCGATCGGCACCAATTTTTTCAGACATAACTGCTGGCCACCAGAGACCAGAACCTCTCTTTTTGAAATATTTTGGACAAGAAATACGTTAGTAATACAAAAAAATGCCGTTTGTAATGTATTTTAATTGAAAATAAACCGTTCATCTGACGCGAAAATTGAATAAACGAATTTGTAGAGGAGAAAATTCTCTACAACTTTGTTCCCTTATGTTTTTTTCCATATCTCGTATCGTTTGAGAGATATTTGCAAAAAATAACGGAGTTTTGACACCCTCCATTAAATTAACGAAAACCAGCCGTTCGCATATGTCACGTGACATTCCTCTCTCAGAACTGTCACTGGCATACGCCATCTTGCGTTGCGTATTTGATGATTTTCTTATTGTAACTTACTCGTTGTCTTTTCAAAGCAATGGCGCACTGAAGAATTAACAAGAAGACATCGTTCTTCGTACGATAAATGATAATCTATTGTCTACAAATGCCATATTAGCATCAGTTAACAACGGCCATCAATAGTACGAGATTAAAGAACGCAATTCTCAACTGTTAGCTGTAGCATAGTGGGCGATGTGTTAGACTGTGACGCTGAAGGTCAGTGGTTCGGAACCCGCCAGTACCTAGAATTTGTTTTTTCCTACAAGAGTTTCAGACACTCTTATTAATTAATTTTTCATTATTTAGATTATTGTTTCAGTCCAAAATGTTTGCAAAAACTTATAAAACTACAAATCTAAAGTGGGCCGTAAAACACGTCAGTGCGATTTTTTTTTTTTTTTATTTGGCGTAGTGTCCATCTAGTGACGTCACAGCGGCAGGTTGATCACATCTGGCAGCCTGAACACGCCTACTGCATGTTCCGTACCGCATAAACACGCTAACTGCTCTGGCCGTGGGGGCTATTGTTATCGCACTCACGCTACGAGAGAGAGAGAGAGAGAGAGAGAGAGAGAGAGAGAGAGAGAGAGAGAGAGAGACCTCATGACGCGTGAGCTAAACTGCACATGACAAGCTCAGTTTTTGCAGGGGACGCGATGACGGCAAACTGTTGAGCAGCATACGGCAAATGTTCCGTTGCACGCAGCCGCCGGTACTTCAATCGAGTCTTGCCGTCTACGTCCCATCATCCGCGATTTTGTTATGGGAGTCTTCCACGATTTACTGAATTAGCGCCCCTAACACGTCAACCAAAGATAGTTGGACAGAGGCTTAGCCCTCATTCCCACATTTGGAATTCATCTATTCTGTATTATAACAGTGCACTAAACAACAAAATGTGTGTTTTAAAATTTCTTTTTTATGTCATGTATTTCATGCACAACACAGACGTTTGTATCGAGGTGTTTTATTATTTGGGACGTTATTTTGTTGATAGTTAACACTGTCGGATCAATAATGTTAGCATAATCTTCGTCACAGTACCAAAGACAAGACAATTCACTGCTGAAATAAAATAACACGAATCACACAGCCACGTACAGACGGCATCGTAACAACCGCGAAGATGGATAGATTAATGCCTCAGAAGCGGTTATACACTATACCAATGAGCAAAAAGTCTTACTAGAAGCATTTAGTTAATCAACAAGAATGCGATTTTAAGGACTGATACACAAAATACGGTAAAAATCAGCTTCCAATAGGATGTTGTCCAGAAACAACACTTGGGAACAAGAGGGTTAGCCACACCCCTCCCGAATATGAGTCAACTACGGTACCTACACTTCCATTGCAGCCAACACCACCGTCATTGTCATCAACTTTAAGAGTGAAAATATCAAAAGTTCTGACAAGTGCGTTGAACTTCAAACTTGGAATCGCATGAACTAAACGCTTAGTACATACAACACTATCATAAAAAAACGCTAGTGGTCTGTCCTTTCCAAAACAGGATCCCACCACAAATGACATTACAATAAAAAAGAAATTTGACGCAATTCGGTGACTTCAGCGTATCATCACATTTTCAGTGAATAGTGCAAAAAGAACCTCCGCCTAAAGTAATCAAAATAGGGTAAGGCACACACGTCCTATACACCTGATAATGCTTGCATTAGTTCTGAAAGTTCCAGTAACTGGTTACGACAAAGTGGAAGAGAACAACTTTTACTCCTAACTAGAGCTACGTTTTTACATTCAAATTCACACCAGTAAAATAAAACGCTATAGTAATTACATGCTCAAAGCATGGTATAACTGTCAATTTCATAACTTCCGTTTATCCAAGAAGATTGTTGATTGGTTGTAAACTTTGATGATGAAGTAATGATCATGGACGTGTGTGAAGAAAAGCCGTGTACACACTTTAACTTTCCGGACACGAAACTACAGCAGCCATTAGCTTATATTGGCGTTATCGATGTTCAAATGCTTATGGAACTTAACTGCTGGGATGATCAGTCCCTAAACTTACTAACTACTTACAAATTAACTTAAACTAAAGACAGCACAAATATCAATGCCCAACGGGGAACGGTCTCGCGCATCGCGGCATAGCGCCTCAATACGCTCGGATCGACTTCTGAAAAGTGTCGCGAGGGGTAAGTATTTGTCACAATAGCATTCAAGGTACTTATTCATACACGTAATTCTGGCCAGTTGTAAACACTATCCTGACCAAGCCTCTTCATCTCTTCAAGAGAACGCAACTCACTTCCATTTGAATCTGCTTACTGTGTTCGTCTCCCGCTGCGATTTTTACCCCACACACTTCCCTCCAATGCAACATACACGATTCCTTTATGTCGGAGAATGTGTTCTACCAAACGATCCCTTCTTTTAGTCAAGGTATGCCAGAAATTCCTTTTCGCCAATTCTGTTCAATACCTCTTCTTTAGTTGCCGCTATGGAGTGGCCAAGCGTTCCAAGGCGTGTTGATGCGGAGCGTGTGGTTGCTCGTCTTCGAGGGTTCGAGTCCTCCCTCGGGAGCGCGCACGTTTATATGTACGTGTGTGTGTGTGTGTGTGTGTGTGTGTGTGTGTGTGTGTGTGTGTGTGTGTGTGTGTGTGTCTCCATTGGGGTAGTTTAAGTTAGTTTAACTCATTTGTAAGCATAGGGACTGATGACCAAAGAAGTCGCCTAGATTTACAAACATTTGAACATTTTTTCCTCGCCTTCACCAGTCTTCTGTAGCATCATATTTCAAAAGCCTCTATCCTCTTCCTGTCTGAACTATGTATCGTCATTGTTTCACTCCTCTACAAAGCGGCCGAGCGAGGTGTCGCAGTGGTAACACACTGGACTCGCATTCAGATGGTGGTTCAAATCCGCCTCCGGCCATTCAGATTTAGGTTTTCCGTGATTTCCCTAAATCACTCCAGGCAAATGCCGGGATGGTTCCTTTCAAAGGGCACGACAGATTTCCTCCCACCATCCTTTCCCAAAAATCCGAGCGTAAGCTCCGTCTCTAATGACCACGCTGTCGACGGGACGTTAAACTCCAAGATTTCTTCCTTCCTCTACAAGGCAGCACTCAACACAAATATTCTCACAAAAGACTTCCATACATTTAAATTAATATCCGATGTCAGCAAATTTCTCTTTTTCAAAAACACTTTTCTTCCAATTCTGCATTTTATATCCTCTGTACTGCGACCAACATATGTAATTTTACTGCCTAAGTAACAAAACTCATCTACCACCTTTATTCTTACATAGCCTAATACTATTCCTTCACCATTACCTTATTTTCTTAGACTGCATTCCATTATTCTTGTTTTGCTCTTTTTGATGTTCATCTTAAACGATCATTTTAACACACTGTCCATTCCGTTCAATTGCTCTTTTAGGACCTTTGCCGACTCTTATACAAATATAGTGTCATCAGGGCAACCCCGAACTGTTATTCCTTCTCCAAATGTCGCCTTTATTTTCTTCACTGCTTTCTCAATGTAAAAACTGAATAAAATTGGAGAAAAGCTACAACCGTGTCTTACTCCTTTCCCAACCAAAACTATCTTTTCATGCCCTTCGATTAAGCTTAATATACACCATAACAGGAAAGTATATTTTTGTACTGCTGAACAATTTCGATTTCAAAGAAAAATACGATACATTGGCGAATAAAAAGAACGAATTGGAAATGAAATATGAGTACTCCGACGTAACTGAATTCAGTTGTCTTTTCTCTAAGTATGTGTATAGCATTACTCTGTAGTAATAATACCAAATACTAAATAATCGTAATCTTACTGTTAATCACTATAGTTCCAAACTGCTACAGGTTACTGCCTGAACACACTCCGAAATTGCAACAGATTAGGAAATAAAGAACGAATAATTGTGATATGAAAGAATATTTCATCCATTTCTTAACAATACCAGTGCGCCTCGGTTGTACAGTGGTAGAGTGCCAGACTAAAAATCCAAAGGTTACGGGTTCGATCTCTGCCAGGTCCTAGGATTTTTATCTGTCACTTTCCACTTCTTTCACCTCTGGCAGTATTGCTCATGTGAAAAATACCGAGTAGCACCGTGGTTCGGAACCCACGTTAAACTGTAGGTCCCCCTATAACTGGCTGGGTAAGTCAGTTCGAAGGTCGGAGGAAGGCAACGGCATACCACCTCCAAACAGGACCATGCCTAGTAAAGCACTGTGGTGTTCAAACCAATCTTAGGATTGTTGACGGCTTTACTTTTTTTTACTGGAGCAGATGTATCACATTTATAAGGAAGTTCCAGAATAAACTAAAAAGGGTTTTCTTTAGAAACGAACCTACTACCTTTGATTCAATAATCCAAGATGATTATTAATTTGCGGTGTTCTTTTCTTGCACGCATATATATCCGCAATGTGGGAAACTTCTTCCAATTCTTCACATTAATAAGAATATTAAAATAAACTTCTAACAGGGAAAAAAATTGCTTTTCCTGTGGCTGGCTCACATTTGCGGTATAGAAACAATAATCAAATAAAATGTTCAAATGTTTGTACAGCTTATGGGACTTAACTACGGGGTCATCAGTCCCAAAACTTACAAACTACTTATGAACTACTTACGAACTAGGACGGCACAAATATCCATGCCCGAGGGGGATTCGAACCCCCGACCGTAGTGGCCGTGCAGACCGTGACTGGAGCGCCTCAGTCTCCTCGGCCACCGCGGCCGGTAAAAATTTTGTATCCACACAACTGTTTGTTCTGGGCCTTCACTACACATTTTTATTATATGCACCATGCCTTTGAAAGAAATGACATAATAACATCACTGCATCATATAAAATGAAGTGGGTGTCAGATATAATAGCGTCACAAGTCAGAAGAAGGATAACAACACCTTGTCAACACTTCTTTCTTGCTCCCATTGTAAGTGCACTGGAAGTTTGCCGACTTCTGGTACCACGCAGTGTAGAAACAGAACTATAACACGTTGCGCACGTCACCTCAGTCCATCCACGGTTGTGGGATGCAGGCCCGAACTTCCTAGCGTGAATCGCAAAGAAATAAAGCGAGCGAAACCAGAAACGCACAATTGTGCGTGCAGGTCCTGAAAGGGTTAGACGTCGGGGGTTCGAATACTCCCTCGGGCATGGATGTTTGTACCGTCTTTAGTATAAGTTAGTTCATAAGTAGTTTGTAAGTTTAGGGACTGATGACCCCGTTGTTAAGTCCCATAAGCTATACAAATTATTTTAATATTTTGAAAGGGTTAAATTTGCTCGCTGCAATCTGATCTCTCACAGTTAATTGCATAAAAATGGATATGGCATCTACTGCGATTGCCCAATAATCTATATAGCTTCACTCTGCGTCAGTACAGCGTATATGCATCGTAATCTGCATGGGATACTCTGCAAATCACATTCAAGTGCCTGGCAGAGGGTTCATCGAACCACCTTTACACTATTTATCTTCCATTCCATTCTCGAATATCGCGCGGGAAGAAAGAACATCTGAATCTCTCCCTTCGAGCTGTGATTTCTCGTATTTTATTCTAATGATCGTTTCTACCTATGTAAGAGGGAGTCAACAATATATTTTCGCATTCGTAGGAGAATGTTGGCGATTGGAGTTTCGTAAGTAGCCCACGCCGCAGCGATAAGCTCCGTTGTTGTAATGATTCCCATCCCAGATCCTGTATCATTTCCGTAACGCTGTCTCCCCTGTATCGAGACAATACGAAATGAGCTGCGCTTCTTTGGACTCTTTCGATGTCCTCCGCCAAACCCACCTGATAAGGATCCCACACTGGGTTGCAATACTCTAAAAATGGACGGACAAGCGTAGTGTATGCAGTTTCTTTAGTAGTTCTGTTGCATCTTTTAAGGGTTCTGCCAATAAAACGCAGTCTCTGGTTCGCCTTTCCCACGACATTATCTACGTGTTCTTTCCATTTTCAGTAATGACGGTATACAAATTCTAGTGGACTACCAACTAGATTTCTATCAAGGTCGCGCTGCGAAGCATGAAAAAAAAAAAAAAAAAAAAAAAAAACGGTAAAGCAGTCAAGAATCCGAAAATTGGTTTTAACACCACATTGATGTAATGGGCATGGTGCTGTTTCGAGGTGGTATGTCGTTACCTTCCTCCGACCTTTGAACTTACATACCCCACCTTTAACGCAGATTCCGAACCACGGTGTATTTTTTACATCAACAACACAGAGGTGAAATGAGTGAAAAGTGACGGAAAAATGCTAAGCTTAATCGGGGATCGAACCCGCGACCTTTGGATTCGTAACCCCTTAGCCACCGCAAGTCACCATACTCAAACCCGGTTGACGTCTGATACGCCCTTTTATTGCGCCAGTCAGACAGACACTATTCCTGCAGCAGGACACGCTGGCGACCTTGGGAGGCGTGGCATTGCTTCGAGACAAGGCCGATGCTGAGCACGTAGGGCTGCGGCGAGGTCACGTGGGTGTAGCGGCAAAGGATGGGCTGCACTGCGGTCAGCCACACGCCGGCTCAGCCAGCCACGGCGGCCATACTAGGCCGTTACTTGCTGTCTCTAATGGATCGGCCACTATGGACCCCCTAAACAGGGTAAAGTGAAGCACGGGATACCGAGACTCTCCAATACCGACGGCGGTATCGGTCATTTCGATTTAACTTAAATGTTCAAATGTTTGTATAGCCTATGGGACTTGACTACGTTGTCATCAGTCCTCAAACATACAAACTACTTATGAACTAGCTAACACTAAGAACGGCACAAATATCCATGCCCGAGAAGGGATTCGAACCCCCGACCGTAGTGGCCGTGCATACCGTGAGTGACGCGCCGCAGTCCCCTCGGCCACCGCGGCCGCCTCCATTAAAATTTCGATCAAAGGACAGTGTAAAAGGAGATAAATCGGGTGTGAATCGAATATAAAGCGTACTTACAGACATTACTTGCGATTTTGATGATAAAGAAGTTTAATTGCGCCGTTCTTAAGACTCGCATTCGGGAGGACGGTGGTTCAAATACACCTCCGGCCATCCAGATTTAGATTTTCCGTGATTTCCCTAAATCACTCCAGGCAAATGCCGGGATGGTTCCTTTCAAAGGGCACAGCCGATTTCCTCCCACATCCTACCCCGAAAATCCGAGCGTAAGCTCTGCCTCTAATGACCACGCTGTCGACGGGACGTTAAACCATAAGCTTCCTCCTTCCGTTCTTAAGACAATCGTTGGACTGAAAATTCGTGAAACGTTCATAGTAAATAAAGAAGTAAAAATGATATCAATTGAAATTCAATCACTGTCGTGACTATTACATTAAAAAGACCGTGTAAAACAGCAATAGTTACATTGTAATTAGGTGGCAGTAATTAAAAATAAAATCTCATGTAAGATACAAATTGTTCGATTTTGTGTTTATGTATTTTGGAATAACAGAGATTAAAAACTATCATAAAACCTTGCCGGTATTTGGGCAGAAACTGTAAATGTTAGTAAAGTTATTCATTCAGTATTTAAAGCATTTGATTGTAAATAGAATAGTACTAAGTTTATCAAAGAAGTAAAGAAGAAGAACTGTAACATTGTATAAATATAATGTACTTTGTATTAGCTGTTAAATTACATTGTACGTTTTAATTATCACTAACATTTGTAAATCAACATCTGTAACTGTTGTAACAGTCACCCTACATCATGGTATTGTTAAATATATAGCTATAATATATAGCTATATATAGCTAATATATAGCTTAATATATAGCTATATAATATATAGCTATATAGCAGGGCAGTTCAGTTACTTCAAGTTTTCAGTTATGTATCCACGCAAAGTCAGTGCTGTATGAGATTCTGCATGTCGAAGTGCTGTGAACATTCGAGAAAGTTCGATTATGTAATCGACTGCTGGAAAAGTTTTGTCACACAGTTTGTTGTAAATATTGAGTTACACCCGTGAGAATAAATTCAGAAAAGGAGTTTTTCTAACTTTCATTTAAAACTACGTATATGTTCTCCCACGTCAACACTAGACCCAGACAGACTTAAGTATTTTTAAATGTTATTCACTCTACCTGACATTTTTAGTGACAATATAATTATTAGGTATGAGTGGTAACATTGTAAGTCGTACACTGTCTCCTGTAGATAAAGAACGAAACCTTCGCCCTCAAGATCCATTGTATACAGATCTATTACACACACTGGTCTAAACATTTAGGGTATCAGTTCAGATATCTACGTTCTGAAGTACAGTCATCGGCAGAAGAAATTACAATGGTTCGACGTCTCTGTCGATTCTACGGAGTGGAGACAACAATATTACGCCAACCGACATAGTGCTAATAACAAAATTGCAGAAGAGAGGGTTGGTGTTCGCTTGCTTTTATCTACCAAATGTAGTGAGCAGGTAGTGAAATGAGTTAACAAAATGACTTACCCGAAGGTATGACATGAAGAGCCGTGTGAAGATTGGAAATGGGACAGACACAGAGGGAGGTGGCTGCAGCTATTGTAATTAATTTACAGGACCTGGACGCGATTTCAGACAACAGGAACCGTTAAAAAGAAAGCAAGGCCAACTTCGTCCACGGGTAAAATCAGCAAGAAATGACCATTATCCCCGGAAAACAGTCCGTAGAGACAGGAGGCAGAAAGCAACTCAGCTGCAACGCACCCTTCGGGCAGTAACAGGAAGCGCAATATCAACGCAAAAAATCCGAAATCGCCTTTGGGGATGTGGCCTTAAGCACAGAGAATAGAACCACGACACCGTTTAGCCGGCAGAAAATGAGCGCAGGAACATCAGGATTGGATTCGTAGCGAATGGCGCCGTGTTCTGTTCACAGGTGAGTCAACATTTTGTGTTCAGCCGGGCAATCGTCGTTCCCTCATCGGGAGAAAACGTGAACTCTGAATAAACCTGCTTAAGTGCAATAAAGATCAGCATATCATGGTGGTGGACGAATGGTGTGGGCAGGAGTTAGTATTGGCGGACGAACGGGCCTCTGTCGTTCAGAACGGCGCTTGACTGGAAGTATAGAGACGAAATACTTCGATCTTTTGTTGTTCCCTACCCTGAGGCCATAGGAGATGGGTTCCTTCTAGTGGATGATGACTAGTTAGATTTTTAAAGGGACTGAACTACAGTGATCATCAGTCTATATTATTACAAATGAAATATTGTTTGATATGAAATCATATAGCATATTATTATTACTTATATTTGCAGGTATTGAAATGGAGAGCTGAAACAAATAGCCGCGCGTGCTGGTGCGCCGTGTTGCGGTGCGCGCGGCAGTCCGCCGTTGGGGGGTTCGAACCCCCCTGGAGCAGGGGTGTTTGTATCGTCTTTAGTATTAGGTAGTTCGTAAGTAGTTTGTAAGTTTAGAAACTGATGACCCCGCAGTTAAGTCTCTTAAACCTTACAAACATTTGAACATTTTTGATTGTCAGTATGCTGCCCATGCAGATAATCCCACGTGGTGGTTCGGAACCCACGTTAAACTGTAGGTCCCCCTATAACTGGCTGGGTAAGTCAGTTCGAAGGTCGGAGGAAGGCAACGGCATACCACCTCCAAACAGGACCATGGCTAGTAAAGCACTGTGGTTTTCAAAACCAATCTTCGGATTGTTGACTGCTTTACTCTTTTTTTTTTCCATACAGGCAATGCAAATTTTTTTTTTTTTTTTTTTTTTTTTTTTTTTTTTTTTTTTTTTTTGCTTTGAAAATATTTAATGTGACACCTACACCAAAATGTGTATCCTCTTGTTTGCATCCTTCTTCAGCCTCCCAAATTCTGATTTAAACTGGCAAATTTCTTTGTAACGTATCAACACGAGAAAAATGCACAATGATTGTGGAAAGTGATCATTGCACATTTTTAATTTTCGTATAAACAAGAATTGATCAATGTGAACTATGTATGTAGCTGCGCACTTACCATGTAATATCTGTGTTAAAAGTGGAATGTATTTAGTTCCAAAACGAAGGCTGAATCTAACATGCAATGCTTATTTACACACGTTTATGGTGTGTAATAATTTTTATCTTTAGACTGGTCAGTCTGTTGATACAAAAAAGCAACCATTGGGTTTAAATGTAGGTATATTCTACTTTTAAAGTAGTTTTCACCTTAGTTTCGACAAATAAAATTCTGCATACCATAAACGCATCAACTTTTGGAAAGTTTTCACTTTCAGATTTGACGAATTTCTTTTCCATTCTTTTTTCTTCTTGGACAGTGACAGATGTGAAAGAGGAGAACTAGATTCTGGTGTTACCCGGCAGCTTTTAAATAAATCCAGACGCTTTTTAAATAAAAAAAATCTTGACATATTCGTGCTTTCTTACGAGTCAAAGCTGATGCCCCAAAGCAAACGAGGTCTCGAGTGGGTTGCATTTGTAATTTAATACCAAGTATCCCTGAGCATGGAAAACAATAGTGAGGGCAAGACGAAAATCAGGAGCCAAATTGATTGGAATTTAGGCTCAAATTAATCTGGAGAAACAAGTATACACTGACGAATATGCCTGAGATTGGTGACAGCAAGGATATATGAAAAAGAAAGGAAGTCAACAATGGGACAGACCCGAGAAGAGGACACTGAAGCTCTTGCAAAAGGAGCGAGAGAGAAGACGAGAGCCGCGGAGTGGCCGAGCGCATTAAGGCGCTATGCTCCGATGCGCGAGGCTTTTCCCCGTGGGGGAGGGGGGTCGATGTTTGTGCTGTCTTTAGTATAAGTTAGTTCATAAGTAGTTTGTAAGTTAAGGGACTCATGACCCCGCAGTTAAGTCCCGTAAGCTTAACGAACATTTGAACATTTTTAGAAGAAGGAAAAGGATTAACAGATTCTGTGAAAAGAGAAAAATACCGTCCATAAAGGGGCGACCCTTGGTTCTAGAGGCCGTAACGCAAGAAGACATACTGCACCAGTTTTTCAGAAGCTGCGCATATGACCACGCCCTCGAGTTTGGAGATTAAATTTTGGGGAAAGTAGTTCTTATATTCGCAACAATACGGTATTTTCAAAAATAATAACGCAGTGCAGCTTAGCTGTGCAGATGTACGACCTAGTTAGGCGTTTTGCGTAGCAGACGTTTGCACGCTTGGCGATGAAAGTGTCGCCTTTCTCCAGGGCGCGGTTGCAGACCTCGGTGGCGAAGTGCCAACCAGCCGCCAAACGCCTACAGGGAAAGCGGGATCTGCACGACAGGTTGCGTTTGCTTGTTCGACTCGTGGAACGGAATGCGTGTGGAGTGGCTGCGGGTTTCCGGGACACCCAGAACTGGCACAGCACGGCACAGTACCTAGAGAGGACCGAATCGCCACTACTGCGCAGGCCCGTGAAACGGGCTGAACACGTCCCATATTTGTTGCCAATACTAGTTCACTATAATGAAGCACGTTATCAGTAATTCTGTCAATATTGTTAGACATCAGTTAGCAACGTGAGTTGAGAAGGTGAAGAACAAGGTTTCCTTAGGCTTACAAGGAGACGGCACGACCGTGGGGTCGTGGATTTGTCCGAAATTTTGTGTGGTGAAAGAGGACCCCTAACACCTCACGTGGTTAAAATATTAGGACGCATTACTCGGAATATCCCGAGAAAAATCGATCCGAAATTTCTTAGGTGCCTTATGAGTATAAAATGAAAGTCCACTGTCGAGCCGTCGTCTGGCCTAGATGGTTAGAGCTCTGACTCTACGCCAGAGGTCTCGGTTCGATTCCTCCTCCGGCACTTTTTTCCTTCTGTTTCATTTTCTTTTGTTATTCCACCAATTATTCAGACACTGCCTCGACCTTAAAAGGTTTAGGTTTGATTGTTAAAGGGACTAAACGTCTATGGTTATCAGTCTCTTGTTCCAATCGTAGAGAATGCAGTCAAAATCACTACAATGTCGTATAAAACAATGTGTTAAAATGCACCAATGAAAGTGGAACACACGTCAAGAAATAAAAGAATCAAAGTAAAAAATGGTAAAAGAAGAAGAATGTGTAAAGAGGATACCAGGCCAGGACGGGTGACCACAGACAAATGTAGGAGATCTGGTCACTCTGTTACACTTTAAAACCATCAACCTAAAAGAAGTAGGTAAGTGGAGAATATAGACAGTGGACACTCAGTAAAACTCATATGGAACTATACAATCCACTCGCATGAATAAAACTTAAAACTGAGTCAACTGTGGAGGCAGTCTGCTAAAACCAAACTCAGGACGTCAGAGAGATTAAAACGCCGCCTCTTGGCGGCTAGGTTTGGGCAATTCAATAAAATGTGGGCTACCGACAAATGGGTGCCACAGCAACACTGAGGTGGATCCTCACGATTGAGAAGGTGACCATGTGTCCGCCAAGTATGGTCAATGCGGTGCCGCCAGAGGACGATAGAGTCCCTGCGAGGGTTCCGCATAATGGACCTCCAGACGTTGGTTGTCTCCTTGATACACCTCAATTTGTTGGGCACTTGTAGGGTGCGCCATTCAGTATCCACAAACCGAGAACTGTACAGCGTAATGATGACCGGAGATCATCAGATGGGATGCCTATATTGAGGACAGGTTTGTGGGTGGCCTCTTTGGTCAGGTGCTCAAATCGTCAATGTAGGCTTGAACTGTGATAGTGTCGCCCAAAACAACAACTGGTGCAACCTCCCTCCACAAAAACACGACCCACCGTAACATCGGCGTTCCAAAATTTTACTGTTGGCACTACACATACTAGCAGACGTTCACCGAGCAATCGCCATACCCACACCCTACTATCGTACCGCCTCATTGTGTACCGTGATTCGTCACACTCACTCCACAAAAACAGCGTTTTTCCACTTTACGTCCAATGTTTATGCTCCTTACACCAAGGGAGACGTCGTTTTGCATTGGCCTGCGTGATGTGTGGCTAATGGGCAACCGCCTAACTAGCATAGTACATCGAGTGTAGCCTAATGCAGTTTGGAATTCCTGTATGTCTGGATAGATGCCTGCTTATTACACTGTTAGCAGTCTCAGTCAGTCAACAGACGTGGTCGGCCTGTGCGCTTTTGTGCTGTACGTGTCCCTTCACGTTTCCAATTCACTATCACATGAAAAACAGTCGACCTCGGGATGTTTAGGAGTTTGGAAATCACGCGTACAGACTTCTGATTCAAGTGACTCCTAATCACCTGACCACGTTCGAAGTGTGAGTTCCGCGAGTACCCCTTTCTGCTCTCACTATTTCTAATGACTACTGTGGTCGCTGATCTGAAGTACCTGGCATAGGAGGCAGCACATTGCACCTAATAAGAGTAACTTTTTTTCGGAGGGGGGGGGGGGGGGGGGACGGCGGCGGCAGATTTTTTTGATCACGTATGTGCCAATGGTAACACACAATAGCAACTACTACTGAAATGGGTCCATGAGCATTAACAGAGCGATATACGGTCTGGCGAATCCAAATACTTCATGTCCAACGGACAGTGGGAATCCGTCATCTTCCAGGAGAACAGGTCCTCCACACCTGAATTCGGGAACTGAGACAAGATGGTGGCGAGTCAATTATCGTACCGGGAACAGCCATGTAGACATCGATGGGTCCAGTTGGGCTCGAGTAAGACACCATGCACTGGTTGGGGGCTACATACACCCTTCCATAACGATTGTGTGTTCCAACGGCAGCGAAATTTTTAACAAGGAAGTGCGCAGTGCCACGAGGCCATTAGTGTGACGAAGTGGTTCGAGGAAAATTGCAGAGTTGCAGTAGCCACTTCAACTAGCCAGATCTGAACCTGGTGGAAAAAATCTGGGATGTAATTGAACGTGGCATCACAGTTCACCGCCGCGTCTCTCCCTACCCGGAATTTACGGAAATTATGTATCTGCAGATCTGGTGCCAATTCTCTTCAGCGACCTCCCAATGGCTCTTAGGTCTCCTACCAAAATTTGACATACTGGCTATTAGGTAGGTGGTGATGTTTTCGAGATGACATCGATTAATATGAAGAAAACTGTACGCTAGAGAGGACATTTATTTTTTACGAATTTACTTGCTTGTTTTGGTCACGTTAATCTCCGAGATTTCATGAAAAAGAAAGTTGATTTTTTAAAAAAGCAATTTTCTGTTTTTAGACAATAACGCTTACGAATTTCATATTACAGAATGTAACGGAATTATCTGACTAAAGCCACAGCAATGGAGCAGTGGGAGAGAGCCTTGGGGAGAGCGAATGAATGATACGCGGTTCGAGCGACAGTTGGTCCGTTGTCTTGCCTGGCAACAGCATTCAGCTGTCAGCGAGGTTGCCTCTCGCCAGTAAAGAGTGGACTCTGAAACCCGAAGCAGGACGTATATAAAAATAGGTGGTAAATCCTGGTAGGTCGTTGTGGTCTTACGGTTTAAGCATTATCTCCCAGTCTAAATCGTGGAAATATTTTGGATTCGAGTCCTGTGAGAACTATGTTTTTGATTCTTTTTTTAAGTTGATAACTGAATCGAACGATATCTAAATGTATTACAAGTCTGTTGCACAGTATTAGGCTGTTTTTCCCGAATACTTTGCGATATGCGAGAGTGTAGTTATGCAGAACCTAACAGTACAGCTTAAATTTGTGCGATTGAAACGAGTACGAGTTATATTTACATTCTTTCTTGCCACAAAGACGTCGCCGGCCGTGTATTTCAGAATATGAAGCGATTTCCGAGTTTTTATTTAGGTAGGAACCTAAAAAAAACCTTAACCCGATAATGCCCCTCGTTACAGATATGTAAGACCAGGAAATTGCAGTAAATGATTCGCTGAGAAACTCATTTTTCTCTAATGGGCGACGTGTCATATTTCTAACAATGTATGGAATCCAATCTGTTGGTGGGTCTTGTAACCACTCGGTCCTAGTGACGTTTAAGGGAGTTTGAAGTCAGATATTTCTTTAGAGGGAAACCATACCTGGGCATTAAACGGTTAAATTATTGCGGCTAAAATGAGTTAACCTGCCTTATCACCAACAGTTGGATGTTTGAAAATATGCCTACTTCCTAGTGTCTAATTAGGCAGAAAGATAAGGAAACAGCTTGAAGTACTGTGACAGAAACGGTTACCATTGATATTTATATGCTTCCTTGCAGCTAATACGTGTCTTCTTGATGATTTTCATTTGTAGGGGACCACATTAAAATATAATTATTATTTTGAAGGACATTAGAGTATTATCAACTAATTGCAATTCACAATTATGAGCCGGCCGCGGTGGCCGAAGGGACTGAGGCGCTCCAGTCACGGTCTGCACGGCCACTACGGTCGGGGGTTCGAATCCCCCCTCGGGCATGGATATTTGTGCCGTCTCTAGTATTAGCTAGTTCATAAGTAGTTTGTAAGTTTATGGACTGATGACCCCGTAGTAAAGTCCTATAAGCTTTACAAACATTTGAACAATTATTATTTCAATCGAAAGATCCATTATTAAGTGCCAAATAAGAATTTTTAATTGTTAGATATGTTTGAGAAACATGTCACCGTCACATCACAATAAATTTAGTTTCATAATGCAGGTTGTCAGGTTCCAGAACGGAACAAAAAATTCGAAGATGTAATGCACTAGTGCACAGAAACGAAAGAACACAAAAATGTAAAGTCTATGTCATGATTAACATATTGATATGATCCTACTTTAGTTCAAGCGGCGGCGGAGCGGCCGAGCGCATTGAGGCGCTACGTTCCGATGCGCGAGGCCGTTCACTGTCGGGGGTTCGAATCCCCCCCCCCCTTGGGCATGGATGTTTGTACTGCCTTTAGTATAAGTTAGTTTATGAGTAGTTTGTAAGTTTAGGGACTGATGACTCCGCAGTCAAGTCCCTTAAGCGTAACAAACATTTGAACAATAGATCTTTAGTTCAAACATCACGTAGCATTAACATTTACAGCAATAAAGGTCGGAACCGTAAATGTGAATTTAAAAATAACTGATGACCGTCAAATAACTGGCATTTCCTTAAAAGAAAAAGTTGGCTGTTTAGTTTCGAATAAGTAGCGATTTACGAGTTTGTAATTAGGTATGAACCTAATAGATGAATTGAGAGTGAAAGGAGTTTAAACAGAATTCTCATTCATCCATGTCACAAATCGTCTTCTGCTTATTTACGACTATGTTGTGATCATGGCGTCAAGTAATACGATTCGACCAAAACCCTCTATAGTAATCGACGTAATTCGCCCTCTGGTAACTACCGGCACACTCGGTATTTAGCGCCGAGGCAGTGAAGCACCTGACTGCGTCGAGATCCGAAACCGAAAACAGTTCTCACGTGATAGTAGCTGTTCACGCCACGCTACGACAGCTCAACACCTAACTCGGAACATTGCGCACCAGTGTAGTATTCGGAATTATGAGTACTTTTCCACATTTTGATCCCTCAATGGTTATCTACGTTTGTATTAATTTGTACAAGATCGCGATAGGCGATCTTTTAAATTAAAATTAATATTATGCTAATTTTTAAAAATTTGATTTGACAACCGGTTCGGTCGTTAGAACATTTTCTTGGTATCTACATATATACTCTGCAAATCACATTTAAGTGCCTGGCAGAGGGTTCATTAACCACTTTCGTAACCTTTCTCTACCGTTCCATTCTTTAATAGCGCGCGGGAAGAAAAAACATCTAAATCGTTACGTTTTCGATCTGATTTCTCTTGTTTTATTGGGATCGACGTGTCTCCTTACTTAGGTGGGTGCTATCAAAACATGTTCACATTCAGAAGTAAAAGTCGGTGACTGAAATCTCGCAAATCGTGCAACATTTCCATGACGCTTTCCTCCCCGTAACGTGATAAAACTAGCAGCCCTTCTCTGAACCTTCTCAATGTCTTCTGTCAGTCCCACCTGGTGACGGTCCCACACTGGGCAATAGTACTCCAGGAGAGGACGCACAAGTGTGATGTAGGCAGTGTCTTTGATGGAGCTGTTGCATCTTCGAAGGGTTTTGCCAATAAAACGTAATCTTTGGTTCGCCTTCCCCACGATATTTTCTGTGTGATCTATGCAGTTTAAGTTGTTCGAAATTGTATGCAGTTTAAGTTGTTCGTAATAGTACTCATAGGTATTTGGTAGAATTTACTATCTTGAGGTTTGACTGATTTATCGTGTAATCGAAGTTTAGCGGATTTCTTTTAGTGTTCATGTGTATTACTTCATACACTTCATTATTTAGTGTTCATTGCCAATTTTCACACCATGTAAAATTTTGTCTAAATCGCTTTGCAGTTGCTCTTGATCCTCTGTTGACTTCACAAACCAATAAACCACAGCATCATGCGCGAACAGTCTAAGAGAGCTATTCAGATTGTCTCCTAAATCGTTTATAAAAACAACGAAGATTAGGGGACCTATAACGCTTTCCTGGGGAACGCCAGATATCACTTTTGTTTTACTCTATGACCTACCATCAATTTCTTCAGACTGTGTCCTATCTCGACATAATATTGGAACATCATTATATTGTGAAATATCATATATATTTTTTAAATTGTTAATGAAACTTAGCAAAGAAGAACTGTAGTCAATATTAATAAACCTCAGAGAAACCGTAGAATAAACTCATGTAAAAAAAAAAATACCGACAGTTTTCAAAAATGTCTTCTTATTGTTGATTGCTTCATCACATCTCAGGGTCATTAAATGGTTCACTTTAAGGCCGAAGTAATGAACTAAGACGAAACTTTTCACTCTTGAAAAGGATTTGTATTTTTCTAAAAACATTTACATCTCAACTGAAAGTTTACACAGAAGAAAAAAATGAGACAGCTCATCACTTCTAACTGCTCGAGAAGTCAAAACAAGACTGACTGCTAATTAAAAAGCAAAGATACTGCTCTTCCACCTTTTTTTCTTTTAGTTCCACAGATGAATTTTTTTCACAACATTAATTAATAATTGTCTATTATTGTTATTATTAATAATAATTTTCTCTCTCCTTTTTTTTAATAATAATAGAAAATTAAATTAAATGAAATTAAAATAGAAATTCGCTTCTTATTGTTCTGATACCCCAACACTCCATTGCTGGTAACAGCACAATATGCATTTGAAGTTATCTACGCGCATTAAAATTGGCGAGAATGCTAAAATGGCAGGTTACGCTAATGGGGAAAAAATGTGGTGCTCATCACAATACGGTATTCAACTGTTCTTTAAGAGTTTCGGCTGATGAAAAGAAAGCGTGTGATTGTAACTCTCCTGGCGGGATTAGAACCTGGGACCTTTGCCTTTCGCGAAATTGCATAAAATATCAAGATTCATCAATAATTAACATTGATTGTAATGTATGTTGTCACGTTGTTACTGTGCATTAAATAAATTGAAATGTACAATAGTATTTATGTTCCTTTAATAGAATTTATAGATTAAGGCCATACAAAACGTTAATGATGAACCGGAGATTAACATTAAATACATTGATTCTGATATTTTAAATGCAGTCATTACTTTATCCTGAGCAAGTCTCTTCATCTCCTCATAAGAACGGCAACCCACATCTATCTGAATCTGCTTGTTATATTGTTTTCTTGGTCTCCCTTTGCGACTTTCCCTCCATACGCTTTCCTCCAATGCTAAATTTACGATTCCTTGATGTCTAAGAATGTGTCCTTCCAATGGATCCCGTCTTTTAGTCAAAGTATGCCAAAAATTCCTTTTCTCCCCAAATCTGTTCAGTACCTATTCATTAGTTATGCGATCTACCCCTTAATCTTCGGCATTCTTCTGTAGCACCACATTTCAAAAGCCTCTATCCTATTCCTGTCTAAACTATTTATTGTCCAAGTTTCACTCCCTTACAAGGCAACACCTCACACAAATGCCTTCAGAAAAAAAGTGCAAGGAGGAAGTTAATATTCAATATTAGCAAATTTCTCTTTTTCAAAACTGCTTTTCTTCCCATTGCCATTCTGCATTTTATATCCTATGTACTGCAACAATCATACGGGATTTTAATGCCCAAGGACACACTTCTCTCACTGTTAAAAGTAATTTATTAAACATGATTCAAGCTACGTTAAAATTATGAAACAGAAATCTAGATTACAAAAAAGGCATGCATGTCCCTGTTTAAAAGACAGACCAAAGGGGACCAGCTCCCTCATTAAAAGTGTTGGAGCGCGAACATGTACGCGCTCTTTTAAAACAGAACATGCTAAGTCCGTTTACCCAGTGTCACAGTAGAGAAGGTATACACAACGTCTCCGCCTTAATGCCACTGTCTACATACGTCTCTCCCACATGCCTGCGGTCGGTGGCACTGCCTCTTCCTCCCCGTCTCACTTCGACAGTTGCTGTCTTGATTCCTTCCTTTAGACCTTCCATAACCCTTCCTCTCCCACTTTCACTGTCTCTACGCCATTCTTTTTCTTTAGTTGTGCTACTGTCTCTCACAGTCTACCGATCTCACTGTCTCCATTGCCTCCCTCTCTCTACCCATGTCCTTGTGGACTATGAGCTCGGGCATTTAACTTTTACTTCACAGTTTTTCAACGCAATTGGTGTCCTATTTCTTCCCATCTCAAATGTCATTCCATTCAAACCGTTAACCTCCAGTGGTATCCGACATTTGTACCTCCTACAATTGATTCACACAGTGCAGCTGCACGCGATTAAGTCTCAAAAAGTAAACAACTCTTTCTAACAGTGAAAGTAAAATTATGTGTACTACTATATAAAAAAGCCAATGTTTACCGAAAATTTCGAAAAAGAAGATAATAGAAAATCAGAATATCGGCACTCGATATTGGCGTTTTGGTATCGATATATCGTTAAGAACAATAATGCGAAAAATATCGCTACATCGATGTAACGATGTTTTATCAACAGTCGTAATGGGGACCCACGGAAGGCCCTTAACAACTACAGAAGTCCTGCCGGTGCGTGCACTTTTCCGCGCGACAGGAAGGTGTACTTTCGTTCCATTTGACACAAATTCAGGAGATCCTCTAAACTGTAGAACATGTCAGAAAACAAGATACAAAATAGTCACAAAATGACGTCAGATGTACGTCCATAGGTCCAAAATGTAATAGCCCTTGTGGTTGAGAAATCGGTAGAAAAAGCAAAATCTTAAGAATATTTACGTTTTAAAGAAAATAAAACTTGAAACCTCGTGGCAGATTATGTGCCAGAACCGGGACTCGAACCTGAGACCTTTGCCTTTCGCGGGCAAGCACTCTACCGACTGAGCTATCCCGACACGACTCACGATTCCGCCTTACAACTTTACTTCAGCCAGTACCTCGCCTCCTACTTTCTGTGAAGTTTGGAAAGTAGGAGGCGAGGTACTGGCGGAAGTAAAGTTGTACGGCGGGATCGTGAGTCGTGTCGGGATAGCTCAGTCGGTAGTTCACTTGCCCGCGAAAGGCAAAGGTCTCAGGTTCGAGTCCCGGTTCCGGCACACCATTTTAATCTGCCAGGAAGTTTCATATCAGCACACACGCCGCTGAAGAGTGAAAGTTTCATCCTGTACCCAAGGATTGGAAAGTTGCACAGGGCACACCTAACTCAAAAAAGGCAGTAGGAGTAACCCACTAAACTTCAGGCCTATTTCGTTGACGCCAATTTACAGCGTTTTGGAACATATACTGTATTCAAATATTATGAATTATCTCTAACAATGATCTATTGACCCAAGGTCAACACAGATTTAGAAAATATCGTTCATGCGAAACGGAACTAGCTCTTTATTCACACGAAATGATGGGTGCTATCGACAAGGGTTCGCAAATCGATTCCGTATTTCTTGATTTCCAAAAGGCTTTTGACACCGTTCCTCACAACGGCTTCTAATGAAATTGCGTGATTATGGTATATCGCCCCAAATTTGCGATTGTATAGGGGATTTCCTGCCAGAGAGGACACAGTAATCGATGGTAAGGCACCATCTAAAACAGAGGTGATATCGGGCGTTCCACAGGGTAGTGTTTTTGGTCCTCTGCTGCTACTTATTTACATAAACGATCTAAGTAGCTCTCTTAGGCTGTTGGCAGATGACGCCGTCATTGACAGTCTAGTAAACTGCAGAACGATCTGAACAAGATATCACTACGGTGTAAAAATTGGCAATTGACTCTAATGAGAAGTGTGAAGTCGTCCACGCGAGTACGAAAAGAAATCTGTTAAACTTTGTTTACGAGATAAATCAATCAAAGGTGAATTACTATTACTTCAGACTTAAATTGGAAAGAACACGTAGATAATGTCGTGGGAAAGGCGAACCAGAGACTGCGCATTATTGGCAAAAACCTTAAAACATGCAACATAACGACAAAAGAAACTGTATACACTACGCTTGTCCGTCCATTTTTGGAGTATTGATGCCCAGTGTGGGATCCTTATCAGGTGGGTTTGACGGAGGACATCGAAAGAGTCCAGAGAAGTAATGTGGTCATTGTAAATAACTATTGTAAAAGAATCATAAGAATCATCATATGCCTCTACTATACTCAACATTTAGTATTTATTAATAAGTTTTATTTATACATCTACATGGGATACTCTGAAAATCACATTTAACTGCCTGGCGGATGGTTCATCAAATCAACATTATGCTATTTATCTTCCATTCCATTCTCGAATAGCGCGCGGAAAGAAAGAACACCTGAATCTCTCCGTTCGAGCTCTGATTTCTCGTATTTTATTCTGAGGATCATTTCTACCTATGTAAGTGGGAGTCAACAATATATTTTCGCATTCGGAGGAGAATGTTGGCGATTGGAGTTTCGCAAGTAACCCACGCCTCATCGATAAGCGCCATTGTTGTAATGATTCCCATCCCAGATCCTGTATCATTTCCGTAACACTGTCTCCCCCTGTATCGTGACAATACGAAACGAGCTGCCCTTCTCTGGACTCTTTCGATGTCCTCCGTCAATCCCACCTGATAAGGATCCCACACTGGGCAGCAATACTCCAAAACTGGACAGACAAACGTAGTGTATGCAGTTTGTTTTGTAGTTCTGTTGCATGTTTTAAGGGTTCTGCCAATAAAACGCAGTCTCTGGTTTGCCTTTCCCACGACATTATCTACGTGTACTTTACAGTTTAAGTCTGAAGTAATAGTAATTCCTAGGTATTTTGTGGAGTTTACGGCCTTCACTTTTGATTGATTTGGGACAAAATATTTAATGACAAATTTCATTAGAGAATAAATGTAATAAGAAGCAGTAGTTAGTATACCCAGTTCCTTAAATAGCCCTCTGCAGAATGTTGACACCGCAAATGATACGTATCGCACGTTTTTGGGCTCTGAAAACGTCACCTTGGCCTGATGAGTTACCGCAGAAAATAATGCCGTACGACGTTATAGAGTGAAAGTACGCATAATACGCTGGCTTTTTCATTTTTATATGTCCTGTGACAGTATTAGCCGGCGCTCACTGCCGCTGCGGCGGCCAGTCGGTGTGAATTGCTGGCAGCCGCTTGACATTCGCTAGGTTGCGGCGAACGACGCGGAACTGAAGAGCTGCGACGGCTGTCGCGTGTTTAGCGCCTGGCCGCAAATGCCAGCGACCGCGCCACCTCTGCCACCGACCGGTTCCACGCGTCCAGCAACAGACGCTGTCGCCCACCCGTTAAGCGCCAGGGACACTACATCACGTGCGGCACTCCACACATCCACCATCGTCGCTTCCTAAAGAGCTTACTAATTAATCCTCTTAAAAGTTATTTACAACTGGTGGAAAAACCAGACAGCGGTTGTCACAGTTGAAGGGCATGAAAGGGATGCAGTGGTTGGGAAAGCAGTAAGACAGGGTTGTAGTCTTTCTCCAATGTTATTCAGTTTGTATACTGAGCAAGCTATAAAGTAAAGGAAGGAGAAATTTAATTCCTTCTCCAAACTTCATGGTGAAAAATTAAAAACATTGCGTTTTGCCGACGACATAGTAATTCTGTCACAGGCAGCAAAGGACCTGGAAGAGCAGTTGAACGGAATGGACAGTGTGCTGAAAGTTGAATATAAGATGAACATTAACAAGAGAGCAGAACTAGTGTAATGCAGTGCAGTCTAAGAAAATCAGGTGATGTTGAAGGAATTAGATTAGGTAACGAAACAATAAAGGTAGTAGATGAGTTTTGTTACTTGGTCAGTACAGAGGATATAAAATGCAGAATGGCAATGGGTAGAAAAGCGTTCTTACAAAAGAGAAATTTCTTAACATCGAATAATGATTTAAGCTTAACGAAGTCTTTTCTGAAGGCATTTGTATGCGAGTGTTGCCTTGTTGAGAAGGTTCAGAGAAGGGCAGCTCGTTTTGTTCTATCATGTTACGAGGGGAAACCGTCACGGAAATGTTGCACGAATTGGGATGGAAACCATTAAAAGAAAGACGTTATTCATTGCGAAGTTTCAATCACCGACTTTTAGTTCTGAATGTGAAAATATTTTGTTAGCACCCACCTACCATCCCAATAAAATACATCAGATCGAAAATGGATCGATTTAGGTGTTCTTTCTTCCCGCGCTCTATTAGGGAATGGAACGGTAAAGAAAAGTTATGAAAGTGGTTAATGAACCCTCTGCCAGGCACTTGAAAGTGATTTGCAGAGTATCTATGTAGATGTAGATGAAACATGGACGATAAACAGTGCGGACAGGAAGAGGATTGAGGCTTTTGAAATGTGGTGCTACAGAAGAATGCTGAAGATTAGGTGGGTGGATCGCGTAACTAATGAGGAGGTAGTGAACAGAATTGGTGAGAAAAGGAATTTCTGGCATACCTTGACTAAAAGAAGGAATCGATTGGTAGGACACATTCTTAGACATCAAGGAATTGTGAATTTAGCATTGGAGGGAAGTGTTTTGAGTAAAAACCGCAGACGAAGACCAAGAGATGGATACAGTAAGCAGATTCAGACAGATCCAGGTTGTCGTTCTTATGTGGAGTTTAAGAGGCTTGCTCAGGATAGGGTATTGTGGAGAGCTGCATCAGACGTCTCCGGACTGAAGACCACACTAACAAGTACATTCATGATCAGAAAAAAAGGTCACAGAACACTTTGAAAAAGATCCTAATTTCAGATTTACAGTGCGTGCTCATTGGTAAGGTAAAGCAGTCAACACTTAGAATATTGAACACCACAGTGGTTTACTAGGCACTGTCCTATTTGCACGTGGTATGCCGTTGCCTTCCTCCGACCTTCGAACTGATTTACCCAGCCAGTTGTAGGGGAAAAAAACCTACCATGGATTTCGAACCATGGTACTAGTCGGTATTTTTTCAGGTAGATAGTGGCAGTAAGAAAGATAAACGGGTGGAGATAGTAGCAGTGATAGCAAGAGAGGTGATAGAGGGAATGAGAAAGAGAAATGAGTTTATATCATATAAACTGCTTAGTCCTGTGGTTATCCGAAAACTACCCGTGGTTCTATTCCCCAGTTTAATCTTCGCAAAGGGGTAGTCTCTCCACAATATTATTCAACATAGTGCTTGAGAAGATCATTAGAGAAATGGATAGTTTCAACAATCAGGGTATCCAGGTAGCAAATAAGAACATCGCCCATCCAGCATACGCAGATGATATAGTCGTAATGATGCACACAAAAGAAAATTTGAAGATGCTAATAAGCATGAAAAGCATAGCAAGCAAATTTGGACTGACCGTGAACCCCACAAAAACCAAATACATGATAATTGGAAGAGCCCTACACCCAGAAATCCTGGAATCAACTGTGGAGAATAACACCTACGAAAGAGTAAAGGATTTAAAAATCTTTGAAGCATAATTTCAGAAAATTCATCGTCTGAAATGGAAATAAAGGCAAGAATTCTAGCAGGTAGTAGACGCTTGCATTCACTACAACATTTTGACTTCCCAGAGCATATCCCAAACCCTCGAACTAAAATTGTATAAAACATTAATTCTTCCTGTCATTATATACGGGTGTCAATGCTGAAGCACTAGAGACCAGGAATTAAACAGTCTCGCAGTTTTCGAAAGGAGATGCTCGAGGAAAATATTTGGACCAGTTCAAGAAAACATAACAGGAGAATAGAGGAGAAGACACAATATAGAATTAGAACAACTATGCTGAACCGAACATTGTGGGCTTGATGAGACGTAGAAGATTAGAATGGGCAGGGCATGTGGTACGTATGAATGAGGAGCGATGGCTTAGGTTGGTCATGGAGATGATACCAACAGGCAAAAGACCACTGGGACGACCAAGGAAGAGATGGATGGACGAGATCAGAGAAGACCTGCAAAAACTTGAGGCCTGGAAGAACTGAAAACAGACAGCGAAGAATCGCAATGAATGGAGAGCCTTCATTATATCATCGCGCGGTCCACTGGACCTGATCGCGTACACTGAAGTAAGTAAGTTGGATGTCTGTTTCCCCAACAAGAATCTCGTGCACTTTCACTCCATGCCAAATACCCATGTCTTTAAGTTTCTCAGTGTAAGATTTAAAAGCCCAAACTAATCATTCGCAAGGACATAGAAAGGAGACAAAGCTGACTGGAAAAACAAAGCTGGCTTTAAGGAAGAAATAATGGCAATGTGAGAGGAAAAAGACTAGGCCATAGACAGAGGCAGAGAAAATGTGGAAGTAGCTAAGGTAGTAGTAAGGGTATCGAGAGAGAGGAAAAAGGAAAAAATGTTTAAATGTGTGTAAAACCTATTGGACCAAACTACTGAGGTCATCGATATGTAGACTTACAAACTACTTTAACAGACCCATGCCCGAGGGAGGATTCGAACCTCTGACAGAAGCGACCACGCGCCCAAAGGATGACAGTGGGAGACACATGAAAAAAAAATAACAATTGGAGAGAAAGGCATTGAGAGAGCGACATATCTAGACATTGTCAGTGACCAAGATGATGTGTATAATAACTTCATTTCTATGAGAGAATGTACAAGAAATCAGCATGCCTCTACTTGTGTTAAGAAAGGCGGAATGAGACAATTGGTTCCACACTTTTCTGTCGGAGCCTTTTAAACGGAAACATATTTGCCCTTTCAGATGGGGGGTTGCTTTCTTTGTTGGGTCTGTCCCGTTTTGGTGTGACTGATGATGCTGTAGTGTATGGGAGGGTGTCGTCTTTAACCGACTGTAATAGCATACAGGATGACTTAGACAAAATTTCTAGTTGGTGCGAAGAATGGCAGCTAGCTCTCAATGTAGAAAAATTTAGGGTGATGCAAATGAGTAGGAAAAAGAATCCCATAATGTTCGAATACAGCATTAGTGGTGAGCTTATTGATGCTGTCGCGTCGTTCAAATATCTAGGCGTAACATTGCAGAGCGATATGAAATGGAACGAACATGTAAGGACAGTTGTGAGTAAGGCGGACAGCCGGCTTCGGTTTATTGGGAGAATTTTGAGAAGACGCACTTCATCCGTAAAGGAGATCGCGTATAAAACGCTTTTACGACCACGTCTTGAGTATTGATCAGGTGTTTGGGACCCGCGGCAGATCTGTTTAAAGGAAGACATAGAAGCAGTTTAGAGGCGAGCAGCTAGGTTTGTTACCGGTAGGTTCGACCAATGCGCGAGTGTCACGGAAATGCTCCGGCAACTCAATTGGGGATCGCTGGAGGAAAGACGACGTTCTTTCTTGTGAATTTCTATTGAGGAAATTTAGAGGGCCGGAATTTGAAGCTGAGAGTAGTACGATCTTGCTGCCATCTACTTACATTTCACGTAGTGATCACAATGACAAGATACGAGAAATTAATGTTTGTACAACTTATGGGACTTAACTATGGGGTCATCAGTCCCTAAGCTTACAAACTATTTATGAACTAGCTAAGACTAAAGAGCTGCCCGAGGGGGGATTCGAACCCCCGACCGTAGTGGCCGTGCTGACCGTGACTGGAGCACCTCAATCACCTCGGCCACCGCGGCCGGCACGAGAAATTAGGGCTCGTTCGAGGCATGTAGGTATTCTTTTTTTCCTCGTTCTATTTGGGATGGTTGTCATGGTTGCAAAATTTTAACTCGAATTATCTACAGGAGAATGGAAAAACTGGTAGAAGCGGACCTCGGGGAAGATCAGTTTGGATTCAGGAGGAACGTAGGAACCCGGAAGGCAATACTCACTTTACGTCTTATCTTAGAAGATAGATTAAGGAAAGACAAACCTACAATTTTAGCTTTTGTAGATTTGTATAAAACATTTGACAATGTTGACTGGAATACACTCTTTGAAATTCTCAAGTCAGCAGGGGTAAAATACAGGGAAAGGAGAGATATTTACAACTTGTACAAAAGCCAGACCGCAGTTATTAGACTCTAAGGGCATGAAAGGAAAGCATCAGTTGGGAAGGGAGTAAGACAGGGTTGTAGCCTTTCTCCGATGTTATTCAATTTGTACATCGAGCAGGCGGTGAAGGAAAGCAAGGAAAAATTTGGTGAAGGAATTAAAGTTCAGGGGGAAGAAATAAAAACATTGCGTTTTGCTGATGACATTGTAATTCTGTCAGAGACAGCAAAAGACCTGGAAGAGCAGTTGAATGGAATGGACAGTGTATTGAAGAGAGCATATAAAATGAACATTAACAAGAGCTAAACAAAAATAATGGAATGCGGTCTTAGAAAATCAGGCGATGCTGAAGGAATTAGATTAGGTAACGAAACAATGAAGGTGGTAGATGAGTTTTGTTACTTGGGTAGTAAAATAACATGCGATGGTCGCAGTACAGCAGAATGGAAATGGGAAGAAAAGCATTTTTGAAAAAGAGAAATTTGCTAACATCGAATATTAATTTAAGTGTAAGGAAGTCTTTTCTGGAGGCATTTGTGTGGAGTGTTGCCTTGTACGTGAGTGAAACATGGATGATAAGCAATGCGGACCGGAAAAGAATAGAGGCTTTTGAAATGTGGTGTTACAGAAGAATGCTGAAGATTAGGTGGGTAGATCGCATAACTAATGAAGAGGTACTGAACAGAATTGGTGAGAAAAGGAATTTTTGGCATACCCTGACTAAAAGAAGGGATCGCTTGGTAGGACACATTCTTAGACACCGGGGAATCGTAAATTTAGCATTGGAGGGAAGTGTGTGGGGTAAAAATCGCAGAGGGAGACCAAGAGATGCGTATAGTAAGCAGATTCAAGTGGATGTGGGTTGTCGTTCTTATGAGGAGATGAAAAGGCTTGCTCAGGATAGAGTAGGGTGGGGAGATGCATCAAACCAGTCTGTGGACTGAAGACCTTAACAACAACAACTATTTGGGATTGGAATAGGAAGGAAATGCGCAGTAGTGGTACAGTGTACCCTCCGCCACGCACCTTCCGGTGAATTGCGGAGTATGTAGATGTAATTGTGCCGTGTACACGGGAGTTGGAGCCCTGAAAGAACCGGGGCTTTGCCGCCAGGCGACGAGTGTCGAGCAGTACAGTGGCGTTGAGCGCGCTCGGGTATTTTGGCACGTGCTTCTCCAGGGTCTTGAAATAGTGCGCCGCTCCTCACTGCGGGCAGGGCAGGTCAGCGCGCTGCCAAAATACACCAGGCAGGCAGCCACGCCCACCGCTGTCGCAATACCGCCGCCTAGCCACTACCTGGTTCAAACCACCGCGCGACTGTCGAAAACCACACGCGCAGGTGATCGGGAGACCTTCCAGGGACATGGCCATATCTAAAATGCCCAACTGTTGCTATACCCTGCAAATATTTCACGTTGCAGCCTCAATCTCAAACGTTCAAATGTTTGTAAATCTATAGAACTTAACTGCTTGGTTATTAGTCCCTAGCTTACAAACTACTTGAACTAGGTGAAACTAACTTAAGAACAACACACACACCCGTCGCGAACTTTTGACGGTTTCTGAACTCGGTAGCCTATACTTGCAGCAGATAAAACAATCGAAGCCAACAAGAAGCATATCAAACTGTTGTTTTGCCGCCAAACAATTCAGTACCACGTTCACAAAACAGATGTACTTTCGCTTTTCACATGTTCTCTTGTAGGAAAACGAATGTATCTTGTCCACCCAAAATATCTCTGGAACAATAACAGCTATTGGAAAACGACTTTCACCGGTATCAATTTACAGCTGGGGCCCATGAATGTAGGCTACATATTTGAAAACATTCTAAAACGAAAGCAAATGTGTTTTTTAACACAAACTTATGTTTTTTTTAATGGACACCCTATATTTTTTCTTCAGCAATCCATAGCATGACAAATCACATAAACAATGCCGTTGATTGCATCGCAATATTCCAATTACATCCCGAGATATTGCGACGCGAAGTTGACGCTTGAAATACGCGAAACGCGCGGCTAGCGCACATCCTGAGCAGCATGGGGTTCTTGCCCGAGTCTCAGAACGTGCGCTAGCCGCGCGTATCGCGTATTTCAAGCGTCAACTTCACGTCGCAATATCTCGGGATGTAATTGGAATATTGCGATGCAATCAACGCCATTGTTTATGTGATTTGTCATGCTATGGATTGCTGAAGAAAAAATATAGGGTGTCCATTAAAAAAAAAAAAAAAAAACATAAGATTTTGTAAAACACGTTTGCTTTCGTTTTAGAATGTTTCCAAATATGTACATTCATGGGCCCCAGCCGTACATTGATACCGGTGAAAGTCGTTTTCCAATAGCAATTATTGTTCCAGAGATATTCTGGGTGGACAAGATACCTGGGACACCCTGTATATAAATGAATTGCTGTTCGTTAGTTTCGCTAAAACTTGAGAACGGCTGAGCCGATTAGGCTAATTTTAGTCTCGAAATATTCGTGTAAGTCCAGGGAAGGTTTAAAAGGTGATAATATATGGAAACTTTGTCCAGAAAAATGAAAATCGGGAAAACCTTAAAAGCGTTCGTCCAATTGCGATAAAATTTTGTACATTTCTTGATGAAAGCAAGAGGAAGGTTCGCATCAAATAAAAATTTGGTGAAGTTCGCCCGGAAAGTAGGAAAATTTAGGAAAAAACCGAAAGCGATTTTTTTTTTCTATGAATGAAAATCAATTGCCATATGGTTGTAAAAGCGTTACTTGAGTAGGGGTAATTTTTTTTCTTTGTTCATTGTGGTCTTGCAAAAGTTTTGAGTAAAAAATAGGGACAGTTAAAAAGGGAAGTCGCAAAATTCGAACCACGTTCCTTTTTCAATGTGTTTAAATGTACTCAACACTAAGTTGAAGATCGTTCACCCGATTGCGATAAAATTTTGATCATTTGACGTTCAACGAAAGATGGACGTTATTATGAACTAAAAATTTGGGAAGTTACCGGAAAATTTTAAAATTCGCGAGAAACTGAAAGAGCCTTTTTCAATGGGATACCAATGTCATTCGTCAGATAAAATGTTGCATATTTGACGTTCTTATGTATTAACAATTAGGAAAAGTTTCTCTAAAAAATGGAAAATTCCGAAAAAATAGAAAGATTTTTCTATGAAATATCAATACCATTCATCTGATTGCGATAAAGTTTTGCACATTCTATGTTCAAAGCTAGACGAAGGTTGGAGTAAAGTAAAAGTTTGAAATAGTTGGCCAGAAAATAGGAAAATTTGTGGAAAACTGGAAGAGCTCTTTTCTTTGGGATATCAATATCATTCGTACGATTGCGATAAAATTTTGCACATTATATATATATATATATATATATATATATATATATATATATATATATATATATATATAGCGTGTATAAATTACTATTGAATAATTGAAGCGAACGTTTAATACATTTGCTATGAATACCCTTTTCTACAGAAAATCCCGTGAAATTGAAACTGTTGTTTTGCCACGTAATAACTTGAATCAGGCGTATAGCTAATAATCATTTGTTGTTAATTCAGTCTTGTTCAGTAAAGTGTAGGAAATTAAAAGATAAATCAGATGTAGGATTTTTAACTAAGAAGAACAGCCCCCCCCCCTCTTGAAGGATCTATGATTCGAAACCATATAAGATGGCGTAGGTTGGACATTCACCCTAGTGAGGCATCATTTATGAGCAGCTAGCTAAAAACCCGGCGTTGCCCGGATATTTATTTATCTATTCCTGCCTTGAGTTAGTACTTCTCCTATCCCTCCTCTCTCTGTCCAACTCCTTTTTTCTAAAAACATATTTATCGGATAATATATAAGAAATAAGAGTGTCTTGTACAATGTACAGAATTATAAGTGTAGCTTCCAAGCAAAGAAAGATAGTAATCAAAATACGACTGACATAAAATTCGTACGATCTCATATTTATTGTGTTATATGTTGTACAATTTTATAATCTTTCAGGTATATATTCATTTGTATAAGTGCTGTATATCTGTAAAATCTGTTGCTAATACAATTAGTAGTAAATAAGTAATAGATTAAAACTTCGTGCATGATAGGGCGGTTTTCTAAGAACGTTACTGTTTATGTGCTCATATCTCATGAATTACTTGATACAATTTCGAAGGTACATTCAGCTGTATGTGTTTATATTGTCTATAAAATTTCACGCTGCTGCAATTTGTACTATTATAAACTGTAATGTCATATCGAAAGCCCAAGTTTTTGTCCACAAACAGCAGAAAGATAGTAAGCGATAAACTTTTTTCCCTTTCATAATTTTGCTATGGTGTCGGCAAGTAAAAGTTCAATAAAGGTTTGAAATTATGTTTAAAGTTTGTTGCATGTCACTAAGTACTGTCATTCCCATACAGTGTATTTATAAAGTCTCGTCGCATTATGAGGCACTTTCTTGCAATTCCTGTTGTTTATGACGTTATATTTCTCGATCCGTGTCGTATGCAGTTCTTACTCCTACAGCAATAGTTATCTCACCTAAGGAATACGTGTACCAATATTGGTCGGATCGCTCCAGAAGTTCAGGAGAAAATGTGCAACACTTGTTTGATGCAGCAGTTTTTCACGCATCTCATTGTTTATGACGTCATATCTCGTGAACAATGTGTTCTACGTGATCCTAACACTTACGGCGACCGTCGTCATAGAACATAGATTGAAGCTTACGTGTGCAAAATTTCATAGATATTGCAAGAAAACTGTAATTTGTATGCAATACGTAGACACAAACATACGGACACTTTGCTTTATTCAAGGTGTTACAAAAAGGTACGGCCAAACCTTCAGGAAACATTCCTCACACGCAAAGAAAGAAAATATGTGGACATGTGTCCGGAATCGCTTAATTTCCATGTTAGAGCTCATTTTAGTATTTCTCTTTAAATGTAAATTGAAATAATTCGTGTAGACAATTGTCAAAATACCCAATTGTTTCGAGAGTATGTACTGTACTTCCTCGATTCACCGCCAGTTGGCCCAATTGAAGGAAGGTAATGTTGACTTCAGTGCTTGTGTTGACATGCGACTCATTGCTCTACATTACTAGCACCAAGCACATCAGTGCGTAGCAAATGTTCAAATGTTTGCATAGTCTATGGGACTTTACTACGGGGTCATCAGTCCCTAAACTTACAAACTTACGAACTAAGACGGCACAAATATCCATGCCCGAGGGGGGATTCGAACTCCCGACCGTAGTGGCCGTGCAGACCGTGACTCGAGCGACTCCTCGGCCACCGCGGCCGGCAGTGCGTAGCATCAAATGGTTAGTGTTCATCACGAACGTGGTTTCGCTGTCAGTGCAATGTTTACGAATGCGGTGGATGCGATGAAGGCGAAATCGGCAAACATGCTTACGATTGGCAGTAAGGTACCAGACCGACTGTACATCAGAATCAAGAAAAGAAGCAGATACAGTGCGCCAGATGGAGCGCCAGCCAAAGAAGGGAAATTGTTGTTCAATCGGGTTGGATGGTAGACGTCTTTGTGGAACATCATAGACAGCTTTATTTTTTCGTAAGTGCGGGGCGGACAAGGTGAGGTGGAGATAACTAAGCCCGAGAATGAAATATCTGATATAATGGAAAGGAACTGGAATAACCGACAGCATGACCGGAGCTGACAGCGAGGCCGGCCTATAAGTCGACAATAGAAGACCAGTAAGGCTCGTCGGGCTACGTGTCTCTATCGTCATGTGGGAGCTAATAAAGAGGACACGAGCTCTATCCGGTAAGTGATACAGACCTAGCCCATCACGGTCGCGGGGAAGGATGAGCGACCCATAGTTAACTTTGAACAACAAGCATTTGCTGACGAATGAGGTCATCGCTGCCAACATTCGATGGGCCATGGTAAGTGGGAAGGGGAAGATCTGTGCGACATGAGGAACTCGGGATGTGATATAGACATTGGCATAACGAACTGGCTGAAGAATATCCAGGGATCTTAGGCGATGATCTATAAGACCAGCTCTCATCTGCTGATGTAGGCGTCGGGAATTGGAAGCGGCCAAACGCCGGAGATCAGCCGAAAAGTCAATGCCTAAACAGCCGTTGGTATCTTGGGTGGCGAGGGGCGCAACGCACGCAGCAGCGAAACCAGTGCCGATATGTTTTATCGTGTGAGTTAGGGACATTGAAAAAGCTACCTGAAGCCTCATCATATGTCGCGACCCACGTCACGGCTGCCTGGACTTCATCAACATTACGTATATAGATGACTAAATCTTCAGCATAGGCTGTACAACAGAATCGGTAGCCATCAATGGGCAACCCCATCAAACGTTGACGAAGGCCGCAGAGCAAAGGTTCCAAGGCGAAGGCATACATCAGTGGCGAAAGGAGGCAACCCTGTCGTATAGAGCGATCGATTACGATCGGTGGGGTAAGTCTGCCATTGTAAAGGACTCTAGATGAAGAACCCCTCATCAGGCTCATCACCACCGTAATAATCACGCCTAGGAAACCCATATGACGTAGGACAGTCGTAAGAAAGGAATGATCTACTCCATAGAAAGCCTGGCTGAAATCCAGCGACGCAAGTGCACTGAAGAGGCGTTGTGCCCGCGCCATGGCGATCATATCCCTGTATCGACATAAAGCCGTACGGATATTATGGTCTCCTCCCAAGAATGCTTGGTCTGACGACACGATAAATCGAGAGCGTGTTTGAGGCGTGCGGCAAAAAGGCGCGTGAAGGTCTTCATATCACTGTTAAGGAGTGTGATGGGGCGATAGCCGCGGTGGAGTAGCCGAGCGGTCTAAAGCACCTCGCTGCGGAGCGCGCGGTTGCTCGCCGTGGAGGTTCGAGTCCTCCCTGGGGCATGGGTGTGTGTGTCCGTAGGTTAGTTTACCTAGGTTTAAGTAGTTTGTAAGCTACGGACTAATGACCACGCAGTTTGGTCCGATAGATTTACAGACATTTGAACATGGGGCGATAATCACTGATACTGATGCCCCCATGGGGCTTGCGGACAGGAACGATGATCCCTTCCGTAAATGCATCAGAAATGCGCACCTCCGGAGACATCAACTCCTGACAGATGAACGTGAAGGTGGGGAATAAGAAGATTGCAGAACGTACGATAAAATTCAAGCGGAAGACCGTCAGGTCCTCAGGAACGATTAATGGATTCTGCACGTATGGAATCGAGGACTTCATCAGAAGTTACACCATGACAAACTCTTCGCAACTTTATTTTTCTCTATATGTGTTTTTTTAAACACTGGGGAATTTGGTAACCGACTAGGTCTCGATATAAATGACGAAAAGATAGTCTAGCTATATACATATTATATAGACAAACAGTAGGGGGCAGGAATTAATTTTATTCGCATTTTTCGTAGTACGGTATGCTTAACCAAAATGTTCAAATATTTGTTAAGCTTATGGGACTTTACTACGGAGTCATCAGTCCATAAACTTACGAACTAACTTGTACTAAAGAGAGCACAAACATCCATGCCCGAGGGAGGATTCGAACTCCCGACGGGGTACGGCCTCGCGCATCTGAGCATAACGCCTCAATGCGCTCGGCCACTTCATCGCGGCTATGCTTAAGCTGCCACTAAATATTTCGAAGTAGAGCTCTGTATTAAAATGTCGCTTAAAAACGTGTCGACGAACAAAACATCGCAGCGACAGCAAAATTAATATTGAAATGCACGTAGCGCTAGATTTATATGGCATACATCCCCGAAAGAATAGACGATGCCATTTGATACTGCAGCTGTTTGTAATATATATTTTAGCTGTTTTTTCTTTTGTCTCTGCTGCTTGTAGGTGTTGTAATGACATGTGGAAACGAAAATGGTGCCGGGGGTTGGGATTCAAATCCGGACCCCGCAGCTGGCTCCCGAGTCATTCCCGCCACGGTCAGCTACGAGCCAAGGGGTACACTAGTCGAGGTAGGACATTTGAAGGTTCCGGTCACCGAGGACCAGGCACAGATTTTCATTTGTCCAAGTTGTTCATTATATCACCTTCAAGCAGCTGAGACGGGTGAACTAAATCATGTGATACCACCTGTCGACTTTGACCCGTGGCATCGGCGTGCTGTGTAGTAGGCTATGAGATGGCGAACGGTTCGTTTTACTAGGGCAATTACTTTTACCGAGTAGACAAGGATACCTCAAGAATGTGTCAACCATAGAGGAGGAACAGCTGTATTTATTTACTTTATGGTCTCTGCGAATCACCAAGCTAGTCATTCTACGTTGTTCCGTTTTCTACGAATATTAACGAACTAGGCGAGGCCGCCGGCACGGAAAGTTAAATTTTAACGAGCCCCGTGATTTAAAAGTTTTGTACCTACATACAGTACTGTGTTTATTTGTACATATGAATGAAATTACTGAACAGTAAAATGTTACATTACAATGCTAAATATTATAAAATAGCGTAACACTAAATTTAGTGTTTCTGTATTCTGACTTACACTGCACCACATTATCTACAAAATATCCTTGATCAATTCAATAGCTGTAATGATCCCGAAGAAACTTTTCCTATTTCTTCCCCTACCTCATACAGTCATAACTAAATTTACGGCGTGGGAATTTTCGTAGAATTGTCTGCAACAAGAAAGCACTATGATACAACGACAAGTCTGCTAAGTTTAGACCACCGTGTTTCATTCCACGATACGATCAGAGCGTCAGTAGTCCTTTAATGCCAACTGTTCACGCCGTCCCTCTGTTTGCATGTGTGAAGGGTCTGTTATTAAAAGGTGTTGAGATGCATTACTTGAGGTTGGCTGCTTGTGGATTTGCTGCGTCGAGTCACAGAACGGGAGGAAAGGAGTTTTTTTATATACCGTTCTGTACTCTAGTTAATGTGACTGGAAACTGGATCGAGTCTCAAGAATCGGAAAAATCTTGTTGCTCGTGAAAACTGTTGTTGAATGAACAGAAATATCGCGTGGGGGCGAGAATGAAAAGCCATTCCGCTTTTCTCTCTTTCGGCGCTGTCTTTACACGTAAACTTAGAAAGCTGAAGTCAGAGACTTGGGCGTTTGTGAGTCACGAGGTAAATTCCTACAACATGAAGACTGAAATCTTCGATAAACCACGCAATGTATGAGTATTTCTATGAACTGAATGTAAATACCTAAGCTTTGGATTCTCCCTTGATTCGTGACTATGAAGGTGCGTGTCTACGCTGTGGAATTCCATAGTTGCAACCTACTTTGATATCCTGTGTCTACAGATAGATACAAATATAATTTAATACATGTAAATCGACACAAATAATCATTGAAGACAAGTAATCGGTATGTTACGGACAGCCAGTTTGATTTGACAAGATGGGGACGCGGTCTTTTTAAATTTGGCGCTGCAGTAATCAAAATGTGTTGGTTTGCTGAAAATTACTGTAACTTCATTACCGTAATGAACACAATGTTTTAGTATTTAGGTTAATGTGAGCAGACACAATGGTACTAAAGGATTATGGGAGGCATGTTAGTTACCGGAAGCAAAACACTTTTTGTAAAAAGAAAAAAAAGCGTTTGACATTTATAATAGTAACAGAAAGAAACGCTTCAGTCAAAGTCATGAACTGAAATATCCTTGAATGCGTTGTCCACATTTCCCATCTTTTACACATAATATCAATTAGAAGAACATAATATTTACGTAAATACTGTATACAAGCAAAAATTGCTACCACAAAATTTAAATACCAGCTGCTACAATGGCATCCAAATGCATTCTCACTAAGAAAAACGATCTAAGGTAAGTCACACTAAGTTCAAAAATTTGTTTAAACAACTTTTATGCCGAAATATTCGGTGTGTAACAACGTAAAAAAAATCTTTCGCAGAAAAAATTAATTCTTAATATCTTTTCATGGATCTTAAATCTTACCTCTATGTTTCCCATCGTCTGGAAGGCTGTAAATACGAACATGAATCCAAACCCTAACAAAATTACATTTAAGAATCTCCTGTCACACCTTGAGACACACGCCATGGTTGTAACACTTGTTTACCGAACCGTCTGCTTACTTGCTTTCACGTAATTTAACGCGTCGCAGCCAGATAACTTGTTTAGTAAACTCAGAAGTTCCAAAGATCATCAGTAAAGATACTGCATAATCGCATGCGTGTGGAAAGCTTTTCTCCATCAACAGTCTAACATATATTAAAACATGGGTTAATTCATGTGTAGTATGATTAATTTAGCTAAATTGTAAGTAGAGTCGGTGCTTCAAATTTTACGTCATTATGATATTTTAGTTTTGTCTTTGACAATAGTCGATTCTGTGTATCGAAACCGTGATATTGGGCAATCAGCCGCATATCGATAATATGTAGTGTACAGAAGGAAAGGAAGTGTAATTTGTGTTGAGTCCTATGGTTGTGTGTTGGTGCAGTCTTTAATTTCATGCATTTGTAACTAATTTAAGGTACATAACAACATGCTACGTTCGACTGTGTTATATTATTTGTAAACACAGAGTCATTGTTTCTGTGTCCAGCTATGGAAGTGTCTATCAATTGAGCAGGATGAGATCATCTGCCATTATGACTTTTGTGTTGGGCTGGGCTGAAGTTGTTTGTTTTGAGTGCCAGTTCAGTGATATTAACAATAAATAAATTGAATTCCATACTTAAACTGTGACGTTAATGTAGTGGGAACTCTTCGGTACAGGTTAGTCGAAGTGTCTATCATGACAAATAGATGCCCGATTTTATTTGGAAGTATCGCTTTCTGTGGTAAATTCGAATTGGCGGAGTTTTGCTTTATGGAATAAATTGGAAATATTTCAAATTTTAGTAGTTACGAATATCCTTTTTAGGATATAGTGACGTAGAGAAACCATTGTTTTCCAAACACTGTCAACAATACTTCCTTTCTTCGGTTGATGTATATCTGCTGCCTTATTAACTTATTTAATAAAGCTCATGTAGTGCATTTCTTAATTTGAATTCATTGTAGAGTTGAAAGTTTGTCTGGTTTTCATTATGTTAGCTGTAGGTCTAGACGAACAGTTTTCACAACAGTGATTTAACCATGCCTGTAGATGTGAATATGCTTTATATTTACTATATACTGTGGTTTAAATTCCCAATCAACCAATAACTGTCATGGGTATCCCATAGTTAGGTACCAATTCGTCTGTAAATGTTACTGTCGGCTGTCATCCAGTTACTTCAAAGTTGTGTTGTGAATGGGACATACACACAATAGATACCCTGTAACAACATGGGCTACTTATTTCCACCTATTGGAATACAAATTTTTAGTTGATATGTCTTATTTTTGGAAGCATTCTTCTACATGATACTGCTCAATGTTAGTTAATTTAAATTTTTTTCTGGCTGTAGGTTTTTGTTATTTAGAAGGCAATAGTGAATAAGGATATGACAAATACCTATCACTGTGATAATCATCCTTTCAACTAGCAAGCACTCACTTCACCTCCCATCATCCATCGCGCCGTTTTAAACACCTACAGGTCAAGCACCAGTTGCGGACTCATAAACTGCACTTTAACTCTAGGCCTGTAAGAAGCTTTGGAAGTATTAAAATGAATAGTAGATATTTGGGAATGTAATATGTACAGTTCTGTTTCTTTCTTATTGTTGGCTTGGTGACCTTTGTGAATGAGATGGGGGTGTATTAGTTTTTACTGATGAAGCTGCTGTCTACCATCGTTCTTCTTAACAATGAGTCTATGAAGATCAAAATAGCTTTATTTTTGAGTCACTTACGTAGGCTATAATTTCTGTTCTTATAGGAAGTAATGTATCTGACATTGCAGCTGTTGTGTTTAGCAGATCATTTTATTTTGACATTTGCTTACACAACACGTGAATATCATTTTTTTACAAATTGTGAGCTGTCTTGTGTAAAACTTTGACACTATTTTGCAGGTATGGCTGTGGTCTTGAAAGCTTCATGACAATAACTATGAGAGGGGATGAGCCGGCATAGAAATCTGACGCCATCATTTCTACTCCTTCTCCAACCCAATAGCTTATATTGAAGATGAAGAAACAGTTCTTCCGCGTGAAGCAGTTGGCTGATCAGACATTTTCTAGGTATTTATGAAGAAAATACTATTTCTACACAAAAGCTTTGTTTTATGAATTAAAGGAAGTCTTATTGTATAATATGCCCCCCAATATAACTTTATAAATTTGAAAGGGCAGAGAGTAAATTGCAGGAGAAAGATGTACTGAGATTATTGCAGGGACTCAGTTTGAAGGAGATGCATAGATGAAAGAATTGGCTATAGGGAGAAGGAATGGAGTACTTTAAAACCATATAACACACGAAGATATGGAAAATTGGTAAAAGGTACCCCTGAATAATTGCCTCTCATTATTCATTGGATCATGCACATAATGTGTACCAAAGTGCTCATTTGTGATTTTCTTTTTGCATTATACAAATTTGATTTTATTAGCTACCCATAGCGACTAATTACAATGAACACAACAAGCTTCATAAAATGATTATACCTGACATGGATGTAGACTCCACTACTCTATAGAGTAAACTAACCTAAATGGCATTTTTAGTCACATTGAATCATTCTAGTTTTGGTTCTTGGTGAAACATTTTTATTGCTAAAAGTTTTATACGCATAGGCATAATTTCTCCACATTTAATTACAACATACCTTACCTTAAAATACTTGTTTTGCAAATGTCTTTCAAGTGCCTTTACATTTAATCTGCCCACTTCTGTAATATTGAAGTATAAATACAAAATCCGTCAATTACGGCACATTTGCTTCCGATTGCCTGAATTGGAGGCTATGCAACGCGATGTTCATTTGTTGCAGACCACTTGATTATGTCATCAGCAAATCACACAGCCCAAAGGAAGAGTATCGTTGTCAGCCAATGGTAACCAAATCGTACCGTCGCGGCAACATGCAAATAAGAATTTTTGACGTTGGAAATCAAATATGTGGTAACGCAATGTTTACAAGATTTGATAATTAATGTGTTAACATGAAGTTTCAATTATTTTATTTTAGAAATCACTTCATTACGTTTTTCAGACAGATGATAAATAAAACATGCTATAACTGCTGTATGGTTGACAGGTTCTTGTATGTAGCATTGACTGGTCAGTAATAGTTAACAGCCTCATAAAATGAAGATTTAGAATTAGTTGACGACTGTATTGTACATATAAAATAAATAAAACATGCTATAGTACTCTATGGTTGACAGGATCAAGTAATTCTAAATCTTCATTTTATGAGGCCAATTACTTTTACTGATCGGACAAGGGCACATACAAAAACCTGTCAATCATAGAACAAGTACAGCATGTTTTATTTACCCTATGATCTGTACGAAACAGTCAAGTAATTCTAAATCTTCTTTTTATGAGGCCAGTTATTGTTACTGACCAGTCAAGGCTACTTACAAGAACCTGTCAACCATAGAGCAGGAATAGCATGTTTTATTTGTCACCTGTCTGAAAAATGTAATGAAGTTATTTCGAAAATAAAATAATTGAAACTGCATATTAAAACGTTAATTATCACATCTTGTAAACATTGCATACTTTTGTCTATAAAACACATTACTGCATATATGATTTCCAATGTCAAAAACTCTTATTTGCATGTTGCCGCGGCGGTAAGATTTGGTTACCATTGGCTGACGACGATACTCTTCCTTTGTGGTGGGATTCGCTGACGACATAATCAAGTGGTCTGCAACAAATGAACATGGCGTTGTGTTGCCTCCAATTCAGGTGATCGGAAGCAAATGTGCTGTATTTGGCGGATTTTGTATTTATACTTCAATATTACGAAAGTGGGCAGGTTAAATGTAATGGCGCTAGAAAGACAATTGCAAAACAAGTATTTTAAGGTAAGGTATGCCATAATTAAGTAGGCCTATGGAGAAATTGTGACTACGCTTATAAAACCTTTACCTTTTTATTTAATAAACTAAACCAAGTGTGTTGTCTTGTTTCACATTTAACTATTGGGTCATCCCACTGTTGCGGGTGTGACATTTTATCACAATTTTCATGCATAAAGTTATATTTATTTGCACTTCAGATGACACTGTAGTATGATACAAAGTTAAGCTTAAGGTTTTAACTCTTAATTTTAGTCTCAACCTACTAAAAAAAATCACGAAGAAGTATTTAGTACAAACTAAAACAAGACAGAAGAATTTCAATACTAATCAAATACAAATTGTTCCCTGTTATTCAATAGCTTGGTTGGATTTATCATTTTTGAGAGAGTACTGAAATATTTTCCCAAGATATGTATTCTTCTGTGGGCCAAATTCAGCATTTTTCACTGGGTTGCATGTATTTCAGTAAGATCTGTTCAGCTTGTTCATCAAATTGAAGAACTTCTGCAAAGTATTTCCTCTTCAAACAAGACTTGCCAGTGAACAGTCAGCTCTCAAAGTACGAAGTCTCCTCTTGTAAGATTAAGAGATTCGTCACTGTCATGTTATACTTTGAATCATGGGTAGTTTCATGATTATGAAGTGATATCACTGTTGTGAACTTTTGGGCAGATGTAGCAGAAATGCCAGTAACTCCCTCTTTAATTGATTTAATGCAATGGAGTTCGTGCAGTCCTGGAATAGACTGTAAATCTTTCCAACGATTATCCAACATTGACACTGAGGAATTCTTCAGATGAAAAGTAGAGGATTGTAATCCCTTTCAATTCATCCTTAACGCACTTGTAAAAATCATAAGGGGTGTTAATAGTAGCCCACCGTGATTTAACAGTTTTCGTTTATTAAGACGAAAAATTCCTAGCAGGAAAAATAAAATATAAAAAATAGACGAAGATTACTCACCAGGCGAAGGAGCACAGGTGTGACAGCATCACAAATAAATAAATGAATACACACACACACACACACACACACAATCGCAAGCTTTCGCAACCCAGTTGCGTCTTCAGGCAGTAGGGAAGGAGAGGGAAAAGGAAATGATGAGGGTTTTAAGGAAGGGGGTAAGGAGCCATTCCAATCCCGGGAGAGGAAAGACTTACCTTGGGGGAAAAATGGAGGGTAAACAAATGCACACATGCCCACACATTCACACAGACACAAGTACACCTAGGCAGACATACTGTAGAAAGCAAAGAAGTTAAGTTATAGAAGTTAAGAAGTTCGACAGAGATACCACTTGAGGCAGAGGCTCTGTCCAGAGAACTGATGCAAAGATGTTAAGAAGGTGGGTGGGAATTCAAATTTAGCGGAGGTTGAGACCAGGTGGGCAACGGGAAGAGAGAATATGCTGAAGGGCTAGTTCCCATCTCCGGAGTTCTGAAGGATTGGTGTCAGTGGGAAGTATCCAGATAACCCGGACGGTGTAGCACTGTGCCAAGATGTGCTGGCCGTGCACCAATGCGTGTTTAGCCACAGGGTGATCCTCGTTACCAACAAACACTGTCTGCCTGTGTCCATTCATGCGAATGGACAGTTTGTTGCTGGTCATTCCCACATAGAACGCTTCACAGTGCAGGCATGTCAGTTGGTAGATCACGTGGGTACTATCGCAAGTGGCTCTGCCTTTGATCGTGTACACCTTCCGGGTTACGGGACTGGAGTAAGTGGTGGTGGAAGGGTGCATAGGGCAGGTTTTACAACGGGGGCGGTTACAAGGGTAGGAGCCAGAAGGTAGGGAAGGTGGTTTGGGGATTTCATAGGGGTGGACTAGGAGGTTACGGAGGTTAGGTGGGCGGCGGAAAGACACTCTCGGTGGAGTAGGAAGGATGTCATGAAGGACGGATCTCATTTCGGGGCAGGATTTAAGGAAGTCGTATCCTTGCTGGAGAGCCACATTTAGAGTCCGCTCCAGTCCCGGAAAGTATCCGGTGACAAGAGGGGCACTTCTGGGATTCTTCTGTTGAAGGTTCTGAATTTGGGGGGATGAGGTAGTAGCTCTGGCAATTTGTTTCTCTACCAGATTAGGAGGATAGCCGCGGGATGTGAAAGCTGTTAATAGGTTGTTGGAGTACTGGTTCAGAGCTTCAGGACTAGAGCAGACTCGTTTGCCACGAAGACCTAAGCTGTATATATCATATCAAACGTTCCCTTCCTTACAGCTTAGGTCTTCGTGGCAAACGAGTCTGCTCTAGTCCTGAAGCTCTGAACCAGTACTCCAACAACCTATTAACAGCTTTCACATCCCGCGGCTATCCTCCTAATCTGGTAGAGAAACAAATTGCCAGAGCTACTACCTCATCCCCCCAAATTCAGAACCTTCAACAGAAGAATCCCAGAAGTGCCCCTCTTGTCACCGGATACTTTCCGGGACTGGAGCGGACTCTAAATGTGGCTCTCCAGCAAGGATACGACTTCCTTAAATCCTGCCCCGAAATGAGATCCGTCCTTCATGACATCCTTCCTACTCCACCGAGAGTGTCTTTCCGCCGCCCACCTAACCTCCGTAACCTCCTAGTCCACCCCTATGAAATCCCCAAACCACCTTCCCTACCTTCTGGCTCCTACCCTTGTAACCGCCCCCGTTGTAAAACCTGCCCTATGCACCCTTCCACCACCACTTACTCCAGTCCCGTAACCCGGAAGGTGTACACGATCAAAGGCAGAGCCACTTGCGATAGTACCCACGTGATCTACCAACTGACATGCCTGCACTGTGAAGCGTTCTATGTGGGAATGACCAGCAACAAACTGTCCATTCGCATGAATGGACACAGGCAGACAGTGTTTGTTGGTAACGAGGATCACCCTGTGGCTAAACACGCATTGGTGCACGGCCAGCACATCTTGGCACAGTGCTACACCGTCCGGGTTATCTGGATACTTCCCACTGACACCAATCCTTCAGAACTCCGGAGATGGGAACTAGCCCTTCAGCATATTCTCTCTTCCCGTTGCCCACCTGGTCTCAACCTCCGCTAAATTTGAATTCCCACCCACCTTCTTAACATCTTTGCATCAGTTCTCTGGACAGAGCCTCTGCCTCAAGTGGTATCTCTGTCGAACTTCTTAACTTCTATAACTTAACTTCTTTGCTTTCTACAGTATGTCTGCCTAGGTGTACTTGTGTCTGTGTGAATGTGTGGGCATGTGTGCATTTGTTTACCCTCCATTTTTCCCCCCTAGGTAAGTCTTTCCTCTCCCGGGATTGGAATGGCTCCTTACCCCCTTCCTTAAAACCCTCATCATTTCCTTTTCCCTCTCCTTCCTTACTGCCTGAAGACGCAACTGGGTTGCGAAAGCTTGCGATTGTGTGTGTGTGTGTGTGTGTGTATTCATTTATTTATTTGTGATGCTGTCACACCTGTGCTCCTTCGCCTGGTGAGTAATCTTCGTCTATTTTTTATATATATATATATAGTCACCAATATGCCAAAATCAGTTTGTAAATAACTAACATTCATTAATGTGAAGCGGTGCTTGAATTCTGCTGCACAACCACCTGAGAATATCTTGACACACTGAAGATAAGAGAATTCTTTCTTCAGTTTCTGAAAAAGCAGCTTAAGCATTGCCCATACTGATTATTTATTGTGGGACAAGTCATCACTAACAATGGCATAGCTGTGTACACTGCCATCTTTAATACAGGCTACTGCTGTAAACATAGTTGTCTGCATTGATGCCAGTGAGCACTCTGGATCTCATCCTGACAAACAGAAGTATAATTTTCAGCATAGTCAACCTGCAAAACCAAATCATGTGTACTTGAAACTTACTTTTGCCTTCTCATAGTATTTTGATTGCTGCTTCTTAACATAGCTTTGAAGTTTTAATCCTGCAAGCTGTTTTTCTCTATTTCTTGAATGGCATTAAAACTGTCCCAACTGTTTTTATACACTGAGGGTGACCTTCAACATCTTTCCATTGTGTCCATTGGACACTTCATCAACAAGACTCTTCACATTCAACATGTTACACTTTTTACAGGCACTGGACATAACACTAATAATTTTCTGAGTCACAAACAAGAATCCTAACTAAATCTTGTCCCCTACTTGGAAATGTACTGGTTTCTCTTGCAACATTTTCAACCAGATATTGCATGTTTGTGTGATATCGACATAAACACACATTATGTGGCATAAACGAGACAGGATATACAAAAAATGGATGAAGAGGGAATAATTTTGACTTTTTTGCCTGACACTCTGGATATTCAAGAACTAACTGTTCAAATGCTTCAGATATTGTTATCATCATGTAACACTTCTGCTTTTGTACCCTTTTTCCAGTTTCAGGGGTCCTTAACACTAACTGTATCTTTTCTTCGTGGCTCTTTCCAGCTTATGTCATCATGAAGGTAGAAGTTCTTAATTTTAAGTTATGTGTCTGCACACAAACATTTACCTTCTTTATGTCTTTTTTAAGTTTCTTTTCAACTTCAGGAATCTCATCAATAAACAGCTTTGCCACTACTGCCTTTCCTTTCCTTGGGCAACATGGTAAACTTTTCTTCACCTTGATTAATGATGTAGAGGACACTTTTCTAAAAACAATCATGTCAATGTTGTAGAGGACACTTTTCTAAAAACAATCATGTCAATTGCAATGTTGTAACATAACCCAGTGCACAGATATTCAAATTTTTACTAATGTTTCCAGACTGAAAAATCAGTGTGCGCCGACAAATAAAAATGGCTGCCATTCAGTAAAGGTGCAAGATAAATTATTTTAAAAACCTGTTTTGAACTTCTCAAATATAGGGCAATCGCATATAAAAAATTAAAATATTTAAAAATGGTCAAGCAACCAACCCTGTACCACTTCATATGGATTGACCCAATACTATTAAACTACACTGATAAATAAATGTCTGTCTCTGGGTTGTGGGTGTGACAAAAATTCTGAATTTAGTTTTTTTTTTAACATAAAAAAGGAAAATTATAGAGGGGAAACTTTCCCGGTGGGATAAACAAAAATAAAAATAGAAAACAGATGACTTACCAAAAGGACCGGCTCGTCGATAGAAACAAATAAAATAAATAAAATCACACACAAACACACATACAAGCTTTCGCAGCCTAGCTGCTTCGTCAGGCAGAAGGGAAGGAGAGGGAAAAGGAAATGATGAGGGTTTCAAGGCAGTGGATAAGGAGTCATTCCAATCCCGGGACAGGAAAGACTTACCTTGGGGGGAAAAAAAGAGGGTAAACAAAAACACACACACCCACACATTTACACAGACGCAAGTACACACTGTTACAGCTTCACAATAATCCAGACACCATATACACAACAAAAGGGCATCTAACTTCAAGACCACTAGCCTTTAGGGCTGCAACCATTTCATGTTAAATTTTGACAGTTTGATCCCTAACAGGCAGGTGTAAGTTTCTAGCTGTTTTACATCTTTCACATAAAGACAGATTGAAAACTGATATTGGTTTCTGCATCTTTGAGTTTTTTGCTGCAGAAAGATATGCCACACTTCAAGATTTTTAAAATTTTATTTTTTATTGGGAAGGGTCCCATCACATGGAATGACCCTGTTTTATTTTGTATGACCTAGGTTTTGGGTTATGAGCCTGTTTTCTCCTACCTTACTGATTCCAAAGTACACAATTAAAGACAAATTATTACATTACTACAGTTATACGTTTTTTTGATATCACTGCTAAAAGGTACTACTTTTGATAGTTAATTTAGAAACAAATATGTTTTTGTTATACATGCCTTTTATAATTATTGATGTTAGTAACTACCTAATGGATTTATATTTTTAGTGCTGATGACTTGCTGAAATTGTCTAGTGACAGCTAATTAATTATTGTACCTTGAGAATTTTTGGTTTATTCTTCACTGATAATAGTCTCATACCCAGTTACTGTTATTATCTTAAATGTGGCTAGTAATCTAAAAGAGGTAATTAAATGAATTCTGTCTGCTCATTAAGTAGTAAATTTGGGGCTGTTTGCATCTGTTTTATAATTTCCAATATTTTTATGCAGGTCAGTTTTGCTCCTTGTATGTGTAAAACTTCTACATCTATCACTATTTCTGTTCATGGTCTAAGCAATGGTTAGTAAAGGCATTATGTGACTTTCTAAATTTCCAACTCCTCTTGTGACCTTGAGCATAGTACAAAAAAGGTCTTGTTGCAGTGTGAGATATAGATGGTGAAACTGTATCTTCAAAAGCAATTCATTATGACAAATTTGGTTACTTGCACATTTTATCAATAAATGTGGGGCTAAACTTCATTATGGCCTGTCATGTGATGCACTTGTTGGACACAAGTTGTGAATGTCGGCAACAGTCATGCCAGAGAGCTACAAATTATTCACTATATGGACAACCCTTTATTAATGTTGACTAACTCTGCACTTTGATGTTCCTGTTTTTGAATTGCAGTCAGTATGGCATTTTTTATGTTTAAGTACTAAATACTTCCACTGATTCGAAAAACCAATAAGAATGATGTTTTGAGTTCAGTCACTAGAGAAATATGTGTAGCATTTTTACGTGTTGTCCTTTAACATAGGGTGTAGTGCAATGGAAGTGAATTTTTGCAGAAAAATGTGAATACAGAAAACAATTTAATAATTATTCAACACAACAATGATTATTATAATTTCCCATGTGTGGCTTGCCTGTGGAGCTATAACACTGCTACTTGGTTTTAAAAGTGGAAAATCCAATTGGAATGTCAGTAATAGAGGAGAGATAAACAACTCATCATAAAGGGGCTCACTGAGCTACTGACAGGCATGAAAAATAGACAGTCACATCCACACAATTAAATTTTCGGCCATGGCCTTCATCAGAAAAAGAAACACATACATTCACACAATCACTCATACAACTATACACCCACAACCACCATGTCCAGCCACTGCAGTACCACAACCATCTAGACTGTGAGTGAGATGGAGAGGGGGAAGAATTGTAGCAATGAGTACAGTGAAAAGAAGGGGTAGGAAAGTATAAAAGGGAGTTGTAGGAGAATGTGTGGGAATTTGAAATGATACACATAATAAGGCGAAAAAGTAAACATAGGTAAAAATAAAAAGTAATTAATTAAGGGGATATTGTAAGGGGCGACATGCAGTTGCAAGGAAGAGATGAATACGGGATAAATAGTGTGGGAAGGATGGTGGGGGAGGGGGATGTTAGGCATGGGGTGTTGGGATGGGAGGTCATCTTAGGTTGTGCCCAGAAGAGATGGTGGTGGAGGGAAGGATCCCGATGACTCGGGTAGTGAAGCAGCCATGAAATCCAGAGTGGTGTGTTCACCAGCATGCTCTGTCACAGTTTGGTGGTGGCCATTCATCCTGACTGACAGCTGGTTCGTCGTCATACCAATATAAAATGCTGTGCAATGATTGCAGAGGAATTGGTAAATCATATAGCTGCTTTCACAGGTGGCCTGACCTCTGTTACAGTAGGATATGCCTGTGACAGGACTGGAATATGAAGTCCTGGGTGGGTGGATTAGGCAGGTTTTACATTGGGGTCTTCCACAGGGATGTGATCCCTGTGATAAGGGATTGGGAATGGTGAGTGGGATAGGAATAGACTGAGATATTGTGAAGGTTGGGTGGGTGTCAGAGCACCATTTTAGGAGAGGCCTGGTGGATATTGGGTAGGATGTCTCTCATTTCAGGGCATGATGACAGATAACTGAAGCCCTAACGAAGGATGTGATTTAGTTATTTCAGTCCAGTATGGTATATGTTGGATGACAAAAAGAACACTTTGTGACAGGGATTTTGAGGAGGATTGCTTGTGTGTGGGGATATGGCATGGGAAATCTGTTTCCAGACTAGGTCAGGAGGATGATGTCTTTTTACTTTGGTTTTGTAGATTGCTGGGATCATTATGCAGTTTTAATCAGAGTAGTATGTTAAATTAAAAGTATCACTCGCAGGGGGGGGGGGGGAACTTAGCTTTCTTAACAATGATTCTGTGGTGGTATCATCGATACTTCTGAGTTGTGTGGCAATCAGGAGAGTATTTTTCCTTCAATAAAAACATGCCTACTAGCTTTCAGTTACATATGTTTAATATTACTCTTGAGGCTTACACAAAATTTTAACAGCTGAAGTTATTGTTGAACTAAAATACTGACTTACAACAATACTACTATTGGTAGGCCTACTCACAAAACTATTGAAATACTATTCAGGGCTGAACCTCAATATCTGTCCCCTGATCTCTCTCTACTTGCGATGCACTGTGTCATGTTGCGGAGTGCACGGCCTCCCATATTGGAGGTTTGAATCCTCCCTCGGGCATGGATGTTTGTGTTGTCTTTAGTATAAGTTAGTTCATAAGTAGTTTGTAAGTCCAGGGACTCATGACCCTACAGTTAAGTCCCATAAGCTTTACAAACATTTGAACATTTTTTTGATGCACTGCGTATCTATATATACAAGGTTTGGGGCAAAAGTCATGACTACTAACCAGCCCGGTCTGATGATTAAATTACAGTTTATGAGTCGGCGACTGGTGGTTGAAGTGTATATGTTGTCAAAGGCACTATGGATGACGGGAGGTGAAGGAGACCAATGGGGAGTCACATTTAGGCAGCCAATAAGATTGTCTCTTTAATGTCTAGTAAATTGGCATCAGTTTTCATGTTTGTTCTGGCATTTTTGGCAACATAATTGATATTTCATTTATAATCCGAAGTAAATGTGTTTTTTTTTCACTGGTTTTTATGATATATATGGAAGGTGCAATTGTGACGGATTGATTTAGCAAACAACTGACCATTTACATGTACTATTTTCAAGGCTAATTAATTTATTCATCAGACAAGGATACATCAACAACCTGTCAGCCGTAGACCAGGAACAGCGTTAATTATTTATTTCCTGATGATCAGAAAAGGTGCCTGCTCTTTTAAAACCCATTCAAAGAGAATGAGAGGATTAATCTTTTGTGTCCACCATGAAATAAATAAATAATGCTGTTTCTGCTCTATGGTAGACAGGTACCCTTGTCTGGTGAGTATATTAATTATCCTTGGAAGTACTACATGTTTACAAACCTTAAAGACTCAAGCTATTTCTTATTAGCTGCCTTCACCTGCCTCATTGTGCCATTGCCATCATCTACATGTTAAGCACCAGTTGTGAACTCATATGCAAAAGAATGACAGCACAGTACACAGATGGGTGACATGACAAATCTGGGCCTATATACCTACTTTGATCCCATTCAAAAGATTAAGGAACCACTACATGGTAGGGGGCAACACGAGAAGACATTGCTAATACTGTGTGAGAACAGGTGACCCCATTCAGACATGGTGCGCATCAAATGCTGAGGCTGAATGGTATTCAGCATCTCCCGCATCGTTGGCAGGGTGTGGTGACAGTAGCAGAGGACTACTTTGAGGGTCTGTAGGCCAAGATTTGTCATGTCAACTGTATGTTTACCGTGTTGTCATTCTTTTGCACTGTGAAGACCATATTGCTCTGTATACTGCTGTAATAAATTAGTATAGTTCAGTGCTATTCATTGTCCAAACATGTAGTTCAGATCTTGGCCTTTTGTCTGTATGTCACATTTACCAAACAGACTGGTATCGGCAAGAAAAATAATAGTTGCCAAGACTTTTGCCTCAGCCCTCATACATTCTTTAATAATCAGTGCTCTGAAATACATTATTGGTACATAATTATTCTTTGTGTTTTTAGCCTCCTTTTTCTGCAGTTGCAGTTATACAATTTGTATTGGTTAGGCAACCGTCCTGTGCAACTGTAAATTAGACTAATTTACAGTTGCATAACCTATACACATTATTGGTGTTTACATGAATTTTAAGTTGCAATTAAAAGTTTTCAATTTATGATTTTCAACTGAATATTTACAAGGACCTTGTTAGTAGATAATATACATATGAGACCTTTGTTATTTCTCTTCTCATTCTTTGGTGTTTATGAGACATCAAAAAGTTATAACAACAATTACTAATGATGTGATAAATGATTGAAGATGCTTCAGTATTAGATTTTGGTATCTGTTTGTTGTAGGATAATTACTGGGTGTAATGACATTTGGCAGCTGAAAGCAAGGGGAAACTACAGCCACTACTTTTCCTGAGGACATGCAGCTCTACTGTATGAATATATGATGATGGCATCCTCTCGAGTAAAATATTCCGTAGGTAAAATAGTCTCCCATTCGGGTCTCCGGGCGGGGACTACTCAGGAGGAAGTGATCATCAGGAAAGACAACACTGGCATTCTACGGATCGGAGCATGGAATGTTAGATCCCTTAATCGGGAAGGGAAGTTAGAAAATTTAAAAAGAGAAATGGATAGGCTGAAGTTAGATATAGTGAAGTTCGGTGGAAGGAGGAACAGGATTTCTGGTCAGGCAAGTACAGGATTATAAATGCAAAATCAGTTGGGGATATTACAGGAGTAGGTCTGATAATGAATGAGAAAATAGGAATGCGGGTATACTACTATGAGCAGTGCAGTGATTGCATTATCGGTGTCAAAATAGATACGAAGCCAATACCGACCACAGTAGTTCAAGTTTATATGCCCACTAGCATTGCCGATGATGAGGAAATCGAAGAAATGTAAGAAGAGGTAAACGAAATTATTAAGACAGTTAAGTGAGAAGAAAACTTAATTGTGGTGGGAGACTGGAATTCGGCAGTAGGAAAAGGAATGAAAGGAAAAATAGTAAGTGATTATGGACTGGACAAAAGGAATGAAAGAGGAGATCACCTGGTATAATTTTGCACGGAACATAATTTAATCATAACAAACATGCTGTTTGTGAATCGTGAAAGAAGGTTGTAGATGTGGAAGAGACCAGGAGAGACTGGAAGGTACCAGATAGATTTTATAATGGTAAGACATAGATTTCGGAACGAGGTTTTAAACTGTAAGACATACCCAGGGGCAGATATAGACTCTAACATAACTTGTTGGTCATGAACTGTAGGCTGAAACTGCAGAAACTACAAAAAGGTAGGAAAGTAATGATATGGGACCTGGATAAATTGAAGGAACCTGAAGTTCTTAAGAATTTCAGAGGGAGCTTTAGACAACAATTGACAGAAACAGGGGGAAATAAAACAGTGGAAGAAGAATGGGTAGCATTGAATGATGAACTAGTGAAGGCAGCAGAGGAAAAATAGGTAGCAGGCAAAAAAATCCTTGGATGTCAAAGGAAATACTAAATTTAATTGATGAAAGGAGAAAATGTAAAAATGCAGTAAATGAAACAGGCAAAATGGAGTACAGACGACTAAGAAATGAGATTGACAGGAAGTGTAAAATAGCTAAGCAGGAGTGGCTAGAAGGCAAATGCAAGTCTATGGAAGATGTATAAATAGGGGGAAAATAGATATCACCTACAGGAAAATAAGAGACTTTGGAGACAAGAAAAGCAGCTGTATGAATATAAAGAACTCAGTTGGAAAACCAGTTCTCAGCAAAGAAGGGAAAGCTGAAAGGTGGAAAGAGTATATAGGGGGGCACTACAAAGGAAATGAACTTAGAGACAATTCACTTAATTGAATTAATTTAAAGGAATGATGCACCGTAATTACAAGAAAAAGCCACAACACTCTCAAATATGCACTGTTGAAATACATATATGAAGATTATTTACCAGGCGAAGCAGCACAGGTGGTGATTGATTTGATTTGATTTTTCCAGGGAAGCCAAAACAGTCTTGGTCCAACCCGCCACTGCCCGCACCGAAACAAAGTTTATTGTGCGGTATTGCTCCCTGTATATCTAGTAAAGCCAACCAATGCCCTTGAACAGTGCAAGGAGTCCCTTTACCAGTTCCTTATTAGACACAATTTCTTCGGGTCTGGTTGACCCAAATGTTCTGTGCCTTTTACTTTCCAATGCAATGCATTCGAAGATTAGATGTGATGCAGTTTCATCACCGTCATCACAGATCCTACATTTAGGGTCCTCTTCTGTTATTCCCATTGTATGTAGGTGTTTTTTGAAATTCCCATGGCCTGTCAGCAATCCAACCATGAGTCTAATCTCTCTCCCGTTCAGGCCCGGATTGCAGAGCTTGGCTTTGGCATCATTACCTTGCCATGTGTTTGTTGGTAGACTTTGGTCCAATATTCTACGTGCTGTCTTCTGAGCCAGTTACGTAGCTCCAATTTGATCATTGCCTTGTTGATTCTCAGGACAGGTTCCGGTCCAATAAATGGAGTCTCTGCCCCCATCCTGGCTAATCTGTCGGCATGTTCATTGCCACTGATCCCAGAGTGTTCAGGGACCCACAATAGTTTTACCCTATTGCTTTCCCCTAGCTCCATCAGAACCCTTTGACATTCTGCAACAATTTTAGACCTTGTTTCAGGAGCTGCCAGCTGGTGACAGTAGCACACACACACACACACACACACACACACACACACACACACACACAAACACAGGCTTTCACAACCCAGTTGCTTCCTCAGGCAGAAGGGAAGGAGAGGGAAAGGAAATGATTAGGGTTTTAAGGGAGGGGGTAAGGAGCCATTCCAATTCCGGGAGAGGAAAGACTTACCTTGGGGGAACACAAGGAAGGTAAACAAATACACAAACACACCCACACATTTACACACACACAAACACACCTAGGCAGACATACTGTAGGGTCTACATACTACAGTATGTCTGTGTAAGTGTGTTTGCGTCTGTGTAAATGTGTGTGTGTGTGTGTGTGTGTGTGTGTGTGTGTGTGTGTGTATTTGTTTACCTTCCTTTTCTTCCCCAAGGTAAGTCTTTCCTCTCCCGGGATTGGAATGGCTCCTTACCCCCCTCCCTTAAAACCCTCATCATTTCCTTTCCTTCTCCTTCCCTTCTTCCTGTAGAAGCAACTGGGTTGTGAAAGCGTGCGCGTGCGTGCGTGTGTGTGTGTGTGTGTGTGTGTGTGTGTGTGTGTGTGTGTGTGTGTGTGTTTTATTTGTGCTACTATAACCACATGTGCTCCTTCGCCTGGTGAGTAATCTCCTGCTAGGAATTTTTTGTCTATAATATTCGTATCATAAAATGATTATATGATATTTTTAGCTGGGCGATCACATTAGGGATAGTTCAGTCACGTAGAGCAAGTCTGTTTAGTAGACACCACTTCAGCAAATTGTGTCTTGATGAAGATGAAATTGATGATGAGGACAACACGCAACACCCAGTCTCCTACTGGGAATCAAACCTGGCCTTCTGCTAGGTTGTTAGTGTCGCTGTCAACTGAGATTCAGAGAGAGACTATGCAGTGTTAAACATATCAAACCAGGCTGTCGCTTCAGTTTTGGCACTATAAATTAATTCCAACCTTTATAGTCTTTTAATGGTGAAAGTAATATACCATTCGCTATGAGAGATGTGATTTGTGGTGGCGACTTCTGAACAGTCTGAATACAAAGCTGGGATTTCTGCCGGCCCTGAAATAGACTTCAATGCACAATGATGTGGTTCAACAATTTCATGTTACCTTAAAAATCACGAATGTTTGAAAGCAATTAAAAACTGGTCAAAATTGAAATTGTTGTCAGGGTCCAAGGTGATCAAGCCACTTTACAGCATACTACAGTTAAAATTATCTGTCAAAAGACACATTTTTGAGAAATCTTTCTATCCATTGGATGTTTGGAAATTATTAATTTGTAACTGGCAGCAATATGTAGAGCCTTTTCTTTCAAGATAGTGCCACCTGGGGCAATATTTGCCATCTGGGAATGTTAGAACCAGGTCGTGAGAAGTGATTCAAGTTCTTCTGGTGGTGATAATTTCATCTATTTATACTTCCTGGAAGAAGAAGAAGAAGAAGAAGAAGAAAATTGCAATGATTACAGTTCTTAATGTCTTCAAGTTTCTTCACAATAGTATTTAACAATGTCACATGAATTTCAATAGATGCAACTAACTGTGCATGAGACCCTATATAAGAGTCACCTTATTTTAATAGCGAAAACCTTAAACTTTTTTGTTCATATTATTGTTCATTTCTAAAACAAGATTTTTCACTTCTACTACTTATGAATACAAGTGACAACTGTATTTTCAACAATGAAGTTTCAGTAATTCGTATTCTGCTGTTCTCTATCTGTGGATTGTTTTGATCACATTAGTATTTTTAATATTTTGGTATTGAACTAAAATACTGACTTGAAACAGTACTACCAACAGTAGGCCTTCTCACAAAGCTCTAGCAAAATACTGAACAGAACTGAACATCAATTTCTGTCTCTAAAACTCTCTCTACTGGCACTGCAGTGCATATCTATATGTACAAGCGTTGGGGCAAAAGATGGCAAACATTTTTTCTTGTAGATACCAGACCTGTTGGAAGGTTAAAGTGCAGTTTCCGAGTCCGTGACTGGTGTTTGCCGTGTAAATGTTGGCAAAGGTACTACAGATGACGGGAGGTGAAGGCGGCCAATGAGGAGTTGTGTTCAGGCAGACAATAATATTTTGTGAACCGACTATCTCCATTGATTTATTATTACCAGTTTCTTTTCCCTGGCATACTGAAATAAAGCGAAAGATACAATCAAATCAAATATGATGTTCCTCAGAAAGCTTACTGCAGTACCTTCTTGTGTGCATGATCGATTTACCCCTGCCTAGTGTGCATGCATTGTTTCTCTGGCATGGGTTATGAATTTGCTAATTTCCCTTTTGTTGATAGATAGTTACCCCTTCACTCTGTCACTAAAATGGTGTGAACTGTATGCCGTTTGTATGTCTTGTAACTAGTTCAATCACATAAAAAAATCAGTATGTAAAAAGAGAGGGGGGGGGGTGCAAATTCAAGGGAAACATCTCGTAAGAACCTAGAATTTGTGGAAACCATTGTAGGAAGAAATGTAAAGTCTTGGAATTTTCAGCATTGATCCAACAGGTTTTCTGCCGGGATAAGAAATTTTGTGTACTGAATTTACGTACTGTGTTCTTTCTACTGATGAAACAGCCTTTACATGTGAGGGTGTGTTCAACAGCTATAATCAACACGTGTTGTTGTTGTTGTTGTTGTTGTGGTCTTCATTCCGGACACTGATATGATGCAACTCTCCACAATACCCTATCCTGAGCAAGCCTCTTCATCTCCACATAAGAACGGCAACCTACATCTGTCTGAATTTGCTTACTGTATCCATCTCTTGGTCTTCCTCTATGATTTTTACCCCACACACTTCCCTCCAACGCTAAATTTACAATTCTTTGATGTCTAAGAATGTGTCCTACCAATCTATCACTTCTTTTATTCAAGGTATGCCAGAAATTTCTTTTCTCCCCAATTCTGTTCAGTACCTCCTCATTAGTTACGCGATCCACCCACCTAATCTTCAGCATTCTTCTGTAGCACCATATTTCAAAAGCGTCAATCCTCTTCCTGTCCGCACTGTTTATCGTCCATGTCTCACTCCCATACAAGGCAACACTCCATACAAATGCCTTCAGAAAGGACTTCCTTAGGCTTAAATCAATATTCGATGTTAATAAATTTCTCTTTTTCAAGAAGGCTTTTCTACCCATTGCCATTCTGCATTTTACATCCTCCATACTGCGACCATCATTTGTTATTTTACTGCCCAAGTAACAGAACTCATCTACCTCCTGTATTGTTTCGTTACCTAATCTAATTCCTTCAGCATCACCTGATTTTCTTACACTGCACTCCATTACCCTAGTTTTGCTCTTTGTTAATGTTCATCTTATATGCATCTTTCAGCACACTGTCCATTCCGTTCAATTGCTCTTCCAGGTCCTTTGCTGTATCTGACAGAATTACTATGTCATCGGCAAAACGCAATGTTTTTAATTCTTCACCCTGAACTTTAATTACTTCTCCAAATTTCTCCTTGCTTTCCTTTATAGCTTGCTCAATGTACAAATTGAATAACAATGGAGAAAGACTACAACCCTGTCTTACTCCCTTTCCAACCACTGCATCCCTTTCATGCCCTTCAACTCTGACAACCGCTGTCTGGTTTTTGTACAAGTTGTAAATAACCTTACGCGCCCTATATCTTACTCCTGCTTGCTTCAGAACTTGAAAGAGTTTATTCCAATCAACATTGTCAAAACCCTTCTCCAAATCTACAAAAGCTAGAAATGTGGGTTTGCCTTTTCTTAATCTATATTCTAGGATAAGCCGTAAAGTGAGTATTGCCTCCCGTGTTCCTACATTTCTCCTGAACCCAAACTGATCTTCCCTGAGGTCAGCTTCTGCCAGCTTTTCCATCCTTCTGTATATAATTCGTGTTAATATTTTGCAACTGTGACTTATTAAGCTGATGGTTCTGTAGTCTGCACCTGCTTTCTTTGGAATGGGGATTATGAAATTTTTCTTAAAGTCTGAGGGTACTTCGCCTGTCTCATACGTCTTACACACCAGGTGAAACAGGTTTGTCATGGCTGGTTCTCCCAGAGCCTTCAGTAGCTCTGAGGGAATATCATCTACTCCAGGGGCCTTGTTTCGACTTAGGTCTTTCAGGGCTCTGTCAAATTCTTGTCTCAGTACAGTATCTCCTATTTCATCATCATCTACATCCTCTTGCCTTCCTACAATATTGTCTCGAAGTTCATTTCCTTTGTAGAGCCCCTCTATATACTCTTTCCACCTTTCAGCTTTCCCTTCTTTGCTGAGAACTGGTTTTCCATCAGTGTCCTTGATATTTATAGAGCTGTTTTTGTTATCTCCAAATGTTTCTTTTATTTTCCTGTAGGCTGTATCTATTTTTCCCCTATTTATACATTCTTCTACATCCTTGCATTTGCCTTCTAGCCAATCCTGCTTAGCCCTTTTGCACTTCCTGTCAATGTCATTTCTTAGTCATCTGTACTCCATTTTGCCTGTTTCATTTACTGCATTTTTATATTTTCTCGTTTCATTGATTAAATTTAGTATCTCCTGTGATATCAAAGGATTCTTTGTAGGTCTTGCCTTCCTACCTATTTTGTCCTCTGCTACCTTCACTATTTCATCTCGCAATTTTACCCATTCCTCCTCTGCTGTTTTATTTTCCCCTGTTTCTGTCAATTGTTGTCTAAAGCTCCCTCTGAAATTCTTAAGAACTTCAGGTTCCTTCAATTTATCCAGGTCCCATCTCCTTATTTTCCTGCCTTTTTGTAGTTTCTTCAGTTTCAGCCTACAGTTCATAACCAACAAGTTATGGTCGGAGTCTATATCTGCCCCTGGGTACGTCTTACACTGTAAAACCTGGTTCTGAAATCTATGTCTTACCATTATAAAATCTATCTGGTATCTCCTGGTGTCTCCTGGTCTCTTCCACGTATACAACCTTCTTTTGTGATTCTTGAACCAGGTGTTTGTTATAACTAAATTATGTTCCGTGCAAAATTCTACCAGGCGGCTTCCTCTTTCATTCCTTTTGCCCAGACCATATTCACCTACTATCTTCCCTTCCCTTCCTTGTCCCACTACCGAATTCCAGTCTCCCATAACAATTAAGTTTTCCTCTCCCTTAATTGTCTGAATAATTTCCTTTAGCTCCTCATATATTTCTTCGATCTCCTCATCATCGGCAGAGCTAGTTGGCATATAAACCTGTACTACTGTTGTCGGTGTTGGCTTCATATCTATCTCGACAATGATAATGCGATCACTGTGCTGGTCATAGTAGTTTACCCGCATTCCTGTTTTCTTATTCATTATCAATCCTACTCCTGTGATACCCCCAACTTATTTTGTATTTATAATCCTGTACTCACCTGACCAGAAATCCTGCTCATCCTGCCACCGAACGTCACTAATCCCGACTATATCTAACTTCAACCTATCCATTTCCCTTTTTAAATTTTCTAATTTTCCTACTTGATTAAGGGATCTAACATTCCACGCTCCGATCCGTAGAATGCCAGTATTGTCTTTCCTGATGATCACATCCTCCTGAGTAGTCCCCGCCAGGAGATCCAAATGGGGGACTATTTTACCTCCAGGATATTATATTTTATCCGAGAGGATGCCATCATCATATGTTCATACAGTAGAGCTGCATGTCCTCAGGAAAAGTAACGGCTGTAGTTTCCCTTGCTTTCAGCCGTTCACAGTAGCTGTGTGGCAAAGCCACATTAGCTGACATTACAAGGCCAGCTTAGTCAATCATCAGACTGTTGCCCCTGTAACTACTGAAAAGGCTTTTGCCCCTCTTCAGGAACCACACGTTTGTCTGGACTCTCCACAGATACCCCTTCGCTGTGGTTGAATCTACGGTACGGCTATCTGTATCGTTGAGGCACGCTAGCCACCCCACCTTGGCAACGTCTGTGGTTCATGGGAGTGGATCACATTATCAAGAACAATGTAATTTGAGCTTAGAGTGCGAAAAATTCTGACAGTGATGAAACTACTACCAGTAATAAATTCATAGTTGCATCATGGAGGTTTTTTATTTCTGTGTAGCATGTCTATATTATAACATAAAAATTTGTTCAATAGTGATGTGAACAGGTTTTGAAAAGTGTTACATGGCATAAAATTTTCTCCACCAAGTTTTACTCTACCACAGAGCAAATTTTTACTGTTCTTGTACCAACTTTTTCAAAACAAAATTTCTGTAATACAGATAGCATTTTTGCGTCAGGTTGGGTACTTTCTTTTGCCTCACTCAAAAACATGTAAAACATGAAAAGATTGTGGAAGATGATTTCTAGTACATTTAATATTGTGCATCATTCTATTTCAGGGCTGGAAAAACAGAAGTACTGTCAGATGATTTAATAGAAGCTGACCGAAGAGTAGACTATATACGAACAGCATGTCAGAATACAGGGAAAAAACTGACCAACTGTTTTCCTTATCAAGGGCAAGAGATAGACAAAAGAGTCGTAAGTATATGTTTTTATGCTTTAATATTAATATAAACTTAATTTACTTATCGTAGGGAGCAATCTTATTGTATTAATATAAAGCGAAATGCCAAGATCGCAATTTTTCTTTTATCTTAAGATCACTGTGTTTCAGCACTCAGTGGTATCTTCTGGTCTCCTACAATAAGCATTTAACTGCTTATTAAAGCACTCCACATAACATTGGAAGGTATTCTGGAGGTGCTCAGCCAGAAATGTGCACAATGTTGTTTCTTTTTGTATATTGTTTTAATTTTGACCAGCCGTCCAGTTTACATATGACTATCGACCAGAAGCTGCTTTAATAAGAGTTAAATGACAATTGTAGGAGACCAAAAGATGACGGCATTGAGTGTTGAAGCCGGTCGTCTGAAATAAATCATCGTATAAATACGCTAACACAAAACTGAGGTTACAGATTTTTAATATTAATCATAAAAGAAGGCCAATGAAACGTACATAATTCGAAAGGTGGTCTATCATAGATGTTGCGAAAGTAAAAATTGTGTGCGCATGTAGCCGTTAAGAGTGGGAAAAAAGAAAATGAAGTTGTAAGATGGTACTGCAAATTCGCCAAAAGTTTTCCCACTACATTATAATCTGTTTTGGGTGACATATTGGTACAGGTAAGATTAGGTCAGTCAGTTACTCAAAATTGTAAATCCAAAACTTGAAAATATTCTTTTGGTCCGTTTTGTTCTGTATCTAGATATGATTCAAGAAACCATTTACAAACTGACACAGTATGTTAGTCATAAAACAGGGTTAGTAATCACATAGGAACTGGGGATCACAAATGTTATGAGATGGCACTACAGTCACTGTCATAATCAGAGACTGTTCAATTTGACCCTACACTCTCCTGAACCAACTTGATGGACCTATATATCTTGTATTCCTGCGTGTGGTTAGACTGAACGTGCAGATTTATCTGCCCATGCCTGTTGGTTGCCAAATTCCATTTCAACATGACAGAGCCCCCCCCCCCCCTCCCACTTATTTCATAAGGCGACTTTTCCAGCTACTGAATTGGTTGTGATAGGCCAGTCAAGTGGTCACCATAATCACCTGACCTGTCTTCAATCTATTTTTTTCCTGTGATGTTATTAGAAGGGCCTTGTGTATGAAACACCTGTTACTTCACCTGATGACTTTAGTGAGCAGGATTGTCGGGACAGGAAGAGTTCATTGAGAGACACCAGGTAACATTGACGTGTGTGATATTCAATGCAGTGTCAATGCCAGGCATATCTTGCCACATTTGGACAAAACTTTGAGCATCTGCTGTAGTGGGCATCCATTTGTTTTTTCTTATCAATCTGTATTTCTCCTTTATGCAAAATATAATAATGGAAAGTCCAGGTTGGAATAAATAATATAGTGAGGACAGTTTACAACTCACCGCAAAGACGTGGTGACGAGCTGCGACAGGCACATACAAAAGGCACACACATACAACACATTCAGCTATCGGCCATGGCCTTCTTCAGAAAATAGAGCACTCAGTGATTGCGTGAGTGCTCTATTTTCTGAAGAAGGCCATGGCTGATAGCTGAATGTGTTGTATGTGTGTGTCTTTTGTATGTACCTGTCGCAGCTCGTCGCCACATCTTTGCGGTGAGTTGTAAACTGTTCTCACTATATTATGTATTTCTCCTTTTTGACATATTGTTTTGGACACAGAGTACCAATTCCTGTTCAAACTTCTATAATGGTAACATTAATTTATTCAGATATTTCTCAGAAATTAAACTGCAAAGTCTTACTGATTTGTTTCCTTTTCAAGTGTTTGAGTCTATTTAAGCACAGGATCCTAAGAGTCACTGTGTCTCTAGCAATTTAGAAGAAATAAATGGTTTATTTGACTTTACAGAACTCCATGGAAATTCTTTAGTACCCAGTGACTGTTTAGTATTCATCTTCAAGGAAGGACAAATCGATTGCAAAAAAAGTCTGTTTTATTATAGATCTATGTAGATTCTGACTCCACCTGTGGGATTTAAGAGGTGATTATAAGTAGTCTTCAATTTTTTTGGGCATATAAACAGGGTCCCCTCTATGGGGTTTGACCTTCCTGTTTCCTAATTCTTCAGAAGTACAGGCCATTTGGGGAAGGATACCTTATGTGTGCATCACAAATTTACTGTACACTAAGACCTGAACGCATTATATAACAGACTTGTAACTGCATCCTAAATCGAGCCATTGGGCAAGGAAACCCTATGCGGTGCATGAGTTATGTTGATTTTGCAATCACCGCCTGCACCCTCATTATATAGATTTTCATAGCACCTGAATCCAGTACGTTAGCCAGGCTGTGGCGGCGGTGGGGGTGAAGGTTGTCATTAGGGTTGTGTCCGAGTGGTTCGGCCAAATCCAGATTCGCCGAATCTAACACGGTGGGTTCGGATTCGAGATTCGATGCATAATGACCGAATACTACCGAATCCCGAATCCAAAGTTTATATGGAAAACTTCAGTTACGAATGTTCTAGTTAACTTTGCATAACAGTGCGCTTTCGTTTGCGTTATTTACATTATTGTTTCATAGATCCGCTGTAAGACGTCATAAAACTAAGTTAAATCGACTACAAAACGAACGAAGTTCTGAAAAATGGCACTAGGAGCCGCCACAAGTAAGTTTTCCGTCACGTCCAACCAGTGGTGCTACACACACCTCGTTTACATGGGCTCCCAAAACCGGATTTCGTAAACCAATTTCCCAATTCCGCTTTTGGTTGGTCATGTAAACACTGCAAAAGCGAAAAATGGTTTACGAAAATCGGTTTTCGTCTTCCGGAAGATGTTACATGTAAACGTTGTGAGTGGCTTGCTTCGTAGGTGCAAATGTAAATACTGGTGCTAAAACTTTTGCACTCGTAAAAATAAAATTAAAAAAAAGGAAGTCGAGTCTAATTTCCACTTTATTTTCGACTATTGAATTTAAACACACCATTCAACGAAGGAAATAGAACTTTAGTATTGCTCAACTTCAAATGTAGCAGGTCACGTTGGTAACAGGTAATTTCCTAGGAACCATATACATCGAATGAAACGGCAATACAATCGATATATATCAGGCATTCAACTCTCGCTCCGCTAGCAGTAGCAAGAAACTTTATTTTTTCCACTTTAAATAGATGTCGATGTTTTGACATGTTTCAGTTCCCAGCACTTTACCACATTAATTTAGCCCAAACAGTACATTGTAAAGTTGATTTTGGCAATCAAGAACATTTAGCGTTGTTGTTTCTTCAATTACAGTATTATAATATGACTTTCTACATAACACGTTGCCACTCATAACCTCACTTTCAACATGGAGTACTGGAAAAAGCGAATTGACGTGATGAACAGTGTGAATACAACTTGATGTGACGGATCCGTGACGTGACGGACAGTGTGAATCGGCCTTAATTCGTTGTCAATGGACTTTTCAGTCAAAGCTGTGGTCGTTAAACTAAACTATAGGTTCCAGTATTCGAACAAGCGAATGTTATGATTTTTACGAATATGTCACGATTTTAGAGGATGTGGCTAGGCAGGAACCTAAGAGTACAACTTGTTCACTCACACGTTACGTTGTACTCTTAGGTTCCTGACTAAACACATCCTTTAAAATCATGACATATTCGTAAAAATCATAACATTCGCTTCTTCGATACCTATCGCACAGACCTATCGTTTCTATATGAAACACTATCCGATATATATCGATCGCACTGCCGCTTCATTCGGTGTACATGGCTCCTAGAACATCACCTACGATTCTTGCATGAGTTGTCTCATTCTAATTTCGCGTATTCTTTCGTCGAATTTTGTGAAGTGCTGGGGTATGTGAACCTTAGAGAAGCACTAGCATTTCAAGAAGGAAGTTATTTACTACCTTATGTGGAAAAAAAGTTCTAATCGTGCGCCATTCAGGCGGGATAACGTCAATTCAACAAACATCTGACGTCTGTTTCAATAAATCCGGTTAAATTGTATGAGGCTTCTCGCCGGGCTGCAGTGGTTATGTTGGCACCAATGGTAATGACTGCAACTCAGATGACCAATAAATGTTTTTTCGTGACAACTTCAATTAAAAAAAAATTTTTTTTTTTCTTAACGGACAAGGTTACATACAAGAACCTGTCAACCATAGAGCTGGTACAGTATTAATTTAACTGCAAGTGAAACGATCAGCAATAATACTTACTCTGTCCCACGTGAAAAAATATTAACACAATTCTACACTTCACTCGGTAAAATTTTACGACGCTTCTCGCCGGGCTCCAGTTCTTATGGTGGCAACAGATGAACAATGAAGTGTAGAATTGCGTTAATATTTTTCACGAGGTACAGAGTAAGTGTTATTAATGCTCGTTTCACTCGCAGCTAAATTAATACTGTACCTGCTCTATGGTTGACAGGTTCTTGTATGTACCCTTGCCCGTTCAGAACAAAATAATTTTTGTATTAATTGAAGTTGCCACGAAAAAAATATTTATTGGTCATTTGAGTTGGCTTCCTTACCATTGGTGACAACATAACCACATCAGCCCTGCGAGAAGTGGCGTACAATTTAACCAACAAAATAAATTAGCTTTGGATGTATAATAAATTTTATAACGGCTTATATAAGTGACTATAAAATCATTAAACATTTACACATCATATTTTTTTAAGTTTTTTTTTTTTTCAAACTTCCAAAATATCTACTCACATTTTCAGTTTTTTTTTTTTTTTTTTTTTTTTTTCCCACCTTTGAAAAGGGAAAAAAAGTAATTCTGTCCTTTGTAAGACTTCATTATGCAATTATTTTTTATTTCATCAAAATGAAACAGTTGGTAATAGTGAAGAAAGTTTCTTATTATCTTTTAGAGCATCTAAACAACATATATCTCAATGTTTCATAAAAATTTCTTTCAAGAGGGTAAGTGGGTATTAAAAAATTCTTAAAATTTAAAATAAAAACCCAAATGAAATTTTAATTCTTAAATTTTACTGTAATATTGTCATTTGAGATCCATCGCAGAAGGCTTTATATTCGTCACTAGTAATTCTTTTTAGATACATATACTTTAGTTGACAGATTTTTTGGGTTCGAGATTCAATTCAGGTTCGGGATTTGGCGCATGTTATATTTAAGATTCGGTATTCGGATTCGATTCGGTAAAATTGGGATTCGACCCATCCCTAGTTGTCATGTACCATCTTGATCATTACACTACTGATGCCTTAGCTGTGAGCTTCTTACACATGCCCTGGAGTAGATGCCCATCTACAGGGGGCATCAGGACTCCCAGCAATGGTTATCCTGCCAATTGACTGTTGATGTGGTGTTGGTGAGGAGAACCCCTGGTTGGAGTGGATGGCATTTTGGTAGGTGACCCACAATGAACTGGTCAAAATGCAGTAATACTGGCAGTCGATTGGTCACCAGTGTCTTTAAGAGAGGAAGACAAATTTGAAGAAGTGGCAGGCATGTTTAACATGAGAATTGGGTCATTTCTCATAGAGACAGCACCTCCTGCCTAGTCGCAAGTGTTACTTGGCTGTGACAGGCTGGGTGATATTTCTGTGTCTATCAATCCACTTAGAAGTCTGCACATAGTCCAGGGGATTATTTTCCATCACGATCTCCTGTGCAGTATGATGAAGAGTAACATGCCAACTTAGAGTGACAAGATGTACACTTTGTTCAGCATGTCTTCAGGAACCTAAGACCAATAGGGTTGCCACCGGTGCAATCATCCTGGCTTTTGAGAGTGACTCTGCCTGAAGATGTTGAGGTTATGATATACCAATGTGAAGTGAAGCATTACGTTACTCCACCTATGTGCTATTTTAAATGCTAGAAATTAGGGCACATTTCCATGCTGTGACGCCAATCCTACGTTTAGACGCTGTGGGCATTTCTGGGTGCTCCTTGTGTCGCACCTTCCATTTGTGTCAACTGTGGGCAACACCATTCCCCCTGTTCGCCAGACTGCACGATCCTACGGAAAGAGAGGGAGATCATGGAGTTTAACTGTCCTACATGGAGGCCAAGAAAAAATATGAGAGACTCCACTCCATGCAAATGGTCTCATTGTTTGCTACAGTCATGCCATCACCAACTTCTTCGGGGATAACGTTAGTGAAACTTTCACCAGCTACTCTTGGCCCTCAGATCCACCAGAGTCTATCTGCCCCCTTGATGTTTGGGGCTTATCTTTTCCTGCTTCCCCAACACCTGTTTTGGGAGCAATCCCCTCACCCCTCTCCCCAACCACCAGGGACACCAGTTGCCATTCCTCAACCGGAGAAGTGACACTTTTCTTCAGTTCCTCTCACTAGGAAGGTGTCCCTCGGGATACTGCCTTCCCAAGTTTCTACAAGTGGAATAGAGGATCCCAGTTGGTGGCTGAAGGATCCACTTGCTGCTGGTCGAAGGGCTTCCCTATCGTCTCCCGAGGACCTAGCTCTCACTAAATCTACGGAATCAGTGGTCTTCAGTTCTGCTAGCTCTCTATGAGTGGCATTAGGTGATCCTGTAGAATAAACTGTTTTCCAGTGTACTCCTTTGCGCACTGCCTAATTTAAGATTTGGTTCTGTAGCTGAATTGCTGTGGTTATTCACTTGCTTGGCTCAGCAATGGCAAGTATTTCACATGCCTTTTGTATCACCCTGCAGAAAGTGGTTCCCCTCAATGTGGAACATGACCCTGCGTGGCTATCGAGTTACTATAAGAATGGTGCCGACTATAACAGTTTATCAGGTTGTGTATGTATCTTTACTTCTGTCCACAGTTAACTTGTGCCCTTTCAAACACCTTTAAGGGCTGTGGCAGTCAGAGTAAGGAACATAGTGGACATTACTGTCTGTATTCCTCCAGATGGTGAATTACTCAAACACTTATTGGCTGCAGTGATTTTCCAGCTCTACCGATCCTTCATACTATTGGGCAACTTCACTTCCCTCAGCCCCTTGCGGGGCGGCACCATGACTACTGCTCATGTTAAGTGATGTAGAGAATTTACTATTTTAACTTGACCTCTGCCTTTTAAGCATTGATGCTACCACACATTTCAATGTGGCATATGACACCTATTCAGTCATTGCAGCCCTGACTTTCTACCATATATCCACTGGAAACATAACAACTTGTGCGATAGTGATCACTTCCTTGTCATTTTTGTTGCTACACCAGTTTCAATCCCCTGGACACCTTTCCAGGTGTGCTTTAAAAAAAGTGAGACTGGGAAGCCCTACATCCCTGCTGCCACCAATGGACCTCTCCCACTTGACACTATGGACCTGGTGGTGTAGAGTGTCATTAGGATCATTGGTTCAGATGCAGAGCGGTCGGTTCCTTGTTCGTCAGGGTGCCCCTGGCGAGACAGCAATTTGGTGGTCGCGGGAAATCACTGAAGATATTACAGATGACATGTGGACTCTGCATTGTCATAAATGACTCCTGTGTGTAGAGAAGCTTATTGCCTTCAAATGACTCCATGCTCATGTTCACGAGTTAATGAAACGATGGAAACAGGTATGTTGGGTGAGGTATGTCTCAACTATTGGGTTATGTACCTCACCTCCCGAAGTCTGGACCGAGATCACATGCCTGTATGGCTGGCTACCAGACACCAGCAGGTATACCTGGGATTTCTATAAGTGAAGCTCTATGAATGGATCCAGAAAGTACCGACAAGCTTTTGCTGAACACTATACTCGTACCTTTGAACTCAAAATTACCAAACTGCCGTCCATAGATGGAAACAGCAGGTGGAACACAAATATCTCTCCTTTACTGCAGACAGCAGCCCCAATCAGATGGTAAGTGACTCCATGCTCAATTTTTTCTGAAGCAATGGTGTCTTCCTGTCACAGTGGCAAGAGAGGATCAGTTTTCTGATGCTTAAGCCCTGGAAAAGACCTGCTTGATGTGGATAGCTATTGGCCCATCATTCTCACCAACATTCTATGTAAACTGTTAGAATGCATGGTGAATTGGCATTTGTGTTGACTCTTTGATTCTAGGGAGATTTTTTTTTTTTTATATTACAGTTGCTGATCTCTCCTACTGAATATGGTGACTATACTGATTTAGTTTGCATTTTATATTTTGAAAGAATTATAGTATTTAGAGTGTAGTGCATCAGGAACAGCCTTTTAATGACTTTGATAAAAGACTAAAATATTTATCACAAATTTTCTTTGTTTCAGAAAAAGATACCAGAATACATTCTCGGAGCAACGATGCAAGAGGGTGGGACAGGTGATAGTTGCCTTTTAGGGTAAGTTTAATTTAATTTTTATTTTGTTTGTGTAAACTTATTCATAACAGCATCATGAAACAGGCTACAGGGTATTTCAAAAACCTTCTACATGACTGAAGACAAAAATGTAGTTGTTTTGTTAAGTTACAAGTCAAAATTAAGAATTCATGAAGTCAGGGCTTTTAAATTGCTAGTTTATAAGGTTGGCTGCAAGGTCCCCCTAGGGCAATTAGCTCGTTCACTTACTCACGCTCATGCCTCATTCCCTTAATATCAAAGATGTGTTTAACCACCCTGTCTCTGTCCTCCCTTCCCCTGTCTCTGTCCTCCCTCCCCCCGTCTCTGTCCTCCCTCCCCCTGTCTCTGTCCTCCCTCCCCTCTGTTCTCCCCTCAACCCCTCTGTTCTCCCCCCACTGTTGTCCCCTCCCCCCTCTGTTGTCCCCTCTCCCCTCTGTTGTCCCCTCCCCCCTCTGTTGTCCCCTCTCCCCTCTGTTGTCCCCTCTCCCCTATGTTGTCCCCTCTCCCCTCTGTTGTCCCCTCTCCCCTCTGTTGTCCCCTCCCCCCTCTGTTGTCCCCTCCCCCCTCTGTTGTCCCCTCCCCCCTCTGTTGTCCCCTCCCCCCTCTGTTGTCCCCTCCCCCCTCTGTTGTCCCCTCCCCCCTCTGTTGTCCCCTCCCCCCTCTGTTGTCCCCTCCCCCCTCTGTTGTCCCCTCCCCCCTCTGTTGTCCCCTCCCCCCTCTGTTCTCCCCCCTCTGTTCTCCCCTCCCCCCTCTGTTCTCCCCTCCCTCTCTCTCTGTCCTCCCCTCCCCATGCCTCCCTCCCCCTCTCTGTCCTCCCCTCCCCCTGCCTTTGCCCCCTCCCCCTCTCTGTCCTCCACTCCCCCTGCCTTTGCCCCCTCCCCCTCTCTGTCCTCCCCTCCCCCTCCCCCTCTCTGTCCTCCACTCCCCCTGCCTTTGCTCCCTCCCCTGTCTGTCCTCCCATTCCCCTCTCCCTGCCTATGCTCCTCTCCCTCTCAGTCCTCCCATTCCCCTCTCCCTGTCCACCCCTCCCCCCTCTGCCCTCCCCCTCTCGCCGCCCTCCCCTCCCCCTCTCGCCGCCCTCCCCTCCCCCCTCTCGCCGCCCTCCCCTCCCCCCTCTCGCCGCCCTCCCCTCCCCCCTCTCGCCGCCCTCCCCTCCCCCCTCTCGCCGCCCTCCCCTCCCCCCTCTCGCCGCCCTCCCCTCCCCCCTCTCGCCGCCCTCCCCTCCCCCCTCTCGCCGCCCTCCCCTCCCCCCTCTCGCCGCCCTCCCCTCCCCCTCTCTCGCCGCCCTCCCCTCCCCCCCTCTCGCCGCCCTCCCCTCCCCCCTCTCGCCGCCCTCCCCTCTCCCCCCTCGCCGCCCTCCCCTCTCCCCCCTCGCCGCCCTCCCCTCTCCCCCCTCGCTGCCCTCCCCTCTCCCCCCTCTCGCCGCCCTCCCCTCCTAAGTATGGTCAAGCCATTATGGACAAAATGATATGTATTAGCTGTATAATGCTGCTATTGGTAAAGTACATAGAGTACCTGAATTTGTAATTTTATAATGGAAATTGTTAACTTCTCAGTAATAATGAAGAAAGGTTAAATTTTCAGTAAAGATGATTTCTGAGTGAAGCTAACCTACTGTCTCTACACCCTCACCCTTTTCTTATAGTTCCTCCCAATTTTTTCTCTCCCCCAAGTGTATGCTACAGTTTTCTTCTTCTCTGCTGTTCCTCCCGTCTTTTTTACTGCATTCTAAGCTGCATCTTACATTCCCAGTTATCAGTATCTGCATGCTCCACCAGATAGTGTGGAACATCCTGTGCCCACCATTGGCCTGGATACTTCTCTTTCCTGTCTCCTCCTTTCCCACTGATAAAGTATGCCATGGCTGCAGCAGCCATAGCTTGTGATAATGAGTGCATGATGTGGGCTTAAGTGGTACCATGAATGTGTGTGTGTGTGTGTGTGTGTGTGTGTGTGTGTGTGTGTGCGCGTGAGCGCGCGTAGGCACTGAGAAAGGCTGTGGCCAAAAATTTCAATTATGTGAGTGTGATTATGCTTGTCGGTGGTTCAGTTACTGTCTTTGCTGTGAGTTGCCATCTTTCCTAATTATTATTGACTTTCCTACCTGGACTTTCCATTATGTTATTGTTAACTTGTTAAAAATTAATCTTCTTGGTTTATGCAGTAGAGTGGAAAATTTGGCACCCCATTTGTCAGCTGGTTTTTGTTTGTCCATAAAATTACAATGCAACCACTTAAAAGTATACAATTTTTTATTTAATAATATAGTAGGAACAGTTTACAACTCACCACAAAGATGTGCTGCAACAAGCATGTACAAAAGACACACACATACTACAGCAGCTGGAGGTGATGGTTGTATGACTGTTGTGTGCCTGTGTGATTGCGTGAGTGTTCTATTTTCTGAAGAAGGCCATGGCCAATAGCTGAGAGTGTTGTATGTGCCTGTCTTTTGTATGTGCCTGTCGCAGCTCGTTGCCACATCTTTGCGGTGAGTTGTAAACTGTCCCTACTATATTATTAATTCCAACCTGGACTTTCCATTATTACAATTTTTTATTTGTAATGTAGGGTTTTGAAACATATTGTTGCTAACATTTGTAAGTGACACTTTTAATAATAGCCGTATTTCTTCGCTTGTGTGTATTTTGTGTGCTTAAATTAAGACTATGCTTTGTATTAAAAGGAGGCAATTTAATTTTGTTACAATATTATAAAAATGTTCCTGTAAAAAATACTTTGAATATTTCTTGCAGAAATATTCTTCAAAGGTGTGGCGAAGTTGAACAAGACTTGGCAAATTTACTTGTCAGCTATGAAGTTGGTGTTGAAAAGGCTGTGATAGAACCTCTACAAAATGTGATAGAAGTTGATATTCCTAATATCAGTAAACACAAACGTAATTTGGCAAAATTGACATTGGATATGGATGCTGCAAAAACTAGGTAGGTCATGCACCATGGTTAAATTTTACTTACGATGTTGGTGGCCTAGTGCACTGATATCGGCAACGGATGAAACTGGAAAGAGTTATATCATTAGCCAATTGCTTTATAGTTTGTGGTATATAATGAGATATTTTGGTTTCTTACGTGGAATAAACAAACACATTTTGGTGTTTAAATATAATGTTATGTTTTTTGCATTTTTTTATGGGAAGCTAATGTTGACACCAAAATTTTCCCTGTACAATTATAATTAATTTAGTGGCCGGACAAGGGAACAAAAAAAAAGCTGTCAACCATAGAACAGGAGCAGAATTAACAACTTACTTCAGTTAATTTCCTGTTACATAAAATTTGAGTTAAGTCATAGAATGAGGGGCATAATCATTTCTGTTAATCATAAAGTGGATAATTACTGCTGTTTCTGCTCTGTGGTTGGCATGCTCTTGTTTGTACTGTTGTCTAGTCGGTATATCATCATCATGAAGGGAACATTTCGTTGTCAGCAGTAGCGAACTACTCTGCCACTGCCCTACATAAAACTTAACCATGTCGCAATTCATCGTAACATGTGAAAGGGGGTCCACGTCATTCTCATTTGTTGCCAACATCAACACGCTAGGCCACCAACAGTGTAAGTAAAATTTAACCTACATAATGAAAAGTGTAAACTTCTGCTATATGGGTTCATTATTGAAATAATTTTTGATGGCTGTGTAGGTATCAAAACTCAGTGAAGCACGCGAACACAAATGCACGCTTAGATTCCATAAAAGATGAAATGGAAGAGGCTGAATTGAAAGTGGAACAGTGCCGTGTAAGTCTCACAGTATCGAGTTTTCCATTACCATTTTTGTTTGTTATCAATGGTAAGAAATGTATGTGTATTTCAAATATGATACAAAAAATATACATACACAACTGCTTCTTTTATGCTTTGATATTTGTATATTTTAGTTGCATTGAATTGTTACTTTTCATTACCTTCACTTACATGTTTGTAGGAAATGTATTAATTCACTGTTGTGACTGTCAGTGAAAGTGTAAGGGCGCTGGATGGTTTTGTGTGTGTGTGTGTGTGTGTGTGTGTGTGTGTGTGTGTGTGTGTGTATGTATGTTTTTGTGTGCACGCGTGCACAAATATGTACTCCCACCATAAAAAGATCTTGTGCTCAAAATGTAATACAAATACTGTTTTCTGTTACCTGTGTATATTCTGCACACACATTAGACAGCTGTAGCATATTGGTTGACTCAAGTGGTTTTACCTTTTGCAAATGGTCCACAAAATGTACAATAATGCGGTGTATACGCACTGGGAATCCGGAAGAAACTGGGATTTTTTTAGAATTCCATAAATTTTTCATTGTTTTAAGTTATCTGTTAATTTTTGGTAATTTTGGCTGGTAATATGTTTACTTCAGTTCGCTACTGCAGAATAGTACAGCAGCAATAAAACATAACCAGGGAATACATGAATATATAATTTCAATTGGGGAAAATAAGGTGCGACTTTCATCAACAAAACACTGTTCGCATAGCCTACAAGCGTCTGCTGTTATTTGAGTGTGTCAAAGGCCTCAGGACGAAGAGTATGCAATAGTTCATAACAAACTCTTGTCGATGAGTGTAATGTTTCATCAGATAGTTTCATCGGATAGTGGACAAGCTATTCTTTCGAAGTAAATGGCCTTTTAAGCAATACGAGTTACATTAATAGTGAGAATGTGCTATGAATTTCTTAAATCATGAACCATTTACTCCCAATCAGAAAAATGCTGTGAGGCAGCCACTTACAAGGAGATCAAATGGGTGTCGGATTTTAGAATTTCTTTGTATTTATGGTACATGAAGTTCAGAACTTCAGTAACAGGCAGCCAAAGCCATTTGACACAACTCTAACAAATTCTTGAGAAAATCAACTTCGAAATATTGCAAAGTGCACATAAGTACCAGTAATTGAAACGGCTGCAGCATCTGTCAGTTTAGCTCAGGTGGTTGCGTACTCGCGTCATGACCATGTAGTCGAACGTTCGAATCCCACTGGGATTTAGTTTGTTTGTTTTTCCATTCAGTTATATAAAACATTTTGGGATTTCTAATTTCTCTTGTTGTGTCAGCCTTTGTTTATGTGTTTGTAGACAAGTGAACTCCTTGTCGTCACGTAAAATGATGGTTGAATAGGGTAGCTTCTTGGAAAGCCATTAGTAGGTACGGAGATGACTTTCCAAATACAGTGCCGTAGCTCTTCACACACTGAACTACCATCGTCAACTAATAGTGAATATAATACTGTAAAAACATGCAACTTACGTTTTTTTGATTGACTATCATTACTAACAACCTTCCATGAAATGTAGAAAATTACGAATAAACAAAAACACATGCACTTTTCATAACAATTACCATTAGATATTTAAGTTTTTAAGTTATGTAAGTGTTCAAACAGAACGGGGGGGGGGGGGGGGCAAAATAGAAAAAAACTGCCATGACAGGATTCGAACCACTAACCCCAGGGTTGGAAAGCGAGAATGCTACCACCTAAGCTACACGAACAGATGTGGCTGCTATTTGACTTATTGGTACTTAGTTCATACATGTACTTTGAGAAACCTTAAAGTCAGTAATCTTGAAAATTTTTGAGAGTTGGTTCAAATGGCTTTGGCTGATTGCTACTTGAGTTCTGAACGTCACATACCGTAAATGTCAAAAAATTCTAAAATCCGATACCCATGTGCTCTCCTTGTTAGTGTTGGCTCTTCACCTACCAAAGTAAAAGCATTGGCTTGCACATACCTCATAATATGTAATTTTTACTGTGACCACTGTTGATAGTGTTAATTTAAAAGCAAAATGCATTTGGTTGAAAAACAACAATATAATCCAAATTTGTGGTGTACAGTGATTTGAGTGACTTAAAGAATCAGTTGGTTGACACAAATAGGCATAAATATGTTTAAAATAAAGATTTGTTTTACTTAGACTGAAGTTTCCATGTTTCTTATGTCTGAAATTTTTAATGTTCCATCTGGGGGACCAATTTTTTGAAAAAATAAGAGCCCACAAATGCATCAGCTTTCAGAAGGCTTTTGCAATCAGTCTTTGTGCTGAGGCTGTTGATATGCCTGACTTAAGCTGCCGCTTGTAAGAGCTCGTGCAAGCCGATTCCGTGTGAGCTTGCATGCAGGTGGTACACTTAGTGGATATGCCATTTGTCTCTGCAGTAGATGTTCCTTTCTGATCGCTGGTTGAGAGTCATCAATCTGCAGTAGGTGTTAGCAGCTGGTTGATGTCTGTTATGCAAGAGGTAATAAAAAAATTAAGAAAAGGAAAACAATGACTTTCAGAACATTGTGCAAGTCATACACTGCTGCATTTTGTCAATTGCTATTTCTTACATCAACTCAAAAGAAAATTTTATTTACATTTATGAAGATTTCTCTTTCACTGCAAAGTTTAGAAGTGAACGATACATACTTTAAAATTTAGTGAGGACAGTTTACAACTCACCGCAAAGACGTGGCGACAAGCTGCGACAGGCACATACAAAAGACACACACATACATACATTCATGTGTTGTATATGTGTGTCTTTTGTATGTCTTTTGTATGTGCCTGTCACAGCTCGTCGTCACGTCTTTGCGGTGAGTTGTAAACTGTCCTCACTACATTATTAATTCCAACCTGGACTTTCCATTATTAAATTATACTTTAAAATTTACTGAAGATCGGAGAGGACAACTGGTAATTTACAGTTTAATAAAGTTTTATTCAACATTCTCTGTCACTAATTTTCTGCCCGTGTTCGACAAGGTAGGCACAGTCTTCTAAACCGTGAATGAATTTTTTTTGTTGATGGTAAAAATGCACATATGGTATGGATTTAATCCACCGATCCTACAATTACTTCTTTGTCGATTTACAATGCTATTGAATGAGCCAAGCTGACCATCAGAAATTTCATCGTGACTACTGGTAATTAAATGTTGATTTTTCGTGAGAAATTTTGAGAGTTGTAACTAATAGCTGTGGCAAATTGCTATTTCAGTTTGGAACTTCTCAAAGGGTAAATAAATAAAAAATAATTACAAAAATTGAATAGCCATGTGGCCTCTATGTCTGTGCATGTGAAATTATTGAGAATACTGCACTGCTTTCATACTGATATATAACAAGGAAAACAACAGAAAATCGAAACTAAAAGTGTTTTGGAATTGCAAAATAATGTACTGTGGAAAGAATATAGAATGGAAACACCCTGAAGCAAGCCCTCACTTTTAAAGTGGTGGAGGATGGAGTAAAAGAAAGAAAGAAAGAAAAATGTGATGGTTGTTACATGATTTTGAAGAATTAAAATTAATGGTTGAGTCAAAAAATAAGAAACTTAAACACCCAGTTTTGAGACACTACTACTTTCGGGGAAAGGTGTTCAGTTCCTTTGAGATTCTTAGCCACAGGAGATTCCTATGCAAGCTTTCAATGCCTTTACTGTGTCTACATACGAAGAATACTACCTGACTTTTGTGATGTCATTTTGAGGCCAAGAAAAACCATATAAAGATAAGTGAAAAAAACCTTGTAACCACAAAAATATGTTGAATTCCAATTTTTATTAAAAATATGTACTTTTTCAATATATCCTTGGAATTATTTCTGGCTGTCAAAAAGTTGAACTCATGGAAAGCAAACCATTTGGAAACATAATTCTTCCTCCAGCTATAAATAATCTAACCTGGTTTGTGTACCCATGGTATCTGTAACTACTGGAGAAACTAATTATTTAGTCTGTAACTATTACATTAACATTTTTTGTAAGTGTATTTCCCACTATATTTCCATAGTTACGTGATTACAGATTAAATAAGCTGTATATATTGTATAAATTTTGTTGATGTGTACATTTCAGGGTGGGTAGTATGATTGTTCTTAATTCAAGACTTTTCTCTTCCGTAGCATGTGCGTAAAATTTTCTGGTTCTTTCTCAGTTCCTAACTTGGCATATTCATCATGCTACCTATAACTTCCCATGCACCTTCACGCATATTTTTGATATGGTAGTCCATGTTGACTGGATTCTGCTACAGCTCTTTTGACTCTTACAGCTCTGTGAGAGCAATTGACATCTAGTTGTCCATCTTTGATGTAGCTGATCAGCGGCACTGCATCTTGACAGCATGAGCACCCTTTGCTGTGAGCCCATGGACCGCTTTTCTTCGGTTTGCGGTGTGGCATGCTCAGCCGTAGCAGCCACAGGCCTTACACCATATCCACTGCCTTCTACTGCTGCCACACAAATTGGTTACGCGGCTTTACGCGATGGGTATTCATGGTGTGCCAGACGTACAGAATGCTTATCACACTATTCACACCTGCGTACTATACCACTACTCGGTCTCCAATGGAAAAGCTATGAAGTTAATGAAGCCGATGTGGCATGTTCAGGGCAAATAGTTTACCATTTGCTCCAAAACTCTCAGTGCATTACAATAATTTCAGAATGTGTACCCAGCTGGAAAGATAAGACAAAAGATACATGACCAACTGTATTTTCTCAAAAGGTGGGAGAGCAGATGACTTTTTGCAAGGTTTTGAGACATGTAGGGATTTGGGGAAATGAACAGGCTGATTGAGCTACAGAGAAGGCCTCCAGTTAACAAGATCTCACACCTTTCACTAGTTCCATGCAGTTGTGTTTCTTGTTTTATGTCAGGTCCACACAGTGAGGAATGGTTGGCACTGTTGTTTTAAGTCATTCTACCCTTCACATAAGTTTCATTTAGAGTCTTTGTCTTACCTTTGCATTTCAGTTTTTACCACCTTTTTATACTTTTTAACACTTCTAGGTCAGTCAGACTCTTATGTCGAAAATACAAATAACATAGTACATAAGTCGGATGATTTTCTATTTTGTTAATGACTTCCATTGTATGACTTACGTCTTTTGTTGGAATAATAGTATTCTCTTTTTATTGTAGCAACAGGAAAAAAACTTCAGATGGCAACAGGTTTAACTGTTTCAGGTGGGAATAAAATATATCAGGAGTCACTTGCTTTCCTGCTCTCTCGTTCAGCTGTTAAATATGCTGCGAGACTGCAGGGCTTTCGTTAGATTCTAGTTTTTTGTAGTAAATGTCGTGTTTGCTTTTCATCATTGCCTTACGGGATGAAGAAATAGAGTTTTTACTGAATAATATTGGTTCAGAGCGTGATGAAGAAATCACTAATTTGACAGCAGTGTTTGATTTTTTTTAAAAAATGAAAACAACACATTTCCATTATAATATAAAATCTTTCTCTCTAGAGTGTTTCAAATATAAAATATAGTGACTTACTTCCTATGTTGTGTAATGTATTGCACAACATTTAGATTAACTTTGAAAATGCCCAATACCAGCCACTCGAATGGCACCCATTGTGCACTTTCCTCAAAGTTTTAATTTCCATTACAGTTTTATACTTTTGTAGGTGTATTTGATACTCGTCTCGCAATATTTTTGTCTGGGTGCTACCTGACAGTTGTGTGTGTGTGTGTGTGTGTGTGTGTGTGTGTGTGTGTGTGTGTGTAAATGTGCTACTGGCTGCTTGAGTTTCCTATGCTTGTTATTAAAGTTTTTAAAATGATTTGATACATCTGATTTACCTGTACTTGGAACAAATATGTAAGCAATTTTTATACAGTCATGTTTTCTCATTGTTATCTTCACTGAAATATTTTAATTGGTGGTCAGTGTCTAAATATTAGCATCAGAAATTGTGGAGAATTTTTTATTTCAGGATGCCCTTGCAGCGGAGATGTTCCAGTTTATTTCGAGGGAGGCTGAAATTGCCGAGATGATTGTTGAATATGCAAGGCATAAACGTGATTTTCATGAAAAGGCTCTCAAATGTTTGGAGGATGTTATACCAGCATTGGAGACCACTATCCGTAAGTAAATACACGACAGTATAATGAGGATATCTTGTAACTCACTGAAAAGCTCGATGATCGTCTTTGTGGCGGGTCTGACACAGACAGTATCATACAATAACATTGTATTGCTGAATGCCATCTTAGGCTTTCCATTGTTAAGTATATCCTTCCTTTTACAATACACCATTATTACGGATACTTATTCATGTAGTATTCAGATTTTACACATTGTATCTGCTACAGTAGCTGAGTCAATAAAAACAAACATCAACCACATAGTGATAACTTTGATCATTACAGTTTGCTGGATAAATAAAATAGTCATCTCTTTTTGATTTAATAGAAAATAATTTTTTCTGCAGAAAGTGTGATGATGTATTTAAATTTGTAGCTGATTATTGGTATGTTAGTAATTAAATAGCTCCTATAACACCTACACATGCTTGAATTATGTCTCTGAGTCACTCCTCCTGTGTACCTAGACAAAACCCCTATTTAAGGAATAAATGTTTCAGTCCCCTGAGATTCGTTACAAAGGTGTTTCACTGTATTTACATTTTCCCCCACTATTTACACTTTATGAAACCATTTTCTAGGAGTTAAAGCCTTATGTAATTGAAATAAATTGAAGCTGGGGTGATTTTTGCTTTCAAGTTGTTTTTAAAATGTTACGTAGTAGAGTTGCTTGACATTTTTTGCGTTTATTGGAATGATAGTTCGCGTTTTGTTGTTTATAGTTCGCGCTTAGTTGCCATATAGTGCAGTGACTGATGGCCCGACTTTAATTTACAAACACTCCCAGCAGCCTTCACATCTAATGTTTATTCAAATGTAATTTTTCTCGCTTATTATGATGAGTTTCGAGAACAAATTTATTCTCAGTGTGAACTGAAAATATTTATGTGACTACTTAGGTGACATTTCACAAACAGTGTGAACAATAGTTTGCGTATGTGTGGTTTTTTGCACATTGGAAGGGGTAAAATATGTCATAATCTCAAAAAGACAATACGGTGTAAAACGTTATTAGGTTATTAAGTAATTACAGTTCACTCATTCTACCAATTTCAAACGTATCAAATACGATACTCATCTTTTCAACATTATGATGTTTGGGGGTTCTGCTCGCTGCAAAATTATTCACCAGCGGAATCGTGCTGGAAATAAATACTTGTAGATACAATTGTTCACTTATTACTTAATTTCCAACCATACTGTTTCTTATTCCAGCAAAACATTACAACTTCATAACTTGCGTAGTTGCGTACACAAATTACCGGAATAACACAGACTGACATAGATTCCAAAGCACTTTACAACCGCCGAAACTCGAACCCCCCCACGCAAGGCGGTGAGGCAAATATATAACATTGACAATAACACATTATGTATTGTTCATAACAATTGAATATACTAATTTGCAATTACTAAACACACAAGTGAAATATTTCATGTACACAAAAAGAATCGGAATATAAAATGAAAACTGTACATACAGTAATTTTAGATGGCACATATCTTTTTAAGTCTTAATCACAGTCCTTTTTGTTCGACAACAAACAGCAATGTTAAATGTCAATTAATTTGTTAATGAATACATCATACATGTTCCTAATATATATTGAACTATCAAATATCTTGGCCATCCTCAAAATAGGCTCAAAATCTTACGTCAATCAATATATACAAAAAATCACAATCTTCAAATCTCGACTCTTACATTAATTAACACAATTAGCTGGTCTACACAACATGTTTATGAGCCTAACATATATACAATGCTATTTATTTTCATTTCTTTTTGTTTTACAATTTTACAATTCGTCTGTCTAATTATTGAAATAATGTACAATGACGAAACTATTGTTTATAGAACTGTCTGGGAACCTCATACGCGAATATCTTAATTAATGAAATCTATCACTTGTTAACTAATCACAGTATCACTGAGGCACAGTCCTACACTGATTCCTAGGCTGGCTATTTCGTTTGTAACTAACTTCACACGGAACATATATCACTATTAGACCACACGATTCCGGGTCTGACACAGACAGTATCATACAATAACATTGAGATGAGAGGGCCAACAGTATCACCACAATACCCCCCTCCCCCACTACCACCCAAATCAGCTCAACGATGCCCTCATAAGTTGTGATGCTAGAGTAAAGCACCTACTTTGGATGGCTTGGGCCCAGTGGCTGGCTTGGCTGCATCCGTACCTTACTTAGTCCTGTCTGGGGTTGTCACAGCACAGTCCACACGTGCAGCATCACCAGATCCTGAAAGTTCCAAGTGCAGTAAGTAGGTGACAAGCGTATGGCCTCCCAAGAGCAGAGGGCAGTATTGGGAACAGCTGACTCTCAAGAATCTGCCACACTGAACTTGTCTGAGCTTTTTAAGCATCAAACAAAATACACAAGAAACATATGACAAAAAATATCCACATAACTATACTGTAAAATTTACTGTTCTCACATTCTGAACTGAGTTTTTTAAAACTTTGACATGAAACTTGGTATCTTACAAAATCATTAGACACTAACATTAATTAACTGATTCTATCATGACTTCTATCAATATCTCAAATACTTTAATACTCGGGCAACAATTTGAATTCAAATTTTCACTGTGACATCAATTAATACATTGAAAAATCTAACTGAACAAACTATATTGAAATCAATATTCTTATTAACATAAAAAAATACACACATTTCATACCTTAACACCAAAGAAGAAAGATAGAATGATGGATATGAGATAATTTGAACAGGTTACAGAATGAGTAGGAGATGTGGCATCAGAAACCGAAATCAGAAGTACGCTACCACATAGCTAGAAACCCAACGCACTTAACACACACAGAATTGTACTTTCCTGAGGTTTACAAAAGTTTATATCCAACATATTGACAATACAAGTTTCAAGATATTTCATTAAAGAATACGTATATACAAAACTCTTATAGCTACAATAAATTTTACAAAAATATCACCACTACTGTCTGTATGGCTTGAGTTCTGTTATGTTCCTCAGTTCAATGCTTTTCCTGAATTGGGATACTCTAACCTGTAAACATTAGGATGAGGGTTTCCCACAACTTTGGAAGTGGAAAAAATTCCTAACAGGAAAAATATATGTAAAAATATATAGATTAAGTCTACTTACAAGGTGAAGGACCACAGGCAGTGATAGTAACAAATAAAACACACACACACACACACACACACACACACACACACACACACACAAACGCTAGCTTTCGCAGCCTTGCTGCTTCGTCAGGCTGTGTCTTTACAGACGCAAGTACACCTAGGCAGACATACTGTAGAAAGCAAAGAAGTGTGAACTTCTTAACTTCTTTGCTTTCTACAGTATGTCTGCCTAGGTGTAGTTGTGTCTGTGTAAATGTGTGGGTGTGTGTGTATTTGTTTACCTTCCTTTTTTTCTCCCCAAGGTAAGTCTTTCCTGTCCCGGGATTGGAATGACTCCTTACCCACTCCCTTAAAACCCTCACCATTTCCTATTCCCTCTCCTTCCCTTCTGCCTGACGAAGCAGTAAGGCTGCGAAAGCTAGCGTTAGTGTGTGTGTGTGTGTGTGTGTGTGTGTGTGTGTGTGTGTGTGTGTGTGTGTGTGTGTGTGTTTGTTACTATCACTGCCTGTGCTCCTTCGCCTTGTAAGTAGACTTCATCTATTTTATACAGAATTTTTTGAGTTCATGGTTGATAGTCTTAGATCTTTCTTGGGCTTTGCCCAAAACCATTTGTCCAATATTGAATCTGGTAGTTTTCAAACTTCTGTCATGTCTTCTCTTCCTGGCTTCAGCTTGTTCCTTCATAGTCCTACGTACGATCTCCTCTCTCTCTTGGTTGCTCAATTCTTTGCAAGGTGGATAGCTGACGAGTTCACTGATTAGTTAGGCGATGATTTTCCAAACATTATTTCGAAAGGGCAGAATGTCATGGAAGTATGTTGAAAGTTGTTCAAAATCTCTTCAAATTCATACACATAATGTATCTATGATGCATGATTTTTGTTACAATATGTCCTGAACAATCTGCCAATTTCCCTCGTGTATCTTTCTGCTGGATTGTTGTAGGGGTGGTTTGCCGAAATCAATATGTGTCTGATGTTTTCATCTTGTATGAATGATTTCCAATGCTTCGAGGTAAACAATTCCATTGTCAGACAAGATTTTCTTAGGTTTGCCGACTGTCTGAAAGTAGTCATTCCTGAATTTGTTGATTACGGTTTTGCTGGTGGCTTTCTTCACAGGGTACAATTTAATAAATTTAGAGAACAGATCCATGGCAACAAATATATGGCTATAACCACCTCTGGTCTTGGGAAGACTTCCATAAAAATCCACAGCTACAGTTTCAAGCAATGCTTGTGGCAAGATGGTCTGCATGAGACTACATGTCTGATTGGATACCTCGACTCGTTGGCATCTGTCACATGTAGCCACTAATTTCTTAACTCTCCTGGCAATTTTATAAAAATAGATGTTCTCTTGTATTTTCTGTATACACTTTTGAGTACCACAGTGGCCAAAACTTTCGTGAACATACTTTATTAATATATCAACACAGTTCTCGGGCCAACACGACTTCCATTTATCACTGTCGACACTCATACATCTAAACAACATGCCCTTGTATGTCTTATAGTATTGCCCTACGTTATCTTCCCCTCTTTTGCCTAACAAGCTCTTGACTAATCTCCAATTATCATCATGATTTTGGTATCTCCTAATCTTGTCACAAATTTTTCGTATTTCTGCTTCTTCTTTAACACCTTCAGGTACATGACTCTGAATTCCTTTTCACAGGCTCCACTACTCTCTTCTAATTCACCCCCACTGGCAAACGAGAGAGTGAATCTTGCAACAAGATTGTCCTTGCCCTTAATGTATTCCACAGAGAAATCAAACTGTTGTAAGAACAGTGCCCAACTGAATGTAGGTCAAAGCCTTATGGTCTGTGAATACAATAGTTTTGTGGCCTAACAAGTAGTTTCTGAATTTTTTTAAAGCCCAAAAAATTGCTAAAAGTTCATTTTCTGTAACGGTGTATGCCTTCTCGTGTTTCTGTAATGTCCTGCTTGCAACTGCAATGGTCCAGTGTTCTGGCTGGTTATCAATTGTTTTCACTTGAAAAAAATGACCACCAATTTCATAATCACTACTGACATCATGATGTCGTGTGAATTTTGAGATATTTACTTGTCATACACGGGACACATTTTCTGTCTGTGTTATTGACTGTGACTGAAGGTGTTGACTAGCGTCATTGATATGTGTTCGAATTATACAACTTCGAGGGATAAATGCTTAACATGTAAGAGTTTAATTCCTTCTTTGTCGACGGTGGACAAAAGTGTGAAATTTTGTATGAAGTACGGTTTATTACTGATGACAGACTTCGAAATCGCATTAACTGCAGTGCTTAGACAGTTCAAGAAGGAGTTAAATCGGCAGATAAGGAAATTCTTTTTCTGTTGTTTCGCATGAAATATGGGAAGTAAACAATGATAAGAAGAAATTACCAAAAACCGAGTTATTGCCGATAGCTTACACATCAAATGGCTTCGTTCCTGACGGAACCACCGCTCGGAAACAATGTTTGTACTCTATATACTATTATTTGTATTGTCACAGTAGTTAATGATGTGACACATGCTGTAATGCTCACTGGAACGGTAATCGCATGTTTCATATATTGAAGGGTGCACAGTTTTTTTTTTTTTGATGGAAGGCTTTCTTGTAAATTACCTTTGTTTTGACTTTATTGAAAAGTGAACATGATTTTGTTAGCATTGTGTTTCTGATTATGAAAAAAGTTAGATTATACAACAAATAAATAAAAATTTAAAAAAACTGCGGCCTATACTCGAGAATTTTTTTTCTATAATTTCGTGTCAAAAGTTTAGGTGCAGGCTATATTCACACACAGCCTACATTCACACAAATATGGTATTTAATTTTTGCTCTTTTTCAGGGTTAAATAATTTATTTTCATTTTTAAAATGCTATAATTGCCAGCCAAACAATTAAAATTCTGAGAAATAAATGTATTTGTACTTCTTATATCAAGTTAATATACGGTGAACCTGGAAATAAAGGAACATTTCTTGAAAAACCTGGAAAAAATCTTGAATGTGAAAATTACTTATCGCTGGACACCCTGCTCTTTGACTGAGAAAAGTAATTTATTCAAATGTAATATTTCTTGCATTGGTAATAGGCATACACATCTGCAAATTGTGTCCTGCTGGAAAGCATCCCTCTTATTTAGTTGTCTGCTGCGTTGCCCAGAGTTTCCAGTACTGAAGAAGCTGGAGGTGTTCCATTGTTCATATTGTCCTTTTTTTTCCTTTTTATTGGTAATTTTCAGTAACATAGTGCCGTTTACACCGAAGCGAACAAGAATTCGCTCTGATGTAAACAATGTGTGCGCGGTGTTCGGTCACGCTCTTCTCGCATTTCAAGTGTTCGCTTGTGATCCGCTGCGTGTCTGTTTCAGGGCGAACCATCAAAGGAAGTTCGCGTCCTCTCCACTTCAGCGCTAGCGTATGCAACAAACAGTGTATGCTCGCCTTGCAGCAGTGTGCTGTTTGCTCTTCCATTCACTCCAGTATAAATGCTTATTAGCAAGTACAAGCCAATGTGTATGTGCACAGGCGAATTTCTGGCTAATGCACATTTGCCTGTGTTTGCTTCGCTGTAATTGGGGCTTTATGTGCAGCAGCTTTTCTGTCCACCAATTATGTAACAACTGAAATCAATCTGCCAGTACTGCACTAGAGTTCAAAATAATTGTGCACAGATCACAGGAATTTTCGGACTTATCCACAGATCATAATTCCACTTCCAATTTGAAGTATCTTCACTTCTAATGAATGTGTCTGTGGATGACACAAAACATTTGTCCTCAACAGCTAACAACTACAGAACACTTCAACAACAAAGAATACCCCTTCACAAGGTCCAGCTAATGTGGTACCATGCGGTGCTGTTTACCCATTTGGTAGTAACAGTGAGGTGAGAAAACTCGTCATAGGTTTCACTTGGGCAGTGGCATCTTATCACAATCAGTGAAGCAAACATCAAAAGTCACAACTAATTTTAAGTACACTATATACTGTTACATCTAAAAACAAAACACCAGTTCCTGTTCTGTTAGATACAGAGAGATGTTTTTAATTTAAAGTTTTTTGTTGTTCACAGAGGAAAGTGACATCAAGCCTGTGTACTCGCAGCCTTTAGAAGACCATCTACGCATCACTCATCGTAAGATAGCACTGCCTATTGAGTTGTGTGTATGTGCTTTGCTGGAGCTGGGTATGGCGGAAGAAGGCCTCTTCAGGGTTGCTGCAGGTATGTAACAATATGTGATGCATTTGATAATTTCTTCCATTGTTTAAAGTTTCATGTTATGAAAATTTGCTCCATGGCTACTTTGGGAGATCCATTATGTCAATTGTATTTAGAATCTGCAGAGTGCGTGGTCACTGGAGTGAGGAAATAAATGAAAGATATACATTTAATTGTAGCACAGTGAAATAACTGTACATCACTGTATTACAGTGTCAGTTCTAAGAATAAACTAATCAAGAGTCCAGTGCCAATTGCTGCCGCTGTCACATTGTTGAGTGGGCGATGTATCATAATTTAATTTGTGTGAAATTTCATTACCAATCCAATTTCTTCATTTTCATTAGTGCTTTGCAAATTTTATTTCTGCTGCATCCTATGTATTTTTCTTACTTGTCACTATTGTATTTCATGTGTTTCACTTTTAGAAATCTTTTATTCTTATGTATTTGGTAATAGTGTGCTCCATAGATTTTCTTTTTTAAACAGCCAGAGACAGTTTTGTTGTTTTTGACAGTACAGTTAGCACTGACCACAGTTCAGTCAGCTGCCAGCTGCCTTTATTAAAGTACTAGACTAGTTACAAGTTGATTATTTAGTTTTCTGCTCTTCGCGGTTAATTGTATCGTAGAATGGATAGGATGTGTGCTTGCTGTGTGCAGACGCAGGAGGAGTTGGCCACAGCGCGAACAGCTGAACTTGCTGCTGGATATGGTCAGCTGCCTTCAGGCTGCTGTCTTGGGGTACAATGGCAGTAGGGAGCCTGGTGCATCAAGTAGGACATCCAAGATGTCTCATGTTTCCCCCTCTGTCCCTGCTGTCATCGCCCTTTCAGGACATGGTCGAGCCGCCCTCTCCGCAAGGGGAGTGGCGGGTTGAATGGTGTTCGCGTAGCTCGAGGCAGAAGGCCAATGCGGAGGCTGGGCATTCGAACACGCGAGTTCGTCCTGTGAGTGGACATGTGGCCACTCCTTCAGCAGGGTCCAAGCAGGTGCACGGGGGGAGGGGATTATTAGTTATTTTGAGTTCCAGTGTTAGGCGTGTGATGGAGCTGCTTAGGCAGATAACGTCGTGATCCGGAATGAACTCCAACGTGCACTCGGTGTGTCTGCTGGGGGGACCAAATCCGAGATGTGGAGGTGGCCCTGCTGGCGGCTATGGAGTGTACGGGGTGCAGTCAGCTGCAAGTCGTGCCTCATGTCGGCACCAATGATACTTGTCGCTTGGGTTCTGAGGATGTTCTTAGTTCCTACAGGCAGCTGGCAGAATTGGTGAAGACTGCTGGCCTCACATGCAGGGTGCAAGCAGAGCTGTCAGTTTGTAGCATTGTTTCCAGGGTCTTTTGGTTTGGAGCCGAGTGGAGGTGGAGCATCTGAACCAGAGGCTTCACCGAGTCTGTGACAGTCATGGCTGCTGATTTCTGGGTCTGTGTTATCAGATGGGGACTTATATGACGCCAATAAATAGATCAGGAGTGCACTACACTAAGGAAGCAGCTACTTGTGTAGCAGAGTACTTGTGGGGTGCATGTGTTTTTTTTTTTTTTTTTTTGGCTAGGCACTGGCTCTGATGAGCATTTGCCAGTCAGTATTCAGAGAGCGAATTCAGGCCGCATTCAGAACAGTAATTCGACTATCAAAATATTAGCTGTGAACTTTCAAAGCATTATAAACAAAGTTTCTGAATTTCCATGCTGCAGGGCAATTATTGTGATCAGATAATTTTAGGCACCAAAAGGTAGCTATTATGATTTTGGTAGCTCGGAAATGTTTAGCGAGGCTTGGAATGTTTATTGGAAAGACAGATTGGACACAACTGGAGGGGGATAAATATATTGTTTTTACTGTGGTCGAGGTTGAAAGTAACTGTGAAGTTATCTGGGCACGTATAACAGGTCTAAGAGAAGTAGAGTTAATAGTTGGGTGTTTTTATTGGCCCACAAGTGCTGTAGTAGCAGTACGAGTCATTCAAAGAAAGTCTAAACCATGTGGTGCGTAGGTATCCGGGCCATTAATATTAGTCGGGGGAGACTTCAACCTTAAGAGTATAGATTGGATGTCTCTAGTTTCATTTCAGTCAGTACAGACAAGCAGTCTTATGAGCTACTATTGGACATGTTTTCCGAAAACTGCCTTGTGCAGTTAAACTGTCAGTCCACATGAAATGGAAATATTTTAGACCTTATAGCTGCAAATGGGCCTGACCTTATTAACTAAGACTGTGTAGAGACAGGAGTTAGTGATCATGATACCGTCTTAGCGTCAATGGTGACCAAACTTAATAAACCAATCAAGAAGGCTAGGAGCGTGGTTTTGTTAGAAAAAGCCAATAATTAATCGTTAGCATCACACTTAGAAAATGAATGGACATCATTTAGTCCAGGTTGCCATAAACTGTTGTTATTCTTCTCTGACAATTTGTTGTACGAGGATAGCAAAATCGTGCTCGTCTTCCACGACTATAGGGACTACATTTGGCACTCTGTCATACTTCTTTCCTCCAACCCTCGTCTGTTGTATCTTCAATTTTCTAACACAATTAGATAAACTCTTGTGTCATTGAAACTTTTTTAACAGAAGAGCTTGTTAGATGTCTTCAATGCTCTTCATCAAGTGTGAAATTTTTTCGGCCTCAGTCATATCCAGGTTAACTATGTGACATAGGGCCAAAACATTCTGTATATATGACTGCGTTGACTCGCCATGTTGTTGGGCCCTGTTCTTCAATAGTTCTTCCAATAAACTGACTTGTTGCTGGTGGTCTCCAGGGGTTTTATTAAGTTTTGTCTGGAATTTTTCGCAGCTATCTAGCTTGTCATTATTTTAAAACCACTGGTGGGCTGTCCCATCCAGATAGAAATATACATTCACTGAGCACATAATATGATCCCACCTATTATACTTGGTCACTCAGTCGAATCCTTTTAGCCATTCGTTTGGGTCTTGTTGAGCATCTCCAGAGAACACCGATGGGTGTCTGATGTGCAGCTGACTAACTGTTGTTTTCATATCCATGGGTCTTTTAATGACTACCCTTTGTATTCCGGTTCTTGTCTGTGTAGGCGACGGCTCTTACGCTGCTTAATCGGAGCCACGATGATGCAGGTGTATTGCTGGATACCCAGCACTTCCACCAGAAAACTGCAAGTGGTCCGGAATTCGAAGACTGGTCGTTAATAGAGCACAATCATTTACACTTAGAACATGTTTATTGATAACACAAGCGTACACTCAGAACAGACTGCCTCCTACTAGGAGTGCTCCACTATTTATACATAGAAAGAATTTTCTGAAACTTACAAATACATCAAACATACGAAACATGTACAATATTCTACAAATAGTAAATACAAAGAATTTTTTTTCCTGCCAGTGGTGGGATTTGAACACTGCAACACTGTCCAATGCACCACGTGTTCCGTCAGAAGACTCGCTTTAAGTATCTTTAAGGATTTTCATGTTTCTAACTTTGTTTATTTAACGGGTCATGACAGCATATTTAGATGTGTTTACTTTAATTGCTGTATCATTTCAGTGAGTGCTTTACTCACATTTTTAATACAAAAAGATAGAACAGCAGAATGAAAACAAAAGGAATTATGCATTTGCATGTAACATTTTAGCATCTGTTCTGATTTAAAGCAGCAGCTGTTGTTGTTCCAGATTTTATGAAAAAGAGGGGGGAGGTAGGAATGCAAAGCAATGTTGTTTTAAAATGTAATTGATTTTTCCCTTTAATGCAGTATTTTAATTTCTTCTCACCTCTCCTTCAAAGTTGTTGTTTTAAGTAAAAACTACAGAAAAAAGTTTAAACCTATTTTACAGAAGATATTTGGTGCACTTTCTGTGTTCATTTTTTTAAGGTATGTCAAAGGTTCGGCGCATGAAGTTGAGCCTTGATGCGGGTCTGATGAAGCTGGAGACAGCAATAGAATATGGCGATCCTCATGTTGTTGCTGGTGCATTGAAGTGTTACCTAAGAGAACTACCAGAACCACTTATGACATACAAATTATATGATGAGTGGATTGCAGCCTCAAAGTGAGTTGTTCTTCCATGTTTTTAGAAAGTCACTTTTAACAGTTTAGAAATTAACTGTTGTAGTAATAATAACAAATGAGCAAATTATATTCTATTTTAGATGTTTTGGCGGTCAAGTTTGTTGATGTTGGCAACTGATAACAATGGCTGGAAATTAGGTGACCAATGATAGGGCAGATGCAGACAGGCAACAAGAATTCAGCCAGGTTTAATTGTGACTTGAAACAGTAATTATAAGAAAGAAAGGGTTTAAAATTATGTTTTTCCTCTCTTTCCCTTGTTAGGATGGATGGCGACATGGTTAAGTTTTATGTCTGGGCAGTGGCAATATAGTGAGCTAATGTTGACAACAAAATGTTCCCTTTATGATGGTAATTAATTTTACTGACCGGGCAAGAGTATAAGAACTTGTCAACAATAGAGCAAGAACAACAGTAATTATTTACTTTGTGGTAAACAGATAGGATGTGCCCCTCATTCTATAACTTGAGTAAGAAGGGAAATAATCCTTTGTGTTGATTTTGAAGTAAATAATTAATTCTGTTCCTGCTCTAATTAGCATCTATTTTTCAGACATCATTGTTTGTATATAGCCTATTTAATAAGTATCTGGTTTCTTCCTATTACAAACATACAGTATGTCACACCTTTTATGTGGTAAATGCTTTATTAAATACTATTATTTAATTACTCTATTTAAGGAAGGAAAGGGAACTGATATTTTACAACATATTTTAAGATATTTATTTATTTTTGACTTGTACATATTTCAGCATTGCTCTCTTTGAGATTGATCTCCTATCTGTTCACTACCATGTTGTAGTGAGATAAAATACGCTTTCTGTCAACATTGTTAGTTGGAATCCACAAAAAAGCCAAACAATGTTTTGCAACATTTCATGATCTCTTTCAGTGCGAATGGCACTCAAAACATCCTTGATGTTGGCACTGTCACTTTCTTTAAGCCACTGTTGTAAAATTCTTTTTAAATGGGCATAACCACTAGACATAGCTTGTCTTGATAAACATGAAGATAGTCTCCATTACAACAGCTTTATCAGGATTGTTTAAAATGACATTCCTTGGAAAAAACCATCTAAGCTATAGACTCAAATCCCTTATGATTTGGGTCTTTGCTTCTCAGGAAAGCCAGTTTACTCTTGACAGAAATCTTTACATGCAGTATTATACTCTAGAGTATTTAGAGCATTCCGTGCTTATGGTGTTCCTTCTGAGAACTATCCTCCACATATAGTTCCCAAATTTAATTCTAGGTTGGCCAGTTTTGCGTACAGAATATGGGCTGTAGGATACTTTGAGCTCTCAAGCAAAGTTAAGAGCTCCACGGGCTGTCTGCCATGGGGCCATTCCGTGCCAAGTGGTCTAATATCGAGAAAAGTTCCCACATGACCCTCATGGATTTTGATGAAATTTGGTATGAACAATCACACATGTTCTCAATGAACACTGGTAATGTTTCAGTTTCAAAAATTCAATACTTCCGGAGATACAGTCACTTGTTTAAGACCATAGCACAGCTTCCAATAGTGTGTCCTTGAATTTTCAGCAACTTTGAGATGATATATCTCTGGGAGTATTTGTATGAAAGAAACAAAACTTGGCCATCTTATACAACTTTTAGAGCTCTTTAAAGTAAAATATCAAGAACAGGATTTCTGAGCAATTTTCATATAGAAAATTTGGGGCAAAGTTGGGCGAAAAAATTGCTGGTTAAAAAAAGTGCGAACTTTAGTTTTTTATATCTCCAGAAGTAATTGTGGGATGTACATGAAACTTTGCACACCATAACTCACCAACACACGGTCTTAGAATATAAAGTTTCATTCTCCTATTGCTTCCCATTATTTCACAAATCTAGGGTAAAGTTGACGATTTTTCAAAAAGTGCTAAAAATGGGTATTTTCAGTCAAATTTTTCAAAAAAGTGTTTTCTCCAAATTCCTTTAAACTATGCTCATTAGAAAGAGCATATTCTAGACTATCTAGAAAAGTGGATTTGGTTTTGCAATGCAAGCATATAAGGACCTAAAAAGTAGCATAATCGTAGAGGCGCACTGGAAGTTTGAACCCATTTTTCTGGCACTCAAATTATACCTAAAATCTTTTATTATGTCTAATAAATATTTGTTAATGCCTGGGATAAGTGAAATAAGAAATCCTGATGAATAGGACATAGCTCAAGTCCGAATAGATAAAGAATAAAAATAGAAACAATGTTATTTCTTAACTGTCCCCCCTCATCCCACAACTCTCTCTCTCTCTCTCTCTCTCTCTCTCTCTCTCTCTCTCTCTCTCTCTCTCTCTCTCTCTCTCTCTCACACACACACACACACACACACACACACACACACAAACTAAATTTAATTCATAAAATTTATTTCCATAATCATTATCTAATTATTAGTAGCCTGTTTAATGAACAAACACCAGCTTACTGATGGAAAAGAAGTGTATAAATGAGTTGCTATGGTTTAACCACTGCTAGTTTCATTTCACCTGAGAAAACCAACATCCCCATCGCCACAGGGGCAACAACAGCCACGGGTGGGTTCCTTTACCACAGGATATCCCAAGCATGATAAGCATTTCTTTACACAGGTTCCCAAGCCTGATAATAAAATTATTGAAGTGTCCTGGGTAAAATTGGAAGCAACTCACAGGTTGCTTAGTTTCCTCTAACCTATTTCAATTTTTTATAGGGCATGGTGGTACAATTTCATTCAGTTCTGACAAATGTAATTGTAACTGCAAACATATTGAGAAAAGAAATAATTTTAACTATGGCACTTGTTCTTGAATGTTTAATGAATATGTATCACAAATATTAGACAATTACATGTGTTGGTATGAACACAAAAAAAAAGGTTACAAAGTTGAGAAAAATCGATATAAAATGTACCACAGTAGGTACAATTATGATCACTTCCTAGTACAATTTTGATCACTGACTTTTCCCACATAAAAAGCACTTTTTCCTTCGGGCACCGGTGCATACTTCGCTGTACCAAATGTTGCACAATAACGAGTTTACAAGCACGTGGAAACTAGAACATTTATAAGAGCACGTTCGGTGAAGTAGCTCCAAGTACATCTTTACAGGAAAAAATTTATGTCTCCTTAACACAGAGTGTTGTATTCTTGGAAAAGACAGGAGGAGCTGTAGAAACCTGCTACACTTCAACGCCACACAAAGGCAAGTGCTAGCAACAATACGAGACTGAAAACTTATGTTGATCGGAATTGTACCTATATCGAATTTGTACCACCTTACCCTATGCTACATTAATTTTCTGATGAATATCAAGAGGAATGGTATATTGTCAGACAGTCAAATTTACTGATGGAGCTGGAATAACTGCAACTTAAAGGCCTTAAATGTTATCTGAAAAACAAAGAGCTTGCTGTCCTAATGGATTTTTTGGAAAATTATTCTTTTATTATTCAGGATGCTGCGCAAGGCTTCCACTGGAGAAGCAACAATTCATCCATTTGTTATCTACTTTCATCAAAATGAGAAAGTGGAATCTTTAATTTTCTGCATTGTCAGTTCTTGTTTGTGGCATGACACTGGTACAGTTAACGTTTTTATCAAGGAGCTCATCAAATACATAAAAGCACAGTTTGAACAGATATCTCACATTCATAATTTCAGTGATGGCTCCAGTGCTCAGTCTTACTTACCCAGACCTGTTTCACTTCTTCTCTGAAAACATTAATGGAATCAAATTTCTTTTCATCAGTAAAGATGAAATTGGGGGGAAAAAAGGAAAAAAGAAAAAAAATTGTCACAAGAAGTGAGGTTTAAACATGGACAAACTGTAGCAGGCACTAGAGAAAATTGTCACTTTTTACCTATTGATGAAACAATAATTCAGGTCAGCAGAGTTTCAAATGATTGATCATCTTTTCTAGCTACAATGGGTCAGAGAACTAAAGAAGGCACATTAATGTCTGCTCTCCAAGCTGGACAATATATTGCATGCATCTAAGAAAATTTTTGGTGGATTGGGAATATCTGTGAGACTTCCTCTGAGCAAAGGGGTGCATTAATAAACTTTATGCACCCTCATGGTCCAGCAGATTCATTTTATTGACCACCAATAAGTGACAAGTGCTGGGTTCCATCACACCACATTATTGCACTTTTTCCAGCTCCGTCAGTAAATTCGTCTGGCCGGCAATACACCATTCCTGTTTACATTCATCAGGCTTGGAAACCTGTGTAAAGAAACTCACCCATAGCTGTTGATGCTCGAGCGTAGCCCCTACGGTGATGGAGATACTGGTTTTCTCAGGTGAAATGAATCTAGCAGTGGTTAAACCACAACTCACTTATATACTTATTTTCCTTCAGTAAGCTGGTGGTGTTAATTAAAAATGCTACTAATAATTAGATAATGATTGTGCAAATAAATTTTACAATTTACATTCATTCTAAATTATAATTTTGTGTGTGTGTGTGTGTGTGTGTGTGTGTGAGAGAGAGAGAGAGAGAGAGATAGAGAGAGAGTTGTGGGATGGGGGGACAGTTAAGAAATAACATTGTTTCTATTTTTATTCTTTGTCTATTCGGACTTGAGCTATGTCCTATTCATCGGGACTTCTTATTTCACTTATCCCAGGCATTAACAAATATTTATTAGACATAATAAAAGATTTTAGGTATAATTTGAGTGCCAGAAAAATGGGTTCAAACTTCCAGTGCGCCTCTACGATTATGCTACTTTTTAGGGCCTTATATTCTTGCATTGCAAAACCAAATCCACTTTTCTAGATAGTTTAGAATATGCTCTTTCTAATGAGCATAGTTTAAAGGAATTTGGAGAAAACACTTTTTTGAAAAATATGACTGAAAATACCCATTTTTAGCACTTTTTGAAAAATCGTCAACTTTACCCTAGATTTGTGAAATAATGGGAAGCAATAGGAGAATGAAACTTTATATTCTAAGACCTTGTGTTGGTGAGTTATGGTGCGCAAAGTTTCATGTACATCCCACAATTACTTCTGGAGATATAAAAAACTAAAGTTCGCACTTTTTTTAACCAGCAATTTTTTCGCCCAACTTTGCCCCAAATTTTCTACATGAAAATTGCTCAGAAATCCTGTTCTTGATATTTTACTTTAAAGAGCTCTAAAAGTTGCATAAGATGGCCAAGTTTCGTTTCTTTCATGCAAATACTGCCAGAGATATATCATCTCAAAGTTGCTGAAAATTCAAGGACGCACTGTTGGAAGCTGTGCTCTGGTCTTAAACAAGTGACTGTATCTCCGGAAGTATTGATTTTTTGAACTGAAACTTTACCAGTGTTCATTGAGAACATGTGTGAATGTTCATACAAAATTTCATCAAAATCCATGAGGGTCATGTGGGAGCCTCTAGACCACTTGGCATGGAATGACCCCATGATCTTTCACAAACACCATGTATGTGTGGATTCTTTTCACGTCTTCGTCTGTTTTTAATAATATTTACCCACAGTTATTTGCCTTTCTCATTTCTGTCAAGAAAATAATTTTGTAAATAGAACACTGATTCAAACCAGCTGTTCCACCAAGTGACTACTGTTTAGTTTCCTTGGAATCATTTTTTGCCTTGAGAAACTGGATGTATTTGTATTTTCACTTCCTTGTAGTTAGGAATGCTGATTTTACCATGGCCACCACTTATCCAATTCACACATAATTGTTGTGAAGCATTTACCAATTAAACTGAGTTTTTGTGCCCAACAGTGCACATGAATCAGATGGTCAACAATAATCACTTTTAAAGTATCATAGCAGTGTGTCATGTACGGAGCACTGTCACTAACAAATACATGAACAGCATCATATGGCACTTTGTGTTCATTTAGTGTTTCTAATATTCTGCAAGAGTCTGTGGCATTTGCTGTTTCTACAAATTTCCCAGCAGCAGGGAATATCTTTCGTTCTTCTGCACCAGACAGTTGGAAAATAACAACAAACACACAGTGTCCCATTATGTCCATTGCTTCATCACAAAGAATATCTATTTTTTTGCCAGATATAGCTTCAGTGATCAATTGTTTATGGTCAGAAGCAATTTCTAGGAAGAAAGAAATAAAATCATGTAACACAAAAGATGCAATAATCACAATATTGTCATAATAGTTCCTCTTACTCTTCAAGTTATTTTGTGGAATGAAATTGGTGTAGATCTGATTTTAAAATTAATTTAGCTACAAAATAAGCTTGCAACGATAGAAATTGATACAATACTTTCATTATATCCAACAGTCAATCCCCCCCTCCCCCCTTTTTTTATTACTTTACTTTGAGAGGGACAAAACATTGTCTCACAAACCATATTTTTGACTGTAACATGTAATCTTAAATGTGATCTGCTGTATGTGAGCTGTTGCAATATTGTAATAATTATAATGCAAACACACAGTAGGCATACTGATGTATCTTGTTTTTATAGCTAGTGCCAGATATAAAAGTAATTGTACTCGCAAAAGAAGTGAACTATGAAAATGTAGAACAAACGATATTTTATGTAAAAGGATGTTCAAAATTTCATTAACTACAATAAGTTGAGGATTTTTATGTTTTAGTTACGGGGAAAATTCGGCGCTGGTTACTGGTAAGACGGTAATCAATCATTTGTCCCAAGCGCTACCAATTTTTTTATCTCCGGAGATTTCGTATAACCACTGTGGAAAGTAATAAGTGCAGCTTTCCTCCCACCGCTACTCACCCAGCAATTTGAACGGTGCAGCAAGACACGCCCCCTGCCGCCCTCGACAGCCACTGCATAAAGCATCAATTTCTCGTTACTAAAAGCAGCAATTCACATACCTAACACTAGCAACAAAATACAGTAACAAAAATATTTTGCAATGGACTTATTCATGTAAATGCATTCGACTGAAGGGTAATTAAAAAAATAAATAGGTTAAGAAAGTCGCGACTGGTACCAGATACATTTTAAAAGTAAAAACAACCATACTAATTTTGAAGAGTATATCGAACAAGGGCACGAATTATATGTTCAGAACATGCATTTCTTGCGCACCTTACTTGAACTGCGAACGTCCATTTGTTGCAAGTAATGTTATATTCTCGTTGCACAGAAACATCACATATTCTACGGATAATATTTAGTGCACCAAAACTAAGGACTATAGTACTATTATTATTTGTACCATTCACGATACTGTCAACTCACAAAAGCAAATAACTTACCTGGCAAATATGTTTCACGCAAAGTCCTTACACATGGTAGATCTGTGTTACATATTTCGTTAATCCACGACCTTATGGCTTGATTTTCGAGCTTTTCAAGTGGAATGTTGGCTTTTGCAAACACTTCAACAGTTCTTTTTGCAAAATTGTCTTTTTCTAATTTTCTTCTATTAGTGCTATTTAATGTTTCAACAATTGATGACTGTGTTTAGAAGCGCCAGCATTTTTTCGCACATGATCAGAGTGCTTCTCTGATTTAATGTGTTTTTCAATATTGTCTTTCTTTTCCCACCCAATTCGACAGTTCCAAAATTTGCAAAACACTGTTTTGGCATCGGTTGTGTACAAGCCCTCAATAGCATACTGTTGAACCCTTTCATACACATTGACAGCCTTGCGACCCAAATTCAGCAGCACTACACAACAATGACAAAAATGAAAACATTAGAAACAGAACCAATACCAGACAGAACGCTGGTGCGAATTCTTTTCTTTGTTAGGTATCAGGCCCCAAGTGGCACAAATGCATCCGACGTTGCCATATGTGCATTTGTCTTGCACAGAGCTCAGTTTATAAATGGGTGCACCTCTGCCCCCCCTCCCCCCCTCTGGTACATTTTTCTCTGCTCCGAATCATGTGATACTATATAAATAAAAACTGATTGCTTTTTAATGAATTTTATAGGCAGAAAATAGTGGCAATGGAAGGCATCACAAAATTTGTGAGGAAATAGCATTTACTATGTAATTTTGCATTTTGAGCCAGAATTTGCATTTATCACAAATTGCAAATTTTTCAGGTACCTACTTATGCTACCCACATTTCGCATTGCCTCAACAATGTGACAGGCTAAACATAGAATTAGTGATTGTAGCACTTTCACATTTATTATGATTGTAAGTAGCAATCACATCATACGCCCACAACACATTTTTGACTAATTGAATCCAATTTTCACAGACTCATTTGTAATCTCTGTCCTGCCATACAAACACTTTTGAAGTAATCAGTGTTTGATAAGTCTTCTGAATAATGTCTTTACTGCGTTCATAACTGCAAATAGGCTGCCTATTTCAATTATTACATTTTTCAGCAGTTACTAAACCCTTAAAGTATTGCACCTACTGGGCCTAGTCTGTGTTGAAGTTTATCATTTTGGTGCTTTTATGAAAGTGCACTGCCTATATTGTCTTACTCATTGCTGCTGCTGTGTGTATTTTCCTTAATTGCTATACCATAATAATATTGGAGTATTTTTATAGCTGGCATTGACAGTCTACACTTGTCACCAATTGCTTTCCGGCCAGTAAGGCAAGTTTTCGCTGATGACAGCTGTAGTTGTCGAAGGTGCAGCTTCCATTTTCTTCCTCACATTGGCCACATACTAAATTTTCTTAATGTGTATTCCATCCCAAATGGGTTTGGATTTGACAACTTTATTATAGTAAAAATCAACTTAGTAACTGTTGGACTACAGCGAGAGTATTGGAAAAGTTTCTTCACTCTTGCCCTTTCCATGTTGATAATCCAAATGTCATATATCAAGCTGCTGCTTTTCCCTCCTAATGGAGCATGTGCTATGTACCAATCAATATTGAAGCTGTACGATTTGTTGTTTTGTCAACTGTAATATAACATTTAAAAACTGACACTGTATTTGCAATATTTACAAATTAATTATAAATCTGGAGCCCCAAACATGTAACATTTGTTTATTGCTAGTTAGTGAACTCGGTAATTGTTAGACATGAGTGTGAATTTGATATTCATCATATATTCATGCTCTTAATCTTTGTGCTCATTACTTTTTTTTTTACCTTCTTTGTTGTCCTTCTAAGCTTCTTTCTGTATTACCTAGCTGTAAACTTGATATTCCAATATTCAGTTTGCCCTGTACTTCTCCCTCCTCTCCCTTTCTGTCCTCCCTCCTATCTTCCTCCTCCTCCCCCCTCCAGCCACTCATCCATCACCCTGCCTCTGTTATTACCTCCCTTGCTGTCTGCCAATCTCCTCTCTGCTCATCTCTCCTTCTCGGTGTATGAAAAATTACATATATCTGCCAAGTTTCACGGTGAGATAGGTCAAGCAGTGTGAAACCCTGGATTAAGGTATGCTCGGCTATGAATGATATACAAAATTCCTTGTTTTGAAAGTAAAGTGTGCAAAATTTTATCACAATTGGATGAATGATACGACAATGCATAAAATACGAATCTGATCCGATGTAGCAATGTCTGTACAATATTACCAATTTCTATTTTTTGTATTTTTCCGGTCCTTTGGGGTTTCTTCTGTTATCGAGCAAATTAGCACATTTAGCGAGACTAATGCTCAGCTGTTCACTTTCATATTTAAAGTTTCTTGCCTTCATTCTTACATTGATTTCTCATTACCTTGTTCTCAAGAATTTTGAATAAAATTGAATTATATTGATTGTATCAAATTCTTTCATGAAGAACTTTATTTGGGTATAGTTGTAGTGTTCTTGAGGTTAGTGGGTAATGTTGAAATAAAGGTGATAAATTTGTTTCTTTACCAATGCCTATAGAAAGGTAGAAACAAGAGGATGTAGAATCCCGTGAAGTCAAGTGATAACAAGCTTGTCAAAAGATGAAGTACCATATCTGCTGGCATATAAGATGCGTTGGTGTATAAGACACACCCCACTTTTAAGACTTTTCTTATAGGGAAAAATAAATCTCCCCCCCCACCCACCCAACTCCACCATTCCAGATTCCAGGATGTTAAACAACGATAACTGCCTTGAGTTTCTCCATAAGTGATGCATAGTATCCTCTAGTTATAATTTTTTTCCCTGTTCTAGGTGGTCTGTAAGAATAACTTTAGCACCTCAGAAAGGTTGACACCATCACATTCTCTGCAGATGGACTGCAATTTGTCTTTCTTGGGAGTCAGTTCTCCTCGTGCGAGCCATTGTTTTGACTATTACTTTGTTTCCAGAATGTAGTGGTGAATCCCAAGTTTTGTTGGTAGTAACAAAACAACACAAAAAATCCAAATGGTTGTTCTTTAGTTGCTGTAAACATACAGCAGGTATTCACATGTGATTTCATTTTCATTTCTGCAATCAACAATATTGTGCAAAGCTTCTTGATACTCACTTCATGATGCAAAATAAAATGCTGTTGGTACCTGCTGCCTATGCTAGCTCACACACTTTCACTCATCTGTTTGTCAAAACAGTATTGTGATTCTGTCAATGTGTTCTGCTGTCACTTGTTTTCAAAGCCCTAGGTTGTGGTGAGTCTTAAATGCTTGTCATGCCTCATTTAAAATAGTTGACCCAAAGTTTCATTGCCTCAAAGGATGGACATGAGTCAACCCAATGTGGGCATAATTTTTTCATGGGTTTCTTTCAAGTTTTTATCCCCAGTAAAAAAGAATTGGGTAATTCTCAAATTCCAGTTACATCTGTATTTCACTCTTACTCACACATGATTTGGTTCAAGTCATCGTCCAACAATGATGTAGTGTTATAATGACAAGCAAAAATGAAATTTTATTCTACATTGTTGAAGCTTTAAATGCATATAGACAATTGTTGTTATCTCCAAGTTTGTGAACCAAGGTACTTACTGAAAACTCTTGGATTGGCACTGTCATCCTTGGACATTATGACCCAATTGTGAGTGAGGTGAGCAACAATCTTTATTTGTGTGAGTAGTAGGGATACTGTAGGTGCATGGGGGGGGGGGGGAGAGGAGAGGAATAGTAGGGTACGGGCATAGAAAGAAGCCAATGCTGCAGTGCTGCTTGTGGTAGTGTGCAGGAATATGTTGGAGCCAAGTAAGCTGGTAAAAAGTCTTGTCCCTGTCACTCTATGACCTACATTTTCAGGAGCCCCTTTGCTGTACCTACCTACCCTCTTCAGTGTTCCCACTCCATCCCTACTAAAACCTTCTATGCTGACTGCATGCCTGTATAGTCCTCTCTTTGTGTGTGTGGGGGGGGGGGGGCAGGGGGCGTGGGGAGAGTTGTCTTAGTCCATTACCTGAATTATATTGAGAAGTCTTTTTCATAGTGTTTGTCTACCACTCTCTGTTTCTTCTATGTAATGAGTAACATGCTATCCTTTCCATATTAGTGACAATGGAAAGTCCTGGTTGGATTGTCGATAATGTAATGAGGATGGACAGTAACTCATTGTATAAATGATCACTAAACCACAGAATGACACACAGAAAAGACAGTAACTTCAATCAACATTTAAATTTACAACCACAGCCTTCTTAAAAAAAAGTACATTCACACACTCACTCAAGCACAACTCGTGCACATGTGACTGCCATCTTCAGTTGCTGCTGGCCAAGTAGTACTTGAACAGTGAATGAGGTGGTGAAGGGAGGGAAAGGATTCAGGGAAAGGTAGAAGATAGAATGTTCCATACTGTTTGCCAGCACATCTCTCCTTTTTGCTCTCCCAAGCTCCCTTCCTGTGTTGCATTCCAAGCTGCATCTCACGTTGCCACCTATTAATACTGTTTTGCTCTGCTAGATAGTGTGCAACATCTTATCCCCATTCTTCCTTTCCCTGTTCTTTCACTGTTAAAGTATAGTCTGATTGTAAACTCTTTTTCAATAGAGGTAGATTGGCTGGCCAGTACTTACCTATCTCTTTTGAAAAATAATTTATAATCTCTGTGGAGAATTTCCATCAATTGAATATAGTCAGATTGTAGCAGCTGGTCATTTGTGCATGAGTTGTGCCTGAGTGATTGTGAGGAAGGCTGTGATAAAAAATTTAAAAGTCGTTTGAGTGTGATTGTCTTTTCTACGTGTTTGGCTGTGGCTTAGCAATCATCTATATGATGAGAACTGCCATTCTCTTATTATTGATATATAAATATATATATTGTTATAGAAGTTTTTTGATAGTTTAAAACTGACACTCCAGAATTAAATATAGCGTTAAATGAAAATAAATTGAATACTTTTCTTTTCTTTCAGAGTTCAGAACCAGGAGTTACGCTTACAAGAGTTGTGGAAAGTAGTCCAGAAGCTGCCTACAGCGAATTTTGACAACTTACACTACCTCATTAAGTTCCTTTCTCATCTGTCACGCAATCATGCTGTAAACAAGATGACACCACAAAATATTGCAATTGTAATTGCACCAAATCTTATGTGGGATAGTGAGACTGATGCAAATACTGTGGGGTGAGTATCTATAAATTCGAATATAAATAAAGTTGGAGGTCATTTGTCATTATTTTGCTTTTTATGCAACTCAGAAAGAGGATAAATTTAACAAAGGAAAATTCATTTTGGATGTCAATAATGGAGGAAAAATAGCAACTCACTGTAAAGAGACTCACTGAGCCGCAGACAGGCACAAAAAATAGACAACCATATTCACACAACTTTAATTTGTATGAATGTGGTTATCATTGGCTCAGTGAGTCTCTTTACAGTGAGTTGCTATCTTTCCTCCGTTATTGACATTCCAATCAGAAATAGGATAATAAAACTCACAGTTACCAATTATTGTGACACTGATTTATTGTTTCAAAACTGTACAAAACTTCATTATTGTTTATAAATGGGAAATGATAATTTTTGTTAATAACAGTGTTTTTTTTATAAGTTTCTCTTTCCACAATTGTTCATATAATTAATGAAAAAGTGTTATAGTTGCTGTTGAGAAAGTTATCAGCAGTAGCAGAGAAGTGGTTTTTCAGTAACTGTTTTGTTAGTTGTTCCCTTTAATCGGTCCTTTGCATTGGTCTGCTCCAGCTTGAGCAATGTGCACAAACAGTAGACTTGTGGGCAGTCAAACAAGAAGGGTGTAGTATATGCATGAGTATTCCTCAACCGAATGTCTACAGGCAGTGGGTAGTGAATTGCTCTCGTACGCAGTAGTGTTGGACGGTTTATACTACGTGTAAATGGCCATTGCCAACATACACATTCTTACCACATGAGTAATATTAGAACACACTGTTCTACTTATTATTATTCCCTCTGAAAAAAAAAAAAAAAAAAAAACTGAAAACCCAAGTTTCAATGAAATGGGATTAGTGTTCAGTATTTGAGTGTCATTTACAAGGGTGGGACAAATATAAACAGGATTCTTATTCCTGAATGTCAACAGTTTGTAGGACTGGCCGCGCACTTCCACTATTTTTAGATGGGACCTCTGAGAGTGGAGAGAGCATGATGTTAAGATATTTCCTACCAATTTTTCAGTACCATTCATAATGTCGGAGCAACAGGTGCTCCTCTCCACTACGCAACACAATTATAAAATTACTTGCCCGTGAAGGAGTTAACAGCAACAGCAACTGCACACTTTATGGATCAAACATTGTCAAGGATGCATGTGTATGCCTGGCATAAAAATGTCTTTGAGTTTTTCCGTATGTAAACAGATCTGCGTTTTTATTGTACTTTCACTGTACTATGACATTCTCTCAAACCACAAACTCTAAATTCGTGAAATATTCGTAGAAATACATCGCAATATTTCTGATAAGATGTAGTGTAAAAGTGCCAGCTGTTTGTTGTATGCACGGAATGAGACAGCAGAATGCTATGCCATGTGGTAAAAAAAGGGGGGGGGGGGGGGGCATATGATATTTTTACCATGCAACAAGGGAGCTTTGCTTCAGCTTAGTGCTTCGACAAATGATTAGTGTTTTGTATTTACATTAAGCAGCTGGGTATGTGGACAAAAGTGGATTAATTTGTGTTTGTTGCCATAATTACTGGAAAATAAAGCACAATTGTAATTATGCAGTGCTTAAGACTCTAAACTAGGCACTCAGTTCACTTTTGTCACTATAAAGTTACTCCATATTTTCTCACCTCTTATTGATTACTGAAATATGTAGAAACACGTCAGAATATATGTGATGTATTTCTATGTATTTTATGCTTCGTTCCTACCTAACCACATTTTTGAAAATTGCAGCTTAGCAACTTGTTAGGACTCTAAACTAGGCACTCAGTTCACTTTTGTCACTATAAAGTCACTCCATATTTTCTCACCTCTTATTGATTACTGAAATATGTAGAAACACGTCAGAATATATGTGATGTATTTCTATGTATTTTATGCTTCGTTCCTACCTAACCACATTTTTGAAAATTGCAGCTTAGCAACTTGTTAGGACCACTCAGAGGGTTCAGCATTAATTTGCTGAGTACGGGCTTGGCAAACTCGGGGCCTTGCCTTGGGGGACTGCATTGCGCCAACTATCTTCCACGCCGTAAGCTCTGTGCATGCCTCAGTGACCACCGTTCAGCGCAATGGTGAAATGTTTTACGTTACAGGTCTTGGGGCTCTTGGCTTAATCACCCGAGTCATGAGGACGGTACAAACCTCTATAAAAAAATCTCTCGATCTCAAGTGTGCTACGTGCCGAGGAGATGCATGGTTTTGAGGTGGAACATGTAGGAAGCTATTTCAATATCTGTGGTGAAGCTATATAATTTTACTTACAGCTTCAGTCAATAACCTTTGACCAATATCAATAAACTGCCTCCACAAAATATCTCTGGTTTGCACACATATATGAGAGAAATTTATTATTATTATTATTATTATTATTATTATTATTATTATTATTATTATTTTTTTTTTTTTTTTTATGAGATGAATAACCTTTAACACTGAATAGTAAGCTCAGAACAAACTTCAACATGTGTATCACCACCTGAATTATACTTTCAGTGATGGTGCCACAGCTGTACAAAAGCTTTATTTCTGATACTACTATTAAATAAGCCCTGGGATCACCACTCCCATATAATGATGTATGCAAAGACCAGGATGGTAATACAACGGTATGTAAAAGGTTAATATTGTTTGTTATTTCGGTAATCTGACTGCGATATTATTAAAAACGAAGATCCTCATTCGATAATGCCGTTGAATGTCCAGGATTTATAATTAACACAAACACAAAGTCATAAGTGAGGTAAATAATCTTCATCCACACCAATGATTTGAATAAATCAGCTGTTCGTTGCCTCTGTCAAAAATATCTCGTAGTAGTCGCGATCGATTCTTAAAAAAATCAATTGCGTCGACTATCGAAACACAAAATGAATATTTCAAACACGATTGCTATCGATAACTGTCTTATCGGTAACAACTGTAAATGTTATTTACCAGTATCTACAGACAGAACACATAGAAAATTAATTTTAATCCTTTTTTTTATTGTCTTGATTTTTTAAAGATTTTTTTTATGTAAACAATTCCAATGATTTTACAATCTCTTAAAGTGGACGAACTCTTCCTACAGATTAATAAAACTACACCCCTCTAACTTTTGATGCCGTCCAAAAGAATAAAAAATAAATTCTACGTTGTTTCCACCACTTGGCAGTCGCCTCTTAATATTGGAATAATCAATTAAAATAAAATAACAATTAATGATGCCGTATTCAGGTGTAAACTTCGACACTAAAAAGAAATATCTTTCACTCGTACCCCCTGTTCGTCTAACAGTCTCGCCACTTATTTTTACTTCCAGTAGCCTCGGGAAAGTTTGAAAAGAGGCCCAAATTTTCCATGGTCTTGCAATGTGTCACTCTCCATACTATAAAAATGTTTCATAATTAAAGTTTTGCTTTTTAGCTAAGCACACAGTATTTTAATAACATTTCTTTACAATGTAATCTGTCATGAAGGTTTATTAATAATTCACCGTAATGTTGGATTCAATAGACACCATTAATATTCCATTAACGTAACATAGGCTAGTCACCATAAAATAAGGAGCAGAATCCAGTCTCACTCCCAGATACATCAGATCCCACGCGTGGTCCGACTGTATCCATAAACCATTTACTAAAATAAATCGTCTGTTACAACATCAAATACCCACATCCTTTACTCTTTCATAAATAAATTACGTAACAACGTAATTTCCCAGAATGAGCTATGAATTCACAGTTGCGATTCTAAAATGCGACAACTTTAGTGTGCACAAAATATCCTTCATGAACAGACTACCACTACTACAATTACATCACGAGAAATATCTCTTAAACTCATAATTAACGAAGTAGTTAATTCTTCAATAAAAAATCCAATTAATCTTTACTGTGTGCTGCTATAAGCCAAATACTCACTCATTGCAGTATTTACCGCTCGACATTTCACCTCCTTTTGTCGTAATACTTTACGAGTAGTTCATATACCGAAAGCAAACCAGGAGACGCCACATAAGTAAGTTTTAAAAAACGCAGAAAAATTTGTTCTCCCTTCAAAGCAAAAACCCGTAACAATGAATCTAATTATTTCTTCTTTGGCGTGTGCGGCTCAGGCAACGTCTTAGGATCATAATTTTTCCTTGGTCCTCCATGCTGATATACTGACGAAGAACTTAAATGCCATCTGGTGACGACCACCGGTAACTTCACCGATATCACCGTAGCAATGTTTACCATGAAACATAAACACACGCGTCTAAGACAAAGACATCCAAAAACATATTTATTCCATCGTCCCTATACTATTCAAACGATTAAAAATTGAATTAATATATTTTTTTAAAATCATTTTCTCCCAAAATTAAATATAATATGTTTCAATCAAGATGATGTGATACTCTAGGGAAGTCATGAAGCGACACCATATGGTTTTGTTCCGCTTCAAACAGTTGCTAGCGGACAACCTCTGGGGAACCTGCCACACCTCAGTTGTATTAGGCTTACCCAGGCAAGCGGGACTCTAGTTCCCTAGCTGCTTGTGGAAACAAGAAACGAGCAAGTAATATCGTTGGCGAATGCAAAACCTCCGTCTTTGGGGGTCGCAAAACATAGTTCAACATGACAACATAAGATCCTAAGACGTTTCCCTTCCCTTACCACCTCATGGGAAGAATGTAGGGGCCTTAGTTGATCAGAGCCGTACTCACCACAATATCTTGTATGTGATGTTCAGATGGTGTCCACAAAGCCTCAGTTCTTTGTCGACCATATCGAAGATAAGTTTGGCGAAGTGGTGTCGTACTTTAAGATGAGAAGTGGGGCTGTTCTGATACAGATGACATTCCCAGCCCAGTTGAAGGCATTACTTGCCTGTGATAAGCTGGTGATGTTCTGGTGAGTTTCACATCCCACAAGTCTTTAAACATGGTCCAGGGTCTAATCTACCGCAGATCTCCTGTCCCAGATCCAAGATGAGTTGCGAGTAAACTTGAAGTTATGAGGGGTTCACGTCATCCGGCGTGTGTACAGGAATCTAAAGACCGCATGGGAGCCACTGCTGCTTTCATCCTGGCCTTCAAAGGCAATACACTGCCTGAGAAGGTGAAGGTAATGATATACCAGTGTGAAGTAAAACTATATGTCTCTCCACCTATGCGGTGTTTCAGGTGCTGGAAGTTCAGGCATATGTCCTCACGATGTTCTTCCACCCCAACCTGCAGGGAATGAGGGCAGCCATCACACCCAGATGCCCCATGTACCCCACCTCCAGTTTGTGTGAATTGTGGGCAACATCACCCATGATTGCTAGCATGTACTGTATTACATCGGGAAAAGAAAATAATGGCGATCAAGACTCTGGACTGGTTGACCTACTCCAAGGCACGGAAAAAGCACGAGTGGCTCTACCCCATATGGATGGTAACGTCTTTTACTGCAGTAAAAGCTTCTGTGGAGATGATTGCATCAGTAGTGCTCCCTACCTCTGTGGGCCCTACGGGCCATCAACGTCAGAGGGACCCCTTGTGGGGTCTCCCTCAACATCTCCTGTGGGCGCAATTTTTCCCTCACCGTCGGGGACACCAGTCCCCATTCCCCAGCTGGAGAAGCAACAGTCTTCCGTAGCCCCTCCCGCTTGGGACACTCCCTTCTGAAGGTTCCACAAGTGGACTGGAGGAGCCCAGTGAGAGGCCGAAAGATCCAACTACACCTGGTCAAAGGGCTTCCGATCTGCCTTGGGCACTGAAACCACATCTGAGAAACCCTCCCATCCTTTAAACCTGAAAGGGCAGTGAGAGGCCAAGAAAACAAAGAAAAATAAGAAGAAAGAATCCTTGGTGTCTCCAAAGTCACATCCCCCTATGTCTTCTACCTCAGAAGATGAGATGGAGATCCTCACTTCTCCCGAAGATCTTGCCCTTTAGACCAATGGTTCTAGACAATATCAAATCTGAAGCATTGGCAGAAGATGAGTGTGTGGACAACCATTGTTAACCTGTACATCATGGCCTTTTGGCAAGGGGATACCGAAATTCTCCAATGGAATTGTGGGTTTCTTCAACCATCTAGCTGAGCTGCAGCTGTTGCTCTGCTTGGCATTGCAGGAAACTTGGTTTCCTGCCCAGTGGACCCCAGCCCTTCGTGACTATCGGGGCTACTACTGCATACAACAGAGCATCAGGAGGTGTCTGCGTCTACATCCTCATCACTGTTATCAGTGCTACCGGGACTCTCCATACAACTCTAGAGGCAGTTGTTTTTTGGATCCGGGCCATGCAGGAATTTACCATCTGTTCCATTTACCTTCCTCCAGATGAGGCTGTCTCTCTCACAGACGTCGCTGTATTGGTCTCACAACTAGCTCACCATTTCCCTTTTTGGGGACCTCCAATGTCCACCACACTTTGTGGTAGGGATATTGAGAGCCTTTTTACACAACAGGTGGTATGCCTTATAAACACTGGTGTTCCCACACATTTTAGTGTGGCACAAGGGACTTATTCAAACATATATCTGTCCCTTTGCAGCCCAAGCCTTCCCAAACATTTTAGTTGGAGGTGTCCATGATGACCTCTGTGGTAGCGACCATTTTTCTATCCTTGTCAATCCTGACTTTCAACCTGCAAGCTGCCTACCTCAATGGTCTCCCTGAAGAACTGAGTGGCAGGGTTACACCTCAGCTGCTATGGTTACTGTACTGCTACCAGCCGACGTGGATATGGCAGTTCAACACCTCACTGCTGCCATTGTGTCTGCTGCTGAGGCGACTTTTCCAACAACTTCTGGCTCCCCTCAACATAAGTCTGTGCCCTGATGGACGCCAGAGATCGCTGAAGGCATCCCCATCCGTGATCGTCGATGGGCGCTCCAGTGCTACCAATGCCACCCCACCATAGAACACCCGATTGCCTTTAAACGGCTCTGGGCTCAAGCTGTCAGAGTAAGCAGGACTGTTGGGAGAGAGGTATGTTGCCACCATTGGGTCTTGTGCCTCCCCATCTTGGGAGTGGTATCAGGTTAGGTGCCTTTTTGGGTGCCGTCAACCAGCAGTGGTTCCCAGCCTACACATTCAATGCGCAGATCCAACTGCTATCGCTGAGCACATGGCGGACCATTATGCTCGCAACTCTGCGACTGCAGCTTACAGTCCGAACTTCCATGCTCTCAAAGAGCTGGTCTAACGGTGGCAGCTATCTTTTCATATGCCGCGCGAGGACACATACAATACTCCGTTCAGTGAGTGGGAGTTCCTCACATACAGGAGAAAGGTGTCCCACAGGGCTCTGTCCTTAGTGTTCCTCTCTTTTTGATAACTATCGATGGCCTTTCTGCAGCAATGGGGTTTTTGGTTTCTTCCTCATTGTGTGCCAATGACTTCTGCAAGTACTTCATTTCCAATAGCATTGGAGTCACTGAAAGGTGTCTGTAGGGAGCCATTAGAAAAGTGTAGTCCTGGGCCTTAGCCCATGGGTTCCACTGCTCTTCCTCCAAAACCCGGGTTGTGCACTTCTGTCAACGTCGGGTAGTTCACCTGGACCCCAAACTGTATTTGAGTGATGACGTGCTTTGTGTTGCAGACACACATCGCTTCTTAGGCATGCTGTTCGATGCCCAGCTTACGTGGACCCCATACCTTCAACAACTACACCAAAAGTGTTGGCACCACCTGAATGTTTTTCACTGTCTCTGCTACACCATCTGGGGAGCTGCCCATCCATCTCTCCTGCAGCTGTATACAGCACTCACCCAATAACCGCTGCATTACGGCAGCCCTGTATACGATTCTGCGGCTCTTTCTGCATTGTGTATCTTGGACCCAATTCATCATAGTGGTGTCCGTTTAGTGACAGGGATCTTCTGCATGTGTTCAGTGAAAAGTCTCCTCACTGAAGGTGGGGTTTCACCCCTGCAAATCCACCAGCAACAGCTACTAGTTTTGTATGTTGCCCGAATTCATTCCTCACTTCACAACCATAATTACAGGCTTCTCTTCTCAGCTGCTGTTCCACGACGACGGCCAAGGTCGGGTCACCCTGTCACAGTTAGTATTTGTTTCCTTCTTTCGTCCCTCGAGTCCCTTCCTATCTCTTCCACTTTTTACTACCCTATCCTTACACCTCCTCGGTCTATTCTTCGCCTACAGCTTCGGTTATACTTGTCCAGTGACTCGAAAGCCTCTGTCTCACCATTGACCCTCTGTCGCCAGTTCCAGGCTCTGATTCATTCCATGATGCAGAAGTAGTATACACAGACAGTTCACTTAGGTCAATTCACACTCCTGTTCTGAACTGTGTAAACAGCATCAGATTGGAAGAATTGGAGACTGGTCGGCACTAAATGTTTGGTAGCAACAAATGTGCATAAGCTTTTAACTTTATTGATATTAATTAAACTAAGAGAGTCATTCTTATTTAGAAGTTTGTCAGGCATAAGTACTAAAAATTATCAATATCAGAACTGAAAAAAACCTCAATAAATGTTTAAAATTTTGAAACAGAGTCTGACATCATAATGCCATAATGTTAATCTTTTACATCAACCTCTGAACCAAGTCTCAGCAAAAGTCTAAAACTGTAGCAGATAAGATTACAAAGCTTCAGCACAAGCCTGTATGTGTATCCTGACAATTAAATCAATAAATAAAAATTGCAATGTGCTGGTTTGATGACAGCGGTCCTGGTGGGCTGTCTGCTTTCAGCCTTCTGCGCTTCCTTAGATTTTATCTGACGACGTCTCTGTGATTGACTGTGTTTTAGGTTTTATTCGAGCAGCTGGCTTTTATTGATCTATTTAGTGGTGGGCTCATTTGCTTGATTTCTTGGGCCTCCAACCCTCCAGAACTTTTAATCTGTTGTCTCTTTTTTTATGGTTTATGTCTCATCCTGTATTATACTCGTGACCTGCCAGCCACAATCATCTGCTGTCATATTTTAACTCCATTGTCCATTTGGTCAATTCCTACTGTGTGTTCCTTTTATGTTGTCATTTTATCATTGAAATAAAATTAATCTGAAGTTTTGCATTCCTCTTTCCATAGCATACACGATAGGGAAAAATATTTACATACAGGTTAAATAAAGAGTAAAGCTGCCAACTACCTCTGCAAACTAACACCAGTTGTGTTAAAATGGGAGATGTAATCACGGTCAAGGGAAGGATTAATCGGAGAACCAGTGGAATAATGTCAGTCTTGCTATTGACCTAATTGAAGTAATTGAATAATTTCAGTCTTCTGATCAGATTCAATTAAAACAGTTCGTCATCAGTAGTTTAGAATTTCTGGGAGTGGTGTGTACTGTTGTGGGAAGGCAGCTAGATGTATGTGCATTTTATCTTCCAGAAGTGGGGTGAATGAACTGTAGTTCACAATTTGTATAATTAATTATGCTGTATTAACCAGTTACACAATTTTGGAATCGGAATCTTCAAAATCAGTGTTGTTTATACTGATTCCAATGGATTCTCTTATACTGTAGAATGGATTATAAATGTCATTCTGAAATTGTTTAAAATATGTTATCAGAGCCAAATGTGGCAATTTATTAAAGAATTTAAGATAATTTCCTTCATGATTTTTTTTTTTTTTTTTTTTTTTTTTTGCTTTTATCAGTCTTTGTTCTTACCAGTCATTGTCTTTTGCTTAAGATATTGTGACAGTGTTCATTTTTTCTACTGTCAAACTGTGCTGTGTAGTGCTTACCATAATCAAGACATGTATGCAGATTTACAATTTTCAATATTTTCACTTTTGTTAACTAGATGATGTCGTTGTTCTTTGGGGCCACGTACCCCCAAATACTTCTACCATTTTTTGTGTGAGTAGAACAACCTAATACAAGTGTGTCTCCACATTACCAATGGGTAAACTATTTGAAACTGAAAAATCCTAAGGTGAACTACTACTTCCTTCACCGGGGGATTGATGACCTTAGTAGTTTTTTTCCCCCTGTCCCAAACCAACAACCAACCCAACCAATATTTTTGTAACTGCAAAATCAGTGAAATTTATATTTGTATTTGTTAAATAAAAACAAAACTTGCAGCTGTGCATTTCCTCTAAAATGCAACCAAGTGAGCCACACTGCTTGTTTCTCAATGCACCTTAACATTGAGTTAAAAGGCTATGTTCTCAAAAAGTTTTGAAAGTTGATTAGAATTACTTTGTAAGACTGATATTTGTGTTCTGAACTTCATTTGCCAAATATGTGAAAACCTTTATAAATTAGGTGGTCCCATTGGCATACCTGCCAACTTTCATAAGCAGGAATCCAGAAGATCCCAAATGGCAAAAATTGGAAAATGTGTGTAATGGATTTAATATGGTTTATTAATCCAGTTCTTCCTCTGTAAGCAATATTTATATATATTGAAAGAACGCATAGGAATACAATTTGAATGTTTTATTTTTTCATGATCCCATAATGCATGGAAATTCAATAGAATATGTATCCCAGAAAGACTGAAGGTATCGTGTGTTAGTTGAACTCATCTTGAAAACACTAAATTGCTCAAAAACTTGTTACACAATTGCAAGAACAACAGAACCACAGCAAATACCGCATAAAAGCAAGCATAAGAAAATGTCCCCACTAACATGCAATGAAGCACAAAGAGTATGTGAGATGTGATTATTGATAGAATGTTGCTTCAAACATACAGAGTTAAGGGCACAGCACTATTCTGCAAAAAGGGATTATGGATAATATTATCGGTCGACTTTCAGTCGAATTTCAAACCAAGGAAGTTAGAATATCTGGAGACGCCCTAACACTGAAAAAGTGAAGTCAACAAATTGTGCACTCCGGCATTTGTTTGTGCTCAAAGCATTGGTCATGGTGTGTGTGTATAATAGTTCTAGTCGTTGAAAGGTATGTTGTATCTAAGTAAATACTCCAATGTGGCTGGCAATTTAGTGACTTTATGTAAAGACTGCAATGTTCACACAGAGTTTTAAGTGAGAAATCTTTGTTTTGGGCACAAAAGCATGCCCACCCTGGCTTCAACCAACGGTTGTCCTCAGCGTAGGTAATGCCTCCTCCCTTTGTTCTGACCTCCTTGTATCAAACATTTGCTTCTCAGAATAACAGTTATTATCTAAAGTCAAAAAGGCGATATGAATGCAGAGAGAGGGAACAAGACCATGATTTGTAAATCTGGAAAAGATGATGTTCATCCAGACCACCGGAAGACTACCTCAAAATCTAGAAATTTTTTGGGAAAACCGGACTTGGCAGGTATGCGATGCTCAAACGTTTTCTTATGTGATTGCCATTTAATGACTGACTGGTATGGTAGTGATCATCAGTTGATGTTACCCATTTTTCAATTGTTATACCAGACATAAGACTGTATTTAACCCAAAATATTGTCTCCAAGAGCTTGCTTCAACTTTTTGAGTTTCTGCAGTGATTTTCCCAAGTTTAAAACAAAATTTCGTAGAAACAGGCTGTTTTTCAGGTCATATATCACAAAACTGCAAACTCAGCTACCCGTTATAACAGAAATGTAGTCATCTGTAATCAAACCTCTGTACACATTTCAACTTTTGGATGTTGTAGTCAGTACATGACAATGTATAGCAATTTACTTCTGTAGTAAATTGTCTGTATCATCACGAAACTCACTGACAGTTTTTCTTTTCAGGATGAATATGAACTCTGCCAATATCCACAGTAGTGTAGTGGATAGCTTAGTCACGTATGCTGACTATTTTTTTCCTGGAGGTAAGCTTTTCATTAGTAATATTATTTATAGAACTAAATACCTAAATTTATTGTTTGATGTACAGGATAAGGTTATAAAAAAAACTCAGTCATGCCCGTGAAAACAGCAGCCCTGTATATGAACTTAACTTGTCAAAAGATTATAGGGAAGCAGTTATATAACTTACCATGTTTAATATTACAGTACATCTTAACTGCTTGTTTCTCAGCACCATGACCCCACTGTGCCGTGACTTATGCCAGGGGGTGTACTAAAAGGAAAACTGTGGTGTGGTTGGAACCAACTGCTGTCTGCTAAACAAGTAGGGTTTCTGCCCGTTTCTACATGCTTGAACTAAAGCATACCACCCCAATTAAGAAATGAAATATGCAGATACAATAGATGCTCACTGTTAGTGAGTGTAAAAGAGACATTCACATATAAAACTAGTTCATGAATGTATAGATGTAGTTAAAAACATTAAAGTAAATTGCACATGCTTTAATGGAATGTGAAGAATGAATATTATCTTTCTTAATGTAAAGCAAAGAGTAAATAATGATATACAGTATAACCTCACTATTCCATTTCCATAATTAACGTTTTCCCACAACGGATAAAATTTTTTGTCAGTACGATCCAATTTTATATGTTTATAGTGTTAATTCCCCCACCCCCTTCCCCATTAATGCATTAAAATATTTACATTTTTTTACGTGATTTATGAAACTATATTTGTGGAGGAAAAAACTCACGTAATTTGTATAAATTGGTGCTGCCATGGCTTTCACTTTCAAATAGTGTTCATAAACATTTCATAGTCAAATATCCTGAAAGTTGACATTTATTCAAATACAGGTTACATGTTTTGTTTTTTATAAGTACCCACTAAGTTGACTCAAGGCATGGTGGGTGATGGGAGCATCGTAAAGACTTCTGCCATTTGCAGTAATTCCCATCAGCCACAGCGCTGAGTGTCTGCTTACTTTGTACTATTAGTAATTTCTCATGCATGATATGTTTCAAGAATTTATTCTTATTATGAAGTGCTAATGTATAGTTTAAGTTTTACATGATTGTTTTACAAACAGCGAGAATCATGATTTGCTTGTGTGTGTTCTCTGCACAATCGATAAGGCACAGTATGTTACAACCTGAAAAAGATGACTACAGTGTGAGATGCAGGAAAAAAAAATTGCAACTTGCATGGTGAATGACACAGTTAAAGACTTGCTGAAAACATTTGTAATGATAAATGAAATAACAGCAAGTTTCTACTTTCTAAAAAGTTACCAGTTCCATTTACACTCGGTGCTAAAAACAATACAGAATTTAGATAACCTTTATTACATAATAAATAAATCTCCTGGCAAAGTATTTTGATGCCTATTATGCACATATTTCATACATAAACTATGAAAATACAAGTTGGCTCCTATAGGCAAATTTTACTGCTTAAAACATTTCTTCTTACATTTTACACAATTTTTTTTTAATCCCTTCAAAAGTGTAATGTTGGGTTTTACTGTAGATGAAAAAAATCCACTCACCAAATGGTACTATGAGAAAGTGAACTAAAGTTATGGAAGTGTGCAAGTAGTTTTTAAAGCCTCTGGCTTCTTCTGGTGGAGGGGTTGAAGGGAAAGGAAGGATGAAAGAAAAACACTCTTGAGGTGTAGTAAATCTGTAGAGTTATGAAAAAGTTGGCGTAAACCCCGGGTCAGGGGAGACGACATACTGGTTGGGATGAGAAGCATAACTGATTGATAAGCATTGCACCTGATAAGATTTGAAAACCTGAGAACTTGAAGGCGGAATATTAAGTAATAAGTTAGACATCAATCATTGAAAAATCATTGGTGGACGGGGAGGATAAAAAGATTTCAAAATAAGATACAGAAAACAGAGAGAGATCGAAGAAAAGGTGTAGTTATTGAAATAGTTACGTTGGTGAGAACCAACAATATGTTGTTGTGCATTTCCACCTTCACAGTTGTGAGACACTGGTGTCAGGAGAGAGAATCCATACAGGTACAGATATCATGATTGTCATATTATACAGCATGCTCTGTAACAGCATATTGTTCTTGTCAGTGTAGACCTTCTGTCTGTCTATGTCTGATTACTCAGAGGTAGCCCATAATTCCAAATACCAAGAGCATTGTGTGAAAGTAAGTTTAAGAAGTAATGAAATTTGAGTCTCAGGAAGAACACAAGTTTAGAATCAGATCATTACCTCTCAGAAGTCAAATGACATTGGATTCCAAACTGGCAGACTACCACAGATTAATAGAGCAATGAAGAACATGAAAAATAGACAGAGGAAAGAAAAGAAAAAAGAAAGGATAAAAGCCAAAACAATTGATCCCAAATAAGAGGAAGAAATTGGAGCGTACAGTGAATGGGACAATCTGAAGCTGGCTATGAGTAAACAGCTGAGCTATGGGAAAAGGAAGAAAAGAAGCATTAGCATTGGTGGTGGAACAATAACTGACCAAGCAGTAGATAATGTCAGCAGAGTGCCGAGAGACTGCAGCAGCAAGAAATGTCTGGAAAAGTGAGAGTTTTTCTTAAGAATGGTGGAGTGGCTATAATAGTAATATGGACCAGAAGTCCCAGAATGAAACAGGTACTGGAGGAGATTGAGACCAACACGAGGGGAAAAAAAGCAGAATTATCATTATTTTCTTTTTTTGGGGTGGGGGGTGGAATTCAAAAAGTGTATTTCTGGTTACAGGACCAGAGAACTATAAGAGACACAGAAGAGACAGAATTGCGGCTTCCAACTAGGAATGAAGACTAACAAGCCATAAGTGATATGAAGAATAATAGTGCAACTGGAGACAGAAATGATAAAACGGGGAAAGGGCGGGGGGGAGGGGGGAGCTAGTAAAAAGCTTGACCGACTTTATTTTCCAGATTTGGAGAACAATGAAGACCTCAGAAGGATGGATCAGTCCCATCGTACTGCCAATATATATATTAAATGGATAAGAGGGATGCAAAAAACTATGGAGGCCAACTGCAAGGTGCTGTTGGACTTGAACAGTCTTATATCCTGAAGCAGCTCATAGAAAATAGGGCCATAAAGAACAAAGACTCAAGTGACCATTGTGTTCTTCGTGAAGGCATCGACAGACAGTCTTGGGAAGATATTGATGAACAGAGGAATAGTTTGCACTACACAAAAAGAAAATAAAAGAACGAAAGGGGGAAAGAATCAACACAATTGATCCAAATAAGAGGAAGAAATTGGAGCATACAAATTTTGTTAGATACAAAGTGATGGGTGAGATTCAGAGTACTGTCAGAAGCATTAAAGACTGGTGTCAAACAGGTAGGTGGATAGTCACCAATTCCATTAAATGTAGTACTGAATGAAGTGACAAGACAGTGGAGAATAGTAAATGACAAAAAGGGAGTATCTAAAACACATGAGGATGACAAAAAGAGCCCAAGTAGACTGTCCAGCTCTTGCAGACTATGTAACAATAGTGAATGAGATGGAAATACCAGATACTGCAAGGCAACAGTGAAGGAACACAGAACTATATGCTGCTGAGACAATATCACTAGGAAGAAATGGAGCAGGACAACTTGGCAAAGAAGAGAGAAAAATATTGAAGAAAATACCAGACTCTAAAAGAAGTGGTGAGATGGGTGCACCAGAACATGAGAACAGTATCGGGAGAAATCAGACTCAAAAGGGCAAGTTTTGCAGGACTTATAATCAGGATGAATATGGACAGAATGACAAAAAAGAACAGGAAATAATAGGGAGTGCAAAAGAAAAGCTAGGAAACAAATGTGTTATGGAGCTCTGGTAGTATTGTTTGGAATGTGGAATCATGTTAGAAGGAAAGGACAATTGGAGAACCAAGTACACACCAGCCAATATTCTAGAAATGGATGACAGGCAAGAATACAGGTAAAGGATAGAAAATCAGCAGAGGAGCAGATCAAAGAAGAGGATGAAGAAGAGTGGGAGAGAAGAAAAGGATGAAGAGTTTCTGGCCGGAGAAGAGGAAAATAATAATAATAATAATAATAATAATAAGTTTATCACAGTCACATTTTGTGGTATGGAGCTTACTCAGAAAAGAAATGTCGTTAACATTACCAACATTGTTATTGAACAGTGAAAACTCGTCGAGAATATCAATTGTATTATATCATATTCAAAGAATATATGACTTCAGCTGCGAATGAGGCCAACACAGATCATACATGACACTGCTGACTTGGAAAAACTTAATTACTGGTTTGGTATTCATCCTCCATTTCCATCTACAGATAAAATACTATCCATCAGCAATGGAATTGTGGGAGGTGATGAAATGAATTGCCACCTAGCTCAGGAAAAAGACATTGAAGGAGTCAAGAAAATAACTGGCAGCTCATTTGGTAAAGTAACTTCAAAAAAGACAAAATGGTAACTTTGTCGACAATCATGAACTCCATTTAAGTGCACAAGAAGCATCTTGATGATAATCTATTCACTATTTTTCAAAGGATTTGTATCACAAAAGAGTCAGACAGTGAACTGAAAGAGCATTTTAAGTTCAAACTGGCCCTTTATCCACTGGCGTTGTTCAACGAAGAGGGAATTCATAAGGGAACAAAATCAACCTTTTATGCCACTTTCACAAAACATTTCTCTTGGAACCAGGACAATTGTAGTGCTCAATGGGGCCTACCTTCTCCACAAGGCTGTCTGGCTCAGAAATGACTCGGTGAAGGCTATAGTCGCTACCTACATTAGCTACACTTTAAATAACTTTGGTAGGAACATTTCAGTGGTATTTGATGGATATCCTGAAGATGGAGCCCCCAGGAGTACTAAAACTGCCAAATGATTGCACCACCCTTTCCTGCAATGAGATTGTATTTGACACTACCTATTATGAAAAAGCTCCAGGAGAAAGTGTTAGCCAACAACTCAAACAAAAGATGTCTCGTTCACCAACTGTGCTCTGTGTTTGAATTCGAGGGCATTGAAACTAAAGAGAGCAACAGAAGACACAGGCCGCAACATTATCTTTACTGCCCTCGATAAGAGCACATCCTACGAGAACATGTTTGTGGTTGGAGAGGATGTGGACTTAATCTCTCCTTTGTGGCTTGGGCTCTAACGTCCAAATGTTTATTTCCATAAAAACAAAAGAAGCAAGTCAAGTGGTACTTAGTTTTTCACTACTTATAGAATTGCCCCCCAGGTTTGGACTCTTCATACATGCATTACCTGATGTGATCCAATTTCCTCTCTTTTCTGGCAAGGAAAAACAAAATTCACAAGGTGCCACATGGTCGTGAATTATATCAGTGATCCTTTTTGTAATTACTTTTAATATCTTTATTTACGCCATTGGTCACAAAATTTCTCGGCGTTTTGACAATCAGTTTCAGACAGTGATGATCATTTTCAAGTCTACAGCAAATTGGGAACAGGACACATTTAGTAATGCTAAATTTTAATTAGCTAAAGCATTTGATGTGGAACCATTTATTGACATATGTTAATCAAACAAAGTAAGACTTGGTTGCCAGAATGATGATGAGTTAGGTTTTACTTTGGAGGCAGCACTTGCTGGTAAACTGGAAATTTCTTTTATTTGTGCAGGAGTGAATGTTAAATATAGTTAGTTTCAATTAGTTGTGATATTACATTGACAGTTGATTCTATATTAGTGCTTACACAACATATTTTTCAATTTTTTTCTCTCTTTTATTTTACAGAGCTGGACTTCTACCAGACATTTTCGAGGGAACCTACAGGTGGTGTAAATGGTGGAATGTCCCTGAGTGTAGGAAGTGGTGCTGTGTTCCAGAACAGCATACAGTCTTCTACATCCACGACGACTACAGGGATAACTTACGGGCATGTAAGGAGTAGCAGTGGTGAAAGCCAAAACATTACATTGGGCGATGCCACTGGTGGCCTGAAGCGTGCTCAGTCAAGCAGCAGCCTGTCTGACCATAGCAGGTATCAGCAGATGTTTATTTTGTGTCACACTGCACAGAGTTAAAGAGCTATGTCCTACACTTACATTGATATTTACTGAACTGTGATATTCAAAATGTATTAAAAGTACATTACATAGCTTTTATGTTACTTACAACTTTTACAGCAGCTGCCAAATTTTTCATTCATTTTGTCACTATCATAAGCATTACTAACATGTAAAGCAATCATAAATAAATATGATAAAAATTGTTGGAAACAACATAATGTAATATATAAGTAAATACTGTATATTTCCACGGATAAGACGACATTCAGATAAAATTAGATACAAATTTTCATTAAAATTTTAAAGTTTAAGCATATATTTGGCCTATAAGACGACCCCATCTTACCATATTTACCTGAATGCAAGCCACACTTTTTTCCAGTTTTCGGAATCAAAAAAATATGCCTGCGGCATACATTCGGAGGCAAAGCTTCAGGAAGTTCTGAAAAATGACACTAGAAGCTGCCACAAGTAGGTTTTGTGAATGGTAGTTACGAAAAATACCACCAGAAGCCGCCATAAGTAGCTTTCGTGATTGGTACAATCTGGAAAGAATTCGAAACGAAGCCGTAATTTTTGCTTGTAGCTCTGAAATATTTTAAACGTTTCAGTGCTTCTTACATAAATATACACTTATCATTTCTGTGCGACTGTGGATATATTTAGAAATTATTTTTGACAAGACATTGTAAATAATTTTATTCCTGGTCTATGGCATATAGGTTATTGTATGTACTCTTGTCCGTTCGGTAAATTAATAGAGCTCGTGAGTGAGGATAGGAAAGGAAATGTGGTCCAGGGAGGAAAGAAGGAAGAAAAACTGCATTAGCTTGTGGTCCCTTGCTTGCTACGTGCAAACTCACAATCCTTCATTAGCTGGTTTTCCAGTTTCAGTAGGTGTTCATGCAGAGCTTGAGCTAAAACAAAAATTTATGTGCATACAATTTGTCTATTGATTGATAATATGGATTTTATTCCAACTTCTTTGTGGACTATTTGTTGAAAGATGGTGGGTGTCAACTGCTTCATTCATGAGAGATGTTATGTGAATCACTTCTTGGCTGGTTTTTGTGTCAGCACTGTGTGCCACTAATTCAGAAAAGAGAAAGTCGTAAGCATTGTATTATGCTGCATTAGTTACGGAATTTTCTTGATAAATATTTGAAAAACTAATAGACTCCTTGCCTTATCTTGATATTACTGAACTTCCTGTTAACTTCCTATTAAGTTATCAGAGAAATCACTTGTCAGCTTATCATTGAACAGAATAGTGATTATTATTAAGCTGGCTTAACTTGTTCAATTTTAAGATTGAGTAGCATCAGCTGTGTGCATTGTAGCTCCAACTAGTTCTCAGTTGATGGTCTTGTGTGGCGACTGCTGTTTGGTCCCAACTTGAGTGGCTAACAGTGTACTTGCCTACATTCACTTATTCTGAATTAATTTTAGGTTTCACTGAAATATCCTCTTCATGTGATTTTTGTCATTGGGTTGATTCACATCAGTGACCACTTTCCTTGAATGCTTGATTTCCTTATACCGGGTACCCTACTCAACATTGTCATTGAAAATCTCTCTTGAACTACAATAGATACAAGATCATGAACACATAATAGGGGCTTACGAAATATACCTACGAGACAGCCTAAAACATAGATAAATATTATCTTCAACACAAATTTATTTTTTTAATGTATACCCCATATTATTTCTTACTTAATCAATAGCATGAAAAATCACAAAATTAATGGGGTTGGTTGCATTGCAAACAGTTAATTACATCTGGAGAAAATGCGAAACGATGTTGACATTTGAAATAAATGAAACATGCAGCTTGCGCATTCTGAGACTTGACTGTGGGTATCGCTTGAGTCTTGGGATGCTAGATGTGCACTTCATGTATTTTAAATGTCAACTTCGCTTTGAATTTTCTCCGGATGAAAATGATGTATTGAAATGCAATCAATGCCATTCAGATAATACTTGTCTGTTTTTTAGACTGTTCATAGTATTTACTTTCACAAACCCATGCTGTACATTCATGACCATGAAAGTTGTTTTTCAATATCTATTATGGTGTCAGAGGGTGAAAAAGTTAAACGGGACACCATGTATTAAAAATGTATATAAAAAACAGACATGTGCCAACTTTAATGTTGATTGGTCAAACAATGTTGAATTTTGTTGTAAGGTATCCTCTGCCATGCTCTATACAAAATCTTATGGGGGCAGTGATCGTATTTTGAAGCCCATGTGTGTAAAATTTCAAAAAGATGAGAATAAAACTGTAAATTTGTGTTACTTACAAACCGGGTATACTCGGCCACAGTCTTCATCAGGAAAGAAGCATACATAATTTCCTGCAGTCATTCAGACACAGCTTATTCATATATATATATATATATATATATATATATATATATATATATATATATATATATATATATATATTATAGAGGAAAAATTCCTAACAGGAAAAATATACGTAAAAAATAGATGAAGTACACTTACCAGACGAAGGGGCACAGGCAGTAATAGCAACAAATAAACACACAGACACACACACACACACACACACACACACACACACACACACACACACACACACACACAAAATGCTAGCTTTCGCAGCCAAGCTGCTTCATCAGGCAGAAGGGAAGGAGAGGGAAAAGGAAATGATGAGGGTTTTAAGGAAGGGGGTAAGGAGCCATTCCAATCCCGGGACAGGAAAGACTTACCTTGGGGGAAAAAATGGAGAGTAAATAAATGCACATACACCCACACATTTACACAGACACAAGTACACTTAGGCAGACATACTGTAGAACTGTAGAAAGCAAAGAAGTTAGAAGTTAGACAGAGATGCCACTTGAGGCAGAGGCTCTGTCCAGAGAACCAAGGCAAAGATGTTAAGATGGTGGGTGGGAATTCGAATTTAGCGGAGGTTGAGACCAGGTGGGCAACGGGAAGAGAGAATATGCTGAAGGGCTAGTTCCCATCTCCGGAGTTCTGAAGGATTGGTGTCAGTGGGAAGTATCCAGATAACCCGGACGGTGTAGCACTGTGCCAAGATGTGCTGGCCATGCACCAAGGCATGTTTAGCCACAGGGTGATCCTCGTTACCAACAAACACTGTCTGCCTGTGTCCATTCATGCGAATGGACAGTTTGTTGCTGGTCATTCCCACATAGAACGCTTCACAGTGCAGGCATGTCAGTTGGTAGATCACGTGGGTACTATCGCAAGTGGCTCTGCCTTTGATCGTGTACACCTTCCGGGTTACAGGACTGGAGTAAGTGGTGGTGGAAGGGTGCATAGGGCAGGTTTTACAACGGGGGCGGTTACAAGGGTAGGAGCCAGAAGGTAGGGAAGGTGGTTTGGGGATTTCATAGGGGTGGACTAGGAGGTTACGGAGGTTAGGTGGGCGGCGGAAAGACACTCTCGGTGGAGTAGGAAGGATGTCATGAAGGATGGATCTCATTTCGGGGCAGGATTTTAGGAAGTCGTATCCTTGCTGGGGAGCCACATTCAGAGTCCGCTCCAGTCCCGGAAAGAATCCGGTGACAAGAGGGGCACTTCTGGGGTTTTGTTGAAGGTTCTTAAATTGGGGGGATGAGGAAGTGGCTCTGGCAATTTGCTTCTGTACCAGACCAGGAGGATAGCTGCGGGATGTGAAGGCTGTTATCAGGTTATTGGTGTATTGGTTCAGGGATTCAGGACTGGAGCAGACTCGTTTGCCACGAAGACCTAATCTGTAGGGAAGGGAACGTTTGATGTGGAAAGGATGGCAGCTGTCATAATGCAGGTACTGTTGTTTATTGGTAGGTTTGATGTGGACGGATGTGTGTAGTTGGCCGTTGGATAGATGGAGGTCGACATCGAGGAAAGTGGCATGGGATTTGGAATAGGACCAGGTAAATTTGATGGGACCAAAGGAGTTGAGGTTGGAGAGGAAATTCTGGAGTTCTTCTTCACTGAGAGTCCAGATCATGAAGATGTCGTCAATAAATCTATACCAAACTTTGGGTTGACAGGCTTGGGTGTCCAGGAAGGCTTCCTCTAAGCGTCCCATAAATAAGTTCGCGTACGAGGGGGCCATCCTGGTCCCCATGGCTGTTCCCTTTAGTTTACAAATTACGCACATAACACATTCTACACTCTCGATGAAGTATTTACATCCACTCTAACAGAGGTTTCAGAACAGACTGACTGCAACAATTCCACACCCAGCAGTAATGTACTTCTACAATGCCACACCCAGCAATAATGTAATTCTTAATTGTCAATAAACCTAAAAGTAAATGGGCATTTTTATTACAATAGAACACAACCGAAAGCTCCTGTTATTCAATATTGTATTATTAAAAATAAATAAACTAAATGAATATTGTGTGATATATTTAATTAACACTATGTCACAATTAAATTTTATTACAATGAAACAATAAACCATTTAAATAGGCAACAGTCATAATAACTGTTGTAGTGTCATATGAATTATTTCCTCATTTTCAAAAATTCATATCTTTGTTCACACTCAGATATTAATGTTGAAATTTGTACAGTACATTGCTATCATATAGGTGTACAAACTGTGCAAAAATCATATTTTTATATTCAGTCCCATCCGAGATAACTAGCCTCAAACTTTACAAAAAATGAAAATTTTCAAATTTCAAAAATTCATAAAAAATTAAGGAAACATTTGTAAGTGTTCTTGCTCTATATGAGGCTAGTAGTGTATGATATCTAACTACAGGAAAAAAATAGACCCTCATAAGTCACTCCTTGTATGTTATTATTGGGCCTAAAAAGTGGATTTTTGAAAATTTGGACACCAAACTTTGAAGGTCATTTTGACTGGTTATTTTTGAATTTAGGGTATTTTGTGTAACAGACAATGTTGTAGAGGACACTTTTCTAAAAACAATCATGTCAATTGCAATGTTGTAACTTACCACCGTGCCGAGATATTCAAATTTTCGCTAATGTCTCCAGACTGAAAAATCGGCGCACGCCGACAAATAAAAATGGCCGCCATTCAGTAAAGGTGCAAGATAAATTACTTTAAAAACTGTTTTGAACTTCTCAAATATAGGGCAATCACATATAAAAAAATTAAAATATTTAAAAATGGTCAAGCAACCATCCCTGTACCACTTCATATGGATTGACCCAGCACCAACTTGCAGAAACAACGTGTTAGATTTGCTGATGACAAATAGACATGAACTATTCGATTCAGTTAGTGTAGATCAGGGCGTCAGCGATCATAAGGTCATTGCAGCACCAATAAATACTGCTTTATATAGAAGTTTCTAGTAAAATATAAAAAATAGACGAAGATTACTCACCAGGCGAAGGAGCACAGGTGTGACAGCATCACAAATAAATAAATGAATACACACACACACACAATCGCAAGCTTTCGCAACCCAGTTGCGTCTTCAGGCAGTAGGGAAGGAGAGGGAAAAGGAAATGATGAGGGTTTTAAGGAAGGGGGTAAGGAGCCATTCCAATCCCGGGAGAGGAAAGACTTACCTTGGGGGAAAAAATGGAGGGTAAACAAATGCACACATGCCCACACATTCACACAGACACAAGTACACCTAGGCAGACATACTGTAGAAAGCAAAGAAGTTAAGTTATAGAAGTTAAGAAGTTAGACAGAGATACCACTTGAGGCAGAGGCTCTGTCCAGAGAACTGATGCAAAGATGTTAAGAAGGTGGGTGGGAATTCAAATTTAGCGGAGGTTGAGACCAGGTGGGCAACGGGAAGAGAGAATATGCTGAAGGGCTAGTTCCCATCTCCGGAGTTCTGAAGGATTGGTGTCAGTGGGAAGTATCCAGATAACCCGGACGGTGTAGCACTGTGCCAAGATGTGCTGGCCGTGCACCAATGCGTGTTTAGCCACAGGGTGATCCTCGTTACCAACAAACACTGTCTGCCTGTGTCCATTCATGCGAATGGACAGTTTGTTGCTGGTCATTCCCACATAGAACGCTTCACAGTGCAGGCATGTCAGTTGGTAGATCACGTGGGTACTATCGCAAGTGGCTCTGCCTTTGATCGTGTACACCTTCCGGGTTACGGGACTGGAGTAAGTGGTGGTGGAAGGGTGCATAGGGCAGGTTTTACAACGGGGGCGGCTACAAGGGTAGGAGCCAGAAGGTAGGGAAGGTGGTTTGGGGATTTCATAGGGGTGGACTAGGAGGTTACGGAGGTTAGGTGGGCGGCGGAAAGACACTCTCGGTGGAGTAGGAAGGATGTCATGAAGGACGGATCTCATTTCGGGGCAGGATTTAAGGAAGTCGTATCCTTGCTGGAGAGCCACATTTAGAGTCCGCTCCAGTCCCGGAAAGTATCCGGTGACAAGAGGGGCACTTCTGGGATTCTTCTGTTGAAGGTTCTGAATTTGGGGGGATGAGGTAGTAGCTCTGGCAATTTGTTTCCCTACCAGATTAGGAGGATAGCCGCGGGATGTGAAAGCTGTTAATAGGTTGTTGGAGTACTGGTTCAGAGCTTCAGGACTGGAGCAGACTCGTTTGCCACGAAGACCTAAGCTGTAAGGAAGGTCTTCGTGGCAAGGAAGGTCTTCGTGGCAAACGAGTCTGCTCCAGTCCTGAAGCTCTGAACCAGTACTCTAACAACCTATTAACAGCTTTCACATCCCGCGGCTATCCTCCTAATCTGGTAGGGAAACAAATTGCCAGAGCTACTACCTCATCCCCCCAAATTCAGAACCTTCAACAGAAGAATCCCAGAAGTGCCCCTCTTGTCACCGGATACTTTCCGGGACTGGAGCGGACTCTAAATGTGGCTCTCCAGCAAGGATACGACTTCCTTAAATCCTGCCCCGAAATGAGATCCGTCCTTCATGACATCCTTCCTACTCCACCGAGAGTGTCTTTCCGCCGCCCACCTAACCTCCGTAACCTCCTAGTCCACCCCTATGAAATCCCCAAACCACCTTCCCTACCTTCTGGCTCCTACCCTTGTAGCCGCCCCCGTTGTAAAACCTGCCCTATGCACCCTTCCACCACCACTTACTCCAGTCCCGTAACCCGGAAGGTGTACACGATCAAAGGCAGAGCCACTTGCGATAGTACCCACGTGATCTACCAACTGACATGCCTGCACTGTGAAGCGTTCTATGTGGGAATGACCAGCAACAAACTGTCCATTCGCATGAATGGACACAGGCAGACAGTGTTTGTTGGTAACGAGGATCACCCTGTGGCTAAACACGCATTGGTGCACGGCCAGCACATCTTGGCACAGTGCTACACCGTCCGGGTTATCTGGATACTTCCCACTGACACCAATCCTTCAGAACTCCGGAGATGAGAACTAGCCCTTCAGCATATTCTCTCTTCCCGTTGCCCACCTGGTCTCAACCTCCGCTAAATTTGAATTCCCACCCACCTTCTTAACATCTTTGCATCAGTTCTCTGGACAGAGCCTCTGCCTCAAGTGGTATCTCTGTCTAACTTCTTAACTTCTATAACTTAACTTCTTTGCTTTCTACAGTATGTCTGCCTAGGTGTACTTGTGTCTGTGTGAATGTGTGGGCATGTGTGCATTTGTTTACCCTCCATTTTTTCCCCCAAGGTAAGTCTTTCCTCTCCCGGGATTGGAATGGCTCCTTACCCCCTTCCTTAAAACCCTCATCATTTCCTTTTCCCTCTCCTTCCCTACTGCCTGAAGACGCAACTGGGTTGCGAAAGCTTGCGATTGTGTGTGTGTGTGTATTCATTTATTTATTTGTGATGCTGTCACACCTGTGCTCCTTCGCCTGGTGAGTAATCTTCGTCTATTTTTTATATTTTATTTTTCCTGCTAGGAATTTTTCGTCTTAATATTCGTATCATATATTAGAAGTTTCTAGTAAGTTAGAAAGAACTTTGTATATAGCAAAAGCAAAAAGGGTCAGATTGCAGAGTAGTTGACAACTTGGCATGATAGTTTTGTCTCAAACATTGACAGTGTTGAGCATCTGTGGATGGAGTTCAAGGGGACCATACAAAATGCATTAGATAATTATGTGCCAAGTAAAATTATGAGAGGGGTAAAGGGTTGACTGTGGTTCAAGAACTGATTTAGGAAACTGTTACGAAAGCAGAGATAACTTCACTGCAAATATAAATGTAGTCTTCCAGACAAGACAAGCAAAAGTTAAATGATGCCAAAATTAGCATAAGGGCTGCCATGCGAGAGGTGTTCAGTGCCTTTGAGACCAATGTTTTCTGTACCAACTTTGTAAAAAATCCTAAGAAATTTTAGTCCTACGACTACTCTTTCTAGTAGCAGTGTACTGAAGGTCTCTAGAGGATTGAAATGTTCCCACGGATTGGAAGAGGGCGCAGGTTATTCTTATTTACAAGAAGGGTTGTCGATCATATGCACAAAACTATAGGCCTTTATTCCTGACATCAGCCAGTTGCAGAATTTTTGGACACATTTTATGTTTGTCAGTCTCCAGAAATGACATCATACTCACTCTCCTTTGTAGGAATCAACATGCTTTCTGAAAGCAATGTTCATGTGAAACATGACTTGCGCTATTCATCCACAATATCCAGACGTCAATTGATACAACATTCCAGGTTGACACCGTGTTTCTTGACTTGCACAAGGCATTCAATACTGTTCTGCACTGTTGCCAGATAAATAAATTGTGTGACTGGATTGAGGCATTTCTAGCTAACAGAATGAGCATGTCATTCTCTCCTATATATATCTTATGAAGTGATCACAAGGATAACATCAGACAGATTAGTGCCCACATAGAGACATACAGGCAGTCATTTTTCCTGTGAACTATATGTGACTGGAATTGGAGAATGTGACAATGGTACACAAAATACCCTGTGCCTCACACACTGTAAGGAGGCTTGCATAGATGTAGAAGTTTAAAATAATGTTTTGGAGGTTGCTACTCACCAGAGATACAACTTAATGAGCCACAGAAAGGCAGACATAACAGATTAAAACTTAAATGATTTTGGCCATCATCCCCCCCCCCCCCCCCCCCAATTTCTCCAAACACACACACACACACACACACACACACACACACACACACACACACACACACACACACACACACACACACACTGCTGTGGCCAAACTGTGGGCCTCAGGATGGCCAAGGCAAAAGCAGGTAGTGGTGGGGATAATGAGGCAGCATGGGGAGGGAAGTAGGAAGACATGATAATGGATCTTGGGTGGGGCTGAGGGAATATGCCAGTGCTGTCGTGGTGCAGAGGACTTCGGATTTCCAGCATCATTTAGCAAAAGATTACTTTATGTGCTCTTTGGATTATTCTCTGTTTTCGTCAAGGTTTTGAAGAACATGTTTGTTATCAGTTGTAATACACAAGCATAGTGAATGTGCAATGCATTGAAAGTGTGATGATATTTGGATATAAAATTCTATGATACCTGTGTTGTCAGTTAACTGAATTGATCTTACGTGTCTTCAGCATTGTCATTAGCATTGTCTATATCTTCAGCTGTAATTTCTTCCTTTTCTGGGGATTTGCACTGAATTATTGATTGAAACACTGAACTCTTTAAACAATTTTCAAGTCTAAACTAAATACTCTCTCTTTTTTATCTAGCATCATATCTAAACAATTTTATGGACTTGGACTGAATGAGCTGTTGGATGAGTCTTCTTATTTGAAACATCTGTCATATACTGCAGACTGCTCAGCTTCTATTCCTGTTGGTTGCTTGGGACCAAACAGCTAGGTCATCAGTCCCTCTATTTCTGTTATAGAGTGTCTTTCAGAAGGAATAGTAAATATTTTAGGAAATGGTAGTATAGATGGATTGCAATAAAATGCTATTTCTACATCAATACTCTGCAAATAACTTTGAAACGCATGGCAGAGGGTTCACTGAACTGCTTTTATGACAATTCTCTACTGTTCCATTCTCTAAGAGCGCACAGGAAAGGGGAACACTCACATCTTTCCAGTTTTGATTTGATTTCTGTTATTATTATGATCATGTCTCCCTATGCAGGTGCGTGGTTATTTCTCTTATTTTATTATAATGATCATGTCTCCCTACACAGGTGGATGCTAACAAAATATGTTTGCATTCTCAAAGAGAAAGTTGATGAAAGAAAGTTCACAAATAAATTTCACCACTACAAATAACACCGTTCTTTTAATGACTTCCCCTCAACTTGTGCATCTTATTTTTGACACACTCTCCATAATATTGTGACAGTACAAAACAAGTTGCTTCTTTGAACTTTCTCTATAGTCTCAGTCAGTCCCACTTGGTGGGGATCACACAATGCACAACAATACTCCATTATAGGACGCACAAATGTAGTATAGGCAGTTTCTTTAATAGAACTATGGTTTCTTCTAAGTGTTCTGCCAATGAAACTTAGCCTTTGGTTCACCTTCCCTACAATATTTTCTGTGTGTATTTTTTTAATTTGTTTTTGATTGTTATTCCTAGACTGATTTATCATGTGAGTGGAGTTATAGAGATTTCTTTTGGTGCTCATGTGGATGTCTTCCACTTATCATTTTTAGGCCTAGGGTCAGTGGTCAATTTTTGCACCATACAGATATCTTATTTCTTTCATTTTGAAGTTGCTTTCGATCTTCTGGCGACTTGATGAATAAATGACAACATGTGGGCCCAATTTTTACTAAGAACAGAGATGCAGGTGTTAGTATGGAACTGAAACAAACTTAAAGCAAAGGCAAATGAGAGCATTTTGACAGATTCTGACAGTATTTGGCAGAATATATTCCTACTGAATTAAAAGCACAGTACTTTAAAAGTCTAAATATGGCCTTGTAATTAGAAAATCGGGCTTAACTGAAGACTGGGATACCACCCGTCTGCTTTGACCCATCACGTCATCAAGATGTTGGAAAACCAGTACACAGGATACCTTAACACTTCCTTATTTTAGATACAAATAATCTGTAGTTATTATAGATAACAGAGTACCATCGATCACAGGTCTTAGCCCAAAAGTTCGTGTCTTTGGCGCTAACATACGGGGGGGGGGGGGGGGGGGGGGGGGAATCCTCTCTCGGATTCTCCATCAAGGAGAAGGTACAGATCATTTTTTAAACACAAAATATTTATCTGTTTTGTTTGTAAACAAACTATTGTCTGTAACTTAACCACCACATAATCACTAACATCTTCTACAAACACGCACGCACCTCAAAACTACCGCGCTGCAATGACATCACGGGTCAAAGCTGACGGGCGGTATCCCCGTCTACAGGCGAGTCGAAAATCGGCTAACTAAATAAAAATAAAGTTGCAGAACATACACAAAATTGTGCTCCTAATTAAACACTGTGTATTGAATTATTATTATTATTATTAATTTTGTTTAATTAACGGATTTTAGCGTACATGGCCACATTCAGACTTTAAAGTCTTTTTGCTTTTAATTCAGTACTAGTATGTTCTGCCAAGAACTGTCAGAAGAATCTGTGAAAATGCCCTCATTTGCCTTTGCTTTAAGTTTAGTTAGGTTTTTATACTAATATCTGTACCTCTGTACTCACTAAAATTTAGACCCATGTTAAATGCCATTTTTAATTTCAGTTTCTTTATACCACCAGCTCCTAAATATTTACTATTCCTCCTGAAAAACCCCAAATGTAGTGTGTGTTAAATTACTCAATAGTGCCTGGACACTTCTGTTTTCTATTTATGTTCATATACAGTAGAGTATAATAGAGAGAAAAGTGTACACCTTGTGAAACAAGAGTAGTACTTGTATGCATTTTTGTCATTATCATCACATTATCATATGTTGTTTTCTCCTTTTGTTCACTGAAATTTGATACTCTCTTTTGTTTTCAACAGTATGTGTAAATGTATTTATTAGCTGTTGTTGTATCTCACTTATGCCAATTTATGATGTACTTATCTTCTCAAGCCCACCTCAAGGGAGTCCGAAGCCAATAACACGACGGAAGAATAAGCCGGCACCAATACCACCAGCTGTCGTGAGTAGAGAACACCCAGAGAAGCCACCGCGACCGACTGTGGCGCCACCACCTGTGGTGTCTACACTGCCACGACCAGCTAAAAAACCTCTCTTACCAGAGCCGCCACCACCGCCACCGGCGACAGCCGCCTCGAGGCGGAGTCTGGACCTGGAACATGCGGCACCACTGGCACAGCCCGAGGAAGTGACGCCTCCACCCGTGACGGAAGTGTCGCAGCCTCTGTGTGCTACTGGCGGAGGCCACACTACGACAGTCACTGTCACGGCAGGCAACATTGGTAAGGTTTCCATCCTTTCCGATCACCAGCTACACCCGCAGCCCCATCTGCAGCACCAACAGCAGCAGCAGAAGGTGACAGTGAATTGCAGTGATAGCAGCACGAGTACCCTCGACAGGAAGCACTTGCAGAGACCTGTTGCTGCACCGCGTACGTCTGTAGTCAGTGTAAATACGTCTGTAGACTGTGTCCCTGGCACTGCAGAATCACACACTTTGTTCTCAGCATCTCCGCCCAAGTCCAACCCAGAAACGGTGGGTGTAAATAGTTCCACTTCAGCGGATGGAAGTGTGACACTGAGAAAAGTGCCTGTAAGTGACATTTGTGAAAAATCATCCAAACCGGTTGTGCCTGAACGACCTGCTTCCCTGTTGCGGCCACATGCGGCTTCTTTCCGTGCTACTAAGCATTCTGATGGTGATATTTCTTCTGTTGAAAAAGCAAATTCAGAAGTAAGTACTATTGTACCAGTTTCGGGGAATAACTAATTCGGGCAGCAATAATGTAAATGTGTGTTGCTTGAGTCTTTATGGTGGTCCTTCATGTCCTATGTTACATTCTGCCGACTTCTGATGATTGTGTGGTCATTCGGAGCTTTTAATTTATTTTGGCTTCTTTTGTTTTCATCTCTCATGTATTCACACAGCTTTTGCTTCTTATTTATTTAAAGTCATTTTTTCAAATGTTAGACTGAAAACAAATTGAACATTTTGGATTTTAAATAGTTAATAAAATTAAATTATCCTTCATTTTGTTGCTTTACTCTGCATTCGCAGAAATGTGAGCGGTCGAGGCAGCTAATGAAAAGACTGTTTAAGAGTTCCTTAGTAAAAAAAAACACCAGTTCTGACATTGAATTTAGACATCACTGTTTGCTCATATTGTTTATTTTGGCACCTACTATTAAACAATCCTTGTATATTAATAGCTGTTCCTTTCAGTACTTATTTCCTGTTATCATTATTTCTTGATGGTAATTTTTCATTGTGCCATCACTGTGTCATATTCTTATACTTTATTTAGTTTGTGAGTTGCTAGTGAAGATATAATTCACTTTACAGCTAGATTACATGACTGTTCTGCTGTCTATAAGATACAACAAGGAAGTGTGTCTCCTCCTTGACTTTAAAGCAGAACAGCCATATTGTATTTGGTATCAAAAAGAAATGGAAGAGACTATTACTGTGATTGAGAAGTATAGTAGATTATGTTGATAGCTTTTAGTATGATGTACACCTTTTAATGACATGACAAGGCAAACAGAATTTTAGTGGAGAGTGCAGTTAACATTATTATTTCTATTCTCCTTAATGTTTCACAGAAGGAACTTGAAAATGGTAGCCAGACATACACCACCAATAAGTAGAAATTGGCAGTATTTTTATTCTTAAAGCAAGCTGTGGTCGTTTAGTGGAGATTTCTATTTTTTCAGGCCTCTGATTAAACGGTTGGTCTCTATAATTTTACACTGTTACTACTTCTCCTTGTCTTTTGTATTTCTGTAGCAAGAAGCTACTTATTCCCTTCAACTTTGCTAAGACGTTTAAAACTTTCACGCTATTTGTCATTGAATAGATACAACGAATAAGATGATTCAGTCGAGTCAGCTGTGACTGCACCGTGAGTATTATAATAGTAGTTTTTCAAAGACAAATTTTATTAGATACTTTTGAGAGGGACCAGAAATTTATCTAAAAATGAAAGAATTATACGGCATGTTTATAGGTGAAACAAAAAATGTTTTCTAGAGTGAAGCTCAAATAAAGCCTATAAAAAGGGTGAAGCTCGAAAACCAGTAAGCTTTTATGGTGTGGTAATGGGCCACCCATCATTCATTTAGTCATTGGTCACCTATTCTCAACAGAAGTAATTAAAATTTTATTTACAGGTAGTACAGGACACAGCAAAATAGAAAATTTTAAGTGTATGAATATATTCAATAGAATATCAATGATGAGGGGTACGAAGGATTACATACAAATAATATGTACAGAAATTTGTAAATATGTCACTTTTGTACAGAGATGCTCCACTGTAGTGCTAAAATCCGTCACTGTTTTGAATGTAGATTTTCAAGATTTTGTCTTTAAACTCTGGACACTGTTTTGCAAATTATGTCTTGTTCATGCAGTATTTCTCAGTTGGATACATCAGTCTCTGTAGCTAATTGCAACGTATTCTCCATTGTTATGGAGAATAAATTCCAAGATTATTCACTATAATTGCAAAGTTCACGGCATCAATCTTTACAGAAGAACCCTCTGAAAGCTACTGAATTTTTGTCACTGTGTAACACTTCATAACTTACTGTAATCACATTTAAAGTTCACACTTTCCCTCAGAAAGGAATGGAATGCATATTGACTGTCAAAATGTATATAGAATCAAATGCTCAGCAAACTCATTTGCTTTTGTTGATCCAGTTATAAATTGTCATGGAGGTACTATTTCTTCCATTGAGCAATTGGATAAGAAATTCCCTGATGTTAAGAAAAGCAACCATTAGTACAATGCAGTCGTAAATTTGTAAATGATATAGGAATGAGCACTTCTATTATGTTATTATTCAGTAAATGAGGAAAATGTTTTCTAATTCAATGTGCCTGTACATTGTTCGCATTATTTACCATTTGCATTTATTTTGCTTTATTGTTGCTTCATTTTCAGTTTGCATTGTAAGAGATTGTTAGTACCATTTTGTTGTGTCATTTGTTCATTACTTCTCATTGATAGACCTCTCAGAAAAGTTGTGTAGCCTCCTGATTTTCCTTCTGTAATCAAGTCATTAATTTCAATTAATACAGTGCATATTTAAGAGTAGTATGACATAACTGAACCCTGTGTATTACATATTAACTTTTTGAGAACTATTATTTAGTAGTATGTGAAAAGAAACATTGAAAGTGATCAGTACAACCTTGTGACAAAAATTGTTTGTTCATTCCAGTTAAGTAACAAATCATTTCCCTACAGAAATGAAGCAACACATAGAAGGACATGCTATTAAAACCAAACATTAGTATGTGATTGCCACTGGATATACATTCCAGGGTCCCAGTCTTTTTTGTTTAGGTTAGTGAAGTTGCAGTCTATGAAACGACCAGGAAATTTTATTCAGCAGTGATATTTGGCATGACCACTAGCAAGTTTTGAAAGAATGAACACCACAGCTACTGTCAAATGTCCTGTTGCTGAATGAATTTTATGGCAGGATAGCAAGAACATGGCCACTTGTACTGCTAGTCAGTTTTTGGGTTTATTGCCCCATCCACACACACACACACACACACACTCTTTTCCCTCTGTGCTGTTTTTCCCCGAACATTGTTTCCTAATTCTGACTCAGTAGAATGACTTACATGCAGTAGAACAGTAATGTTAACCCAAACTAGTGTACTCACTCTTTCGTCGTAACACCATCTTTAGTGTGGTTACCACCTTCAGTAGATTGATCTCATGCAAATCATTATTAGTTCTATTGAATATGGGTGACAGGTTTTGTAGACACCAAAATTTTCCATTCTTCTGTCACTTGTTCCTAACTCCCGTCTGTCTTTAACATTGCCGTTGTCTCCTGTTGAAGGCATTGCTGAAGAAGAGTCACACAAAGTGTCTGTTTCAAATAAATAAATACCCATCCCTCTGACATGCTGTGTATTAAATTTTGTTTTAAAGTGAACAATAATTTAGCTTCAGTTTAATTCAGCACCTCTCCTTATATTCAATATCTTAGCATAATTTTGTTCAGATTATTTATAATGTAAGATCCTACCCTTCTTATTGTGGTTGTTTGGGGAACACTGCTAGAACAAATAAAAAGTTTAATCTGCAAATCAGGGATGCAGTGGTATATATCTGTGTTACATGTTTGTAGTGGATGATGTTGGTCTATTATGTTTGCATGATTTTTGGACATTATTGTAAAAATATGCATGAACTGATTTTGGGAAGCATTGTTCTTTCATTCAAATCTTATTTGATGTAGCCAGTTTCTGCCTATGTTGTCATTCTCCTTGCAGTATTATTTTCCAGTGACAGATGTTATAAATGTTCTGTTTTTGGACTTGCAAAATTAGAATGTTTCTTGTGTTGAAGAAACTAAAAATTATTGAATTTTATTCTATTTTTCTATACAATTAAAAAGCCTGCTATTCTCTAGCTTCAATTCATTCAGTTCATAATCTGTCTCGGCACGAAAGTTAGTCAGCCTCTCTCTCTCTCTCTCTCTCTCTCTCTCTCTCTCTCTCTCTCTCTCTCTCTCTTTGTGTGTGTGTGTGTGTGTGTGTGTGTGTGTGTGTGTCTGTGGGCGCACGTGTGCGTGCTCCTCACCTCTCCGTCAAGTTATCATTTCAGTGTAAAATGTGAAAGGAAACCATGACACACAATCATAAATAACATTACATTTATTGAATATGATTGGTTGTGTTGTAGACACTTTGATTAAAATAATATTAACCAGTCTTTTCCTTATACATCTCTGAAACCAGATCCACATATTCAGATGTTTGTTGTCAGTAGTTCATGTTGATGTCTTTCATTAAAGATAGAGTACCTAGATGAGGAAAGAAATAATTGTGTATTTTTGCTGCATTTTTGATGACTGAAATGAATACTGTGATGTCTGTTATAAAAACGAATTCATTTGCAGCAAGTCTCACAGAGAACTGTCACATTTAATTAAAAATTTGGTCAGTTATACAAATTTTTCATCAAGTTCAGTACATAAAATGTATCAGTTTAGAATGTGGTATATTTATGTGTAGCTCTTAGGTCGTTAATCCAGTCTTCAGTGCCACCATATTAGATTGCAAAGTGATGTCTTCCATTTTTGAGTCAGTGTGGTGGTCCCATTCCAGTCAATAGTTGCAGTTGTAGAAATTAATGTATCAGAAAAGTGGGACTCAAGTCATAGAATTGTGACCTTTGTTCCCTTTTTAATATAGGCTTAATGACCTCAGTGTTTCATAAAAGAAGACTGCAAAACAAACAATTTCAAATGTTATTCAGTTAGTACTCTGATTTGGTGTTAAGTTTTACTAAAACATTTTAATCAGTACTGCCCTGTTTATTACAAGTGTCTGTTATATATTTCCAGATTTACTATTTGATGTTGTGTTCCATGTGACAGAAATAGAGATTTTATTTATTGTAAATATTAAAAATTAGGAGAAAAGGCAGTTAGTCTGCATGGTAGCTATATTAATGTCTAAGTCTTCAGTAACAGTAAAAGAAATTGATCTTCTTAATGTGTAATAACTGTAACAGTAGTATTCTTTGAAATCTCACAAACTGATGTGCATTTGGTATTTGATATTAGTGCCATATGGGCCCCAAATATTAACTAGTAAATAAAAGAATTTCACTGCCTCATTACTGATACTTCTGTGGCACTTTCTCAAAATTATTTCAGCATTTTGTTATTATTTGTTGTGCTCGGTTCCTTTTTTGTCTGTTTCCTTTTTGTTATTATTGTAGTTACTATTTGCATTTTTTTTCTTTTTGTAAATACACTTGCTTGATGTACACTGTAATTATTTCATTTATTCTGTTGAGTATAGTTTTGCACGCTGCATTCATGTTGTTAGCTTGTAGCAAAAGTGTGTTATTCAGCTTTGTTTGCTGTTAATTTGTATTGTTTCTTATGTTGCTATTAAACTCTGTTATCCTGCTGTAAATCTGGATTACATTTCTTTTCTGTTACAAATGTGACACATCCTCTTTCCCCTTGTTGCACAAAGTGTCTGTCTTGGGATCGTATCAGTTTGATAAAGTTTTGTGTGAAATATCAGTGTATCAGTGTTGCATGCAGGCATTAGATGTTACCTCTGGTTGTGTATTATGAACTCTGAAGAACAGATGAAAGCAAAAGCTTCTGGTTGTGATTGCTCTTACAATACTGTTTTATAGATTATTTCAAGCAGTAAGACTGGAATGGAAAACTTTTAGTGTGTTTACACAAAATATAATGATACAAGTTATCATGGAATGAAGTAGAACAAAATGAAAACTAAAAACATTCTTAAGCAAAAGTTATGTTTTATAAATTTATTTAGCTTTGTGCTTAATTTACTCCTACTGATTCATCATATAAGGTCCCTCTCAGCTGAACCATTATTTTCTATTGGTAAACGAATCTGTTACATTGATTCAGTGCAGATAATTTAACATTCTCAATGTCACATTTTTATTAATAAATGTTAGATATCATGCAAACTGTTCACCTATACAGTTAGAAGAGCCTGGAGGTAGTAATTAGTGATAAGGTCCCTCCACTGGTTCTACAGAATTTTTAATCCACTATGGTATTGCCGTTATCTTTATCCATTGTCTAGTGGTTCTGAAACTGCCATATCTAAATTTCCATATCTGTTGCATCATCATTTGTGCACTTGCCCAGATAGGTTTTTACATGGTAACTCTCCATGCTGTCTTGTCTTCCACCTTCAGTCTGCCTATTTCCACTTCCGTTTATGTTGTCTATCGACGTGTATCTCCTCCTCCCGCTCAATCTTCTCCCACAAATTAGTGAGACTAATAGCAAGATATTAAATCTACCAGACTTACGCCTTTTGGATTATAACTTTTATAATCTATCTGGTCATACTCATACCGAAGCCTTTTTATTTCATCTTCAGTTAAATATATAAGTTTATTTATATCATAAGTGTGGTAGTTTCAGAACCACTTGAAAATGAGTTACCAAAAATCCAAAACTAGTACTGGAGTTAGCGAGAATATGTATTGCTTGCAGGGAAAAGCAATTATTGAAATCAAACTTTCCAATACAGCCACAAGTCACACTTGGTACTTTTATCAGCTTTGCTCTTTGTAGCATCATCACAATTGCTGATTACATTGTTTGCAGTGTCTACATAATCAGTAACTATTGCACTTCTAATGAAACTGTCATTCAGTTAAAGAGGTTGGCTGCCAATTTAAAGTACCAAGTACCAGTTGTTTTTAAAAGTGTACATAAAGTTTGTGGAGCAACTGGAGCAGTGTTTTCACTAACTGAACCAGCAGTTGCAGAGCAAAAGGAGAATAAATAAATAAAAAGTATACTGATTGTCAGGTTAAGTTCAGATAAAACTGTAAACGTGTAGCAAGAGCAAAGTGATATTTGTTTAACTATACATGTTAACAAAGGTCCTGCCACATCCAACAAAGTAACCATAACATGGAATGCATAAAAGTAAGAAAGGAAACATAAAGTAAATTTGGGGGGAGGGGGGGCAACTACCATGAATATTTATACAGAACGAGCAGACCATTTCATGTTTTATTAGTATGATTTAAAGGCTTGACTTGAGGAACATTAAATGAAAATCTAAAATGTTTTGAAAGCTTTAAGCAATTGGCATATAAAATATAATGAAAAATTTAGTTGAATAGGGAAAGATTTAGTTGTATGTACAGAAAAGACTTTTAGAACTGTTGGCAAAAAAAATACAATTAAGAACTGCAGTGTCTATTCTTTTGGACATGTCAGAAGGATCAGATGTCACTATGTGAATCTGCATCTGGTCCTACTGGACAACGTAGGACGTCGTTGAGTTTTGGTCTGGGTATGTCCTTAGGTAGTACATGTATAGGTGTGTTAAGCCCATGTTCCTGGGGTGACGCTGGGGTTTGTTACAACTGCGTAGAAAGAAGTAATTCCTGAGTACAAATCCTGGCACTTGCACAAATTTTCATGTGTCCATGCTCCTTACACTACCTACCAGTAACTAAGAGTAAAAAAAACTAATAAAACTATATAAAAATATCATTTACAATAACAGTTAGTCTGAGTTCTATAACTATAAGAGCTCAGCTGCCAATAAAGGAATAGGGCTTAATAAAAATATACTAACTGATGATGTAACTATTGTGATAATGTAGATCAAAGAGACTCCAAATTAAGATACTGTGTTTATGTGCATCTACTGAATTACATCCATAGCAGAGGACAGGAGTTGGAGAAAAGAACAGCACTTATAAAACTTGTAAGTAATGTCACATGTAAAAAAACAGTAGTTGATTATTTGATGCTTAATATGACAGAGTAAGTCAAGCTTGTTGAAATAATGCTCAGCAACCGTAGTTTAATTGCATTTGCATATTTATATTTGCATGTTTGCACTTTTGATAATTCAGTATACTGACAAGACTAACCTCACTCTGTAATCCAAATAAAACTATGATATTTACTGGCAATTATATATATGGTATTATTAAGAGAACAGTTTTTAAAATAAAAAAAACCCTCATTGTTTAAAATTTCCACTTAAGTATCACTGAATCCTAGTTACGTTCTTGCATGGTTAATGATTTTCTGTTTCACACAGATGGGAAAGAGAGTAACTATCTATTTTTAAAGTTTTGCAACAAATGGCCTTTGATGTCACACTTATAAGGGCTTCAACACCATACTTACACATTTTGTGTGCATGATTTATGTTGTATTGTTTTAAATTCCTTCTTTTACATGGGTAGTTGTCTCTTGAAACAATGAGAAGATGCAAAAGAAAGAATTTGTGTTTTGGACACCTCTCCAACCAAATCATTTTCATCAAAGGTATATAAATAACTGATTATTTTCCCAATCCTTCTGTAAGGATGTGTTATCTGGAAACACTGCCACTTTGAAATAAAGAAAGTGGGGTGTACTTTTGCCAGAACTAAGTTCAAAGTTCTGAGACAGAAATAGTGGCCAGCAATTAGCTTTAGAAGATAAAATATTTAGAAGTGCCACTAGACACTTGTAAAAGTGACAACTCTGTCCTAGCTTCCAAAACTGTAAGCTATTTTCTTGGTGATGAAGAAGATTAGCTGGAGAAGGTTTGTAAAGGAAGGGCAGGTCATCCAGGTCCCAGGGTGAGGAAGAGGTCTCCCTTGTTCAGAGGATAATTTCTATAAGGCTGCAAATTAACAGTGCAGCTTACCACCGCCATTAATCAAAGGCTCATATGTTGTGGTAATGACCAGCACTTCAAGCTCGGCACTAACTAAGTGTACTGTTATTCCTCAAGACCATTGGAGCAGCAAGCTTAGAAACACCTCGGAGAAAATAACATAAATTAAAATATATTGGGTGCCCTGTCTCCAGAGTGTGGCCACCTTGACTTGTTTGGTTTGATTGAGCAGGGTTGTAGAAGGCAAGAAATAGAAGTTCAACAAGAATAAAAAATATGATAAATTAACAATGAAAAATGCAGATTGGAATGTCTCTAACCTCTTATTGAAATATGCTAAGTTGTCTATCATCCCTATCCTGCAGTCCAATGCAGATGCCACATGCACAGATTGAACTCCTTAGCCGCAAAACTACATTAAACATTTTTATGTGAAGTTGCAGTAGAAAAATGCATGCTCAAAACCTGCATTCATATATTGAGGATTTGCTTGTTGAGAGGTGGGCAATATTCATAGACCTGACTTTCCACACAAATACAAACAAGTTACTTTTTAGTCCTTAACTTATTTCTGTAATCATGCTATTTTTCAGAAATATGAGAATGGTCACATAATCTGTGCTCATTCATTCAATAGAGGTGTTCTAGGAAGATTCTTCATTGCCTTGCAGTTATTTCTGATATTTATGTAGATTTAGTTACTTCTTGTTTCCATAACATTTGTAGCCAACATCACTATCTTGAGGAGACTGCCTAGAAGAGTGCTTGAAATGCCAGATTCAGTTCATCAAAGCAATCACACATAGTATGTTATTAAAATTATGAAATATGTGTATATACTGGGTGATCAAAAAGTCAGTATAAATTTGAAAACTTATTAAATCACGGAATAATGTAGGTAGAGAGGTAAAAATTGAAACACATTCTTGGTATGACATGGGGTTTTATTAGAATAAAAAAAAGTTCAATAAATGTCCGACAGATGGCGCTTCATCTGATCAAAAAAGCAATAATTAGCATAACAAATTAAGACAAAGCAAAAATGATGTTCTTTACAGGAAATGATCAATATGTTCACCATCATTCCTCAACAATAGCTGTAGTGGAGGAATAATGTTGTCAACAGCACTGTAAAGTATGTCCGGAGTTATGGTGAGGCATGGGTGACGGATGTTGTCTTTCAGCATCCCTAGAGATGTTAGTAGATCACGATACACTTGCGACTTCAGGTAACCCAAAAGCCAATAATTGCACAGACAGGTTTGGAGTCCTGGGAGGCCAAGCATGATGAAAGTGGTGGCTGAACATATAATCACCACCAAACGACGCATGCAAGAGATCTTTCATGCTTCTAGCAATATGGAGTGGAGCGCCATCCTGCATAAAAATCGTACGGTCCATCAGGTGTTTATCAGCCATGCTGGGGATGATGCGATTCTGTAACATATCGGTGTAACTCTCATCCATCACGCTAGCAGTTACAAAATCAGAATCACGCAGTTCCTGGAAGAAAAAAGGCTCAATAACAATAGCCGTGGTAAATCCAACCTATACTGTGACTTTCTCATCATGCAATGGAGTTTCCATGACAATTCTAGGATTTTCGGTAGCCCAAATTCTGCAGTTGTGGGTGTTGACAGACCCTCGGAGTGTGAAATGAGCGTTGTCAGTCCACAACACATTACTCAACCAATTGTCATCTTCCGTCATCCTTTGAAACACCCACACTGCAAATGCCCTCCCCTTCACTAAATCGCCAGGTAAACGTTCATGATGCCGATGGATTTTGTAAGGATAGCATCGGAGGATATGCCTAAGTGCCAACGAAACAGTAGTGTATGGAATGCCAGCGCCATCTGTTGGACATATTTTGATCTTTGCTGTTTTATTTTTTGTATTTTTATTTTATTTTTTTATTTTTTTTTTTTTTTTAAATTTATTTGTGGTAATAAAACACATGGTGTTCCAAGCATGTGTGTCAATTTTTTTCTCTATCTACATTATTCTGTGATTTATTAAATTTTCAAATTTATACTACTTTTTGATCACCTGGTATATATAGTTTGTTATCCTGTAACCCCACTTCTCCCACACAAAATCAGATTGCAAATATGGTAACAGAAGACAATATTAAAGACAGCCTTAACCTGCAACTTGAAGTACTTAAATGGGCAAACTGTGGACATGTATTTAGTCAAGGGTATATTATACGGAGCTGGTGTGTGTTGTCACTCGGCGTATAGGCGAATGAATATCCGGAGCAATGACACACAGCCACATTAGTCGCTAGTGTCTTTGTAAAAACAATTGAAACACGTCGTACCATATGACGTATTGTTTTGGAGGTTAGGTGATACCAAACAGTTCTGTTTTGCATCAAACAAAATATGAAGTGGAATTATAATCAAATTTCTAAATTTGTCAAAGTTTTCCAAAATTATGGGACATTAAAAATAAGGACTATTTAAATACTAAACTTAAAGAAACTCAATTTAATCAACTGTTTGACGGTAGTCTGTTTCCTTATTTTTATCCTCTACCATTTACAGTAATGTATCAAAATTTTGTGATGTAATCCTCAATATATTTCTGTAGGCAGTAGGATCTTCACACAATAATTCTTTCAAAAGATTTGCAGATGCACTCTCCACACAGTCCACCTTCTTATCCATTTTCTTTAATTTCCCCCCTCCCCCCCCCCCACTTTTCCGTTTTGTTTTCGGTAGATAAATTGTTTTTTTAAGACTGTTTGCGAGAAACACCGCACAAGCATTTATTACTTCCTTCAACATTTTGACTTGACTGGTGGCTACTTTATACACTCCTGTATATGACACAGGGCGACCAACACTTGAAAGCAACCAAAAATGCCAACATCTAAAGTAGCCCACCCTGCAACTTTAGATGCTCACACTTCGGAGCAGCAGCGTTCTTTTCTGTCATTGTTTACACAGGGTGAGTTTAGCAGCTGCATCCAAATATGCCAGCGACTAGTGACCAAATATGTTCTGTATAATATACCCCTTAGCTTCTCTTGTTCATAATTATGGTATAATGTTTGTCTTAGTGTCATATTAACGGAAAATATTGCCTTATTAATTAATAAATTATTGAGCTTGGCTATTGCATGAAATGGGTGGAACAGTCCAGATCTAACTTTATGTATGTAATATAGTAACGCTTTAGTGATTGTGGCTATTGTTTGAAACAGCTATAAAATTTAAGGCTTTTGTTTCATATGTGTAAACTTAGTAGAACAAAATGTGTTTTGTTTGGATTCTTGTGCATACAGTATTTCAACATAATTATTATATATATTCTGTATTCAGGTTTTGGAGTTGTCCCACTTGATATCTTTTCAGTATATTCATATAGAGGCAGTTAAACAAAATTACAGTAATCTACACAGTGGAAACATGGAATGGTTCCATTTAGCCGTAATCACCTCATGCATTAAGACATTCATTCCACTAGGAGATGCGATGATCACTTTCTCTTTGTAGAACACAGTTTGTCGCTGACAGGTCTACACCTGCACCTATTCTTAAGTACTAAAGATTTGAAAATCATGAAGGATGTTTCCCAAGCAAATCGATGAGGCACAACCTTTGTTTGACTGTCCAGCAATGTGAGGATGGATGTTAATATACAAGAGAATGGTTCCACCTGACAGCTTTCTTGGCACTTTTGCACAGCAATACAAAGATACTGGAACCCTGTTGAGTTGTATTGTCACGATACAGAGGAGACAGCATCACGGAAATGATACAGGATCGGGGATGGGAATCATTGCAACAACAGCGTTTATTGCTGCTGCATGGTCTACTTACGAAACTGCAATCGTCAACATTCTCCTCCGAATGTGAGAATACATTGTTGACTGCCACCTACATAGGTAGAAATGATCATCGGAATAAAATACGAGAAATCAGAGCTGGACCGGAGAGTTTCAAATGTTCTTTCTTCCCGCATGCTATTCAAGAATGGAATGATTGATGCATAGTATAAAGTTGGTTCGATGAACCCTCTGCCAGGCACTTAAATGTGATTTGCAGGGTGTAGATAGAGATGTAAAATGCTCAAGATTGCTTTTGGATGGAATTGCCCAGCTTCAAGAAACAGCTGCTCCTACACTGCCAATTGGACAAAGGCTATGTTTCAGAGGTACTGATCTCAGACATGATACACATGCTTCTGGACTTTTTAATAACTTTTTTTACTATTGTGCAATACTAAGAAAAGTTATTAAAAAGTCCAGAAGCATTTGTATCATGTCCAAGATCAATACCTCTGATAATAAAATTAAAACAATTTGGAAATTGATAGATCTGAAGCATTGAATTAAAATTTGTGGTGCGGCCGGGAATCGAACCCGGACCTCCATGCTTACTAGGCAGACGTCTTAACCGTTAGACTACCACACCACTAACGATTAAGGTGCCTTGGAATAGTCTATGTACGATTTCCCTCCACAACACAAACTTTAATTCAGCTTCTTTGTTCCAAAGATAATTGCCACTACTGCCAAGGCTCTCCATGCAGCGGAATAGCACCTCAGCAATGGACATGGTGGAACAATCCTGTTATGGTGATATAAATATCAATTAATACAATTAAAGAATCCCAGAGACGGATTTAAGTCTCAAATACGTCAAATTAAGAATGAGATCCCGCAGGGTTCAGTCTTAGGTTCTTTACTGTTCCTGTTATACATTAATGACTTGACATTCTACACTGATGAAGATGCAAAGTTAGTTCTTTTTGCTGATGATACAAATATAGTAATCACATCCAAAAGCAAGAACTAAGTGATGTAATTATAAATAATGTTTTTCACAAATTTATTAAGTGGTTCCTAGCAAACAGACTCTCATTAAATTTCGATAAAACACAGGATGTACAGTACCATACAGTAAATGACACAACTCCAGTAAATATAGTCTTTGAACAGAAGTCTGTAGCTAAGGCAGAATTTTCAAAATTTTTAGATGTGTGCATTGATGAGAGATTAAACTGAAAGCAACACACTGATAATCTGCAGAAACGTTCGAGTTCAGCTACATATGCTATTAAGGTTATTGCAAATTTTGGCAATAAGAATCTCAGTAAATTAGCTTACTATGCCTATTTTCGTTCTCTGCTTTTGTATGGCACCATATTCTGGGGTAATTCATCATTGAGTAAAAAAGTATTAATTGCACAAAAGTGTGTAATCAGAATAATTGCTGGAGCCCAAGTACATCTATTTAAAGATTTAGTTATCCACACAGTATATGTATTCACTTATGAAGTTTGTTGTCAATAATCCAACCCAGTTCAAAATTAATAGCAGTATGCATAGCTATAACACCAGGAGAAACAATCTTCTCTATGCATTGTTCAATCTGACGTTGGCACAGAAAGGGGTGAATTATGCTGCCACAAAAGTCTTTGGTCACCTACCAAACAGCATCAAAAGCCTGACAGATAGCCAACTAGCATTTAAAAATAAATTAACAGAATTTCTGAATGACAACTCCTACTCATTGGATGAATTTTTAGATATAAATTAGTAAATAAAAAAAGTGTCATGTAATATTTTGTGTATTGTAATATCTTGTACAGACACCTTTTATTAACCTGACATGTTCCACATTATAATGAAGTGGCGTATTAATGATTTACAGAACAAATATTAATGTAATGTAATCTAATCAGTGATTTGGTTCAGAATCACTGCATCATCCTTACCGCCTGGATCTTTCACTGAGTGATTGTTTGTGCTCTGAAGGAGAAAGAAATCTATAGACGTTATGAGGAGGTGCGATAGTGGGTGCAATTGCAGATCCATGTGGTTGACTTGTTCCTATGAAACAAGAAGTCATCATTTCATCTCCCGTTGGGACACATATCTTAATGTGGGTGGTGCTTACTTTTGAATGGGACCATTCTATGGACCTGTTGTTGTGGATGCCGTGTTTTTATTTGACTACCCGTCATAAAATTAACTTTTCTGCTGAGTAGTATATGTTACGTCCCCAAATATCATCAAATATTTCTTTTTCCATAATGAGATCCAGTTTATCTTGTCGCACACTGTGTCTAAACTGTTACTAGGCTTACCTTACAACAGATTGAACTATCATGCTCAGTACTGCTTCAGAGAGACTTTTGCTGTCTTTGTCCACATTTCACACTGTTTCTGTCACTTATTGATACTTCAAACTTTGGTTATGACATATTTCACCTTACATCATTGTCTCTCCATTTGGAGCTGCCTCTCTCTCTGATGATCTTCATAATTGTTTCAATGTCCTGATGTCCCAGCATTTCAGAAACACATTCACTACTCATTCTTTAGTAAGGTTCATTTGAAACCACTGTGTTAACAGTTGTGGAGAAATATTACCTGGTAATGTCTGTTTAGTCTTGTGTATCAGGTAGGTGACAGAAAATGAGTTTGAGACATGCAGAGATAAACTTTGTGTCTTAAACATGTACTGTATTCTCAAAATGGATATTGTTGAGATCCAAGAAATGTTCAAAAACATTTTTCCCTGTGCCTATAAAACATAAAGACAATGTTAAAGGATGTGTGACAGCTGGAGCTGACAGTTGTGTGACTGTGTTGTGTGCTTTGTGATAGCGTGAATGTTCCTAATTCTGAAGAAGGCCATGGCTGATAGCTGAAAGTGTTGTATGTGTGTGTCTTTTTTGTGTTCCTGTTGCGGCTTGTTGTCACGTCTTTGCGGTGAGTTGTAAACTGTCCTGTTATCTTAAAGGATAGTTTGTTTCACAGTAACCTCCCAGACAGACTGTTCTGCATTCCATATGCAAGCCATCACACTCTACCAGTTCTCATGACTGCACTACTCCAATATGATTTTATATACATTCCTTAAGTGTGGGTAACTGGTTGAAAATTTTGCACAGTTTGAGGCATGACATGATTAATAAGTTTGACCCGCTCTGTTATGGGGACCTCTGGCGGAAATATGCAGTGAGGGTAGTTTGGAGAGGGGTGTGGTGGAAGACGGTGGAGGGACGGAGAGGATGTTGGAGTGGGGCCATTGGTGTGGATTACTGCATGATTACGAGGAGGAGGTACATTCTTAGTCCATTGCACGGCTTGCTGTAAACGTGGGCCATTGCAACATGGACAGTTGTTGAGGCCACTTTCACTGGGATTGCTTCTATCCAAGATGGATTGAATCCAGTGAGGACCTTAATTTTTTCTCTGATAGATCATCAGTTTGTCTGTCATTTCTTTCACAGTTTCAGTGGTGTCTAAGGTCCTATGATTCATTTGGGGTGCAACCTCTGATTTGTTGTCAGTACAGTGTGTTTTGTCTTATGTGAGCAGCTATTACTGGTGAGCCTGTATGCCAGGGGTGACTAATATTATATCCAATGGAAAATTGTGTCTATGCCTGTTGTAAGGTGTCTGTTAATGTTTTTGTACAAGGTGGTAATGTCTGACATCCTCTTTGGCTTGTTATGGTGCACCCCTTCTTACTGCTGCTATGTGGCTGACTTACTGTTTAGCATATAATCATTGGGATGATGTACTTCACAACTTGATGTAAAGACTAATTCTTATTTACCATTACTCTGGCCATTTTATTCATTACTTTGCTGATTGCTGAACTTCCTTAAATTAGTGTGCTTCAGTTTGTAACTTAACTCTGAATTGTTTTGAGCTTTTGTAAGAATGTTAGTGATTTTTAGCAGTAACTTTCTTTCTTCAATTTTATCTTAGGCTTGAAAATAGTTTCTCAAAATTATTTTGGGCAAGAATGGAAATTATGTGGCACAGGTTATTAAATTGAAAGGGAATAAGACAGCGTTTGGTCGCAATAAATCTGTTTATCATCACTGATCGATTTTTGGCTAGGCAACTACCCATCATCACTGTCATATTCTAGGTATGTTTCACAAGCTGCTGTTTACATTCAAGTGGTACAATGTGTAAACTTGTAGCACAATGGCAGCTTGTAAAACACACGTGAGATATGGCACTGATGATGGCTGGTTACCTAGCCAAATCGATCTGTGATGATAAACAGATTTATTGCGATCGAACACTGTGTTACTCCCAGTAATTATATCAACTCACTGTGCACAACAGTCCGATTATGGATTCAAACATAGTTAAAATTGAAAGTGTGTTGTTGTGAACCAATGGTGGAACATGTTATGCATTGTTTATTTAAAACATTAGACTCTTAAATACAGTGCAATTTGTTTGATGTAATTATCCTAACTCTGAACAGATTTTATTAATATTCTAAGGAGCATTTAGTGTTGTCAGGAGTAAGTTCACATCTAAAGTTTGCTTTCAGTATTTATATTGTTATTCCAGGCTCACGTCACCACATTTTAAATATCAACAGTGTACAACTCACCGCAAAGACGTGATTTGTACTTATTTACTATATTGTTAATTCCAAACTGGACTTTCCATTATTGCATTCTAATTATGTTCATTCTTGTGAACCAGTTGTTACAGTATAAACCTGTTTTTACATTTTCCCATCATTCACACCATTTCTGTCAGTCCTTTTAAATTTCCTATGTTCACAATGTTAATTTGACCCTGTTTCTGTGTTAACATATTTGCATTTTACCCACGTTCCGCTTTTGGAAACCATGTTCATAGAGGAAAAATAGTTACGTAATTGGCATAAATTGACACTGGCATGGCTTTCACCTCCAAGTATAGTGTTTATATACATTATGCAGTCAGGTTTCTTGATACATTTTTTTGCATTTATTCAAAAGTATTTTTTTCGTGTTTACAGTACACACCAAATTGACTTGTGATGTGGTGGCTTATAGGAGCATCCCATCAGTCACCACGCCAAGTGTTATTTTTGTTTATGTAACCGGTATGCTTTGCATAACATGTTTCAAGAATTTATTTTTATTGTGAACTGCAAATATTTATGTAAATATTTTTCTGACTTTTATAAATGTGATAATGATGGTTTGCGTGTGTATGGTTTTTTGCACGTTGAAGGGGGCACAGTATGTTATAACCTCAAAAAAATGATTTCAGTGTGAGATGCCGACGCAATATTTGTGCATGGGAATGTGAATAAAGTCTCGGTTGTTCTCATGCGAAAAATCGAAAAATACATAACTTGTGCAATGTTTCATTAGTTAAATAATTAATGCCAGTTAATGGCTTGCTGACATTGTTCATAATAATGACTGAAATGAGTTCAAAAATTTCTGCCTCCTATAAAGTTATTAGTTCCAGTTCCACAATGGTGCATAAAGTAGTAAAATATTCAGATAACCTTTATTGCATAATAAACTTCCTGGTAAGTACTTTGATAACATACCTATCTAATAATGGAAAGTCCACGTTGGAATTAATAATATGTAATAAGGACAGTTTACAACTCACCGCACAGACGTGGCGACGAGCTGCGGCAGGCACATACAAAAGACACACACATACAACACTTTCAGCTATTGGCTATGGCCTTCTTCAAAAAATGGAACATTGACACTGGCACACAACACAGTCATACAACCGTCACCTCTGGCTGCCACACTTCAAATCCAGTTTTCGAAGTGCGGCAGCTGGAGGTGATGGTTGTGTGATTGCATGAATGTTCTATTTTCTGAAGAAGGTCGTAGTCCATAACTGAAAGTGTTGTATGTGTGTCTTTTGTATGTGCCTGTTGCAGCTCGTCGCCACAGCTTTGCGAATACATACATATATCATACATAAACTATGAAAATGCAAGGGTGATCAAGTAAGCAAATTTTACCATTTAAAACATTATTCCCTGCATTTTACACCATTTTCTTTGAAGTCTCTTGAAATGTGTAAAACAGATTTCTATTCTGTTTCTCACAGGATTTGTAAAACAATGGTGCAAAGTAGTGTTGTAAATGATGCTCAGTACTTTCCTGCCCAGTCCTTCCACTTCCAGAGTGGCAACTCACATGGATGTGCTACATTGTTTGTAACTCCTAAGATGTTTGCCTTTGACCTTGAGGGTGTGAACCTTTATGCTCACTATGATGCCTATGTTCATAGTGCAAGTTAATGGTCTGCTTTGAACATATCTTGGCCGTTGACATGATTCATTTTGTGAAGTATAATACATACATTCCATGGAAGGTTGATTTCTGCATGTTTTGGACACTCTTTTCTGCCACCCTCCTGATGCAGGTAACTAGTCATCACCAGGTAATATTTTTCCTTAACTGATGAGGCTTACTATAGATTGAAAGCGTGACCTTGCACTCAAGTGGTCCTGCCTCAGTTACTGAGATGGCTTTACAGCAGGGGTCACTGACAGACCTTAGAGGCTGCTACATTATGTGATAAATATGGATTCTTCCACTGATCACCAGTTTCCCTGAACTCTAGGAACAACTGAATCTTCAACTTATTGCCCACTCAGTTATCAAGAGTTCTTTGAATGTTGTTTATTATCCTCTCCTTCTAATGTCTCAGGACTTACCAAGGTGACACAGTGCTTAGTCCACTGGACTCACATTTGGGAGGGATGCAGTTCAACCCACCTGGCATCCAGATTTGTGTTTTCCGTGATTTTATAGAATTGTTCCAGGTAAGTACTGGGATGATTCCTTTCAAAGGGCAAGGCCTAGTTCCATCCCCATTCTTAACTAAAGCACCACAGACAAGCATTTCTCTGCCTCTGATGATCATATGTTACTTCTTTCTACTTAAAGAATTCACATTTTTTCAACTTCTATATCGAACTGTACTACTTGCTATGTTTCATGATGTATTACCTTAAAATGTCTCTCAGTTTGACTCCTTTTGCTCAAAATATCTTATGGGTATGTTTTAACATAACTCCTGGGTGACCTTGGATTATTGTAGGAAAATGGTATGAACTTTTTATGGTCATATTTAAATATATTAACAGTTTATTACAGTCTGTTGCAGTTACAAATCAAATGAGGAGCTGTCATAAAATTTTAATTACCACTTAAAAAGTTAAAAAAAATTTTTTTTGTCTCCATTTGTTGAATATAAGGATAGGCATTGAATTAAAAAATTTTCAACAGGCCAGATTTGAACCCAGGACATTCTCCTTACTAGGCAGATGCATTGACCACTCAGGAAATTGAATTAGGTGTTGTTGATACTTGTTTACTTGTTTATATTTAAATGGCTTGGTTCAAATGCTTGCAGTACCTTCTTCAGGTTTCTACATTTCCTGTTTTACTTCCATTATAACTCCGATATCCAGATTTACTATTTACAAATCATTATCTTCAGTTAAATGTCAATATTTAATACCAGAGAACTATGTTGTTGAATTTTATTCATCTGCACCAGCTCATGTCTAATGTACCACACACTTGGATGCCTTGTGTAATTTTACACTCTGCATGTGGAAATTTAAAGTAATCATGTCAGAAAACATACATCATAAAAACAAAGCAATAATTAGATAATTCAGTCTGACATTATAAACATTACCACCTTTTTATAAGTATAATTTCTCCTAATCCAATACAAATTACTAACCCCTTACAGATAGATCTAAAAATGTATGCTTGTAAATTTTAAACAGTTACAACAGTGCTTACAAAATTTAAAATGGGTGCAGTAGTCAGCATTCAGTCTGGAGTATAGTGCCTGTGTGATTGCATGAATGTTCTTAATTCTGAAGAAGACCATGGCCATAAGCTTAAGGTTGTATGAGTGTGTGTTTTTTATGTGCCTGTTACAGGCTCGTCATTGTGTCTTTGTTGTGAGTTATAAACTGTCCTTCTTATATAGTTAAAATTGTGACTTTGGTGAGCTACTAGAGTCATACAGTCTTCCAGTAACCTGGTTGTCAGGTAGCCAAAGACTCAATTTGCATATCCTCATGTGAATAGGACCTAAGAGTAGAAGTGCTAAATTCAATGAGTCTGTTGCAGTTGCTGTATGAAATGTAAAAATGGTCATTACTGACATTTTACAAACGTTCTAAAATGTACAAAAAGTTTAATTTTTATTCATTGTGAAAATAATATCTGCTCTTGAGCTTCAATGTTCTGTTTTTAGCCCTCCCCCACCCTTTTAGATTTAGCATGAGAATTTATCTACAGTTTAATGAGCGACTCAATATGACAGTCAGGAATTTGAAGAATTGCATGTTTTCTATCAGCTATAATAATATATTATTTATTTTCTATCAGTTTTGGTGGTAGGAGACTTTCTTTGTACAAGGTAATTAATTGTTAACACAACTACCTTCACAACCGTGGCTGCCTGATGATGCCTGCTGCATTGGCCAGTAAGTGGGTGGCTGGGCATCTGCACTAAATTTGGCTTAGTTTACCATTTAAGCTATTTTCAACGTACATACATAAACACTTGAAAGTGAGGTACTCATGTGTATTAAGTGACATATGCTGGAATTTCCTCCCTTCACTGTGCAGGCGTTTCTGAAATCTGCTCAGGAAATTGATTACCATCAGAAGTTTCCTCTGAGAGATGGCATCAGTTTCGTGATGTATGTTTTAACTTCATCTATAGCAGTGTTTTTCAAATATGCAACCCCCTTCCATGTAAAAATATTCTGGCAGCCCTCTTTTCTTTCCCACACATCCTCACAAACTATAACAAAATTATGTTATCTCAAAGGAAACAAATCTAATAATCTTTATTTTGCTACAGCTTTCTTTAAATTATTGGAAGAAGATTTTTGTGTATTTTTTTGAATGGAACTCGTTATCCGATTTTTATATTATTTCTGACAGAAAAATATATTTTGCGTTACATGTGTTTCACATTTCAGACTGAACTCAGAAGCTAATTATGCTCATTAAGAGATGTCTCTTATGTAGATTATTTGTGAATAATTAGAATATTATTCAAATTTTCCTGAATTACTTATTGCATCATGTTATTCTTCCAATTGATTGGTTCCTGGAGACAGATTTCACGATTTGCGCTTGTTCATCATTAACACACTGTATTATAAAATAATCTATTGCATTCATAATTAATGTTGCACAAAGAATGTTTTTGTATTACTATACCCCTAGTTATTATATGATGCAAGTACTAGCTCCTGTGACAGCGAGCCCCCAAGCAAAACTTTGCAGACATCCACTGGGAGTTGCAACACACTGGTTGAAAAACACCGATCTAAAGTGTGTCAGTTTGATCTACATATGTTCTCTTTTAATGCTCCACAGAGGTAAAAAAGTCAAAGAGCATAAAATCTGTGGAACGAGGAGGGGGGCGGCGTATGTCATTAGTGATAACTCTGTCTTGGAAGACTTCTAGAATTTTCTGTAATGATAATTTGGCTGTGTGTGCCATCACAGAGTCCTGCTGAAGCATTACGAAAGCACATTCCTCACAGTTAAATGGTAAAAAATAAAAGGCCACAAAATATTTTTCAAATACCTCTCACTGTTAATTGTTTCCTGGAAATGATAGGGTTTGTTATTCTCTCACCATTAACGTGCACCACTCTCCTATATTTAGATCATTGAGAGGTCTTCCACTTATTAAGTAAGGCTTTTGAGTTACTGTATCCACTTGGTTGGGACCATAATTCATCCAAAAAGAATATTAAGATACAGGTCATTTTTTATTTACAGTTTTTCAAGAAAACGTCTCTCATCCACCATATACAAAATTGTATTCATATTTGCAAGGCTCTCTCTTTCTAGTATAATATCGTGGCTTGGGAAGACAAACCCTATAGACATTAAAATATTTCTTTTGAAGTTTTCAGGTACTTTTACAGATGTATATAGTGGTGATTATTTTCATCCCATCCTCAGTTACGTTTTATTTCCACACAAGTCTGCAAGCAGACTTAATTTCTACTTATTCTGATTTTAAATGGTTTTTACTGCCGTAAATACACCACTTCTGATAATGTCTATCTTTTGGTAAACAAATATAAAAAATAGAAAACGGGTGACTTACCCAAAGGACAGGCTCGTCGACAGACACAAATAAAATTACACACATACAAGCTTTCACAACTGTTGGTCGCTTCTTCAGGAAAAGAGGAAGAAAGGAGAGGAGAAAGGGAAGGATATGGGTTTTAAGGAAGTGGAAAAGGAGTCATTCCAATCCCAGGAGTGGAAGGACTTACCTTAGGGGAAAAAAGGAAGGGAAACAAATACACACACACTCACACATATCCAAACACACACACACCTAGACAGACATTTGTAAAAAGCCAAGTTATATTTATACCAGAAATATTACAACTATCTTGTTTCAGATTTAAGAAACTAGGTGCAATGCTTCTCTCTCTTTCTTTCTTTCAAAATTTTATCTTATTATTTATTTACTTTCTGTGCCATTTGTTTGAAGAAGGAGAAGAAGAAGAAGAAGAAGAAGATAAAGAGAAGGAGGAAGCATTAGCTGTTGTGAAAACATTCTTATGTTGAATACAATTGTGCCTCTTTACCTTTTACTATCTAATGACATACATTTGATGCTTTTTGCATATAGCTTGTATTCTGTACAGTTACGTTACATGAAAATAAATGGCGAGTGCTTGTGCTTTGGTTCTATAAAGCCTTGCTTGGCTGAGGGGGGAAATTGCAGTGCTTTTTCTGTTGCTATGCCAGAGACAAATGTAAATCCTTGTCTTGTTTTTACTATGCACTGTGAAATAAAGGTATGGCTGCAGCAGAAAAATAGCTTTATACTTTGTACTGTAGCTGACTTAATGTTATTTCTTCTTTTATGTCTTCATTCTACTTAGTTTTGCTGTCTTTGTAATTGCTTCATTTTTCCATCACTGATCTTTGCTATACAGAATCAAGAGAAATCAGTTCTCGCGGCATTTCTATATTTTTACCTACAACTTGTGTTAAATAGGACACACATCGATAGTTTTAAATTGAAAGAGGCTGTGCTCTATCCAGTTTCTTTTTTCCTCTGAATGATTCTGGAATTAATATTTGAGTTCTCAGTTCTGAACATTGTGTGATTCCTATAACATCCAGAATAGATAGCAAAGATCACTGATGGATTTTTGTTTTTGCACACACTAGTGTCAATGTCTTTTCATTCTTGTGATGGTGTGGGTGCTATGTGCAGTCTTCAGAGCGCCCCATGCTTGAACGTGCCCATCTGTACTCAGTAGACAAGCAGCAAGTGTCTATAATACAAGTGGGAAGTGAGCGGCTGCAACAAGAGAGCCCATTTTTTCGTGTTAGGACAGCGTCTCTGACAGGTGAGCCATTTTTTATTCACGTAGTAGTCACAGTTCGTGGATTACAAGGAAGCAGGTATCAACCCTTTCTGAATTCACTTCAAGTTTCTTTACCACACGTTTGCTAAGTTCTTTGCAACGGATTTTCTATGTAAGTATTACAGTACAACAGTCGTTCCTGTATGGTGAAGATACTTGGGAATATATAATTTCTTTTGTGTATATTGTTTGAATGCTTAGTATTTATGCATGTAATTAATATTTCACTCATCAAATTCATAATATCTAATCTGCATTTTATGGCCCTTTTTTAACTGGCTTATTTCCATTTTTCCAAAATTACTTAAGTCCATTTTACAGAACTGTCTGGAAAATTGGTCAGTTCATTTACTTCACTCATTATTAAAATTTCGTGATGTAGTTTTTATTTACCTTGGTCCCAAGAATCTTGTATTGTACAATATACGAATGATACAGGACACTAATAGAGCTACAAAAATGTACCAGAGAAGTATGGTAAGAGAAAATAATAAGCTATAGCAGTAAATGTATGTAGACAGATCAGCAACAATTATGAAACTTACATGTCAGACCTATACACTGCTTAAGACCATAACATCTGTAGAATGTGGATTGTAATAGTATATGTATAATATAGCTTCAGGTAGAATTACTGCAAATTGGCCTTCAGGTAATCTTGTAATGGAATCTGCATAAACAGAGGTGCCCAGATCACTAGTTGCAAATTGCTTTATTTAGACCAGTTTTGGCAATTCTTAACTGCCTTCTTCAAGCCTCTTAACATTTAAATATTCAACTTCACTTCATTTATTTTTCTGTAGACAACATTGTTGTTGTATGAGACTACATCAGAAAAAATACAAGTTATGTCATTAAAAAAAAGTATGAATTACAAATTTAACTTACATTAAATTTTAGTTTACATTTATATATTACATAATTTTATAGTATGTCACAATATAACTGATCTCTTAAATCATTTATACTACTCTTCGACCTCAGCAGTCATTTCTTAAATCAGTCGTATTGTTATGTAGGAACTCATCAATGTCATAGAAGGCCTTTCTTTTTAACCGCGTTTCCAACACTGTTTTAGTACCTGAACACTTTTTGGTATTTTGTTCAGAAACACCTTGCCAATGTGGGCAATATTGCTTTTAGTCTTGGAGAGCCTAATCCAGGGTACATATGTTATGCTTCTATTTCTGGTTGAGTAAGTATGAGTATCTGCCCTGATTTCATATGCATGGGCATTCTCTTTTAGCATACAAAAGAGCCTGGAAAATGTACAAGCAGTTATTTTATGCTTAGTGAAGTATTGTTTTGTTCTGTAGTCCAAAAATGCATATTATTACTTTCTTCTGACAGAGAAATGCATTCTTATCTCCAGCAGAATTTCCCCACAGTATTATCCCTTAGTACAAATGTGAATTGAAAAAATGCATAGTAGGTCATGAGGAGGAGTTCTCGATTGCCACAGCTTTTTAATTTTCTAATCAGGTATACCACTCTAGATAATTTATTATAGACTTTTTATGTGTGGAAGTTCTAAGTTAGCTTATTGTCAAGATGTATGCCTATTAATTTAACTGATGTATCCTTGAGATATCATCAAAATTATATGATAATATTTTGTTCTGTTCTTGAATATGAGTATGTCAAAAATAAAACATTTTTTGCATCTATTATAAAATATGTTGCACCCAAATTGCAAACCCATCACTCAGAATGTTTGTTTACAAACAACTAAACTCTTATCTTGTTACATTGAGTATAGCTCTTTGTAAATGAATGTTCTGAGTGGTGGGCTTGCGATATGGCTGCAACATATTTTATAATAGATGCAAAAAAGTTTTATTTTCAACATATCCATATCCAAGAACAGAACGTAAATGTGACAAAATAATTCTATATTTATTTATTAAGAGACTTGAAGATGGCAACTAAGAATTGCTGAAACCGATGTAAATAAAGCAATTTGAAATTAGTGATTTGGGCTGCTCTGCTTATGCAGATTCCATTACAAGATATTAGATCACACCCCCGGCTTGAATGATGTCAAGCATATGCTTTAGATAATCATCAACTGAACAAAATGTGTTTGTGTGTGTGCATGCATAATATAATATTGATTTTATTTTTATGTATTAAAAATAAAGATCGTTTGACTTACCGAAAGCACAGGCTCGTAGATAGATACAAAAAACACAACTAAAACACTCACAAACATTCAAGCTTTGACAACTATTGGCCACTTCGTCAGGAAAAGAGGAAGGAAGGTGGGGAAGAAGATAAGGATGTGGGTTTTAAGGGAGTGGATGAGGAGTCATTCCAATCCTCATCCACTCCTTTAAAACCCACATCTTTCCCTTTTTCCCCTCCTTCCTTCCTCTTTTCCTGACAAAGTGACCAATCCTTATCCACTTCCTTAAAACCCACATCCTTCTCTTTTTCCTCTCCTTCCTTCCTCTTTTCCTGACGAAGCAGCCAACGGTTGCGAAAGCTTAAATGTTTGTGTGTGTTTTTATTTGAGTTTTTTGTATCTATCAACGAGCCTGTGCTTTGGATAAGTCAAACGATCTTTATTTTATACACATATTTTTCCCACCAGGCAGTCTCCATCTATAATATTTGATTTTATTTTTAAGTATATTATCATCTTCTTGATCTGATAAGGGATAATTAGTTTTTGTGCTGGAACATGTAATGTAATTGTTAGCAGACTTGGTCTTAAACAAATGCATGTTCATGTTAACATGTGCCATGCTGTCGCTAATAGAGAACACCACATAATATCTTTAATTCCCTCAAAATTGACCTTGTGGATATTTGATGAATGACGTTTTTCTTTATTATTATGAATTCCTGTAGCATCACAATTTTTTTCCATAGCTTGAACCTCAGAATGAGATTTTGTAAGTAGTAGTTGAATGTACTATTCAAGGAAAATAAACTACCTTTAATGCTGTGATATCACATGACTTAGTAAGTATTTGGAAAAAATAACACAGATTGCTCATCTTTGTGTGCAATTTTTTGTGTGAATAGTTGTTATAAATTCTGTAAACTCATAGTCCAAGACACTTTATTTTATTGACTTGCTCTATTGCTTAGTTGCTTTTTGGTATGGTAACCATACAGGTAGTATGATTTTTAGGGGCACTCTATAATATATGTGCAGTACTGCTATTAATTATTAATAGTCTGACTGCACAATCAGTAAGTTATATAGCTTATGGATTCAATTACCTCATTATCTGAACTGATAAATTTTGGAAAATGAGATTTGTTTTATCTGTGAACAGTAGAGGTAAAAATTTAGACAAATTCACAGGCAGCTCATTGATAAATAACAGGAAAATTAGGGGACTCAGAAGTAGGCCTTAAGAGACACCATACCTAATAGTAGTTTAATTGGTGGAACTTCATTAGTATCCTTACCAGAAATGTCAGCTACCTGGCTCTTGTTTCAGAGATAACACTGAAACCACTAATTACAAGTGGTTTTAATAACCAAATGACCCCAGTGTCTGTAATAGCAGTAAACAAATTACTGTCAAACCCTTTAGTCAATTCAGTCAATGGTCCAGAAAGGTTTTTATTATTGGAAACACTAAGATTATGATCAGTTAACGAAGAATGTGCATTGTATGAGAAATCTCTCTCCAAAACCCAAACAAGGTATCATTATCAAGGAGTGATGCTACATTATTTTACTTCATCTTTTCTAGTTGCAACATTGCTACAAGAATGGTCATTGTTTTATAATTTTTAACAAGATTTTGTGTCTCCTGTTTCAGACAGGCTTAAATTCTACGATTTTGCATACACCAGTGAAATATCTTATTGGAAAGAGGCTTTGTAATGTGTATGTAGAAATAGCTTTGTTACATATGTTTGAATCGAAATGCTATTATTAATTTTTATTGACAGAGCAAAATTGTCTGCAAAAGGTTCCCTGGCACAAAGTTAACATAGAGGAGCAATAAAAACGTACATTTATGATTTGTTTTGTGACTACGGCATCATTGAAATATCCATAAAGACATCTATTTTTGATTGCTTTCTTGTGGTATGATTATTTCCTTCATGAAGACATACTTCTGTAGAGCTTGTAATCCCCTCAGTACTGAAAGTTGAAGGAAAAAAAAATTGCTTTGTTCACAGTTCTACAAGAATTATTATTTTTAGTGGAATTGAAAGGAGTATTTGCCTTTTGTTATATTAGGTATAACAGATGATGCTGTAGTAGAAGATTTGAAGTAGTTTTACATTTATTTTGCTTTGACCCAAGGTATTAAGCCTTCTTGCTGAAGGTGTTGCCTTTTTCTCTTAATATTTACTGGTTGTTTTAGTCACATGCTGTCTGTATCATAAACAGCCCACTTCTGCACCAAACCAGCAATCACACTTTAAATTTTTGTTGGAGAAATATTTATTTATTTCTATTGCAGTCTATATTAAAATCATAATTGGTTTCATAATTTTAGGATACCTGATAGTTACACAAATATCTCTTGAGCTCACAAAGGGCTTCACTCTTATCAAGTATAAATTACTTATGCAGAAACTGGTGCAATATGGAGCATAGGAAAAATTAAGAATTGGTTTAGGTAATGTCTCAAAAACTGAGCTCAAAGAGTTGATATTATCTCAGAAAATGTTGCTTACAGTCAAATGAACAAGTCGCAAGAAAAGACATGCCTCAGGATCCACTTACATCTATTTTATGTATCAATGATCTGTCCAAACTTAAAGGTCTACTGTAACAAACTCCAAGCTGATAAACTGTTACTGAATAAAGATAGAAATACGTATATAAATTTTTGTCCTTAACATGTAGTTTCATGAAGGAGAGATGATGTGCGACATAAACCTTTGTATGTAAACCAAGAGGTGACCAGTCAGACTCTGCATTCATGAAGTGAAGTTGAATGACCCGTAATTTCTCCCAATCACTCCGCATCCATCACTAGGGCTTAACTTGCTTTAAGTGCACAAGCAGTTATTGAGTGTGACCAAACCAGCTTAGGGCCCCTTGAAAGTGGCTAACCATATCAAAATGCAGCATGAGGCCATGCACAATATAACTTTTTGGTTTGTGCACATCCATGTCTCTACCCAAGCTGCACAAGGATTTCTTTCCTTAGATGACCTAGTGTTTGCCATCTAGGATCTTTCCTCAAAATGTATGGTGCGTATGGCTCTCTCATACACCACATCCAAGTGAACTACATGCAGCTGAGGCAGTAGCTAGTAGTAGTCTAGTAACCATTAAATTCCTCAATAAGTGGACAGATGACAACTCTGTGGCAGGACATAACAATATGGTGGAAAGTATCTCTGATGCAGAATTAGGCACTAGATGTCACAAGAGGCCTGTAAGTTTGTGAGGAAGCAGGGAGTATTTTGTTTCCAGTAGAGCAACTGTATCAGCAGAACAGGTCCATCAGTAGAGCTCATTGAATGTGAACTAATCATCGGACGACAACTCTGTAAGAAATCTATCAAGGACATTTCAGCTCTTAAAAATCTGTTAGTGGTTATGCAATTTTGATGTGAAGAAATGACGATTTCTGAACCAAAACCAAGTGGGGATCACAAGCAATGTGGGGTTGGCTGGAAAATTGTATAAAATCAGTGAAAGACATCACTTGTGAGGTAAAAAGTGCTACCACTAGCACAGTGACTATGCACAGGGAGTTCGAAAGAATGTAGTACAAGGTTCAATCATCTTTCATTATGCCACACATTTCTGTAGACAATGCTTCAAAGAATGATTATGGTGGATGGTGGATAATTGTAAATAAGTGTTGACTCACTCTGTACCCTATGGTAATTTGATGAAAGGGTTTGGATTTAGCGAGTGCGCAGAGAATGTTATCAGCCACCATGTACATTGCCAGTGCTGAAGAAGGTTGTGTTATGGTATAGGAGCATTTTCCATGTGAATGGTGTTGCTCCTTATTTTGATTAAGAAAAACATTAAATACAGAAGGATTTGGTCACATTTTACAGCTCATCCATCTTACGCGTCTATGAAACTCGTTAAAAGCTGATCCAATGTTAACAAAGGAAACACCAGACACACACACACGCCCGCTTTCCAGAATGCAGCTTGCTGGGCGACAGTGTGAGTCACACGAGGCACAAAAGATTAAGAGGGTAGGGTCATGGAAAAAACCCATTAGTCCCCACGTCTGTCTCGGAAAAGGTTCCACTTCCACATGTGTTCGTTGTTTCCTTGTGTCTGCTGTCTTTTCTCAAAGTAGCTTATAAATGAAGCAATGCACTTTAAATGTTTCTGTACGATGCTGCGTATGAAACACAATCACTTCTGCAAGTGTAGTAACTACTGTCGTTAATTGCCATCAAGATATCACATGTGAGGTATCAAATGAATTAGCAAGATGACAACAATGGAAGGTCCAGTAAGGAATTTTAATAATAATATGTAGATAGGGAACAACTCACCATAAAGGCAAACATTGAGCCACCAACAGACACAAATAAAGCGGCTACAAGGGTAGCGAAGTACTTGTTGAGTGCACATGGTTTTTTTTAGGTTAGAGAATTCCCTCCCTAGGCCTGACAAGACACCCTGAGCTGTGACAAGGTAGCAGTTGGCAGAACACAACAGGGAATTAAAAGATCAATACAGTATTAGATAACTGCAGGAGCATCTATAGAAAGGTCTCAGAACTGCTCTCATTAATAAACGGTCACACATAGTACTAGGGACGGAAAGTTGTCTGAAACCAGATGTAAATAGCAATAAGATTCTAAACTCAGACTGGAATGTATACCGCAGAGATAGACTGGACAATGAAGGGTGAGGAGTGTTTATAGCAATAAAAAGTGCACTGGTATTGAAGGAAATTGATGGAGATCCGAAATGTGAAATAATTTGGGTGAAGGTCACGGTTAAAGCAGGATCGAACATATTTCTATAGGCCTCCTAGCTCAGCAGCTGTTGTGGCAGAACACCTGAAGGGAAATTTGGAAAATATTTCAAGTAGATTTCCTGACCATGTTATAGTTTTGGGGTGGAGATTTTAATTTACCGGATGTAGACTGGGAGACTCCCACATTTATAATGGGTGGCAGGAACAAACAATCCAATGAAATTGTGATTCTTCAGTTTCTCCCGGCGTATTTGATGATCAAAATATCCACGGGTGTACTGCCAGTCTATAGTGTCCAACGGGCACAATATTTCGGCGATCATACATGTCGCCATCATCAGGTGAACTGGCGGACTGAGCTCCTGGAAATGCACCGGCACGGAGATCCGCACGCTATGGCTGCTCGAAGGGAACTGGGTTCTAGCCCGGTAGCGGGCCATTTAAATACCCTCGGCCCACGGAGCGACCCCTCCGCGGTCCGCGCCCCGCGCCACGCAGTGGAACCGATTGTGCCGGCGTCTGAGAAGACGTCGGTGTGAGGGCTCTGTCCGCCGTGGTCATCACTTCGTTATGTTTGCTAGATTTACTCTTAATTGACCCAATCGCTGGTTCCCAAGCTTTGCTAAGATTATAGCCAGAGTCACGGTTTATGAGGTCGTCACTTGTGCGAATTTCAATGGCCTCTCTAACGACGCAGTCCCAGTATCTCGACGTCTGTACCAGAATCCTAGTGTGTTCATACTCCATGGCGTGATTCTCCGACAAACAATGTTCAGCGACCGCCGACTTGCTCGGATACATCAATCGTGTGTGCCTCTGGTGTTCAACGCATCGATCCTTGACGGTACGCATCGTCTGTCTAATATATGACTTTCCACACTGACACGGAATCTGGTACACGCCCGCCTTCCTCAAACCGAGATCATCTTTAGCGCTCCCCACCAGTGCACGAATTTTATTCGGCGGACAAAAAACAGTTCCAACCTGGTGTTTTCTCAAAATGCGGGCGATCTTCCCTGAGAGTGCGCCGGTATATGGAACGAACGCAGTGCCTACATCCTCCCTTGCGTTTTCATCCATTTCCACAGGTTGTGTTGTAGTGGTTGGGCGGAGAGCCCGCTGAATCTGCCACTCTGAGTACCCATTTTTTCGAAATACAGTTCTCAGGTGTTCCAATTCCTGGGGTAGACTTTCTGCGTCGGAGATAGTGCGCGCCCTATGTACTAGAGTTTTAAGTACCCCATTCCTCTGTGAAGGGTGGTGACAGCTGTCTGCGTGTAAATACAGATCAGTGTGCGTTGTCTTCCGATATACACTATGACCCAGGGTGCCGTCAGCTCTTCGCTTGACCAAGACGTCAAGGAACGGCAATTTACCCTCCGTTTCAGTCTCCATAGTGAATTTGATGTTGGGGTGTATGGAGTTCAGATGTGTAAGGAAGTCAAGGAGTTTATCCATACCATGTGGCCAGATGACGAAAGTGTCGTCCACATAACGGAAAAAGCAAGTAGGTTTCCAGTGAAATTGTTTTAAGTGCATTATCTAAAAACTACCTTGAGCAGTTAAACAGAGAACCAACCTGTGGCGACGACATATTAGACCTTCTGGTGACAAAAAAACCCAAACTATTCGCAACAGTTAACGCGGAACAGGGAACCAGCGATCATAAAGTGATTACAGCATAAATAATTTCAGCCATAAATAGAAATATTAAAAAATGTAGGAAGATTTTTCTGTTCAGAAAAAGTGACAAAATGCAGATTTCAGAGTACTTGATGGCTCAACACAGAAGTTTTACCTCAAGTACAGATAGTGTTGAGGAACAGTGCTCAAAGTTCAAAGCCATCGTACAATATGCATTAGATGAGTATGTACCAACCATGATTGTAAGACATGGAAAGGAGCCACCATGGTACAACAACCAAATTAGTAAAATGCTACAAAAGCAAAGGGAACTTCACTGCAAACATAAACATAGCCAAAGCCCTGTAGACAAACAAAAATTACACGACACAAAATGTAGCATGAGGAGGGCTATGCGAGACGCGTTCAACGAATTCGAAAGTAAAGTTCTCTGTACTGATTTGGCTGAAAATCCTAAGAAATTTTGGTCTTATGTCAAAGTGGTAGGTGGGTCAAAACAAAATGACCAGATACTCTTGTGGGGAAAATGGTATTTAAACAGAGGATGACACTCTAAAGGCTGAATTACTTAATGTCTTTTTCCAAAGCTGTTTCACAGAGGAAAATTGCAATGTAGTTCATTCTCTAGATTGCCACACAGATTAAAAAATGGCAGATATTGAAATAATTGACAGAGGGATAGAAAAGCAATTAAAATCGCTCAAAAGAGGAAAGGCTGCAGGACCTGATGGGATACCATTTCGATTTTACACAGGGTACATGAGGGAACTTGCCCCCTTTCTTGCAGTGGTGTATCGTAGGTCTCTAGAAGAGCGTAGTGTTTGAAAAGATTGGAAAACAGCGCAGGTCATCTCCGTTTTCAGGAAGGAACAGATGTGCAGAACTATAGGCTTATATCTTTAATGTCGGTCTGTTGTGCTCAAATATGGGATGTAAGGAGGTTGATAATTCTTGATGCCTTACACCTTGGGTAACAGTGCATAACAGAAATTCTGGGATTGGAAAAAATCAAATTTTTATTTTCCAATGTGAATTTTATGTATTTTTGTGACAATATTATATTTCATTATCTTAATTTACTAGGGAGCAACTTCTTTTCTCCTCATGTCTTTGAAGTGTTGTGTCTTTAGAGCAAAAAACTACATGAGTAACCTGAATTATTTTGATTTACACCTAAGTTTTGAATGATTGTAAGTACATTAGTAAAATATGTTTGTGCATCGTTGCAGATAGAGATCAATGTCCAGAAAGGCCTCAAAGACCCTCAAAAACTGAAGAAGTTCATAGCAACATGGAGAAAGAAAACGGAGAACCTGGTCATCCCAGTACATTCTCGGAAGGAAATGACATCAGTGTCCACAATGACCCATGTAAGGAAGTATTCTGTGTATTCATATATCAGCACACTTTGTGTGACTATTGAGAACAGAGAGGTAATTGAAGGGCACTTGCCATGCATTGGATCCACTACTACTATTTTGAAACTGTATAATATGTCTCAATTCAGCTGCAAAACAAACTAATTGAAATTTGGAATGTTTATTTGCAACAACTAAATTTTATAAAATGATAGCCTGAAAAGTAGAAAACTAAATTCACAGTCAGTTTTCTCTTTGTGCCGTAGCCCTAGGACTCAACTGCAGAAAGCATCTTTTTGTTTTGTTTTATTTATTCATTGTCTATCTGAACAACAATAATAATTCAAAACTGAGCTAAAGTACTAAATATTAGTTTATGGGCCTACATATAAACTTAAACCACTTTAACACAGTGAATACTTATTATCATTATTTTTTACTATTCAAATAATAAAGTGAGGCTAGGTTGCAAGTCTTCGTAAATGATCGCTGACTCTCATCAATGCACTTAGAAAAGACTTGCATATCACACATGGGAAAAAGACATCACACACATAATCACAACTCGCCCACACATGACCGCCATTGCTGAATGCTGTGTCTCGAGTGTTGGTTCAACAGTTAATATGTACTAACTCCAAATTGTACTGTTTGGAGTGAGGAGAGGAGGGAAAGGTAAGGACACAGTGCAAGGGTGAGATATAAATATCCACACTGCCTGATGAAGAGTGTAGGTACTTATATGGGTGGAAACATTAGATTCAGCTTTGGATTATAGTGAGGCTAGGGGGAGCAGAAGAGGCAGGAACAGAAAAATGAGAGAAAAAGAAGCAGATGTTTGTAAGAAAGAGATGTATTGGGAAGAGGTGTAGGATTGAAAATGGTTGGGGGGGGGAGGATCTGTAGGTATAACATTAGCATACTGTAGATTGAGGCTGGGATTTAATTCCTTCCGTGGTGGTGACTGGTGCAGCAAGAGTGGTGAATGAATAAAAAATTCAGCAGTCTCTGTTGCAGTTTTTGTATTGTTATTATTTTTCTCCAATTACACATTTCACACAATTAGCACATTATCAGATGGGATGTCAGAATCATTTGAAGCGGTGGTGGGGGAAGTTTAACAATTCTGTGATGCAGCTGTTAAAGATCAAACAGCAAAAGAAGAGTCAGTGCCGTGGTAAGTTAATGTTTGCAACAGACTGCTGAATTTTTGAGGCTAGGATGGTTATGAGACTGTTGTTATGTTAACTTCCATTTGTACAGTTCAGAAAAGATGGTGGCGCAGGGAAGGATCGAAATAACCCGGTTTGTGAAGGGGGTAGGGAGGGGAATCACTGTAAGGTTGCAGGTCCTTTGAAACTGAAGACCACAGCAGATACAGTTGGGTGGTTAGAAATCATACTGACTGCTTATCATAAAGTGTTTTATTGCTGTTTTGACAGGTATATGCTATTATACTATAAACTGATTATTCAGCTTGTTACATGCCGTATTTTCAGTGGTTGGTCTTGGCTACATGTAATTTGTTTTAATGTTAATAGCTGTGAACTGTGCTGAATCGATAGCGAGTTCTCTGAAGCCACCAACAAAGCCACCAAGACCTGGACCTCCACCTCCCCAACCACCACCTCGCAGAGAGAGCATAGAGAGCACAGATCTTTGACACTGGTAAGAATGTAGAGAAATTATAATGACAGTATTTATATATTCTAACAATAGAAGTTAAATAAAGTAAGTAAAACTGTTATGTATATAATCAATTTGTATCCTAAGCAGATCAATTGAAAGAAGATAACAGTGGTGTACTGCTTGTCATCAAATGCTTTCATGTCCTGCAATGTGTAAATCCAGTTTGTTGGCGAGGCTGAGCATAGAATATGTCCATATGTAATATATCTCCCATAATTTTCTCAAATTGCAAAGGATAACCTTCTATTGCTCACCCAACCTCCACGTTCTCATCTGAACCTCCTCCATCACAAAATTTATTGTGTGCACTGACGTACATCCACTGGCAGCTTTTCATTTCAGTATTGACCCTAAGCTGGTTAATGAAGCTGGAGTGTCTCCAGGTAATTCACAGTACTCCGCTACAGATAAAATCAAAAAAGTTAACACCATGACTTTTGTGATGCTTTAGCTATAGATGGTTCATTCTTTTGTCATAAAAATAATGAATAAATAAACAAATTTAAGTTTCACACATAATCATTGTTCTGATGCATGTTGTTAAGGGAGGAAATTGTTGAAGCAAATTGTGTATGTTCCCATAATTTATTTTATCTTAACTGTCTTCTTAGATAGGTATTCTTAAAATAGGTGAAAACAAAATAAGCAGTCTCACATATGTAGACGACTTATTTGTGATGGCAGATTTGATTGAAAGTTTGCAGTCTGATATTTCGGAGTTAAATCAGAGGTGTAAGTGTTTGGTATGAAGATCAGCATCTCTGAAATAAAAGTAATGTCTGTGGAAAAGATATTTAAACAGATTGAGTGCCAAATAGGAGGAACAAAGTTAGAATAGGAGAACAGTTTCAAGTACTTAGGATCTATTTTCTCACAGCCTGACAACATAGTGAAATAACTTGAATAAGGGTGTAGCAAAGATAATGCAGTGAGTGCTCAGCTAATATCTATTATCATCTAAAAGAAGGAAGTCAGTATCAAGGCTAAGTTAGCAGTGCTCCTCTCTAACTTTTGAAAGCTGGGTGGTTACAGGTTACCTTGTTAATAAGGTTGAGGTTACAGGTATGAAAGTAGCAAGGATGATTGCAGTCACTAACAGATGAGAACAATGGCAGTCACTAACAGATGAGAGAACAATGGCAGAAGGGAAATCAAAGAACTGGGTATGAAAACCATAGATCAAGCAGTTAGAGCTAACAAACCGAGATTGTGGCGTCATGTTACACACTTGGAATAAGTAAGGTTACCTAAGACGCTCTTGGGTTCGGCAGTAGAAGATAAGAGGTGTGGGAGGTAGACCAAGGAGAAAGTCCATACTTTGATTTAGTCAAGAATGATTTTGAAGGAGAAGGCTTAACATCAGATGAGACATCAATGTTGGCACTGAATAGGGGTTCATGGAGGAAGCTTATTTGGGGGACATTGCTCCAGATGGAACACTGAAAGGCATAATCATTCTCTGATGGTGATGTCTCTTGTAATGAGCAAAATTTAAGTAAGTTTGAGCTGCATTGTAACTGGTATTGGCATAGAGAAGTGGATAAACAAGTAAATCACTAATTTTACAGCCTGAGTTCAATACTCACAATTTTTTTTTAAATTTTTTCCAACTTAAATTATTCTTTGCACTGTTAAATTTTTAATTACAAAATTTAAATTATTTCAGTTTACTTACATTAATGTGTCTGTTTACTGACAATTCCTTCAATAAATTAATTTTAATAATTCAGCATAGTTTTGAATGAAAATAATGTGCAGTATCTCACAAAAGGTGCCTGGGATAGCTCTGCAGAATGTGCAGTGTGTTTGTGGGCTGTTGCTTCTCCACCTGCCGATTACTGCTATGCTTTTATCTCGGACATTTGCAACAACATCAAACCCGGCCATACCGAATTTCTCAGTGTGCATGTTCATAGTAAATCAACAATAGGCAGATTAGTGATGATATTTCAAGTGACTGGATCTGTGATGGACAAATGAAGGCCAAGAGAAGGTAGTGTTTTAACCTAAAATAAATTAGATGGGATAGAGGAGACCACGGAAAAATGACCAATAATAGATCTGTGCCGTTTGGCACTCCAGATGGGTCTGTCAAGAGCATCTGCTCACAGAGCTTCACACAAACAGAAATTGCAGAAAATAATGGTTGTGCATGAACTCACAAACTCAGATACTGCAGGCCGGCCGCGGTGGCCGAGGGGACTAAGGCGCTCCAGTCACGGTCTTCACGGCCGCTACGGTCGGGGGTTCGAATCCCCCCTCAGGCATGGATATGTGTGCCGTCCTAGTTCGTAAGTAGTTCATAAGTAGTTGTAAGTTTAGGGACTGATGACCCCGTAGTTAAGTCCCATAGACTATACAAACATATATCAGATACTGCTGCTCAACATTATAGTTATAACTGGTTATTACAGTCTGTGGATGAAGGGAAACTTGACCCCGAGATGATTTTTTTATGCAGTGTGACTGCAATTGTCAGGGTATGTAACTATGGAGCTTCGAAAATCCTCATGAATCCTTTATTTCCCTAAATCGCTCCAGGCAAATTCTGGGATGGTTTCTTTCAAAGGGCATGGCTGATTTCCTTACCCAAAACTCCGAGCATTAGCTCCGTCTCTAATGACCGAGCTATCGACGGGACTTTAAACACCAAGCTTTCTTCCTCCTGTTCTTGTTGATAGGATAGTTGATTAACCTCCTTGTCTTCCAGACCTAAATCTGTGTGACTTTTATCTTTGGGGAATGTTAAAAGACAAGGTATCTGCAAGAAAACCCCACACCTCAAAGAGTTAGAAGACAAGATGTGGCTAATCATTTCCCAGATTTCGGCAGCTGAAATTCATCAAATGTTTGCAAATGTGTTCAGGAGATTTCAGACATATGCGGCACTCTGTATTGATAAAAGTCTAACAGTTAATTATCTGCAGAAGTTACATTACATTTTCTAGGGTGGTAATTGTCAAAAAACATGTGTTTTACATGAAAGAATTTCTTGAATAGAATATTTTTCTGAAATATACTTTAGTGCAAAGTATACTTCATTCAAGGTTTTAGTTACAATTCTTTTCTCTGTTCAGTATTGATACATACCAAATCACTGAGGGTGAAAACAGGAGAACTGATTTGATGCTATTTGACTGAATATTTTTATTGCAACTTCTCTTGATGATAACTCTTACTGTTGTCATAGCAATTTAGGATCACTGAAGTGTTGAAGTACATTTAAATTGTATAATTATAATTTGTGTGACTCGGTAGCACAGTGATAGAGTGCCAGACTATGAATCCAAAGGGCCTGGGTTCAATCCCTGGTAGGTTCGAGAATTTTTATCTGTAACTTTACACTTCTTTCACCTCTGGAAATGTTGCTGATGTGAATAATATCGAGTAGCACCATGGTTTGAAATCCATATTAAACTGTAGGTTTCCCTATAACTGACTGGGTAAGTCAGTTCAAAAGTCGGAAGAAGGCAATGGCATACCACATCCAAACAGGACCATGCCTAGTAAAGCACTGGGGTGTACAATTCAATCTTCAGATTGCTGGCTGCTTTACCTTTTTTAAATTTAACTTTTTAATGAATGAATGTAAATAAATAAGTAAATATAGCGGGAATTTTTACCAGGGTGAAAAATCGGCAATCTGTTACCTTACCCACTAGACTACACCGACATTACTGCAAACGAGATTACAATGCCTTCTCTTATGCCATGTCCCTCTCAGGTGAGATATTTCAGAAATTTGAAAGGGTCGGCTATCTGCTTCTTCTCACACAGTTTCAGTCAAATCAATAAGACCCACCCCATAACCCCACCTGTCAGAGACAATATGTATAAATATACTGTTGTAGTCACAAGTATCAACCTCATTCACAATCTGAAAACAGAATTCTGTATCAACAGTGGATTAAATTATTCTGCCTGTTTGTTTCTGTAGGTTTCCTTTTTGACTTCATATCTCGTCCAGTGTTCACTTTGGTGATGTCACAGTGAAACATCTCATTGTCAGGACCATAATCTGTGGAAATTGTAATAGCAGATGCTCACAAAGAATGTGTTATAAAATCTGTTTTTGGATGTCTGTCTGCTGTGCTAGACAGTGCACTTTTGCTTTATAGTTGCAATTTCTTGATCCGTGTAGTGCCAACTGGAAATTATTTCCTGCACTAATTTTCCTATGAGACATCAATAACTAATTCCTTAATCTGTGTCTGTCCTTAAATGTCTTCATATGTAGTTATGGGTTGCATAAATAGTGTTGTCGCAGTATAACTCACATTACCTTTTTCACTAATTCAAGTGGTTTCAAAATTTTCTACACTTTCTTCTAGTTTGGGATAATAAGCAACTTTTTTTTTCCAAATTGAGAATCACTGTTCCCTGTACCATTAGCCATTCCCTGTTTGATTCAGTGAAGTCCAACACTGTTATAATTGGTTTGTAACTATCTCCAATGAAATTTAGGATTCATAGACTAATTTTTCTATAACACTATTTAATGTTGCACTCAATGATTTGTTGCCACACATTTCGTAAAAGACTCAACACAAGTGTTTTCTCCATTGGTATAGTAGCAAAGACAGGATTTGGGTTTGAGGAGGGAAAGGGGGGGGGGGGTAGTTGAGGAGTCCTTGTGCTGTAAGGTGGGGGAATATTTAATTTTGTATTACAGTGGATTAAGAAGACATCTTTCTCTTTCCCAAAACCAGGTGCACATTGGGGGATCCAAAGGCATTCCTGGGGGGGGGGGGGGGGGACCTTCAGCTCCATTGACCCCCTTCCCCCATCCCCCCTGGCTTTGCCATTGTGTTGTTTGCTTCCAAAGATTTCATGTCTGTTATGCAGACAGGCATCTGTAACACTAAATATGCCTTCGTATGAACAACAGTGCATCTTTTTTTTTTTTTTTTTTTTTTTTTTTTTAAAGCACAGTATATATCTTTTATTCTGTAATCCACTGCACCTCTTCAAGACGTCCTCAAAAATCTTATCACATAAACAAGACATTATTTAAAAATGACAAATAACTCTCCTGTTCAAGTACACAATGTAGGTAGCTGCTGGGGACTCGTAACTTGTCCATTTGCTAGAATTAATCAACAGTTAGAAATGAAAGGAAGTTACACACCAGTTATTCAATAAGTACATTCAGTTGAAGGTTTTTGAGCGCATAATGTATACCAAAAAGGAAAAGATAGAAAAGCTACTTGTTTGTGAAGAATATAAGGTAGTAGAATAGTAGTTGCAATTTCAACTGAAGATGGTGCACTAAGTAATTGGTGTGAATTTTCTTTATACTTCCAATTGCTTACTATCATTTTCAGCAAATGGACAACTTATGTACCAATACTATGGGTTTTTACACTCTGTGTTGGCTCAGGAGAGTCAATTTTGTGTTATAGTTTTAATAATGTTATTTTTATATGGATGATACACTGTGATAAAGTTCTGAAATGGTCTTGAGGAGAGGCAGTGGATATTGAATAAATAGTGCCACAGAAAAGGGAAACAAGGACATATCAATGTAAGGCTGACACCTGTATACATAATACTTGTCTGCCAGGTATATTTGCTATTGCTTTCTGACAGCTGTAAATTATTTGATTTCCTTTTTATAAATTATTAGTTTCTCTTGTTTTCTATTTAGTTTCTGTCCCCGCCCCCCCCCCCCCCCATCCCCATTCTCTCCAGCATTTGCTGTTGATACAAATATCTTAGGCAGGATTGTTTATTGTAGTTTGTAATGTGTGTATTTTGAATTATATAACTTAAGTGTCATAGCGTTCTTCTTTTGCAGATTTCAAAAGCTTGGTGGAAGCTCATACGCCTTGTACCAAATGAAGCATTTGTAACCATCAAAAGCATTTTTTATGTTCTTAATGTTTATAGCTAATATGAAAAATAGACCATCCAAACCACAAAAAACCAGCATGGTGGCCAAGACTCAGGAAGTTTGGTGTAGACCATTGTACATGAGTTTTATAGTCAGAATTTATAAGCTGTTAAACACACCTGAGCTTGCAGACTATAGTAAACTGTATCCTGAAATAAGGCTAAAAGAATTGTATATTTATGAATGTTAATTAGTTAAAATTTGTAGTTTCTTTTCATATATACTGTACTGTGATTATAATTTAATATATTTTTTTTTGTAAAATACCATACATCCCTTTTTTGAGGATGTGTCATATTCAATGACTGTATAACAGTATTTACTTATAAATACTGAATGTGATATGTGCAATTATTGTCTAGTATAAATTTTATTTTATAGTAGTTTAAAGTTTCTTTTCTGACTCCTACAGTGGTTGTATTAAATTGCAAGACTGTTTAAAGTATATGAATGTCATTTATAATGAGTCATTTGATGCATTATTGATTTCATATATGTGGAAATTAGAGAGCTGTTTTAAATTATATACAACTTTTACTGAGGAAGTAGGTCATTTTTAGTCATATGACAAATGACCCTTATGTAAACAATCTTTGAGGAGTCTAGAAAGGAAACTTTCAACAATTATTTTTGTTACGCATTTATTAGCCATTACCAGAGCTCAAAAATTTTGTTTGGAGTGTAAACTTGTAAATTTGTGTGTTTATGTATTGAAAGAAACTAATTTGCTCATATTGGTTGTGTGTGGTTGAACATGTCCAGCAATATCTTCCAACCTGTTTGACTTTACTAGTTCCAGAGCTGCAGTTAATGTGGCATGCTACAATAATTTTCAGCAATTTGTACTTTTAGAAGTACATTGATATAGAATGTAAATCTTTGAAAGCTGGAATTTAAAATTTGGACTTTTGGCTTGTCTCGTGAGACTAAGCTTGTGTAGAAAATGTGCTGCTCACGTGTGAAAGTAGTATCAACATTGCAATTCCAAATGTCAGTATATACTCATTTTTAAATGATAATATGATAACAGTTCCTATTTGTATTGGGAATGGTTCCTTTGGCAACTGGATGGTTCCCTTTTACCATGCAATTTTGCTGGTGCATAATATTTATAGGAAGGCAGGTTGATGGTGTGAGTCGACCTGACAATCAACATGACCTGTTTCAAATTAAAGTCAATGGCAGTGTTTTGCATATTAGGTTTTGACACAGGTACACTCTGTGGAGGAATTTGGACTGGGGTGTGCACTCTAGACGTGATTTATATTATGACAAAATGAATACTAACTAAAGTGGAGGGGCAGGGTCTAGTATTTCAAGTTTTTATGTCATTTTTGAGTATGGACTTACATTAGTAAGGAAGAAAAATAAGAACAAATAACCTCTTATATGCAGATTAATGAAGAGTGGTACATATACACTCTCAGAAAACTAGAAAAAGTTCAAACCCTCCCCTCCACACACACACACACACACACACACACACACACACACACACACACACAGTCACACCAAATATTCTCTTACACTTAGAGACATCTGCCCCCCTTCCCCTTTGTTACCTTTTCTCAAAGTAGTTTCACATGTCCTAACAGATGATTAACTGATCTTGGGCAGAGGAAGAGTTTTTGAAAAGATATTAGAAGAACATATATGGCAGTGAGAAGATAGCAATAGCTTTAAGCTAAAAATGAAACCTTTTTATTTTATTTACTAAGCTTTTGTTAGGCATTGAAAAGGATGATTTGTTGAGTACTGAAGCAGGGGCAAGGGTTAATAGATAGTAGAGATTTGTGAACAAATCCAAATATTTGTCACTTGAGGAGACTTGTGATAAAACCTCTTCTTATTATAGCACATAGACAATGTGAATGATTATGCATATAAGCAACATTTTCTTTTGAAGGAGTGACAGCTGTAAGAAATGATGTCACTGATAAGTTGGTCTGATAATAGAGAATATGAGAAGAGTGCTTCAATATCAGTGAGAGGAATTTTAAGTTTTTTTATTGGTGGGGAGTAGGGGGGGGGAGGTGATGAGAAGAAAGGATTAATAAAGAAACTAAATTGGGACGTCTCGTAGTGCCCACCACTGTTTCAAAGACCTGCCATGTATCTATCCTCCAAGGCTGAGTGTGGAATTGTTTTGTAGAGTACATCTCTTTTAGTTTAGATGTAAATAAAAAAACTGATTAATTCCACTGTGAATTAACTGTCAGCTGTCTTTCAGGACCATGCCTCAAATCCCTATTTCGTCTTACTGTTGGTTTGTAATGCCATTTTTTAAGTAAAATTTGGAAGAGTTTTAAAATGTCATTCTGCTTTAATGTTATATCATTCACCTTAAATCATTATTGTGTATTCAGGCTCACAGTATTACAAATTATTTAATTTACATTACCTTCTGTTCTGATATTGTGACGTGAGCTTCAACTTATGTGAACACAATAATATACCTTTGAAAATTTAAGAGTAATAGTGAAAATAATTTCCTCTAATTAAAAAAAAAAAGTTTGATTCATAGCTTTGCTGTTTTATATGCCATCTGAGCTGAATGAGTAGGCTCTGTTAAAACAGAAAAAGTGCCTTTCCAGTTTGCTACTTCTTTCCTTTTGTAGAAAAAGTCAAGTATAGAATTTAAAGACAACAATTCATCTCAATTTTTATCATCTAAAATAGTACAATGGATGACTTTATTTAAATAAGTTATGTGCCTCTCTAAATACCACTCTAAGGACAATAAGCTGGATGCTGAATACCTTGACATTGCTGTAATTAAAAAGCTACGCATATATAAATGCTGTGAGTTTCATGTCACTTATAATTAACTGTTTTATGATGGTTGTCCTTTGATATTGTTCTAGAATAAAAAATATATGATAGACATTTTGTCATTATTTACTAAGTATCTCCCAAGTAAGAATGAATGTAATATTGTGATGGATAACAGTTTCTGCCCTGAAATTTGTGGCAGTCAGTAGTTCCCTTGTATTAAATGTTAAATAATATAAACATGTGTAACAATAACTACAAATGAAACATGCTTTAGTTTGGAATTAAAAAATAGCTAAAGGAATTTAGACTGGATTGAGCTCAGTGTAGGCTAAACACAATGAAAAACATGACAAGTTCAAGAACAACCTCTGGATTCAGCAATGGCAGCAAGTGTAGAGTGAAAATCAGCTGGATATTTGATGTTGCTATTCAGAACTATGCAGGTGTATTGTGACCCAAAGAGCACAATGCTGGCATACAATCTTGACCTTATATTCACAGATGTGAAAGTACCTGTTAAAAATAAGCTATGTAGGGCTTGGTTGATGTCACACTATACACAGACAGTCAATATATCTGGCCACTCCAGTGCTGTAGTTGTCTGAATGATTGTGTGAATGTATGTGTTTCTTTTTCTGATGAAGGCCATGGCTGAAAATTTGTGTGAATGTGACTGTCTATTTTTCATGCCTATCAGCACCATTATTAACATTCCAATCAGATTTTCCATTATTTAAAAGGTCATATTGTCTGTCAAGGGAACAATTCTAGCGATGATTAATATTAAAAAATATTCATGTTTTGAGTCTCATAATGTATGACTAACAGCAGCAGGAAGACAAGACTAGTTTATTCCCTTTCCACGTAATACATGTATAACATGAATGTGCACATTAGCAGAACAATGGCAGGTATGGCTGCACTTCTCTAGTATGAAACTAAACTGTCTGTAGATGACTACTATTCCTTCCAGTTCAATTTATCCTTCCTCAGCTATAAACGTTGTGACTTAATTTATAGTGATATTAACAGAGACTTTTAAAATTCCAAATCTCTTCCTCAAAAATAAAGAGGAGGCTTTCTTAGATGATTGGATTGCAAGATCTTGCAGCTGCATCAGCTCCTAGAAAATGAAACAGAGGAAAAATTCCTAGCAGGAAAAATATATATAAAAAGTAGGTGAAGTTTACTATATATAAAATTAGATGTGGTTTACTTACCAGGTGAAAGAGCACAGGTACTCAGATAGAAACACAAATAAAAAAACACACACTCACAAATGCTGAGCTTTCACAACCCTGGGTTGCTTCTTCAGAAAAAGAACAGGGAAGGGGTGGGAAAAGGAAAGGATGCGGGTTTAAAGGAGTGGGTGAGGAGTCATTCCAATCCTGGGAGAGGAAAGACGTACCTTGGGGGAAAAGGATAGGAAAACAAACACACACACACACACACACACACACACACACCACATACACATACACGCACACACACCAAGGCAGACATGTGCAAAATGCATTTTTTAAAATATCAGTGCTGATAATTCATCATGTACGACCAAATGTATTTTAATGGCATCTTCACAAGAAGTAATTTCTCATTCATTATCAATCAAATACGAACATTTGTGCAGGTGCTTAATAGAGATTTTAACTTGCCTATAGGAATAAATGTCTCACGGTTGGCACATCAGTCTGCATTTTGGGGGTAAGACTTAAACTGCATGTGTTGCAAGACCTGCATTATCAGTAAAGATGTCATCGTACAAACCAAGATCTGTTTGACTAATCCATGGAACTATTATAAGCAAGAATTTTTCTTTTCCCACATAAGGATGCATGATGCAGTTTAAAAACGAACTGTAGAGCTGTGTGGTAAGTTTTCCAGATTTTAAATTTGTTACACCAACATTTGGAAAGTTTCTTGTGAAATAGTCAACAGTTTTTTTAACCCTTGGACCAGACTTTCCCGTTGCTTCATGCAGACACAAAAACACATGCGATAACAATTCAACAGACATTGTAATTGCTTATTGTGCTGTATATGTGTGTGTTACCTTGTTCATACCACACTGATTTACAAATACTGTTTTTACTTTTCTCTTGGCAAGAGTTCTGTAATAAGTTGACTGGTACTGGTAACCTGTCTGGTGTGTATTGACCACAAATTGTTCATCAAAATTTGATATAATTGCCTTTGCTTGCATTTTAAACTTCCTAGCAGCATCGAATGTGTCTTTCCATGTCAAAGGCTCCCTGTTACTTACATAGGTACCCTCAGGTTCAGGCCTAGCAAACCTGGGATCCCCGAGCTGAGGACGGCGTCACACAAACAGTCCTTTAAACCGTAAGCTCTGAATGTGCTTCAGTGACCATTGTAAGGCACTATGATTGAAAATTGTACGGTACAGAGCCTGGGCATCCTGGCCCTCATTGCCCGGGTCGTGAGGAAAGAATAAACCTCCATTAATAAATCCTCCAGGTGAGTCACCCACTGAGGACATGTGTCGCTGTTGAGGTGGGACAGTCACTAGTGGACATCTTGTGAGGAAACTGCTACATCCCAGTTGTATTTGGCTTACCCAGGCAAGCAGGGCTCTGCCTGGGTGACATTTACTTCTCTAGCTGCTTTTTGGGCCAAAATGAAATGGGCACAAAATTACACTAATAGACATAGAACTGCCATCTCTAAGAGAGCTAAATTTAATGCAGTCCAATATGATACACAATCATTCCCATCACTGGGCACCCCTTTGGAGGAATGTTGGGTTAAAACTCAAGGTGAAGCATATCACCAAAGTATCTGGTATGTACACAAAGTATGGGGAATTCTTTTTGAACACAAAACCTCAGTTCTTTGTTGAACACCTTGAGGACAAGTTTGGGGAAGTAGTGAGTATGTTGAAGTTGCGTGGCAGGTCTGTCCTAATATAAACAGCGTCTCCTACTTTAATTTCAGGCACTACTCGCTTGTGAGAAACTGGGCGACACTCCTGTTTCCATCACTCCATAGAAGACTCTGAACATGGTCAACAAGATTATATTTTCTCGTGGTCTTTTACTGCATACTGATGTAGAGCTATGTGCAAACTTGGAGGGACAAGGGGTTCATTTTATTCGCAATGTCGATAAAGGTCCAAAGGACAACAGGGTCAATACAGTTGCATTGATCCTGGCCGAGGGTGATTCATTACTTGAGAAGGTCAAAGTGATGACCTACCAATGCGATTTCAGGCCTTATGTCCCTCCCCCTATGCGGTGTTTCAAATGTTGGAGGTTCGGGCTTGTCTTCCAGATGTGAAGGACTCCCCACCTGTTATGACTACAGATGAGCCTTCCATCTAAACATTCCATGTACCCCACCTCCAGCCTGTGTGAACTGTTGACACCGCCACAATCCCTCCTTGCCAGACTGCGTGACCCTTCATAAAGAGAGATGGCTCATTGAATGAAAGACCTTGGACAGACTTACTTATTCAGAGGACGAACAAAAATATGAGGAGATAGTACCTTATTCCACAGTGCCTTCTACATTGCCGACAATCCAGAATCTGCTTGAGAGCCCTCAGGCCCGGTCACCAATGACCACCTACACAGTGATTGGGGGCACCCCTACTCCTCCTGTTCCCAACTTACCTAACTTGGAAGAACCAACCCACCAAACCCCAGGAACATCGGTTCCTAACTCTGAGCCAGACAAGTGGCAGCCTCTGGCTTGCCCCACAAGGAACAGATCCCTTGGTTCCATTCCACCCACAGTTTATGTCTTTATTGACACCAGTCAGTGGCTGAAAGTGCCACCAACAAAGAGTTTTAGGGCTTCAGGTCCTTCAGTGGTCCGTGCGACTGAGTTTGAAAAGCCTTCTCAATTCGAGAAACCAAATGAGAAGAGAGAACACTAAAAAAAGACGAAAAAGGAGAAAGGGACCACCTGTGCATCTGAGGACGATGTGGAGTATCTTGCATCCACTCAGGACCAAGGTCTTGGCTAAGATATTTATATGTGATGGATATCAATCTGGTGGTGGTGAGCATTCCTGAGACCTAAACTGCTCCTAGATACTTTTATATCCCTACGTCCACTTATGTAATCCTTCAGTGGAATTGAGGCAGTTTTTCCACCACCTAGCCGAGTTATGACAACTAATGTGCCACTTCCCTGTCATATGTCTAACTCCCTGTCCAGTGGACCCCTGCCCTTCATGGCTATATGGATTACACTTCTTACAGTAGTGCCTGTCAGAATCAGGGCAGGTAAGGAAATTACTCTCTGTTCTGTTTACCTTTGCACATATGAGGTAGTGTGTCCCTCAGACCTTGCAGCCTTGGTCATCCAACTTCCATCTCCATTTGGGGGACTTAAATGCGCACCACTGTCTATGGGTTGGAATTCTGATCTTGGGTCATGGTAGCCATGTAGAGGCCCTCGTAACACAATACCGGTGCTCCCACACATTTTACTGTGGCACAGGGTGTATACTCTGCCATCGACCTTCCTCCCTGCAACCCATCTTCTCCCATACTTCAGTTGAAGAGTACACAATGATCTTTGTGTTACCAACCATTTTCCTATTCTGGCGCATGCAATAAACAAGTACGGTACAGTCATCATTCATATAATTACTCCCCCCTTTCACAACCCCGCACAAATTATTATTATTTATATCAAACTGTTGCATCCTGGAGCCCATGGTTCTTGATGTACAGGACAGCGGTTCTCGGCTGATGCTAGTGATCAATATTATGTGTAATCATTTATTTTGTGATTACATGTTGACTCAGCTGCACTGAAGGTCATATCGCCAGAGTTCGGTTATATAAAGACCCACCAGAAGACGCGCGCATGTAGAACATAGAATCCTGATGGTCTCTCTGTGGGGCTGATTGGTCAGCTTACACCTCAACTGTTATGGTCGCTGCCCCAATTTCTACTGAAATAGATACTGCAGTTGTTTTTGTGGCTGAGGGAACTGTTCTCTGCTCTTCATGTACACTCCAGCTTAAGTCAGTGCCTTAGTGGACACCAGAGATCAAGGACCATTGGCGAGTCCTGCAGCAACACTGGTGCCACCCTTCTATGGAACATCTCATTGCCTCCAAATGGCCTGAGCCCAGTGACTCATCCAGCAGAAAGGTACATTGTTACCATTGGTTCTTGCACCTCCCCATCTCAGGTGTGGTTGCAGGTTTGGCGTCTTTTTGGCATGATATCTCCTGTCTCTCCATTCAAGGTACCAATTGCGCCGACACACACGCTACACCAAAAACCTGCCAGAGTTCTATGCCTGCAGTTCTGCAACATCAGCTACAGTGCAAACTGCCTTAAAGAGCAAGTTGAGCATAAAAAATTACCATTTCACTCGCACCATCATGATACGTATAACATTCTGTTTAGTGCGTGGGAACTGCAAAGTGCTCTTACAGCTTGCCCCGACACCTCTCCAGGACCAGATCGAATCCACAGCTGACTTCTCTGCCACCTCTCAACAGACTATTAGGGTCAGCTACTCGCCCTGTTCAACTGCGTCTGGGCAGAAAGCATTTTCCCATCCCAATCGCAGGATACTATTACCATCCCAGTGCTCAAATCTGGTGCAGATCCATTGGAGGTAGACAGTTACCACCCTATCAACCTCATCAATGTAATGCGTAAACTCCTGGAACATATGGTGAGTCAGCGGCTCATGTGGATCCTTGAAGCTTGAAACCTCCTGGCCCATAACAGTGGACTTCTGTCAGGGCCGTTAAGCAATTCACAATTCAGTCTCGCTGGAATCAGCTATTAGTACAGATTTTACGTGTCATGAACATCTCACCACTGCCTTTTTTGATCTTCAGAAACCATATGTCACCACCTGGTGCCATCATATCGTGGCTACGTTGCGTGAATGGAATTTACTGGGTACCCTTCCGATCTTCCTTGAGAACTTCCTCTCTTTACACACCTTTCGTGTTAGGGTTGGTACTTGTTTCAGTGTTTCTCTTATTCAGGAGAACGGTGTTGACAGGGCTCCATCCTAAGTGTCCCTCTCGTTTTGATGGCAAATTAACGGTCTCAGAACTGCAGTCAGCTCATTAGTCTGCTGTTCCCTGTTTTCCGATGACTTTGGCATATACTTCAGCTCTACCAGCACCAGTGTCGTAGAATGGCGCCTGCAGGGAACCATCAGCAAAGCACAATCTTGGGCCTTCGCCCATGGTTTTCAATTCTCTACATCTAAGACTCACATCACCAGGCGTGCTCCCTTTAGTTTCAGGTGAGGTTACCTCCATATTTTTACGTTTTATATGGGCAGCTGGGTTTTATCATTTCATCTAGTGGCGTGTCTTTTCGTTTTAATTCTCTGGCCGCCACCCCGAGTGACTTTTATTTCCTACCTGCAACTGTGTTATCAGTTTTTCTTGGCAATGTGTTGTGTTGGTGCCTCACCCAACACTCCCGGCTAGAGTTTTATTTTAATATGGGGTTTGCTTGCCTTTCTCTCCATGTGTTTTCGTATTGAGGCATTATCTGTCGTCCTTCAATGTAGTCAACCACTTGCTCGCTACTTTTAAATATTCACAAAGTGCTGTTATTCATCCCTGCTCTGTACCCCTGGGGGTTTGTCCCCTCTGGGTGCTGAGGTGTGCCTTCAACTGTGTATCGACCTTTGCTGATATGTCTATGTTCGGAACAGGGAACTGGTGACCTTGACGTTTAGTCTCCTTTAAAGTCTCATCCAACCAAACAACCAACTTACATAGGTTGTGATTTTCCTATGCCGAATTCTGTGTCTTTTTTTTTTTTTAACTTGTTCGCCCATGATAGAGTCATCCCACCGAAAATGACCTACAGCAGCTAAAGCCCACTGTTGTTCCTTGTTGTTACCTGAAAAGTAACAACAAAGGTTCATTTATATGCCATAATTTGATCTTACTTTATGGTTTTTGAAGACACACAATATTAGATGGAACTTTGATGAATAAGTATCCTTTCTTGTTGATGATTTTTTACGAGCGTCCACAAAGCAGTTACTGGTCCACGAATCAATTAGTGAATAATTATCGATAGCTGTTTCTGCGGTTTTTATGCCGTTTTCCCATCTCTTCAAACAGGTCTTCCTTTTTAAACTTTGAGATCCATTTCTCTGAGGACTCTTCAAAGTCCATCTGGGGTGTTCTTTTGCCACTCTAACTACTATTTGTTTTGTCATCAATTGAATGTTTGCGTTCTTTTCGCCTGTCTCATCGTCGGAAAAATCGTCAGCTTCGTGGAAGATACCTACTCATCCACTTTGTCAGAGTGAATGACGTCTTCTTCAGTAATGAGTACCTTGTCTCCTAATATTTCGATGTAAGACTTTTACAATTGTTCCCCAATCGCCTAGGGGGTGTTTGCAACGTCCAGGCGTCGAGGTCTCCAGGTCATCGTCTCGTTTAAGGAATGGGTAAACCCCCTACTGTTACCGCGGAATTCTCTTGTTGACATATTCTTTGGTATTTTTGAAATCTCGTCTCGCACCTGGTACACCCCAATGCTCTGGGGGACGCGTAAACATCGACCCCAAGTAATTGCAAAAAAGGGATATGTACGATGCGTTGGATCGTAATACCTTGAAGTTGGTCATTAAATAGTTCAAAAAATCTGAAAACTCGATGTCTCCCTCAAGAAAATAATATGTCACTGTCATACCTCTGACCCAAACTGTGGCATTATGTCTCATGTTTGGGAATTAAATAATATCAGGACGAATCAATTCCATTGGTTCTACAGAGTGGAGCGTCCATCGCAAAAGCAACGTCAAAATGTGACGTGCAAGTCACCAGCAGTCAGCTGCCGAATCACAAATGAAACAGTGTATATCGCTGTCGACCAAAGTGCAGTTAGGACAGATTCGTTCTTCGACGAAGTGTATGGAATGCAGTCACTGGCAGGTGGGAAATTTTTCGGTCGCTACCATATACCGTAATACAGTGGTAGGAAGAAATGGCGAGTGTATGCTACGCCACTCTCTCCTCCAGTCAACCGACAGATGGCAGTATTCTTGGAACTAGGCATCCGTGTAGTTGGTAGAATGTCTAGCATATAGCTCATTTCGATTAGATGGGTTCTAATGTGATGTAGTGGCGGTGCGATATGTCCAACATTGAGTGGCAGGCGAAGTAAAGGTGGCTTCACCTCTTCAATCGGTGTACCAGTGAGGTTATCCTTATCTGAGATGTAGAGGCGATGCATTATCAGCAGAAAGGGGGCATTTGCTTCATGTTGCACATGTATCAGACCAATGCCTTCTACGTGTAGCGGCAACGTCGTTGTCTCATAACAGGTGTTGGAACAGTCTCATCATCACCGAAAAAATGACCAAAGGCCACCTGAAACTTACCTGCGACCGTAGCAGGCAGCGGGAAGACTGCAGTGATTAAGTTTCAGTGTAAGTTAGACATTTACAAAGTGGACTCGCATTATCATGTCGAGTGTTCGAAATGTATTAAGACAGACTTGCGTGCGAATCACGTTTAGCAGTTTACAGTACATAGCAGTTGCAGAATGCTTTACGTTCCCATATAAGTTCACTCCTAAGCATCGCAACACTGTGACATTGGTGGCAGGTACAGGCATACTCATAATTAACCCTTTGCCCACGTCTATGTAGTGTGACTTCTACAAACTGATACGGCTCACTGCCAACTTACTGTATCTTGAAGCCACATTACTGCCGTAAAGACATCTTCCGCCGATCTCGCCAAGAAAACTACTTTCTCTGCATATGCACAACACTGAAATTGAGCACTGCATAGCAGAATGCCTTCCCAGCGTTTTCGTAGACCGTGGACTGCAGATTCGAGGGAAATAGCAAAGAGAGATGTTGACATAATTGTTATTACGTCTCTAAATACACTTAATGCCGTATGTATGTTGTTATCGCCTCCCAAGCATCATTGGTCAACGTGAATGGCTTCCTTGACCGTAACGAAGAGACGAGCACAAAGCATTCGTTCATACAACTTATAATCAGAATTCACCACCGTCAGCAGGCGGAAATCTTGCGGTCTGCAGCTTCCTTTGGGTTTCAGCACAGGGATGACCATGCCCTCCAAAAATTCCGTTGGGACGTAAACAGGTAGATTCAGAAGTTCGCAGAACATCTGTCGCCAATCCTCTCCCATCTGATCCGAGAATGAGGTATTCATGTGGAGGCCATCAGGTCCAGGGTATTTGTGTTTCGCTCCTTGTGATAGGGCCGTGTACAGTTCCCCCATCGTGACATCTTCTAAAAATGAAGCTTTTGCCTGTGCCCTTCCTCGACGCCAATTTGTGGTTGCGGACCTGCCGCATAGAGAACTCGATAGCACTCAGTAAAAACACAGGAGATGCCGGAAAGTCTCTTCTCCCTGTCCGTCCGCTGCAATAACTTCCGTGGCGATGACGCCGTTCTCGGACGACATGATAGAGAGAAGCACATTTATCTGGAATAAAATCATATAGCCTTGCTCGAACTCGTTTGCTGTCTAATTTGATTACCATAAGATGCTGAATCCGCGCTTGTGTTTAGTGGACGGCCATGTGGCGTTCTAGCGAAGGAGGTTGCATCACTAGTTCCCAGAAGAGGTGTAGTAGAACTCAGATGTTATTCAATTTGTACATTGAGCAAGTCGTGAAGGAAAGCAAGGAGGAATTTGGTAAATGAATTGCTGTTCAGAGTGAAGAAATATTAACTTTGCGGTTAGTTCCTGACATTGTTATTCGGTCAGGGGAAGCCAAGTTCGCAGAAGTTCAGTTGAATGGAATGAACACTGACTTGAGAGCAGCTTATAAGATGAATATTAACAAGAGCGAAACATGGGTAATGGATTGTAGTCTAAGGAAATCAGGCGATGCTGGAGGAATTAGCTTAGGAAACGAAACAATAAAGGTAGCAGATGAGTTTTGTTACTTGGGCAGCAAAATTACATGCGATAATCGCAGCACAGACGATATAAAATGCCGAATGGCAAGGGGAAGAAAAGCGTTTCTGAGAAAGAAATTTGTTAACATCGAATATTGATTAACTATTATGGCTTCTTTTCTTAAGGCATTTGTGTGGAGTGTTGCTTTGTATGTAATGAAATATGGACGATAAATAGTTCAGACAGGAAGAGGAAGCTTTTTGGAATGTGGTTCTACAGAAAAATGGTAAAAGTCAGTTGTAGGAGGTAGTGAATAGAATTGGGGAGAAAAGAAATTTCAGCATACCTTGACCAAAAGAAGAGATCGATTGGCAGAACACATTTTGAGACATCAAGGGATCGTTAATTAACTCGTAGTATTGGAGGAAAATGTGGGGGTTAAAAATCAGAGAGAGAGAGATACTAAGAGACGAATACAGAAGCAGGTTGAATGGGTGTGGGTTGCCGTTCTTATGAGGAGATGAAGAGAATTGCTCAGGATAGAGTAGGGTGGAGAGTTGCATCAAACCAACACTTGGACTGAACACCATTACAACAAAAACGGGATTGGTTGGATGGTCACCGTTTGGGTGTTGGCAAGTGGGAGTCACTCATCCCTTGTGAGGCCAATTCAGGAGCTACTTGATTGAGAAGAAGCGGCTCCGGTCATGAAAACCGACACAAACAGCCGAAAGTGTGAGGCGCTGACTACATCTCCGCCGGCTGCGGTGGCCGAGCGGTCTGCGGCGTGCCAGTCACAGTCTGCACGGCCGCTGCGGTCGGGGATTCGAATCCCCCCTCGGGCATGGATGTTTGTACCGTCTTTAGTACAAGCTAGTTCATAAGTAGTTTGTAAGTTTAGGGACTGATGAACCCATAGTTACGTCTCTTAAGCTATACAAACATTTGAACATTTTGATTTTTGAACCCGTAGTTAAGTCCCATAAGCTCTGCAAACATTTGAACTACATCTCCTCCATACAGCATCCGTTGATGCCTTTGGGCGGAGGATTACACAGCAGTCAGTCGGTACCTATTGGTCCTTCCAAGCCCTTTGGGACGGTTTACAGGTATGAGAAGTAATTTTTATCATACTACACTACTGGCCATTAAAATTGCTACACCAAGAAGAAATGCAAATGATAAACGGGTAACCGTTGGACAAATATATTATACTAGAACTGACATGTGATTACATTTTCACGCAGTTTGGGTGCATAGATCCTGAGAGATCAGTACCCAGAACAGCCACCTCTGGCAGTAATAATGGCCGTGATACGCCTGGGCATTAAGTCAAACAGAGCTTGGATGGCGTCTACAGGTACAGATGCCGATGCAGCCTCAACACGATACCACAGTTCATCAAGAGGGATGACTGGCCTATTGCGACGAGCCAGTTGCTCGGCCACCATTGACCAGACTTATTCAATTGGTGAAAGATCTGGAGAATGTGCTGGCCAGGGCAGCAGTCGAACATTTTCCGTATCTAGAAAGGCCCATACAGGACTTGCAACACGCGGCATGAATTATCCTGTTGAAATGCAGGGTTTCACAGGGATCGAGGGACGGGTAGAGTGACGGGTTTTAACGCATCTGAAATGTAACGGCCACTGTTCAGAGTGCCGTCAATGCGAACAAGAGGTGACCGAGACGTGTAACCAATGGAACCCCATACCAGCACTCCAGGTGATACAGTAGTATGGCGATGACGAATACACGCTTCCAATGTGCGTTCACCACTATGTCGCCAATCACGGATGCGACCATCATTATGTTGTAAACCTATCCTGGATTCGTCCCAAAAAAATGTCGTTCTGCCACTCTTGCAAACGGCCCCATCTGTTGATTCAGGGATCGAGACGTGGCTGCACAATCCGTTATAACCATGTGAATGAGATGCCTGTCATCTCGACTGCTAGTGATACGAAGCCATTGGGATCCAGCATGGCGTTCCGTATTGCCTTCCTGAACGGACCGATTCCATATTCTGCTAACAGTCATTGGATCGTAACCAGCTATGTCACGATACGATAAACCGCAATCGTGTATTTTCACTTCCTCCTATTCCAGTCGCTTATGGTTAGTGGAAAAACGGATTGCCTGTATGTTTGTTAAGCTCAAGGGACTTAACTGCGGAATCATCAGTCCCTACACTTACAAACTAGTTATGAACTACCTTATACTAAAGACAAGACAAAGAGCCATGCCCGAGGGGGCATGGGAACATAGCGCCTCAATGCGGTCGGCCACTCCGCCGCTGCTGTATGCCTCCGCGTGGGACCATCTCTCTGATTTCATCCTTATGGCCGCTTCCCGAGATATTCGTAGTAGGAAGCAATACTCTAGTGGACTCTTCATTAAAACGTACGCTCTCGGACTTTCACAGAAGCCCATACAATGGTACAGAAGGTCTCTCTTTCAGCGCCTGCTGTTGGAGTTTGCTAATCATCGTGACGCTTTGACGCTTACTAAATGAAATGATCCCGTAACAAAGTGTACAGCTCTCTGTTGAATGATCTCTGTGTCCTCTATAACCCCATCTGGTACGGATCACACAAAGATAGTTTTATAACCTAATTTCTTTCGATGGACTTCCAGAGGATTCTTCCAATGAGTCTCTCAGTCCGGCATCTACCTTACCCACGATTGCTTTTATATGATTGTTACAATTCCAAATCGCCCCTTAGGTCTACTCCCAGATATTTTATGAAAGTAACTCGTTGCATTGCTTATTCTGCTATGACGCAGTTATATACACTCCTGGCATTAAAATTGCTACATCACGAAGATGACGTGCTACAGACGCGAAATTTAACCAACAGGAAGAATAAGCTGTGATATGCAAATGAGTAGCTTTTCAGAGCATTCACACAAAATTGACGCCGGTGGCGACACCTACAACGTACTGATATGAGGAAAGTTTCCAACCGATTTCTCATACACAAACAGCAGCTGACCGGCGTTGCCTGGTGAACAGTTGTTGTGATGCCTCGTGTGAGGAGGATAAATGCGTACCATCACGTTTCCGACTTTGATAAAGGGCGTATTGTAGCTTACCGCGATTGCTGTTTATCGTATCGTGACATTGCTGTTCGCGTTGGTCGCGATCCAATGACTCTTAGCAGAATATGTAATAAGGGGTTCAGGAGGGCAATACGGAACGCCGTGCTGGATCCCAACGGCCTCGTATCACTAGAAGTCGAGATGACAGGCATCTTATCCGCATGGCTGTAATGGATTGTGCAGCCACGGCTTGATACCTGAGTCAACAGATGGGAACGTTTGCAAGACAACAACCATTTGCACGAATAGTTCGACGACGTTTGCAGCAGCATGGACTATCAGTTCGGAGACAATGGCTGCGGTTACCCTTGACGCTGCATCACAGACAGGTGCGTCTGTGATAGTGTACGCAACGACGAACCTGGGTGCACGAATGGCAAAACGTAATTTTTCGGATTAATCCAGGTTCTCTTTACAGCATCATGATGCAGTGAACGCACATTGGAAGCGTGTATTCGTCATCGCCATACTGGCGTACCACCCTGCGTGATGGTATGGGGTGCCATTGGTTACACGTCGCGGTCACCTCTTGTTCGCATCGATGGCGCTTTGAACAGTGGCCATTACATTACAGAGGTGTTACGACCCTTGGCTCTACCCTTCATTCGATCCCTGTGAAACCCTACATTTCAGCAGGATAATGCACGACCGCGTGTGCAGGTCCTGTATGGGCCTTTCTGGATACGGAAAATGTTCGACTGCTACCCTGTGCAGCACATTCTCCAGATCTCTCACCAATTGAACACGTCTGGTCAATGGTGGCCGAGCAACTGGGTTGTTACAATACGCCAGTCACTACTCTTGGGAACTGTGGTATCGTGTTGCAGCTGAATGTGCATTTGTACCTGTACACGCCATCCAAGCTATGTTTGATTCAGTGCTCAGGGGTATCAAGGTCATTATTACTGCCAGAGGTGGTTGTTCTGGGTACTAATTTCTCAGGATCTATGCACGCAAATAGTGTGAAAATGTAATCACATGTCAGTTCTAGTATAATATATTTGTCCAATGAATGCCCGTTTATCATGTGTACTTCTTGTCGGTGTAGCAATTTTAATGGCCAGTAATGTATAGATGACCTCGTAGATAATATTGGAAGTTCAGTGGGGCTTTTCGCGGATAATACTGTAGTTCGGTGGTTCCCAATCTTGTCGGTAGTGGGACCCACGATGTTCCTGGAAAAATTTTTCGCGACCCAGAGCATTTTATGGATTTAAAAGACCACTATTTTGTCCAGTTTGAATTTTACACAAACTAAATGCAAATAAGATTGATAAATCTTGGAATTCATAACACTTTCCATGCCTTAACCAAGCTTGTTGGTTTTAAGCGTAAATCAGTTTCTGTGTATTTTTTTAAAGAATAAGATAAAAAGCGTGAAAAAATACATGCAGATCCCATTAATTCCTTCAAAGATATATCTGAATGCGTTCTAGACTGTCTTTTCTGATTTAAAATGAGACTAGGCTCGAGTCTTTAAATAAACTATTCAAAGTAGAAACACATGTTTGTTCCATCAGTAAGTCTTACTCAGTGGTTGACAGTTTTAGCTTTTTAAGGTTGTACTCTAGAAATGGATTTCTTGTCCATAACAATTCATTGACAATTCTTGGCAATAAAATACCGAAATAAGAATTTGCAACTTATTCCGCTGAAAGTAAGTAGAATATAAACATAAGAGAAACATAAATTTATATTGTGTTCTATTTTTACTATGACAAAGAGTTTTTTGACACTATCAATTCGAATGGAGTCTAAAGATGCGCACTTTTTCAGGCTTCATTCGTCTTTCTCATACGTGCATATTCTTTTGAGTATGATTATCTTAAGAAGACAGTTTTGAAGATTCTTGCCTTTTGTGGTTCAGATGTAACAACAATTGTGGACTTGTGTTCTTTGTTTTAAAAAAAGTTCATTTGTTTTTCCATTTTCTTGCCACGTCTGACATTTTTCCTTCAGCTACACTTGTAGTGGCTGTTTTTGGTATGTTAAATACTATACTTATGGCATTCTATATTCGTTTCCTGCGTTCCACCTAAACCGATTTTACTGAATTGTAGTGAAGAAACATTAATGTTCTTGAGTAGAAAACCGACGACTTTCTGCCAATGGTCAGGTCTTCTGGTTTTTCCTAGCCGTTTTTCTATTTTAAATAAAAATACAAATTATTCAGTAAAAGCCTGTGGGTTACATGATAATTGTAAATAAACTGTGCTGCAATGTAACAATTATTATCTTGTCAGGGATTTTAGGAAACCTAAGAAAGACAAAGGTGGAGCTATTTTTAAGTTATTACCTATTTTATGATACTAGGTACGTTCCCTAATGTAAAAGGAATGTTAAAATCAAAATAAACGATACTATTCGCGCTCATCCAATATCGTAACAGAAATGTAGCTTTTCGGCCGCTTGGAGCACTGCTGTCGCAGTGTATAACAAAGATCTGTAGGAGTGTCGTGACTCTACATGTTAGACTGTAGTGTCATACTATACAAAAACTGCATTAGCAACTTTATCTTTGTTAACTCCATGTAAGAACATGTTTGCAACTGTCTTTATATGTATGTTTATTTTGTAAATATTTATGTATACTACGTATTAGTTGTGATGACACAAAACTTTATTGACGTTGACCATGCGACCTTCCTTTCGGTACTTACCAATAAGAATTGGGCAATTCTGTTTAATTGAGCAATCTGTTTAAACAAGATCAATAATTAATCTGTAGTTTAGCCAGTCTATTAATATGCAAATGATGACATGAAAATATATCTAAACAAACATAAATTAAACCTCTGAATAAACAACTCAATGGATTCTAAGATAAAGAATTGATTCTCTCACAAAGTAATTCTTTATAGAGTTTATTTCTCTTTCTGGACATGAAAATGCGGAGGTGGTCCTACTTTATACATCGGTAAATCACTGAATATTTCCCCAATTATTGTTCTTGCGAGGCACTATAAGTATCATATGCACTCGAGAGTAAAAGTTCCAAACTATCACTCGTAAATTAGTGAAGTTCCAGATTAATCAGCGATTACAGTATTTGTTATAAAACACAGTTTGTCATCACACGAGTACACGATTGCTGATTTATCACAGTTCCACAGCCCTACTACCGTGCGTAGTTTACAACTTTTCACAAGAGACTAAGTTCTGTAGTCACAGTCCCGTAAATTTTCTAAGTCCACACATGCCTATCTCTTCGAATCACAAGTTCGTAACTCGGTTTCAGACCGCCCAGCGTCACAAGCTTTCACCACCACTTCCAAGTTACGAGTCCCTTCCCAAGCGTTCGAAAGTGTGCTCTACCTGTTCCGAAATTTGCATCCTTCCGCACATCCTAACGCCTCATCTTTAAAATACAATTTACCTTCCAAAAAATGATAAATTTGAATATCACAGAATTAAATGCTTTGACCACCTCCCTACAAATGTTGTTTACATTTAACAAACAAATATATATTTAACAATACTAAAAAACGATTGAGACTAAAGCTCTTTGCTCAGATAGCCATTAAGTGTGGCGTCTCACTGTTCAAATATACTGCCGCTGTCGAAATATAGTTACACAATTAATATTTAATTTATCATGTCTTTTTATACAAATATATTCAGTCCTTGTCCACAGATACTTATAATTGTTTATATATAAATTATCTGCTGCATATCTACTAATTCTTAATCGGCCATGAAACATTTAAGTGGCAGTCTACAACATAAAAAACGAACGTTACTAAGAATAATATTAAATATAATAAAACACATATATAAATGTAATGTGCTTTGCTGGGTTCCTGTTTTGTGTTTCTATGGTGAAATCTATGTTCTGACACAAGAATGTTACTACCTCAACGAAAAGCAGAACAGGTGAGTAAAAATAACGTTTATTGAAAGAAAACGGAAATAACGTATTTAGATAGGTAGCGTGGTGCAATGCTGCCCATTTGCTTCTTAAATTGTCACTAATAAACACTACATATCAATAATTGTAAATATAAGTCTTATAATATTATTATTATAGTACTGGATTTTGTCGGCTTTTTATCTGTAAGGGATATTGAAATTGTAATTACAGCGTTTGATTCTCCCAAGTTTCCTGAATTCATTCACATAATTATATTTGGCGTATGATCATTCCCTGATTTTATATGGATTTTTAGAATAATGTGTATAACTATATTGTATTTCAGTTGCAATCTGGGTTAGCTGCCCTCGCTCAACCAAGACAGTCGCTTCCTGTTTCTGAGCACTTTAGGGATACCCTGACTACCTGTATTCCATTCACTAGGTCCAAACTTTTAGCCGGCTGGCTGGGGAACTCAACAACCTGGCAAAACCCACCTTTCATATGGAACCAATAAGCTTTCTCCTGTATCTGTAATGTAACAATCACATACAGTAGAATAAATGCATACATTAAGTTTTTTGTAGTGTAGCATCATTATAGTTGATATCATATTCTGATAATACTGTAACCATCCATATCAAAGAATTCTTTTATATTGTAGAATGGGGTCTTTGACAGCCATGGTGGAGCTGACGAGCGGTCTAAGGCGCCTCGCTGTGGAGCGCGCGATTGTTTGCTATCGGAGGTTTCAGTCCTCATTGGGGCGTGGGTGTATGTGTTGTCCTTAGGTTAGTTTGCCTTAGTTTAAGCAGTTTGTAAGCTACGGACTGATGGCCATGCAGTCTGGTCCGATAGATTTACAAACATTTGAACATTTGGTCTTTGACGACCAGTCATATAACTTCAATTTGAATTTTTTAAATGGTAAGGATCGAGCAGCAAGAGGAAATTTATTAAAAATTCTGAGGGCATTTACTTTATGGGAGTTCCCAGTTAATGCTAACCTGTGCCTTGGGATGTCTATGTTTACTTTGATTCTGGTATGGTGAGTGTGAATTGTTTGTCTGATAACACATTCATTAATGTTGTTCTTGAGAAATAGAGCAGTCTCATTCATATATATATATATATATATATATATATATATATATATATATATATATATATATATATATTCACGCTTTATAAAAAAGACGGCGACAGTGTTCTATAGGACCAGCATTACATACTATATGGAAAACTCTCTTTTGATTTTTAGAATGTTATTAATGTGAGGAGAATGTTCCCATAAAAGTAGCCCATATGAGATATGTGATTGGAATAGCCCGAAATACATCACACGAAGGTGATTAGCAGTGATCATATCACGTAATTTCCGAATGAGGTAGGACACTCGTGAAGTCCTGTTGCAGATTTGGTTGATGTGTTCTTACCAACTGAGTTTCACATCAATATGTATACCTAAGAGCTTAACGCTTTTATTTTCTATGTTCTTACATAGACCCAGCACTAGTTTTTGTGTTTTGTCAGGATTACATACAAGTTTATTGGCTGTAAACCAGTTTAGTTTTGAGTCTAGAGCTTCCTGTGTATTCTTATCAAGGGTTGAGATGTCATTATGCGAAATAAGTAACGCAGTATCATCGGCATAACAGATTTGAGACTATGAAACACAGTGGGGCAGGTCATTTGTCGCTACAATGTAGAAGAATGGACTAAGGACCGAGCCCTGTGGTACGCCTGTACAAATTTTTACTAGGTGGGATTGTTTATTACCTGTTGAAACATACTGTCATGTCATCTGTTGTTTAGGTAGGAGGATATTACAGCTAATGTATCTTTGCGAACACTGTAATATTCCAATTTTGTTAGAAGTATGTTAAATGAGAGGCAATCAAACGCTTTACTTTACTTAGGTCACATAATACAAGTGACACTGTCTCCTTATTTTCGAAAGCTGTTAAGGTCTGATCACAATTTCTAAGACTGCTGTTGTGGTACTACTACCTAGCCGAAGTCCATACTGATTGTCACATAGTAGATTATTCTTTTCAGTTATGTTTGATACGTACGAGATTCTACACAAATGGACCTTGGGGAAGCTGTAAGTAGAAGTTTTCAAAAGAATTTCTACATTTACTATGTATAAAGACCGCCAGTAACTAAAATTAGCAGCAAAGACAACCACATAAGGCAGAATCTCACACATCAGAAACATCGTAACTAAAATGGGATAGCACAAAACATACCTGAAAATAGGAACTATTTCCCGAAACGTGAAGTGATAAATAAAATACAAAAAATTGTGACTTGGTAGCAGAATTGTTATTTGTAAACAAACTCATTTATCCATGTTATAATGGATGTGGATAGTTAGGGAAGGTCTACCTTCCCTAGTAGATGTGTACCATCACTGAAACGGCCAGTGAAAGCGTACCATAAACTGAGAAATACACATCCACTAGTGAAGCTGTACCTTCACTGGCTCCAGTTAGTGGCTGTGTACAGGAGTGGGAACAGATTGGGGGCAGCGCACAGCCGGTGCCTTTTACACGTAACTGGGGGAGGGGCTGGAGAACTACCGAGCTGGCTTCGACCGCTGAAGCATCCCAGCAGTGCTTTCATCGCCACCATAGGCTTCACAACACTACAGCACTTGAGGTTCTACGAACATCTTAAAGACGAACGGAAAAGGCCGAATTGTAATAGTGTGTTTTTGGACAAGGAAAAGTACGAGTCATTCACCAGCAAGGTTAAAACACTAAAATCTGGACGAAAGGACGGCAACTACTCCTTTTTTTGAAGAGGCATGAAGTGCTCGAGGTTGATGGAATAACGAAATTAATACAATCTGTCGGTGAAGAGGGCAAGGTTAAATACTATGTTTATGATGAAGAATTGTATGATATTATGCATGACGCTCATGTAAAGACTGCTCACTGTGGACGCGACCGAATGATAAAATTCTTGAAGTCAAAGTACACGACCATAATATAACGTATAGAGACGTTCAGCTTTATCTCAGCTTATATGAACCTTGTTTAGAAGCAGTGGCGTAACTATGGGGGGGGGGGGGGGGGGAGGGAGGGGATGAGAGGGATAGAACACCCCCCAGAACCCCCCCCCCAAAAAAAAATCATATAACAGCAATCTGATAAAGGTAAAGATTGGAAACTTGGGGTGTATTACCATAAGCTTTCATTGGATGGGAGTGAATTAGTTTCTTCAAAGGGAGTGGTAGACGGTAGTCTGTCTGGAAACTGGTGACCGAGTAGACACGTCCCCATTGTTCCCACCGAGAAGCGGCGAAAGTGCTGGTGTCCTAACTGCGGCGGATTCCTGGAAAGGCCCGCTTCCTCCACCAAGTGTCCTGCTCGGTCGCCAGTTTAGAGACAGACTGTAACCAGAGTCTAAGGCCGTGGCCTGAGTACCGCGGGGCGTAAAGAGGAGCGTGAAGCGGGGCGTACAGCGTGTAGCACACGGCCTGAGTGTTCATTATTTTACCTTAATTATTAGAAGGATAGGGTCTACTGATCCACCACGTTTGTTTTATTCTAAAAACAGTCAATATGCTTTCGAGTAACATAATTTTCTAAAACAACTGTATTAAAAAGTTTGTTTTAATTTGACTAAAATTTTGCTCGTCAAGTAGATCTATCCACCCCTCCCCAAACCCTAGTTACGCCAAAAGTCCTACTTACGCCACTGTTTAGAAGAACAAAAAGGTCAGAAGATAGGGATTGTAGTGAAGCCCATCCTATTCAAAGATCTAAATTCCAAATTTTTATATGTTTTAATTGTCCAAAATCTAAGGTTTACAGAGCTAACACTTCGCCCGATTCAAAATTTCATGAAAACCCATTTTTACGTAGACTATAAATCATATTTCCCTGATATTTTACATGTGCCAGTTAGTCACAGGCCTGGAACACTTTGTAAGGTTCAAGTGCTTTATTCAAACATTTTAGTTTTTACAATACGTGGGTAGTTTAATTTTGTGTGGGAACAGATGGGGCTAGCCGCGGTGGCTGAGGGGACTGAGGCGCTCCAGTCACGGTCTGCACGGCCACTACGTTCGGGGGTTCGAATCCCCCCTCGGACATGGATATTTGTGCTGTCCTAGTTCGTAAGTAGTTCATAAGTACTTTGTAAGTTTAGGGACTGATGACCCCGTAGTTAAGTCCCATAAGATTTACAAACATTTGAACATTTATTTATCTATTTATTTATTTCGTGTCGCTGGGCGAGGAGGCCGCAACTGCCACTGAATGCTGGCAGCGCTCGCTTTATGGCTGCCGTGGTCCACATTCCCTGCTTCTTGGCAGTGAAGGCATACCTTCACTAGCGATGGTGCACAATCCCTAGTGAATGTGTACTGTTAAGGCCAAACTGGGAGCAATAATCCACATTCACTAGAGGGTGTAGTGTCCGTGTGTGTATATGCTGTGCGTGTGTGTGGTTTTTATCTGTTGCTTGTGTTAGTGCGTAGTGGTGTAGAAGTATTACTGTACTTGACGTGTACCTGCCGAAACATAAATTCATAAAGGTCTACAACAGTTCATTAAACTATTTTGATTTAAAAGCAGTTCATCAAATGATCACTTATAGATAGCTGTGACATGTGACTAAAAATTGACCACCTAAAATCAATTTAAACACTGTTCGTGGAATATGGAGACTAAATTATTTCCTTTCAATGGCTAGCTCTGAAATATAATCTGGGCTCTGAGATTCTTTAGTAATTGTACAGTCTTCGACCTACACACAACTAGTTCGAACACCACAGAAAGTTTCATGAATAGGTCTTCTATAAATATGAGAAGCGATTTCTTTTAAAATTTGGTACATTCTTTCATATAGACAATTTCACTACTCACACTGGTAGGGTTATCAAATTTTTAAAATAAAAAACCGACGGTATTACAGAGAATCTTTATTTCGATCACAATAGCTTTTTTCCAAAATTTTCAAAGTAAAAACCGGGAGAGTGGGGGTGGTCGGTATTACAGATAATCTTTATTTCAACCTCAACAGCTTATTTTTTGTACAAAATCATATTTCTGACTTCCTCGAATTTTCTTAAGTAATTCATTGTTGCAAATAATTTTCTGAAAAGGGCAACCACAGCTTAAATACATGTTGATAAAATTCAATACACAGACACCATAAAACCTAAAAATAAAAGTTAACTTCAATAGGCCTAATATAATCCTGGGCGCAGATGTGTAGAGAACCGCAAAGCTGTTAAAACGTTTTTATTTAGACACAACCATTTTCACATCGGTATAGATGCATCTTCGGGTGACATGTGTGAAAAGGAAATACATCTGAACTAATAACTGGAGTATCTAAAAGGACCAATAAGAAGGAATTTTTAATTATTTGATAAAAATTAAAAAAAAACTGTTTGAAATTTTTTGAAAAGGAGTGCCGAAAGTACTTACTAGCAGAATGATTACATGATATTTAGAAAACAGCACCCAGCTTTCAGGAGGCCTTGCTAAAATACTCTCACAATAGTGCGAAAAAGTACTGAACAATTTTTAAAAGTTCTGAATATTCGTTTCTTGAATGATGATTCATGAACTCACACCATCTATCAGATACAGTTTTTTCCAAAAATGTTGGCCCAGTTTCGGATTTGAACTGTTCACACAAACGTTTTTAGGCGAGTTCCCTCATCAAAAAATTCAATGTCTCTCACAATAACTTTTCTGTTTCTCAAGTATGAAACAATAATTTCCACACTTTCCCAATCAACTTCATTGTTTAGAGTTAACCAGTTGAATACAGTTAATTCCTCATACTGCCTCATCCACTTACTAATGTAATCACTACATACAGTAGTCACGTGAAAAACCTGGTCATTGTCACATTTAGAGATGACATCTCTTACATTTAGAGGAACGAAGTTATTTTTAGCTCTCTTTTGTAGACTTGACACAGTATCAGAGAGGGCAGAATACACTTCTACGACAGTCTTTTTTTCACCTTCAATACGCAATATTTTTATTTGTGTAGGTAACTGGAGACATTATGTAGAAACTTGTAATTATGCCGTGTACCGCGACAAACGACACTCATCTAGTTGTCAGCTTGTTTTTATCTCTCCAGTTTTACTCCATTAAATCATACTTGATACCACAGATCAACAGTTTGACGTGGAGGACAAAAAAATCGTTTTTTTTTTTCCTGTTTTGGATGTTTGCAACCGGGAGGCTGAAATAAGGCTTAAAATGGGGGGGGGGGGGGGCGGAAAAACCGGGTGATTTGGTAACCCTACATACTGGAGATCTTGTCAACACACGAAAACTAACGCAACTGATTAAAATGCAGTAATAGTTTGAAATTGCTATAGAAAATAATTTTCATAACAGTTTTTAGTTTTCATTCTCCTCTTTCATTTGATTAAAATGACCAGTTTAGTTTTATCCGCCGTTGGTTCGAATAATAATGTCGGCAGCCTCCCGCCAACAATGGATTTTGAACAGCGGCACCAAATATACCGAAAATGCTCAAAATCTGGGATTAATTCTAAATACTTGATTAAACACATAATATATTTAATGTCATTGTATTTTCAAATAATAAAACAAAATCAACCTTCGTTACAGACTTGAAATTAATGGCTGCTGAATAACAATCCTTTTAAACAAAAATCTGTTCGCACATATAATTACGTGTTAACAGTTAACGACTTATTACAGAGAGAAAAAACAGTTATGTGTGGATTACAGTCTATAATGCTGTATGTCCATCATGCATATCTAATATCCACTATGGTAAGAGAATAATTATGTGACATGACATTCCGTGATAGAACTTAGTGGCAACCTGTAAACCTCCCTTTACACAAAACTGAAGCAGCGTCAGTAGTTGATGTTATTTTAACCCTTTCCAGCCCAGTGGTGTCAGTCTGAAACCACGTTTTTACATTTCCTGCTTTTCCAGCCCAGTGGTTCCTTCTTGAAACCAGCACCACAAATTGATTGCTGGTTACTTCTAGCATCAGCGCCAGCTACTTCTTGCAGTATCGAAGCCGTTGTTGTCCGCTAAAAGTTTTATTTGTGTAGCGCTGCTCCGAGTACAAGTGCTTTCGACCCAGACTTCGGTATAAAATTAGGTTTTGACATCTATACAGCAGATAATTAGAATTTCAGGTATTGCTTTATTCTTGTACACCATTTTATGATATTTGGAAGATGTTTTATTGATAATTATAATTGTAAAGTAAGGGTTTTTATTTATTTATTTTTTTTTTTATTTATTTATTTTTTTTTTTTTTTACGAAAAAAGTTAGTGGTTACAGAATGAAACCACTGAGACGTAACGACCTTCAATAATGGGTAAATCTACAGCTTGCTTTTTCTTTTATTCTTTCCAGCATGTCAGCATGGATAATAGACCACCATGATGAGTAGAGCAGCTATTCAGAGCCTGTGATCTTAGCACAGATATGCTTATGTATACTTGCTGAAATTCTAATCGATACTCACCGGCTTTGGATATTGGAAGTGAATCCGACGAAAGTGATGGACAATTACGACTTCTTTCACCTGATGAGACTGTAATTCAATTTGAAGAGGTTGACAATGACGGTGCGTATTGAAAGTTACTCTTCACGTTTGTAGTGGCAACAATGACGACTATGTGATGTGTGTGACGACAATACGGAACTAAAAGATCACACTGAATGGGTGCAACAGATATGGGTGCAACACACACTGTCGAATGAAACAACTGAGTTTTCAAAGAAAAATGGTTCAAATATCCCTTCTTACACATCAAGCCCCACTGAAAACTGTCGTAGCAGCCCATTGGTTTCACTATGAAACCACCTAGAATATTTTATTGTGAAATACAAATTTTATTGTTGTTGTTCTTATGGTCTTCAGTCCGGAGACTGGTTTGATGCAGCTCTCCACTCTACTCTACCCTGCGCAATCCTATTCATCTCCTCATAAGAACGGCAACCCACATCCACTTGAATCTGCTTACTATATGCGTCTCTTGGTCTCCCTCTGTGATTTTTACCCCACACACTTCCCTCCAATGATAAATTTACGATCCCTCGATGTCTAAGAATGTGTCCTACCAAGCGATCCCTTCTTTTAGTCAGGGTATGCCAAAAATTCCGTTTCTCACCAATTCTGTTAAGTATCTCTTCATTAGTTATGCGATCTACCCACCTAATCTACACCATTCTTCTGTAGCATAGCATTTCAAAAGCCTCTATTCTCTTCCTGTCCGCACTGCTTATCTTCCATGTTTCACTCCCGTACAAAGCAACACTCCACACAAATGCCTTCAGAAAAGACTTCCTTACACTTAAATTAATATTCGATGTTAGCAAATTTCTCTTTTTCAAAAATGCTTTTCTTCCCATTGCCATACTGCATTTTATATCCTCTGTACTGCGACCATCGCATGTTATTTTACTTCCCAAGTAACAAAACTCATCTACCACCTTCACTGTTTCGTTACCTAATCTAATTCCTTCAGCATCGCCTGATTTTCTAAGACCGCATTCCATTATTTTTGTTTTGCTCTTGTTAATGTTCATTTTATACGCTCTCTTCAACACACTGTCCATTCCATTCAACTGCTCTTCCAGGTCCTTTGCCATCTCTGACAGAATTACTATGTCATCAGCAAAACGCAATGTTTTTATTTCTTCCCCCTGAACTTTAATCCCTATTCCAAATTTTTCCTTGCTTTTCTTCACCGCCTGCTCGATGTACAAATTGAATAACATCGGTGAAAGGCTACAACCCTGTTTTGTCCACTTCCCAACTGATGCTTCCCTTTCATGCCCTTCGAGTCTAATAACTGCGGTCTGGCTTTTGTACAAGTTGTAAATAACTCTCCTTTCCCTGTATTTTACCCCTACTGATTCCAGAATTTTAAACAGTGTATTCCAGTCGACATTGTCAAACGCTTTCTCCAAATGTACAAAAGCTAAAAATGTAGGTTTGCCTTTCCTTAATCTATCTTCTAAGATAAGACGTAAAGTGAGTATTGCCTCCCGGGTTCCTACGTTCCTCCTGAATCCAAACTACCAGTTTTTCCATTCTCCTGTAGATAATTCGTGTTAAATTTTTGCAACCATGACTTATCAAACTGATGGTCCTGTAATTTTCATTTTATTCTTATTACACTATATTATTGTTTTTTGAAACAGAAAGAGTATATTTTGGAAGAAATTATTATAGTTTTCTTCCTATGTTTACCCATTGTCCTCAAAGGGTTAACAGTTCAGGTGAGACTTTAGAAGAGGCCAGTGAAGGGGCACCATCACTAGGGAAGGTAGACCTACACTGGAACTTCCACATTCACTATAACATCGACATGGGTAAAAGCGAGTGTGAAAACGGTTTAATGGGCCGGCAGTCAGGCAGTTAGGTTTGAATTGCAGAGCAGTGATGCAGATGTACTTCGGGCGGCCGTGCGCCTCCTGGCCGGTGAGGCAGAGAGCAGGTCCGCGGCTTTCGTCTCGCAGTGTCGGTAGAGCAGGCGTGTCTACCCGCAGGCAGAGCCAAGAAGCCGCGCCATGGCCGTCCTCGACCGCAGCTTCCTCAACGTGGTGCTTCTCGGCCTGGGCTTCATGTTCGCCTTCACCGCCTTCCAGACCGTCGGCAACATCGAGGTGGGCTCGCACTACCTACAACCACACCCTGATAACTGCTCAGCACGTGGTGCTTCCCATTGCATGTCGTTGGCATCTCGTCCCGTTTTATCTATATATACAGGGTGTTACAAAAACGTACGTCCAAACATTTAGGAAACATTCCTCACACACAAAGAAAGAAAATTAGTTATGTGGACATGTGTCCGGAAACGCTTAATTTCCATGTTAGAGCTCATTTTAGTATTGAGAGTGCTACGGGAGAACCAGTTGTTTCCGTACCATGTACAGCGTGTGCAGGCACTATTAGCAGCTGACTGGCCTCCACGGATACACTTCTGCGAATTTCAAGATATCCATGTTGGACGTGAACTGCAGCTGTAGCGTAAATTGACGGTTTATTTTCGTGAAAAGAATTGCAACCAGCTGCTTTTTTGGATGTTTTTTATTCAATCCAGAACTAGTTTTCGAGCCACTGCAGGCTCATCCTCAGTGGATATTTACAGGAACATTTATCTTCCGCTAAGTGTAGGTTATGCTGCCATGTTGGTTTGTGTTCTTATTGTAGGTGTACATGTAACCAAGTTGTGCAGTGGGCACTGACGTTTTTTAACACATGAGAGCATTTTTGCGACACTTAGCGTTACACATTACAAAGTATAAACACTTCTACACAACTTGGTTACATGTACACCTACAATAAGAACACAAACCAACATGACAGCATAACCTACAATTAGTGGAAGATAAATGTTCCTGTAAATATTCACTGAAGATGAGCCTGCAGTGGCTCGAAAACTAGATCTGGATTAAATAAAAAACATCCAAAAAGGCAGCTGGTTGCAATTCTTTTCACGAAAATAGACCAACTTCTGCGAATGGTTCATCCAACAATGTGTGCATGTCAGTGCACATGTTCTATTTACGGTTCAGGCTTCATTCCAACGTGATTAAATTTTAAAAATTCACAATCAACATATTTGGGCTGACGAGAATCCGCACGCAATTATGCAATCACGTCATCAACACAGCTTTTCTGTGAACGTTTGGGCAGGAATTGTTGGTGATGTCTTGATTGGGCCTCATGTTCTTCCACCTACGCTCACTGGAGCACGTTATCATGATTTCATACGGTATTCTCTACCTGAGTTGTCAGAACATGTGCCTTTACAAGTACGACACAACATGTGGTTCATGCACGATCGAGCTCCTGCACATTTCAGACGACGTGTTCGAACGGTTTTCAACAACAGATTCGGTGACCGATGGGTTGGTAGAGGCGGACCAATTCCATGGCCTCCACGCTCTCCTGACCTCAACCCTCTTGACTTTCATTTATGGGGGCATTTGAAAGCTCTTGTCTACGCAACCCCGGTACCAAATGTAGAGAATCTTCGTGCTCGTATTGTGGACGGCTGTGATACAATACACCATTCTCCAGGGCTGCATCAGCGCATCAGGGATTCCGTATGGCGGAGGGTGGATGCATGTATCCTCGCTAACGGAGGACATTTTGAACACTTCCTGTATCAAAGTGTTTGAAGTCACGCTGGTACGTTCTGTTGCTGTGTGTTTCCATTCCACGATTAATGTGATTTGAAGAGAAGTAATAAAATGAGCTCTAACATGGAAATTAAGCGTTTCCAGACACATGTCCACATAACATATTTTCTTTCTTTGTGTGTGAGGAATGTTTCCTGACAGTTTAGCCGTACCTTTTTGTAACTCCCTGTATACATAAAAAGGAATTGCTGTTCGTTAGTCTCGCTAAAACTCGAGAACGGCTGAACCGATTTGGCTAATTTTAGTCTTGAAATATTCGTGTAAGTCCAGGGAAGGTTTAAACGGAGACAAAATATGGAACAGTTGACCGGAAAAGAGGAAAATCTGGAAAAGCTGAAAAAGCTTTTTCCAGTGAGCTATCAATACCGTTAGGCCAATTGCGATAAAATTTTGTACAGTTCATGTCGAAAGCAAGAGAAAATTTTGCATCAAATAAAAATTTGGAAAAGTCGCCCGGAAAGTAGGAAAATTTAGTAAAAACCGAAAGGGATTTTTTCTATGAATAAAATGAATTGCCACATGGTTGTAAGAGCATCACTTGTGTACGGCTTGAAAGGACAAGGTTTGATTGTAGTAAATTTTTTGGAAAATTGGAAAATTTGAGAAAATCTGAAAATGCGTTTTTCAATGTGGTTTTTATTGAATTCGCACGACGGAGAGGGGCAATTTTTTGTTTGTTTGTTCATTATGGTCTTGAAAGAGTTTTCAGCAAAAATAAATAAATAAATAAATAAATAAAATAGGGGCAGTTAAAAAGGAAAGTCGCAAATTCGAACCAAGTTCCTTTTTCAATGTTTATCTAAATGTAGTCAACACTATAAGTTGAGAACGGTTCATCCGATTGCGATAAAATATTAATCATTTGACGTTCAACGAAAGATGAACGTTCTTATGAACTAAAAATTTAGGAAAGTTACCCGGAAAATTTAAAAATTCGCAAGATACTGAAAGAGCTTTTTTCAATTGAACATAATATGATTAGTCTGATTGCGATAAAATTTTGCATATTTGACGTTCAAAGCGAGAGGAACGTTCTTATGAAATAAAAATTTGGAAAAATTTCCCGGAAAATTGGAAAATTAAAAAAAATAGAAAGATATTTTTCTATGACATATCAATACCATTCATCTGATTGCGAAAAAATTCTGCACATTCAACTTCAAAGCGAGAGGAAGGTTTGAGTGAAGTAAAAGTTTGGAATAGTTGGCCAGAAAATAGGAAAATTAGGGGATACTGGAAGAGCTCTTTTATTTTGGATATCAATATCATTCGTACGATTGCGATAAACTTTTGCACATTTGACGTTCATCGATACTTACTTTTTAGACTATCTGATGATGCATTTATAAAGCTACTGGGTCTAAAATACATGTGGTTTAAATTAATATGGTTTATATTAAGAGGTAAGTGATATGAAGTTCAACGGGTCATCTAGTTTATTATTAAAAATACACCTTCTTCAAGTTGTTAAGCGAAGATCACCAATAAAATACATTTATTTCTCTTAACCGGTTTCAATGATTTGTATCATCATCTTCAGAAGGGTTTAAACAACTTCACTTATAAGAACATGTAAAATAAAAGGTTTCTCTTCGAAATGTAAAATTAGTAAAAATGCATGGTCCACAGTTAAAACATACGTCACCAAAATGGATGGTCATATCAGATTAAAAGATAAAATTTGACTGTTTCTCACGAGTATAAGACACGATTATAAGGCCACTTTTATGATATTTCTCTATAGTTCCATTTTCTAACACCTCGCGGGAAAAAGAAACACCTAAATCTTTCTCTTTTCGATCTGATTTATTTTATTATGGTGATCATGTCTCCCTGTGTAGGTGGGTGCTAACAATATATGTTCGCATTCTGAAGAGAATGTTGGCGAAAGAAATTCTGCAAATAGATCTCGCCGCAGCAAATAATGCCTTTCTTTTAATGATTTCCACCCGAACTCAAGCATAATTTCCGTGACACTCTCTCCCCTATATCGCGATAATACAAAACGAACTGCCCTTGTCTGAATTTTCTCTAAATCGTCCGTCAGTTCCAATCGGTGTGGACCCCACAATGCGCAGCAATACTCCAAAATAGGACGCACAAGTGTAGTGTAGACAGTTTCTTTAGTAGAACTGTTTCATCTTGTGAGTGTTCTGCCAATGAAACGTAGTCCCTGGTTCGCCTTCCCTACAATATTTGCTGTGTGTTCTTTCCAATTTAAGTTGTTCGTAATTGTTACTCCTAGGTATTTAGTTGTATTTACAGCCTTTAGGTTTGACTGATTTATCGTTTAACTGAAATTTAATGCATTTCTTTTAGTGGTCATATGGATGACCTCACACATATCATTATTAAGGGTCAGTTGCCAATTTTTGCACCGTCCTGATTTCTTATCTCAATGGCATTTTTTGGTCACCCCTCTATGAAACGGATTTCGCATTGAAGTCCGCACTAAACTGGGTGCCTTTGAAAATCTCACAGTACGTTGGTCATTATTTACTAAAGTAACCTCGATTGTGACTAGTTGTAAACATCGATGAGGGTGCTGTACCTTTTTGTGAGTGGAGAATGGTCTATATCTACATAGATACTCAAGTGCCTGGCAAAGGGATCATTAACCACTTTCATAACCTTCCTCTACCGTTCCATTCTCTAACAGTGCACGGGAAGAAAGAACACCTAAATCGTTCCGTTTTCTACCTGATTTCTCTTATTTTATTGGAATGGTCATGTGTCCCTATGTAAGTGGGTGATAGCAAAATATTTTCACTTTCAAAAGTAAAAGTCGGTGATTGAACTTTCGCAAATAGTTCTCGCTGCAACGAATAACGTCGTTCTTTTAATGATTTCCACCTCAAGTCGTGCAAAATTTCCGTGACGCTGTAACTAATGTGGGTGTTTCCGAAAATCTTACAGTACGTTGGCCATTATTTACTGAAGTAAACTCGATTGTGACGAACTGTAAATCGATGAGTGTGCTGTGCCTGTTTGTGCGTGGGGAATGGTCAGTGCGAGGAGCTAAACTCACTCGCTCCTGATCTGACTGCTGTCTTCGTTATTTATCTCTTTCGCCTAGTCTCTTGTTAAATTACAGGGAAGTGAAAGACGAGGATGTACGACTCTCAAGGCTGCTCGCTGCCTGGGACCATTATGAGTACACGGGTGCCCGAGAGCGGGTGCTGTTAATGGAGACCCGGTATTCTGCCTGCTTAAATAGCAGGCCGCTCTTAACGGCAATACAGTCCGTCACACACGCCGAAGATGCCTCGCATTTGCTCTGCTCAGATGAATGAGGAGTGGATGGGGTTGCGAAACAAATAAGCAGTTGAAAATCTACATCTACATCTACATACATACTCCGCAATTCACCGTAAGGTGCGTGGCGGAGGGTACACTGTACCACTACTAGGCATTTCCTTTCCTATTCCACTCCCAAATAGAACGAGAAAAAAATGCCTATATGCCTGTGTACGATCCCTAATTTCTCTTATCTTGTCTTTGTGATCACCACGCGAAATGTAAGTAGGCGGCAGCAAGATCGTACTACACTCAGCTTCAAATTCCGGCCCTCTAATTTTCCTCAACAGAAATTCACGAAAATAACGTTGTCTTTCCTCCAGCGATCCCCAATTGAGTTGTCGGAGTGCCGGCCGCGGTGGCGGAGGGGACGGAGGCGCTCCAGTCACGGTCTGCACGGCCACTACGGTCGGGGGTTCGAATCCCCCCTCGGGCATGGATATTTGTGCCGTCCTCGTTCGTAAGTAGTTCATAAGTAGTTTGTAAGTTTAGGGACTGATGACTCCGTAGTTAAGTCCCATAAGCTTAACAAACATTTGAACAATTTTTGTTGCCGGAGCATTTCCGTGACACTCGCGCATTGGTCGAACCTACCAGTAACAAACCTAGCTGCTCGCCTCTGAACTGCCTCTATGTCTTCCTTTAAACTGATCTGCTGCGGGTCCCAAACACTTCAGCAATACTCAAGACGTAGTCGTACAAGCGTTTTATACGCGGTCTCCTTTACAGGTGAAGTACATCTTCCCAAAATTCTCCCAATAAACCGAAGTCGGCTGTCCGCCTTACTCACAACTGTCCTTACGTGTTCGATCTGCAATGTTACGTCTAGATATTTGAACGACGCGACAGCATCAAGAAGCTCACTGCTAATCCTGTATTCGAACATCATGGGATTTTTTTTCCTACTCATGCGCATCACCTTACATTTTTCTACATTGAGAGCTAGCTGCCATTCTTCGCACCAACTAGAAATTTTGTCTAAGTCATCCTGTATGCTATTACAGTCAGTTAAAGACGACACCCTCCCATACACAACAGCATCATCAGCAAACAGCCACAAATTACAACTTACTCTGTCCAACAGATCATTTATAAAGATGGAAAATAATAGCGGTCCTATCATACTCTTCTGGTGCACGCCTGACGATACACTCGTCTCTGATGAACACTCGCCGTCGAGAACAACGTACAGCGTTCTATTACTTAGGAAATCTTCCAGCCAGTCACAAATCTGTGAACCTATTCCATGAGCTCTTATCTTCGTTAGCAGTCTGCAGTGTGGCACCGCGTCGAACGCCTTTTTGAAGTCAAGAAAAACACAATCCGCCTGTTGCCCTTCATCCATGGCTCGCAAGATGTCATGTGCGAAAAGGGCAAGCTGAGTTTCACATGAACGATGTTTCCTAAGCCCGTGCTGATTCATAGAAAGAAGCTTTTCCGTCTCAAGGAAATTTACTTTGTCTTGAAATAACTTACGCGTTTCGACATACGTCATTATCAAAGGCTATAATAAAGAGAATTGCATTAATATTCAATCCAGCACTTATATAAAACATAACGAATAAGTAACAATAACTTTACACTAACCAAAACTCTATAAATGTCCCTTAAAACTATTAGCGTCATAGACATATGTCATACATAAAAGATGTTTAGAATTCACGCCGGCCGCGCTGGCCGAGGGGACTGAGGCGCTCCAGTCACGGTCTGCACGGCCACTACGGTCGGGGGTTCGAATCCCCCCTCGGGCATGGATATTTGTGCCGTCCTTAGTGTTAGCTAGTTCGTAAGTAGTTTGTAAGTTTAGGGACTGATGACCCCGTAGTTAAGTCCCATAAGCTATACAAACATTTGAACATTTTAGAATTCACCCCAGAACATCTTCTCTGTGGGATGGTCAAGTGCATACTGAAGTTTGCTTAACAATCAGTGACTACGCGGAAATTACGCCAGATGGCTATACTACGAGGCGCGTCCTGAAAGTAAGTTCCGTTTGGTTATATAAAACGAACGGGTACAGATACAGAAAAAATTTTGATTGTACAAAAATCTAAAACTGTCCAACTACTTTTCTACATAGCTTCCGAAATTTTGTAGGCACTTGTCATAGCGTGGCACAAGGTTTTGTGTGCCTTTTTCATAGAATGTTGCCGCCTGTGTATTCAACCATGTGGTAACATGTTCTTTCAGCTCGTCATCATCGTTGAAGTGTTGTCCACCAAGGACAGATTTTAGGTGTAAGAAGAGGATTACTGCCAAAAGATTTTTTTTCTTCACGATAATGTCTGACCTCACACACCGAATGTGACCAAACAATTCTTACGGAAATTTCAATGGGACCTATTTGATCATCCTCCATACAGCTCGGACCTCTCTCCTAGCGACTTTCATCTTTTCTTACAGCTAAAATCTGTCCTTGGTGGTCAACACTTCAACGATGGTAAAGAGCTGTTACTACATGGTTGAATACACAGGCGGCAACCTTCTGTGAATGATGCATAAAAAACTTGTGCCACGCTCTGACAAATGCCTGAAAAATTACGACACTTATGTGGAAAAGTAGTTTAAGAGTTGTAGAATTTTGTGCAATAGAAATTTCTGCTGTACCTCTTTACAATTTCATTACCAAACGGAACTTACTTTCTGGACGCTTTCTGCTTCTCTCTCAACACACGCACACTCACTCACTCACTGTGCCTTTTAAAAAAAAAAATACAGTTTAAACAGGTTTCTGCTGTACAAAAATTGTTTTCTGTTAAATCATACAATTTTAAATGGGTGCTGTATAGAAATTTTAAAATCATTGAGTACTGTACAAAAATGTTTTCTCATACAATTCTAGATGAGTCTGCAGAAAATCCAATTCTTTGTTTGTGCTAGAAAGCCAATAGAAAGATGCATCAAATGTTGCTTTCAATCGTGGAACGAGATTTTCAGTCGTATTACTGAGCAAAAGTCTACGGCAGACTGGAATGTGAATGCGCTTATACCGCTTGGAGTCAGCCTCGCCCACCGTTGAGCTAAGGTGGCGGAATGAATGAGACGTAAGGCTCATTTACAACGTTACTTTTTCTTTCTACTATGCACATTTCGTTTGTTATTAATTAGATCAGACAAGACATTGTGTGTGGGCACAGAATTCACCGGCTAAAGGATAATAAATAAATAAATAAAATGTTTGTAAGTAATTTTAGAAAGCATAATGGAGAATAGCGACCGTAACAATGGTTAAAATTAAAATAGTCTAGATCCGAAAATTGTTATTTTTTTCATAATCGGTTTCAGTCAAATTAAACCATCTTCAGATGACTACCACCATGACTGCAAAAATGTTCAAATATTTGCTAATTTTAAGGGACTTAACTACGGGGTCATCAGTCCCTAAATTTACAAACTACTTATGAACTACCTTACACTAGAGACGACAGTAACATCCATGCCCGAGGGGGGATTCGAACCCCCGACCGTAGCGGCCGTGCAGACTGTGACTGGCGCGCCGCAGACCGCTCGGCCACTGCGGCCGGCCCATGATGGCAGTTAGTGGCGGTTGGCACGGCGAACCGCACAAACGTGGAATGCTCCATGTTTGTGCGGCTCGCCTTGTCCAACGCCACCACCTGCCATCATGGTGCTAGTCATCTGAAGATGGTTTAATATGACTCAAACCGGCCATAAATAAAAATAACAATTCTGCGATCTAGACTTTTAATTTTTAATTTAATTTGTTGTATAAATGATGGACCAAACTGCTTACGTCATCGATCCCTAGACTTACAAACTAACAAAGCCGGCCGCGGTGGCCGAGGAGATTGAGGCGCTCCAGTCACGGTCTGCAAGGCCACTACGGTCGGGGGTTCGAATCCCCCCTTGGGCATGGATATTTGTGCCGTCCTAGTTCGTAAGTGGTTCATAAGTACTTTGTAAGATTAGGGACTGATGACCCCGTAGTTAAGTCCCATAAGCTGTACAAACATTTGAACATTTTTTTTGAAACTAACAAACCAACTTATGCTAAGAACAAGAGATTTGCATATGCCCAAGGGACGCTGACGGGAGTGGTCGTGCGCCGGCCGCGGTGGCCGACGGGACTGAGGCGCTCCAGTCACGGTCTGCACGGCCACTACGGTCGGGGGTTCGAATCCCCCCTCGGGCATGGATATTTGTGCCGTCCTTAGGATAAGCTAGTTCATAAGTAGTTTGTAAGTTTAGCTATACAAACATTTGAATTTCAATTTGAGCGACCGTGCAATCCGTGAAATGCCACCACAAACTAAACATCGATTTCGGCGCGCCACAAAAGGATCAAGAGCCCAGCTTCTGGCGGCAAAAGACTGGATTCAGAACAAGATGCATTTCGCTCTTTTGGAAAAAAAAAGCGCCACGTAACCGTGTTACATATGAAATATATTGCGAACTGTGACAGGAAAATTCAGTATATATGTACCAGGTGTTCAAAAAGTCCGTATAAATTTGAAAACTTAATAAATCACGGGATAATGTAGATAGTGAGGTAAAAACTGACAACATGCTTGGCATGACATGGGGTATTACTTGAAAAAAAAAAGTTCAAAAAATGTCCGACAGATGGCACTTGATGTGATCAGAAAGGCAATAATTAGCATAACAAATTAAGACAAAGCAAAGATGATGTTCTTTACAGGAAATGCTCAATATGTTCAGAATCATTCCTCAAAAAAACCGGAGACGAGGAAAAATGTTGCGAACAGCACTGTAAAGCATGTCCGGAGTTATGGTGAGGCATTGGCGTCGGATGTTGCCTTTCAGCATCCCTAAAGCTGTCGGTCGATCACGAAACACTTGCGACTTCAGGCAACCCCAAAGCCAGTAATCGCACGGACTGAGGTCTGGGGATCTGGGAGGCCAAGCATGACGAAAGTGGCGGCTGAGCCCACGATCATCACCAAACGACGTGCGCAAGAGATCTTTCACGCGTCTAGCAATACTTTTTGTTTTTGTTCTAATAAAACCCCATGTCATGCCAAGCATGTGTGTCAGTTTTTATCTCTCTATAGATAGAGATCTACATTATACCTTGATTTATTAAGTTTTCAACTTTTTGATCACCCGGTATATTTTTTTGTGCTAGCACTCACGTTGTTTATTGTCAGTCTTCAGCTTCTCATGGCGTACTGAATGTTTGAATGAAACCTTTAGAGGAAATGATAAACAACTATTTTTTCTGTATCTTTGTTTTCTACCACAATTGCTTTTCGTACCGTACCTCATTCATTCTTCAAGAATATTTTTCTTTCTCTTCTTGTTCTAATTTCTTGCAATTCTCGACTTTTCTTGTCCTTAGATTTTTCAGTATGATGAGAGAAGCGTAAGATTCACACTAAACGAACACTGTGACTTCTACAAAAAGCAAATAATAATATAAAAAAAAACAAATAATTTAACACTCGAAAGATAAGAATACGTATAATAATATTATTAATGATAACAGCAATAGTAATCATGGGATAAAACAATTTGATTTAGTTTACATGTTGAGACAATTGGAATGTTAAGTTTATATTTTGACTGTTCTTCTCTTTCTGCCTCGTACGTTAGATACACAGAGAAATGTGACAGTCCACATTGTTCGATGTCCCGAAAGAAATGCTCGCTTTTTAATTCGCTAAAATTGACATAACTATAACTGATACATCCGAAAGATAAATGTTTACTTGTAGGGTCTTGAACTGAACTGTCAATTAACACAATAACCTGCCACTGTCAATCTGTAGCAAAACATGCTTTCTTTAGAAACCACTGATACACTTAATTGTGATGTGACATCGAAGATTCTCTACAGAGTCTCAAGTGATAAACAAAACACAGTGCAAACTAATCTACTCGATGTGTTCCAATTACTTCAAACATTCACCGGGATCCCATTCACCCAAGAGCTCACGTAAAAAAGATCTGCAATGTTGCAAGAGTTTGAACAGGAAGACCTAATACCAGGTAGTACATGCAATTATTTAATTCGCACACAATTCAAGTAATCTGTGCCTCTTATTAATACACTTACTGCAACAAAACACACATTATACTTCGTACCCTTACAATAAATTGCTGCCAACATAAAATTCTCAACATTATACAAAATTCCGATCCAATATATTTTTGTCCGGTTTAAAATTTTATTTTCTCTCCTTTCATCACACGTGCTCGCTTTGATATTACTTCGCTGTACATTGCAACTACTCCACAACTTGACTACTACTTAGCCACTTAGGTCAATCTTCCGTTGTCAACGATTTCATTTCCTTACGATAAGTTACGAAGACATACACAATCGGTTCCAAAACGAAACTCGTTATCTGTCTCGCACTTAAAAAGTGAATAACTGAATAAAAATAAAAAAGATAGGAAAAAAGCTGGATCCTTAGTTTTATGGTCTAAGTTGCTTAGCTTGAGGAAATCTGACAGCGTCGTATATACATGGGACACTCTGCAAATCACATTTAAGTGCCTGGCAGAGGGTTCATCGAACCACCTTTATACTATTTATCTCCCATTCCATTCCCGGATGCCGCGGCGGAGCGGCCGAGCGCATTGAGGCGCTATGCTACGATGCGCGAGGCCGTTCCCCGTCGCGGGGTCGAATCCCCCCTCGGGCATGGATGTTTGTGCCGTCTTTAGTATAAGTTAATTCATAAGTAATTTGTAAGTTTAGGGACTGATGACCCCGCAGTTAAGTCCCATAAGCTTTACAAACATTTGAACATTTTTGAACATTCTCGAATAGCGCGCGGGAAGAAAATGTTCAAATGTTTGTAAATCTATCGGACCAAACTGCGTGGTCATCAGTCCGTAGCTTACAAACTTCTTAAACCTAGGTAAACTAACCTAAAGATAAACACACACACCCATGCCCCAGGGAGGACTCGAACCTCCACGGCGAGCAACCGCGCGTTCCGCAGCGAATGGCTTTAGACCGCTCGGCTACTCCACCGCGGCGCGCGGGAAGAAAGAACACCTGGATCTCTCCGTTCGAGCTCTGATTTCTCGTATTTTATTCTGATGATCTTTTCCACCTATGTAAGTGGGAGTCAACAATATATTTTCGCATTCGGAGGAGATTGTTGGCGATTAGAGTTTCATAAGTAGCCCACGTCGCAGCGATAAACGCCGTTGTTATAATGATTCCCATCCCAGATCCTGTATCATTTCCGTAATGCTGTCTCCCCTGTATCGTTACAATACCAAATGAGTCGTATACAAACCTAGAAGAAAACCCAAGAACATTTGATTTTTTTTAATTTATTAGCCGCATACTCTGTGAATACTACGTATAATAATTCCTGTGGTGTTACTTCTCCTTACAAAAATTGCCTGTTAGGAATGAATCCACATTAGTTTAAAAAACAAGTTAACTGTTTATTGTGCTGCTGATTTTTGTTTATTTCTAAATATATTTCAGCTTATTAGACGATATTCATGAAACAACTGACTAGCGTCCTGAAAAAACAGTAGTTCTTATGTAACCAACATTGATCTATGCATTGTCTGGACCTTAAGCCGTCGGAACCTGCCAACGATAGATGTTCAAATTCAGTTTCTTGCCAAATTACAACTTGTCTAATACGAAATGTTACTGGAACACTTAAAGAAAATACGTTTCGTGTCCACTTCAATACGAGTCTATTAAAATCGCATTTTGACATAAAGCTCAAAACAAGAAATAAGCAAGTAATTATTACTGACGTATGAACGACGAGCAATCGTCACTTATGTTTCAGTGAACAATTTTTTTAACGTTTTGAATTACAATTTTGAAAATGATACAATTAAACACAGTACATAATTTAAAAAACTGACTATTATAGTATTTCAACCTAAATGGTTATAATGGTAGAGTTTGTGAGTTTGAGACGTGTGTCGAGGTGTGTCATACTGATCACTCGTAATTTATCTTGTGCACCAAACATGATTTTTACATCGGAAACTACAATTTACTCAATTGACAATATTTGACACTTTTATTTATTAAGTCCAAATGTGGTAATTGACTGCCAAAAGCCTGAATTTAGTTATAGTCTTGTTCATTATCGCTACTTAGTACCCCTTAAATAGTTACAGGAAACGACGTGATCAAGGTATTGGTTACTGACCTTGTAATCACATAGGACAGCGTTCTTTCTCTTGCTTACAGATGTAGTGGTCAGCGCAATGCAATCGCATTCTGGAGGATGGTGGTTCAAATCAGCCTCCAACCATCCAGATTTAGGTTTCCCCTGATTTCCCTAAATTACTCCAGACAAATTCCGAGATTGTTTCTTTGTAAGGGAACGGCCGATATCCTTCCCCATCTTCTATAAAAACAACTTCGTCTCTAATGGCCAAACTATCGACGGGTGGATGAACCCCAATCTTCTTTCCTCCTTCATTCCTTGGGTACAGATATTATTTTGCATTAGATCGGATATGACGAGAGCGACCAGTTGACACCAAGTGGAAATTTTGTCCGAGTCTTCCTGCCTTTCCTTACAATCGCTGCATGACGGCGCTTTTTCTGAGTACATTACGGCGTTACCAAACAATCTTATCTTTGCGAAGAGCTCGTGTTTCCTTAAAGGAAGCGGTTAGCTGGTCTGGCACTCCCGTGTGTCAATAAGTGAACAGGTGGTTTGTTTGACTTGGCCGATAATCGCTGTCCCAGTTGCGTCGGCCAGCGGTGTTTACCGAAACTCCAGTGGAAGAAGTAGAACAGAGTACTTATTCAAATACGTGCCACTCTACGCGCTTAAGAAAACAGCGTTCAACGCATTAGGTGAAAAGTGTAAGGCCTCGATGAGTGGTCGCGTGGTCTAAGGCATCATCCTGCGGACTGGGCGCCGGTTCAAAAAAAAATGTTCAAATGTTTTTTAAGCTTATGGGACTTAACCACGGGGTCATCAGACCCTAAACTTACAAACTAGTTATGAACTACTTACGAACTAGGACGGCACAAATATCCATGCCCGAGGGGGGATTCGAACCCCCGACCGTAGTAGCCGTGCTGACCGTGACTGGAGCGCCTCAGTCACCTCGGCCACCGCGGCCTGTGCGCCGGTTCCGTTGGAGGTTCGAGTCCTCCGCTCGGGCATAGGTGTGTGTGATGTCCTTAGTGTTAGCTGATTTAAGTAATTTGTAAGTGTGGGGACTAATGACCATAGCAGTTTGGTCCAATACGTTTACTGACATTTGAACATTTTCGAAAGTGTAAGGTAGTGATTAGTTGATGACATATGCCTTAAATCAAGTTGAAACTTCCTGGCAGATTAAAATCAGGCATGTTTTCATTCTGGAAACATCCCTTACGCTGTGGCTAAGCCATGTCTCCACCATATCCTTTCTTCCAGGAGTGCTAATCTTGCGTGATTCCAGGAGAGCTTCTATGAAGTTTGGAAAGTAGGAGACGGGGTACTGGCGGAAGTAAACATCTACATCTACATGGGATACTCTGCATATCACATTTATGTGCTTGGCAGAGGGTTCATCGAACCACAATTATACTATTTATCTCCCATTCCATTCTCGAATAGCGCGCGGGAAGAAAGAACACCTGAATCTCTCTGTTCGAGCTCTGATTTCTCTTATTTTATTCTGATGATCATTTCTACCTATGTAAGTGGGAGTCAACAATATATTTTCGCATTCGGAGGAGAATGTTGGCGATTGGACTTTCGCAAGTAACCCACGCCTCAGCGATAAGCGCCGTTGTTGTAATGATTCCCATCCCAGATCCTGTATCATTTCCGTAACGCTGTCTCCCCTGTATCGCGACAATACGAAACGAGCTGCCCTTCTTTGGACTCTTTCGATGTCCTCCGTCAAACCCACCTGATAAGGATCCCACACTGGGCTGCAATACTCCAAAAATGGACGGACAAGCGCATTGTATGCAGTTTCTTTAGTAGTTCTGTTGCATCTTTTAAGGGTTCTGCCAATAAAACGCAGTCTCTGGTTCGCCTTTCCCACGATATTATCTACGTGTTCTTTCCAGTTTAAGTCTGAAGTAATAGTGATTCCTAGGTATTTTGTGGAGTTTACGGCCTTCACATTTGATTGATTTATGTTGTAAACAAAGTTTAACGGATTTCTTTTCGTACTCATGTGGACGACTTCACACTTCTCATTATTTAGAGTCACTTGCCAATTTTTACACCATACTGATATCTTATTTAGATCGTTCTGCAGTTGGTTTTGATCTTCAGTTGATTTTACTAGACGGTAAATGACGGCGTCATCTGCAAACAACCTAAGAAAGCTACTTAGATTTTCCCCTAAATCGTTTATGTAAATAAGGAATAGCAGAGGACCAATAACACTACCCTGTGGAACGCCCGATTTCACCTCTGTTTTAGTCGATGCCTTGCCATCGATTACTACGAACTGTGTCCTCTCTGACAAGAAATCCCCTATCCAATTGCAAATTTGGGGCGATATACCATAACCAGCAATTTGATTAAAAGCCGTTTGTGAGGTACGGTGTCAAAAGCTTTCTGGAAATCAAGAAATACGGAATTGATTTGCGAACCTTTGTCGATAGCACCCATCACTTCGTGTGAATATAGAGCTAGTTGTGTTTCGCATGAACGATATTTTCTAAGTTGTGAGGCGGTATCGTGAGTCGAGTAGGGATAGCACAGTCGGTAGTGCGCTTGCCCGCAAAAGGCAAAGGTCCCAGATTCGAGTCCCGGTCCCGGCACACAATTTTAATCTGCCAGGAAGTTTCATATCAGCGCACACTCCGCTGCAGAGTGAAGTTTCATTCTTAAATCAAGTTATTTATAGGTCGTGCAAAACGTCGTGGCCACTGCCTTCTAAACTAGGGCGCTGGGCGAGTCCATTTCTTTATTTTGGAGGGGCGGCCGCCTCAGTTACCTGTCAGTGTTGCCAACTACGCATAGGGACTTTTGACTCTTTTTTTCAAATGTTCAAATGTTTGTATAGCTTATGGGATTTAAACGGGGCCATCAGTTCCTAAACTTACAAACTACTTATGAACTAGCTAACACTCAGGACAACACAAATATCCATGCCCGAGGGGGGATTCGAACCCCCGACCGTAGTGGCCGTGCAGACCGTGACTGGAGCGCATCAGTCCCCTCGACCACCGCGGCCGGCTCACTTTTAAGTGCCTGGCAGAGGGTTCATCGAACCACCTTAATACTATTTATCTCCCATTCCATTCTCTGATGCCGTGGCGGAGCGGCCGAGCGCATTGAGGCGCTATGCTACGATGCGCGAGGGCGTTCCCAGTTGGGGGTTCGAATCCCCCCTCGGGCATGGATATTTGTGCCGTCCTTAGTGTTAGCTAGTTCATAAGTAGTTTGTAAGTTTAGTGACTGATGACCCCGCAGTTAAGTCCCATAAGCTAAATATTTGAACATTTTTGAACATTCTCGACTAGCGCGCGGGAAGAAAGAACACCTGGATATCTCCGTTCGAGCTCTGATTTCTCGTATTTTATTCTGATGATGTTTTCTACCTATGTAAGTGGGAGTCAACAATATATTTTCGCATTCGGAGGAGAATGTTGGCGATTGGAGTTTCATAAGTAGCCCACGCCGCAGCGATAAAAGCCATTGTTATAATGATTCCTATCCCAGATCCTGTATCATTTCCATAATGGTGTCTCCCCTGTATCGTTACAATACAAATTCGTATATAAATCTAGGAGAAAACCCAAGAACATTTGAATTTTTTTAATTTATTAGCTTCATACACTGTGAATACTACGTATAATAAATCCTGTGGTGTTACTTCTCCTTACAAAAATTGCATGTTAGGGAATGAATCCACATTAGTTTGAAAAACAAGTTAACTGTTTATTGTTCTGCTGATTTTTTTTTTAATTTATAAGTAGGTTTCAGCTTATTACGCGATATTCATGAAACAACTGACTAGTGTCCTGAAGAAAAAAAAAAAAAAAAAAAAAAAAAAAAAAAAAAAAAAAAAACAGTAGTTCTTAGGTAACCAACATTGATCTATGCATTGTCTGGACCTTAAGCCGTCGGAACCTGCCAACGATAGATGTTCAGATTCAGTTTCTTGCCAAATTACAACTTAATTACACTTCAAGAAAATACGTTTCGTGTCCACTTCAATACCAGTCTATTAAAATCTCATTTTGACATGAAGTTCAAAACAAGAAATAAGCAAGTAATTATTACTGACGTATGAACGACGAGCACTCGTCACTTATGTTGTCAGTGAACAAATTTTTTAACGTTTTGAATTACAATATTGAAAATTATACAATTAAACACAGTACATAATTAAAAAACTGACTATTATAGTATTTCAAACTAAATGGTTATAATGCTAAAGTTTGTGAGGTTGGGACATGTGTCGAGAAGTATCATACTGAGCACTCGTAACTTATCTTGTGCACCAAACATGATTTTTACATCGGAAACTACAATTTACTCAATGGACAATATTTGACACTTTTATTTATTAAGTCCAAATGTGGCAATTGACTGCCACAAGACTGAATTTAGTTAAAAAAATGTTCAACTGTTTGTTAAGCTTATGGGACTTAACTACGGGGTCATCAGTCCCTAAACTTACAAACTACTTATGAACTACTTACGAACTAGGACGGCACAAATATCCATGCCCGAGGGGGGATTCGAACCCCCGACCGTAGTGGCCGTGCAGACTGTGACTGGAGCGCCTAAGTCCCCTCGGCCACCGCGGCCGGCCGAAAGATATGTTTTTTTTTTTTTTTTTTTTTTTTTTTTTAGGAATCAGTTTGGTGCATAGGGATTTTTGATACATCATGTAGTTGACATCAGTTTCATGTAGAATTTTGGAGCATATTCTCAGTTCGAATATAGTAAATTTCCTTGAAACGGAAAAGCTTCTTTCCATGAATCAGCACGGGTTTAGGAAACATCGTTCATGTGAAACTCACCTTGCCCTTTTCTCACATGACATCTTGCGAGCCACGGACGAAGGGCAACAGGCGGATTGTGTTTTTCTCGACTTCAAAAAGGGGTTCGACGCGGTGCCACACTGCAGACTGCTAACGAAGATACGAGCTTATGGAATAGGTTCACAGATTTGTGACTGGCTGGAAGACTTCCTAAGTAATAGAACGCAGTACGTTGTTCTCGACGGCGAGTGTTCATCAGAGACGAGTGTATCGTCAGGCGTGCCCCAGGGGAGTGTGATAGGACCGCTATTATTTTCTATCTATATAAATGATCTGATGGACAGAGTAAGTTGTAATTTGCGGCTGTTTGCTGATGATGCTGTGGTGTATGGGAGGGTGTCGTCTGTAACTGACTGTAATAGCATACAGGATGACTTAGACAAAATTTCTAGTTGGTGCGAAGAATGGCAGCTAGCTCTCAATGTAGAAAAATGTAAGGTGATGCGCATGAGTAGAAAAAGCAATCATATAATGTTCGAATACAGCATTAGTAGTGAGCTTCTTGATGCTGTCGCGTCGTTCAAATATCTAGGCGTAACATTGCAGAGCGATATGAAATGGAACGAGCATGTAAGGACAGTTGTGAGTAAGGCAGACAGCCGACTTCGGTTTATTGGGAGAATTTTGGGAAGATGTACTTCACCTGTAAAGGAGACCACGCTTGTACGACCACGTCTTGAGTATTGCTCAACTATTTGGGACCCGCAGCAGATCGGTTTGAAGGAAGACATAGAGGCGGTTCAGAGGCGAGCAGCTAGATTTGTTACCGGTAGGTTCGACCAATGCGCGAGTGTCACGGAAATGCTCCGGCAACTCAATTGGGGGTCGCTGGAAAGACGACGTTCTTTTCGTGAATTTCTGTTAAGTAAATTTAGAGGGCCGGAATTTGAAGCTGAGTGTAGTACGATCTTGTTGCCGCCTACTTACATTTCGCGTAAAGATCACAAAGACAAGATAAGAGAAATTAGGGCTCGTACGGAGGCATATAGGCATTCTTTTTTTCCTCGTTCAATTTGGGAGTGGAATAGGAAAGGAAATGCCTAGTAGTAGTACAGTGTACCCTCCGCCACGCACCTTACGGTGAATTGTGGAGTATGTATGTAGATGTAGATGTAAATGTAGGTACACTCTTTGACAAAAAACCTGGCCGCCGGCCGGCCGCCGCTGAGCCTAAGTCCGAGCCGATCGCGGCATGGGACAATAAAAGTGGCCGCGCTGATTCGCTCTAAGTCCAGCTAACTGCACAATCTGGCAACACTGCAGACTGCGGGAGTTCATACAGTACTTCTTTCGCACAGTTAGAAGACAGCTGGGTCAGCTACGTCCGTGGTCTTGCGGTAAAGTGCGCGACTTGCATGTTCAGTATTAGCGATCGAAACCAACTGTTGACAAAAATTTTAAATTCATGTCACTCGTGCATGCTGATGCCACATGTGTAAGGGGAGCATATGTGTAACGTATTTCATTTTTTGGTACACTGGTAATAACATTCCGGCCCAATAACATTGCTGCCTCTGGCCACAGCGCTTGGCAGAGCTCTCCGCGGCCCATATACCTCGCCGGCAGCAGCGGTGGCGGCGCTACACAGCGCTGCCTCGCCCTCTGCCCACAGCGCCTGCCGCCACACATCGCCCTGGATACGTAAAATGCTGTAGTGTTGCTAAGTGGTGATCCACAAAAAAGGTTGCGATTCGTATTTCACACAGGATATAACGAAGCAGACCACCTATTTTGAATGATGAGCATATAATACATTAGAGACGCAAAAAATTGTCATTGTCCAATCCAATGGCACTCTACGATGGTTAACACTTATTTGTGGTTTAAATCTCGATCCTTTTCCTTTCAGAAAAGCCTTTCATATAATTTGTTATTGTCATCAGTTCATATGTTTTCATCAAGAGACAATACGTAACTCACTGAAATGTTTTAGTGTCGTTGTTTCATTCCTTGCGGTAAATGTATGAGCTAAATTATGTGAATACGTTTCAGTGCACGTTCGAAAGCAACACAGGCACACTGCAAGGTTCGTGTCTTCATGTCTCATTTCTACTGGAGATATTTCGCATCAATGAAGGTGAATTCGAATTTCTTCGAAGGCGTTTGTATGGTGAAGCAAAGAAGACATCTAATACCATTTCCATAATTTGAAGTCGACCTTTCTGAAAGACTTATTGTATAAAGCTTTTCTTATGATTCCTTTAAAGAGTCTCTTCTGGCAATCTGCAGCGAATAAAGTAAAATGAAACAAAATAAAATGAAATTCCACCCCCAAACACAATTTCTCCAACCAGGATTAGAACAGGCACCTGACACCAGCTGTGCATCGTAAGACACAAGCAGAACCACACAGCCAACCACACACTGCCGCATATTGCCCTCACTCTCTCACATATTCAATGCTGAGCCTCTAACGCATCGTGAAAGATAACCTGAAAGTCACCTACACAAATAACTGCATTCCTTGAGTGCGAAAGTTAAATTTCTGTCTCTCATTTCACGTGGGCATTACACATCATCAGTCATGAAAGTAGAAGAGGAATGTCAAGTGAACTTAGTGAGACAATTCAGTACCACTTGCGGAAGTAACTGCACTGTCACAGTGTTGCCAAATATCAGCAACGATGTTGCCAGTTCTTAGCTGTACTAGGAAGACTTGTGTAGCGATAAGCGACGCGAAATCGCGTACGTCTCATGCGGGCTTCTAGAGGGGAGTCGCGCATTTCGGTTAATATACGGCACTCTCTCCTGATAGATTCCGTCGTCACATTTAGGATGCAAATATTTAATTCGTCCAATGAGGCCGAAACTAGCGTTTAAATTTTTTGAGGCTTTACTGCATTATGATATATTTTCAGCAAATGGCTAGAGAAGTTAAAAATACGAATATTGTGCTTGCAACATACGGCAGGTCAAAGACTGAGATATATAAACTTCCATCACGATTGCAGTTTCACTCCCCCCCCCCCCACCCCAAAAAAAGACTGAAACAATTACTTTTTTAGATATCTACAAAAGCTATTTTTTATGATTTACTGGAAATGAACGTTCCATCATCTGTCACTAAACAGTAAGGTATCAAATACTTCACATCTTGAAAGCGACAGCCCACAATATTCTCACTCCTACTAGCATCTGGCCTCAACTGGCTTTTAGCCATGCATTGAGAAGAAATGCTGATGAATTGATTACTTACCCTCATCAACTTTCAGTGAGATCTTTTTGTAACAAAACGAAAAAGTAATGCATACCATCATTTTCTCCAATGATACTAGGCACTGTTGTCCGAAGATGGACTGTATCTACGTTGAGTCTTGTCAAATGCGTCTCATATTCAAGGAATATTACCTAAACGAATTTAGTCCTCATGAAGCTGTAACAAAACAGAGAATCTGGGCGGTTGTGCGTATTCGTAAGTTTTCTTACTTTGCCGTAATACTTGATGCAAAGATGAGCAAAATACAAATCCTCCATCTATCGGTTTCTTCGACTCTTTGGGCAGTCTTCTTTGGTTTGTACTCCTTCACTTCATCGGCGATCTACTGGTTTTATTGAAAATACAGTAATCAAAATTACCCTACTATTTGTCCCACATTTTAATGTCCTTGGTTTTTATTCTGAATGACAGTGATGATTTCTGTTGGACTGGTTCCATATATCTGAGCCTAATTAATGAAATTTTATTCTCATGACAAATGAAAGCAATTAGAACCTTGTGTCTCTATAATGAATTTTCATATGAAAAAATTAACACCTGAGGTTGAGTCTTTAAAAGCGTGAAAACGGTCATTTAAGAAAATGTTCTTTCGTTTTGTTTGTGATGTCACTTGATATTCTTGAAGTAGGTGGCTACAGCATCTGCTATGAGGTTTCCAGGAGACAGTTGGCAGGGTGATTTTGTTTGACAGTAAGCGGATAAATTTAAGATGTAACGAAACGAAATGAGATCCGGCTTTTGGAACAAAACGCACCCTATTTCTAAATTGGCTAGGTTTTCCGAAAGTGACTATTATACAGCTAGACATTACTGCTATACACCCTACCTAATTGATTTACCCACAGCTGAGGCAGATTGCTCGCAACGTGAAAGAGAGTAGGAGTAGTTAATGTATGAAACGACCTTCTTGAACACAAATTCAGTTAACTACGACAATGAGCATATTATGATGTTAATTTTTCAAAATATTTAATGTAGGTGACAAGAAAAAGTCAACTGAGTGCAGAATTACATATCACACTCACATCTACATGATGCCGAAGTTGCGAAACAATAGGCCCTACTACGACGTTGGAAAATCTTGATTACATTGATGGCCTGATGAACGAGTTTTGTAGCTGGCGTCCTGCATGTTAGGATCCGGATCCGTAATTTCACTCAGGCTCGAGATACTGTGCTCTCCAAATTGCACATATGTCACGTGGCCAGCTATTAAAAAAATCAATGAATATTTCATTGAGCGTATTACCAGTTTTGTTTCTCGGTTTATGGTTGATTCATATGCAGGACTTATAGTTGTGTTTACTGTACTCCATTAACTAACAATAAGACTCACAATTTGTCGCAGAAAAGTCTTCCTAATAACTCAAATTTTGTCCAATTTCCTTCGAGTTTGCTTCCTGATAAAATAAAATGCCCGCAGTTCAATATGGAAATTACAAGCGACCTGTTATTGACAGAACATCTTGCTACGTTAAATAGCGTTCCCTTTGAATTTTTTGAGCACGTTCCTTGATGAGGTGCTCAATGGATTCCGGACCTGTCTTTGTTGCCTGCCTCGTTGATTTCATAAAATGTTACGTAGTCTCATGGCCGGATGCGATGCAGACATAGTTTTAATTGCAGTGTGTTCATTACAGCGCGGTGATAGGTTTCAAAGTACAAACTTAATGGCGACTTTTAGGTGCCAGGTATCTCACGTCGATAGATTGATAGATTATCATTCGCAGATTGCGGACGACATTAATTTACTAACCATTGCAATGTTCAATGCATTTCGTGAATTTCATTTATTTCTTATGTTACAGTCAAAACGCGTAAGTTCGGGGAGGTCTACCGAACATCTGTTAGACTCTGTTTGATGGCTTCGTCTATTCAGAACGAAAACTATCCCTCCAGCAGGCGCGCTCCGCCTTCTCCATTTCCAGACGCGCGCACCTTCGCTCGCTCGTTGTGCCGCATTTACCAAAACGACAGTGGCTGCCGCCACCGCGTCATACCTCTTATCGATTTCAGAAAGGTAATGAAATAAATTACCCTTCAAGGTGGTGGCTACTAAACGCTACTGTTAGCATTACTCATGATGCAAGAACACTTTATGTTCCAGTGTTACTATGATGTCTGACATAGCTCTTAAAATTCGAAAATTTATTGGAACAATCCTTAACGCGGTAGCAATTATCGAATGGACAAAAGGTACTTTATACATCTTAGACTATTTTAAAACCACGTTTATATACATTTTCCATTTGAATGATTATTTTACGCTTTTCAAATTTTGTATGTGTGAAATTTTTCATTCAATTTCAAACATTTTTATGAGAATACAACAGAGACATTTGATACATTTGTTTTATTTCTATTTCACCTAACCCCTCTTATGTATTAGTCACAAAAAGATCGCGAAGGTAAAAGACAGGGCAATATGAACTCGCACTAAGTCTTACCAGAAATAATTTTAACGGCGAACCATTCACGACTGGAAGAGAAACAGGCGGAAACAGCAGTTGTATAAAAAGTGCCCTCCACCACACACCATTTAAGAAATGGCGTTAATGAAGCAGTGTCATCCAGTTCTAAGTTAAGTTGAAAGTTCAAGGTCTCTTGTTCAGAGGGAAGTTGGTTTGAAATGAACTGCAAAATTTGTACCAACACACGGAAACATGAACATAGTAAGCTCTATTGCACACGAGACACGAAAGAAAGAAGGAAGGTTACGATTTAACGTCCCCTCGACAAGGGGGTCATTAGAGCGAAGCAGAAGTTCGGATTGTCATGATAAGGATGTGTAAGGAAATCGGCCGTGCCCTGCAGCAGGGACCATTCCGGCATTTGCCTAGACTGATTTAGGAAAATCATGGAAAACTCAAATCCAAATGGCCAAAGGCCAGTTCGATGCGTCGTGCAGCCCAATATGAGTCGAGTGTGTTACCACTGCACTAACTCGCTCCGTAGCAAAAACGAATGCGAGTAAATATTGCATTATCACGCTGTTCTGAGTTACGTTAATTAAGTTTCTGGCCTATCGTTAGTATAAAATCAATTGTAAAATTTGTAACAAAAACACAATAGACAATAAAGCAACCTAATAAACACGTGTTACAACGATTAAAATTGATTGATGAATTGTGCCATGGTTTAAAACAATATTAGTGAAAGCAATTGCACTGTTGCTTGTTAAAAGATAGTAAATAAAAGTATTGACGTATCTCTTATTCGTTGATTTTGAACAGATGCCGTAGAATGCGCAAGGCTGTAATGTTACCGCTATTATAAAAATTAAGTTCAATCACTTCACGAGGAGAATTATAGGGAAAATATGTGTTTAACAGTATTAAGGAGATGAACAGCAAGAGCAAACTGTTTAAGGTTACGAACAATATTCGTACAAGTAAATATACCAACGGTGGAAATACGACCGCCTACTGCAAAATGAATTATGTGGAGCACATGTTTTCTTTCGATGTGAAATCTGGGACCGGCAGAGACAAAGTATTATCCATCTAGAGACAACGGAAAATGTAATGCGGTCGGAACCGTCCGCTTCTCTACCTTTCAGATGAAAGCGTTCTGCCCATGGTGGATAGATCTGAAATAACCAAACGTTTGGTTTATAGGACAATTTCACTTTTGGCGGTTGCAATCACTTTACAAATAATAGATCGAATGAATGGAGTAATTTGAAGGGAAACGAATTATAACAATTACTTTGAATCACCTGCAAAGATAAAAATGTTTAAGACAAAAAGTACTTCCGAAGCAACATTAAACACTAACATTATAATTCACCTAAACAGGGGCATCACTATACGAACTAAACAGTTTCTTATTGGGAAAGGGTATGCGGATGTAATAGAAGTCACTATATTCTGCAGCAAAAACCATCTGGTCAATTTTATGATTATCGGTAAAAACTTGCGTAATAGCTGCTCTAGGACGGTACCCGCCAGATGCTCATTTTGGTGATATTCCTGAACTGTGAGCCGCGTATGACAAGATTGAACGTATATACGTCCAATTTGGGACAAAAATGCGTAGGAACTTTGGAGAAAGTAGTCATTTCACACTTTATCCGTTTCGTTAAAAGAAACTCTCCCCGGAAGTTGATGAAGGTAAGTCATCTATTCATCAGCATTTTCAATGATGTTGTCTGCTTTCGGACTGAAGCCCTACTTAGAATGGGCTTTGGCAGCGCAGCATGGATAAAATCCAGTTGAAGCAAGCTGTTTGTAGGAATGAGGATATTGTGGAATTGCCAAGAAATTCTTCCTGTAGCTTAGCAGTATTGGTTACGAAACTAGGCAACTCTAATCGTTCGCTTAGTTCCAGAATTCGAGGTATTTTCAAATATTCATGAGGATATGAGATTAGTCATTGCATCTAAATGACTCTGTTATCCTGAATTAAATTTCCGCAGAAAGGTCTACCCCTGCTTAAATTGCAAACAGTTTTGTGTTTTATGTCGGGACTGTGTGTGTTAACTGCAAACAAATGTCAGATAACTGAACTAGTAATCTCATTTTAGCTCGGTGGCGCCATTCTCGTTTTCTGATCTACAGCAAGCATAGTTGATTAGTGAGGTATCGTTGTACTAGTGATGTGTGTGGCTTCAGGTCTATTTTTCTCCTCTGAAAAATGTCCTTAATGGTATTCAGCAACGAAATACCAAAACTCATTGCAGTCTGTCAACCAAGAAATCGGCATTTTCAATTGTTATTGTAATCTTTATCATTCTGCTGTAACGCGATAAACATCATTGATTACTATCATTATTATCATTAATTCAGTTCCAAAAGCGTTCTTTCCCATGTGGCCAAGAGACCAGAAAGAATGTGTGGTTTGACGAAAAATAGGACAATAGGAAAAAGTAGGTAAAACGTTTGTAACAATTTCTGTTGATTTAACATCGTGACCACAAATACTAAGCAACAACACATGCAAGTCATAGGTTGCAACGCTCGAAAAATCCATCAAACACATGGGTTTGGATTCTCATCATCATTTGTTGGCCCAACAAGAATATAACACTAAGAAATAAAAAGCTGCTTCGTAGTCTATAGATTATATGTATATGGTTGCAGAGGAAAAACCTCAGAATTGCACATTTCTCACATATACAGTTTAGTTTCTGTGTTCATGGCCGTAATTTTAAATATCCAGTCTTGTGAATACTCAAGTGAAATAATTACTGTGTTGCACAAATAATCAGTTAACTATGTTTCTTCTGGCTTTCAAGCAAACCAACACATTTATGTATTCACGTAGAAGACATGAAATATTACTTGTACAGTCGTAAGGCTGCATTTTGAAACGCAGTCGCTCTTAAGTTGCAAAGTTTTTCGAGACGGATGGGGCATCATTGATTTCCAGTAACTTTTCATCAAAAAAAATTAGCTATTGTAGATATCTAAAGAAGTAATTGATTTAGTCTTTTTTGGGGGGAGGGGAGAGTGAAATTGAAATCGTGATGGAAGTTTACATATCTCAGTCTTTGACCTGCCGTATGTTGCAAGCACAATATTCGTATTTTTAACTTCTCTAGTCATTTGCTGAAAATGTATCATAATGCAGTAAAGCCTCAAAAAATTTAAACGCTAGTTTCGGCCTCATTGGACGAATTAAATATTTGCATCCTAAATGTGACGACGGAATCTATCAGGAGAGAATGTGCATATTAACCAAAATGCGCGACTCCCCTCTAGAAGCCCGCATGAGACGTACGCGATTTCGCGTCGCTTATCGCTACACAGGTCTTCCTAGTACAGCTAAGAACTGGCAACATCGTTGCTGATATTTGGCAACACTGTGACAGTGCAGTTACTTCCGCAAGTGGTACTGAATTGTCTCACTAAGTTCACTTGACATTCCTCTTCTACTTTCATGACTGATGATGTGTAATGCCCACGTGAAATGAGAGACAGAAATTTAACTTTCGCACTCAAGGAATGCAGTTATTTGTGTAGGTGACTTTCAGGTTATCTTTCACGATGCGTTAGAGGCTCAGCATTGAATATGTGAGAGAGTGAGGGCAATATGCGGCAGTGTGTGGTTGGCTGTGTGGTTCTGCTTGTGTCTTACGATGCACAGCTGGTGTCAGGTGCCTGTTCTAATCCTGGTTGGAGAAATTGTGTTTGGGGGTGGAATTTCATTTTATTTTGTTTCATTTTACTTTATTCGCTGCAGATTGCCAGAAGAGACTCTTTAAAGGAATCATAAGAAAAGCTTTATACAATAAGTCTTTCAGAAAGGTCGACTTCAAATTATGGAAATGGTATTAGATGTCTTCTTTGCTTCACCATACAAACGCCTTCGAAGAAATTCGAATTCACCTTCATTGATGCGAAATATCTCCAGTAGAAATGAGACATGAAGACACGAACCTTGCAGTGTGCCTGTGTTGCTTTCGAACGTGCACTGAAACGTATTCACATAATTTAGCTCATACATTTACCGCAAGGAATGAAACAACGACACTAAAACATTTCAGTGAGTTACGTATTGTCTCTTGATGAAAACATATGAACTGATGACAATAACAAATTATATGAAAGGCTTTTCTGAAAGGAAAAGGATCGAGATTTAAACCACAAATAAGTGTTAACCATCGTAGAGTGCCATTGGATTGGACAATGACAATTTTTTGCGTCTCTAATGTATTATATGCTCATCATTCAAAATAGGTGGTCTGCTTCGTTATATCCTGTGTGAAATACGAATCGCAACCTTTTTTGTGGATCACCACTTAGCAACACTACAGCATTTTACGTATCCAGGGCGATGTGCGGCGGCAGGCGCTGTGGGCAGAGGGCGAGGCAGCGCTGTGTAGCGCCGCCACCGCTGCTGCCGGCGAGGTATATGGGCCGCGGAGAGCTCTGCCAAGCGCTGTGGCCAGAGGCAGCAATGTTATTGGGCCGGAATGTTATTACCAGTGTACCAAAAAATGAAATACGTTACACATATGCTCCCCTTACACATGTGGCATCAGCATGCACGAGTGACATGAATTTAAAATTTTTGTCAACAGTCGGTTTCGATCGCTAATACTGAACATGCAAGTCGCGCACTTTACCGCAAGACCACGGACGTAGCTGACCCAGCTGTCTTCTAACTGTGCGAAAGAAGTACTGTATGAACTCCCGCAGTCTGCAGTGTTGCCAGATTGTGCAGTTAGCTGGACTTAGAGCGAATCAGCGCGGCCACTTTTATTGTCCCATGTCGCGATCGGCTCGGACTTAGGCTCAGCGGCGGCCGGCCGGCGGCCAGGTTTTTTGTCAAAGAGTGTACATGGTTGGGAACTAGTTGGCAACACTGTTACCTGTTGTCTAATGGTCGCGCGGCGCAGTCGGCTGCCGGCTTAACAGACGAAGTGTACGGCCCAGCAGGCAGCGTGCAGTGTTGCTAACTCGTATCCAACAATCAACAATGTCCCTACATTATGTGTCAAGATCCCTATGTTCACCATGAAAGTCCCTACGGACTAAACTGATTTCTAAAAAAAAAAAAAAAAAAAAAAAAACTACCTAAGCTACTTATGTATTGGGCAGTAATATTTCCCCTTTATTGACTTTATTCTACAATGAATTGTTACTGTTTTGAATAAAGAAAGGTACTTTCATTCTCCATCGTCCTTGAGAAAAGTCCCTACGTTTTGCAAATCCATCCCAACAGCTTCGATAAAAGACGCAAAAGTCCCTAAGCATAGAGACATTTCTCTACGGTTGGCAACACTGGCAACTTGAAACGAGCCAGTCGCCCCTCAAAAACGAAGGAATGGATCGCTCTGTGCGCAACTTGAGAATGCGTTTCTGCACACATGCCACGACTTCTTGCACGAGCGATATCTTCTTTATATATAAAGCAAAATGTCCGTATATTTGTTTGTGGGCATGTGCTGCATACATATGACGTTATAAACAATGAGATGCGCGGAAAACTGCTGTGTCAAGCGACAATACTGCACATTTCCTCCTAAACCAGAGACCGACTTCAACCAAATTTAGTACACACATTCCTTACCGTAAGGTAAGAATGCTGTAGAGGTAACAACCACATACGACACATCGTTCTGGAGATATAACGTCATAAACAATCGGAGTTGTAAGAAACTGTCACATAATGCGACGAGACTTTACAAATATACTATATGAGAATGACAGTATTTCCCAACTTGCAATAAACTTTAAACATAGTTTCATACGTTTATTAAACTTTTTTCTCGCTGACAACCACATTAAAATAATCAAAGGAAAAAAAAAAAATCTCGCTAGCTACTTTTCCGCTGTTCATGGACTAAAACTAAGGCATTCGATATGACGTTACAATTTATAATTTCTACACTACAATTTGTTGTCGCAGATACAGATGCTATACACACATACAGCTGAATGTACTTCCGAAACTGTATCACAATACGAGACGTAGTTCACAAGATAGGAGGACATAAACAGTAATATTAATGGAAAACCTCCCCATCATGCATCAGGTTTTACTCTATTACTTCTTTACGACTACTCTGTTCGCAACGGAATTTACTGACATACAGCACATACACAAATGAATATATAACTGCAAAATTATACAACTGTACAACATATAATTCAATAAGCATCAGATCGTACGGCTCCGTATCATAGTTGTAGAGTGCCAGGCTACAAATCCAAAGGGTGCGGGTTCGATCCCCGCCGGAGCCTAGGATTTTTATCTGTCACTTTTCACTTCTTTCACCTCTGATGTGAAAAATACCGAGTTAAACTGTAGGTCCCACTGTAACTGTCTGGGTAAGTCAGTTCGAAGGTCGGAGGAAGGCAACGGCAACGGCAGGTCCATGCCTAGTAAAGCACTGTGGTGTTCAAACCAGTCTTCAGATTGTTGACTGCTTTAAATATGAGATCATGTATACTGTGGTGGGTAAAAGCATATAACATCGTGCACAACGTATCAATACATTTTCGTATTTGCCTCTAAGACACTTCTGTATTCTAGTCAGCTTAGGAAAATTACTGAAAGCTGACTGCTTTGACAACTTTGAGCCAACTTCGAACTGTGAAGCACAGACGGCTGCACGTGAAAGCAATAGAAATTATTGATATTAGATCTTAGATAAGTCTCAGGAAATATTGTTAATATAAAGTTGTGAATTAAATGAATGTATGGAGATTACATATCATTCTTATTTTGATTACTGCCGCGGTGGAGTAGCCGAGCGGTCTAAAGTACCTTGCTGCGGAGCGCGCGGTTGCTCGCCGTGGAGGTTCGAGTCCTCCCTGGGGCATGGGTGTGTGCGTGTGTGTTGTCCTTAGGTTAGTTTACCTAGGTATAAGTAGTTTGTAAGCTACGGACTGATGACCACGCAGTTTGGTCCGATAGATTTACAAACATTTGAACATTTGATTTTTGATTACTATCTTTCTTTATTTGGATACTGGACTTAGAACTTTGTATATTATGGAATACAGCCTTACTTCTTATATATCCTCCGATAAATATAACATATTATTAGCAAAAAGGAGATGGAGAGAGAGAGAGAGAGAGAGAGAGAGAGAGAGAGAGAGAGAGAGAGAGAGAGAGAGAAGGGATAGGAGAAGTACTAACTCAAGGCTTGAATAAATTAATAAATACCCGGGAAACGCCGGATTTTCATCTAGTCTATGTATATAAAAATGAATGTTTGTCTGTATGTCCTCTATGTGTTCATAAACCATTCATTCGAGTGCAATGAAACTTTGATGGACTGTTCACCGTACGCCCACGAAGCTTCCTGACCCAAAAATAAAAGAGCACGACACATATCTCAGGAGATAGGGCCTCATAAATAGTGAGAGGCCACCGCGTGAGAATACCCATATCTATGCGTCAATTATTGGAAAATGGGAGTAGTTAGGGACCTGAAACAAAGTTTGCATGTAATTTCGGACGTTTATGAAGCGTTTTGTAACTGACTCTCTTCCCCCCTTCCCCCCCCCCCCTCCCCACACACACACACACAATGATGAAACTAAGTCTACCACTCACAACAGTTTCGCTGTAGATGCCCTGAAACTGTCGCATCCGGCGTGATCTTGCATCAAATAAAGTTAGCATTACAGATTTGCGTGTTACTATTTTTTTCTGCAAGTCTCCTTTAATTATTTTTCATCCATAATTAAGCAATCTGTTTACTTAATCTCTATCTGTATAAAAGCGAAAGGACACTCACTCACTGACTAAACACGAAATCTCGAAAACTACTCCACCTATGAATCTGAAATTTGGCAGGAAGGTAGTTTCTAGGTAAAAAACGTCAGATAAGAAAATATTTTGTGATAGGTGCATGGCGGAGCATACTGCTACAGACGCACAAAATCTACAGTTTCAAACCAATCTTTACGAAATTTCGCACGCTTGACCTTCAGAACAAGAGGAAGGTGACCGACTACCTTAAGTTTCATACAGGTGCATGGAGGAGGTACTTTGCAACATAAAAGTGGATCCCTAAATACCTTGGCCGCGCCATAACTTGAAAACGGCTCGACCGATTTCACGGATCCTTTTTTGTTTTGTTTTCGTTATTCTCAGAAAAAGGGTTTTATGAAATAAAACTGGAATATTTGAGAACAATAAAGTGCGTTTTTCAATGTGACCCTGCGTTTCTACTGCATAGAAATATGTAGTTTTGTTTCGATATTGCTGAAATTTTGCCCACTCTACTTAAAAACAAGAGGAATGTCACTGTCTGTATAAAATTTCGTTCGGTACATGGTGGAGGTTACTTAACGTACGAAATTTTACAAAATGCATAATTTTGCTTCAATCTTTATGAATTTCTGCACACAAGACCTTTGAATCAAGAGGAAGATCACTGGATACATAAATGTTTGTATGGTATATGGTACCTTGCTGAAAACTTTGCCGAGGGATGGAAAGGTAAAAATGAACAGAGAGATAGGAGAGAAAGAGGTGGATGCAGTAGGATAAATAAACACCAGGGCAACGCCGGGTTTACAGCTAGTTTATAATAAAGAAAGAGTTGAAGAGACTTCGCAGAAGTGGCGAGTGACCGTTAACGTACTCTGGAATCAAATGAAATGCACTTATGAGCACCCAGAATGCAACACCTCGAAGTAAGCATCGAAATCAAGTGAAATTTACAGCATGCGTTTACGGCGAAGACAGCTGCACATAATCAGCATTTCAGCGAAAGCGAGCATGACGTCTGCCAGTTCTTCACTCCCATAAAAGTCTACACTCCAGACGAATGCCTTCATAAAAGACATCCTGACAATTAAATAAATATTCAATGTTAACAAATCTCTCTTCATCAAAAATGCTTTTCTACGCAATGCCATGCTGCGTTTTATACCTTTCATACTGTCAAAGTTATTTTACCACCAAAGTAACACAACTCATGTGCCGCCTTCATTGTCTCGTTTTCTAATCTGATTATTTAAGCATCACCTGATTTAATTCGACTACATTCCATTACCCTTGTTTTGCTCTCGTTAATATTCATCTTCTAACCTTCCTTCGACAATGTCCTTCTTTTCAGCTGCTCTTCCAGGTTCTTTCTTGTTTCTGACAGAATGACAACGCCATCAGCAAACCCCAAAGCATTTAATTTCTAATCCCTGAACTTTAATTCCCATTTCAAATTTCTGCTTTCTTTCTTTCATAACTCGCACATTTTAAAGTTTGAATAACACTAGGGTAAGGCTACAGGCCTATTGTACACGCTTCCCAACCAATGTTTTCCTTTAATGCTCTTCAATTCTGATAACTGCCGCCTGGTGTTTATAGAATTTGTATATAACACTCCCTTTCCTGTATTTTACCCTTGTTGCCTTCACAATTTGAAATTATATAAAATGTCTTCAAAGAAGCGTACAAGGTGAACATTAACAACAGGAAAACAATGATACTGGAATGTAGTCTAAGAAAATCAGGCGATGTTGATGGAGTTAGATTAGGTAACGAAACTATGAAGGTGGTAGATGAGTTTTGTTTAAATGTTCAAATGTTTGTATAGCTTATGGGACTTAACTACGGGGACATCAGTCCCTAAACTTACAAGCTAATTATCAACTAGGTTATCCTAAGGACGGCACAAATATCCATGCCCGAGGGGGGATTCGAACCCCCGACTGTAGTGGCCGTGCAGACCGTGACTGGAGCGCCTCAGTCCCCTCGGCCACCGCGTCCGGCTGAGTTTGTTATTTGGGCAGTTAAATTATATACGATGATAGCATTACAGAAGAAGTAAAATGCAGAATAGTGGAGGGAAGAAAAGCGTTTCATTAAAAGATAATTTTTTTAACATCGAATATTAATATTTAAGTGTTAGGAAGCCATTTCTGAAGGCAATTGTTGAAGAGTTGCCGTGTATGGAAGTGAAACATGGACGATAAACAGACAGGAAGAGGACAGAAGCTTTTGAAATGTAGTGCTACAGAGCAAATGCTAAAAATTACGTGGGTAGATAATGTAACTAATGAGAAAGTACTGAACAGAAATGAGGAGGAAAGGAATTTCTGGCATACTTTGACTAAAAGAAGGGACTGTCTAGTTGGAGACATTCTTAAACATCAAGGAATTATCAATTTAGTATTCGAAGGAAGCATACGACGTGAAATTCGCAGAGGGAGACCAATAGACGAATACAGTGAGCAGGTTCAAATAGACATGGGTCGCCGTTCTTATGAGGAGATGAAGAGGCTTGCTCAGGATAGAGTAGGGTGGAGAGCTGCATCAAACCAGTCTGTGGACTGAGGACCACAACAATAACAGCACTGGCAACCCAGCCGGTCTAAAAAACTGCACCAACGTGAATAATTGCAGTTAAGAGATTGAAAGAGACTGGTAGAGGAACAAACAGTTCCGAATGTCATTTAGTTTTTAAACAGCAGTACGCTTCTTTAGGGACCTAAAGGAAAACATAATATGCCCCTATACTAAGGTAATAAATCTTTCATCTTATAAAACAGGATATATATATATATATATATATATATATATATATATATATATATATATATATATATGTGTGTGTGTGTGTGTGTGTGTGTGTGTGTGTGTGTGTGTGTGTGTCTATGTAAGGAGATGTGACGTCATAAACGATGACAGTAGTGAAAAACGGCCGCATCATGCGATAATATTCTACATCTGCTCTTAAACTAATGGACCGATTTCAACCAAATATGGTACAAATATTCTTTAAGGGCAGAAATCATTGGCTGTCGTTGCATAAACCATATACGATACATCGTTCATACGATATCACGACATAAACAATGATATCTATCCCATTTGCGGCGTGACTTTATTCGTCAACTGTTTGAGAATGAGAGCACTTAGCGACTTGCAATAAATTGTAAACATAATTTCAAATCTGTACGAAACTTTTTTCTCGCTGACAACCCCAACAAAATTATCAAAGGAAAAAAGTTTATGGCTTACCACTTTCCGATGTTCATGACGTATATTTACGGCATTTGGCATGACGTTACAAGTTATTACTTCTACACTGTAAATTTTATACGCCAGACAATTCACAGACAGTACACATCCATACCACTGAATGTCCCTTCGATATTATATCACAGTTTGACATATAATTCATGAGATATGAAGTCATAAACAATTTGGTTCATGAAAAACCGCATCATCATGCATCAGGATATGATTTATTACGTCTTTACTGGTAACACAATTCACGATACATTTTGCAGACATTAGGCACATATACCACTGAATGCACCTTCGAATTTACATCATAATATGACACATATTTCAGGAGAGATGGCGTCATAAACAATGAACTTTCCGAATAACTGCTACATCATGCGCTCTTTTTTCACGTCTCCTCCTGTAGTGAACCGATTTCAATTAAACTTGGTACACATACTGCTTACTATCGGACAACAATCGCTGGGGGGTTAGAAACTACCTACGACAACACAGTTCAGGACATATGATGTCGTAAACAATAAACTTTCTCATCACGCGACGCGTGATTTACGAGACTTCATTCATCCACTATTTATTCATTGCAGACAGTTTGCTAATAATAGTCTCTGCATGGAAACGAAACTTAAATGAACACATAGTAAGGTAGAAGTTGATGGACAGAAAGGGAAGAACGATAAGCCCTAAGATAAGGAAGGAATAAATACAACAGATTTCACAAAAGAACCCACATGAAGCGTTTGTACCAATGAATATATACCTGCAAAATTATATCACTGTGTGACACAAACATCAATAGATATGACATAGTAAATTAACACTGCGATAGGTAAAATCATGTCACATCATGCACCGCGTTTTATACATCTCTTAACTACGGGGTCATCAGTCCCTAAACTTACAAACTACTTATGAACTAACTAATACTAAGAACGGCACAAATATCCATCCCCGAGAGGGGATTTGAACCCCCGACCGTAGTGGCCGTGCAGACCGTGACTGGCGCGCCGCAGATAGCTCGGCCACCGCGGCCGGCTGCCCGTTTCCAAGGTCTACAAACAGATATAAGCATATAATGTAGACACAGGTAACAAACCAACTCTTTTCTGTTTAAAAGTTGTAACTGTCGTCAGACAAAATACACGTTCTTGATGTCCCCCCCCCCCCGCCACCCCCCCCCCCCCCCCCCAAAAGTCAAGATCTCAAGATAACTCGTTTATTAAAGCGGCTGCTTTCCAACCAAATGGTGCTATTAATCTGACTATGGCCGACTAAATGCATCGAACTGTGTCATTTTAATAAATGAGATTTTTGCGACTTTGATTTTTTTACTACTACATTTTTTTCTATTTATATTGTAAACTATGAAAGAATTCTTAAGTTTCTATCTTATTACTGTTTCCATAATACGCTCTATCTGATATTATTTCTTAGAAATGGCAGACAAATAATAAGCACAAAACTTGTAAGATTGTTTTTCTTTTGCTATACAGAATGAATAACCTGTTTTTAGCGAAATATGTTTACTTTTCAACAGGAGTTTCAGTATAATTGATCCTGCTGATAAAACTGTAAACCCTCTTTCAAAAAGTTCATATTAACAGGTTATATAGTAGTATTGAGAAGAAAATGAATTTCTGGCATACTTAGAATAAAAGAAGGCTCGATTGATAGGACATAGACATTAAAAAAGAATCGTGAATTTGGCGTTGGACGGAAGTGTGTGGGGTGAAAATCGCAGAGGGAGATCAAGAGATGAATACAATTAACAGATTCAAATGGACGCCGGTTGCCGTTCTTATGAGGAGATGAAGAGACGTGCTCAGGATAGAGTAGGTTGGAGAGCTGTGTCAAACCAGTCTCCGGACTGAAGACAACAACAACAAAGTGGACATAATACATAGTTTACCAGCAACAATTATACAGTAGTAGCTAAAATTTCAATAATGAATTAATCCGTTGGCTAATATTTATTGTTCAATCTATTCATAGACACACGTGCATACGCGTCATCTAATTGGCCCCGCCACAAGGAACACCAGCTGCACCAATTCTTATGACGTGTGTTTGTTGCTCGTTTGTAAGTTGGGATTGTTTTCAAATTATCACTGATAGCGTTTCCCAGTTACTGCGATAACATAATATTTCACAGCAAGGCACATTTTAGGAATAAATACTACTGTTTTCAATGTTTGAATTATTTAAAAACAAGAAAGATTTAGAACCGCTACTGTTGTGGTCTTCAGTCCGCAGACTGGTTTGATGCAGCTCTCCACGCTACCCTGTCCTGTGGAAGTCTCTTTATCTGAAAATACGTTCGGCAACCTACATTCTTTTGCATCTGCTTACTGTATTCGTCCCTCGGTCTCCCTCTACGATTTTTACCCCACACACTTCCTTCTAATGCTAAGTTGACAATTCCTACAATTCCTTGATGTCTCAGAATGTGTCCTACCAATCTATCCCTTCTCTTAGTCAGGATATACCAGAAACTCCTTTTCTCCCCAATTCGGTTAAGCAACTCCTCGCTAGTCATGTGATCTACCCATCTAATCTTCATCAATAATCTGTAGCATCATATTTCAAAAGCTTCTATAATATTTTTGTCTGAACTCCTTATCATCCATGTTTCACTCCTATACAATGCTACACTCCAGACAAATGCTTTCAGAAAGGACTTCCTAACATTTAAATTAATATTGGATGTTAACAAGTTTCGCTTCTTTACAAACGCTTTTCTCCCCATAGCTATTCTGCATTTTATATCTTCTTTACTTCGGCCATCAGAAGTTATCTTGCTACCCAAATAACAAAATTCATCTACTACTTTTATTGTCTCATTCCCTAATCTAATTCCTTCAGCATCGCCTGATTTTCTGACATTACATTCAATTACCTTCGTTTTACTCTTGTTAATGTTCAGCTACTAACCGCTACTACAGAACGTAATTATACCAGTGTTTTTACACAGTTGTTGGCAATAACTAAAAAAAAAAAAAAGTTACAACGACACCGAATAAATAGCGAAAAATGGTTATTCAGAACTAAAACAGTGGTGTCGGTTTTTCTCATCCCTACTGTGTGGGCAAAGAGAGTGCTGACTGGTCAGCGGCAAAGCTGAGACCGGGGTGCGAACCCGTGGCCTCTTGTACGCCATTTGCACTCCACACGCTATAGAGCGGCGCGGCGCTGGGCCTCTCTAGTGTGGTACAAGTGCCATTTGCATCGGAGACGTGTTTACTGGCGTGTCGCGGGCGGCTGGCGCCAGTGAACAGTGCTAGCGCGGGCCGACGCATTTGCATAGTTGGCATGCGGCGGGGGCCCGCCAGTAAGTTTCCGTGTTCCACGGTTCTCCGCTCACCTGGCAAACAGAAGCCCTACCTGGAGAACAGGAGGACCAGTAAACAAGAGCGTCCGAGAAGACGCTCCCATACACTTTGCTCGCTCACCGAAATACAGCCGACATTCCCACATATGCCAACCAAGCCCCCACAATCGCGTAAGCGGCGGCCGACTGCGAACAGCGGACAAACTGAAGAGCGCCTCGGCGGCCATTGTGGTGGCAAACTTCTGCGCAAACTTTAATTATGCGAAAGACTCTTTTGATTAGAAAAAAAATGTTCAAATGTTTGTACAGCTTATGGGACTTAACTACGGGGTCATCAGTCCCTAAACTTACAAACTACTTATCAACTACTTACGAACTAGGACGGCACAAATGTCCATGCCCGAGGGGGGATTCGAACTCCCGACCGTAGTGGCCGTGCAGACCGTGACTGGAGCGCCTCAGTCCCCTCGGCCACCGCGGCCGACATTTTGATTAGAGAGATTATTCATTTAAGTCATGAAAACTATGTCTAATTGAAATATATAACTACAAAACAGCTCCAGACTCCTTGAATATACAGAAACTACTGGCTGTGTGTAAATTTATTACACATACGGTGTCGAAATTGCCCAACAGCGTTTCCTCTTCCTAACGAAACCGAACTATAACATGTAGTTTCTTAGCATTCTAAGTACAGCATGTGAACGGAATTTATCGTCGCATACGATTTTTTGGCACTTTCTTAGTATATTATGCGATTGTGAAACTTTTGTACAAACATTAATTTCGGAAGAGTTTCACACTTTACGTCTTTGTTTTTAGTGTTGTATTCTCCATATTTCGATATGTCATAGCATCAGGAAATAAAAACCTTATTGTTTTCATTCTCCACTCAGAGGAGTGGAGCGGGCTGTTTGAGATCCGGCCCATAAAGAGTCGCGGTTCTATTTAGCCAATCATCAGACAAGCTGATAGTGGGGCAAAGGGGAGATTCCAATTGGGAATTAGTGGGAGGGGCTTACCAGTTTCGGCATACGCCTTGCAACCAAGGAAAACCTCCCGTAAACCTTGGTCGGAACCGGGGGATTGGGACCAATTTACCTCTGGGACGTTGGTCCAGATTACAAATGATTATCGGGAGAGCACGAGTGCAGTCACGACGTAAACTCGTAGGGATCAGCTCGACTGACAGTAGTCAAGTACCCGTAAGCACGGTACCCCCTGCGCCGGATGTGAACACGGTGAGGAAATCAAACACAGCTGCCTAAAACAGCTAATGCTAAAAAATCGATTGTGAAAGTGAAATATGCCAACTGAAAAATAGTTTCTTACGTTGTGAATACGGCAACCAGCCACTACCAAATTCTTTTGAGAACACAAAATATGCCATAACTTTTTCTTAACTAATGCATCTAACATTAGCATTAGGGTATCTACCAAGAATATTAGCATTTTTAATGCTGCAAGACAAATACCTTAGAGCAGAGTGAACTGCTCAAAAGTCAGCAACTATCATCACAGGGTTGAATTTCACAATGTGCATCCAGTGTGGGTATGTGTCGTTCATATATGGAACTATACACAGTTCTGCAAACCCCTTTCAGTTGTTATACCTATATGTAAAGAAGATTACCTTTAAATTCTACGTTACAAATTGCTAATATTAATTTCATAAATAAAAATTCGAACTGCAGTGAGGCAACTAATTTCTTGACCCCAATAGTTATTTTACACAATCATAAAATGAAACTTTTTGAACTTCTTGTCCACCAGTACTGCCTAACGTAGTTCCTTTTTAAGAGCTACCAGTATTTATTTATCTCATACAACCCTTCTGTTAAGCAAGAGTAACTATCTCTGAACACATGTAGTAGGGCTACCTGTATTCCTGAGAAATCTAAATGGCAAGACAGTATTCGATCTTTTTATTCCTTTCTTAAATTGATTTATTTATTTAAACGCTGAGCAGCACTTCACCATCGTGCTTCATGTACACTGCAATAGTCAAAAAATACAAACGTGACTATCAATTGTGTATATATCCCGCAGTAGCTATATAATACACGATTTACCTGGTAACAAGACTCGTATTTATCTGACACTTGCCACTACCATGGCGGCCGAGAGAAGGTTCAAATTATCCCGCGACAGCAGCGCCGTCAGGGAGTCTAGTTATTTTTACAAGGTCTTTGATGCCAACACCTTTCTTAACTTCAAAACGAAGGCTATCGTAATGGATAATGTTTGTTCAGCCTCTCATCTCCGTCTTTTCCATCGTGGCGTGGCTTCTTTGGATTTTTCTCTTCTATTTATGTCCATCCAAAGCTTCTTCTTCCTTCCAGCTTTCTCTCTTAGATCCCCTGATACGTTGTGTTTCCTTGTCAACATGAATGAAACCGTCCATATCGCTAAAACGTCTTCATATATTGCGGAAGTTCACTGGTCAAAACAATTAAGAAATCAGATCAGATAGCTAGGTTCTGAAGTATCGTCATCGGGAGAATGAACAAAAATGGTTTGATGAATTTCTGCCGGTTCAACGGTGTGGAGACGGCAACATTACGACAACCGAGATAATTGGTAATAACTGAAAATTGCTGCAGATGGGTTGGTGTTGACCTGTGTTTACTCTATGAAACGAATCACACAAGCAGTTGGGTTCAGATAGTGTAGTGAGTAGGTAGTGCAATATAACAACAACGTGACTTATCCAAAGCTATGGCATAGAGACTTGTGCATAATAGTTCGCGATCGAGAGCGCTCACTTTAGTTCGCTCTTTTAGTTCGTCCGCTCCCAGTGATGGCTGAGCGGCGTGGTCTGCGCGTGCAGGTGGAGGGGGAAGTTCCCCCACCTAGCTGCTTCATGCACTTGCTGCTTGAGCCGCTAAGCCGCTAACGATATCACGCAAACCAAAAGAAACAGTTTGTAGATAATTTCTCGCGATTAAGTTTAGAGTTATCTGTATATCTTAGCATTATGGAATTTATTAGTCAGATATTGCGGAGTGCAGAACAAGTCAAAACAGAAATTTTGTAGCACTGAACTATGTAATCTAGCAGGCAGACGCTCACCTCGAAATGACTCATCAGCAGAAGGCAAACACGTGATTTTTAATTCTGCTACGCGCCCTCTCGCTATTGCCCGTCGGTCTTCGGAAAAGAATCCAACGAACCAAGAAGCGAGATACGTTTGGCGTAATAGTTCGCGACCGGTAGCTCTCTTTTTAGTTCGTCCGCTCTATTTAGTTCGTCCGCTCTTTTTGGCTTTTGTTATCGCTACTAAAAGAACTCTTTTTTTATGACAGCTTTTTTATATAATGAATCAGTGTTGCCAAAGCGCGTGCTATTAAGCAATTTGACATCAATTACTCAGACAAATAAACCGGTTATTTACACGAATGGGTGATACAATGATATTCAACTACTTTGCATACAGAGTACTCGTAGTAGTTTACTTTTAAAATGGATTTCTTGTGGCAGTGAACTATGAAACTACAGCTGAGCTGCATCTCAGCTCTAAATGAAGGTAACTGGCAGAAGGGAATCACGCGATTCTGCGCGCTCTCGCGTCCTCTCGCTGTTCCCCGTCAGTCTTCGGAAAAGGAGCGGACGAACTAAGAGGCGAGGGATCTGTGAACTAGTTCGCCTGTGGGAGCGCTCTTCCAAACTAGTTCGTTCGCGAACTGCACAAGATTAATAGAGAGCCATAGGAAGGTTGGGAGCGGGACAGGCACAGAGGGAGATGGCTGCAGCTATTAGTGTGTTCCAAAGTGTAATTTCCACTACCTGCACGCAATTTCGGACAACACGCATCATTAAAAGAAGGCAAGGCCAAGGTCTTCCACAGGTATCGTCATCAAGAGATGAACATTATCTCCGGTTAACGGCCCGTCGAGACAGGAGGCTGAATGCAACTCAGCTGCAACGCAACCTCCAGGCAGCAAGAAACATCGCCATATCGTGGTGATGGACGAATGGCGTGGGCAGGAGTCAGTATTGGCAGAGATAACCACAGTTATGTCATTTAGAATGGCTCTTTGACTGCTCGGAGGTATAGAGATGAGACCTTCGGCCTTTGTTGTGTCCTACGCTGGTGCAGTAGCAGATGGGTTCCTTCTGGAGGACGATAACGGTCCTCCCCACGGAGATGAACTGCTGGACAACATGCTTGGAGCTGAGGAAATTGTACGAATGGGGTGGCCATGTTCACCGGACTTAAACCCGATTGAGCTTGTGTGGGATGGGCTTGACAGTCGTATTGCAGCCAGAGCAGCATCTCCCACAACGGTCTCAGAGCTGGATATTGCACTCATGAGAGAATGGCCAAATATCCCTCAAAAGCTGATTCATAACGTCATACGGTCCATGCCACGCGGGTGTGCAAGTCTAATGGCCGTCCGAGGTGATAACAAACCATATTAGAGGCCAACGAAAATGACTTTTTCACTATTATTGTACCCCAATGGTGTCTCGCTGTACGTAAACGCTATTTAAACTTCAAGTAAAGAGTTGAGATAGCAAAATATCGTACTGAATCACACACAAATTACAGTTGGAACCAATATCATTATATAAATACGCTAACATGAAAATTGTGGTACAGATTACTGATTTATTCGTACAAGAAGGCCAATGAAAGTTCCGTAATTCGAAAGATTGTTTGTCGTAGATTTCACGAATATAAATATTATGTGTGCATTTAGCCATTAAAAGTGGTAAAAGGAAGTAGAAATTTTCCTGTCTACAGCTTGGATCAAGTTCTACATTCTCCAACAATTAGCTCACTGATTGTCTATTCGCCTCGACCAAAGACGCTGTAATGCAGCGCATCTGCAGTATTAAAATAACGTATTAAAATAAGAGAATATCGAAACATGGAGTGCTCACAACTCACTTTTTTGTGCCGTTCAAATTCTTCATTTTCGCAGTGATTAAGAGTGGTTAAAGGAAATGGATGTTTTCATATGAATGCCGTTATAAAGGATGATGCGCCGGGAGAGGCATGTAGCGGTGCACGGGTGGAACTATGAAGTCAACACGTTGTCAGCTCTGGAATTCTGAATATCGCAGTATCGAAATAACATTATTTCTTGGAGTTGTATAAATATACGAACATCGAAATTGTAGTTCCATTTCAAATATTAGGCTAATTAACGATATATAATTCGAAAATGGCATGAGAAGTATATACTTCCGTTTTTATTTGTTGTTATTGTGTCAGGTATTTTCCTTAACACGTAAAAGATAACGTTTCATACCTCCCAGTGCCGGTTAAATTTCACCAAATATCCCTGCAGCGTCCTATGATAATGTTGGCAACATGCTAAATAGTGAGAATCTTCATTTTAGCCAATCGCTTGACAATGCTGATGTTTTCTCATGGAATCTTTGCTTTACGAGGGCAATTATTTTTACTGAGCGGGCGAGGGTACATACAAGAAACTGTCAACCATAAAGCAGGAACACCATTATTTGTTTACTTCATGGCCTGTACGAAACATATATATATATATATATATATATGTGTGTGTGTGTGTAAGATATCTCACCTGAGTTCCTATTGTTTTGAGCATTGTAGAAAGTGCTATTTATAAGCAGTTCTCACAGGATGAATTTGTAGTCAGGGGCTGGTATTGCTTACCAATAAACTGATTATAATAACACGTATAAATGTATATTTTGTGCCATCATACACTTTTCTTAATCTAACAAGGCCTATTGTCATTAATAAACGAAAAGTAGGGTAAATTAGAATGTCAGTGGCGTTTGTAGCACGACTCTAATGCAAATCGTTAATGAGATATCGTATTGTGAAAAGTTTCCACAGCAACAGCTACTAATACGTATGGTAGCCCACACTAAAGATTAACACGAGTGATGTGAATACTGTCCAGTGATGTGGATACTGTCCAGTAAAGAGACAAATGACCATCACAGATTTTGTTCGAAATGACCACCAGAATCGGCAATACACGCTTCCAGTCTGCTAAGGAAAGACTGCTACACACATATTAACAATTCAGCGCAGATGTCGGAGCAAGCTGCAATAATAAGCCGTTGCATACAATCGAGTGTTGTTCGTTTGTTTTTCAGCTTTCCCCACAGAAAAAAAGTAAAGCAGTCATCAATCCGAAGATTGGTTTTAACACCACAGTGCTTTACTAGGCATGGTCCTGTTTGGAGGTGGTATGCCGTTGCCTTCCTCCGACCTTCGATCTGACTTACCCAGCCAGTTATAAGGGGGACCTACAGTTTAACGTGGGTTCCGAACCACGGTGCTTCTCGGTATTTATAACATGAGCAATACTGTCAGAGGTGAAAGATGTGGAACGTGACAGATAAAAATAGTAGGACCTGGCGGGCATCGAACCCGCGACCTTTGGATTCATAGTGTGGCACTCTACGACTGTGCAACCGAGGCGAAGTCTACAACCGTCAAATTCAGGGAACGAGCTGGCCAAGGTACAGGTCATCTGACTCACATCCAACGATCTACAAACAATTCGTGAAGACATGCTGAAGTAATCTTTGCACTATGGGCGTCCACAGCCACCTTGTTGGTACTACAGATTCCTCCTAGTCTGCAAAGCAACGCTTTCTAGCAACTGTGGCAGATAGTCTGTTAGGAGGCTGCGATACTTCTGCGCGTTCAGTGTACCGTGCTTGAGAATGGGCCTATAAGCTGATGGTTAACTCTCCCAAACCACGCATTTACCTTCCATTGACGTTGAAGTTCCACATGACGAACACAAAATATCGTAGACATAAGTTATATGAAAAATTTTTATAACAAAATTTTATATTTATTTTAGTCGTATTTAACTCGTAATGAGATGTAAACTAATTAAAGTAATTATTATGTACACGCAGCCACTTCTACATCTACATACATACTCCGCAATTCACCGTAAGGTGCGTGGCGGAGGGTACACTGTACCACTACTAGGCATTTCCTTTCCTATTCCACTCCCAAATTGAACGAGGAAAAAAAGAATGCCTATATGCCTCCGTACGAGCCCTAATTTCTCTTATCTTGTCTTTGTGATCTTTACGTGAAATGTAAGTAGGCGGCAGCAAGATCGTACTACACTCGGCTTCAAATTCCGGCCCTCTAAATTTACTTAACAGAAATTCACGAAAAGAACGTCGTCTTTCTTCCAGCGATCCCCAATTGAGTTGCCGGAGCATTTCCGTGACACTCGCGCATTGGTCGAACCTACCGGTAACAAATCTAGCTGCTCGCCTATGAACCGCCTCTATGTCTTCCTTCAAACCGATCTGCTGCGGGTCCCAAATACTTGAGCAATACTCAAGACGTGGTCGTACAAGCGTTTTATACGCGGTCTCCTTTACAGGTGAAGTACATCTTCCCAAAATTCTCCCAATAAACCGAAGTCGGCTGTCTGCCTTACTCACAACTGTCCTTACATGCTCGTTCCATTTCATATCGCTCTGCAATGTTACGCCTAGATATTTGAACGACGCGACAACATCAAGAAGCTCACTACTAATGGTGTATTCGAACGTTATAGGATTGTTTTTTCTACTCATGCGCATCACCTTACATTTTTCTACATTGAGAGCTAGCTGCCATTCTTCGCACCAACTAGAAATTTTGTCTAAGTCAACCTGTATGCTATTACAGTCAGTTACAGACGACACCCTCCCATACACCACAACATCATCAGCAAACAGCCGCAAATTACAACTTACTCTGTCCATCAGATCATTTATATAGATAGAAAATAATAGCGGTCCTATCACACTCCCCTGAGGCACGCCTGACGATACACTCGTCTCTGATGAACACTCGCCGTCGAGAACAACGTACTGCGTTCTACTACTTAGGAAGTCTTCCAGCCAGTCACAAATCTGTGAACCTATTCCATAAGCTCGTATCTTCGTTAGCAGTCTGCAGTGTGGCACCGTGTCGAACGCGTTTTTAAAGTCGAGAAAAACACAATCCGCCTGTTGCCCTTCGTCCATGGCTCGCAAAATGTCATGTGAGAAAAGGGCAAGCTGAGTTTCACATGAACGATGTTTCCTAAACCCGTGCTGATTCATGAAAAGAAGCTTTTCCGTTTCAAGGAAATTTACTATATTCGAACTGAGAATATGCTCCAAAATTCTACATGAAACCGATGTCAACGATATTGGCCTGTAATTGTATGGGTCAGTTCTCTTTCCTTTCTTATACACGGGAGTCACCTGGGCTTTTTTCCAATCACTAGGAACTTTGCGCTGAATTAAAGATTCGCTATAAATGCAAGCTACGTAGGGGGCCAATGCAGCAGAATAGTCTTTGTAAAACCGAAGTGGTATTCCATCCGGACCAGCAGACCTTTTCGTATTTAGCTCTCTCAGCTGCTTCTCTACACCGGAAATACCTATTGCTATGTCCCCCATTTCGGAATTAGTACGCTGATCAAATGATGGTATATTTGTGAGGTCCTCCTGCGTGAAAGATTTCTTAAAGGTTAAATTTAGAACTTCAGCTTTCCGTTTGCTTTCTTCTATTGCTGCCCCGGAATGATAAACTAGTGACTGGACAGTGGGCTTTGACCCGCTTATCGATTTTACATAGGACCAGAATTTTTTCGGGTTCTCGGAAAGATCTTTTGCTAAGGTATGGCTGTGATCATTATTGTATGCTTCACGCATCGATCTTTTTATAGACGCACGAATCTCTACTAACTTTTGCCTGTCATCATTTGCGTGTTCTTTTTTGAATCGAGAGTGCAACAGCCTTTGCTTTCTCAGCAGCTTTCTAACATTATTATTATACCACGGTGGATCTTTTCCATCCTTAATCGTCTTTACTGGCACATATTTCTCTAACCCTTCTCTTGATAATAACAAAATGCTGAAACGGCTGTAATGATAAATAATAAACTGTAAGCAGTTATTCTGGGTCTTTTATTACAATGTCCTTCAAAACGAATGAGCAATCGATTGCTGCCGCTGAGAGAGGAGGTGTATGAGGTGATATTTTAAAGATCAGTATTGGCTTGCTGCTACAACACTTGTTTTCCGCTGAGAGTTGTTGGGTGCATATCGAGGGGCCGTCAAAGGCAGTTCTGGAGGGGGCGTCTGTCAGCACCAAACAGTTTATGCTTCCGCGTCTGTCGTCCACTAATTACGGCGAAGTGCCCCACTTAGAGAAAAGTGCCAACAAGAGCCAATTTGCAGCTCTGAACCTCTCACAAAGGCTGTGACAGTTCCTCACGTGGAAAACACCAGCTTTCAGCCAGTCATTATGCTACAGCTGACGAGTCGTAAACTATTACAAGGATTTTAGCGTCTTTAGTCCAATTCTAAGTCTGCAAGAGTTTTTTGATGGATTTCTCATCAGTGAGAAAACATGATGTATCGAATTACGCTACTACTCTTAACAAACAAATGTAGAGTTTCACCGAAGTTATTAAAAGACCAAGGTTGGAACAGCTCATGGAGGACTGGGCAACGAGGTGTACAAATGCTATTGTGGAGTGGAAGACTACATCACATCAATTTCTTTTTGTTATTCCATTCGCTAACAGCATGTGCAATGACGACTGTCCCATTGCTGTTCTGTGATTATCTCAGTTGTTATAATGACGTTTCTCTTGACTTTGGCCTACAGTATTCTAAGGCAATGGATCTGGCTGCCAATGAAACATACCTCGTAACTAAAGACTGAATAGATCCACACCCTTCCGGGAAAACGTTACGTTATCTTTCTGAAACTACTAATGTCAATGTACAACGAGAAGTAGCTAGTGGAAAAGGAAACTCAAAAGCTGCAACGTTTTCTGCCTATTCCGAATTGTGTTGATCAGCTGTGCTATACAAAAGCAAATGCTTTAGAGGTAAATCTGAAGCAGACACAGAATCTAAAAGGACTGTCTACAAGCGGAATTTGTAGCCTGTGGATGTCGATGGAAGTAACTGTTGCTGTAATCTCTCCCTTGCGAATCTGAATTAATAAAAGATGGAATAATTAACTTTCGAGAAGCACCGCCTAACTTTGTTCCTAACAGGTCGCTCGCCTGCAGATCTTTTGTCCCAGGCGATTGGACTTATTTTCTTGAGCAGGTGCTTTGTTGCCTAGTAAAATATTGCCGCGAGAGACCATGACCACCAACTGCCGGCGTGGCGCAGGGGATAGCGTCACGGATTGCTGAGCAGAAGGTCGCCGGTTCAATCCCGCCCATCGGCAAAAATTTATTTATTTGTAATTTACAATTCCAGAAGGTTCTACATCTTTCTTATGTTCGCTTGTAAATTCTACTTGTTTCTTATGTTAACTGTTCTTCTAATTTCTGGTAAATTCTGTCTGTGTATAAATAGCAGAGCACTCTGCCTGAGAGGCAGTCAGTGCTGCGTGTATGTTGAGTTCGTAATAAACGTGCTTTCAGTATAAGTGCTGTGTTTGGTTGCCTTCGAAGTCAAGCCTACTTCCATTGCAACGTGACAATATTAAAGAATGGGACATTAAGGGAGGCTACAGAAAATGAAAGTCGGGAGAACCGGTTGAAGCGTATATTCAGAAAAAGACTCTTATGTCAGAGGTAGGTTTATCACAAGTTTTCATGTACAGTTGCTCGGTTAATATAGCCAATGGGCGACAAATAAACATGCTGTAGGACAAGTCGGTAATAAAATGATTTCCACATTAATAGAATAAAGATCAGTCCTCAGAGAGAGTTCATAGACGAAACAGAACTAGCCATGGATTACGCAAACTATCATAGAAACACGGTCGGACCAAGGCAACTATCACGATACAGACCGTTTTGTAGCACCCGAATCTGGCGGTGAAAATGTGAAAATGCAGCGATAACACTATCGCAACCGTCTAAGACAGGCTACTTCCAAGGTAATGAGAAGCATGTGCTACTCAATGATGTTAATAACCGTCTGCGCCAATTGTAGCAAAATTTACACATAATTTGAGACCTTCACTGAACTTCTTCTCGATAACAACCCCAGCAAAATGACGAAAGGAAAGAAGTTTTTCGCTTACTACTTTTCCGAAGGTCATGAATTAAATATACGGCATTCGCCTTAATTCTACTAGTTATAGCTATATTTATTATAGTCTCAACACATTTTACATACAGTGTACACACACACATACAACTCAATGGAACTTCGAAATTATTGTATGACTCCACGAAATATGACGTCATAAACAATTTGGTTCATAAAAAGTCATTCTATTACACACGGGTTTCGATTTATTACGCCTTTACTACTAACTATATTCACGACATATTTTTCAGGTTGTGTGCACAGGTACCACAGTTTCTTAATATTCTACTCTACGAACCTGAAAAATTATATTATTGTGGGAGACAAAGTTGATATATTTCATCAAAGAATTGAGTTGCATAAAATATTTATTTGTGTCACAAGCAGTTACAATGTATAAACTAATGCACAATATTAATATCTAATGAGAATATATCATACAATACATTTATTTACAGTTTTGCAGCCCAAAAGTTCGCACCTTTATTGCATTTGGAGTTGCATGTAGCAGATCTTCTGGTGTGCATGTAACTTGACACTGGGTACCCTGGAGCAGGTGGGAGGTCCTCTACGTGGCTCCACAGTCACACAGTGGCGACTCTGCTAGGAAACGCCATTTGATTAAATTATTTATTGCTCTTATCGTAGTCTCCACGTACTACGAAAGGTGTACTCCTCTGTCTAACCGAATGGTAGTTTTTCACATTGCGTAAACCATCCTGCAGTTTTGGTAAACCTTGCACGCCATAGTTCTCTTCGACAATGCTGTATGTCCAACTAGAGCCTCTGTAGATCTGAGGAAGCTCTTCCTGGATTTTAGTCGTGGGTTTGCTGGTTGATATGCATATAGGTATGGGCTTCAGAAGTTTCTGATTTTTTTCTTCTCACTTTTTGTGTCTGCCTTTCGGCGGATCTCGGAGGGTGCAATGCCCGCAAGACCGCACAGTTCATTCAGAGGAGTAGGCTTTAGGCACCCAGTGGTGATTCGACAAGTATCGTTAAGAGAGTCATCTACTATATTTGTATGGCTAGATTTGAATCACACTGGACTTGCATTTTCCGCAGCAATGTAACATAATTCTAGGGAAGAGGTTATTACAGTGTTGGCTGTGCTCCCAACGTTGCGCCTGTTAGCTTTCTTATGATATTGTTTCTCGCTACCACTTTTTGCTTGGTATTCAGGCAGTGCCTCTTCTAGGTTAATGCGCGGTCAAGGGTGATTCCTTGGATGCGCACAGTGTTCTAGTGTGGTAATCTTGAGGGTTCTATCTGCCTGCCTGTTTTTAAGGTGGAAAGCACAAGTTTCAATTGGTCTCTGTTGGGCCTCCGTGTAGTAAGGTAACAGTTCTCTTAACGCTTAAGACAGATTCTCTTCAACAGTTTAAAAGCAGTGGGGTTGGGCAGTGATAGCGTAGTTATCTGCGTAGATGAAGCTCTATGTTCCTTCAGGTAGTGGTTGAGTTATTTGATAGATGTTAAACAAGTCTAGAACAAGTACACTTCCCTGGTGTAATCCGTTCGCCTGCGATTTCCATCTGCTTCTTTGTCTCTGAAATTCGATAAAGAATCTTATATTTTCATGGAATTCCTCGCAAAGCAGGTTAGTTGGTGATCTCTAGTGGCATTATACAATTTCGTAAGAAGTCTTCTACGATTAACGGTGTCATAAGCTGCTGTTGGATCTATAAATACAGCTCCTGTGATCTCTCAATGAATAGAGGATGGTAGAAGAGATTGGACTGAGAGGGAAGATAAAGATTGACCAACATTAGAAAGGAATAAGTAGACATCCGAACAATGCTGGCAACCAATGTTAATTAATATTTTTTTTTAAATCGCACTTCAGTTTTCGCACTGACTTATATTTTTATTTATTCGAATGGCTTACATGATCATATTGCAGTTTTATTTTAAAAAATTCATGTATAAAGGATTACGTATAAAAATACTATATAGAAATATTCCAATAAAAACAAGCAAACAAACCATAGAAAATACTACAATTGAATATCTAGGTCTCTTAACTACTCTACAGCTCTTCTAGTCACCAAATGCAGCTCACTGAGTCTACCAGGAAATTTTCGTAGTGCACACTCTTCAACCAGGTGTTGCATACGTTGCGCAGGATTACTAGTCACACACTGGGGCATCTTTGTATCTCCATTCCTGCAAGCAGGCACTACATCTTCCATGCAGTGTGCAGAATCGGTTCTGGGACGTGCATAGTTTTCTGGGTAGACCGAATCCATTCACAGGTTTGTTAGGGTCAGTTATAAGATGAGAGTTAGTCGGACGAAACTTTTCAAACCTCTTTTCTTTCTTCACAAACATCGTACACAAGGGACGCATCTTGCATTGGCCATAGTGGTTTTCTGGATTTGAGTCTGCTGGTAGGTATATTCTGAAGTTGTCAGTATAGAAGTGAATTCTGGAGAGTGGAACTGTTGTGGAACTGCCTTATTGCTGCTGCTTCTCGTCTTATTGATGGAGGTGGAATATTACACAATACAGGCATCCGTGGAAGTAGTGCAGTCTTTGTAGTGCCACTGGTTATTCTCATTGTTTGATGCAGTTTGACGTCGACTTTACGTACATGTGCACTATGCTTCCATACTGGAGCACAGTATTCTGCCGTGGAGTAAACTAATGTGAATATAGCAGTAAGAGTATTTGCTTCATCACATCTTGACCCATCCAGTTTTCTGCCAATTTATTCATAAAGGCTAGAGCCCATTATAAAATGACCCCCAAGTATTTTGTGTATGGATTATGTTTCAGGAGGACATTTTAGAAGACCACATTTAATTTGCGATTTGCCTCGCGGTTATTAAGGTGGTAAGTGCTTACGTCTCTCTTTGTTGGATTTGACTTGAGTCTCCAGCTCTTGAAATAGTCGCCCATTATGTGTAAATCTGCTGTGAAGATTCCCTCACACTTTTCCTGGTTTCTAGCGCTAGATCGTCAGCAAATAACATCTTTTTAGCGATATTGTTTGGTATATCGGTGGTGTCAACATCAATAGCATAGAGCCCTGCGGTTGTCCATCATTGAGCCTTCACCATCTGCTCCCTTTGTCACCAAGAAATACTTAAAATCGTCTGTTGCTGAGAGTGTTATCCATTAAATTAACCAGTTTTTGCCATGGAATGACTTCTGCAGCTTTAAGCAGCAGGCCAATACTCCATACAGTGTCAAATGCGACCGTAAGATCAACAGATGCTACTGCAGTCTTCAATTTCCGTTGGATCCCTGCTTCAATAAAATATGTTAAAGCCAATACTTGGTCACAGCAACTGCGATTCTTTGGGAAACCTGCTTGTCAATTAATGGCCGGCCGCGGTGGCCGAGGGGACTGAGGCGCTTCAGTCACGGTCTGCACGGCCACTACGGTCGGGGGTTCGAATCCCCCCTCGGGCATGGATATTTGTGCCGTCCTAGTTCGTAAGTAGTTCATAAGTAGTTTGTAAGTTTAGGGACTGATGACCCCGTAGTTAAGTCCCATAAGCTTTACAAACATTTGAACATTTTTGTCAATTAATGGTTGGATTCTGTTTAACAACATTCTTTCTAGCAGTTTATAGACTACACTCAGTAGTGATATGGGTCTGTAATGTGGATGATTAGCCGCCTTATTCACCAGGTGTTTTCATTTTTTTTCTGTAGCTATTACCTTTACTGCCCTAATTGTTGTTGGTAATTCTCCAGTAGTCAGTGTGATATTTTATATCTGTAGAAATCACCGCTTAGTTTTAGGACCCGCGGTTTTCAGGAATTCTGGATAAATTCCATTAAACCAGCCACTTTGTTTGTACGCACACTTGCCAGAGCTTCCTCCAGCACCTCGATTGTGAATTCGCGTGAGAGCTCTGGGTGGGACCTAGCTGAGAGCGTTTGGATCGTGTGTCTCCATCAGCCTAGTGCCGTTCTTGTTCATAGCTGCAATAAGTGAATCGCCACTGCATTTGGTGTGACGTTACGGTGCCATATCTCAGTCTACACCCAGTTTCTTTAATAGCTGCCATGCTTTACGAATCTAAATGGGTGAAGTCGAGGATCTCTGTAGTTTCTTGCCATTTATTTCTTCTGTGCTCATTCAAAGCTTGAAACTTCGTCTGCTGTTTCATTTGAATATGTAGATATTCCTCGTATAGATCATCAAAGTCATTGGACCGTCCAGGGATGTCTTGTTTCCTGTGTCCTGTAGGTATCGTTATTTACCGTTCTTTTTACTACTTCTTTGATAACTTTCGTAAATCTGTCATAGTTCTTCATTTGCAGAGAAAGCGTGGCTTCACGAAGGTTACAGCGTAGTTCACCTTATTCCTGTCTCCAGCTGTGACGTCTGTGTGTGTTTCGAGCAGTGACAGTGTCGCAGCTCTGGCCGGCGTGTTGCAGAAAACGGTGCTGGACAGCATCCACGGGGACGACCCGTCCTTCTGGGGGGACGGCTACACCAGCCTGGCAGTCATCTACAGCGTGCTGTCAGTATCCAACTGGCTGACGCCGTCCGCCATCAGCGTCACGGGGCCCAGGCTCGCCATGGTCGTGGGCGCGCTCACTTATGGGTACGTGACGCCCATACCGTCTCGAGGCCAACGAGAAAGACAGGCCCCAGTGCGCACGTCACGCCACGTAAGCAAGGTAGTCCCGAGTCGGCGCGATCGCTGGCTGATTGGCTGGCCGCTGGGGCACAGCCCACTGCCTCATAGCGGGCAGCCACTGAGCTAGCGATCGCGCTGACTCGGGACTACCTTGCTTACGTGGCACGACATGCGCACTGGGGCCTGTCTTTCTCGTTGGCCTCGTTACCGTCTGTCATGACGTAAGTAAAGAGTCTGCTGCCGCCTCTTCTACTTCCCCAGCTCCAAATAATGAGAAATACGTTCACTTGACGCTAGTGAATCGTGTAGTTTTATGTTGTGTATGTTTAAGTAGTTTTTAAGTTTAGGGACCAATGACCACTGCAGTTAGATTTCATAACTTTACATTTGAATGTTATTGATACTCTTCAATAGTGGAATAGCACCCCAACAACGAACGTCAATGGGAAAGATCCTGCCTTGTACTTCAGCCCCACGCTATAAAGATATCGAATAATAAATCAATGTACAGGGCAACATGAGAGAGAACTGAATATTGTGTTGTGGAGGAAGACGCGCTTTAAAACAGTCCTTGTCACCACTGTATGCATGGTAGCGGTGGCTTAGTGGTTATTATGCTTGCCTAGTAAGCAGGAGGTGCCAGGTTCGAATCCCAGCCACAGCAAAAATTTTAATTCAATACCTCTCCTTCAATTTACTACTCTTGGTACATATCAAGATAAAATGTGTCTCTGGACATCGATTTGGTATTTGGTATTTATATCACCATGCCTAAGGTTCAATGCATGATCGTTCCCATTAACGTTCATTGTTAGGGTGCTATTGCGCTAAAGGAGAGCCTCGGCAGCGTTTGATATGTAAGTAAGTCGCAAACTGAGGTAGACGAGCGAGTACTGCATTTACAAGCCTGAAACTTGCTTTATTTTTCAGCTGACTCCACCTGTAAATTTAAACACTCGTCCCATCGTTCGAGAAGGCTTCAGAAGCCTGGCACTTGGAATTTTTGTGGCAGCGTTTGCATCCTATAAGTAACGCTCGTTAGTTGTAACTTTATCAAGCCCCCACAATCATGTAAGTGGCCGACTGCGAACAGTGGGCAAATTGAAGACCGCCTCGGTAGCCATTGTGGTGGCAAACTTCTGCGTCAACTTTAAATGTGCGTAAGATTCTTTTGATTAGAGAGAGTATTCATTTGAGTTAAGTCGCGTAAACTATGTGTAATTGAAATATATTACAAAACAGCTTCAGGCTCCTTGAATATACAGCAATTTATTACACATACGGTGTAGAAATTGGCCAACAGCGTTTCCTCTTCCTAACGAAACCGAACTATAACATATAGTGTTTTAGGGTACTAAGTGCAGCATGTGACCGGAATTTGTCGTCAGACACAATTTTTGGGCACTTTCTCAGTACATTCTGCGATTGTGAAAGTTTTGTACAAACATTAATTTCGGAATAGTTTCACACTTTATGTCTTTGCTTTAGTGCTGAATTCTCCAATATTTAGATATTTCATAGCATAAAAGAAACAAACAGGGCTGCCTGAAACAGCTAATGCTAAAAATCGATAGTGAAAGTGAAATATGCCGTAAGATACATAACTGAAAAATAGCTTCTTGTCTTGCAAATACAGTAACCAAATTCTTTTAAGAACACGAAGTATGCCATAACTTTTTCTTAACTAATGCATCTAACATTAGGGTATCTAGCAAGAATATTAACTTCTTAATGCTGTAAGCCAAATATCTTATAGTAGCATGAACTGCTCAAAAGTTAACAACTATTGTCATAGGGTTCAACTTCACAAAGTGCATCAAGTGTGGATATGTCTCATACATATATGGAACTATATACAGTTCTGCAAACCCCTTTCAGTTGTTATACCTATATGCAAAGCAGATTACCTTTAAATTCTGCATTACAAGTTGCTAATATTTTGATAACCAAAAATTCGGACTGCAGTGACGCAACTAATTTCGTGACCCCAATAGTTATTTTACACAATCATAAAATGAAACTTTTTGAACTTCCTGTCCACCAGTAATCCGTAAAGTAGCTCCTTTTTAAGAGCTACCAGTATTGTAAAAGCCTGTTATTTATTTCATTCAATCCTATATTGCCTTGACTAACAGTCTGTTAAGTAAGAGTAACTATCTCTGAACACAAGTAATAGGGCTACTTCTATTCCTGAGAAATATAAATGGGAAGACAGTATTAATTCTTTTTATTCTTTCTGAAATTGATTTATGCATTTAAACGCTGAGCAGCTCTTCATGATCTTGCTTCGTGTACACTGCAATAGTCAAAAAATACAGACGTGATTATCAATTGTGTATATATCCCGCAGTAGCTACATAATACACGATTTACCTGCTAATAACACTGGTATTTTTGTGTCTCGTTTCCGCCGGTTGTCCTGGGTGTCGGTGGCCGAGTAGAGAGAGACCGACACAGGAAAATAGAATGCACGCTTGTGCAGCTACGGAGGTGACCAGCCAGTGGGGCAGCAGAAACTAGAAACAAGAAGCTAGATTAGTATAAGAGATATATTTCATAGAAATAATACATTACTTAACTTGGAGAGCAGCAGACTAGTAGAATGTTGATACATAGTTTAGATAGAGGTCTGCCTACGGATGATTCCTAGTGCCTATCCGATAGCCAAGTCTTAACTGGTGCCTATCTGATTCCCAAGTGAACGATACAGTTCAGTGGTGGCCACGAGCGGAGTTGCAGCAGAGGGCGCTCGTGGCTGACGTCGTAAGAACGCCGCACCGTGCTTGCATGGCAGCGCGCGGCGAAAGTACGTGGCGCGCACTTCAGACTTGTGTTACACCACACCCCTCCCTCCCCCCCCCCAAAGCGCCGCGCCGTCGTGGTGTAGGGCTGAGGGCCACGGCGACGGCACTGGGAGGAGGGCCTGAACGGGGGCGTTACTGGAGGGACGGGCGTCGTAGTTGATGCTGGGATCGAGACGCCGTCCGCGCCCCGGTATCCACCTTGCGATCCCCCTGGAAACCCATCAAAACGAGGGGAAGGGCGAACACCACCGCCCAGAGGGAGTGGGTCTCCTTCTGAGGTGCATGGCCCAAGCTGGGGGGGGGGGGGGGGCATGCACGGTCTCGGAATCCCTCTCGGTGACGCTGGCATCTGCTGCGGCGACAGCGGTGGGGACGTCTGCGTCGAAGGCGCGTCGACTTCCATGGGGATGATCTCGTACTCCGGGGACGCTGGGTCCGTCGGCGAACGATGTGGCTGTGCTACCTGGCGGTGAACTGGGTCTGTGCGCCTGTGCAGGCGCAACTGGTTCGCGTGGCGCCGCAGCTCCGACCCTGTGGAAGGACGTACAACATACATATTGCGACCGAGCACGCGCTGAATGATGCCCGGTAACCAACTCTTCTTTTCAGCAAACACCCTGTACAGTACGGGCGTAGAAACCTGGAAAAGCGAAGCGCCATACCAACCGACTCGGTGCGTGGGAGGCTGCAGCAGGTGAAGGAGAGTGCGGTGGTGGTGGCCGTGGAGCATCTCGGCAGGAGACGGGGCGTCACATGACAAGCACTGATACGTGATAGGAAAATTTGAAGAGCTTGCTGCCTGGAGTGCTGACCTTTCATTTTTTCCATGTGAGACTTGAATGTTCGAACGAATCGTTCTGCTTCACCATTGGACTGTGGGTGAAAAGGTGCGGTGGTGATATGCTGAATGCCATTCACACGACAAATCTGTTGAAATTCCGCACTAACAAACTGAGGTCCATTGTCACTGACGATAGTTTCAGGCAAAACGTCGATGCAAAACACAGATGTTAAGGCACTGATTGTAGTAGGGCACTGATTGTAGTAGACGCCGTCGTTGAGTTCATGGCAATCACAAAAGGAAACTTGCTGAAAGCGTCTACAACGATTAATCAGAGCGTATTCCAGAAAGGTCCGGCAAAATGAATGTGTAAACGTTGCCATGGTCCCTTGAGGCGTGGTCAGTCTGAGAAACGTTGCGGAGGAGCCGCCTGAGGCTCCGCACAAATAGTACACTGTGACGTCATGCTCTCTATCTGAGCGTCCATACCAACCCAGGTACAATGACGTCTGACCAGTTGCTTTGTCCGAACAATACCCCAATGTCCTTGATGCAGGAGGCGTAAGACCTCTCGTTACAGGTAATGAGGAACAATCACTCTTGTTAGGTCGTTGTCGGTATGTCACAACAGAACACCCTGACTTAAGGACAATGCATGACGCTGTGAAATTTAACGTCGAACCAGAGGCCGCTCAATGTCTTTGGCTCTGGCAGGCCATCCTGAGCGAACAAAACGTGCTACCACACTTAGGTCTGCATCCACAGCTGTTTCCTGTGCAACCCGACGAGAGTTCAAAGGGAAATCTGCGACAGCAGATGCATCTCAGGAGTCTATCTGACAACATACCATTTCTGAAGAATCAAAGGAGACATCCTGGCCAACCGGAAGTCAGGAAAGTGTGTCTTCGTTGGCATTTTTAGTGGCAGGTCTGTACAAAATCTCATACTGATAATTTGACAATATCAAGGACCATCTCTGAAGCTTTTGTGCCGTTCGTGGCGGAATTGGCTTTGTGGGCGAGAACAACGATGTGAGAGGCTTGTGGTCTGTCAACAAATAGAATTTTCTGCCATAGAGATAATGATGAAACCTTGTGACGCCATAAATGATTGCTAAGACCTCCTTTTCTATCTGACTGTAATTCTGTTGCGTTGGCGTCAGTAGCTTGGATGCAAAGGCAATAGGACGATCGTGAGATCCAATACGATGTGAAATTACTGCGCCTAGACCATACGACAAGGCATCCACTGCTAGCACTACAGGCTTCTGTGGGTCAAAGGGAATCAAACATGCATCACTGAGTAGTGCAGACTTTAATTTGCCAAAGGCAACCTGGAAATCTTTAGACCATACAAAAGGAACATTTTTCCTTCGTAAGTACTGCAGTGGAGCTGTAGTCTGAGAGGCATTGGGAATAAATCTGAAATAATAGTTAAGCTTTCCCATTACTGCTTGCAATTGGTGCACATTCTTAGAAGGAGGCAAGTCTTTAATAAATGTTCTTCAACTGTGCGTCTTGAGACCACAATATCATCTAAATAGTTTGTGCAGCATGGTACAGAAACTGTCAGCTGTTCCAAAAAACGCTGAAAAATAGCGGGGGCGGAAGAACTGACAAAGGGTAGGCATTGAAATTGAAAAAGGCCCATGTGAGTATTAATGACGAAAAAACTTTGACTCGTCATCGAGCGGAATCTGTAAGTATGCTGCTGCTAAATCAATCTTAGAAAAGAAGCGAGACTGTCCTAATTTGTCCATCAGTTCCTCAGGTCTGACTGTTCACTGTTGATTTGAAGTCTGCACAGAGACGAAGTTTTCCTGTCGGCTTGGTTAGAATCACTAAAGGCGAGGCCCACTGACTCACAGAAACAGGAGAAATCACCCCACTATCCTGCCAACGTTTAAGTTCTTCAGCAACTTTATCACGAATGGCTATAGGCACTGGTCTAGCTTTACGAAATTTGGGTACTGCAGATTCTTTTAAAGTTACTTGTGCCACAAAGTCTTTTACACAACCTAGTTCCGGCAAAAACAAGTCACTGTATTTTTCATACAATACATTGATTTTCTCCTGAGGCACAACTGACGACATTTGAAGCACATCTCTTTGAATTTTTAAACCGAACAAGTCAAATGCATCTAGTCCAAAAATGTTCTGCGTAGATTTGGCCTGAAGAACTAAAAAAGCAACTGTTTTTGTTACACCTTGAAAAGAGGCGGGCAGGCTACACATTCCTAGCACGGGAATATTTTGTCCTGTGTACACCGTTAGCATTTGTTGAGACGGCGACAACTTTGGCGAACCCAGAATATCATAAGTGTCTTTATTAATGTGACAGTGGAACCAGTGTCGAGCTGAAATTTCACAGTCTTATTTTCTATGGAAAGAGTCACAAAAAATTTTTGCTTGTGGCACACGACGGGTGCGCGAATGTGGGCAACGTCTGCTAGAGTTAGTTTGCTCCATTTACGGATGCGCGGGCTGCGTACAGAAGGAAGCGGCGCAGAATCGGCACACAGCAGATTAATATCACTGTCCCTGGATGGCACTACCGCCGGATCGGCGTCCGCGCAATGCGAGGCTACTACAGATTCACCAGCTACTGCACTAAGATTATATTGAGTACTTCATCAAGTCTACTGTCACTAGCTACACAGCACTGGGCACTATTACAAGGAGAAGTTGCAGAAGGCACTAAGTTCACTACAGGATTGCACTGTACATAGTCATTATGCTTGTCCCGAACCCTTTTCCGTTGCACAGATTTACGCACTTGACGACTCTTGCTACTTGGCGCCCTGAATGTTCTGCGTAATTGCATCCCTCAACATAACGTCACTATAAGAAAGTCCACAAGAACAAGTAAATTTATATTTGTGGGTTAAGCCCTTCAACTCAGTAATCCATTGCTGGTGTGACTGCTCCGGTAATTTTTTTAGACTGAAAACTCTGTACCGGGCCGCAGCTACGAGAACTTTTCTCTCATAATGAGCATTCAGTGCAGCTACGAGGTGCTCAAAATCTATATCACGAGGAGATCGGTGGGTGAAAAGTTTCTGCAGAAACATGAAGGTCTTAGTGCCCACAATAGAGAGGAACAAATGTTTGACAGTCTGACCTGTAAGTTGATGAGCCGCGACGATTTCTTGAAATTGTGCCAAGTAATCACTCCATTCTTCCTCACGTTCGTTGTACTGGCGAAACGTAGGAAGCGGTGTGGCAGCAGATGTGGGCGGCTGATGCGACGGCTGTTGTTGGTGAGATGCCTGCGCCGTCAACTGCTTCACCGCTTGGAGTAGTTGCGTGATTTGCGCCGTCTGTAACTGAATAATTTCCATTAAGTTTGGGTTCGGAGTAGTGGCCATGCTGACCGATTAGGCGCCGCGCATACAAGTAACTTATATCAAAACACAAATGCAAGGTAAGTGAGGACGCACTGCAACAAAAAAGTTCACAAAATACGTAACAGAATATTGTTCCCCAAAATCTTATAATAAAGGTGGGTGGGCGGGAGCAATTTCTGCGTGCTCGGACTGCTGCTGTCTGGCTGTTGCAAGCGGGCTGGTCCACGGTCCTTTTGTCGCTCCTCGTCGCCACTTTTGTGTCTCGTTTCCGCCGGTTGTCCCGGGGGTCGGTGGCCGTGTAGAGAGAGACCGACACAGGAAAATAGGATTCACGCATGTGCAGGTACGGAGGTGACCAGCCAGTGGGACAGCAGAAACTAGAAACACTAAGCTAGATTAGTATAAGAGATATATTTCATAGAAATAATACATTACTTAACTTGGAGAGCAGCAGACTAGTAGAATGTTGATACATAGTTTAGATAGAGGCCTGCCTACTGATGATTCCTAGTGCCTATCCGATAGCCATGTCTTAACTGGTGCCTATCTGATTCCCAAGTGAACGATACAGTTCAGTGGTGGCCACGAGCGGAGTTGCAGCAGTGGGTGCTCGTGGCTGACATCGTAAGAACGCCGCGCCGTGCTTGCATGGCGGCGCGCGGCGAAAGTACGTAGCGCGCATTTCAGACTTGTGTGACACCACAGGTATTTATCTGACGCTTGCTACTACCATGGCGGCGAGTCGAAGATACAAATTATCCCGCGACAGCAGCGCCGTCAGGGAATCTAGTTATTTTTATGTCTTGGAACTTTATTTGGTTCCCTTAACTACTGTAACCCACAAGACGGATGTGTCGCAGTGGTAGAGAAATACCCCTACACAGCTCGCAGTACTGGCGTGTCTACCTCAGTTTGCGACTTATTTAGCGACCCACCCTCGTATATCAGGGTAACACGAGACAGAATTTGTTTGTGTTGTGGAGGGGGGGGGGGGCGTGATGTAATACAGTACAGGTAATCATGATGTCTATTACATCTACATCTACATACATACTCCGCAATTCACCGTAAGGTGCGTGGCGGAGGGTACACTGTACCTTTCCTATTCCACTCCCAAATTGAACGAGGAAAAAAAGAATGCATATATGCCTCCGTACGAGCCCTAATTTCTCTTATCTTGTCTTTGTGATCTTTACGCGAAATGTAAGTAGGCGGCAGCAAGATCGTACTACACTCAGCTTCAAATTCCGGCCCTCTAAATTTACTTAACAGAAATTCACGAAAAGAACGTCGTCTTTCTTCCAGCGATCCCCAATTGAGTTGCCGCAGCATTTCCGTGACACTCGCGCATCGGTCGAACCTACCGGTAACAAATCTAGCAGCTCGCCTCTGAACAGCCTCTATGTCTTCCTTCAAACCGATCTGCTGCGGGTCCCAAATACTTGAGCAATACTAAAGACGTGGTCGTACAAGCGTTTTATACGCGGTCTCCTTTACAGGTGAAGTACATCTTCCCAAAATTCTCCCAATAAACCGAAGTCGGCTGTCTGCCTTACTCACAACTGTCCTTACATGCTCGTTCCATTTCATATCGCTCTGCAATGTTACGCCTAGATATTTGAACGACGCGACAGCATCAAGAAGCTCACTACTAATGCTATATTCGAACATTATAGGATTGTTTTTTCTACTCATGCGCATCACCTTACATTTTTCTACATTGAGAGCTAGCTGCCATTCTTCGCACCAACTAGAAATTTTGTGTAAGTCAACCTGTATGCTATTACAGTCAGTTACAGACGACAACATCCCATACACCACAGCATCATCAGCAAACAGCCGCAAATTACAACTTACTCTGTCCATCAGATCATTTATATAGATAGAAAATAATAGCGGTCCTATCACACTCCCCTGGGGCACGCCTGACGATACACTCGTCTCTGATGAACACTTGCCGTCGAGAACAACGTACTGCGTTCTATTACTTAGGAAGTCTTCCAGCCAGTCACAAATCTGTGAACCTATTCGATAAGCTCGTATCTTTGTTAGCAGTCTGCAGTTTGGCACCGCGTCGAACGCCTTTTTGAAGTCGAGAAAAACACAAATCACATTGGCTTAGTAATTATAGTGCTAGCCTAGAAAGGCTGAGGTCCCATGTTCGAATCCCGGACGCGGCATAAATTTTAATTCATTGTATCTCCTTCAGTTTTATATCTCTGGTATATATCAAGATAAAATATGTCTTTGGACATTGATTTCTAATTCGATATCTATTTCCCATTCCTACTGATATCTATTTCCCAGCAAACTAAACTTTGCGAGGCCATGGTTTGTAGTGCTGGTGTGGTGCTACAGACTGTTCATCGCGTCGTTCTTCGCGGAGAGCGGTTGGCTGCTGTACGTGGCCTCCGCGCTGGTGGGGGCGGGCGCGGCGCTGCTGTGGACGGGCCAGGGCGCCTACCTGGCAAACAACTCCCGCCCCCACACCGTCTCCAGGAACGCCGCCGTCTTCTGGGCGCTTCTGCAGTGCAGGTGCGTGCCGCAGCCCTGCAACTATTACTCAACAACCAGCTACCCGCCGCTGCACTAATTTATTTATTTACTCAAAAGCAAACACCACATATTATGTTAATTACAAGGTTATTATACTTCTATGCTGACAAAAGTTCTTTTTACAGAAGCTCTTAAATCCTACACTAAACTACTGATATTCTTGAGCCACTTTGCGGCTGAGTCATTGAGTCCATGAATGTCCTTCAGTTCACTATTGGATCCATACACTTTGCACACTAGAGGACAGTCCATAGATTGTATTTCATACATACACAGGGTGTATCTGAAATGAATGTAGAAAATGAGAGGGCTGGTAGAGTGGGCTATAATAAGAATATTTCAAAAACCAATCCATGTCCGCAGCCCTTAACGTATGGGTGTAGGCGTCGTTGAATAGCGTTGCACGCCGTTAAAACGATAGGCACTCAACATGCCATCCGAGTCGTCACAGTAACGGATTTTCAGGGCAACGTCTTCTATGTATTTGTAGCAGCAGAATAAATGAAAATCGGGTTGAAGTATTATAGCCTTACTTGACAACAGTTACAAAAAGTGCTCAAAAGTACGCCTTCTGTTTTGATGCACGCCGTGCAACGACGCTGCCGTGATTGTCGCACTCTTTCATACACTCCTGGCAAAGTGTATATTGCATCGGAGACTCCCGTACTTCACGCTATCAGCTCTTCATCAGTCTCAATGGGTGTTTCGTTAACAACAGATTTCAGGTGACCCAGCAGAAGAAATCTGTGGGCGTCAAGTCGGGAGAACGTGGAGCCCATGCCACCGGCCTACTGCGCCCTAACCAGTCATCACCAAAGGTTTCATCCAAATGCATTCGCACTACACGTGCAAAGTCCACAAATGCACCATCGTGTTGGTACCACATTTGCTAACGCACATTGAGTGGAAACATGTTCCAATAACTCTGGAAGAGTTTCTATTAAAATGGTTAAGTAGATGTGATGCGTTCAGTCGCCGGGGAAACATGTATGTGCCGAACAAATTATCGCCTACCAAGCCAGCTCAATTGTTGGCAGCGAAGTGATCAAGGTGACCATGAACAAAGGCGGCGTGTGGATTTTCCCTTGCCCACACGTGTTTGTTGTGCCTGTTGAACATGCCCTCTTGTGTAAAGGATATTTCATCCGTAAGAAGTACGCAATTATAAATCCCGGTTGAATGACACACTTTTGCAAAAACCACTGGTAGAATTCATTTCATCGTGGAAAATCGTTTGGATGAGGGCTTGAACCTTTTGAAGGCAGTCGGGTGCAAATCATCTTCATGCCACACTCGCCAAATTGTGGAATGGCTCACACCCATTTCTCGTGCGACACGCTAACAGCTTGTTAAGAGTGTGCTTTCCGTCAGTGCTAACGCTTCCTCTTGAAACCTTGGTATACGCATGGCACGTTGATGACCGCATCCGTCAACACCTTCGTACCTTTGACACGAATACAACGATTTTCGATATGGGCCTTGATGTCATATGTGCCATTACGTGATCGTGCCAGTGGAAAACTTACCTCAAATGAACCTGTTTTCCTTAGGGAGCTGTAGATGGAAGCAAATTGGCTGGATCTGGCACTCGACGATTCGGAATCCGCTGAAGGTACAACGAGCGACTGAAAAGTTCGGTGAATGTTCTCTGGAAATATAGAAAACAAGAGTTACAAACAAAATACCATTACTGGTCTTCAAAGTAGCTGCCATTGGCTACAATACAATTCTGACATCTGTTGTATAGCTGTCGAAAACTGTCAGCAAACGCTTCTTGTGGAATCGCTGGAAGCACGGGGGTCAGGCGTTGTTGAATCTCCGCAATCGCTGCTGACCTTCACCTCGTCTGCTGTCATTCTCAAAAACAGCCGCCGATCATTCGCAAGCATCCGTCGCACTCGTTCGATGTTGGATTGGACTGTGATTGTGACCAGACGTCTCGAACGTGGCTCATTCTCCTTCCTTTTTGTGACTAAACCGTTTAACCCTTTAATGCATTGTGTAGCTGATCAGCTATATACCTTTTTTTTCATTATCTCTCAAACTGATCAACATTTTACCACAAATTCATTTGTAGCTGCTTCTATACATAGTGTTGCATATGCTAGTAGCTCGTCCTAGAAATTATAAATTGTACAGTGCTACTGAATCATTTCAAAAGTTAACTGTTTCTTCTAACATTTGCGTTTGTTTACATTAGTATGAGAGGCACAATAGAGACATTTACTACATCAGGGACATCGTGGAAGCTGACCAGCTATGGACTTTTTGTTGCTAGTAGTGCATAATAATTTTAAAGATTTTTTTTCAATATTTTTCTCAGTATACAGGCACTATACATTAATCGTGATGGTTTTTATAGCTTCAAATAAAAAGTCATGCATTAAAGGGTTAAAATACTCAGACACACACTTTTTACTAACTATTTCATCGCCATGCATATGCACTAAAATCCCATGGGTCTCCACCATCGGTCTAATTTGAAACAAAACTTGATGTTAACACGTTGCTCCATTTTGCGCTTCTTGTTGCAATGACACGAGTTCTCACACTGACCTTGTTAACTGGGTCGCAATGCAGTGTGTTTGTTGAAATGTCCGTCATTGTGTATGTGCGGGCACCTCATCCTCGCCAGCGCGATTTGTAAAATAAGGGACCATACACCGAACTTTTCAGACGCACCTTATACAAACGTTGAGCAGTGTGATCATTTCCAACCACCGCCACGTAAGCAGAGTGGATGTCTGGCCTTTCCGTCCAAGAATAGCGCTCCATGTCCTGTCCGCTCCACGAGATAACAAACACATGTACGTTCCCATTTGATGAAAAAGTGACGCAGGTGAACCAGACTCCGCAGTGTCCATAGGTGCTGCCGTCTGTGCAAAACCTATAAAACAGACATGTGAACGACAAACAGCAACGAGTTCACGTCCCCGTAAATGACGGAATATCTGCAACTATGCCCAGTACAGCAATTGCAAATAAACGTCGTAAATCTTCAAGCCGACGTCGGTTTTACAAGAGGCGTTTGAAAAGTCCAAGAGATGGCACAATCGGCGTGTATCAAGGTCATGTTCAGTGAGTAGCATCTTTGGAACGAACGCACACCAAGTTTCAGCCATATTGGTCTATTTCTTTGTGTTTGGCATTCGTGTGAATTAAGGAAGTCGAAAGATTGTCAAAGAATGTATGAAAAAGAATTTCATTACTTTATGAAAGGCAAAATGCCTCAGAAAACTAGAAAGAGGCTTAATAAACATTATGGTGACTCTGCACCTTCGATTAGAGAAGTTTACAAGTGGTTTCAAAGTTTTCGGAGTGGCTATATGGGCACAAGTGACGCTGAACGTTCTGGACGCCTTGTTGACGTTACGACTCCAGAAATCATTGATAAAATCTATGATTGGTGATGGATGACAGAAGAGTTAAAGTACGTAAGATTGCTAGTGCTGTGGGTATCTCGAATGAACGGGTACATAATATTTTACATAAACATTTGGAGATGAGAAAGCTATCCGCAAGATTCGTGCCGCGATTGCTCACGCGTGACCAGAAATGGAATCGTGTGAAGTGTTGAAAAGGTTTGCAGCTGTTCAGGAAGAATCCGCAAGAAATCAAGCGTCGTTTCGTCACTGTGGATAAAACACTGATATCTTACTATACTCCTGAGACCAAAGAACAATCTAAACAATGGGTTACCAAGGGAGAATCTGCACCAAAACAGGCGAAGACCGGTCCTTCGGCAGGAAAGATTTGGGGCGACGGTCTTTTGCGATACGCAAGGGGTAATCCTCATCGACTATCTAAAACAGGGTAAAATTGTTACAGGTGCATATTATTCATCGTTATCAGACCGTTTGAAAACCGAGCTGCAAGAAAAACGGCGGCCATTTGCCCACAAAAAAGGTCTTTTCCATCACGACAATGCACCATCACACACCTCAGCAGTTGTGGTCGCAAAAATATTGGAAATAGGATTTCAACTCGTTTCAAATCCCTCTTGTTCTCCAAACGTGAGTCCGTCGAACTACTATTTGTCGCCCAATTTGAAAAAATGGCTGGCGGGAAGAAGATTTTATTCAAATGAAGAGGTGATTTCAGAAACTAATAGCTATTCTTATTATTCGGAAGGGATCGACAAATTAGAACAGCGTTGGACGAAGTGTATAAGTCTAAAAGGAGATTATGTCGAAAAATAAGTATGGTTTTCCCCAAACGCGTTAGTAGTTTTTATTTTTGCACGGACTTTTCAAACGACCCTGGTACCTTCGTGTCACAAATACACTGAAAACGTTGCCCCATTGTCTCGCTACTGTGACGTCTCGGACTGCATGTTGTATGCCTACCCTCTTGGCGGCGCTCGACGCTATTCAACGACGTGTAGCGCTGTGCGCTAAGGATTGCTGACATGTGTTGCTATGTGAAATACGCCTCTCACTTTTTTGTTCATTTCAGATACACCCTGTACACATACACACGCCGCTCACCCGGTACACATAGTCCAAGCATTAGGGAGAAGTCAATGTAAAAATTATTACCTGAAAACAAAAAAATATGAGCGCATAGGAAATTAAATTTCAATTAGGGTTTCTGTTTAACGAAATTCGAGCTGAGATAGCAATATTAGCCAACAAAAAAGTTTTTTTTAAAATAAATAAAAACGGTAAGTCCGTGCGGAATATGTTAAATTAGAAAATTAGGATTATCTATCGGTTGATTTCTTGTACGTAGCGACTGATTTCTAACTTTTCGAGATATATCGAAAAAAAAACACTGAAAAACCTTTAAATACTAAATTCCTTATAACTCGTGAACATTCACGTTAACGAGGTTATTTTTTTGCAGTGCTTAGGGCAGTAAATAATTAAAAAAAGTACTTCTTCGAAAAAAAAATCAGTATTTTTCGATATATATCGATTTTTCGAAAAAGAAAAAAAAAAGTCTTCGAGAAAATTGGGTAAAGTTGCTTCGGGGAACGACCTAGGGTAACGGTTTTTTCGAACAAGTACTTTTTAAATGATTTTGTGCCGTAGTTACGGCAAATAATAAGTTTGTAAAAGTGAATGTTGACGAGTTATAAGGAATTTAGTTTTTAAAGGTTTTTAAGTGGTTTTTTTTTCGATAATCTCGAAAAGTTACAAGTCAATCGTTACGTACAAGAAACCAATAGATAGATAATCTTAAGACCTATAACTTTCTACTTTAATATTTTCGCAACGGACTTTTATTTAAGAAAAACTGTATTTTTGCACTCTCTCGGTTAGCCATGTGGTCTAACGCACCGCTTTCCCAGACGGGGAGGCGTACCGGTCCCGGTCCGAATCCGCCCGGCGTATTAACGACGGGGGGGGGGGGGGGGGGGGTGGAATGCCGGCCACCCTGGATGTGGTTTTTAGGCGGTTTTCCACATCCCTCTTGGTGAATACCGGGCTGGTCCCCAAGTCCAGTAACACGATTCTCAAACATTTCATAACACTTTACACTTTCACACATATAACACTATACACAAACATTTGGGGTGCACATTTCCGCCCGGGGGCAGGAGGTGGCAGCAGGAAGGGCATCCGGCCACCCCGTCAATACGAACATGCCAAATCTGAAATAACAAAGCCGATCCTGCGTGAGCGGGAAAAGGGTTGAAGAGGGGAAAAGAAAAGTCTTGCGAATTTTTTTTGTGAAATTTCGCCATTTCAGCTCGAGTTTCATTAAATAGAAACCCTATCTGCAATTTATTTCCCATACGCTGATATATTTTCTGTTTTCAGGTAATAGTTTTTGGAAATTTAGCATTACGCCTTCACAGAATGCTCGGACTGACAAGCGTGACTGGTGGTGTGGTGTGCCGCAGCATGTTCTTCGGCAACCTGTTCGTGTACGTGGCGTTCTCGGGCATGGAGCGCGTCTCTCGGCCGACGCGGCGGCTGGTGTTCGGCGTGCTGGCCGGGCTGTCGGCCGTGGGCGTGGCGCTGCTGGCCGCCCTCAGGCCCGCTGCCGCCCCCGCTGCCGCCCCCGCCGCCCCCACTGAGGAGGAGGCCGCCGCCCCCGCGGGGGGCCCGCTGCAGGCCTTCCGAGGCGCGCTGCGGCTCGCCAACACGCCGCAGATGAGGCTGCTGGCCATCACCTTCCTCTACTCTGGTAAGACTCGACACACCGACCACCTGCTGCCGTAGCAATACACAACGCGCATCTACAAACTAAGTTTCCCTAGATTTTTAATAACAAGTACATGAGTTACATGAAAAACGTGTTGGTGAAAGTCGTTGTACAATAACTGTTGTTGCTTCAGAGATATTTTTGGTGCTCAAGATAAATGGGACACCCTGTATACACTGCCGAAAAATGAAAAGAGATCACCATGAAACTTCCTGACATACAAATTTTGTGCCGGAACCGGGGCTCGAACCTGGGACCTTTGCCTTTGACTGGCAAGCGCTCTACCGACCTTTTCTTCCTATGGGTAGTTCTCTTTGTTGCGGACGCTGATCGTTGTTGTTCGTTCTTGTTCGATTTGTTGTTGGCTCAGATTTTTTTTTTTTTTATTACAGAGAGCGTTGACCTCCTCTGACCGGGCGCGCTGAGCCACGGCGCCCGGCCCCGACTGAGCTATTCGGACATGACTCTCGATGCCGCCTCACAACTTTACTTCCGCCAGTACCTCGCCTCCTACTTTCCAAACTTTACATAAGTTCTCCCGCGAAACTTGCAAGACTAGCACTTCTGGAAGAAAGAATATGGTGGAGACATGGCTTAGCCACAGCCTAAGGGATGTTTCCAGAATGAAACTTTTACTCTGTAGCGGAGTGTGCGCTGATATGAAACTTCCTGGCAGATTAAAATTGTCTGGCGGAAGTAAAGTTGTGAGACGGCATCGTCAGTCGTGTCGGATTAGCTCAGTCGGTAGAGCGCTTGCCCGCGAAAGACAAAGGTCCCAGGTTCGAGTCTAGGTTCCGGTTAATTTGCCAGGAAGTTTCATATCAGCGCACACTCCGCTGCAGAGTGAAAGTTTCATTCTGGAAACATCCCTTACGCTGTGGCTAAGCAATGTCTCCACCATTTCATTTCTTTCAGGAGTGCTAGTATGCAAGTTTCGCAGGAGAACTTCTGTGAAGTTTGGAAAGTAGGAGGCGAGGTACTGGCGTAAGTAAAGTTGTGAGCCGGCATCGTGAGTCGTGTCAGTATAGCTCAGTCGGTAGAGCGCTTTCCCGCGAAAGGCAAAGGTCCCAGGTTCGAGTCCAGGTTTTAGTTAATCTGCCAGGAAGTTTCATATCAGCGCACACTCCGCTGCAGAGTGAAAGTTTCATTCTAGAACACCATGAATTGTTCAACCCACTTTTATTGACACTTTGTTGATGAAGTATGCAACAAACGAGATCACGCAGTCAGAGCCATACGCACATCAATACAGTCACCAGAGCGTGCAGAATGTCTACGCTAGTATCGTGTATACCCCCCTTTTGCAGCAATGCATTGTGCAACTGTTCCACGATGACTAACGTAGAAGTGCCGAATGTAGTCTTACGGTATGGCAAAGGGGGACATATCTGGAGATCGTGCTGGCCACGGTAGTTGACATACACCTTCAAGAGCACGTTGGGTGGTAACGGATACATATGGACGTTCATTGTCCAGTTGGAAAAGCATATCGCCTTGTTGGTAGAAGACGGGTGGAATGTTGGTTCTAATGTACCATGCACTGTTCAATGTTCTCTAGATGATCACCAGAGGAGAACGGCTAGTGTAGACTATGGCTCCCCACGCAATGCTGCAGGATCATGCGTGCTATCAGGGCGTGTTGCTCTCTCGCCCCAGTATCGTTGAGCCCGCCTCCAATGGTGTCACGGAAGACGCGTATGAAAGGACGAATGGCGACGTGTCGTCTGAAGTGATGAGAGTCGTCGATACCTTGGTACACTTGACGGTAGTTCGCGTGTGTTGTGTCGTTCAGGAGAGCGCGAAAAACTGGAATTTACGAGACAGAGGCAAACAGGACCCAACACCTGGCATCAGGGTGTGAAGAGCCATATCTTACACTGGCTGTTCTCCTCTGGTGATCGTCTAGAGAACACTGAACAGTGTACGCTACAGTGAAACCATCATTCCACCCGTTTTACCACCGTTCATTCACCAACAAGGTGAAATGCTTTTCCAACAGGACAGTGGGCGTCCTCATGTATTCCGTATAACACTACGTGCTCTTCATGGTGTACGTCAATTACCCTGCCCATCATTATCCCATATCTCTCACCCATTGAGCAGGTTTGCTACCAGATGAAACGTCATTTTCCGAGGTCTCCATGAGCGACACGATATCTGGTCCAACTGAGGCACCAGATGGAAATTGAATGGCAGGATATTCCGAAAGATTACGTACGGTATTTCTACGATCGTCTCCATGGGAGAATTGCTGCAAAAGGAGGGTATAGACGGTACTAACGCCGACATTGCGCGCGCTCTGGTGACTGTACTCAAGTGCGTTTGGATCTGTGTGAACGTGTGTTGCATTTATCCTCAAGAATCTTTATATATGAAAATGAATTGCTGTTCGTTAGTCTCGTTAAAACTCGAGAACGGCAGAACCGATTTGGCTAATTTTAGTCTTGAAATATTCGTGCAAGTTCAGGGAAGGTTTAAACGGCGATAAAAGTATGGTACAGTTGTTCGGAAAAGAGGAAAATCGGGAAAAACTGAAACAGCTTTTTCCAGTGAACTATCAATACCGTTCGTCCAATTGCGATAAAATTTTGTACATATCATGTTGAAAGCAAGAGGAGGGTTTGCGTCAAATAAAAATTTGAAAAAGTCACCCGGAAAGTAGGAAAAAATTAGGAAAAACCGCAAATGATTTTTTTTCTCTATGAATAAAAATCAATTACTACATGGTCGTAAGAGCATCACTTGAGTACGGCTTGACAGGACAAGGTTTGTATGAAATAAAGTTTTTCGAAAATCTACCGGAAAATTTGAGAAAAACTGAAAGTGCGGTTTTCAATGGATTTCTGATTGAATTCAGCACTATAACACTCTATTCGCACGACGGAGAGGGGTAATTCTTTTTTTGTTTTGTTCGTTATGGTTTTGGAAAAGTTTTGAAAAAAAAGGACAGTTAAAAAGTAAAGTCTCAAAATTCGAATCAAGTTCCTTTTTCAATATGTTTCTAAATGTTCTTAACACTGTAAGTTAAGAACCGTTCAACTGATTGCGATAAAATTTTGATCATTTGACGTTCAGCGAAAGATGAACGTTCTTATGAACTAAAAATTTGGGAAATTACCCGGAAATTTTGAAAATTCTCGAGAAACTGGAAGAGGTTTTTTCAATTGGATATCAATATCATTCGTCTGATTGCGATAATTTTTTTTTTTTATATTTGACTTTCAAAGCAAAAGTAACGTTCTTATGAAATAAAAATTAGAAAAAGTTTCCCGGAAAATTGGATAATTCAGAAAAAAATAGAGATTTTTGTATGAAATATCAAAACGACATACCTGATTGCGATAAATTTTGCACATTTGACGTTCAAAACAAGAGTACATACATATTAGCAATTGCGAAGCATTGCCGGGACGACTAGTAGGTCAATAAAATTTCCCTCTGTTCCGACGACGAATTCATGGTGTTTTTTTTTTCATTTCCCACAAGTGTATTTATACAGGGTGTTTCTACATGATACCGACAATATTCGTGAGGTTGTAGAGGATGGCTTGAGGAACAAAATGAGGTAGGGGACCCGTGACCAGGAATATCACCCAACGGCGCTACCGAGCGTCAAAATTATAGGCGCTGGCGCTGCCGCTAGGCGAATGTGTCGTTCTATGCACACACAGATCGCACTTAGATCTGTAATGGGTGGTTTTTTATATTCGGGGTTTACGAGTGATTGCAGCGATCGCCAGTGGAGAAGATGGAGCTAGCGGCTGTATGGGCAGGCCCTGTTTCCTATGACTGCAGTGCTCTCTTGCCGTGATGACTGATGTGACGTACCTGTTTTATTACCTCTAACACAATGTCCGATGTTGTACGCTATAGCATATTATAATGGATGTGACTGACAGAGAATGACAGCGGCACTATGTCGTGTTTTGTAGACTAACGTCGTCTTGTGTAGCAGCCACCACCATCTACGCTGCTGGAGTGTACAGCGATGAGCCACATGATCTGAATAACGGTAGATATTTAGTGATTCGACGCCTTTATTGTATTTTACGGATGGATACCATATATACCAGGCAATGAAGAGCAGCAATACTTATAGATACCGACAGTCATCAGCGCCAGCATCTGTAATTTTAATTTTCACGCTCGGTAGCGCTATTGGGTGACGTTTTCGGACATGGGTTCCCTACCTCATTTCGTTACTCAAGCCATCCTCTACTACGCCACGAAGTTTGTCGCTATCATTTAGAAACACTATATACTTGTTATGTAGCTCAAACATATAGGGTGTCCATTTATCTTGAGCACCCAAAGTATCTCTGGAACAACAATAGCTATTGTAAAACGACTCACCGGTAAGGCAGGGACTCATGAATGTAAATATTTTGAAACATTCTTAAACGAAAGCATAAGTGCTTTTTGACACAAACTTATGTGTTTTTAAATGGTCAGACTATATTATTTCATCAGCAATTTATAGCATGATAAATCACAAAACAATGGCGTTGATTGCATCGTAATATGATAATTACATCCCGGGATATTGCGAAGCGAAGTTGACGCTTGAAATATGCGAAACGCGCGGCTAGCCTACGTCCTGAGTGTAAGGCGAGAACCTCATGCTGCTCAGGACGTGCGCTAGCCGCGTATTCCAAGCGTCAACTTCGCTTCGCAATATCCCGGGATGTAATTAGCATATTACGATGCAATCAACGCCATCGTAATGGACGCTGATGTTCGTGTATAAACAAATTTAATGATATGTTCTTTATAAATAGCTGTAAGCATCATATTGTTTCATGCACGTGATACCAGCCGCGGTGGAGTAGCCGAGCGGCCTAAGGCGCCTCGCTGCGGAGTGTGCGGTTGCTCGCAGTCGGAGGCATGGGTGTGTGTGTTGTCCTTAGGTTATTTTAACTTAGTTTAAGTAGTTTGCAAGCTACGGACTGATGACCACGCAGTTTGGTCCGATAGATTTACAAACATTTGAACGTGATAACACATAATTGTAATTTGTCATCCGCTAAATTCATATTTCTTGATATTGACAAACAACAGAGACACTGTTAAAAAAGTGCTTAAGGCTCAGATTGATAACGATTTTTTTTAAATATTAGAAACTAATGTGAGAAGCAAACGAATACAATTGGTAGGCAGCCGAAGCCAGTTTTTAACCCATTTTCGTAACTTCTCTATAGATTTTTTGCCGCATTTTCATTACTGAAAGTCATTTTTTTTACACAAAAAATAGCAGGAAAGGATGGCTATTTTGCTAACATGATTTACAGTTTTCTGCTTCTCATGTAAGAACTTCGGAAGTGTACTTGGCCGTTATTAATATAAGGTTTCTCAATTAATTCATGTGCTGTCTTGTACAATACGCTAGATACTATATGTGATCTAAAGTACACCCCCACAAACATAGGTTTTTATGTTAGGTGCATTGTGCTGCCTCTTACTACCAGGTACTCCATATCAACGACCTCAGTAATCATTAAACATCGTGAGAAAGCAGAATGGCGCGCTCCGCGCGCGCCTCAAGGAGTTCGAACGTGGTCAGGTGATTGCGTGTCACTTGTGTCAGCAGTCTGTACCAGAGATTTCAACACTTCTAAACATTCCTACGTCCACTGTTTCTGATGTGATAGTGAAGTGGAAACATGAAGGGGCTCTTACAGCACGTAAGGTTAGAACCAACGTCGTCATCGTCTGTTGACTGGCAGACACCGCGGACAGTTGAAGAGGTCGTACAGTGTAATATGCAGGCATATGTTCAGACCATCAAACAGAAATTGCAAAGTGCATCAGGATCCGCTCGAAGTACTACAAGGTGCGTCTGAAAAGTTCGATGAAAGGTGTCATATTTTACAAACAGTGCTGGCGAGGATGAGGTGCCTATGCATACACATTAAGGACCATGTGAACAAGCGCCCCCTATCGTGAAAATCACTGCAGTGAAGCGGTGGTACACGCTGTGAAGCAGCTAATAGGGTTTGTGTGAGAACTCGTGTCATTGAAACATGGAGTGCAAAATGAAACAATGCGTTAACATAAAGTTTTGTGTATAATTAGGCAAAACGAAGACGGAGACCAATGGTATGTTGGTGCAAGTGTACGGTGTAAAACTACAAGCTTCCTTACGGTTAATTTTGCGGACGGAGAAGTTAGTTTCCGAAGACAAAGTTCCTTAATGCTTCTTCCCACAAATTCCCTAAACCTCAACAACCTTATGGATGTTGATGCGTAGCAGTGTGCGTTTGTACCGCCGTACAGTATGCACGAGGTGCCATAGTTGCTGTCCAAAACTTTATGGAAAGCATAGAGTTCTGACTAACCTGTTGTCTTCTATAGTTGTGTCCCCAGCGCAGAAGACGGCACACAGTCGTTGGTTCTTCTTCAGCATACGAGTGAGGCTACGAGTTGCTTCTTGTAATTCCATCTTACCGAACTTATGTTCGGTAAGATGGAATAAGTTCGGTAAGATGGAAGTACAAGAAGCGAATCGCGAGATATTCAATTGTCAGGGATGCCATTTATTTCAAATGTTGTTGTTGTTTGTTAAGCGTATGGGACTTAACTACGGGGTCATCAGTCCCTAAACTTACAAACTACTTATGAACTACTTACGAACTAGGACGGCACAAATATCCATGCCCGAGGGGGGATTCGAACCCCCGACCGTAGTGGCCGTGCTGACCGTGACTGGAGCGCCTCAATCACCTCGGCCACCGCGGCCGGCCCATTTATTTCGTCTAGTTGCAAAATGATAGTAATTAATAAACTCCTTAACATGAGGATTACTTCCTATATAAGCAACTATTATGCTGCCCGTAGTTCATAATAAGACCTCGAGTGTTAACATGCTAAACTTTACTCAAGGGGCGGCCGCGGTGGCCGAGGTAACTGAGGCGCTCCAGTCATGGTCAGCTCGGCCACTACGGTCGGGGGTTCGAATCCCCCCTCGTGCATGGATATTTGTGCCGTCCTAGTTCGTAAGTAGTTCATAAGTAGTTTGTAAGTTTAGGGACTGATGACCCCGTAGTTAAGTCCCATAAGCTTAACAAACATTTGAACATTTGATTTACTCAAGGCCGGCGCGGACCTGCGCGTATAGAGGTCAGCTCGAGACTGAATCTGCGAGAGGGCACCTGACACTCTTTTTAGCGCCAAAACATGGCCGTCGCGCGCCTTCTGCTATATCGTTCTTCTCTTGTTACAATAAGAGAAGATACCTTAAACTTCTTAAACTGTCAAAACCTAGCCTGTTCTTGAGAGATATTTATAACAAATTCTCAGCTCGAATAATTAATAGTAAGTAAATAATAAATGAAACTAATATCAAAAGGAATCACGTGACATGAAACGCAGTAGCCAATTCGAGGAGAGAACCAGTAACATAGGCGGGCTTTCCCATGGAAACCAGCGCCTACTGTCCCATATGCTACTGCTCCCCCCCCCCCCCCCCCGCCACCTTCCAACATACACTGCACTTTGCACTTCTGTCTTACTTCCGCGTTTAAGTCACGTACAGTGTTAGCAAAGAAACGGACAGCGGCCAGAAATATGAAGTGTGAGTGGATGCGGAGATCCAACAACCTCTGTGTTCGAGAGATTGCACAAGAAGCATTTCCTGACGGTTTCCAACAGCTGTACAAGTGACGTCAGAAGTGTGTTGTATAGCCAATGACGATTACTTTAAAGCCTTGTCAGTCTTGATCCTTATATTTCCTGAGACTATTCACTGCACATTTCAGATGCGCCTTGTACGACAGGCGGAAGGGATTTCGTGGTAAAGCGGCTGCTCGTAAGCTACACATCACGCAGGTCAATGCCAAACAACGCCTGGATTGGTGTAAGGCCGGGTGCACACATTGGCATCAACAATTTTCGTCCAATGTATGGATCGGTGAAATGGAACCAATGTTAGCTCCAATGCTGGTACGTCTTCGTTGCTTGTCGGTATTTTGACCAAAGATCAAATAACGTTGGGCCAATATGAGTACGTTGTCCACACATTGGCGCCAATGTTTCATTCTACCCTTGTCATCTACCCATATCGAACGGTTTCATTCTTCGTTCGTTCTTCGTCGCTGTTTATTTTAAAGTTTCAAAATCAATTTTTAAATATTAGAACTGTATCAGAAAGTGATTCATTTGTGAAAGCAACCACAAAAACGAAATGCCACGGTAGAACTTATGCGCGAACAATGAAGTTAAAAACTTTTCAGATTTTAACACACTCGGTTACTGAATGCAATTTTTAAAATCAACATTTCCTGTCAAGTTTCACACATTGCTTTACGAACTTCAAGCACTATCAGAAATGAAGTGTAGGCTTCTAAAACTGTTTCCTGTAGCAAGAAATCGAAGCGTTAATACCAAAAGAACTTTATTAGTAATAGCGTCCCTCAAAAGTATCTTTTTAAAAAAAATTTAAGTTCAATCATTTAAAGTAGCAGGTTTTATACATAATAATGTGTATCGATTATTCGTAACATATTTTAAAACTTACTGCTTTAGCAATCATTTAAAGTAGCAGGTTTTATATATAATAATGTGTGTCGATTATTCGTAACATATTTTAAAACTTACTGCTTTAGCAATTGATTAGGAAGTGATACAACACACCTTATCATTTTTTACACGTTTACTTATTTGGTTTGCAATGACGAAATGTAATTATCCACACTAAAAACCGTTAACACATCGGCCGCGATTTGTGCGTCAGATGTGTTTACCGTTTGTTTGGATGCCATCTCACAACTGTATGAACTATCGCACTAAAGTTTCCGCTCCAGTTGTCACAATGTAAAAATGTCCGAACGACATGTTTCGGGTCTACATTATCCATTTTCAAGTTCTAAAAAGAAGAAAGCCAAGGTAGACGTAAATTAAAACGAACACACTAAAACCTTCAATACGATCCATGTCAATGTAACAAAGTTTGTTCATCCTAAACTGGCTTACCTTGAATTCTAAAACATATCTGCCCTAAGGCAACGTCAAGCGTAAAATATTAGCGGCATATGCGCAATATCAACAGATAAACATTCCTCACAGTATAACATGTTGCTAGTTGGAGGCACAGTTGTGGACTGCTAACTGTCTGCTCTGCTATATCAGAGATAGTCCAAACGCTACCCATTACCAAAATGAGACCAGAAATGTCCTTTAGACAATTATGTCTGTTCACTTAATATGCTATTCGGTTCTTTTCTTAAGGCACAAAAAATTTCAACCTCCTCCAGGTTAGACAGCAACCATCCCTTATCCTCATAATGTATTGGCCTCATACTGTTATTAATATTGCCACCGCCGAAGAGCCATTCTCAATGTTGTTATGCTCTTTAAATCGAATTTCAGAATTCCTACCAATCTGTCCCACGTATTTCATTTCACAATCTAAACATGTAGGCCCGAAACATGTCGTTCAGACATTTTTACATTGTGACAACTGGAGCGGAAACTTTAGTGCGATAGATATGTTTACGTTGGCTTTCAACGAATTCAACTGAATTTTGGCTCCAACCTGTGGGCGATCTTACAAAAATATTGGCCGATTTTCGCGCCAGCGTTGGTACCAATGTGTGGACGCGGAGTAAGGAGCGTAAGCAATGGACGATTGAACAGTGGAAAAACGTGTGAAGAATCACGGTACACAAGATGGCGATGCGATGACAGGGTGTATGTATGGCGAATGCCTCGTGAACGTCATCTGCCAGCGTGTGTAGTGCCACCAGTAAAATTCGGAGGAAGTTGTTATGGTGTGATCGAGTTTTTCATGGAAGGGAAATGCACCCCTTGTTGTTTTGTGTGCCACTATCACAGCACAGGCCTACATTGACGTTTTAAGCCTGCTGCGGTGGCCGAGCGGTGTGTGGCGCGCCAGTAACGTTCTGGACGGCCACTACGGTCGGGGGTTCGAATCCCCCTCGGGCATGGATATTTGTGCCATCCATAGTATTAGCTTGTTCATAAGTAGTTTGTAAGTATGGGTACTGATGACCCCATAGCTAAGTCCCATAAGCTCTACAAAAATTTTAGCATTTGATTTTGACGTTTTAAGCCCTTTCTTGCTTCACACTGTGGAAGAGCAATTCAGCAATGGCGATTGCATCTTTCAACACGCTCGAGCACTTGTTCATAATGCACGGCCTGTGGTGGAGTGGTTACACGACAGTAACATCCTTGTAATGGACCGCCCTACACAGAGTCATGGCTTGAATCCTACAGAACACCTCTGGGATGTTCTACAACGCTGACTTTGTGCCAAGCCTCACCGATCTAGAATAATACCGCCCTTCAGCCCAGCACTCTGTGCAGAATGGGCTATCTTTCCCCAAGAAACTTTCCAGCATTTGATTGGATGTGGAAGCTGTCATCAAGGCTAAGGGTGAGCTGAGACCAATTCCAGCATTACCGTTGGAGTCCACCAGGAACTTGTTAAGTCATTTTAAGCCAGGTGTCCGCATGCTTTTGATCACGTAGTGTGTGTGGTATTGAGAGCTTCAGTGAGAGGCGGCAGTCGTGGACGAGCCCCCCATGTTGTGGAACGCTGTGCCGCAGGTCTGGAGCTGTCCTTCTACAGCGGCGTGTACGGCGCCAGCGTCGGCTTCACGTCTCGACTGGGCCCGCAAGCCAAGCAGCTGGTCCCACTGGTCGGCATCTTCTGCGGCGCTGGCGAGGTGGCTGGTGAGTCATAAGTCATAGGAAGTCGCTGACAGACAACAGCATGTATTATATAGAGTGTATTTTATTGTGTGTGTCATGGATCATTTTATTATGGATATCTCCATTTATTTGGTGTTCCACTCACCATCTGTACTGACAACAACTATTATGTCAAGCACTTCTGTAAAGGCATATATTCTATGAGACACCAAATCTGAAGACGGCATCTCAGCATGCCGAAAAACTTCACGTCGAGACATATACATATTGGAAGAGCAATTGAATGGAATGGACATTGTTTTGAGAGGAAGATATAAGATGAACATTAACAAGAGTAAAACGCAGGTAGTGGAATGCAATGTCAGAAAATCAGGCGATGCTGAATGAATTAGATTAGGTAATGAGACAATAAAAGTAGTAGATGAGTTTCGTTATTTGGGTAGCAAGATAACTTTTGATGGCCGAAGTAAAGAAGATATAAAATGCAGAATGGCTATGGGAAGAAAAGCGTTTTTAAAGAAGCGAAACTTGTTAACATCCAATATTAATTTAAATGTTAGGAAGTCCTTTCTGAAATCATTTGTCTGGAGTGTAGCTTTGTATGGGAGTGAAATGTGGACGATATGGAGTTCAGACAAAAAGGTGATAGAAGCTTTGGAAATGTGCTATAGAGGAGTGATGAAAATTAGATGGGTAGATCACATAACAAATGACGAGGTGCTTAACGGCATTGGGGAGAAAAGGAGTTTCTGGCATATCCTGACTAAGAGAAGGGATATATTGGTGGGACACATTGTGAGACATCAAGGAATCCTCAATTTAGCATTAGAAGGAAGTGTGTGGGGTAAAAATCGTAGAAGAAGACCGAGGGACGAATACAGTAAGCAGATTCAAAAGGATGTAGCTTGCCGAACGTATTCTCAGATGAAGAGACTTGCACAGCGTGGAGAGCTGCATCTAACCAGTCTGCGGGCTGAAGACCGTAACATTCGTGCTTGGCATAACATTCAATTTGAAAGAAGATTGCCTGTCCCAAACATCAGCAAATTAAGTGCTCGGTGTGTTTTGTGAAAATTGGATCACCTAGACGCAGTAACGTGACTGCAGTGCAATTTTTTCAACATATATTGGGGACTTAGCAATGCAAAAATGAGTAGAATTACACAACGATACATAGAGTTACACTATGAGACTTGAGTATGATTGAAAGCGCCAGGTGTTGTAATAAGAGTCCCTAGGTGTCGTGAAACAAATAGGGTCTGGATATGCTGTTGGCCAACATACTGCCTCGCCCCTCATAGGAACACCCAAAAGCATCGACAGTGGTTGCAGGAGAATCAGAACAAACAAGTTGGCCTCTGGCCATGTTGCACACATATTCAAAGGATAAAATATCAGACAAAGATGTGAGGCAATCAAGCAATGGTAACCATTGGAAGAAAGGATGAGGTGGAGACATGGCTTAGCCACAGCCTGAGGGATGTTTCCAGAATGAAACTTTCACTCTGCAGTGGAGTGTGCACTGATATGAAACTTCCTGGCAGATTAAAATTGTTCATTTGATAATTAAATGGTCTGGCGCCTTGACACTTTTATCAGAGGAGCATACTGGAATTTACTTTAATGGCTCTGCAGAGAATGACTATGATGTTAACACTGACCTGCCCAGTCACAAAATTTGGTGCTTCGAGGCTTAGGTAGTGACCATACCTGATAGCAGTGTTCTACAATAACATGTAATTTGGGAGTGCCTCAGACCTTTCGATATGGGTATTGCAATTCTCATAAACAGTAGTAAATTTTGGAAAGGCGACGCCAGGAGGAATGAAGTAGTGAGTCGGGAGCAGTTCTGGTGGGTTGCTGACACAGCAGTAATGATTTATCAAAGGCCTTTGATTGTGTTAACCATGAAATTCTTCTAGATAAGTTTAAGTACTGTGGTATGAGTGGGAAAGTGCACAAATGGTTTAAATCATACCTAACTGGAAAAGTTCAGAAAGTTGATATAAGTAATTCACATAATATACAAAAAACAGCCGAGTCCTCAAACTGGGGAACTATCAAGCATGGGGTGCCAAAGGATTCGATACTGGGACCTTTGCTGTTCTTAATATATATAAATGATTTGCATTTCTATATTCATAAAGATGCCAAGCTAGTTATCTTTGCCGTATCGCTATCACACCCGAATCACAGGAATCAACTGATGAAATCGTCAATGAAGTATTTCAGAGAATTATTAGGTGGTTCTCTGTAAATGGACTCTCTTTAAATTTTGAAAAAACACAGTATATTCAGTTTCACACAATAAATGGCATCACACCATTAATTAATATTGACTTCAACCAGAAATCTATAGCTAAGGTAGAATATTCAAAATTTTTACGTTTATGCGTTGATGAGGGGTTGAATTGGAAGAAACACATTGAAGATCTGCTGAAACATTTGAGCTCAGCTACTTATGCTATTAGGGTGATTGCAAACTTTGGTGATGTACAACTCAGTAAACTAGAATACTATGCCTATTTTCATTCTCTGCTTTCTTATGACATCATATTCTGGGGCAATTCATCATTTAGTAAGAAAGTATTCATTGCCCAAAAGCGGGTCATCAGAATAATTGCTGGAGCCCACCCTAGATCATCCTGCAGACATTTGTTTAAGGATCTAGGAATCTTTACAGTAGCTTCACAATATATATATTCACTTATGAAATTTGTTATTAACAATCCAACTGAATTCAAATGTAACAGCAGTGTGCATAGCTACAACACTAGGAGAAAGGGTGACATACACTATTCAAGGTTAAATTTAGCTCTGTCACAGAAAGGGGTTAATTATTCTGCCACAAAAGTCTTTGGTCACTTACCTAGTAGTATCAAAATTCTGATAGATAGCCAACTAGCATTTAAAAATAAATTGAGAGAATTTCTGAATGGCAATTCCTTCTACACATTAGATGAATTTCTAGATAAAAGTTAGAACTTTAGGAAAAATAAAAAAATAATATATATATATATATATATATATATATATATATATATATATATATATATATATAAAATTTAAAAAAAATTCAAATATTGAGTGTCATGTAATATTATGTATAGACACACTTCATTTAACTGACACGTTCCACATCATTACGAAGTGTCGTATTCATGATCTATGGAACAAGTATTAATCTAATCTAAAACTTCCTGGCAGATTAAAATTGTGTGGCGGAACCGGGACTCGAACCTGGGACCTTTGCCTTTCGCGGGCAAGCGCTCTACCACTGAGCTACCCCGACACGACTCACGATGCCGCCTCACAACTTTACTTCCGCCAGTACCTCGCCTCCTACTTTCCAAACTTCACAGAAGCACTCCTGCAAACACGCAAGACTAGCACTCCTGGAAGAAAGGATATGGTGGAGACATGGCTTAGCCACAGCCTACGGGATGTTTCCAGAATGAAACTTTCACTCTGCAGCGGAGTGTGCGCTGATATGAAACTTCCTGGCAGATTAAAATTGTGTGCCGGAACCCAGGTTCGAGTCCCGGTTCCGGCACACAGTTTTAATCTGCCAGGAAGTTTCATATCAGCGCACACTCCGCTGCAGAGTGAAAGTTTCATTCTGTAATTAATCTAATCTAATCTCTCCCCCCCCCCTCCACCCTGCAGGGGGCGTGGCGCTGGGCCTGCTGGGTGGGCGCGCGACGCGGCGCGGCCTGCTGCCCGGCGTGGTAGTCAGCTGCCTGCTGCACGCCACTGCCTTCTGCCTCGCCTTCCTCAACCTGCCAGACGCCGCACCCTTCAGGGACACCGACGACCCCGCCTTCATCCAGAGCAAGTGAGCCATCCATGTCCTGTCTATTTATTCCAGTGTTTTAACTGAACTAACACTTCCTGGCCACTTATAACATATTGAGTGCTCCAGCTGAAAACACTTTCTGATTATATTTGGAATCTAAAACAATGTGACCAATATTTTCAATTGAGGGCATGTTAGACTGAAGGAAATGGAAATTTTATAGCATGAGGAATGACTCCATTATGTATTGTGATGTTTCTTGGTTTTTTGGGGGTATGATTGTATGATTTGACCGTGTAGTCCCTCTTCAAACTTCCAAGAATCTCTTTTCATCTAGTCCAGTTAAATTTTTAGTTGCGGACCTGGTTAACCAGTGCCTCTATTTTCACTCTTCCAATAGTAGTCAAGGCCATTACACTTTGCCACAAGTAATGAAGTTATGTTGAGAAGTAGTTACACCAGAAGATGAATTGCAACTACTGAAATAAGAACTCTTCACAGTGCATTTTCTTATAAACACATCAGGGTTTTATTTGACCCATAACTACAGAATACTTGAGTCCAGATGTCTTACAACTTTTTTAACGTGTTAGCTCAATCAGAACCAATCAACAACTGAATGACAATTCCATGGTGCTTTAATTATTCTGAGGTTCACCAAAGCTTTATTAAAGAAATAAAATGTCTCTTTGCAACCTCTTATGACAAAAGAGAGGTTTATTTTCAACAATTATCCTGTAAAATATAACTTAGGACAGTAATAGTCCACAAAAAAAAACCTCCTACAACATATAAAAAAATAATTCATTTGGACATCTTTTCCATCCAATATGAATCATAATGGGAATGTCCATCACATAATGGATATCAAGGTCTGCACGGCCACTACGGTCGGGAGTTCGAATCCCCCTCAGGCATGGATATTTGTGCCGTCTTTAGGATTATCTAGTCCATAAGTAGTTTGTAAGTTTAGGGACTGATGACCCCGTAGTTAAGTCCCATAGACTCTACAAACATTTGAACATTTGGATATCAAGGTATTAATTATTCATTCTACTCAGAACTATGGTTCACAAACATTTCGTTTATAAAGGACAGAAACATGAGTGTAGTGATCATCTATAGAAATAAAAATGTGTTCCTTGTTGAAAACCATTAATCTAAAAAACGGTTTTAACCAATTACTATCAATTTTTGACACAACATTGTGTTATAGTACAGCAGTGTTATGATATACCTACTTTTCCGAAAGTTCTTAATAGATTGCACTGAAATTTCGGCACAGTATTGCATTCAAGTTTGCACATTTTTCAATTACCCACTAAACGCTATTTAGTGCATGTGTAATGCAATAAATGGGGAACCCTATGAAAATGAAAAATGTTTGTTTCTTCAAAAATTTAATATTCTGCAGTTCTTAACCAATTACTCCGAATTTTTTATAAACTTTGTATTCGAACACAGGAGGGTTTTCTACATCTTCATCTATGTATATACTCTGCAACACACCTCACAGTGTGTGCTGGAGGGTACCTCATACCACCACTAGCCTCTTCCTTTTCGTTTCACGCCAAGATAGAGCAAAGGAAAAACAAATGCAACTATGCCTGTTTGTGAGGCATTATTTTTCTCATCTTTTTACATAAAATTTAAGTTTTTAGCAGTAGAGTCATTCTACACTCAGCTTCAAATTCCACTCCTCTAAATTTCTTCTTCAGTGTGTTGAAAAGTATTTCATCTTCCTTCCAACAGTTTACATATGAGTTTCGAAAGAATCTATGTAAGAACTGTCCTTAGATGTTCGAACCCTCCCCCTCCCTCCCCCTGAGCTCACAATGCAACCAACTTGTGTTTCAGTTTTAAAGGTTGAAAAGGCTTGGCAGTTAAGGTGCATATATTCTGGATACAGTTCTGGAAATTTCTTGTCTTGTACTTGTGCACTGAACCCTCCTTCCCCCTCAAGAAGACAACAGAACTGCCCTCCACTCTTCCACCAGAATAATGATCTACAACCCTGTAACGCAACTGTCTCATGCAATGCACCTATTGTGAGCATGCTATTGACATTACATCAAAGGCAAGTTCTATTTATAAATAGTAGGCTTTCGTTTTCAAGGAGCTACTTTAAGTGCTGCCCACTATGGAACATGAACTATATAATTGTGATAAGAGAATATGCCACTTCTTCCTACTGTGACCTACGGGGAAGACTTCCAGTGTCACTTGTAGCCCATCTAAAAACAGTTGTAGTGCTATTAAGGTAACAATTATGTTGCTCATAACAGGGCGACTTGCTTTCTGTATCTCACTAACCTATCATTTCGAATTATCTATACTATAAACTAATTTCAGCAATGACTTATTAATATCAAACAACTTAATCATTGTTAATTCCTCATCTAATGTACTCAAGAGTGATAGTTCAGAGTATCCGACAGTGTATCCAGTGACTGCTTCACAGACAAATTCGTTGTAATCCTCTGCACAACTTGTGGAACATTCAGTACCTCTTGGCCAGTATCCACTTTTTTGTAATTCCAGCATTTTTTAATGTACTGGACACTTCCTACAACTCCCTTAAGGTATTACTCAGATATTCAATAACTCTTACCTGTTCCAAACCCAGAATTTAGCAGTTTACTCCCCTGTATTTAACCAACCTTACTTCGTCCTTATGAGAAAATTCTGTTAATATTCACTTGGTATATCTCCCAATAGCTAATCTTTGTTGATTTAAGCAGTAAATTGAAAAACCCAACTAGCAATCGATGTACTTACATTTTTTACCTCCTATTTGTTGATTTTAAGCCTTAGTGGCCACTTGTGGGTCGTGAGGGGTAGTACAGTTGCTGTGACTCTAGTTTCCAGTGGTATATTCAGGATTGTTCCCACAATAACCTATTAGACCCACGTCTTTGGTACCACCTGGGAGAAAGTAACTGTAATGAATTCCACTCCCCACCCTCTCTGAAAAACAAGGAATTTTAATACCACCTAACCAAAGGAACCTCTATATACAAACTTGTAATCATTCCTAGGCCTGACATTACCGAGCCTATCACAGATTGCTCTGCCTTTTTGTGACCGTTCCTTTTTTGTTGCACAGAAGAATATGTTTGCATTATAACATCAGTTACACCCTCAAAATGTTTTTACTCTTCTGATATGTACCACAGACGTTTTAGTAGGCAACTGTAACATGTCATTCGCTGTCTATCTCATATCTACCACTTTGTGCATCCTCTTGAAGCGTATTTAGGAATATTTAGTCTTATCGTTTGGAGTAGAAGGATTTGGAAATCAAACGCAGTGTCCTACCCTAAACATGGTTTCTCAAAGGGGCAGCAGCTTTTTGAATAGATTCAGGGGCAACAGTCTAGATGATTGGTTGAGCTTACCTCGTAACATCAGATACATGGCTTTGCCACACAGTTATTGAAAACGGCTGAAAGCAAGGGGAAACTATAGTCATTACTTTTTCTGAGGACATGCAGCTCTACTGTGTGAATATATTATAAGACATTTTCTTGAGTAAAGTGTGCCAGAGGACAAATAGTCCCCCACCTGAATGTCTGTGTGAGGACTACTCAAGAGGATGTCATCATCAAGAAAAACAAAACAGCCGTTCTACATATTGGAGTGTGGAATGTTCTATTTCTTAACCAGAGAGGTAAGTTAGAAAATTTGAAAAGAGAAATGAATAGGTTGAAGTTACATGTGGTGGGGATTAGTGAATTTCGGTGGCAGGAGGAACAGGATTTCTGGTCATGTGATTACATGGTTATAAATACAAAATCATTTGGGAATGATTCTAATGAATAAGAAAATACGAATGCAGGTAAGTTATTATGAACAGTATATCAAGCGCATTGTCGTACCAAATATATACACGAAGACAACAGCAATCACAATAGTACAAGTTTATATGGTAACTAGCACTGTCGATGATGAGATCGAGATAATGTATGATATAAAGTGTGTTATAAAAATGTTCAAATGTTTGTAAATCTATCGGACCAAACTGCGTGGTCATCAGTCCGTAGCTTACAAACTACTTAAACCTAGGTAAACTAACCTAAGGACAAACACACACACCCATGCCCCAGGGAGGATTCGAACCTCCACGGCGAGCAACCGTGCGCTCCGCAGCGAGACGCTTTAGACCGCTCGGCTACTCCACCGCGGCTAAAGTGTGTTATACAGGCAGTTAAGAGTGAGGAAAACTTTAATGTAATGGGGGATTGGAACTCAGTAGTAGGAAAAGGAAGGAAAAATAGTAGGTGAATATGGGCTGGAGAAAAGGAATGAAAGAGGAGGTCGCCTGGTAGAATTTTTCTCAGAGCACAATTTAATCTTCACAAACACTTGGTTTAAGAACTATGAAAGAAGGATGTATATATGGAAGAGACCAGCTGACCCAAGAAGGTATCAAATTGACTTCATAAGGATAAGACATTGACTTCGAAACAAAATACTAAACTGTAAGACATGTCCAGGAGCAGATATAGACTTTGACCATAATTTATTGGCAATGAACTGTAGACTAAAACTTAAGTGACAGGAAAAAGGTACAAAAGCAAGGTGATGGAACCTGGAAAAATTGAAGGAACCAGAGGTTGTTGAGAGATTCAGAGGGATGGGTAGCTCTGAGAGACACAGCAGTGAAGGCACACAAACACGCCCAAAATCATTCAGGTGTTCTTTGTACAGCATCATGAAATTATAAAACATCTGCCCTGGACAGCAAAATCGCCACGCCTCAACATAATTGAACTGTTATGGAGAACTTTAGAACAGAGTGTGAGGACCACATTTATGGCTCCAACTTTGTAGAAGTAATTGGCAAATGTTTTGGTACAAGAATGGCTAACGTTCTGTTGAAAAATATAAAGACACTTTCAGAATTTCGAATCTCGTTACCAAAACCAAAGATGGGCCAACTCCTTCCTAATAAATAAATGTTGTGTCTATGTTAGGTGTACATATTATTTTATATACTGTAGTAACTTCAGGGCCACAGATAAAATAAGTCTTCCTAGGGGGAAGGGGGCTCAGTTGTCTATCTTTTAGGGGGAGGAGGAGAACAGTTTTCCAAGTACAAGAAGTTCATTTAGATCAGTATCCAATATACCTGTAGCGAACTGTTGAGAACTTTAATTGGCACACAAGTAATGAGTTATGCTGTAACTAAAAAAAGAACTCAATGGGATATGGCTCTGGAGATGGTGTTGGTCACCACTCCCCTTGTCTCTGTTGCTGGGTAACATGCTTTATGTTAATGCTATATGTTCCAATATTCCAGTACTTTTGTATATTTCTGTTCAATATTTTGACAAATTTACTTTAATGTTTTCATGAATTGCCTCATGTGCTTGTCTTCTGAACTTAACTTTGACTATACCCAGTGTCAGACTAAGGCTGTCAGGGACCCGGGGCGGCAGCAAAACAAAATGAGGTCCCCCGTAAAAAAAAAAAAAAAAAAAAAAAAAAAAAAAAAAAAAAAAAAAAAAAAGCACTTTACTTCCGCCAGTACCTCGCCTCCTACTTTCCAAACTTCACAGAAGCTCTCCTGCGAAACCTGCAAGACTAGCATTCCTGGAAGAAAGGATATGGTGGAGACATGGCTTAGCCACAGCCTAAGGGATGTTTTCAGAATGAAACTTTCACTCTGCAGCGGAGTGTGCGCTGATGTGAAACTTCCTGGCAGATTAAAAATGTGTGCCGGAACCAGGCCTCGAAACTGGGAACTTTGCCTGCAGAGTGAAAAGTTGTGAGGCGGCATCGTGAGTCGTGTCGGGATAGCTCAGTCGGTAGAGCACTTTCCCGCGAAAGGCAAAGTTCACGGGTTCGAGTCCCGGTTCCGACACACGATTTTAAGCTGCCAGGAAGTTTGAAATTAAAATGTGTTTTCGCCTATCAACCACCTCTCATATCGATGCCCCTGTCCCTATATGGACTATAGAACCTTAAGCACATATTACATAACTCAAATACATGCACCAATCTGAATGCTAGATGTTTACATTGTAACGGCTTCATAAGTTTGGTCATGAAATTAATTCCTTAGCCCGTGATTGTGACATCTGATATAACAAATTTCAGCGACCAGTTGTTGAGCATAGCTTGTGTCAATGTAGTTGCTTTTCAAGCCAGTAATGTCACTGCTATTAAATAACAAAAAAAATTTATATGTTTGTAAACCTAAGGGATCAAGCGAGCTGGAGTCATTGGTCTCTATGTTTACATATACTTTAACTTATGCTAAGAACAAAACACACACACCCATGCCCAAGAGACGATTCAAACCTCTGATGGAGAGCATCCGTGCAATCCAGGGCAAGGCGCGTTAGAGCACACGATCATTCCTGTGGAGCTAATAAATATCTTTACATGATCATCATCATCAAACATTTGTTCCCAAAAAAAAACATGTCAAAGGTTTCTGAGACATCAACACCTATCACTTGAGTAGCCGAGCGGTCTAAGGTGCCTCGCTGCGGAGCGCGCGGCTGCTCGCCGTAGGAGGTTAGATTCCTCCCTAGGGCGTGGATGTGTGTGTTGTCTTGCTCTCCTGCCTCTATGACCCGAAAGTAATTGATAATGTTCTTGAGGCAAAACTTAAATTTGATATGCAGCAAGAACGATGCTATGGCGAATGCATTTGCCGATCTGCAGCGCAAACTATTTTTTATTAAATTATTTGGCTACTTGAAATATAGTGGCCATTCCGCGTCAGCTGCTTGTGCCCTCTTACAGTCAGCCTGATTCTATTACACTTTTAATAGTGCAATTTTCCTACTCAGAGTACTCAGATTTCCGAATTATTGTTGCTGTGAAACAGGTGTCTCCAGTTTTCCTGTAGGTAACACCTACGTTCTACCTAATTAATCACGGTTCTAAAACCTTGGATTTGTCAATTAGCCATTCCTATGCAGTCATTTTGAATACTTTGTCACAATGCTTGTCAACAGTTATTACGAATTCGAAATATTCAAACATCTCCATAGTTGCAGGACAGTAAAATAAATTAACTGGAGAAGTTGGAAAATTGGAACCGGACTTTTCGGCTTTGGAACAGCAGTCGCCTTAATAAATTAAGTTCTCCAGACACATTTCCCATTCTGCCCGAAGGCTCAGCGTATTCACACGCTACAATAGTAGTGCCCCCCTGCCATTATTTCCTGTTGCTCACAACTTTGACTATATTCCCGCAAGTTTGTGCATCCAAACAGAAATTGTCATCTGCCTGTTGGAGGCATACATACAGTTTGGTAAAAACAATTAGAGGATCAGGTGAGATATCTAGGTTCTGAAGTATTGTCATCAGCAGAATAAACTAAAATAGTTCGACGTATTTCTGACGGTTCTACGGAGTGGAGATAACAATATTACAACAACAGAGATAGTGATAATAACGGAAAGTTGCTGCAGAAGGGGTTTACCAAACGAATTATACAAGCAGTTGGGTCCAGATAGTGTAGTGAGCAGGTAATGCAATGCAACAAAAACCTGACTTACCCAAAGCTAGGGCATGAGGAACCACAGGAAGCATGGAAGCGGGACATACACAGAGGGAGATAGCTGCTACTGGAGTGTCTAAAGTCTAATTTCCAGGACCTGCACAGAATTTCTGACAACAGATACCGTTAAAAGAAGGCAAAGCCAAGGTCGTCCAGGGTTAACATAAGCAAGAGGTGACCGTTATCTCCGGTTAACAGCTCACTGAGGCAGGAGGCTGAATGCAACTCAGCTGCAACGCACCCTCCAGGCTGCAAGAAACATCACCATATCATGGTGATGGACGAATGGTGTGGACAGTAGTAAGTATTGGCGGACATACACACCTCTTTGTCATTTACAATGACGCTTTGACTGCTCGGAAGTGTAGAGACGATATCCTTCAACTATTTGTTGTGCTCTACGCTGGTGCCACAGGAGATGGGTTCCTTCTGGTGGACGATAACGCTCGTATCCACAGAGCTGCACTGGTGGTCAACTTGCTTGAAGCTGAGGGAATTGAACGAATGGAATGTCCAGCTTGTTCACCGGACTTAAACCCAATGCACTTGGCAGATGCATTGCAGCCAGACCAGCACCTCCCATAATGGTTGCAGTGCTGGATATTGCACTCATGAAAGAATGGCCAAATATTCCTGAAGAGTTGATTGATAAACTCATACTGTTCATGCCATCAGATCAGCTACTGTACTGGTCGCCCAATGTGAGGATGACTTTTTCACTATTATACTACCCCTGTGGTGCCTCGCTCTAAGTAAACGCCATGTAATCCTCAAGTACTGTAGTGCACCAAGCAAAAATTACAATTTTAACAAATATCTAGATAAAAAACCATATGTATACAATGCTTGATATCTCACCTCATCCCCTAATTTCCAGAAGCTGGACGCGATTTCAGACAAAAGAAACTTTTAAAAGAAGGCAAGATCAAGGTCGTCCATGGGTAAAATCTGCAAGAGATGACCGTTATCTTTGGTTAACAGCCCATCGAGGCAGGAGGCTGAATGCAACTCAGCTGCAGTGCATCCTCTAAGTACAACAGGACGTGCAATATCAACAGAAACAGTCCGAAATCGCCTTCGGGAATGTGGCCTCTATGCATCGGGGCCTATGGTGTGTGTCCGATTAAAACCACGACATTGTTTAGCCCATAGAAACTGGGCGGAGGAACATCAGGATTGGAGTCGTAACAAATGGCGCCAGGTCCCGTTCACAGATGAGTCAAGATTTTGTATTCAGACGGACAATAGTCGTTCCATCGTCTGGAGAGAACCTGGAACTCCGAACAACACTGCTTATGAGCAGGAAATATTACCATGTCATAGTAAAAAAAAAAAAAAAAAAAAAAAAAAAAAAAAAAAAAAAAAAAACCAGGCTTAGGGTTTAGCATCTTGTCGACAGCTTGGTCATTTTTAAAAAAAACTTCTGTTATTGCTTATTGTGTCTGGAAATAGAGACCGAGACAGCGCGTACTCAGTCCTGACTAACAAAAGTTATGCGCCCGAGCTACTTACATCATTAGAGACGGATCTTACGCTTGGATTTTTGGCTAAGGATGCGGGAAAGAAATCGGCCGTGTCCTTTCAAAGGAACCATCCCGGCATTTGCCTGGAGTGACTCAGGGAAATCACGGGAGGTGGATTTTAACGTCCTTCCAGTCCAGTGTGTTACCACTGCAGCACGTCGATCTGTGTCATGTCATGGGGGTTGGATGAATGGTGTAGGCAGTAGTCAGTATTGACGAACGTATGCATCCCTCTGTCGTCCAGAACGGCGATTTGACTGTTCAGAGGTATAGAGATATAGATAAGAGAACCATCGACCTTCTGTTGTGCTGTAGGAGTTGGGTTTCACTGATGGACAACATTCTTGAAGCTGAGGGAATTGAACGAGTAGACTGGCCAGCTTGCTCACCGGGCTTAAGCGCGATTGAGCATGTCCGGAATACTCTTGACAAACGCATTTAAGCCAGATCAACACCTCGCACAACTGTTGTAGAGCTGGATATCTCATTCATGGAAGAATGGCTGATTGATGACCTCATACTGTTCAAGCCACGCAGGTGTGCAACTGTACTGGTCTTCCGAGCTGACTACACACCAAGTTAGAGGTCAACAAGAATGACTTTTTCACTATTATGGTAGCTCCATGGTGCGCCGTTCTAAGTAAACGCCATTTAAACCTCAAGTAGAGAGTTGAGACAGCAAAATATCGTACTGTATCACACACAAATTACAATTATAACCAATCTATATCTATAAATGTGAATGTCTGTTCGGTGTACGTTTATCACGTCTGAACCACAAGACATAAAGAGCTAAAAAATTTGTACAGTTACTAACGTCTACCCGGGGAAGGCTTTAGGCACGGTTTTATGGCGATCGGATAGCTATTTATCTGTATATATTAATGTGAATGTCTGTTCGATATGCGCTTATCACGTCCGAACGACAAGACGCAGAGACTTAAATATTTGTACAGTTACTAATTTATACCTGAGGAAGGTTTTAGGCACGGTTATATAGCGATCTGATAGATTTCAAGAATCTAACGCGAAATGCGGAACAATAATTACTCTTTGAAAATTATATTTACTCTTTAAAAATATTTTTATTGGTTGCATTGTTGCTTGAGGCTTGATAATAATAAAATGTATTGTATTGGGATGGAAAGTTAGTGGTGTATATAAAATTCTACGTGTGTGTGTGTGTTAATATTTCGCTCTGCAGCGAAAACGAATGGTCTGTGTATAATTGTTGTCCGAAGTCTCCCGTTGTACACCATAGCAGTTCCATGCCGATAGCTATAAGGGGGTGGAAGATATGGTTGTTGAAAGTCGTCAAATTATAAAAAAATTCGGACTGAAGACCAGCGATGACGTATGCGACTCTATAGCAAGGAGGTTACATACAGCGAAACGTGATGCCACAGACCAGTCTACAATGTCTTGAGCTCTCTCTCTGTAAGGATAAGCATATGAATAAGGGAATATAAGAATAAATAAATAAAGCAGTAAAAAAGAAATTTCTTATAATACATCTCTTTAAAAAAATCGATTTGACGTTTCGCGCATTACATCAAGCGATCGATGTGTGCTATTATCACAATCATTATTGTTGAATTTCGTAATTGGATTCTTCAAAACGAGTGCATTTTTACGTGTGATTTGATCTACACTAGCCGGCCGCGGTGGCCGAGGGGACTGAGGCGCTCCAGTCACGGTCTGCACGGCCGCTACGGCCGGGGTTCTAATCCCCCCTCGGGCATGGATATTTGTGCCTTCCTTAGTATTAGTTAGTTCATAAGTAGTTTGTAAGTTTAGGGACTGATGACCCCGTAGTTAAGTCCCATAACCTTAACAAACATTTGAATTTTGATCTACACTACTTACTGTCCTGATAAACGGTAAGTGCATAGAGTTTTGCTCCAATCTTTATGAATTTATGCACACATGACCTTCAAACCAAGAGGAAGATGACTTGGTACATAAATGTTTGTATGGTACATGACAGAGGGTACCTTGCAGAAAACGTTGCCAAGAGAGGGAAAGGTGGAAACGAACAGAGAGATGTTAGATAAAGAGGTGGATGAAGAGATAGGGGGGTGAGGTGGACTACGAGAGTGTAGGATAAATAAACACCCGGGCAACGCCGGGTTTACAGCTAATATCTGAATAAAATACGTTATCATTTGCATTTTGTGTATGATATCTCCGCTGATCCTCTAATTTTTTAAGTCTTTTTTAAGACTTTTTAAGTCTTTTGGACATGTTTGGAAGAACAGCCACCAGTATCTATAATTATTAGTCAGTTAAGACGTCTAATCCTGCATTCACTCCGTCTTCAAATGTGCTTCATGTCACACTGACATCCCAAACTCCTGACTGCTGTGTGAAAAACAACAGCCGTGGTTAGTACGGTTCGCTGCGATGCACTGAGTCTGCTCGGCAGCAGGCGCTGAGCTGTCAGCTGATTGGTTGGCCTCGTGTTGCAGCGCCTACGTGGCGATGACGTGCGCTGCTCTGCTGGGGCTGGGGGACAGCGTGCTGGTGACGCAGCTGTACGCGCTGCTGGGCGGCGTCTGGCCGCACGACGGGGCCTCCGCCTTCGCCATCTTCAAGTTCGTGCAGGTGAGCGCTCAATGCGTGACACTACGTACACACCACGTTTTGCGCTTCCGTTTTTAAAATACTCACTCTCTAATGGATCAATTATTATTATTATTATTATTATTGCCACCGCGAGTCTTCCGACAGCACGCTTGGTGCAATGGTTAGCACAGCAGATCGCTGTGCTTGCAGTCCCCAATTCAAAGCCTGCCACAGGCAGAAGAAATCTTATTTCTAGAATGTTCTACATGATTCTTAAATTTGATGTAAGTTCCAGAAAATTCTTTCTATGTATAAATAGTGTAGCCTTCCGAGCAGGAGTCAGTCTGTACTGAGTGTACGCTTCTGTTACCGGTAAACTTGTTCTAAATGTAAAGTGTTGTGCTCTATTACCGACCTGGCTTCGAATCTCCGGACCACCTGCCGTTTTCAACGTGACACTTTCTGGTGGAGGCGTCATCGTGGATCCGATTACGCAGCGTAAGAGCCGTCGCTTGTTTTGTGTCCCTGCCCCATCGCCACTTTTGTGTCCCGTTTTCGCCTGTTGTCGTTGGTGTCGGTGGCCGAGTAGAAAGAGACCGACACAGGAATAAAGGATGCACGCGTGTGCAGGTACGGAGGTGCCCAGCCAGTGGGACATCAGAAACTAGAAACACTAGAGTAAATTAGAACGAGATATATATTTCATAGATAGTAATACTTAACTTTTACTTAGATCTTGACCGCAGAATGCTGAAACATAGATTAGGTAGAAGGCCTGCCTACTGATGAGTCCTAGTGCCTATCCGATAGCCAAGTCTTCAGTGGTGCCTATCTGATTCCCGAGTGTTAACTGGTTCCTATCTCAGTCCCAAGTGAACGATGTCGTTCAGTGGTGGCCACGAGCGGAGTTGCAGCAGAGGGCGCTCGTGGCTGACGTCGTAAGAACGCCGCGCCGTGCGTGCATGGCGGCGCGCGGCGAAAGTACGTGGCGCGCACTTTGTACTTGTGCGACACCACAGCTTCCACGGACAAGAACCGGAATACAAAGGGTATACTGATTACCTCCGTCCGAAGGTCCGTTTCATAAAAAGAACCGTGGATACTAAAACAGCGGTAAGCACATCAGCCACCCATCGGTGAGACGCTGTACAGGACCCAAAGAAATGTCTGAAAGGATTCGACCGAGTCACCAAGTATAATAGGTGGGATCACATTATGTGCTTTGCAAACGTATATTCTTACCTCGGGGACGGCCCAGCAGTGGTTTGAAAATAAGGCGGACAAGTTCGATAGCTGAGAAAAATTCCAGACAGATGAAGACGTTTGGAGACCACCAGCGGCAAGTTCGTATATCAGAAGAGCTACTGAGAAACAGGGTCCAGCGACATGGTGAGTCAACACAGTCGTATATACAGAGTCTTTTGACCCTATGTCTCGTAGTTAATCCAGATATAACGGAGGCCGATAAAGTTTCACACCTGATGAAGGGCATTGTGGAAGACATGTATCAAACTCTTCTGCTAAAAGACGTTTCGACGACACAAGAGTTTATCCAATGGTGCCAGAAAATTGAAGAGATGCAACAGAGAAGGGTTGACCGAAAGAAATACGACAGACTCACGAATGTTGTCCCTTTGACCGTTGTGGAAGACCAGCATGACTTTGCTTGTCTCATACGACAAATTGTGAGAGAATTACAACAGCTTATGGCAGCCGGGGATGTGTACAAACACATCGTAAAAGTTATTATAGACCAACAAAAAATACATTTTACTTTACAATAAGTACAATACAATATGGTTTATTTTTTCGCCACGTCAGATCATCCACAGCTGCACAAACTCTTAACATTCTGGAAATAGATTTCGTAGTGTTCTGCAGATATTGCAGTCCATCAGCTCTATAAATTATGCCATAGCTCTTCAACATTAGTCGACCTCCGTTTTCGGACCTCCCTGACAAGTTCATCCCATAACAGTCCAGTGGGAATTAAGTCTGGTGACTTACTTGGCCAAATCATATTTTCCAGTACCCCACATTTCTCTTTTCTATTGCCATAGCCTCTACACAATTTAGAAGAAAGTTCGGGGTCATTGTCCTGCTGCAGAACAAACCCACGACCAACAAATAAGCATCTTGCCAGATGGAACTGCATTATTAATCAGTATCCTGTGTTCACGGAAGGAAAAGTCTCTACGACGACGACAAAAAAAAAAAAAAAAAAAAAAAAAAAAAAAAAAAAAAAAAAAAAAAATAAAATAAAATAAAATAAAAAAAAATATTTAAAAAAAAATGAAAAAAAAAATAAAATAACACAGCAATACAACTACCGCCCGTGCAGATGCGAGTCATCAGAGGGTCACAAACCAGATAAATTCCCCATTTACGTTAACCAAGTTAATGTACATGGAGTTCTTGCTACTCAGAGCAAAGAGAAAAGAATAGTTGAATTCAACCGAACTAAAAGTGTGGTATAACACATGGATAAACAACTAACGACGTAGACACAGGCAGCGACGGTCCCTGGGGAACGACCACCGATCCTGACAAATTCACAAACACAAGTTTGCGTAACAGGACTGTATCAGTCACTTAACAGAGGAAGTTGTAATTTTCGGCTGTTTGCTGATGATACTGGGGTGTATGGGAAGGTGACGTCTGTAACTGACTGTAATAGCATACAGGATGACTTAGACAAAATTTCTAGTTGGTGCGAAGAATGGCAGCTAGCTCTCAATGTAGAAAAATGTAAGGTGATGCGCATGAGTAGAAAAAACAATCCCATAATGTTCGAATACAGCATTAGTAATGAGCTTCTTGATGCTGTCGCGTCGTTCAAATATCTAGATGTAACATTGCAGAGCGATATGAAATGGAACGAACATGTAAGGACAGTTGTGAGTAAGGCGGACAGCCGACTTCGGTTTATTGGGAGAATTTTGGGAAGATGTACTTCGTCTGTAAAGGAGACCGCGTATAAAACGCTTGTACGACCACGTCTTGAGTATTGCTCAAGTGTTTGGGAGCCGCATCAGATCAGTTTAAAGGAAGACAGAGGCAGTTCAGAAGAGAGCAGCTAGATTTGTTACCGGTAGGTTCAACCAATGCGCGAGTGTCACGGAAATGCTCCGGCAACTCAATTGGGGATCGCTGGAAGAAAGACGACGTTCTTTTCGTGAATTTCTGTTAAGTAAATTTAGAGGCCCGGAATTTGAAGCTGAGTGTAGTACGATCTTGCTGCCGCCTACTTACATTTCGCGTAGTCATCACAAAGACAAGAGAAATTAGAGCTCGTACGGAGGCATATGGGCATTCTTTTTTTCCTCATTGAGTTCGGGAGTGGAATAGGAAAGGAAGTGCCTAGTAGTGGTACAGTGTACCCTCCGCCACGCACCTTACGGTGAATTGCGGAGTATGTATTGCTTACTCCACGACTAATGCAGGCACCCACGCGATGGTGTAGGAGGAGGGTGTCAACGAACGTCCGGAAACATTACATACATGCCAGATGAAAAGCGGCTGGAACGAGGCGAGGCGCAGCCGGGGCTGAGTGCGGAGTACTCCAGCAGCTGTTGACAGCTCCGACGCTTGGCGAGGGGCGGACGCGGTCACACGGCCGCCAGGAAAGTGAACACGTAGCCGGGAGACGAGGTGAACAGCCCGCACCGAGGTGCTGTTATAAGTTGACGGAAAGGCCTCTCCGGACCAACCTCTTCAGCTCATAGCAGACAGAGTGCCTCCCAGAACAAGTTCGATGCACACGCCGGGTCCGGCCACAAACAGCCACTTAATCGACCCTGGCTATGCTAGGCGTATCAAACTCACTGCCTGATACCCTGTCCGCTCTCCAACTGCCTCGGCGCACCGCAGTAGCGGCACCCACGGCAAAGAAAACAGCAGTCAGAAGACAATCGACGCGTGATTGATCAAACAGCGCCACGACCGGTGCACGTACAGAGAGATTGATGATACGTATGCCAGTAATTACATCAAGGACAGGGTCAATCGAAGAAACAGGAGCCGGGATGGCTCAAAAACTTTTGGTAGACAGTGGCGTAACTATGGGGGGGGATGAGGGGGATAGAACCCCCCCCCCCAGAACCCGAAAAGAAACAAAAAAGAGAGAGAGAGAGAGAAAGTAAAGAAAAAGAAATCGTATAACAGCAGTCTGGTAAAAGTAAAGATTGGAAACTTAAATCTTGGGGTGTTTTACCATAAGCTTTCATTGGAAGGGAGTGAATTAGTTTCTTCAATGGGAGTGGTAGATGGTAGTCTGTCTGGAAACTGACGAAAATTTTGCTCGTCAAGCAGATCTATTCCCCCCCCCCCCCCCCAAGCCAAGTCCTAGTTACGCCACTGAGTAGAGAGCTGTTTGTTTTTCAGGGATGTTGTCGAATAAGTTAAGGAGCCGCTCTCGGGATTCGAGTGTAATTGCTTGCTGTGTTCGCAGTCGGTGGGCGCGGCGGCGAGCTTCGTGTACAGCCGGTGGCTGGGACTCCACGCGCAGCTGGCCATCCTGGTGCTGGCGTGCGCCGTCGCCACCGCAGCCTTCGGCAGGGCAGAGGCGTCGCTCAGACGGCTGCACGGCGCATGCGCGGACGCCGAGGCCCACACTGACGACAAGGCGGCGTGCAGCAAGCAGCAGCTCGCCATGGCCGCCCTCTGCGATGCCGAGTAGCGCCGACGAGAGGGATCGCAGCCAACACCTGGGAGTGTTTGGGTGCCTCATCACTGTCCTACCAGCTACAACGCAGGGTGGGGCAAAGAAAAGCTAACCGGAATTCCAGGGTCGGAAAAACACAACCGCTGTCCCGTGGCTCCCGGGTTTGAATTTTGTATGTGAAGAGATGCAGTTGTCTCCCTGTCGATTGTGTCTGTAAACCTGTTGGACCAAAGTGCTAAAGTAATCAGTCCCTAAACTTATAAACTAGTAGCTTAAACCCGCGGCTCCGCTCGCGTGTTGGTTGATTATGATAGATATCTTTCAGTAGTGTGTTATTCGTGTGCTTATCCTTGCAGAGAAAGACCTGAAGACATTGTAGCACTCATAGACCAAAGATATGGTCTGTGGCATCACGTTTTGCTGTATGTAACCTCCTTGCTATAGAGTCGCAGCCGTGGTGGAGTAGCCGAGCGGTCGAAAGCACCTCGCTGCAGAGCGCGCGGTTGTTCGCCGTGGACGTTCGAGTCCTCCCTGGGGCATGGGTGTGTGTGTTTGTCCGTAGGTTAGTTTACCTAGGTTTAAGTAGTTTGTAAACTACGGACTGATGATCACGCAGTTTGGTCCGATAGATTTACACACATTTGAACATTTGATAGAATCGCAAACGTCATCGCTGGCCTTCAGTCCGAAATTTTTTTTATAATTTGACGACTTTCAACCACGATATCTTTCACCCCCTTATAGATATCGGCATGGAACTGGTATGGCGTACAACGGGAGACTTCGGACAACAACTACACGCAGACCATTCGTTTGCGTTCTGTAGTTTTCGCTGCATACCGAAATATTAACACACACAAACGTAGGATTTCATAAACAACGATAACTTTCCATCCCAATATACTCCACCCTTTTATCATTCTCAACCCTTAAGCAACAATGTAACCAATAAAACCATTTTCAAAGAGTAAATATAATTTTCAAAGAGAAATTATTGTTCCGCATTTCACGTTATTTTCTTCAAATAACTAAATATCTATCAGATAGCTATAAAACCGTGCCTAAAACCTTCCTCAAGTATACATTAGAAGTTGTACAAATATTTAAGTCTCTGCGTCTTGTCGTTCGGACGTGATAAGAATACACCGAACAGACATTCACATTAATATATATAGATAAATAGCTATCCGATCGCCATAAAATCGTGCCTAAAGCCTTCCCCGGGTAGACGTTCGTAACTGTACAAATTTTTAGCTCTTTGTCTATTGTGGTTCAGACGTGATAAACGTACACCGAACAGACATTCACAATTATAGATATAGATTTAAACTTACACTAAGGATAACACACACCCATCTCAGGTGCATGACGTTGGTATCAGATAACCGAAAAATTCATAGTATATAGAAGTATACATTCAGCAGCATCCAACAGTTAACCGCTCTGAAAAGGACCAAGGCACAGTGGTCGAGACGTCGGCAAGTTATTTGCTAAGTGTTTAACGACGTGGCCTAAGATCTAGAATTAACATACAGTATCAGGCTGGCCTTTCTATTAACTCTTCTTTACGTGGCACACTGGTGAGCAGTCTACTCAAGGCGCCCGAGATGCACGTTTGTGTATTTGCTCACTTAGTGTGGAAAACGGATGATGCAGGCAACCGTAGCGGCCGGCAGGAAGTTTTCGTATCAGCGCACACTCTGAGCATAGAGAAAATATCTTTCTGGAAACATCTCCTAGGCTGTGGCTAAGCCATGTCTCCACCATATCCTTTCTTCCAAGAGTGCTGGTGCTGCAAGGTTTGAAAGAAAAGTTCTGAGAAGTTTGGAAAGTGGGAGGCGAGATACTATCGGAAATAAAGCTGTGAGGATGGATTGTGAATCTTGCTGGGATAGCTCATAAGGTAGAGCGCTTACCCGCGAAAGGCAAAGATCACAGGTTCGAATCCCGATTGTGGCACACAATTCGCTTGGAAGTGACAAAAGACATAATTGTACTCAGTCATCTTTCATGACAGTTATTGATTCATTCTATACCACGTTGATTTAAATTCTTAGAAACTGCGAAACTAGGATGAATTTTAACAGTGTGATGCCGCGCTGGAGTGGCTGAGCGTCCCAAGGCGCCTAGCTGCGGAGCGCGCCGCTGCTCTCCGTCGGAGGTTCGAGTCCTCCCTCGGACATGGTTGTATTTAATAAGAGGTTTTCAGCCAAGATCGCTTACTTCTTTTAATTATATGACCGGTTTCGGCGTGCTAGACGCCATCTTCAGACCTAATACATCGAGGTTCTTTTTTTTTTTTTTTTTTTTTTTTTTTTTTTACAAATTTGGGCTGCATTATATATATATATATATATATATATATATATATATATATATATATATATATATATATATATATATATATATATATAAATCTTATCTATCTACAATTACATAATTACATACCTGTCGTAATTTTTTCCATCACCGCTGTAACAACAATTTCAAATATAGCACGTTGGTATACATCCATATTGATGTGTCACACAAATGAAATTTACATGTCATTAATAAAACGACAGAATCCATCCATTTATTATTGACATGTAAATTTTATTTGCGTGACACACCAATATGGATGTATACCAATGTGCTATATTAGAAATTGTTACAGCGGTGATGTAAAAAATTACGACAGGTATGTAATTATGTAAATGTAGATAGATAAGATTTTTGCTATATATAATGCAGCTAATAATGTAAAAAAGAAAAAAAAAAGGAAAAATCCCCTCGATGTATTAGGTCTGAAGATGGCGTCTAGCACGCCGAAACCGGTCATATAATTAAAAGAAGAAAGCGATCTTCGCTGAAAACCTCTTATTAAACAATTCTAGATCGCCCCAACAATGTGTTCCTTATATGGTTGTATTTGTTGTCCTTAGCATAAGTTATTAGTTTAAGTAGTTCGTAAGCCTAGGGACTGATTAGTTAAGTCCCATAGATTCACAAACATTTGAACACAACAGTGTGATGAAGTACATTTCAATAGCAGCTTCAATCAGTAAACATTTAAGAGAGAATGCAGAAAATTTGTAGCAGCACCTTTCTTTCCATATTTGTACACGAGGCAAAATCGTACCGTCAAACTAACCTTACTTCTATTAAAACCAGTTTCCTTTCCTGATATAAAAATGAAAAGCATAGATCGGTATTTCTTAGAGTGTGGACATTCTGTCTTGCCTAACGATATTGACTTTGGAACAGTCGAAGAAAAATAGAAATCAACACTGCATTTACGTGCCACAGGACTGAATCCAAAAATAGTACAGAGTAACGGGTACCAATTCCCAGTTGTTTAATGTTTTGAAATTAATGTCTAAGGCCGAAAACTATCACAAACTATTAGAAAACTGGACTCAAAAGGACAGCCATTCAACTAATAGCTTGGATCAGTTAGGAAAGGATTCACCATTAATAATTACATTGAAATTTTCCACTAATGTAGAACTTGCTTTAGAGACAATAAACTGGAAAAGAAAGGGCTTTAGTAAATCCGCATCAAGATGTACTTCATGAGTCCAGTTGACCGGTAGAAAATTGATGTGAAATCATCCTTGCTGTAATACCAATACGTATACATCAATAACTTTCGAATACAGTTGACCAAATACTCCAGCAATGTAATTTTGGAAAATTATGGTGACTATGACAAACTTAATACCTAGAATTCTGACAAATACTATAACGTGTGGCTGTAACAAGTTTTATGAACACACTTCTATAAAATGAGAGGACATGAAACATATGCATGTAAATATGTTGAAAACAGATTTGTTTATTTTATCATGTAAAATCTACACTATTAGTAATAAATGTTACATCATTGTATTTTAATATTATCCTATGTCAACTACTTTCATAAAAGACTCAGAGGGAAAGTGAAGTATTCCACATATGTCGCTAAATTTTATGCTTGTAAACAATATGTGTAATGAGTATATGTATATAGTATTGTGAATAGTCATTGTAAATAACTACCAAGTATACTTCAGCCTTGAAAGCGAATCATATTACATGGTTAATTAATGCAAATGGTTTCCTTTACTGCCCTTACTCTCAAAACTGACTTTAATAGACTTGTTCTATACTTTTATATTATTTTTTCTTTATTTATATTATTTTTATTTTATGATTACTCATAGTTAACTACAAGATTAAAATGAGCGGTATTAATATAATTTAATATAATAGCTACAATGTTGGAAATGGAAATGTAATGTGTGTCAAATTTTCATTGTAATTGCACATAATTAGTCCCCTGCATGCAAATGTAAAATTTTCAGTTAATTTATCGCTAGCAGTTATCTACAACAATGTCGGGCCCGTTGGTCTTGGGGTAAAGCGCCTGAGTGGAAACCGAAGGGTCGCAGGTTCGAAACACGGTCTGACCTCGGAATTTTTCAGTCTGCGTTTTAACCCATCCTTCACCTCTCAACGAGGTGATGAGTCGCCAGAAACGACACGTGGTTCGGATTCCACGTTAAGCTGTAGGTCGCCTTTCCCCGGTTGGATAACTGGGGTAGGCTAGGGACACGCAAGTCGCCGAAGTGGCGTCCAATCGAAAGACTTGCACCAGGCTAATAATCTACACGAAATTAGCCGTGTGTACTGGGACGCCGTGCTACGGTGCGCGCAGCCGTTCATAGTCGGGGGGTTCGAGTCCCCCTCTGGCATGGGTGTGTGTGTTGTCTTTAGGTTGGTTTACCTTAGTTTAAGTAGTTTGTAAGCTACGGACTAATAACCGAGCAGTTGGGTCCGATAGATTTACAAACATTTGAATGAATGTTGGATTTTTTTCTTATTGTGAAACAGTAGATAGGCAAACACTGATCCAAATTTTAAAGGAGATGAAATGAGATAGAAAATCCAGTGAACTAGTGAGACCGACCCTAAACAATACAACAATCAAAGTCAAGTTCAGAGGAAAACTGTCGTAGTCATTCGAGATTAATACCGGAGTGAGACAGGGAGATGAACTATCCCCTATGCTCTTCAACTATGTACTCGACAAGGTGATCAGGGAATGGCGACAAGGAATGAAAGGAGTGGGCGGGATACGACAGGGGTGCAAGAAAAAAGGAATACGAGTAGATTGCCTTGCATTCGCGGATGATATTGTTTTACTGTCAGAATCACTAGAAGAGGCAGTGAACCAAACGGAAGAACTACAGAGACAAGCAGCTAAAACAGGCCTACAGATCTCTATCGAGAAGACAAAATATATGACAAACATCACGGAAGCTCCTGGATGGATGGCAATAGACAGAGGGAAAATTCAGAAGGTGGAAAAATTCAAATACCTAGGAGAATGGATAGACACTGGACAAACAAAATTAATTTAGCATACAAACTGACAATGAACATCTATAATAAAAAGAATATTTCTATCAATGCAAAACTGAAACATTACCAGACAGTGATCAGCCCTGAAGCTTTATATGCAGCAGAAACACTCAACCTACTAAGAACTGGAGTGATCAAGAGGCTAGAACTGGTGGAACGGAAGATTCTCAGGAGAATATTAGGACCTCGAAGAATAGAAGACGGTCAGTTTAGAAATCGATCCAACCAGGAACTCTATTCCAAAATAGAAAAAAATATCCAATATCATTCAGAAAAGAAGGTGCGAGTTCTTTGGACACTTTTGCAGAATGGACCATGGGAGGTTAACACAGCAAATTTCACAATTCTTGTTGTACAAGAAAAGCAAAATACGGTGGATCCAAGAAGTACAAAGTGATCTAGAAGAAATGGGAATACGGGATCAAGAAATACACAACAGGGTGATTTTTAAATAAAAAATTCAGACATTTGCAGGGTTTGAGGACAGAACTAGACCGAGAACGAAATCATCGTGGACAGAAGAGCGAAGAAAGATGCAAAGTATGAGAATGAAAGAATACTGGAAGAGGTGGAAGAACGGAAGAAAGGAAGCTGATGTGAATTAACGTGGTCCAAAGATGGCCGAAACGAAAGAAGAAAAAGAAGAAACAGGTGTCAACACATCAGAAATAAATGGCAGAGTTCAGAAGGTCATGAGAGGTGTAAGGCAGATTAATGCAATATCTCATTGGTACCAACCTTTTTCATAAATGTTAAAGTAATATAGGCTTGAACATCTTTTACCGTTCATTGATTTCAATTGTAAGTTTTATGAAACCCTGTTGTGATACGAGGGAAAAAATAGCTCAATAAATACATTAATTCGCGGTGTATTCGTTAAGTTACTGTATGGTGACGAATTACAGTGATGAAATAATTTAGTCTTTCACGAGCGGTCGCCTTAACCACTAGGCTACCCGAACACGACTCCAGGACCGACCCAAACTTCAGTGTGCCACACTGACTGCACATATGAGTCAACTACATTCATCCCTTGGCACTCGCCGCTTATACTGTATTCCAGCACCAGAGAGAATGAAAACAACGAGGCATTACCCTATGCCAGGGGAGGGCAAATAGCATACGGACCGCCATCTGCTTTTGTGCGGCCCGCCCAAGACATTGCCAAAAATCTCCCGAAAAACGAGTTATCTTTTCCCACGTGAGTAAAAATTTTGACTAGGATGGACGCAAGCACAGTGCAGATTCTATTTCTGCACACAGAGTAGACAGAGTTGTCCTCGCTACACTTGATCATGGGAGCACTTCCATCAGCCACCGCGGGCACGGTGGACCCTAATATTCGCGCGAACTTTGTTTAAGTTTGACGCGGTTGCTCTTCTTGGGGATCTGGGGGCAGAGTGAGGTAGTTGAGCCTGGGTAAAGTGATAGTAAAAGTGTGTGCCCTGCAGGATGAAATTATCTTATTCCTGAACACGAAAAAATATCTCACTTTTTTTTTTTTTTTTTTTTTTTTTGCACAAATAGGAGGTGACGAGTAGAGATATGAGATGGTGTTTGCAGATGATATATTTGAAAAAGTGAATGGTTTCAGCGTGACATTGTAAGGAAAGAGATTGTTTGTACATGAAATTCAAATGGAGGCAATTCTTATTATTTACCTTCACTAGGAGAATGAAAAGTGCCAGAAAGTGTTTCTGGTAACATTAGTCATCATCTCCAGGATTTGGTGACTGAATTCACAAGAATACTTCATGACTTTAAGAAAATAGAGCCCCAATTCAATCTGCTGTTGTATCCAATCATCGCTGATGCTGACACAACACCAGAGCAGCTGCAACTTGAACTTATTGACATGCAGGCAGACCACACAGTGAACGGAATGTTTAATGCTGTGACACTATTTGACTTTAACAAATGTTAGTCAACAGAAAAATTTCCTTGTATGAAGAAATTTTCTGGGGAAGTAGTCTCCGTTTTCGTATAGACACACATTTATGAATCAAGTCTTTGGTTGATTGATATGTGAGTTCTGAACTTCACGTACCATAAATACATGTATAAAATCCGATAGCATGTGGTGTCCTTAAAAGATTTCTAGCAATAGGTACGTTAAATGATTTTGTTGAGATGTGGTTAACGTTCACTTCACGCTGCGCATCCATCGCCTCAGCAGTCGCAAATGTGCCGACATTGTGAGTACACGTTAATCGAGTCTGTGGCAGCGCCGAGGAAGACGATAAAACAGACGATTTCTTCCTTCAGAAATACGTTACACTCACAACTTATGTCTCCAAACACGCAGCTTCAAGTTATTTCATTTTGTGCGTATATGAGTACGATATAATGTATTACCGAGACGTGGTAATGTAAAAACGTGTGACATTTGGCAAACAATTGGCCTCTAAGCACTCTCAGAGCAGTCTCAGCACTCGCGAAGAGGTCTAAGCTGCCAGAGATTGACCATGTGAGATCTTGCCGCTCTCTCGGAGGCTTTCAGTGAACTGACTCTCAGCGTATTTTGCACGACACTTGTTACTAATAAATGCTTCGTGTGAGTGAGAAACTCTCACTTGTAAACCTAGCGTAAACCATTTACCTACACAACGGCTGGTGGAATTGTGATTCAAAAATATTTACTATACACACTAATAACAGTAAATTTTGATTGAGCGTTATTATTTCATTTTCTACCGGTTTCTATATTCCACTGGTATCATCTTCAGGCCCAGCGACGTCCATCCAGTTACATGAACTGTCAATATGGCCGTATTTAGTGGAATTCCAAGTTCCTGGGCACACATATGTTCGAAAACGTTCCTAGTAGGGGAAGGTCGGGTAGTAACGGACGGTTAAGCTTTTTTTTTTTCAAATTTTGAATAGAGTAATGTCTTGATATGAAAATAATAGCCACCAAAATGTACTCTCATAAGTCATAAGTCAACCATCTTAGCAACTAGTCTTAGGGTAGATAATTACTATTATCTGTTGGTTTCTAAAATTTATCTGATTTTTAACTACGGAGAAATGTTGGTGGTTTGTATCGGACAAGATGTAAATTACAGAAAATAAGCAAATATTTCTATCAAAACACTTGTTTGTTTCTATTAATACATATCAGATGGTAAATGTTTATTCAACTGAGTGATTTTTAATAATTTTCGGTGCAAAAAAATTCACTAAATGATACAAGTAATAATAATTTTTCCATTTTACACTCCTAGCAATCAATTTTACTGCATCTTTAACACAACTTTTGTCCTTTATTCAAGCAACAGCTATCGCATTCATAATACATAGTACTGCTTTCAAGGTCTGCGCAATTTTCGTGGGCTCATCCCTTACACTGTCGACACTGGATCCAGTCCTCTTCAAAAGTTTCGTCACAAATAATGCAGTGAGTCACGCCATCACTTCCAGTGTCTTTATCGTCAAATGTTAGTTTTTTCCTTGCATATTCGCTGAATATTTCCCTTTCTGTTGCAGAAGCATCCTTCCTTTTATAACATCCCATTTTTCTCTTAGTTAAACGTTTGGTTTTAGCTAGGCATACAGGTTTTTTTTGTTGCTTGTTTCTTTGTTCTTTTCTTCTTTCTCCTTACGTTTTTCTTATCTAAGTTTCCTCTGAGCTTCAGAAGCTTTTTCTCTCTTTTCCTGTTGTTCTTTCTTCACTTGCAGTTGTTTTTTTGTATGGAGTTAAAGTCAGAACTTCGCTCATCACTGAAAGTTTTAGCAAAATCCTTAGAATTTCCCAGTTTTCGCTTCATCTCCTTTCCCTCCAAAAAGTTCTTAAGCCGGACACCAAGGGTACTTTTTGGGACTTAAAAACTCTCGCTATCTTCTCGAATCGTCATTTTCATTAAACGTACTTTTTCGACAACCATCTTCATATTTTCTTCCCTCCACATGTGCCTCACTTTGCCCATTTCGCCTGTAAAATGAAACAAATCCATCAGAACCTCCTTTTTGTTGGCTGTGATTGTTGTCAGATACAAAAAATGTTCAAATGTTTGTAGAGTTTATGGGACTTAACTACGGGGTCATCAGTCCCTAAACTTACAAACTACTTATGAACTAGCTTATCCTAAGGACGGCACAAATATCCATGCCCGAGGGGGGATTCGAACCCCCGACCGTAGTGGCCGTGCAGACCGTGACTGGAGCGCCTCAGTCCCCTCAGATACAACCCTCGATGCTTATGTCCGATACAATCCGACCGACATGGGAAGATAATTCGACTGTCTAGTGCTTAGCACTAAGTGTAAACAGATTAACTGCCTATAAACATATAGTGCAATACCCCTTATTACTACTAACCACCTTATAACAGAATTACACTTACTTTAAAGCTGGGTACAGCACTCCAAAGTTATCTTCGTACACGAAAAATACTCACGAAACAGAAAATGCGCCGTCACTTTCATACACAAACTCGCAGCGGTACAACATGGCGTAACGACCCCTTTTTCGTCACAGCCAACACTTCTGTGACCATTACTGGTGCTGAGTCACGTGGCAAGTATGAGAAACACCACTTGTCCGATATAAGCCTCCGTCCGATACTACCCGACCTTCCCCTACCAACTGTAATGTTTCTGAACAGCGTTTACGCATCATTGGCATCCCGCGTGGAACCCGTTTTAAGGACTTATGGATTCTGGGCGTATAACGCAAGACACTGGCTCAAACGAGGTGAGTTCTGTGTCCTGTGAATGCGAACTCTAGTCTTCGAAGGTGTTCTGTTTCTTTCTTTCTGAACCTGGGCGTACTTCGCACATACTTAGCACTTTGTCACACTGGCTATTGAGACGCTACTGAATGACGACTCCTGTGGATTTTCGTGCACTCCATCACAAGCGCACTAGAGCATGTCGGCTGAGCAGCAACAACAAACGTTTCACACCTGCGCCGCCGCATCCTCCAGTAGGAATGAAGCCTCCGCCGTCGCTAAAAGCAGCCCAGAAGAACGTCGCGGGCAGACGGGCAGCAGAAGTAATTAGTGTAACAGTCCACAAGAAGGCCGGACAGCGGAGCGCCGGAAAAACTGCCGGACCCTCTTTGATTAGCGCGTCGCCGGACATTCGTTACGCTAGTCGGGCTTTGCCCACTCGAAATAATTTTTCTGGCCCTTAATGGAGACAAATTTCACTTTTTCGTGATGGCGAATCCGAGCCATTTCATAACTCTAAATAATCTCCCGCCACCCCCTTCCGCCCTGCTCCCGTCTTTTTGCTTCCTCCAAAGTGATTAGGCGACTCGGAAGATTGCTTCTCCGGGCGGCTTGCGAGTGGTGCGGCTAAAAGGAGGCGACAATTACGAAAGAGAACGGGCGGGCAGAGCAGATGCTAATGCACGGCTCCTTAAAAGGCAGCCGCCGGCTCGTTGCCGGACAAAGGGTTCTCGGTTTATGACCCGGTCAGGGCCCCATTTGAGCGACAATTAGCAGACGCGTAAAACCGAGAAGGCGGAGCCGGCTGCGGAATGCCAGTCGCATGCGTTGCGACGTGGGGGGAGCTAGCCACTGAGACCTGTTTTACACGAGCGACTCTGGTGAAAATCGGAAGTGCGCGCGTCTTTTGTGCCTGTGTGTAAATCAGCAGTCAACCACATAGCGAGATCGTCTATGAAACTGTTTTTCAACCTGTGGGTCGCGACACCCAGGAGGGGAAAAATAACTTGGAGTTCAGTAATACAAAAATCTATGCCTTGGTGAGATATATTTAGTGTTAAAATTGTGGAGGTCCTTGTGTAACATTTAGCATGGACTGATCAAATGTTCAAATATTCAAATGTTTGTAATTCTATCGGACCAAACTGCGTGGTTATCAGTCCGTAGCTTACAAACTACTTGAACCTAGGTAAACTAAACTACGGACAAACACACACACCCATGCCCCAGGGAGGACTCGAACCTCCACGGCGAGCAACCGAGCGCTCCGCAGCGAGACGCTTTAGACCGCTCGACTACTCCACCGCGGCCCCATGAACTGATCGTAGATTGGTTTGTAATACAGAGTGTCTAACGACAGTAACTGCAAAGTAGGAAAACTGTTTTCCGGAACCAATCGATAGGTAGGCCTTAGAACTTGAATGCACCTCGTACAACATTCACGGAAGTATCACTGGCAATAATGGACAAACCTAAGTTTATAAGAGCCCATGTATGGACCTTGTGCGTACAAGGCAACAGGGCTCTGGCTCAACCGAGGTGAGTTCTGTGTCCTGTGAATACGAACTAGACATCTCTAGTTCTTTCTGAACCTGCGTATACTTAATACATTCTTAGCAGTTTGTCACACTGGCTATTGCGAAGCTGCTGAATGACGAATCTCGTAGATATATTTAGTGTTAAAATTGTGGAGGTCCTTATGTAACATTTAGTATGAACTGATCGTAGATTGGTTTGTAATTCAGTGTGTTTAACGACGAGTAAGTGCAAAGTCGGAAAACTGTTTTCCGGAACCAATCGATAGGTAAAAGAACTTGATACAATAAGTAATTCTGAAAGATTTAACTACAAATAATTATCTACTTTACAAGATTCAGAAGCCAATTATGCTCATTGAGCATGGTCCCACTGTATGATAATTATTGTTATACAATTGGACCTTGCTCAGTGAGCATAATTGGCTTCTGAACCTTACCTGAAATGTGTCACAATGGGTTAGCATGTTTGCTTCTTAGATATTTTCGTTGTAATTTATGTTGTATTTGGCCACGCCCAGTCCCATCCTTCTGCCCTCCCACTCCTCCTTTTTCGTACGCCCAAACCCAGTGGTATGTTTTAATGCACTTATAATAAGGTATCTGATATTTTTCTTTTGACTTAACACATCTTGTAGCCATGTTTTTCATAGCTTCTATGTCAGTAAGCAGTGCAGAGGGCGCAAGATGACGTTATTGTAAATTTATTCAAATAACATTTAATTTTAAACCTGCGCCATCTGGCGGCTATTGGACCTACTTTACCTGTTACGGTGTTCCCCCCTTCTCATCACAGTTTGGAATGAGAATCTAGTTGAACACCTTCACTAGACATCCACGATGGTGGTTTATATTTTAGTTAGTCATCTCCACAAATAAGTATTTTAATTCCCATCGTTTTTAAAGAAGATCTGGCCGGCCGCTACGAGGCGGTGGGCGTGCCCCAGCGGCCAGCCAGTAAGCTGGCGGCCACGGTCTGTGTGACATAGGCACGGCCAGCTGTGAGCGTTACCTGAAAAGGCACTTTTAGTGAAGCTGTATTATCAGAATGGGGAATGTGCTAGTTTAGCGTTACGATCCTATCGCCATAGGAAAGAGATTAGAACGGGTAAAGGTCCGTTGACAAATGCAGCTGTGGCAAGAATGATTGCGATGTTCGAAGCCACAAGTTGTTTAGACGGTAGACCCCGTAGTGGCCAACCGAGCACAAGGCGTAATGCTGCTGTTCAGGGGGAAATGGAGATTGTAGCGGGTTCGTCTATGCATGGGGAAGTCAGCGCTCGTGCAGTCGCACGCTGCACCGGCATTCCATACACTACTGTTTGGTTGGCACTTAGGCGTACCCTCCGATGCTATCCCTACAAAATCCATCGGAATCATGAACTGTTACCTGGAGATTTAGTGAAGCGGAGGGCATTTGCGGAGTGGGCGTTTCAAAAGATGGCGGAAGATGACGATTGGTTGAGTAACGTGTTGTGGACCGACGAAGCTCATTTCACGATCCGAGGGTCTGTCAACGCCCGCAACTGCAGAATTTGGGCTACCGAAAATCCTAGAACTGTCGTGGAAACTCCATTGCACGACGAGAAAGTCACGGTATGGGTTGGATTTACTACATCTACCGTTATTGGGACTTTTTACTTCGAGGTACTGCATGATTCTGGTTTTGTAATTGCTACCATGACAGGAGAAGTACGCTGATATGTTAAAGAATCGCATCATCCACAGTCTGGCTGATAAACACCTGCTGGAAAGTACGACTTTTATGCAGGATGGCGCTCCACCCCATATTTCTAGACATGTGAAAGATCTCTTGCGCGCGTCGTTTGGTGATGATCGTGTGCTCAGCCGCCACTTTCGTCATGCTTGGCCTCCCAAGTCCGTGCGATTATTGACTTTGGGGTTACCTAAAGTCCCACGTGTATCGTGATCGACCGACATCTCCAGGGATGCTGAAAGACAACATCCGACGCCAATGCCTCACCATAACTCCGGACATGCTTTACAGTGCTGTTCACAACATTATTCCTCAACTACAGCTATTGTTGAGGAATGATGGTGAACATAATGAGCATTTCCTGTAAAGAGCATCATCTTTGATTTGTCTTAATTTGTTATGCTGATTATTGCTTTTCTGATCAGATGAAGCGCCAACTGACGGACATTTTAGGAACTTTTTTTTTCTAATTAAACCCCATGTTATTCCAAGCATGTGTGTCAATTTTTACCCCTCTGTCTATATTATTCCGTGATTTATTAAGTTTTCAAATGTATACTGACTTTTTTTGATCACCTGGTATATACGAATGATGCAGTGGTAGGTTGGACACGTAACAGGTGGTGATTGTACTTCGTAAGTGGTCAAATATTTGATCGAATGTTACACACTCAACCACTCTGAGAGGTACTATCTCCGTTAAAAAGTAATGTGCGAATGAAATGCCTATTTAAAGTTATATGGGTTATTACAATTATTCATACCCAAATCGAGCAAGTTGAAAGAAAAATTCTATGTAATATGAAAAGGAATGTAGACAAAATTGAGCTATACAAAAACGTACAGAGTAATCCGTAAAAGTAAACAGGACCTGACAGAAAATTACGCGAATTAAATAACAATCGCACTCTCGGAAATTAGGAAACTTCATTCATTTAAAAATACTTTTTAAATAGACTCTAATACTAGGTAATTTTTTAAAAAGAAAGATGCATTTATTTTGTGCTTCATATTGCTCTCGTTGCGTGTAATATACTTCAAATCACAACCCCACTATTAGTATTCTTCCCTGCAAATGGCGGCGGTCAGCTGCTTCAGTAGGGGTCAGTGCCTCGCTTCTCCGCTACGGCGTGGTAGGGGCTTGGTCAGGAAATGGTAAATATACTGCGCCAAAGAAAAGTTTTCGCCAAGCACTGTTTTAAAATGTTTTGTTAGAACGTCAGAGGCAGCTGGCCTAGGAGGAATGACCGGCGCGTTGTGAATCAAGCCTCGCTGCGCGAATTAACGCCTTCTGGTGTCTGCGTGCTGACCGCGCTCATAAATCAAGCGCCGCCACCTGGAGCTGCCTGGGGTCGCGACAGCCTGGGAACCACACGCGAGAGGGCGGTGGACGCTCGCCAGTAGTTCCGGCTCCTGCCACCGGACAACCTGGCGTGACGAGCGCGGGGTCAAAAAAGACGGTCCGGTTAGGGATGCAACATCGTTGATAAAAACATCGATGTTAAGACATCGATGCTCCTGCGGAGAAATATCGATCTTAAAAAAACATCGCTCCTGAAAAACGATACATCGATGTTTTTCCGATGTTTCCATACGTATAAGAAATATTAGGAAAAACACACTGAAATGAAGCTGTGTTGCCAGAAAGTATCTGCCTTATTTATGTTCTTTCACTGGGGTATGAATACACAGCGAAATGGCAGATTAGAATGAAAAAGAAGTTAGGAATAAGGTTTCGCTACCTATTGCGCTGTTTTTACTTGGGATTTACATCGATTTGTTCATTACATGCGAAATAACTTGCGTTTTGTTGACGTATTGCATTTTTCTTAGCTGTCGACGTGGAGAAAATTAAACATTATGCATCTTTCAGTTATTACTTAATAATTTATTTTTAAAATGAATATTCATCAATGACGTTTATCACATAATGTACCTTGCTGAAATGAAAATTTATGTTATACTTGGCTTGTTGGCTTTTGTCTTGGATTTTTGTCGACTTTTGTTTGATGTTTTAACTGACGTTTTGACAGTACGATATCAGTCTGACTGGGTAACACTGTCAAAGATTCGATTCCACTCATGTTGGAGGGTGAAATTTCAGCAATGCCAGCAGCCCGTGCTGTACAAATATCAGATTAATCATCAGATTGTTTCATATTTCACTTACCTACTACTTCAAAAGTATGTAAACAGCGACGAGCGACGACAGCAGGAGTACCACACTTGAGTTGACGCTGGCTGAGCAATTAATAAAGTAATAATGGAGTTGCCAATCAATTGTTGAGCGATGTCGATAGTTTTGGACTTCTGTCGTCGATGCATAGGCGATACATCTCTGTTCAAAACATCGATGTTAACATCGATGTTTATGGACGAAACATCGATGTTTTCAAAACATCGTATGTATCGTTTGCATCCCTAGGTCCGGTGCACTAACCTTCTTGGGGATGTTTATCAGATTATACCACATCTCAAAATATATGGTTCCGACTAGTTGACCAGAGCGAATAATTCGCACTCTATTCTGATTACTCACAGGTAGGTAAGATCGTAATGGAGAAAAGGCAGATGCAAGATCAATTTAGGTTACCAAATCACCCAGTTTATCCGGGGTCCACCCGGTTTTTAATATTCTATTTTAACCCCCAGTTGGACATTCCTTAAACAGAAGAAACCGCGGAATTTTTAATTTCTGTGTCAAGTTGTGAAGGTGAAAAAATTCTGTATTGGAAGTGTAATCTGTCCTGATTGTCTAGTATGCAACACAAGGCTAAAAGAAAATTAGAGCTTAAAGTCCCAGCGACTTCTTTATCATTAGAGAGGAACCACATCATTTTTTTCCTTTCTTTTCTGTCCGTAATGGGAAAGGAAATCGACCGTTCCTTTTAAAAGGAACCATCTCGTTGTTTGTCTGGAGTGAGTCAGGGAAATCACATGGATGAGGCAGTAGGACGAATTAACTCTATTCTAGGATGAACTCTAAAAGAACGATTTGATCGGGAAAGTGTAAAAAATGTTGCATCCTATTTGAGAAATGGAAATATACTTGTGAAATTTTTTGGTGAAGTGGACGGCCTAAAAGTTTTTGTGTTTGTAAGTGAGCAACTCAAGTCGGAAACCGCATCAACATTTTTAGAGAAAACTGTATCTGGTACACGGTGTGACTTCATGAACAATAGTTCTAGAGATGAATGTTCATTACTTTTGAAAAATGTGCAACACGTTTTTTGCAATCCCTGTCGACAGCGCAGCTGTGGAAATAGTATTTTCCTGGTCAAGTATACATTGGACTTTCGAAAGAAATAGACTTTCTGTACAGTGTGTAAAGAATTTGTTGATCGTCAGTTATTAATGTTACATTGGTTCAAAAAAATTGTTAACATCAGATTCGAGAATGAGTTACTTAAGAAGGTTCGACGAAGCGACAAGTATGCTTTTGTGTAAAAGTAAACCATTTCGTTTCACATAAAGATTGTTTGTAATACCCCCGGTTTTTTCATTTGGATATATGTTAATCCTAAAGATCATATGTATAAAAGATAATAAACTTTGAACAGTAGTAACAAATATTAGTCTCATTGTAAGAAAATTTATATAATTAAATACCATATGATAGTCACACATATAAAATCAGATATTGACTTTTTCATGTTTATTTCATATTTTGAAACCTTGTTTATTTTACAAAACTTCTTTGGAAACAATGTTAGTAGTTATCATATGATCATCGTTTACTTTTTGGCTGTATGTGTCTTCAGCACAAATATTTCACGATAAACTACGCTTGAGAAAAGGAACTAAACAACTCCAAGAGCTATCGTGCCTGTTAGTTAAATTAGTTGTCTATTTTCAACGTTACATTGACGTGTACAAACGAAATCGTGTCAAACTATGCTTTAAGTCGGCGTCTATAATCGAAATCGTGTGATAAATTATGCTTACATCAAAGAAGATCTTTGACTTACATAAGGAATCTAAACAACTGCAAGAGCACTCGTTCATGTTAGTTAGCAGACTGTCAATAGATGGCACCTTCTACATTGATTTTATATCGGCCGCGCAAACTAAGTTGATACTCGGCGCGGTGGCTGATGGAAGCAACCGTAAATACATGTCCCATTTACGATCGTTCGCCGGGTATCAACGAACAGTACAATTTTTTTCAAAATAAAGTTTTTGTGAAAACAATAACTTTATTTTTCGTTGTTAGTGGAGAACGGAACCTTGGAAATGATACCTCAATTTTGGACAAGTAATAGGGGTGATATGGCGTACCCACAAAAAAAACCCGATGAAAAATAATATATATGATGATTATGATTATTTTCGTTACAGTAACCTTACGGCGCAACGGGACGTACTGCCACAAACCAAGCACTGAGAGCCGGCCAAGGGGACTGAGGCGCTCCAGTCACGGCCTGCACGGCCACTACGGTCGGGGGTTCGAATCCCCCCTCGGGCATGGATATTTGTGCCGTCTTAGTTCGTAAGTAGTTCATAAGTAGTTTGTAGGTTTAGGGACTGATGAACCCGTAGTTAAGTCCCATAGACTATACAAACATTTTTGAAGCACTGAGAGTCCCTATAGCTATAGAGTGGGGGTGCATAAAACATCGATATCTATACAATCTGGATGCATTTTTGGCAACTCATGATAAATTTTTCGGTCAGACAAACACCAAAAATCCGTAAAAATGCGTCAGAATTAGATATCTGTATATTTTTGCAAAATAAAATTAATTTTAATACTTTGGACCCGTTACTTTGATTAGGCGTCAGATAATAATTTAAATACCTATCATAATTAGATATTCCCAATTTTCTTGCAGAAATAAAGATGAATTTTAATTTTAACTGCAAACAAAGTAAGAGCAGCTACAGCGGCTGCGCTTTCATACGTATGTTTGACAGACTGAAATGGCAATGTTGTCTGTCGTGAAGATGAAAAGGGTACGGCTGTTCTTACTTTTGCGATGAACAAGTAAATCTGAGAAGCGCAATTTCAGGTCGCATTGACAATATTTTCACCGTGCACTACGAGGTTACCCAAATCCGCTCGGTTAGCCGTGCGGTCTAACGCACCGCTTTCCGACACTGGGAGGCGTACCGGACCCGGTTCGAATCCGCCCGGCGGATTAAGGAAAGGGGTCGGAGTGTCGGCCAGCCTGGATGTGGTTTTTAGGCGGTTTTCCGCATCCCCCTAGGTGAATACCGGGCTGGTCCCCAAGTCCCGCCTCAGTTACACGGTTCGCAAACATTTCGTAACACTTTACACTTTCGCATACTTACAACAGTATACGCAGACATTTGGGGTACACATTTCCTCCTGGGGGTCATGGGTGGCGGCAGGAAGGGCATCCGGCCACCCTGTAAATATTAAACCATGCCGAATCCGCAATTAACACAGTGCAGACCCCGCATGTACGGGAAAAGGGCCAAAGACATATATAGATAGCAGGGGCGGCTCCTGCATACGTTTGCAGGTTTGCGCTACCCCCAGGAATAACAATATTTTTAAACTCCATTTTCTGTGAGAGATTCACCCTGTCAGCCGCAGAAACAGAGTCCGAACTCTCCCGAAGACAACCGGAGTCGTCGGCCCTTAAAAAAAGCGGGCTTTTCGCGCCTTCTTACCAGTTCACGTGTACCTGCGAGCGAAGTAACTGTGCGTTGTGTCCGTTGTTTAGCGTGTTTTATAGTTAATTTTGAGTCTCAAGGAACAGGTGAAATAATGAATCAGGTAATTTCCTTGCTTTCTGAACCCTTCAATTTACGCAGATTTGAAGAGAAATTATAAATCAAGAGGCTAGGTCGACCGATTCCAAGTTTGACAATTTCACATACAGTTAAAACGAAAAGTCGTCAATTCATTTTTTTTAATGCCTCGGGTAGATATTGTGTCTGCGGTCGAATGATTGTTTCTGATCCATATACATCTATGATATCTTGACTTAATAGCATTTTTTTCCGAATGCGTTGAGCTGCCACAATGGAGAGGCCGAACTTTTTATTGGCGAAAAAGTGCACTACCATCTTTTCTGATCACCAGCCGCCACTGATAGATAGACTACTAGATTCCCCAAGGCATCTCTAACAACCAATTCTTTAATTCTCGCTTATTTAACAATTCTTTTCTAAAACGTCGTACGAACAGCTTAACAGTCTTTTTTGGCATGTTTAGTAAGTTGTTAAAAAAGAGAAACACACAACAGCGAACAACAATACTGAAACACCACACCGATGTCAGGCTCACTATCAAGAATTCCAGGAACTATCTCGTAAACCAAGGGCCGAAAGCAAGGAAAAAGTCGTTACTATTCCGAAGGACATGCAGCTCTACTGTAGGAATATGGCATATTTTCGGGTAAAATATGCCGGAGGTAAAACAGTCCCCCATTCGGATCTCTGAGCGGGGTCTACTCAGGAGGATGTGATCATCAGGAAAGACAACACTGGCATTCTATGGATCGGAGCGTGGAATGTTAGATCCCTTAATCGGGTAGGGAAGTTAGAAAATTTAAAAATAGAAATGGATAGGTTGAAGTTAGACATAGTGGGCATTAGTGAAGATAGGTGGAAAGAGGAAAAGGATTTCTAGTCAGGTGAGTACATGATTGTAAATACAAAATCAGTCGGGGGAATTACAGGAGTTGGTCTGATAATGAATAAGAAAATAGGAATGCGGCTAAATTACTATGAGCAGCGCAGTGATCGCATTATCTTAGATACGAAGCCAACATCGACCACAATAGTACAGGTTTATATGCCAACTAGCTCTGCCGATGATGAGGAGATCGAAGAAATGTAAGAGGAGTTAAAGGAAATTATTCAGACAATTAATGGAGAGGAAAACTTAATTGTGATGGGAGACTGGAATTCGGTAATAGGACAAGGAAGGGAAGGAAAAATAGCAGGTGAATATGGTCTGGGAATGTAGTTTAAATGGATTTGGACGCAGCTGGTTTCAACGAATCCAATGCACGATAGAAAAAACTATTGCTCCATTTAAAAAATTATATCTTTGTGCTGTAACTCTTTGGAAAATGATACAGTAAACTATGTTCATAGCTCCGCAGAAAGTGTAACATTTCTTGTGTTGTCCTACCGCATTAAAATTTCACGTCACCTATTATTTTATAAGTTACAGAGGCAAACACACTTAGTGAAACACCCTGTATATGTTCCCAAGATTGTATTAAGGCAGCAATATCCGTCAAAAAAAGTATAATTCTAATAATATCAAAATATTCGCCAACGGTCAAAGCTAAATTTTATTCGTAATACAACTTGAAGTTCCGTCAAATTTGAAGGGAAATCCGTCAAGTTGATAACGCAGCCTGGACGTTGAACTTCAGCTGTCTGAGTGTGTCAGCCATAGATGTTCCTGTTTTGTTTCTTGCTAAATTCAAATATGGCTCCTATGAAGTATTACAAGAAAACGAAAATGAAATATTGAAGAAAAGACATTTTTAAATATGCACCAAAGCTGCTTTTATTTAAATGCTGACGACTAGTTTCGGGCTTTGCCCAGTTTCTAAGTCACATTCATATACATTTATATTTGGTTACTGTTTATGTCACGTGACATAAACAGTAACCAAATATAAATGTATATGAATGTGACTTAGAAAATGGGCAAAGCCCGAAACTAGTCGTCAGCATTTAAATAAAAGCAGCTTTGGTGCATATTTAAAAATGTCTTTTCTTCAATATTTAAGAGCTGCAAAACGCGACATATCAAAAACATTTGAAAATGAAATACGTTTGGATTCCGCTCCATATCATTCCGCATCATATATTGATGTAAATTTCAAATGAAGATGTAGGCAAGCAATTAATTGTCACGTAATAATTGATGAAAATTCGTATGAAAAATTAAAACATGACGGCCAATGAGAAATCGTGTTAAAACATACGAATGTGCAGAGACGCTTAGGTTCTATGCTCAGACGCCAAAATTGTACATCCAGTTTGTATAGAGATCACGTATCCCCCATGCTCCTTATAATATAGATGACAGATAATATGCACAGTAGAGTTGTGGCGATTCGTGAAGGAATCGTTCATTTGAACGAATACAAATAAAGAAAGCCAGAAAGCAGTCAAGAAGGAGGACGCGTAGGCGTATGAGCAAAGGAAGCACAGAATGAAGATCGTAGACGTTAATTATTGTAACCGAATTACAGATGACAGAAACGAAACGCAGCGAAATACACACGACTGACATCAAGAAATCAAAGTATGATGAAAAATTACATACTTCGTATGCGTTGCAGATGTAGTGCAACACACACACATCGTTTATATAGTTTGTGTACAGTAATACCGAATATTTAAACGAGCAATTCTCGCACATTTATATTTCACGTATCCCGGAAGCGGGTCTGACGATTTGGATTCTATTTTGTATTTAGAAAGGTTTTTGCTTTTTGAGTTCATGTATAAAAGTTATAGCTTTGTAAGAATTCAATTTTACAAAAAAAATATTCTTTTTATAATAAAAATTCGATTTTAAATATTTTAAACACCATCTCGAAAATCTTTTTTACTATTTACGTTTTTATGTTTATCTTTCCTGAAAGAAACCGATTTTACACAAAGAAACAGTTTATATAAAAACGCGAATTTCTTATATCTCGAATAAAATTTAGTATTTAGAGACGGATTGTGATTTTTAAAGTTTGTTTATATAGATATATGTTTCCTAAAACTGGGTGATTTTACATAATAAATATTTTAAAACGATTACATATGTGTTAATTACCATACATTTAATGAAATTTATATTTAAATTCATATTCACGGTATGTATGACATTAACTGTGAATAGGTAAAACTGAAAATGTGTACCCAGCCGGGACTCGAACCCGTGTCTCTTGCTATCCAAGCAGTTGCGCTGACCTCTACATCACTGGGGACACAGCAATCACCACACCTGCACGGAATTACTTGCCTCCTATCAGATACAAATTCTCAACTTTATCCTGACTGTAGAATTGAAACTCGTAGTTATTGTAAACTAATTCCCGTAAGAGTAAAGAGGAGTGCCTCCACACTGAAGAAAGGATTCTGTAAGAATCGTGCCGTCGCAGACCTGAAAGGGAACCAGGCACCAACTGCCTGCAGGTTAAGCTGCGTAGGTGTATGCAAGCAGCTACCTCATTTTAAACTGGTGACGTGTGCAAGAAAGACTTTTTCTTTTCTTTATGAGTATTTTAAAGCAACCGGAGGCGGCAGGCTGGCAGCAGCTTCATTGCTGCTCTTCAGTCGAGCGTATTTACAATTTTGACAAGGTATTTGTTAAAAATGTAGAAAGCTGACAAAATTTATTGAATTTAAACACTTGAATGGAGAGAAAAATGGAGAGAACTGACATAGAACAAAGAATTTGAAGTAAAACATATTCACTATGAAAACAGCTGAGGCGGTGAGATCACTATCGCCCCTCTATCGGATCGTACTCGCCTGTTTATCTTTGGCGCGCGAGATCGTTCCCAGGGGGCTCTGCCCTAGAAAGAACAGTAACTACGTGATAGTATGTTGACCAGGACGATGACGAGGGCGCCAGGAGGCATACACGAGGTGGTCATGTTAAAAGCTGTGTGTGTGTTGTTGAGGATGTTGAACCTATCGTTAAATCAGACAACAAAATGTTCATTAACACAGCAATTTGGTTTAATTATGGCCCTGATATTGATGTATATACTATTAAATAAGAAACAGTGCATTAAACTGATTATGTGCGCAACGGATATTTTAAACGCAAAACAACTGTGACAAATCACCATTTGAAATAGACACTGACTCTACTCAAAAATTTTGACTGCGAGAAAGATATTAAAAAACCACAAATCACTTTCTTAATGCTTGACTGTGAGAATTTTTATGCAGATCAGTTTCTGATTATTGAAATTTAAATTAACTATCATTTACTATGGCACCAATAACGAAATCTGTTCAACAATATTATTCAAATCAATACTGCACTTTAAATCCACTAATAATTAATTATTAAATGAAGGAAGTAGGTTAATTTTCTAACTACGTAAATGAAACAGGAAAGAAAGGTTAAGTTACTTATTATTAATAATCAGCATTACATTACCTACATAATACAACTTCTGACTTGCTGGCAAAGCAGCCTCTGCTCTACATCGGAGCCATACACACAACCCAACCGCTCTCTAAGCGAGCTGAACCACAAGTGCTACTCTCTCTCAGTGCGAGCTACAATGCTATGCAATACATGATCTTTGCCAAAGATGAAACTTCACAAAGTACACATATCGATACATACAGTAGAAGCGATATTATACATTTTCTTGCAAGCAAGTTACTCAGTACAAAACAGGAGGCACAATATTAGACATTTTCTTACAAAAATAATTTTTTATGGACACGTTTCAATGTGTGTCACCGTGTCCGTCTGCGGCAGCATGGCACGGGGATCGCTGATGAGGTGAAGATTACCGCTGCTTCTCCAGTTTGTCTGCAAGCGGACGGCTGAGTTCGGCGGGGAGGGACTGTCTGCCTTAACAGCAAGTGTGGTTTCCGGACTCTGGAACGATATTTCGAAGTTGTCCGTGCGCATGGTGGGGAAACGACTGACTGGCATGATATTGCAAACTGCTAAAGCAAGGGCTCCGGCTAACCCATCCTATGTGTTATTCTGACTGTTACTAGTTGACTGTTGCTAAGCTACCTAACTGGTGAAAAATTTTGTCCCCCTGCCAGTCATTGTTTTGGCTTTTCTCTAAAATTGCTTAATTCAAAGAACCCTTGTGGGAAATGGTTTCACAGGCCTATAACTAATGCCTTTGAGCCTCTTAAGTTTCGTGTACTTTCTGGCGTCCAAATTTAGGTGTTTTGTGTTTGTAATTTTAATGCCTTCCATAGTAATAGTTGTCTCTGTGTGTTATAGAGCTAGATTCTGTTTTGGTTGTGGCTACTGTGGTGGAGCCCGTTGCTGGCGTGCTTAGTGGGACTGTCGACTGTTTCGTTCGAGCGGGCGCGCTGTGTGCGGGGACATAACAGTTCCGTTTACCGCATTGGCTGCCGTCCGTGTGCTCTTGTGGCTGACAGTACGCTAGTTGGACTTCTGCCTCGGCTCCCACCCTAAGTTACGTGATTCTATATGTTTAAATCATGTAATCTTTTCACAAAAGTGGACCCGGATTGTGAAATTCGGCTGTCTTAAAAGGGCGCCAGAATCTGTTTCTTGCTTCAGCATTTCAGGTGATTCCTGTGGTGTAGTTCTTGTAGCGAGTTTCGTGATACCAGAGGCTCTGTGCACTTTCAGACTTAAAATGGCTTGCCACGTACTTTTCTGTAAAGTACTGAACCAAATCATTTAATTACGTAATTAAGCCAACTGATTGTACGACTTGCCCCTCTAAGATATGACTTATGTTGATTAGTTTTTCAAATTTGTTTTTCTTAAAAGCGTAAATGAGTTAATGAATACTTATTTAGCTTGTAAAAGAGTGTGGATTTTTCTGGTTACATTTGTCTGTTGTGTTGTGAAAGCTATTTTACTATATGCTTTTAGAATGCAAATTAATTTTTAAAGAATTTTTGGGAATTGTTTTTTTTTCTGAAATTGATACATCTATTTAAATTGTGGGTCTCAGTGAAACATGTTCAATATAATCCGTGGGCTGCCCTTCCACATTTCCTGCTCTTAAGATTGTTAATCTACTGCTCGCTGGTCAAGTGTTCCGTAATCGGCGGTACCAATAGCCACGCTGCTTAAAACCACACATAGATAGAACTTAAAAATCCAGGGTGATTAAAATCACATTAGTGGAGCACACTAGACGATGACATGACAACACTAATATTTGGCGGTTGCTTATGTTTTAAAAGAGACACTTGTAGCACGATACACATACACTGGCACAATATTACGGCGCACTGTTAAAAGATGTAGGGCACAGGTACCCCACAGGAGATGAGGAAGGGAGGGGAGGTGCGGAGGGGAGGGATAGGAGGCGAAAGGGAGGGGGCAAAGGGAAAGGATAGCGCAAGGACTCCAAGGGATGGGAAAGGAGGGGGATTCCAAGCCTGGAAGGGAGTGGGATGGGGGAGGGGGAGGAGAGGGGCATAAAATTACGGGGATGGGTAGATGTCGGGACGGAGGGCGTCATGTGGAAAGTGTGAAGGTGAAGGGAGGGAGGGATAACGAGGTAATGGTGTGGCAGAGGCCTGGGATGCAGCAAGAGACGGGATACAAGCGGATGCTGGGAATCAAATTTAAGCGATACATATCTGAGACGGAGGTGTTCAAGGAACTTCAGCAGGTGTGGGAAAGGAATAAGGTCGTAAAGGATCCGCGTGGGGGTGGGGGGAGGCGGATGCGGAAAGCGAGGCGGAGGGCGTGGCTTTCAACGATCTGGAGGGATTGGTAGTAGGCGGAAACCCAAGCAGGGTGGAAACAGCACAAGACAGGACGCATGATGGAACGACAGGTGAACAGGATGGTGGAAAGGTTGAGACCCCAAGTCCGGCCTGAGAGGAGTTTGAGAAAGTTAAGGCGGGAGAGGGCTTTATCACGGACTATTTGAATGTGGGATTTCCAGGACAGGGAGCGGTCGAGGGTAAGGCCTAGGTATTTGAGGGTTTTGGTTTATGGGGTGGGACAGTCACGGGGCATAAGGTAGAAGTCGCAGTGATGGAAGGACGGGGTGGGATTTGGTGAGGTTCATGGTGAGGAGCCACTGGTTACAGTAGGTGGAGAATTTAGAGAGATGGGATTGAAGGAGGTGTTGGGATCAGGTGAGGGAAGGAGCAAGGGCAAGGAAGGCAGTGTCGACAGCGTGCAGACAGTCATGGGCAGAAGCCGTGTTGCATTTCATGCGGAGTGTTGTGTCAATGTCGATGTCAATATCGATGTGGATGGCAGTGATAGGAGTGTTAAGTTCTGTGGGGGGATGCTGTCCAAGTACTGAAAGCCAGGGGCAAGCGGCAGGATGGAGGTATTGGTTCCCTTATGGGCAATGGGGAAGAGGGAATAATCGAACCTGGGATTGTCAGGGACGTCGAAGGTAACATTGAGGTGTGTGGCGCAGTGGTTCGCCTTACTGGCATTGTCTGGGAAAGGAAGGTCATTATGGAGGAGTGGGTAGTGAGAGGCGGAGTGACTGCCAGTAACGTGGTGGAAGGCAAGCCAGTACTTGGAGGAGTTGTGTGGGAGAGAGACTTTAAGACAGGTGCATGTCTGGCCAGAAAGACCTTGTAATTGTTTTATGGATATGATCAGTGATTGTTTTATACAGAGTACATGAGTCATCATGACTTACAATTCTGCACTGTGATGTTCTATCATAAGAACGAATCCACAAGTTACCCGACAGATGCAACGACACTAGCGCTCTTAGCGGTGAGCAAGCCGCCGATGTAGTGATGTTTGTTTATAATTATTTTGGTACGTAGTTAATGAAATAGTATAAGTAATGTAAAAACAGCCGAATTTAACTGATTCAGTGGTATAAGAATGACTTCGTCATGAACAAGTACTTACGAATATATTTGTATTTGCAGCTTATTCCGCTGAAAGTAAGTAGAATATAATCATATGAGAATAACACATATGGTCGTTTCTTACTATGACACTACGGTCGGGGGTTCGAATCCCCCCTCGGGCATGGATATTTGTGCCTTCCGTAGTGTTAGTTAGTTCATAAGTAGTTTGTAACTTTATGGACTGATGACCACGTAGTTAAGTCCCACAAGCTATACAAACAATTGAGCATTTTTATCTTACTATGATATGCAGTTTTTTTCACGTGTATGAATTCTCTGTGGAGTATAATGATTCGCACATTTTCTACACCTAACTCGTCTTTCTTAAACGTCCATATTCTGTTGAGTGTAATTACTTTACCTTAAAAGCTCAATGTTTTGATGATTCTTGCCATTTGTGGTTTAGCTGTAGCAACAATTGTGGAATTGGGTTCTTCTGTGTTGGAAACCAGTTTGATTGCTTTTGTCGTTTTATTGCCACGTTTGTGACTTTTTTCTCCAGCTACAGCTGTTGTGGCTCATTTCGTACATTGAATCATGTAGTTATTTCATTCTATATACGTTTCCTACGTTCCTCCCTCACCGATTTGGAATTGTAATGAAGAAAACTTAGCGTTGCTGCATAGAAAAACGAATGCTAAAGGTCAGGTCCTCTGGTGCTTCCGAGCAATTTTTTTAAATTTTTAATAGAAAATGAAATTATTCAGTTAAAGCGTATATGTTACAAGATAATTGTAAAGAAACTGTCATGTAATGTACCATTTCTTACCGCGTCTGGAATCTTAGGAAACCTAAAAAAAAAAAAAAAAAAAAAAAAAAAAAAAAAAAAAAAAAAAAAAAAAAAAAAAAAAATTGTGCAGCTATTTTTAAATTATTACCTTTCTATTCTAAGGTACCTGTACTAAATAAGTTCCCTAACGTAAAATGCATTTTGAAATCAATATAAATCGTATTCAAAAATATGGCTTTCCGGCCGCTTGGAGCGCTGCTCTCGCTGCGTATAACAAAAATTGTGGGAGTGTCCTGATTGTATATGTTAGACTGTGATAGCATCACCCGCTTCCCGAAGAAAACGTTGTGCTGAAATGGAAAGATAAAAATCCTAGACGCACGATGCACTTGTACCGCAAAAAATGCATCAAGCTGGAATCCAGAAATTTTTTGACACAGGAGAACTCGTCACAAAGCTCGGAATAAGATGGCTATTTCTGTGGAAAGAAATGCTGCCAGAATCCACGATGGACTTCCTTGAGGAGAAACTTGGAATGCATTAAACCGGCTACGCACCGGAGTAAATAGGAGCAAATCAAACAGATTGAAATGGTGTTATAGTGATAGTGACAGATGTGAAAGGGAAGCACAGATTTTGAATATTTACTGACTTGTCCAAAGATGTGAATAGCATGCACCACGGACGATAGTCTTAAGATTAGTAGTCGACATTGTCGGTATGCAGAGCGAATCTAAAATATTTTTTAAATGTGATGATTTCAGTAAGAAGACAAAGCCAAGATCTCATGTATAAATTATTTACTGTATGTCATTAATAGTTTCGGCAAGCTACGTTGCCATTATCAAATGATCAACCGTTACTTCATCAAACTAATAAAGTTACAAATTACAAAACATATGAATTAAAACTGATACAGCACTGTACATATCACATGTTGTTTGGTATACAATGGACATAATATAGTTGACATCCTATGCTTGCCCATTTAAAATTAGAATTGATATAGCATTGTACATATCACACGTTGTTTGGTACACCATTGTCATAATACATTGGTTTTCTGATGCTTGCATACTAGAAGTTAAAATAAGACAAGTTCTTGCGTTCATGACATTACAAGAATTTAAAGTTTATGTTCGTAGAGACACACGGTGCCGATTTTGGCAACAACCGTTGAGTGCTATTTGAAAACCTAATCGTATAGGATGAGGGGAATAATCCTTTGTATTGACCATGAAATAAATAAATAATTCTGTCCTCTCTAAGAATGACAGGTTTTTGTATGTAACAGTACCGTTGTCTCATGATGAATTTAATAATCCTAGTAAAGCAATGCCGGCCGCGGCGGCCGAGCGTTCTGCGGCGCGTCAGTCTGCACGGCCACTATGGTCGGGGGTTCGAATCCCCCCTCGGGCATGGATATTTGTGCCGTCCTTAGTATTAGCACTGTAGCACGGCGCCCCATTGCGCACGGCTAATCCGCAGCGGCCCACAATAATCATTCAACGGTAATTGCCTGTATCAGCACAGTACGGTGCCACAGCCGTAACGAAACTTTTGCCCAGTATATTTATATTTTCCGTTTTAGTGTTTGTAATACTTTCTCGCAATAACGTAATAGAAGTATCTTCAACGATTCGTGTAATCTCAGTACAAAGCTTTGTGATGTGTATTTCTCAATGTAGCATATAAGACTCACATACTGTGCTCTAAAAACTATGTTCTGGGATGTTTTGCTGTGTTATAATATTTTGCGATTGCTAACTCCCTACAGGCAGTTTCTCTGTTTAGGACGGTGAACAGGTGGGGTATAACAGCTTTGACATAATTGCAGAACGACATATTGACCATAGCTGTTTATTTTTTCTCAATGCTACCGGTTTCGGTCAATTTACCATTATCAAGCGTTAGCAAAGATTAGCTATAGCTTAACATGTCGTAACACAAAAAATCATAATTGTAACATAAGTATTTGTTGTCATTGCTCTAATCATTGGTATTACTACAGTTGCTGACTGCTACCTGTTAAGAGGAAGTACTTTCAAAAGTGCTACACAAGTCGTAATAATAACTAATATTTATTTACAATACATACAGTGAATAACTTTAATATTCGGACACTGTGATATTTCAATCTTGGAACATCATAACTTTATTTATAACAAAACAAATAAAACATATAACCAATTATTACATTACGTGATGTGACTTGTAAGTAATAATATAAATTTTATTAAGATAACTTACATAACTTCCTTAATAATACAATTTAAATACAACTCGGTCCTATATTCACGTTACTTTAATATTCGGACACTTTCCAGAACTAAGTATTTCAAGACTAAATTTTATGGAAAACAAATGTTTTAATATCTTGTTAGGTAGCCATTCTGTTTTATCACTTCTTTCAATCGCTGCGGAATACTGCTAATGATATTTTTTAAATGGTCCACACGTAGACCGTCTCATTCTTCCTTTAGTCGACGCTTCAGACTTTCTTTGGAAGATATTGGTGTACTTCTAATACGTCGCTTCAGTTCTCCCCACACATTCACAATCGGGTTGAGATCTGGTGACTGAGGTGGTGGTTGTAGGACTTTGGAGCAGTTGTAGAGCAAATATTGTTGCACAATGCGAGCCTTATGTTTCGGGTCATTGTCCTGGTAAAATTTGAAGGTGTTTGAAATCCCCATGGTTTCATCACTTTTTCGAAAATTGTTCTTTAATATGTTCAAATAGACATATGTGTCCATAGTAATGTCGTTGAACACTAATTCGCCCGGTCCGAATGTCGATACACAGCCCCAGACAAGGACGCTGCCACCTCCATGCTTTACAGTTGGTTTAATATTTGTGACTGTAAATTCCTCTTTCTTCTTACGCCACACCGTGCTTCGTCCATCCGACCCACAAACGTTAAATTTACTTTCGTCGTAAAAAAATGACGTCATTCTACCAAATTGCATCCTTCGTAATAAACTCCCTAGCAAAGTCCAATCTTTTCTGGTGATTCTGTTGATTCACATACGATTTCTTCCTAGCCACTCTTCCATTGTATCCACTTTCTTTCAATGCTCTGCGAATCGTTTCAAGATGTAGCTTTTTGCCAGTCTCGTTTAGAAGCTCACGTGCTAATCTCGGTGCACTGAGTGTAGGATCCTTCTTTATTTTTCGTATTAGCTTCCTCTTGTCACGAGCATCCAACTTCTGTGGCTGGCCCATTTGTGGTTACGGAGTCTATACGGTCCTAGTTTTTGAAACGCCTGACAATATCTGCCACAGTACTCTTACTCTTGTTGAGCGTGGCAGCAATTGTCGATATAATTTTCCTTTCGCATTGTGAAAAATCACAGGTTGTCGTATCTCAAAGCTGGTATTAGCTTTGCGTGGCATAGTACCGCCTGGACAGTCGACCGCGCTTGTAAACACACACCTGCCTTCTAACTAGAAGCAGGCCTACTCACCCCGGCGTGAACGGTGACAAGTGCGACACTACCATCTGTCCGGATATTAAAGTAACGTCACCATCGAAGAGTGGTTTGTTTCAATCGCATTCTTTAACAACTGCTTTACGTTATGTAAACAACGTTCATACTGTTGTTTACAAGACATGTCCCTTCATATAATATTTGGTTATATTATATTTTTGTTTGTTCACAATACAGTTATAACGCAGCAAACTAAAAATATCTTACTGTCCGAATATTAAAGTTATTCACTGTAAATGTGCGCTCGGTCCGGGTACCCGTTTTTGCGCCGACAGTTAATGTTTATATTCTCTCAGAATCTCTCGGGAAACTTAAACTTCTGTAGCCACCTCTGGAGTGAATTGAGCAGTTTACTGCAACACAGCCACCCATAATGTCGTGCTAAATTGCCGTGACGGAAATCCTATAGCACTGCAGTATGTTTAACATGCGAGCTACGGGAATAAAAATGGCGGATGCGTCAGCTCGTACTTAAAGGAGCCTTGGTAGTGATGGTTTGGACGGGTAGCGGGCAGCGCGTTGTAATACCGGCAGGAACGGTCTGGTGGCGTAAACAAGCAGGCTGTGCCCACTTGTTGTGGTCAGGGCGTGTACTGGCCCTGGGCCTCCCAATTTGTAGAGGCGCGGCACGCGACCTCTGGTGACTCATCGGCAGCTGCAGCTGCAGTCTCTGCCCGTCCTCCCCTGCACCTCACAGGGCAGGGCCGGCTCGCTGCCTCGGGACAAGCCACTCGTCACTGCACCCATCCTGTTTACAGGGGCTCACATCGGTACAAATACTAGTTTTTAACTGGTTTCTCAGTCTCAGCTGCTCGTATCTGTTGTACTCATGGACATATGAAAATTTGTGCATATCCGAACTCGGGACCTCTCGCTCACGAGGCACTGGCGGTAACCCCTTGCGCCACCTCTGGAAGATGGTATTCTTCTGGGCCCTCTTTGTCATGTATGCCATTTGGAGTCATTTTTAAAAGACGATTTACATCAAGGATGCTGCTATAAATATTTATTTCGACAGGCTATTTAGGCGTGACTGCCATCGTCAGGATAACTGTAGGTTACTGTAAAATACGTGGATAGTTTTACTGTTAAATTTAACTGGATAATTTCAACTCATACATACAGTATTTATACAAGCGTTGGTCTGTTTTCCTTGTAATATCGATATCTCACACTGTTTATCTGTTTTGTTTAGCTATTAGATTAGCAGATATATAAAAACTGTTGTTTATGTAGTTATTTATGATGTTGTGAAAGATGGCAACAATACATTTTGTTATTGTCACTGGTCAGAGATATTGGTTGCTGCCTTCGACCATAGATATTGTTAGACTGGGCATGGCATTGCTTTCATGGCACCAACAATTCTACAGCTAAACCAATGTTTTGCCAACAGTCACGTGATTTTTTTGTCCAGCTTTGCTTACGAATTTCCAAATCGTTTTGTGTCAAGAAGGTAGCATAAAATTTCACGTGTAAGTATTATAAGTTTAAAATAGTGGTATATCTTGAAAACTGGTAAGTTGCTTTTTATATAAGGCTAATGTTTGCCAATAGCCACGTGGTCCTATGTTGCTACCACGGCATATCTATAACCGCTCAGCTGTTTGCCCGGTCAACTGGTATCGATAGTCGAAGGTTGCCGCAGACTGTGAGACGACGATGGCCAGTGTCTGTTGTAGTAGTCTGGTTCTGTTTGTTGAACAGAGGAAGTGTGGAACATTTTTTGTACTGAGGTACAGATTATCGAATTTTTGGCATTATGTATTTACTCCAGATACCGACTCTGAAAATAATATCCTTAATGCATAATGGTCGTAAGGTAACTTCATTCTTTTATGTTCATCGTAATTGTGATATCACTGGATTAGTTACAACAATAATCAAAATCAGTTTCGCAATTTCTGTCTTTTTCATTTCTATCAGTCAGAATCACTGTAATCAGTTTTTTAATGATAGCCAGTAATTTTTCTTATAAGTAAACACAATCTGAGTTGCAATAATTTATTTTCTTTAATGCAGTTTTTTTTTTTTTTTTTTTAGCATCATTGGAATATGAAAATAGGTTTGGGGAAACTTTACAGGCCTAGTCTTATCATGAACAGTGATAATAAGAAATAGATTTCTACTGACCGTATAATAATGTTTTACAGCGGTCAGCTGTGAAAGGATTTCGAGTCAAAGCCTGCCAGTGTCAGCATTGCAACCAAGACTGTGTTTTATTAGAAGTTATACTTTATTCTTTGCTGTATCAGTCGCCCAGTTGTAGTGGAAGGTATTTTACCAGTAATGTTTATAATTGTTGCACTCAGATAAACGGTAGTGCAGGTAAGAGGATCTTTACGTGTTCAGAATTTTCATAGATTTTGCAGATTTTTTAATTGTATTCATGAACTGTGGAGAAGCCAGATAGCAAGGGGTGTGCCAGAAAAGTGTGTACGACTGATCAAAGACATGTATGATGGTGCCTGCACTAAAGTAAGATCTAGTGTCGGAATGACTGAGAAGTTCCCTGTCATGGTTGGACTGCATCAAGGATCACCACTAAGTCAATACCTGTTCAATATAGTGATGGATGTGCTGACTGGAGGATTGCAGGACCTGGCTTTATGGTCGGTTAGTTTTGCAGATGACTTGGTGATTGTGGAGGAGAGCAAAGAGAAGGTATGAACTCCTATGTAACCAATAAAGGAGATTTAGATAAGGAGGTAAGCCACAGGATCCAGTCGGGATGCACGAACTGGAAAAGGGTGTCAGATGTGCTTTGCGACAAAAGAAAAACCAAAGGCAAAAGGGAAAAAAAAAATTTAAATCGGTGGTGAGACCAGCTATGTTGTATGGTAGTGAGATCAAACCTTTAAAGAAAGTGCAGGAGAAGATATTAAATGTGGCTAAGATACTATGCTTAGGTGGATGATGGGGAAAACGAGGATGGTAAAAATAAGATATCTTATTCCAGAGCAGAAAGAGTAGTGGAGGCATAGAGGAAAGCACAGGAACGAAGATTATAATGGTACGGGCATGTGATGAGAAGGGATGGTGGACACCTGTTGCAGAGAACAATGGAGTTACAAGTGGATGGCAAGAGAAGAGGAGGCAGACCAAAGAGAAGATGGATGGACTGCAACACTGAAGACCTGAGGGAGAAGGGGCTGAGCCGGGAGGACACGAGGGACTGAGAGAAATGGAAGGCAAAAATCAGGGACAGCGATCCCTGAACTGGGACAAGCTGAAGAAGAAGAAGATTTCATGAACTGCATAATTAATTTTCCCAGCATTATTAGCAAGCCATCTCAGACTGTGAGCTTTTACAGTAGTGTTAGGGTAGATACAGTTTTTCACTTTACTGAGTGTAATTGAAGACCACGGGGGTAAATAAATATAACCCTCAACTTTTGTATTTTTAATGTATTTGGTGCAAACAATCATACTGTAAAGAATGTTTCGTTTTCTTCAAATAGTACGTGAATCTGCAGAGAGATGGCAAATATAAATATTAAAAAATGTCATAGAAAATTTTTTCAAACAAAGAATTCATCATATCTCAGAATTTTGTAAATGAGGGTTATTATTATTTTTCCCTGAGGTCTTCAGTTCATGTTTACATACGATAAATGAGGAGTGCCTGCTGTCGGCAGGGAGAGGTGCATGAAATTATGATTGGCATTCCAAGTAGGGGCGGCAGACTTTTGTGTGCAATAAACATTTTCATGTAGTTAGTATCCCTGTTTCTTAAATTATGTTACAGATATCGTAATCAACTACTTTGTCAGGTAGCTACCGGAATTTCTTGCCAATAGTGAAAAGTGCTTGATACACAAAACTAATTACACCACTTGCTTAGTGTTCTCGTTCGTTATGCTCTTGGGACTGATGACCCCGTAGTTAAGTCCCATAAGCTTAACAAACATTTGTTATGCTCTTACATTCCGTTACAGGAATCGTAACCAACTAGTTTGTCAGGTAGCTGCCAATATTTCCTGCCAATCGTGAAAAGTGCTTCATGCACTAATATTAATTGCAGCACTTGTTCGCAATACAATAATTTATTCGTTAATGAATTAAGTCTTGTTCTCGGCATGTACCGTCACACACAACAATCATTGCTAAAGTCCAAACAGAATCCATATTAGCTTCGTTTGTAATCTAAACTTTGATCTTTATTTTAAATAATAAACGAATTTCGTAATTGTCAGCTTCAGCTTTACCACTCTGTGCTATATCCGTGCATGCTATTCTGTTGCTATCAGCCACTGGTTCAAATTGTCTGCCATTGCACCAATGATCACATTAATACTCGGTATTACATGCATATTAAACATTGGCTAAACACATGATTTTTGTTTAGCGCACATCTATCGCGAAGCCCATTTCGAATTATACGGGTTTCTTTAGCCTCGTTGTTGTTGTTTGTAAATCTATCGAACCAAACTGCATGGTCATTAGTCCGTAGCTTGCAAACTATTTAAACCTAGGTAAACTATCCTAAGGACAACATACACAGCCATGCCCCATGGAGGACTCGAACCTCCACGGCGAGCAACCGCGCGCTCCGGAGCGAGACACTTTAGACCGCTCGGCCACTCCACCGCGGCTGGCCTCCTTTATAATATTAAAAATCGCTACTTGAATTTTCGTGTTTTTGAATTTATATAAAGATTATTTATAGGTGGTTTTGGACAAATTTTAGATACGTTAAAAATTGCAAATTCAAATTACACAGCTGCACTTAATTTTTATTTTATTTTATTATAGACGATCCATTTCGGTCCAAATAGGGTCATCACTGGTTATACAGCAAAAGAGAAGAACAAATACATAACGTCTGAACAATAGAACATATTATGGGGTTAACACGAATATATGATAGGCCTAGTCTGTATACATTTGTCACATATATTTACGAAAAAAATAATTACAAGATGGGTATCAGTTGTCGCAATTCAATAGTGGCGATATTTACAATAATTTATAACTGTTCCATAAGTTTTGGCAAAAGAAAATGATTGTGGCAGCCCCCGAGGTATGACAAAATCAACACAACCAAGCAATTGTTGAGAATGTAAATATTAATCAAGAAAATGATGTCTAAGAATAAGCATCTTAATTATGAATGTAACACACACACACCTGAGAGATATTCCGTAGAGTTATTTATTTTCAAACCGGTTTTCGGCTGTTACGACATCATAGGGTAAACAATACCAGTTTAAGTTTCAAAGATCTTTGAAACTTACTTGTATTGTTTACCGGATGAGGAGCACCTTGCATGCCGTAGCACATCAAACGATGAATTCGCGGAGAAGGTGAAAGGAATAAATTTTATCCTTAATGGAAGCATCGAACTCCGCAACTCTTCCTTCGTTGTGTGTAGAATAAGATCCGCTGTTTGTCGCTTGATGTGTTGTTAATAAACTAGTCAGTAATTTTTTTTCTTCAAAAACCACAATTCCTTTCATATTCGACCGCGTCTCGTATCTCAAGCTTTTTACACAGAATCTATGATTACGTGTAAGGGTTTCAAAGGAAATTCGAGCTACTTCTAGTGCAACTATTGCGTATTCGTTTTCAGCAGTATATATGTCAGAATCAGGTGAAAAGTAACAGATAGAGATTGTACATTACAACACTGTTGGGTCGCAGATTCGGAATTACGTTCGTCCAATTCCAATTTGAAAATTTTCATGATTCATTTGTCCCTGATAGTCCCCTGTTGTTCGACAGAAACCACCTTTGGATCTTGTATTGCTCACAATAATCATGTTGTTTTCACTAACATTGACCATAATACCATCATAGCGGAACTTTGACAACATTTTCTGCAAGTAACGTCCTTTTTGACCCAGTTTTCGTCGATTCAAAATGAGCATTTTGCATTACCTCCTAAATTTCCATACATCGCCCTTCAAATTAGTTCTCTCTACAGGATCTTTCTTTTACAAATTGATCTTTTCCAAATAAATGCCATTTCACGCAGTATCTTGTGTAAAATATCTTTCTGCTATGGAAATTGCATTTTTATTTTACAGCAGTAAATAATTTTTGTGATGTCCGTACTACTTTTACATTACTGTAGAAATCTCCTGTCAAATCACACATTTAGTGAAACTGTCAATAACGATGAGTATCCTGCCAAAATTCCAGAAGTTCTGTACTCGCATTTCCAGTAAGAACTGTTAAGTTTCTTTCATGCCTCTTATTCCTTAGGACTGCTGATATTCTGTAGCACCTTTTTAACGCAAGATGCAATCACACTATTCTGGAAACATCCCTTAGGTTGTGGCTAAGCCATGTCTCCACCATATCCTTTCTTCCAGGAGTGCTAGTCTTGCGTGTTTGCAGGAGAGCTTCTGTGAAGTTTGGAAAGTAGGAGGCGAGGTACTGGCAGAAAAGAAGTTGTGAGGCGGCATCGTGGTCGTGTCGGGATAGCACAGTCGGTAGTGCGCTTGCCCGCGACAGGCAAAGGTCCCAGGTTCGAGTCCCGGTTCCGGCACACAATTTTAATCTGCCAGGAAGTTTCGTTTTACATTCTTCCAGTTTATTATTTTGCGTAGTAGTTCTCTTATCTATCACTAATCAACAAATAAATATACCAACTAGTCTGACCGAGCGAGGTAGCGCAGTGGTAATACACTGGACTAGCATTCGGAAGGATGGTGGTTCAAAACCACCTCCGGGCATCCAGATGTAGGTTTTCCGTGATTTCCTAAATCACTCCACGCAAATGCTGGGATGGTTCCTTTGAAAGGTCACGGCCGATTTCGTTCCGCATCCTTACGCAATCACTCCGAGCGTGAGCTCCGTCTCTAATGACCAAGCTATCGACGGGACGTTAAACTCCAAGCTTCCTTCCTCCAACTGGTCTGGCGCTAATATCTAACGTCACACGAAGCGAACAGACGTGCATCACTGCACGGTGATGCTACTGATGACAGTTCTGCTAAAGCAAAATTGCTAAACACAGATTTCCGAAATTCCTTCACTAAAGCAGACGACGCAAATATTACTGAAATAGAATCATGAATTGTTGCCAGGGTGCGTAATTTTGTAGTAAATGTCTCTGGAGTATTAAAACAACTTAAATCACTTAAGCCGGCCGCGGTGGCCGAGGGGACTGCGGCGCTTCAGTCACGGTCTGCACGGCCACTACGGTCGGGGGTTCGAATCCCCCCTCGGGCATGGATATTTGTGCCGTCCTTAGTTGTAGCTAGTTCACAAGTAGTTTGTAAGTTTAGGGACTGATGACCCCGTAGTTAAGTCCCATAAGCTCTACAAACATTTCAACATTTTTTTGAAATCACTTAACAGAAGAAACTCACCCCATGCAGATGGTATACCAAGTAGATTCCTTTCAGAGTATGCTGATGTAATAGCCGCATACCTATCATATACAACCATCGCTCAGGGAAAGATCGTTATCCAAAAACTGGAAAGTTGCACAGGTCACTCCAATATTCAAGAAAGGCAATAGGAGGGATCTGCAAAATTACGGGCCTGTAACATTGACGTCGGTTTCCTGCAGGATTTTGGAACATATACTTTCCTCAAATATTATGAACTACACTTGTGCGTACTATTTTGGAGTATTGTTGCACATTGTGGTATCCCCACCAAGTGGGACTGACAGACCAATTAGAGAAAGTACAGAGAAAGGCATCTCGTTTTTTATTATCGCGATATAGGGGAGAGAGTGTCATGGAAATGATACACGAGTTGGGGTGGAAATCATTAAAAACAAAGGTGTTATTCGTCGCGACGAGATCTATTTGCGAAATTTCTTTAACCATCTTTCTCTTCCGAATGCGAACATATTTTGTTAGCACCCGCCTACGTAGGCCGACATGATTCTCATAATAAAATAAGAGAAATAAGACCGAAAACGGAAGGATTTAGGTTTTCCTTTTTCCCTGCGCTCCGTCAGAGACTGGAACGGTAGATAAATGTCAGAAAAGCGGTTCGATGAACCCATAGGATATGAAGATGTAGATATGTAGTGGTGGTGGTCACCACATTGCTTTTCTTATGTTCGTCCATCTTCTTCGCTGGTTGTCCATTGCCTTCTGCCCCTTTCTCTATCCATTCTAGTTTCGTTTTCATGCAGCTCAAACCTTATGACGTCTTAATCTCCTGAACTATACGTCCGATAATAATATAATTTTCCACGTACAATATTAGGAAACTGCTTGCGAAATGTGTAACACTGTAGTAAGATGTAATAAAATCCTCGTGGACTGTTTCCCATGAATCTTAAATGTTTATCAGCTGATATTTTATGATGTATGTGTCATAATATGATGTAGTTGCGAAGATGCATTCAGTGGTATGTGTGTTTACAGTTTGTAGAATGTCTCGCGAGTACAGTTAGTAGCTTAGAAGTAATAAATTGTAACGTCATGCCGAACACAGTGGATTTACTGCATGGGCAGTGGAAAATTGTAAGCGATAAACTTCTTTACTTTTGTCATTTTGTTGGGGCTGTCAGCGAAAAACACTTGTTGTAAAGATGTGATATTACGTATAAATTTCGTTGCAAATCGCTAGTTGCTGTTATTCTGAAATAGCTGATGAATAGATTCTTTGCTCGAAATCGATCAATTATTTTAGGAGATGTCGAACGTTGTCGCATGATATGGCAGTTTTATGCTAATTTATTTATAAGGAACACATTATTGGGGCGATCTAGAATTGTTTAATAAGAGGTTTTCACCCAAGATCGCTTTCTTCTTTTAATTACATGACCGGTTTCGGCGTGCTAGACGCCATCTTCAGACCTGTCGTAATTTTTTACACCACTCCTATTGCAACAATTTTTAACATAGCAAATTGGTATACATCCACATTGATGTGTCATCCAAATAAAATTTACAGGTCAATAATAAAACGGCTGAATCCATCTTTCTCACGGTCTAAGTCAGAGGCACTTCAGAATCAAGTTCAGTACTGAACGTGACATGTAAATTTTATTTGGATGACACATCAATGTGGACATATAACAATTTGCTATGTTAAAAATTGTTGCAATAGCAGTGATGTAAAAAGTTGCGACAAGTCTAAAGATGGCGTCTAGCATGCCGAAACCGGTCATGTAATTAAAAGAAGTAAGCGACCTTGGCTGAGAACCTCTCATTAAGCTAATTTAATTATTTATGACGTCATCGTCTGAAGTTTGTGCGTACATGGTTTCAACCACATGATTGTTGTGTGATAGTATGGTTCATTAACGGCCGGGCGTTATTCAAACTGATTTCTCTTGTAAACGGCGACCAAAAAAGGGGCTCCTTCGTTTAGTTTCAGAGAGTATTTTCTAGTCCTAAATAGGGATGGCGGTTTTTGCTTAAACAACCGGTTTTCGGTTATACCGGTTCTTTTCATCTCCAGTTTAACCGCACCGTAAAAATTGCTCAAGATAACCGGTTTTTTAAATAACCGGTTTTCGGTTTTTTATTGTTATTATTTCCACTAGAGTTCGACCGAAACATATTTTGCGGCCGAAACAGAAACCGTAATCGAATTTTCGGTTCTTCTAGTTTCGGCCGAAATCGAAACTTGCGAAATTCAGCTAAAATTTACGTTATACGACAAATCACTAGTCTTTCCATATTTTGCAAGATCCTCTCCGAATACTACGCCTTATTGAGTGTGTGTAAGCCTAGCCAGGAATCCGTAGAAGACGATATGCGATGCATACAGATTATTTACTGGCCTAGTATTTCCATCCGGCAGTTGCGAATATTGAGCCAACCACTCCGTAAGTTGGACTTGTGAGCCAGCGCATACGAATATCTAGTTACAGTCAGTAAATGAATTTCAATCAGTGCTGCAGAAGTATTTCGAAAAATAAAGTCACAGTTCCGACTAACAGTATGATTGTTTTCAGTGTTCAAATGGGTGTTAGTTCTTATGAGACCTAACTGCTTAGGTCATCGATCCCTAGACTTAAAAACTACTTAATCTAACGTAAACTAACTTATGCTAAGGACAACATACACACCCATGACCGAGGGAGGACTCGAACCTCCGACTGGAGCAGCCGCGAAGTCCCTAACATGGAGCGTCAGACCGCACGGCTACCTCGCGAGGCACCACATGATCAATGTTTGCCCTCGCCCCTCGCTTCAAGCAATCACATTAATAAAACTAGTTAGCATAACAATGTGATAATACATATGAATCGAATTTACCTTCTCTTCCAAGAAACATTTTGGATTCTTTCTCCTTAAATGACACAGCATGTTTGTAGTACCTCCACCCTTTATCAGCTTTTTAAAGCAAATGGAGCATTGTACCTCACTGCTACCGTACTTCGTGAAGTACTTCCACACTCGGGATGGTGCCATTTAAGACACAACCGATGTCTGGCGACGACAGCAAGGAACTGCCGCATGACCAGACGGAGGCAAGTCTCGTACACTGCCGGTGCACGCGCGTCGTCTAATAGGCCACGCCACACGGCAACAGGTGCATCGATGCCTCAATAGCTGCACCAGTTCTTACGTTCTTACGCCACAAGTTTGTTGCGCCTTTCTGACTGCCGGGATTGTTATTAAATTATCACTGATTGCTTTTCTTAGTTACTACGATGACCTAATATTTCACCGCAATGGAAATTTTAGGACTAGCCCTAAACATTATGGTCTACTAGCTTCAATTTTTTTAAAATTATTTACAAAAAACACATTTTGACCCAGTACTACAGGAAGTAGTCGTACCGGTTTTTTTACTCGGTTCTTGGCAATAACTAAAAAATACCGGTTACAACCGACGCCAAATAAATATCGAAAAAAACCGGTTATTCAAAACTAAAATACCGGTATCGGTTTTAACCGGTCGGTTTTTCCCATCCCTAGTCCTAAAAGGAAAACCTCAAGCCGAGACTGTCTCCCCGTTAGTTTTATGTCGCTACACGGCTCGTCGCACTAGATCAATGCCTTTACAGCAGCTCTCGCGGTAATACCACAGTCTAACATATACAGTCACGACACTCCCACAGACTTTTGTTATACACTGCGATAGCAGCGCTCCAAGCGGCCGGCAAGCTACGTTTCTGAATACCATAGTTGATGAGTGCGAATACTATCGTTTAGATTGACTTCACTATACTTTTTACATTAGGGAACGTATGTAGTGCCTTATAAATAGGTAATAATTTAGAAATAGCTCTCCATTTGTCTTTCTTAGGTTTCATAAGATCCCTGATAAGGTACGAATCGGTACATTACAGGACAGTTAATTTACAATCATCCTATAACATACAGGCTTTAAATGAGTAATTTCATTTTCTATTAAAGATATAAATGCATAGGAAACACCAGGAGACATGCCCTAAAGGGCAGAGAGACTTCAGTTTCTACGCAGGACCATTAAGTATTCTTCATTACAATTCCAGTAAAAGCTGTGATGGTGGAACATAGGAAACGTATATAGAATGTAATAAATACGGTATTTAACATGCCAAATCAACCATCACAGCTGTAGCTGAAGCAAAAACGTCACAGACATGGCAATATAACGATAAAAGCAACCAAACTGTTTTCCAACAATGAAGAACCCAATTGAACTATTGATGCTACACCTGAACCACAAACGGCAAGAATCATCAAAACATTGGTTTTTTTAAAGCTAAAGTAATTACACTTAAAAGAATATTGACGTATAAGAAAGACGAGAGACGTGTAAAAATGTGAGAATCATTAAGACTCCGTACCGAATTGATACACGTCAAAAATTGGCTCTCATAATAAGAACATACCATAATAGAAATTTATTATGCCGTTATGTTTATATGCAACTTATTTTCAGCGTAATAAGCTGCAAATATACACAGATTCGTAAGTATTTGTTCATGACAGAGTTGTTCTTTATACCATTGAATCATTTAAATGAGGACATTTTTATATTAATTTTCATATTGTGTTTGTCTCTCGATATTTTAATAATGCTTGTAACGCAAAAATTATAGTAAGTATTTCGTTAATTAGGTACAAAAGCGATTATAAAGAAACAACACTACTTCGGCAGCTTACCCACCGCTAGGAGCGCTAGTGTCGCAGCAATTGTCAGATGGTAACAACTTTTCTACATCTACATGGGATACTTTGCAAATCACATTTAAGTGCCTGGCAGAGGGTTCATCGAACCGCAATTATACTATTTATCTCCCATTCCATTCTCGAATAGCGCGTGGGAAGAATGAACATCTGAATCTGTCTGTTCGAGCTCTGATTTCTCGTATTTTATTCTGATGATCATTTCTACCTATGTAGGTGGGAGTCAACAATATACTTTCGGATTCGGAGGAGAATGTTGGCGATTGGAGTTTCGCAAGTAGCCAACGCCACAGCGATAAGCGCCGTTGTTGTAATGATTCCCATCCCAGATCCTGTATCATTTCCGTAACGCTGTCTCCCCTGTATCGTGACAATACGAAACGAGCTGCCCTTCTTTGGACTCTTTCGATGCCCTCCGTCAAATCCACCTGATAAGGATCGCACACTGGGTTGCAATACTCCAAAAATGGACGGACAAGCGTAGTGTATGCAGTTTCTTTTGTACTTCTGTTGCACGTTTTAAGGGTTCTGCCGATAAAACGCAGTCTCTGGTTCGCCTTTCCAACGATATTATCTACGTGTTCTTTCCAATTTGAAGTAATAGTAATTCCTAGGTATTTTGTGGAGTTTACGGCCTTCACATTTGATTGATTTATCTTGTAAACAAAGTTTAACGGATTTCTTTTCGTACTCATGTGGATGACTTCACACTTCTCATTATTTAGAGTCAATTGCCAATTTTTACAGCAGTGAGTGTCGCGACTGTATGTGTTAGACTGTGGTAATACCCCTTAATATCGTGGCAGGGCGCCCTCGCGCCGCGCCGCGCCGCGCCACCGCTAATAGAAACTTCCGCTTCCGCATCGGCCGCTTCCGAGCGGCAGGCGAGCGGCGCGGGCAGGGACTGTACGGGCAGGGGGAACCCCCGGGCGGCACGCGCCCAGTGCGCACGCGCGCCGCGCACGCCCGGGTCACGTGCCGCGGCCACAATGGCGGCCATTGTGCTGCGCGCGGCGGCCGCGTGGCGGCGCTGCGTGCGGTCGCCCGCTGCCGTGGGAGCAGACTGCAGACTGCAGAGCCCCGCTCAGCTGGTCCGGCGACACCGCGACCGTTCTGCATAAATATTAATGAACGGCTTGTGTGCTGACACCCGACACCCGGCACTTTGCATCCGACCCGCCCTGACGGTTAATCGGCCGCCTCAGCTAAGCGTTACAATAGCCGGTGCCGCAGCTGCTCCGAGGGGTGAATTACGCGTGTGCAGGCGAAGCAACAAGTTGAAACGTCGCGGCGATTCGTTCTCACAGACGCCGAGAAGTAGAAGGACGTCCTAGCCAGTGGTAAAAATGTGCATACAATAAAAATGGATGTGCACAGAATGTACGACATTAACTGCGAATGGGTAAAGTTGAAAATGTGAACCCAGCCGAGATTCGAACCTGGGTCTCTTGCTTTGTAGGCAGTTGCGCTGACCCCTACACCACTGGTGACCAGAGATAACGACACCTGCAATAGATTACTCTAGCACGCCTCCTGTCGTACAAAAATTCTCAACTTTACCCTGCCCACTATTACTCATAGTAATTTAAACTTATTCCCATAAGAGTAAGGGCTCAGGAGTGTCTCCACATTGGAATATATATATATATATATATATATATATATATATATATATATATATATATATATATTTGCCCGTCATCAGCAAATTGTGATATATATAATGATTCTCCTGTGAGATTTCTTTATTTGCCCAGATCGCTTATTTACATAATTCCTTGATGACTAGTTTCAACTCATTAAAGAGCAATTTTCGAATCTAAATTGTCCAGGCATAATAAAATGTTTAAAAGATGCAACACTGTGGCATGATGTAAATAGTATGCACATATTTATCCATCCAATGTGCCTTGGTGTCACGCTCTATTCTTGTATACAGTTCGCTTTCTAACGATATTAATGGCGAATGGATAAAGTTGAAAATGTGAACCCAGCCGGGATTCGAACCTGGGTCTCTCGCTTTGTAGGCAGTTGCGCTGACCCCTACACCACTGGGGATCAGCGCGGGAAAGCGAACTGTATGCAAGAGTAGAACATGACACCAAGGCACATTGGATGGATAAATATGTGCATACCATTTACATCATGCCACAGTGTTGCATCTTTTAAACATTTTATTATGCCTGGACATTTAAGATCGAAAATGGCTCTTTAATGAGTTGAAACTAGTCATCAGGCAATTATGTAAATAAGCGATCTGGGCAAATAAAGAAATCTCACAGGAGAATCATCACCAATTTTTACATCGCTCTCTAAACCTGAATAATAATGTCAGGTAATTATATATGTGTGGCGGTTGTTCTTTCAGACATGTCCGAAAGACCAGACGCCGCATAATATATGTTATTTGTCATATTGCCTGGGAGGCGGACTTGGAAGTTTTGATTGAAAATATTTATATTCTTGAGCGTAAATATATGAACAGTGATGACCGGTTCCAACTCATTTCATAGTCTTCCTCGGATCTAAAAGTATCAGGAGATATAATACAATGTGTGAACAGTTAAAATATGAAATAATTGCAACTGTTTTACCTTGTAATACATACCAGTTTCCGTGTTTGTTAATAGTTGTAACTGCTAACAGGCAGTATAACCTTCTCATCAACAAATTACAATGTATTAAAAAAATACAGTACATCATTTGAAGAAAATCACATTCTTTATTGCACATATATGACACATGTTGGTTAAAATATTTTTGAAGAACAGTAGCTAAAATCAGGCATTGCTGGTTAAAATTCACTGAGAGTGTCTTGTACATGAAACACATGGTATTTAAAATAACGTTTTTGAAGTCTAGCTCCATGAACTGCTGTAAATAAGTGAGTCACATGGTGGCTAAAGTCATACTGAAGCACATTTAAGTTACTCAACATATGCGACATAGTTCCATGATACATGCCAGGTGGCGTTATGTATTTTTTAGCATACTAGTTACATAAAACATCTGACAGATTGCATTGATTTATACTATATCTGATTTTCACAAAGATATACTGTTGCACGTTTTCAGTTTTATACATTATGTTTTTACAAAATTATAATATTGTACGAAATTACACTAATTTGATTTTTAAAAATCTGACAAATTATTTTACAATGATATCTACAAAAATAATACTATCATAAACATTACAGATGTCTAGCAATTCACCAGTATTCGATCAAAACAAACAGCCATTACATAAAATGTATTTATTGTATTATGTATTAAAATTTTTTAAATGAACAAAGGACAATATGGAATCGATTCTAGAAAATGTGCGAATAAAAGTTGTACATAACAATAGCTGATGAATATGAATCCATATACTCATTTAAAAATATAGCCAGATATAGAAAGCATGAAAATGCAGATGCACACCTAATTCAATTGATGACAATCGTCAGTAGACAAAGAAAAAGTTTAAAAATAAATTGTTAAAAGTTTACTAGATAGAAAGTAACGAATAGTTATGCTGTCAAATATCCAGCCAAGAATGACGCAAAATATAGTTAACATCAAATTTTCCTAAAATACAGGCTGAGAATTCAGTACAATTTGAGATTCAAGCACATCTGTAGTCAAGGATTAGGTATATACGTAACCAGGGGTTTGAGTAGTACAAGAGTGAAGGTCGGGGTGAGAGTTTAAAATAGGGGAAGATTAATTTTTAAAACTCACAACCACCAACTGCGAACCAAATTCCTAAACATGCAAAAACACTGGAACTGTGATTGCGACTGTTTGACTCGTTTTCTAGGGGATGATATCACACGTTCGCAGCTTTACTTCCCTGCATCTGATTAACAAAACAAATTCATAATAAAATCAAGTTCATGAGAGAAAAGGGTGTACTAACTACTATTTTTGAAAACACGTGAAAGTTCACTTTATGTTGTTTATTTCACAATATTAGAACCCTGTGGCTGATACGTCTGTACGTCGACACATTTATCAAATAAAGTTATAGCTCGTGAGCCCCAAGACAAAATGAATATTTGTCGCAAATTGTTTTCACACCATGTGGCTGTCTCAAACACCGTTTATGTTCGTGCCTATGCGACGACACATGTTACAGTAACAAATCACAGTCACTTTAATTCAATGCGATGCTCACCTTGTTCCACCGGCTAAATATTCACAACACACAGTAGCACTCGATTCAACTTGGTGCAGTCTACGACGAGCAACCACACGTGCCGATTGCCACACACCAAAAATCTAAAGTCTCCACCAGGAGATACACATGCCGACTGCATGCAGAGCGACGCCGCCCGGCCAGCTACCCCACGTGCTCCCGAGTCGTCACTTCCTGCCTTCGCGCGCGCGCCAAAAGCTGAACTGCCGGGGTTTTTTCCCCTACGTCATCAACTTCCCCATGTGAGCTGTTCTACCCGACTTCCAACGTACAGCGCTCAGCCAGTACATTTCTAAAACTTTACTTAAAATCAAAATAATTACACTACACATTAAACAAATTTCTTCTTAGGTTTTTATATTGGTATAAACATCCTTTGTACCGTTTATCATAATCGTGCCATTTCTTATATCACTGATAAGTGATTTAACTGAATACTTCAAGATAAAATACAAAAGATTAATTGAAAATAAAATGAGAAATAGTTAATATATTACTTTTATAAACAAACATTGCCATGCTAGTTGTGTAACTGTCTTGTCTTCGTTGGTAATTTATTACTTTTCATTGTCAATTAAACATATTACGTTAGATGTGACTATATCAGCTAATGTATTGTTTATTTATCAACAGGCTATTTTGTAATGAGGGCCTTCAAGGTTTCTAACTGCATCGTATTACTTCAAATGCCAGTAGTATTACAATATTTGTGCATTGCACTGTGCCTGGCACTCGCCATTGTCCCTCTCTCCCCTCACCGGAAACGAACTGGAAAATCCTAAGTTGGAACAAGCCACCAACGTCGGCCTGCTCGCTGGCCTCCCGTCAGCTACAAGCACACAGCAAATCTCAACGTGGAGAATTTCTACCTATGGCCTAACTATAAATGTTGTCACCCAACTGTGTACATACATTGCTACCGTAATTAATAAGATTAAAATTGTGTAACATTTAGTGCATTGGCATGGTCAATGCCTGCAGTGACCTTCATATTGTTTAATTATCAAATGTTATTAATTACCAATATTTCTATTGGGCAGTAATCTCACAGTAGCTTGAGTTATGGATACATCCGTAACCCAGGTAACGAAATTTCTGTATCCGACTTTCTTCTCCAATTGCGAAAATAAGAGGGTTGGTAGTGACAACACTGCTGTGGACTCACTATTGTCGCGAATATCACACGTTGTTGACATACCTAGATTACCTCCGAGCAAATGGACTCGCCCGTACCACGTCACTGGCGTCTGCACAATCGAGGGAAACAGTCCCTTGTGAGCGAGCGGTTTAAAGTAACGCCATATAGTAACACATGGGCCACATCGTTCAAGCCAAAACTGAAACGCCAATCCAACGACTGGCATCATTATAGGTCGCTGCAGAGGTCGAATGTGCGTCAGAGCCCCAGTATCGTGAAAGTTATGGTAATTCTCGTGTACGGCTGTAATGGTGTTATTCTAACGCATTACGTTCCTCCACGGCAGACCGTCGATACATAATATTACTGTTTACCAATTTAGTTTTTCGAGCATCACCTGCGACCAGATTTGTGAAAGAAGCGGCAACCCACCCATCACTTTGCACGATAATGCGCGGGCGCATACATCTGCTCGGTCGATGGGACTGGGAAGTACTGTACCACTGGCCAAACTCCACGGACATAAGTCCTTTTGACTTTTGATTCCAAAACTGATTATACCACGAAGTTTCATACCTGTTCCAGAGATTCGACAGGCAGTAGACTGCTCCATTCGCACCAACAACAGAACAGGCTTTGCTAAGTGTATACTACGCCCCTACACTGCTGGCAACAGGTTCTACACAACGCTGGTGACTACTACATGTAACGCTTTTGTATCGGTTGTGAATAAATAGTTGCTATTATTTGAATTCCAACCCTCGTATGTTGTTGACTCCCATCTGCCGGCCGCGGTGGCCGAGGGGACTGAAGCGCTTCAGTCACGGTCTGCACGGCTACTACGGTCGGGGGTTCGAATCCTCCCTCGGGCATGGATATTTGTGCCGTCCTAGTTCGTAAATAGTTCATAAGTAGTTTGTAAGTTTAGGGACTGATGACCCCGTAGTTAAGTCCCATAAGCTGTACAAACATTTGAACATTATTTGACTCCCATCTACATAGGGAGAAACGATCATCAAAACAATGTAAGAGGTCGATTCTATGTTGAATCCATGTGAGAGACTGTTTATGTATGTGCATGATCAAGAGCAATCAGTCGCAAATAATCTCTAACTGATTGCTGTTCAGCATCCACAAAAATAAGAGATACCAAAGCTGGAACGGAAATATTTATATGTTCTTTCTGCCTGTGCGCTATTAGAGAATGAAATCATATACCTGCGGTGAAGTAGGCGAGCTGCAGAGCTGCAGAGCGCGCGGTTGCTCGCCGTCGGAAGTTTGAGTCCTCCCTGGGGCATGGGTGTGTGTTTGTCCTTAGGTTAGTTTGCCTTACTTTAGGTAGTTTGTAAGCTACGGACTGATGACCACGGAGTTTGGTCCGATAGTTTTACAAACATATATGAAATCGTATAAATAGTATGACAGTGGTTCAATGACTCCTCTGCAGGGATTGAAGTGTGGTTTGAAGAGTAACCATATAGTTGTATATGTTTCAAACGAATGAAGATCTCCAGGAGAGCATCAGCTGATGATTACACTCACAGGTGGCAGATTTTTATATAGACGGATTTGAAAGCTCGTGGACAATGTTTGAATGTGTGTGAAAACTATGTTTATAGGTGGCTGAAAGGAATAACTTTCACTGTGATGTAATGAAACTCCTCACAATAAATGTTTTATATTTATTTTTTATTGTTCTATTTTTAAATCGGAACTTACTTTCCGAATCGCCCTTGTAAATGATCCTATAGTAGGGCGATCGTTATTTTACAAATTTCGTACTACACACACGCTGTAGTTTTTGCCTTGTTTTTAAGAAGAAAAAAAAACTTTTGTTGAAATTGAAGAAGAGGAACCTATAGTATAGTGTTGTGGAAGTTGCGTCATATTGCGTCATGTTGCTGCTTATGCGTTCCCTCCACTGCTCTGCATCTTCAGTAGAACTTCGCTTTTATTTAGATGAGTGAATGTTCATTTACATTGAGCACCAGAGCAGTGGACATAAATTACTGTCTAATCAACAATCGGTTTTGTTTTATGACATACGTGAAGTGCAACTGATTGTCAGTGAAAGTGCTAATTTAGTCTTGCACTGAAGGAACCTGGGACTCCTAAAGGAGATAGCTCTATCTAATTGTACAAACTAACTTGTTGAGCTACATTCAGGGTAGTTCAATTTCAAAACAAATATAAAGCAAATAAAGTAAACAAAATGAATAAGAAATAAAAAAAAAAAGTTCTTGGAAGAACACTCACAAAGAAAGACAGACTTTTACGCGAATCTGAATAATCTCTTCGAAGTTGCATATGCTAATCCATTGATAGGTCTCATAAAATATTTAAAATATTGATTGCTGAACGAATGCATGATAAAAATGTGCGTTGAATGTGCGATTGTAGAACTCAGCGTACAATACAGAGAGGAAAATTTCAAATCATGAAGCAAAGTGTAACAACCTGTTGGATTCACATAGCTGAATAGTTCTAGCAGCAGAGGACCAAATAGGTAGAAAGACAAAACCTACCAAAAATCCTCGACTATCACAAGAAATAAGGAAAGGAGAAAAATATGAAAATGCAGTAAGTGAAGCGGAAAAAATGGAGTACAGGTGACTAAAAAATGAGGTTGACAGAAAGTGCAGAATAGCTAAGCAGGAGTGGCTAGAGGGTAAACAAGTCTATAAAAGAATGTATAATTACGGGAAAGATAGAAAGAGAAAGTGAAAGAGAATTTGGAGACAAGAAAAGCATCTGTATCAATATCAAGAGCTCGGATGGAAAACCAGTTCTGAGCAAAGAGAGGAAAGCTGAAAGGTGGAAAGAGTATAGACAGTGTCTCTACAGAGGAAACGAATTTCAAGACAATGTTACAGGAAAGGAAGACGAAGTAGATAAAGATGAGATAGTAGATACCGTATTGAGAGTAGAATTGGAGAGAGCACTGTAAGACCTAAGTCGAAACGAGGCCCATGGAGTAGAAGACATAGCTTCTAAAGACTCTGGAAGATCCAGTCATGACAAAACTAAACCACCTGATGTACAAGTTGTATGAGACAGGCACAATATACTCACACATTATATGCCATCTAGCACTGCTGATGATGAGGAGATCGAAGAAATATATGTGGAACTAAACGAAATTATTCAGACAATTAAGGGCGAGGAAAACGTAATTGTTATGGGAGACTGGTATTCAGTAGTACGACAAGGAAGGAAAGGGAAGATAGTAGAATTTGGTCTGGGCAAAAGGAATAAAAGAGGAAGCTGCCTGGTAGAATATTGCACTGAATATGATTTACTTATAACAAACACCTGGTTTAAGAATCACGAAAGAAGGTTGTATATGTGGAAGAGACCAGGAGACACCGGGAGATACCAGATAGATTTTATAATGGTAAGACATAGATTTCGGAACTACGTTTTAAACTGTAAGACATACCCAGGGGCAGATATAAACTCTGAATCATAACTTATTGGTCATGAATTGTAGGCTGAAACCGAAAAAAACTGCAGAAAGGTAGGAGATGAGAGCTGGATAAAGTTCTTGAGAATTTCAGAGGGAGCTTTAGGCAACAATTGACAGAAACGGAAGAAAATAAAACGGCAGAGGAGAGATGAAATAGTGAAGGCAGCAGAGGACAAAATAGGTAGGAAGGCAAGACCTACAAAAAATCCTTGGATATCACAGGACGTACTAAATTTAATCGATGAAAGGAGGAAATATTAAAATTCAGTAAATGAAACAGGCAAAATGGAGTACGGACGAGTAAGTAATGAGATTGACAGAAAGTGCAAAAAGTCTAAGCAGGAGTGGCTAGAAGGCAAATGTAAGGATGTAGAAGAATGTATAAATAGGGGAAAATAGATACATCCTACAGGAAAATAAAACAGATATTTGGAGATAAGAAAAACAGCTCTATGAATATTAAGAACACAGATGGAAAGCCAATTCTCAGCAAAGAAGGGAAAGCTGAAAGGTGGAAAGAGTATATAGAGAGGCTCTACGAAGGAAATGAACTTAGAGACAATATTGTAGGAAGGGGAGAAGAAGTAGATGAGGATGAAATAGGAGATACTATACTGAGAGATGAATTTGACAGAGCACTGAAAGACCTAAGTCGAAACAAGGCCGCTGGAGTAGATGACATTCCCACAGAGCTACTGAAGTCTGTGGGAGAACCAGCCATGACAAAACTGCTTCACCTGTTGAGTAATATGCATGAGACAGGCGAAGTACCCTAGACTTTAAGAAAAATGTTATAATCCCCATTACAAAGAAAACAGGCGCAGACAGGTGTGAAAACTAGAGAACCATCAGTTCAATAAGTCATGGTTGCAAAATATTAACAGGAATTATTTACAGAAGGATGAAAAAGCTGGTAGAAGCCGACCTCGGGGAAGATCAGTTTGGGTTCAGGAGAAATGTAGGAACACGGGAGGTAATACTCACTTTACGGCTTATCCTAGAAGATAGATTAAGAAAAGGCAAACCTACATATCTAGCTTTTGTAGATTTGGCGAAGGCTTTTGACAATGTTGATTGGAATAAACTCTTTCAAGTTCTGAAGCAAGCATGAGTAAAATATAGGGAACGTAACGTTATTTACAATTTGTACAAAAACCAGACAGCGGTTGTCAGAGTTGAAGGGCATGAAAGGGATGCAGTGGTTGGGAAGGGAGTAAGACAGGGTTGAAGCCTTTCGCCAATGTTATTTAATTTGCACATTGAGCAAGCTATAAAGGAAAGCAAGGAGATATTTGGAGAAGGAATTAAAGTTCAGGGTGAAGAATTAAAAACATTGCGTTTTGCGGCAACATAGTAATTCTGTCAGAGACAGCAAAGGACCTGGATGAGCAGTTGAACGGAATGGCCAGTGTGCTGAAATGTGCATATAAGATGAACATTAACAAGAGCAAAACTAGGGTAAAGGAGTGCAGTCTAAAAAATTAGTTGATGCTGAAGGAATTAGATTAGGTAACGAAACAAAAAATGAGGTAGATGGGTTTTGTTACTTGGGCTGTAAAATAACATATGATGGTCGCAGTACAGAGGACATAAAATGCAGAATGGTAATGGGTAGAAAAGCGTTCTTGAAAAAGAGAAATTTGTTAACATCGAATATTGATTTATGCCTAAGGAAGTCCTTTCTAAAGGCATTTGTATGGTGTGTTGCCTTGTATGGGAGTGAAACATGGACGATAAACAGTGAGGACATGTAGGGGATAGAGGCTTTTGAAATGTGGTGCTACAGAAGAATGCTAAAGATTAGGTGGGTGATAACTAATGAGGAGGTACTGAACAGAATTGGGGAGAAAAGGAACTTCTGGCATACCTTGACTAAAAGAAGAGATCGATTGGTAGGAGACATTCTTAGACATCAAGGAATTGTGAATTTAGCGTTGTAGCGAAGTGTGTGGGGTAAAAATCGCAGAGGAAGACCAAGAGATGGATACAGTAAGCAGATTCAGAGAGATGTAGGTTGCCGTTCTTATGTTGAGTTGTTCAAAATGTTCAAATGTTTGTTAAGCTTATGGGACTTAACTACGGGGTCATCAGTCCCTAAACTTACAAACTACTTATCAACTGACTTATACTACGGACGGCACAAATATCCATGCCCGAGGGGAGATTCGAACCCCCGACCGTAGTGGCCGTGCAGACCGTGACTGAAGCGCCTCAGTCCCCTCGGCCACCGCGGCCGGCTATGTTGAGTTGAAGAGGCTTGCTCATGATTGGGTATTGTGGAGAGCTGCATCAAACCAGACTCCGGACTGGAGACCATAACAACTACAGAAAAGACTGCAGCAATTTAACTGGGATAAAAGATATATACACATTCTCGTTAAAACTGGTAGCATATCGTTCAGTGTTTCATCAATGTATACATTTTCGTTACTTTGTATGATGTATTATGTGAAAAGTGTTAATACCCTTATCATGGTTTCATTAAGTCACGCTAATAAAAATAAATTGTTGTTGCTCTGCATGTCTGATCGTCATTTTATAGGAATACAAAAACAATAACGAGGTCGCAGATCAGCTGTTGGTCTAGCGTTACACACGAGAATCCTACCGGAATTGGGACGAAAAGCGTTTAAGCAGTGCAAGCTCCAAATACGTCCTCGCAGCTGCGCAGTAATGCCTGATTTCTCGCGCTTGAAAGTAGTTTTCTTGCAGCTGCTTAAAAGGACCTGTTATGTCGAGACAGAACACAATACGAGCCATCTTACGGTGTACGGCTGAGGGCACAACGTGTAGCAGTCTCACTACCTCGCTAACCTCCCCTCTCCCTTCCTGCCCCTTCCACAACTTTTGTGAAACTCTAATTTTACCGTTTGGTCATTCCATGAAATCTGACGCTTCTATTACTTCTCTCTGAACGACGGCCCTCGCATCTGGATGAGCGCCTGTTTGAAGCCTGTCTGCTGGCTGTTGTTGCGGTAGGCAAGCTTTACTTGACCCGCGCTTGTAGGCAGGGTGTATATAACAGGTGCGCGTTTCGGTGAGTTAACTGCTGCGTGTTGGTGCCTTTGTGGTGCAGGGGCACGCAATAAAATGTTTTATGACAGCGCTAATGTCGGTTATAAAGCAGTAAATCTGGATACCGCAGCGTGCGATCACGATACGGATCTACTAAGACCAGTAGTTCTCACGTAGCAGCTGCAGAAGACTGTGGTGTATTGCCAGTGAAATTACGTGGTAGTTTCACTCACTGTGACTGGCTAGTTTTCGACAGTAAACACTAATGTTATTTGTTTGATATCAAATTTTAATTGTAAAGGCATTCATATGTCCCTGAATAATAAAAATAAAATTATTAAAATTGGAAGACCAGCTGTGGCAGCATTGAAATCTATATATACAATACAGATCGATTTCGGCCAGTGTCTGACCATCGTCAGTGCTGTAAAACAGTCAAAAGAACACAAAATCAGCTTCTAGAAGTCCTACAAAAATTGAGAAAAGTAATTGATATTCGGACGTATAAGCTATCACAATATGAAGAGAAGAAATACAACACAGTGTCATACCATAAATCCAAGCCCTGTGGGCCCACAAAATCTTGCACTTTGCATATTTACATCAAGTAGGTAGTATATAAGTAGAATGTCAAACATAAACTGATTTCGTACCTAACAGACCTAGCTGCGTGTGTGCGGATAGCATCCAGCATCCTCTATACAAAATTTAAGTTACAATAGGTCATACTTTTTACACGACATAATATAAAAATTAACTTAAGATACAGGATGTGGTCAGCAAGGAAATAAAGTTTATTTTTTATTTTTTTTTAAATACATGGTAGCGTATAAAACAAAGTCTAAAATGCAATCTACATTAAAATTTGAAATATTTACAGATTATAGTGTTGCCCCTCTACAACATTATGCAAAGAGTGTCACAAGTTAAAATTACAAAAAATATATATAACAGCAGAAATACATAAGTAGTAGAAATGATTTGTAAAAGGAGTAATATTCTTTACATTAAGAAAAACAGAATACAGGAAACAGGCCAAGTACGCCCTCTGTCAAAGCAATCAGTAACTTAAGGCAAGAGTTGTCGTAGCTCTCTAAGCAAATACGACATTTGAAATGTATCTTCAGTACAGGAAAACAAATCCAACAGTACGTAAATCGTAAATCAAAACATGCTACTTCAGTCAGGAGACCTCCATGTGTATCTTTAAACAGAACAGTAACTTAATATAAGAGTTGTCATAACAAAGAAAATACAACATCTGAAAAAATATGTCTTTCACATAGAAAAACAATCTGACAGTACGTAAATCATAAGTCAAAATGCCATTAATCAGGACACCTCCATTGTATCTTTAAACAAAAAATAAAAATGATGTGTAAGTACCTATACGCCCAAAATCATGAGTTATACGTTGCTTGTGAGTCCCTATCTTCAAAGGTGACTAGCATAGAAAGGTGACAAGTATACACGGTATTATCGTCACTGTGCACGCTCTGGTGACTGCACTTACGTGCGTATGGCTCTGTCTGTGTGATCATGTGTTGTAGTGTTGTATACATTCTGAAGAATGTGTCAATAATATTTGTCTCTGCTTTTTCATCTTCCAGGAGTGTACCTTCCCACGCGTCACGGGTAGGACACTAACGAACAATATAGGAATACTGACCGAACGAATGTTTTGTGCCGGCCGCGGTGGCCGAGCAGTCTGCGGCGCACCAGTCACGCTCTGCACGGCCACTACGGTCGGGGGTTCGAATCCCCGCGTCGGGCATGGACATTTCTGCCGTCCTAAGTATTAGCTAGTTCATAAGTAATTCGTAAGTTTAGGAACTGATGACCCCGTAAAGTCCCATAAGCTCTACAAACATGTGAACATTTTGAATGTTTTGTAAGCTACTTCCTTTGTTGACGAACAACACTTCCTGTGTTCTTCCAATGAATCTGTCTGGCATCTGCCTCACTCACGATTAATTTTATGCGATCATTCCACTTCAAATCATTCGTATGAAAAATTAGATATTTTTTATGGAACTAATATGACCGTCTGGATCATATTCATTATTTGCATTTCACTGTATTATCTCTGTTCGTGAATTTGCATGAACGGTCTTAAATAGCTGTGCCAGGAACGGATCATACAAAGAGTAAATAATATACACTAAAGCAACGTAGCTTACGCAACCCACTGTTGAAAGACCGTGGAAATCCGTCTGGAACCACCTATCAATTGATTAATGCGTGGAATTCCCTCCCCTACACCACCTTAATAAGGTACACGGAAAGAAATATCTGGGAATACAAACGTATGAATAGAATCAGTGTAGACTACAGATTTTGCCTGCAACCACTGCAATCGGCAACCCGCTACACAGGTAAGTCTGACACTTGGCAGAATCTAGGCGCTGCCCGTCATACTGAACTGAACTTTAGTTCGTTGGTTGTTAATTCATCACAGATTATTCACAAAGTGATCAGGCATGCCAGTTATCGAAAAAGGAAGACAATATAAAAAAATACTTGTTTACACATGTAATAACATTATATCATTTAGAACTAAATTAAAATACTGTTTTGTTAGTTCTGAGATGACGTGTGCTGTTTTGTGTACACATTTACTGTAAACAAGTTTGCAATTAATCTAGGAAAAAAGCTTTGACCATTAACATCGCATCAGTCGTCACTGCCTTCACTGCAATCAAACACACATTATGCAATGAAGGCTTTCACAACCGGATGTCATAGTTGCTCGTAGAACTTCCGGGTTATAAGGCCGTGGTCCATAAAAACATTTCAGTTTTTCCTCAGAAGATGTCCGGCGCAGCTCTGGACGAAACGTTAGAAAAAACTGAAATGTTTTATGGACCACGGCCTTATAAACCGGAAGTTCTACCAGCAACTGAAACACACATTATACTACACTACAATGAATTCCGTTGGACTCCAGACAGTTACGGGTAGCATGAGAATCATGACTGAACTTCCACCACACCATTGAGTTCTTCGTACTGTCTTTTGGGCCTGTCTACAAACATTAGAGTCTCTCTACACTGAATGAGATGTTGTACTCGAGAATACTGAACAGAGTTTAGAGGTATCAATCAAAAATCGTAGGCGTAGGATTTTACGGTAAGATTCATTAAACTATGTCAATTCACTGTAAATGCTCGACTGATTCTCTACCGGTGTCATCCCTTCCTCCTCTTCCCAAAATATTCAGTGGTCAGATCCACATTACAGGCGGACATCTGGATAGTTTTCATCACACCGTGTACGATAAAATTCCTACTACCAACAGTACAGTACGATTGGTAACTGCTGTTCCAATCAATGATTCCTAGTTACTAATTGACAGGTCCTTCAACTACATACTGCCAAAGAATATGCGATTTCGATTCTCGCTCTCAATACAGGTTTGGTTGAAATATGTAATTTTATTTATTACGCTTTTCGTCTTTATGGGACAACATCAGGTAATCTACAGGAATAACAACAAAAGGCAAAAATTAGGTAATGGTCTCAACACGCACGAAATGCAAAATCTGAAAGATTTGTGTTAATCGGTCGCCCAGTTTGTCTTATGTACACTTGGTCACACACAACCGATTTAATGGACTCCGCCTGTGTGCAACCTGTCGACCGGATTCTTCAGTGAGCCAGTCCACCTCCGTAGCTCAGTGGAAGCGTCGCTGACTACCACGCAGGAGGCCCTGGTTCGATTCCCGGCAGGGGACTGGGTGTTGTGTGTAGTTCTAATCATCATCGTCTCATCATCATTGGCACGTAAGTCGCCCACGCGGCGTCAAATAGAAAGACTTACACTCAGGCAGCCGAACAATCCCGCAAGGGATCTCCCGGCCAAGAAAGCCATACGCTCATCATTCAGTGAGCCAAGGACATCTCTCATTCTTATTGCACCGAAGTATAAGTTTGATGCACCCTCGACTAAGAATTCTGTCCACAAGCTAAGTGACTTGTACGATTGGTAATAGAACGAGATTTTGAACTTTCTTTAGCTCGTCCGTTTTTGTTTCCGTTGTGGTTTGTAAATTAAGAGATCAAGCTAGTTTTCGATATTTTTGCTATAGCGTTTTCTATCATTCTGTTCCCGTAACCGTTAGCTTCGAAAATGTACCCATGTTTTTGTAATTCTACCTTTAGTGTTTGTAGCGTAGGGAACGTTGGGTGAAGCTGTAGCCGTGGCTGAATAAAGAAAAAATGGGAAAATTACCCTTCAAAGAGTCTCCGACTATCATTGTTCCCTGGAAGGCAACTCACCTGCATATCTTCTGTTGCAGGCAGCTGGACTTCGTCTCTTACAGCAGAGGTTTCAGCGCCTGGTAAAAGGTTTACAAAAAGGAACAGTAAGGGAAGCTACAGAAAAATAAAAGTCGGGATAGCCAGTCGAAACATATATTAACAACAAAGCACACAGAGGCTTGGTAGCCCTGTCACAAATTTCCATAAACCCTCACGCACTGAATGCGGCCACAGGCCAAGTCGCAAAATACATACAAGAACCAGTCCTCAGAGAGAGAGTTTGAGGTGCAAGGTAAGAATCTAGCCACGAGTTCTCGCATGATTACAAGAGCAGGTGTCGGACCTAGGCATCGTACGTGCTACATACTGGAATAGCAGTTCCCGAAAAGACGGCGGAATTGCAGAAGTAAGGCGTTCGTATCCACGGAAGATGCTAAGTAAGTCGTATCGGTGGTCATGTCGAGTCCGGCGCGGAAGTATAGGACAGGCTGCCTGCTCCCAAGGTAATGGGAAGCACGTGTCACTAAACGACGGCAACTGCCGCACGCTGAACTGCCGATGTCGATAGCTCCAGCAACTGCAACGGAATGGGGTCGGGAGCCAGGCTGTTTAAAGATGTGACCAATGCATTCGTGTGCAGCTCCGCGGTTGGCAAAGAGGCCTCGCCGGCCGCGGTGGCCGAGGGGACTGAGGCGCTCCAGTCACGGTCTGCACGGTCACTACGGTCGGGGGTTCGAATCCCCCCCCCCTCGGGCATGGATATTTGTGCCGTCCTTAGTATTAGTTAGTTCATAAGTAGTTTGTAAGTTTAGGGACTGATGACCCCGTCGTTAAGTCCCATAAGCTATACAAACATTTGAACATTTGAAGAGATCCCTGTAGCCAACCTAACAGAGGAGGGAGGACTCACCAATACCTATGTTGTGGCCGCCGGCAGCGGCGGAGTTCCGACCGTCACGTTGGCTGGCCGGAACTGGCGCGGATTCGCAGAGCTCGTAAACTGACAATCTGGTTCCGCTAGAGTCGGCCATCCGCACTGCTTTCGCCAGGCGTGAGCACCTGATTTCAGTCTTTTTCGATCTCCGAAAGGCTTATGACACTACCTGGCGCTACCATATTCTTGCTACGCTGCATGACTGGGGCTTGAGAGGACCGCTTCCGCTGTTCATCCAGAACTTTCTCTCACTTCGCACTTTTCGGATAAGGGTAGGTACCCACCTCAGTACTTCACGCACCCAGGAGAATGGAGTCCCACAGGGCTCCGTTCTCAGTGTTCCGCTGTTTCTGATTGCAATTAACGGACTTGCTACAACAGTGGGGTCATCGGTGTCCTCCTCCCTGTATGCCGATGACTTTTGTCTGTATTACAGCTCAGTTAGTATTGGTGTCGCTGAAAGGCGACTACAGGGAGCCATTCAAAGGGCTCATTCCTGGGCTTTAGCCCATGGATTCCGATTCTCTGCCCGCAAAACCCGGGTTATGCACTTTTGCCGCCGGCGAGCAATGCACCCAGACCCGGAACTGTACTTAGGTGATGAGCTCCTTCATGTTGAAGATACGCATCGCTTCTTGGGCATGGTGTTCGATGCTCGGCTCACGTGGGTCCCCCACTTACAACAGCTTAGACAAAAGTGCTGGCGGCATTTAAACATACTGCGCTGCCTCAGCCACACTGCTTGGGGAGCCGCCCGTCGAACCCTCTTACAACTTTATACGGCTCTCATCCAGTCCCGCTTGGATTATGGGAGCCAGGTGTACGACTCGGCAGCCCCTTCTGCACTCCGGGTACTAGACCCCATCCACAATGCTGGTGTTCGCTTGGCAACAGGAGCTTTTCGAACGAGCCCGGTGATGAGCCTCCTTGTTTAGGCCGGGGTTCCCCCACTGCGGTTCCGTCGGCAACAGTTGTTGGCCTCGTATGTTGCTCGTGTGCGCACTTCCAACCATCATCCGAATCGCAGGCTTCTCTTCCCAACTGCTGCACTCCCATCCCCTCACAGACGGCCTCGGTCGGGTTTCCCGATTGCAGTCCGTGTCCATTCCCTTCTCTCCTCCCTTGACTCCCTTCCCTTCCCCCCTACTTTCCTCTACTCCTCCCGTGCACCTCCTTGGTGTATTCCTCGTCCGCAGCTACGGTTGGACTTGTCCCGGGACTCGAAAGCTTCCACTTCACCATCGATCCTTCGTCGCCAGTTCCTGGAACTCCTTGATTCTTTTCATGGTGCAGAAGTCATCTATACTGACGGTTCCCTCATAGATGGCCATGCTGGGTACGCCTATCTCCATGGTGACCTTTTTGAACAGCGGTCTTTGCCAAGTGGGAGTAGTGTTTTTACTGCAGAGCTGGTCGCTATCTCTAGAGCTCTGGAACATCTCCGAGCCTGCCCTGGGGAGTCGTTTGTCATCTGTAGCGACTCCCTGAGTGCTTTGCGAGCGCTCGACCAGTGCTTCAGCAAACTCCCTCTGGTGCAGAGTATCCAAGACACTGTTGCAGCTCTCAATAGGTCTGGTCGCTCAGTGGTCTTTGTATGGACCCCAGGGCACGTCGGCATACCTGGTAATGAGCGTGTGGACCAGTTGGCCAAGCAGGCCACCTCCTCACGCCGTCTTGACATTGGGCTCGTGGAAACGGACCTTAGGTTGATGCTGCACCGGAAGGTGCGAGACGCTTGGGGCTTGGAATGGTCTGCACTGAGTGTGCCAAACAAGCTTCGCACAATCAAACCATCCACAGCTACATGGAAAACCTCACTGAGGCTCCGTCGTCGAGACTCCATCGTGCTGTGCCGCCTCCGTATCGGGCACACTTGGTTGACTCACGGCTATTTACTTCGCCGTGAGCCACCGCCCGTGTGTCGCTGTGGTGACGCCTTGACGGTGGTTCATCTCCTGGTGGACTGTACTGTTTTGGCCCCATTGCGGCGGTCTTTTAATCTTCCAACTACCCTATCCTTAGTGCTAGGGGACGATGCCTCCATGGCTGAGTCAGTGCTCCGTTTTATCCGTGCAGCCGGTTTTTACAATTCTATTTAATGTAGGGTGATTTCTCCTTACTTTTTAACCGTATTTTAATGTTTTATATCTTCTGACTAACAGACATTCGTGTTGCTGTGACATTCGTGACTGGCCCGTCCATTTTTATCTCGGTGACCAGCCAGCCACGGATTCTCATTTCAAATTTTAGCATGATTGACTAACTTGTTTTATTGTTTTATTTTTGTATCTGTGCTGTTGATTTCTCTGTGTAATGTTTGTAAAATTTCATCGGTGACATGTACTCCTCTTGAGTATTCATATGGTTGTTTCCAATTAAATGGACATTCTTTGTTGGGAACAGGGGACTGATGACCCAGTAGTTTGGTCCCCTTTAAATAACAACAACAACAACAAGCTCGTAAACTCGTCTCCCTCCGCCACCGCGAGCTACAGCGACGGTTTGAAATAACGGCCGAAGGGAAACTAAACAAGATTTCGCCATCTTGGCCATTTTCTGTGATAATTAAATGTGCCGTGCCAAAATTATGCTGCTCCCTCCAATCGATGCTCCTCTATGCACACCATACATCGGTCGTGTCTGTGGGTCTGGGAAAATTAGTTTTATGCCTATAATCTTGCTATGAGATTTTAATGATTATTAATTAACCAATTAAACGGTCTGTGGATGTAGGCAATAAATTCGGGATTTCATCAGGATTCAGAATTTGTAATTAAATTTGACGTATTATTTTTTTAAATGACACTTCCGTTGTCTGAGGACAGGCCTGACAGATTCTGTGGCTTTGCCACGTGTCTTCTAGCGTTACTGGAATTCAGTGCGTTACATTTTGCTCGACGCTAATTCGATAGATTCTCTTAGTTAACGTGTGAAACGAGGACTTCTTCTGCGTTAGACACGGATTCTCAAAAGCGATTAGTGATCACACTGTGAGTCTAACGAGTATCGTGTCATTTGTGCTACTGCATCCGTGATTCCCTGTAACAAAGGTCAAGGTTCTTAGTGATAGATGAACAAAAGTGATATCTCCAGTTTGCGAAGAGAGTGTCATAGGCCCTATTCTGCTCCTAATCTACATAAACGATCTAGGACATAATTTTAGTAACTGACATAAAGACTGTTTGAAACGGATGCTGTCATTTATTGTCTGGTAAAGTCAATAGGAGTCCAGGCGGCGCGGCGTTGGACAGAACTGGGTGAAATTTAAAATTAACCCACGTTACACAGATACAAGCGTATCGTCAGGGGTGATACAGGGAGGTGTGTAGGGCCGTCACTGTTTTATATTAAAATTCGACCACTGTACGTAACAAGAGCCTTGATTTATCACTAGAATTAGCAAAAGAGGTCCGTCTGAACTACTGGTAAGTCCCTGCTATAAAGCCTTGTTCCTTGGCCCAAACTGAGAACTGACTCGTTTCAAATTACTTCAATAACAGGAAGTTAATACCACAGTGGTCAATATACATAGCAGCTCACATGTTATTACACACAGACATCGCCGGCCGCGGTGGCCGAGGGGACTAAGGCGCTCCAGTCACGGTCTGCACGGCCACTACGGTCGGGGTTCGAATCCCCCCTCGGGCATGGATATTTGTGCCGTCCTAGTTCGTAAGTAGTTCATAAGTAGTTTGTAAGTTTAGGGACTGATGACCCCGTAGTTAAGTCCCATAGACTATACAAATATTTGAACATTTTTTGAACACACAGACATCAATAAGCAAGCCACCACAATTGAAGTTATTTTAGAAAGGTGGCTAAGAAAACATTTATGGCGCAACGGAATTTAGATATAAGAAAAAATTGCATCTGAACTACTTCTCAGCACTTGTGAAGAACAATATTAAATAAAAGAGGGAAGGTGCTTTACAACTACAATTTATAAGTAACTTACGGATTATGCTAAACTTAAACTTGTTTATTCAGATAGGAAACAAGCAAAATGGGAAACCAATTTTGTTAATGGATTAATGCGGGTGCCCAGCCTAAATTATACATGATTTAACGTTACTGGGGGGAAGGATTCACAAGCAACACGCAATGCTACAGCGAAACTCACGAAAAACAGCGTGCTGAGACGAGGCGGAAGCAGGCGCCGCTATCGTAGGCGAAATTCAGCAAGTCGGAGGAAGCACAAAACACAATATATAAAAACACAGTGAAGCTGGCTCTAGTCTGTCGTGCCTGTTTTGCGATGGTGCGTGTGTATAGCAAGTTAAATTACATCTGAATTGGCCTGCAAGCAAACACGCTAACGGCGACACACGTCTACGTTACATGAACGCACTCCACTGAAAATGAAGTGGTTGAAAGTCGGATTCATTATACAAAATCACGGTGGATTCTTAAGTTGCAGTCTGTTAGAAATCGATCTATATACTGGTTTTACGTTAGAAGTGGAGTGAATTCAAGCGACTAGCTGCAAACTTCGGAAGTCGGAGCTCGGACCCACGTGGTTCCGAAAACCGATAAAATTGAATAAATTCAGTTTCCGAAAAATAAAGAAAATTAACTACAGCATGCAATGTTTACAATTATATAAGGAAGCGAAATTAAAATAGGCGGGGAGAGAAGATCGCGAAATAGTAGAAGGATACCAGCATAGTTACTTGCCTGTTGGGCATGGAACGAACAAGAGTGGAAGCTGAAGGCTTTGTTCAATGAACCAACCACATGGAACATACATCACGCATGGAAGGAAACGATGAGAAGATTTTTACATGCAATGTATAAAATGAACATATTACCTTTTAGAAATCGGGCCCCACAAAGCTAGAAACTATTTACACAGAACTCATACACCGCCACATGATCACACAAGATTTTAACATATCAGGTCATTATCAATCTGCAACTAGGATCACATACCCCGCGTTTATCTATTGGAAATCACTGAAATGAAAAACGAGAACACATTTGCACACCCGATCAAAGAAAATATTTCAAAAAATGATTCTAAGTTCGCGAATCTAAGTTAAACGTGCTAGACAATGAAATGCTACCATCTCGCGGATACCAGAGAAGAACCAACCTTACCTCGCCAGACGCCCAGCATAAACTGATCAGCCGAGCGGCCACCGGGGCGAGGGAAGCCACCGGAAACCGGAAAATACAAGGAACAGCGGTGGTCGGGACGTGCAGCCAAACTCGCACTTGAGGGAAGGCTCGCTATCTAGACTGTAACCAAAGGGTGTAGAAACCTCTTTGGTAGCTTCAGCAGCTATCGACTTTGAGCCAGAGAGAGCGATGCAAAGCGAGCTATCACTCCCCACATTCGGACAGCCATAGATTCTCGCACCCACTTAAAAGTAAGACAACTTCACATTCACACAGTGAGAGTGGTGTAGCAGAGAAGCCGTACTTATGCCATATTAATTAATACAGTAACAAATTATTAACATAACAAAATAAGAAAAACCTAGCAATAATAACTAATATTTTAACACATGAAATTAAGATGCTATTCCTCAAGCCTTGAAATGAGTGGGGTTCAAGTTTTAGGAAAATGATAATCTAACGACATTAAATAAATTATAACATTACAGAACTATACAAAAAATATATGGAAGACGACAGACGGTCGTCTTTCAATATGTACGTAAATGATATGACAGACATGATGGGTAGCAATCTACGTCTGTTGGCTGATGATGCTTTGATATACAAGACTGTAGTAGGACGCAGAATGACTTGCAACTATTACACACACACACACACACACACACACACACACCAAAAAATAAATAAATAAATAAAATACAGTCGCCGGCTGCGGTGGCAGAGGGGACTGAGGCGCTCCAGACACGGTCTGCACGGACACTACGGTCGGGGGTTCGAATCCCCCCCCGCCCTCGGGCATGGATATTTGTGCCGTCGTTAGGATTAGCTAGTTCATAAGTAGTTTGTAAGTTTAGGGACTGATGACCCCGTAGTTAAGTCCCATAGACTTTACAAACATTTGAACATTTTGAAAATACAGTCAAGATCGCTATTATTTTTTTTTTTTTTTTTTTTTTAATTTTGATTATCAGTTATGGTATGTTCATATCTGTCTTATAACACTACTCTTAGTTCACGGGAAACATAAGAGAGTTGAAAGACAGGTATTGTCGTTGATAGCACACGTTACTGACATACCGTCCGCCTCCGTAGTCTAGTGGACAGCGTGATGGGTTAGCACGCAGGGGGCCCGGGTTTGATTCCCGGTCGGGTTGCACATTTTCTCCACACGGGGACTGGGTGTTGTGTTGTTCTCATCATCATTTCATCATCATTGACACGCAAGTCGCCGAAGTGGCGTCAGATAAAAAGACTTGCACCAGGCAGGCTGAACACGACCCCAGTTGGGGTCTAACGGTCATTAATGCCACACGATCATCATCACCACTGACATACCTACCTCACCTCCGAGCAAATGGGATCGCCCGTCCCACGACACCAGCGTGCGCACAATCGATGGAAACACAGTCAAATGTTCAAATGTTTGTGTAGCTTAAGGGACTTAACTACGGGGTCATCAGTCCCTAAACTTACAAACTACTTATGAACTAGCTAATCCTAAGGACGGCACAAATATCCATGCCCGAGGGGGGAGTCGAACCCCCGACCGTAGTGGCAGTGTAAACCGTGACTGGAGCGCCTCAGTCCCCTCGGCCACCGCGGCCGGCGAAACACAGTCACTTGTGAGCGAGCGGGCTAAAGTAACGGTGTCACTGTGTTTTCGAAACAGCAACAACGGAGTTGGATCAAGGTTGAATATGCCTGAGCATGCGAAAAGTTACATTACCATGGTTTCCGTGTGTACTGACGGAAATGCAGTAATGGACACCTTACGATGTTGCACTTGGAGCGCTATGAGCGGGAAGGAGACGCTTTCTTACGCCGTATCGTAGCACAGGATGATACATGGGTCACGAACCAAAACTGAAACGCTAATCCAACGAATGGGGTCAGTATGGATCGCCGCGAAAGTCTAAAGTGCGTCAGAGTCCCAGTATGGTGAAAGTTTTGGCAACCTGTAAAATAGACCACGTATAAAACGCTTGTACGACCACGTCTTGAGTATTGCTCAAGTGTTTGGGACCCGCAGCAGATCAGTTTAAAGGTAGACACAGAGGCGGTTCAGAGACGAGCAGCTAGATTTGTTACCGGTAGGTTCGACCAATGCGCGAGTGTCACGGAAATGCTCCGGCAACTCCATTGGGGATCGCTGGAAGAAAGAAGACGTTCTTTTCGTGAATTTCTGTTGAGTAAATTTAGAGGGCCTGAATTTGAAGCTGAGTGTAGTACGATCTTGCTGCCGCCTACTTACATTTCGCCTAAAGATCATAAAGACAAGATAAGAAAATTAGGGCTCGTACGGAGGCATATAGGCATTTTTTTTTTCCTCGTTCATTTTGGGAGTGGAATAGGAAAGGAAATGCCTGGTAGTGGTACAGTGTACCCTCCGCCACGCACCTTACGTTGAATTGCGGAGTATGGATGTAGATGTAGATGTAGAATTCTCGAGTACGATTGTGACGGTGTTATCCTAACGCATGATGTGCTTCCACGGCAGACCGTCAGTGCACAGTACTACTGCTCGTTTGTAGATAATCACCTGTGACCAGCTTTGCAAAAGAAATGACAACACTTTCTGCGCAACCCACCGATCATTTTGCACGACAATGTACAGGCACATACAGCGCAAGCTATGGTTGCTCTGTTCGGTCGATGGGACTGAGAAGTACTGTACCATCCACCATACTCCCCGGACGTAAATAATTGTAACTGTGATATGATTCCGAAGATGAAGGAACCACTTCGTAGTATTCGCTTCAGAACTGTTCCAGAGATTCGGCAGGCTGTAGACTGCTCCATATGCATCATCAACAGAATGGATTCTACTAACGGTATACTACGCCTTCCACATCGCTGTCAACGAGTTCTACACAACGCTGGTGACTACTCTGAAGGACAGTAACAGGTACAAACATGTAACGAATTTGTATCGGTTATGAATAAGTAGTTGTCACTATTTAAGTTCCAACCCACGTATTAAAAATAAAATTGTATGTCACAATGAAAATATTTCTCACGCTAGCCCCCATCAGAAGTGGCAAGGTGTGGGAAACATTTCCTTATCATTGTGACATTTTCATCATATTGTTGTCGAAAATTTTTACTTTTATTTTCTATGTGCTGAGAGTAGTATTTTAAGACAGATACGATGGCAGCAGTATAAACTGCCGAAAACGGCAATAAAAATTTTAAAAAATAATAGCGAGCTTTAATGTTTTTTGTGTCATAAAACAAAGTTTGCAGTTGGTGTCAGGAATGGCAGCTAGACGTAGAAAAATGTAAGGTAATGCAGATGAGTAGGGAAAACCATCCCATAACGTTGAAATACAGCATTAGTGTTTTTTGTGTCAAGTTCGTGAACTTCAGATGTTAATCCTTGTAGCTTTTAAGGTTGTCCTTGGCCTCTTTAAACAGTTTCTTAGCCATAAAAATTCATAATTAACTCTTGTAACATTACTAATAAAACAAGAACCAGTTTTAAGTAATACTTCTAGACAAACAAAAGAGTTTAAGTGGGTCTAACATGAGAGTAAAAGTTAGTAAATACCTTAAACTCGAAAACTTTGTCCATGTTCTAAATCATTGTTTACCAGCCTGTGGATAGCGACCTTCAATAGGGTCGCAAGTCTTGCTCGGAGGGTCGCCGTCTCAGAAGCAAGTACTTGTGCCATAAAGTAACTAGGGGTTCAAGTAATACAAAAACATGTGCCAAGTGAAATTTATTTTAACGTTAATATTACGGAGAGCTGGTGTAACATTAGTTATTAATTCAATAGATCATAGATTGTTTTGTAATACAGTGAATTACCGCAAAGCCAGAAAACTGTTTTCAGGAAGAATATGATAACGTAAGTAATTCTGAAAACTTCGAAAATAAAACATTTAACGGGTGATCAAAAAGTCAGTATAAATTTGAAAACTTAATAAATCACGGAATAATGTAGAGAGAGAGAGGTAAAAATTGACACACATGCTTGGAATGACATGGGGTTTTATTAGAACAAAAAAAAAAAAAAAAAAAAAAGTATTGCTAGACGCGTGAAAGATCTGTTGCGCGCGTCGTTTGGTGATGATCGTGTGCTCAGCCGCCATTTTCGTCATGCTTGGCCTCCCAGGTCCCCAGACCTCAGTCCGTGCGATTATTGGCTTTGGGGTTACCTGAAGTCGCAAGTGTATCGCGATCGAACGACATCTCTAGGGATGCTAAAACACAACATCCGACGCCAATGCCTCACCATAACTCAGAACATGCTTTACAAAAAAGTGTTCAAATGTTTGTTAAGCTTATGGGCTTAACTACGGGGTCATCAGCCCCTAAACTTTCAAACTACTTATCAACTACCTTATACTAAGGACGGCACAAATATCCATGCCCCAGGGGGGTTTCGAATCCCCGACCGTAGTGGCCGTGCAGACCGTGACTGCAGCGCCTCAGTCCCCTCGGCCAACGCGGCCGGCCATGCTTTACAGTGCCGTTCACAACATTATTCCTCGACTACAACTATTGTTGAGGAATGATTGTGAACGAATTGACCATTTTCTGAAAAGAACATCGTCTTTGCTTTGTCTTAATTTGCTATGCTAATTATTGCTTTTCTGATCAGATGAAGCGCATCTGTCCGACATTTTGTTGAACTTTTTTTTTTGTTATAATAAAACCCCATGTCATTCGAAGCATGTGTGTCAATTTTTACCTCTCTATTTACATTATTCTGGGATTTATTACGTTTTCAAATTTATACTGACTTTTAGATCACCCGGTACTTCTTTACAAATTGTTTACACAGTGGGACCTTTCTAAATGAGCATAATTCTCTTTTGAGTCTTGCCTAAAACGCGAAATATCCTTAAGCAAAATACATTTTGCTATCGGAAATAATGAAAAAAAAGAATACTGTGTTCCAATCCGGAAAATATACACACGAAAAACTTCGTCCAACAATTTAAAAATAAGCTATATCAACACAAAGAAGATTAAATTTGTGTCCTTTGAGATAGGTAGTTTTCAATGGTTAGTGAGGATGGAGAAAGGAGTTGCCCGAATATTATTATTTGGAACGGGTTGCATGTCCCAAAACATTGAAAAAGACTTTCCTAAATCATTTTAAATAAAGAAGCGGCACAACTTAAACGTTAAACTTTGTTTACAAGATAAATCAATCAGAAGTGAAGGCCGCAAACTCCACAAAATATCTAGGAATTACTATTACTTCAGACTTAAATTGGAAAGAACACGTAGATAATGTCGTGGGAAAGGCGAACTAGAGACTGCGTTTTATTGGCAGAACCCTTAAAACATGCAACAGAACTACAAAAGAAACTGCATACACTACGCTTGTCCGTCCTTTTTTGGAGTATTGCTGCCCAGTGTGGGATCCTTATCAGGAGAGGTTTGACGGAGGACATCGAAAGAGTCCAAAGAAGGGCAGCTCGTTTCGTATTGTCACGATACAGGGGAGACAGCGTTACGGAAATGATACAGGATCTGGGATGGAAATCATTATAACAACGGCGCTTATCGCTGCTGCGTGGGCTACTTACGAAACTGCAATCGCCAACATTTTCCTCCGAATGCGAAAATATATTGTTGACTCCCACTTACATAGGTAGAAATGATCATCAGAATAAAATACGAGAAATCAGAGCTCGAACGGAGAGATTCAGGTGTTCTTTCTTACAGCGCGCAATTCGAGAATGGAATGGGAGATAAATAGTATAATGGTGGTTCGATGAACCCTATGCCAGGCACTTAAATGTGATTTGCAGAGTATCCCATGTAGATGTAGATACTTATATTTATGGGGAGAAAAATAATATCGCAAAGCTAGTTAGTATTATGAAACACACTTTCACTTTTTTTCCAGTCTGGAAAGTACTTGATTTTTTAAACTCGTCTCGACTCACAGTTTGGGAACCACTGTTCTGTGATATTTATACTATTATCCCAAAAAACATGGCATTCGATTTGTCTGAGAACTGACGGACGTATAGCCACTCTATTGAATTGAAACTCTTTGGTTGCTACACGTGGCGCGCAATCAGACACGCTGTCTGTGTGTCCAACAGGCACGCACAGCGTTGTAACCCTGCTCAGGCCCAGCTTCTCGCTGCGTCCGCTTCCCCCCCCCCCCCCCCTGCCCCATTATATTCACGGCTGACGTAATGCCTTTAATGGAGCACGCGCCAGCTACACTATTGTGTCTGCCGGGGCCTCGCCTATGCTGCCACGCCACACAGCAACGGCTGCAAGCACAGCCTACCATACACACGCACTAATTTTTTCATACGGTGCGACAGGAACGCTGCAAGCGGCCGACAAGCTACTATTCTAAATACGATATGGAATAATCAAAGAGATAGAATACACATAGAGGAGCGGTGTAGCCACAGTCTATTATATACAGACACGACCAAAGAGGTATATAAACAACATAGAGAGGCTATAGGCGAGCTACAGCGCTCTGGGTGGCAGCACTAAGCAACATTGGGCGCCATATTTGAGAACGTCAGTTTGAAGCAGTTGAGTTAGCAGACGCTTCTGTTTGTAATCTAAACTAACGTGTAAGCGCTATTATTAGTGGTAAATCAAACCCAGTGTATGTTCAGCGTACAGTGATAAAACTGTTGGAATATCATACATAATGAAAGAGAGATGTAATTATATAGGTCGTTGTGTATCAGCGTGTATTTGTCTATAAACATTCATTACACTTAACTTTCGCATTTACCGAGTTTCGAAATTATGTTTACTTCACGACCATCAAAGAGCTTGGCAGAGGACGGATGTATTTTGTGTGTTTTAATGTAATGACCGTTGTTTATATAGTGTACAAAAGCGTATTAACCATTGGGTAAGTAGCCTAGGTATATGAACTATAATGAAACTATTCTTTACACAGCTTTCCTTTGAAAAACAAGGAGTTGCTAACCCAATGGGTAACAAGTATGAGGCGTGCCAAGTGGCAGCCTACATAGTTACATATGCTCTTGTCATTCTGAAGAAAAGTTATGGATCTACCACCGATCGAAAGCGGCTGCTTGCAAATGTCATTCCAACACTATTTTCGTTTCCTGAGCACCTACAGAAACCAAAAGCTGTAAGGAGAGTACCAACGAAATGTCAAAACGTGGAGGGCTTGATAAATACGTAATGTAATTCAAAGCATGTTGAATGTTTGTACAGTCCATGGGACTTAACCACGGGGTCATCAGTCCCTAAACTTACAAACTACTTATGAACTACTTACGAACTAGGACGGCACAGATATCCATGCCCGAGGGGGGATTCGAACCCCCGACGGTAGTGGCCGTGCAGACCGTGACTGGAGCGCCCCAGTCCCCTCGGCCACCGCGGCCGGCTGTAATTCAAAGCGTGAAACATTATTTGAACCACAGGCAGAATAAAGGTAATTAAAGACTTTATAGAAATTCGCCTGTATTTATAGGGAAGATATGTCGGCAAATACAAACTATAATGGACATTATAGTAACATCAAATAATGCGGCAGTTCGACGATTGTAAACATTACACGTAGGATGCAGTAGTAAACGAGATATGCTACTCGTAGTGGGAATTACTTTCCGAAATGCGTTGCCTAGAAATTAAGGAAAAATCAAGACTGGCAATGATTAATATAAAATCTGTGATTCAGCGTTAGCAGATGCCCAGTAACACCTGGCGTGACACTGACGTTCTCAAAGATGGCGGCAGCCTTTCCAATTGGCTTCAACTATGGCGGCGTTGTGGCAAGTCTATGTTGTTTATATAGGTCTTTGCACACACACATTTTGTTATAGGTGCGACAGCAGCGCTCCAAGCGGCCGACGTGCTACTATTCTAAATACGATATGGAATAACCAAAGAGATAGTATATACACAGAGGAGCGGTGTAACCACAGTCTAACATATACAGACACGACACTCTTACTGATTTTTGTTATACGTCACGACAGCAGCGCTTCAAGCTTCTGCAAGGTACATTTCGGAATACGATATTGGATGAGTGTTAATAGTATCGTTTAAATTGACTTTAAATACTTTTTACAATAGGGAAGTTAGGTAGTGCCATAACAATCGGTAATAACTAGAAAAAGACTCCATATTGGTCTTTATTAGATTTCCTAAGAATCACTGGAAGGTATGAAACGGTAATCTGCAGTAGTCTTGTGTAGTTCGCGAACGAACTAGTTCGGAAGAGCGCTCCCACAGGCGAACTACGCGTACTAGTTCGTCCGCTCCTTTTCCGAAGACTGGCGGGTAACAGCGAGAGGACGCTAGAGCGCGTAGAATCGCGTGATTCCCGTCTGCCAGTTGCCGTCATTTCGAGATGAGATGCTGCTCAGCTTTGGTTTAGTAGCGGTAGCAAAAGTCAAAAAGAGCGGACGAACTAAAAAGAGCTACCTACTTCGCGGCCGAGCTGCGAACTAAAAGGAGAGCTACAGATCGGGAAGTAAAATATGCGCGATAGGTCGCGAACTAAAACATACATTACCAGTCGCGAACTGTTATGCCAAACATATCTCGCTTCTTAGTTCGTTGGATTCTTTCCGAAGACCGACGAGCAATAGCGAGAAAGAGCGCAGCAGAATTAAAAATCACGTGTTTGCCTTCTGCTGATGAGAGCCATTTCGAGGTTAGCTTCTGCCTGCTAGATTACATAGTTCAGTGCTACAAAATTTCTGCTTGGAAGTATTCTGCACTCTGCAATATCTGACTAATAAATTCCATAATGCCAAGATATAGAGATAACTCGAAACTTAAACGCGAGAAATTATCCACAAACTGTTTCTTTCGGTTTGCGTGATATCGCTAGCAGCTTAAGCAGTTAGGTGGGGGAACTTCTCCTTCCACCTGCATGCGCAGACCACGCCGCTCAGCCGTCACTGGGAGCGGACGAACTAAAAGAACGAACTAGTTCGCGGCAGAGCCGCGAACTAAATTGAGCGCTCCCGATCGCGAACAGTTATGCGCAAGTCTACTTTGCAGGGCTCTTTATTTAAGATTCTCTTGAAATCTACGACTTTGTAACAAGACTTTCAGTGTCTATTAAGAATAAAAAAATGGCTAATAAACAACAGAAGACCCAACTTTCTGCAGAAAGACGTCGGTTTTCTACTAAGAAACGTCAAGGTTTCTTCATTACTCTTCCGTAAAAAAGTTAAACCTACATTATTGAATGTACCAGATCAGCCACTACAGTTGTAACTGAAGAAAAATCCTCACAAATGTGACAACAAAAAACAGTTTCCTAACAAAGCAGAAACCAATTACACAATTGTTGCTATATCTGAACCTCAAACAGCAAGAATATTCAAAACTTTGTTTTTATAAGCGAAAGTAATAAGTAATTACATTCAAAGTTTGTACGTTTATAACAAAGGCGAGTAAAGTGGAAAGACGTTCGAGTCATTAGACTCCATATGGAGTTTTTACATGTGAGATAAAGTGCCTGTCATATAAGAACAGACCACAATAGTAATTAATGTTTCTCATCCGTTTATATTTCCATAGTTTCAGCGAAATAGGCTGCAAAATATACACATATTCGTATTTACTCACGAATGAGTTGCTGTTTATATCACTGAATCAGGGAAATTCGGCTGTTTTTACATTTATTTCGTGATTAATTATGTCTCTCGATATTTTCATAATGCTTGGAACGCAAAAGTAACAGAATCTATTTTGTTTATTACGTAGAAAAGTAATTGCAAACAAACATTACTCTTGGGGCGCCTTGCCCACCACTAGGAGCGCTAGTGTAGTTGCAACTGTCAGTTGGTAACAACTTTCACAGTAGTGAGTCTTGCGACTGTGTATGTTAGACTGTGGTGCCACGTTCTTTAGTGCATCCTGCGGTGCCAAGCTGCATTATTGGGAGCAATATTTCCGGAAGTCTGAAAGTGGCTTTCTGAAATCGAGGTAGTACTTGTGCGACACAGTGAGATAAGCAGTTCCTTCAGAAATCATGCCTAACGATTCTGTAACTTGTAGCTGTACCAAGAGAAGCAATAAAACTGCGAGATATTTATTTTTTCAAATAAGTGCTGTTTAACATATTGTATGTTAATTGTTTTGTGCATATGACTTATTTGTTTAACTTTTATCGAGTCTTGATGCTTTATCAAATCTTTCTGTTGAAAACAAGTTGTTGACGAAGAAATAGGTTGTTGCAATGAGAACAGCAATCGCTCGTATTTGTCCTTCACACCTAGAAGTAAAATTTATGGATGAAGTTAAAGAAGGAAGACTAAATATATTTAACATAACGCACTTTTCGCTATAAAAGTAGAAACTGCAAGGAAAATTCTGAATAAGGGCATTCGCTAATGGCCGTTTCCTAGTATTTTAATGCAGAGTACCGTAGTCTGATTCATGAGAAAGACAAGCATAATGTTGACTACTACTTCAACAACCTTATGACAAACCACAAACATAATTGCATATTCTACTGACTAAGTGTCTCAAGTATAAAGCGCACTATAGCATTGCACTCCCTTGACCCATGTTATACTTTGTTTCGAACATGAAATGAATTGAAATTAACATAAACTTACTGTAAAAGAAATTCAAACCTCTACCATTCTTCGAAAATGTTCTGTTCATAACGGCGTACAGAAACAACCGTAGATTGGTCTTACACTTTCCAGACCATATCGTTTAGTCGCAAATGGTGCTGATCGTATGGCATACTGTGTTTACATGAAATTTACTGACACTTTCAAGAAACAATGTTTGTAGTTTACGCACTATACTCGGAGGTAATATTGTTTCTGGCTAAAACTGAAAGGCGCAAACAGTTATATTTTCGTAATATTCTAACGTACTGTCAAAAACAAGGACAATAGGAAAAATCCAGAAAAAGTGGATCAATTTTGGGAAACACTAGAGGACGAAACACCTAAAATACCAAAGCATCACATAAAAATACTCGTAGGGGATTTCAATGCACAGGTCGGCAGGGAAGAGAAATACAAGGCAATAGTAGGAAATTTTCCTGCACACAAACGAACCAATAAGAACGGAGAAAGGCTCATCAACTTCTGCAGACAATTCGACCTGAAACTAATGTCAACTTTCTTCAGAAAATTGCCAAGGAGAAAGAAGACCTGGTGTTCCCCTAATACACATTTAGGCTCATATCAGCTGGATCATGTGGCAATAACCAAACATAACCATAGAGAAATTATGAATGTACGGGTCCGAAGAGGACTAGGAATAGATTCTGACCACTTTTTAACGGAAATTAAAACCAAATTTCAACCAAAGAAACCAAATCCCAAAATAAAAAAGTCCCTAGAATTGACACAAAATTTCTGTCAGACAATAGGGACAAATTCGTTGAAAAGCTTGAGACAAAGACGATGGGAAACTGGAGCGAGATCAGAGAAGCAATGATAGAAACGGTAAAAGAACTAGAACAACCACCAAGAAGAAGGAAACATAGATGGTGGAATAAGACATGTGATGAAGCAATAGAGAATAGAATAACAGCCTGGAAAAAATGGAACGATTGCAAAAAGGAAAGCGACTGGAACACATTCACTGAGATCAGAAAACAAACATCAAAAATTATTCGAGCAGAGAAACGAAATTATGACAAAAAACGATTAGAGGACATAGATAAAAATTTCAGACAGAACAATACTAGGAATTTCTACAAAGTTTTTAAAGAAGAAATAACAGGGTACAAACCGATGAGACTCCACTTCAGAGACTGGACAGGCAAACTGATCACCAACAACAAAGACAACTGTGAGTTACTTGCTGCATACTTCAAGAACCTTCTAAACTGCGATGAACCAACACAACGACTAACTTTCTGTAAACCTCAAAAAGAAAATCCTCCTTCAGAACCACCGTCACTGCATCAAATTGAGAAATACATTAGCCAGTTGAAGAACAACAGAGCACCAGGTGAAGACGGGATAGTGGCCGAGATGTGGAAACTGGGAGGGAAGCGGGCTGCTGAAAGCATTTATGACGTTATTAAAGATTGCTGGGAAAAAGAAAGAATACCGGATGACTGGAAACAAGCCATAATTCACCCATTACACAAGAAGGGAGACAGGACAGATACGAACAACTACAGAGGCATATCTCTACTTCCAGTCACATATAAAATTATATCCAAAGCTCTGCTGAATAACATAGAAGCACAAGCAGAACACACAATTGGTGAGTACCAAGCAGGTTTCAGAAAAAGTAGATCGTGCCCAGAGCAAATATTTAACTTGAAAACAATTCTCAGGATCAGAACAATGCGGAACCTTAACACAGTCATTACATTCGTTGATTTCAAAAAAGCCTATGATTCCGTAGACAGACAAACAGTATTCCGAACATTGCAAGAAGCAGGTATCGATAGAACCACCAGAAAGTTAGTTGAACAGACACTCACAGACACAACTTCTAAAGTTAAATTTCTTGGAGAAGTTTCTCAACCCTTCAGAATTAACACAGGAGTTCGCCAGGGCGATGGACTCTCACCAATTCTCTTCAATCTGGTCTTAGACAAAGTAGTGAGAGAATGGGAAAAAGAACTAAAAGGGAAAAACATTGAAGGAATTTATCTAGGACAAGGGAGAGGAAGATTCGAAGTGAAATGTCTCGCTTTTGCTGACGATATTGCAATTATTTCTAAAGACAAAACAGATGCAAAAATAATGATAGAAACACTTCACAGAACTGCAGCCAAAACCGGTTTACAAATATCATATGAGAAAACGGAATACATTGAACATAAACACAACAGAGAGAAATATCTACAAACACAACAAGGGAAAATTAAAAGAGTTGAGAAGTTTAAGTATTTGGGAGAATGGATACAATCAAATGGATTGGATAACATCACAAGTAAGGAAAGATCAAGGAAAATGGAATTAGCATACAAACTCACCCAAAACCTATATAAGAAAAGATCAGTATCGTTTAAGGCAAAAATTAAACACTACGCAACAGTAATTAAACCGGAAGTACTATATGGATCTGAATGCCTAACTCTGAATAAAAAAGGGGAACAAGAAGAACTAGAAAAGAAAGAAAGGAAAATACTCAGAAAAATTTTAGGACCACAAAAAAACAAGGATAAACAATTGGACGAAGAGAAGAAATGAAGATTTATACAGAAACATAGAAACCACACAGACTCAATAAGGAAGAGGAGATTAAAGTTTTATGGACACATTTACAGAATGAAAGACAGTAGGCTGACAAAGAAAATTTTTAATTTCAGTTCCAAATTGAAGAACACTACAGGATGGCTGGAAGAGACAAAAAGGGATTTGATAAAACTTAACATCACAGAAGACTTAATACAAGACAGGGGAAATTTCAGGCTACAGATCGATTCTGCAAAATTTCCCATCCAACAACAAAAACAACAACCTAGGAGGGTGATGTCCATTGAACAGAGGCAGGCCATCAGCCAACGCATGAAGAAGTTCTGGGAAGATAAGAAGAAAAATATTGTACCATAGTCTTAAGTTATAAGCGGTCTATAATTGGCCAAATTCTGTAATAAAAAAAAAAAAAAAAAAAAAAAAAAAAAAAAAAAAAAAACGTACTGTCAAACAGCACGCCCCTCTCTGGACTTCCGATAACAGGGAGGACGGTTCTTCAATTTGCTTCTCTCTGGTCGAGGATTTGCTTCTAGTCTCTATGGGGTAGTGCTATAGCAAACCGTACGTATTCGGTACTGAGTAACGAATACTTTGACTGATACGAAAGACTGAATCGTTACTTCATGTATTCAGTTCGTTACTCGCATCTACCCGTATCGATACGAATTATATACACTACAACATACATTTTGTTATTCGCATCTATCATATCGATACGAACTCTGCAACGAAAACCAATACGAAGAATGAATATATTCTGTGATACTGTTTATTATGATATGGGTAATTTATATAGACATCCGTAACGAACTTTAAGTGCATATTGCGTAGCACTACGATTTTAGATGGTTGTTATTGTTTTAAAACATTTTGGATTATACTTCTTGCTTCTTAGCCCGTGCTTGCAGGTTAATCCTCGAAGATCTGACGTCCGCTTTTAACGCAAAGTTTTATTGTATTTTTCCTTTAAAGGTTTCATTTTCAAATGTTGAAATGTTTGTTAAGCTTAAGGGACTTAACAGCGGGTTCATCAGTCCCAAAACTTACAAAGTACTTATGAACTACATTATACTAAAGACGACACAAACATCCATTCCCCGAAGGGCATATCGCCTCAATGCGCTCGGTCGCTCCGTCGCGGCAAAGGTTTCATTTTAATGGTTATTATTATTTTTTTTAATCTGCTATAAGAAGTTTTAGTTCTCAAAAGTTATCATCTACATATTTTCATTCATGGCGTTAATTTGTAACAACATAATACACTACAACAATGCTCGCAAATATAGTGCTACTTCTGTGATCCGTGACACTGGCTTTCGTCACGAAATATTCCCATTGATTCTGTGATTCCAAGCCCCTAAGTAAAATTCGGGAGCAGTAATTAAAATCGAGGTTGCGGGTGGGTCTCGCTAATTTTAATCAGTTTGTATGACAATTTCATTTTAATCACGAGGGAAATAGACTGTATTGGTCCTTTCCTCAAAAAGCAGTCATACAGTATCTACGTGGCAATTTTAAATGTTGAGGTAATATTAACACATAACAGTAACAGGTAAAATGTTTTTACGGTTTCAGAGACAGCCTAGCGGCCGTATTTCTGGGTGACACTGGTAACGAGAAACGATACTTTGTAATGAGTACTATTCCTCCTAGTAACGGATATATACGGATACGGATCTTTTCGTTATTCTCCCAGCTATGGTATGGGGGTAACTGAGATTCTGGGAATCAACGAGCTTACAGCACTCTAAGTGAGGGAGAGGTGAACTACGAACAGGAGAAAATATAGCTCGAAAATTCGTATTTTTAATTCGAAATAGGCGATTTAGATGCCCGTATTTTTCATTTATACTCTGTAGGTTGAACCACAGTTGGCGCAAGCCTAAATGCCGCCCCGTGTGAGCTCAATAATACTTCCGCTGAGGTTGGTATTACTGAGCTGGATTTGCTTAGCGGTAACCCTAACGCTCAAGTCATGTTTTGTTACGAGAGTATTGTAGGACACACTGCACAGGTTCCTTATTCAGTTTGTAACCAAATTGGCAATGCCCAAACGGCACTGCATTTTCAATTCCGAAGTTCAGGAGAGGTAAGTATATAGTATGTTCGTAATTTCCCCCCTCTCCCCCGTCCATTTGGAAATAAATGTATTACTATACAAAATATCTTTTCAGATTTAGAGGCTCCAGAACAAGAGGGCAAGGACTTACCTCCCCCCACCCTCCCAAAAAAAAGTGTTTTCAGGGATTTGGAGGACCCCCCCCCCCCAAGACGAGAAGTCCAGTGCGGCAGAATAGTTATACCATGCGGTACAAAAATAAACGTGAATAATTACCTTTTTTATCCAAGAATACTCTTGCCATCACTTTACCAACAGGCGCAACTGTTCAAATTTTTTTGGGATGTGGGGTAAAATGGTGAACTCTTGTTTCGTCATATGACATGATGCTATTCAGAAAATCCTGGTCTTCCCTTTTATAGCGTTCCTTCAGATCTCTAAAGAATTCAACTCTCCTATATCAAAAGTAGAAAGCTGTTATGGGACCCTGCGTGAATTCACTTTTCTGAACAACAAAACATGAATTATTGTGTACACCGTTCCTATCGATAGATCCACACCCTTGCAGTTTCACGACAGGCAATGCGACGATAGTCCAGGAGCAACTGCTCCACGTGCTCAATGGTCTCAGGAATGATTACCGTGGGCTGTGATCCTCCACGACCAGAATCGTCAGTAGAAGTGAAATGCCCAGCTTAAAGAGATTACAGTCTTACACCATTCACGTATTACTGCGATTTCTTGTCTCATCATCGTACTGACCCTGGAGGCCTCTGTACATTTCAACGGCTTTTATGCCCTCGTCCACTAAACACTTAATCACAACACGCTTTTCCTTGTAGACGTTGTCCGCCATCTTGAATAACGGGAGCGTGGAATGTTAGATCCCTTAATAGAGTAGGAAAATTAGAAAATTTGAAAAGGGAAATTGAAGTTAGATATAGTGGGGATTAGTGAAGTTCGGTGGCAGGATGAACAGGATTTCTGGTCAGGTGAGTACAGGGTTATAAATACAAAATCAATTGGGGGTATCACAGGAGTAGGATTGATAATGAATAAGAAAATAGGAATGCGGGTAAACTACTCTGACCAGCTCAGTGATCGCATTATCATTGTCAAGATAGATACGAAGCCAACACCGACGACAGTAGTACCGGTTTATATGCCAACTAGCTCTGCCGATGATGAGGAAATCGAAGAAATATATGAGGAGCTAAAGGAAATTATTCGGACAATTAAGGGAGAGGAAAACTTAATTGTTATGGGAGACTGGAATTCAGTAGTAGGACAGGGAAGGGAAGGAAAGATAGTAGGTGAATATTGTCTGGGCAAAAGGAATGAAAGAGGAAGCCGCCTGGTAGAATTTTGCACAGACGTCTCTGGGAGAACCAACTATGACAAACCTGTTTCACCTGGTGTGTAAGATGTATGAGACAGGCGAAGTACCCTCAGACTTTAAGAAAAATGTTATAATCCCCATTCCAAAGAAAGCTGGTGCAGACAGGTGTGAAAACTACAGAACCATCAGTTTAATAAGTCATGGTTGAAAAATATTAACACGAATTATATACAGAAGGATGGAAAAGCTGGTAGAAGCCGACCTCGGGGAAGATCAGTTTGGGTTCAGAAGAAATGTAGGAACACGGGAGGCAATACTCACTTTACGGCTTATCCTAGTAGATAGATTAAGAAAAGGCAAACCTACATTTCTAGCTTTTATAGATTTGGAGAAGGCTTTTGACAATGTTGATTGGAATAAACTCTTTCAAGTTCTGAAGCAAGCAGGAGTAAAATATAGGGAGCGTAAGGTTATTTACAACTTGTACAAAAACCAGACAGCGGTTGTCAGAGTTGAAGGGCATGAAAGGGATGCAGTGGTTGGAAAGGGAGTAAGACAGGGTTGTAGTCTTTCTCCATTGTTATTCAATTTGTACATTGAGCAAGCTATAAAGGAAAGCAAGGAGAAATTTGGAGAAGGAATTAAAGTTCAGGGTGAAGAATTGAAAACATTGCGTTTTGCCGATGACATAGTATTTCTGTCAGATACAGCAAAGGACCTGGAAGAGCAATTGAACGGAATGGACAGTGTGCTGAAAGGTGCATATAAGATGAACATTAACAAGAGCAAAACTAGGGTAATGGAGTGCAGTGTAAGAAAATCAGGCGATGCTGAAGGAATTAGATTGGGAAACGAAGCAATAAAGGAGGTAGATGAGTTTTGTTATTTGGGCAGTAAAATAACAAATGATGGTCGCAGTACAGATGATATAAAATGCAGAATGGCAATGGGTAGAAAAGCGTTCTTGAAAAAGAGAAATTTGTTAACATCGAATATTGATTTAAGCCTAAGGAAGTCCTTTCTGAGGGCATTTGTATGGAGTGTTGCCTTGTATGGGAGTGAGACATGGACGATAAACAGTGCGGACAGGAAGAGGATTGAGGCTTTTGAAATATGGTGCTACGGAAGAATGCTGAAGATTAGGTGGGTGGATCGCGTAACTAATGAGGAGGTACTGAACAGAATTGTGGAGAAAAGAAATTTCTGGCATACCTTGACTAAAAGGAGGGATAGATTCGTAGGACACATTCTTAGACATCAAGGAATTGTGAATTTAGCGTTGGAGGGAAGTGTGTGGGGTAAAAATCGCAGAGGAAGACCAAGAAATGAATACAGTAATCAGATTCAGACAGATGTAGGTTGCTGTTCTTATGTGGAGATGAAGAGCCTTGCTCAGGGTAGGGTATTGTGGAGAGCTGCATCAAACCAGTCTCCGAACTGAAGACCACAACAACAACAACAACAACAACAACAACAACGCAGTACCAATAATTGTTGTAGTTTGTATGAACGGATCAATTTTTTGTTGTTGTTGTCAGCGAGAGAAGGTTCGTAAAAGTTTGATGAGTCAGGTTGATTGTAAGTCAAATTCAAATAGAGTAAGAATGATGTCTCGTTATTCACGCTTCGCATAATGGGACAGTTTCTCGTGACTCATTGTTTATGACGTCTTTATATCCTGTACCATGTGTCGTAGGTGGTTCTTAATCCTACTCACTCTCGTCATCTTATCCCCTCAAATATTCTGCTGCAGTTATAATCAGCCTTTTATCTCTCCGGTCAATTCCAGTTTTTCGTTAAAATTACCATTCATTTCTTCCACTGTATTCTGGAAAAGCCCATTCAATAAAAACAATTGTTACTTATCTTCCTCTTTCGCCGTATTAATTCTCGCCAGCTTAATTACAGCTCTTTTTCGTTTCCCTTTTCTAAATAAATATTGTGCCTCTGCAATAATAGTTCTACTCTTCCCTCATGTCTTCTCTCTACGACCCTTAAGTAGAATTCATAACAAATGTCAACCTCACATATCAAAATTTAAAACAAAAAGAAAAATAAATGTGATAGTTTCGCGAAGTTGGTGAACACAGGAGTGACAAATTCAAATTCTAAATTTGATACCTAACCACTACGCCGTACATCATCATAACTGCATACACACACACACACACACACACACACAGCTAAGAATACGCATATCCCATATACGAAGTAGCTTTAATTTTAATCTACCTTTTGTCAAATTGTCATTGCTTGCAACCCAATAAATTAAAATTACTTAATACATTGTGCTTTCCGCAGGAAAGCATGTGTTATATGAAGTCAAAATACGTGTATTTAATTTTATTATATGGCAGTGGGATATTAATTTATTTACGATACATTAGTTCCCTTGACGTGGTAAAAGAGGTGGTTATTTTCTACTAGTTACATTGTTACATTACTATTACATTTCTTCGGTGCCCCAAGTTTTCAGCTATGAGCAGTGGGTTTTAAGTGTGGATTTAAAACCGCCGCAATTTAATGACAATGTTAGTAAAGTCTTATATTCGAAATTATAAACAATTCACCAGCGTGGATTTTCGTGTGAAAGATACATGAAAATTATGTTTTATACAACATTTCGTTGCTTACAGTTATTAAGTTGTCAGAATCGACTATTTACTACTTCAATTACTGAATGACGTAAAGTAAAAATATTCGCTGCGGACAGGATTCGAACCTGTGCGGGTAGAACCCATTGGATTTCAAGTCCAACTCCTTAACCGCTCGGACACCGCAGCTGCTTGAAAGGTAGCGCTTCTGTTACATACTTCAATGAGACTGCCTTTTGCCGTGGTTTCTGACAATCTTGTGTTTGATAGTGCGGTAATCTGAAAACTGTTAAAAAGAACTAATGGTTTACTACGACATTTACTGATTATATTTCATAGTAAAAATCGTATTCAGTATTTCTACAAAATAAAGACGTAACTATACAACTTCGGAACGTTGGAGTGAATCACATGCAACCACTAGCAGTTCAAAACATTTCCTTTCTATGAGAATAGAAACTTGGAAAGTAAATTTGTTTAATTATAAGTGTGTAATTTGTGCAGCATCAATAAAACACTCGATATATTGCAGCCAACACATTTCGGTGCCGTAAACTGAACAGTAGCTTTTCCTTTCATAAGGAAAGTGTGTTAGGAAACACCGTTGAAATAAAGAACAAAGCTGAATATGCTTGAAACGTATAATTATAGTAATTTTAATGGCGTTGTCAAAATTATTTGCCACTAGGCGCGGAGGCTGGTGGGAGCAACCGTAAAGGCAATTCCCATTTATTAACACAAACTATGTCTACGAATGCATGGGCAAAAATATTTATTTGCAAATATCGTACAGAGTTTACCTAATGCGCCCTCTGAAACTACAGTTTAGTAACAAACGAACATTCGAAAAATAATAGCTGTTGATTTCCTCAAATAAAATTAAAATAAAAAATAAAACAAATTAATTACCTTCAGCATTATCTTTTGCCATAAATTATGCGCATCTATGGAACAACAATTCAGTAACCACTGCAAAACTTTCGAATATTAATATTGCAAGGAGTACGGGTTAAATTCTTTGACAAGGCGTGTTACAAACGTCATATGTTGTACCATTAATTTTATTGATGTATAGACGAGTTGTATATTGATGTAGGAAATGTTACAGTACCAATGTAAGAATACGAAAACATAATTCAAACAGATACATTTACAAGCTTACTATTATACTCCAGTTTCACGAGGAAAAAAGACTTAAGGTCGTGACCTTCAAGCAAGAACTATTCCGACATTTGCCTATGAAAACACGGAACAGCTGAAAAGGCTGTAATCAACTGAGAAATATATCCAATAACAGCATACACGTGTTGAAACATGGTTGGTTCACGAGTTATGCATAACAGGCTGTGCTAATACATAATAATTTTAACCGGGAACATGAAAAATCGAGATCTTAAAATACAAATAATGAATAAGGGAATTAAGGCGAAGTATCGTACAATAACTCAAGGGTAATATTATATCTATCGTTATTATATTTAGTGTAAAAGCTTTGTAAACCTGTATATCAAGGATTTGGTTTAATTATAATTCATAGCTCTTTATTGCAAAATGTTAAACCGGTAATATTTTACATCTCTAAATACACGTTTCGTAGAAACAACGTAAGGAGTAATTTTAGGGTGTTTGAAAGGAAATTCCTCTTTACCTTTCTTGATGAAGTCACTGATTGTAGAAGTTGATGCAACAGCAGCAAGAGAAGTAGTGTAGCTAGGGTAGCCAGATCTCCGGGCGCCGCCCGGAGTGCCCGGGTTTGGAATGAATTCTCCGGGACTCTCATCTCCGGGCTTGAATGTAACCTTCATCTTAACTTTTTTGTTTTGTTTTTTACGATTCTTTTTAAGTACTATGCTCATGTAGCGACGATCTACATCGAACTTAAACTAAGGACGAACACAACATCCATGCCCTCCTAGGGGGGCATTCGAACCTCTGGCGGGAGCAGCCTCGAGCACCGTGGCAAGACGCCTCAGTGCGCTCGGCCATTCCCAGCCGGCTCCTATCTAGTAATTATGAATACCTTCATATAAATGTCAATTTCTTATTGCAACAAAACGATACTTTTTTATTCTTACTCTGAAAACTTTTCATTGTTGCGTCGGTAGTAATCGGCTAGCGCATTATTAAGCAAACACTGTTGCGGCAACGTGTCAACTGGCGACATCTATTGTGTTCGTTCGTTCATTGTTTGTTATCTGTTTACCGGCAATTTTTGGAATACTCGGATCGTCTGTGAACAGACAAGCTTACATTAACTCAGATTAGTGAGTAATAACAGTGAAATGAAGAGACGATATCTAAGTTCGTTCCGTGAAGAATGGTTGCAGGAAGAAAATTATAAAGAGTGGCTACAAAAAGTCGATACTGATGAGTGTATGTGTAAGTGCAGAATATGCAATATCTTAATTACTGTTAAGTACGACGGAGTGAAAGCTGTGAATAAACATTTACAATCAGAAAGACACAAAGCGAATATTGCCACACAAAAGAAGAATCAGTCGCTTCTTAAATTCTTGCTGAAACAATTTTCTGCAGAAGACGACAAAGTCACTGCAACGGAATTAACTTTGACTTACCGTGTTGTGAAACACCACCATTCTTACAATTCTCAAGATTGTGGTAATAAGCTATATCCTTATGTTTTTAGAGATTCCTCAGTGGCAACGAAAGTAAGATGCGGCCGACCAAAAAGCGAGGCATTAGTAAAAAATGTGCTTCTGCCTTATGCTAAAGAGAAGCTATTAAGCGAATTAAAGCAAAAAGTTCCGTTTTCATTACGCATTTTTTTTCTTTTAGAATTCACGTGTAATCCTGGTTGGGGGGGGGAGAGTTGGTCGCAGTTGGGGGGGGGGGGTGAGTCTTTGGCCAAGGGGGAGGGGGCACGTCTGGTCTCCGGGCCTGCCTCGAGTTCAATCTGGCAACCCTAAGTGTAGCCAGCATTATTTCACATTTTCCTGAAATTTCTGAAGCTTAGATGTCCTACAGATTCACATTAAATAAACTTAACTTTTTTTTTTTCGATTGACTGAAGATTACAAGATCTACCATTGAGATGTATACAAAATCGAATCATCATAGTACTTTGTAGTACTACCTGCAGTAGGCCTACGAACTAATGGCAGAGTAACATTAAACATCAGAATAAGAATGATACCCGACAATCGACATCACAAAGTTACAATAACAGGGCGTCGGGGTCGGTATGTGTTCTTAAATGAACTTGGCCGTCCCAGAATAAGTAGTTCTTTTATGCAGTGAGAGCGTGAAGCGGAAAGGGTGGGGTGGGGGGTGGGAATCGAACCATAGGCCTCTGCAGTTGAACTAACGGGACTTTTCCGTAACTACTACCAAGTGTTTGGAATACTCTGCCCAGTAGCGAATATCTAAATACCAAATTTTGAATACCAGTGAGCATAATGGCCCTAATATTTTTATCCCCCTAAATAAACCACCATATACTTTTGGCACCCCTAAATTTAGGGGGGAAAACACCGTAAGTTGGGAACCCTGAGGAGAAGCCTTTGTTTTAATTATTTGATTAGTTATCAACAACAAAATCCGAATTCCGATAATGTACAATCGAAAATGATATTGCAGATTTTACAGTGAACTTCATAACTAAGATTTGTCTCCAGGAAATGATATTTATCCCATAAGTTGGACCAAAGCTACATTTGCTTTTCGATTTATCGTATAAAACGACATAATTATTTTTCCTTACATTTTCGGAGAAATAAGCAGCCTGTAACATCACATGTTCATTTTTGTATGTTACGTAGTTTGGGGCACTAAAAACATGACTCTTGCTTTCAGTACTGTATTTAGACTGGGCAGTGTTCTGTTGGCTGGTAATGACTGCATGGCTATTTGCTGCTGTGCTGTCGTATGACACGGTCTATGTTTTGTAGCTTTATTTTCATTCTCAAACAGTTTCGACATCAAAACGTATTTATGAATATATTACATTTAGTTTGATGGCTCCCGATTATTGATTAAAAATTTAAAACAGTAACTGCAAAGAAGTTGTTTCAATAATGACTATTATAGTATGCAACACTTAATATCGTATCCTTATCTAAGACAGTGTTCGGCGTTATGGAAAGATTTACACTGTCGCTTTTATTTTCTTCACAAAGGTTTTTACTTTTTGCTAGCATGTTTTTTTTAGCGCACGTAATGTATCCTGACACTATCTGCAGATTTTTGACTACTGATCCGAATTAACTTCTCTGGAAGGCAACCGACCCTCCTTCTCCCCCCTCCCCCTTCCAATTATCTTTCCCTGACCCAAAAATAATTTTTCTACCTGGACTCTGGGGCCCTAGATTTACAGAAGATTTGGAATACAGCACGCTAGTTATTAACAATTCGCTAGGCAACATATCTAGCATGTCGCTGAAAGTGTCTGCGTTTAATTGAACATAACTGCATCATAGTGGACGCCGGGATAGGACATAAATTATAGAGATGGTGTCTTTTCTGGCGAACATGTCTGAAAGAACATCATATCCATCATCATCATCATTTATTATTATTACAGGATTAATCAATACAAAGATTAATTAATAACAACGTCTTGTCGTATTCCTGTTATCCTCCGCCAAGCGTCTTTATACAGCGCTTCTTTCTTGTCGATGCCGCGATGTTCCATCACTCCATTTATCTGGTCTGTCCAAGAGCGTCGTGGTCTTCCGCGCTACGTCTGCCGGGTGGTTTCCATTCATAAACTTTCTTACGCCACCGACGATCTGGCATTCTCCTCATATGTCCGTACCTTTTCAGTGATTTTCTTTCAATTCTGCTATCACTGTATCATTTGCCTTCATCCTAGCTCTTACTTCATCATTAGTTCAATTCTTCATATTCTGGCTCTCCTACGCAAATAGTCCATTTCCAAAGCTATTAGTCTTCTTTTGAGATTCGCATTTAATATCCATAGTTCTGATAGCATAGCACCGTTCAACCATTATCTTACCTACTCTTTTCTTATTGTTGTTGGAAATATCGTTATCCCACCAAAAATAATTCATACACCCTAACACCTTTCTGGTTTGCTTTATTCTGTATTTTACTTCTGTGTGGCCCAATCCATTTTTATCAATATCTGCCCCGCGATATCATCATCAGCATCATCATCATAATAATAATACTCATCATCATCGTCATCATCATCCACTAGAGTTTCCAGGTCCTTGCCATGTCTGCTTGGAAGATAGGCCTCTCCATCACTCCCTATCTTCTCTCCATTTTCCCTCTTGCACTTCCTCCCATTCTTGTCTCTTCTGCACTCTTTCCTCTACTCCTATTATCTATCTCTTAGTATTCTTTTTGGTCTCCTGCCTCCCATTTCCATCTCATGGGTTTTCTTTGGAATCCTGCCATCTTCCATTGTCTTGACATGTCCATACCATGTCTTGACTGCTCTATGGTCTCTTGTAGAGGTTTCTCCTACACCATTTCCCTCAACTTTCCATTTCTAATCCTGTCCATTCTGGTTAACCAATTCAGCCTCTGTAGAATTTCATCTCGCACACCTATATTCTGCTCACCTACCTTTTCTTCATAACCCACGTCCCTGATGCATATGTGAGTACTTGAGCATAATTCTGTTGGTATATCACCAGCATACTCTTCGCACATTTGGCAGGAATCTGTGGACTTGCTTTCCTCTTTCTCTGATCTCCATATCATTCTTCCCACTTTCTTCGATCAAACTTCCCACATAGTTAAAACTGTCCACCCTCTTTACTATTTCCTCTCCAATCTTTACATCTGCTGCTGCTCTTTCTTTATTCCTTGTTGTCATTATAATTTCTCGCTTGTTAGCATTAAATTTCGTTACATACTGAACCACCACCTCCTCCTAAGCATTTAGTCTTCCTTGTGCTTCTTATTACCCCACACCATTACGTCATCTGCAAATAACATCGCTCTCATATCCTCTCCTATTCGTGTTGCAGCCCCTGTCATTATTTCATACCTTACAGTAATGAATAGTAGAGGAGATAGAGCACTCCCTTGCTTCATACCATTCTTGTGCTCAAACCAGTCCGTCCTCTCTCCTCCTACCTTTACACAGCTTGGTATATTTCTCTAATTCTCCAAGTGATTTGCTTCCCGACTCCCCTTTTTTCCAGTACTTCCCATACTTTTTTCCCCACACTATCGTACAATTTTTCCATGACGAGGAACGGCATTAACAAATCTCTACCAAAGAACGGATATCTTACCTGTAATTGTATGCATGCATCAAACAGGTTAATGACAATTTCAGTGCGGATGCACAATGAAGTCCGACTACAACGTAACCGTCCGTGCTGACCTACTGATATGCTCAACTAGTGGTGTATCTCTTCTTTCAGCATTACAATCCACATTACCATATCCAAAAAAAGCATAATGTTTTTCGACTGGAAAACAGCTGTTCGGAAAACTTAGCCCCACTATCGACCTCTGCAGGTCGCATCGGACAGATTTGTGACAGACTTTATGAGCAAGATACGGAATAACGGAGACGTTTTTGAATGAAGTTGGTTATTGTTTGTTCCACAGAGAAATTACAAGCCCGAGCTACTACAGTGCTGTTCAAGATTCGCACACACCGAAACGTACATATGGACTATGTACGACAGCTCAATCGAACATGTATTATGTAAAACAGAATAATATTTCTGGCTTAAAGCCATCATATTAAGATCGAAGTATTGCTTCAGTGCAGCCGGTTAGGACCAGTAGGCGACAGATGGTAAAAGCTGGTGAGAACCACGACAGGTGGTACAATAGGCAGGGTTCTCATGGGAAAGAGCACTGGCAAATCTCCCCGAATTCTAGGGAAGTCCCCGAGCGGCCGATTGGCTGTAGCACTGGCGGTCACGCGCCAAAACGTATACATATTTTTGTTAATATTTATTAAACTAATTATTTATTCAATGTCATACTCAATTTAGAACAACCCCTCAAAGCTAAGCTATGCCCTGAGTAGGTAAAACATATTAACAGTTGCAAATTCAATAAACAAAATAATTAATTTAAGACGGACGATGCGCGGCAGCCATGTTTGCGCGCCAAATAATGCAACGAAGGTAGTCTTGCATCGAGCCGCCACACTTCACTTCAGAACAGGCACTCGGAAGAGTGACGGGTGACTTCAGTACGCGCACTAGGTGGAGTAACATGCATACGTAGGCGGTCATAAGACATTGTTTAATCATCTTAGAGCAAGGGAAAAGACTTTATATTTAATTTAATTTAAAACAATCTGTGTCAAGTGGATGTTATTATGCAGTTTACTGGTTTTCTGCTTACGTTAAATAAATCAGTTGACATCCCGATTCCCGAGGATTTCAGTTTTATTCAGTAACTAGATCAGTTCCTGCCAATAGTACAATAATTTCAGCCTTAATCAAAAACTCCGACTTGCGTGCTATCATCTGCGTGGGGACGACGTCTATAGAAGACGTCAGGTTGGTGAACTTTTAGAGTTTCTACTCTTCACACGGTGCAGTGGGGAGTTACTACAACCCTCGCGTACACTGTCATTGCGGTACAAACGCAAACTGTTGTGCGTCATCCATGGCAACATGGATGAGGAAAGAAAATGATATAGGACCGGTTAACATACTCCCTGTAGTTGTTTTTCCTGTTGTAGCGGTCATTCGAATTTTGAAATGTTCTTTCATTCTTTTCACAGAGAGTGAGTGGAGATGCCTGGAGGACTGAGATCCGGTGAGTATCGTGAATGTTCAAGTTGCTCAAATGTTCAAATGTTTGTAAATTTATGGGACTTACCTGCGGGGTCATCAGTCCCTAAACTTACAAATTACTTATGAAATAACATATACTAAAGACAGCACAAATATCCATGCCCGAGGGGGGGATTCGAACCCCCTATGGGGAACGGTTTCGCGCATCGTAGCATAGCGCCTCAATGCGCTCTGCCGCGGCGTTGAAGTTGCACCACCCACTTTTTTTTTTCTTTTTTGCCAACAACAGGTGTCTGTGTGTGGCCGAGTGTTGTTCTGCAACTTTAACATCCACCGTTCTCGCTGGATCTCAGTCCTCCAGACTTCTTCCTCTTTCGTCGACTCAACCTCGCTTGGACGATATTCCTGACATCCAGCGAAACGTGGCGGGGCTTTTGAACAGGAGATGTATCACAGAGCTTGGGAGGTGACTAGTTCATAGCTCGTCTACGTTAATGTTGCAGGACTATTCACCGAACGTTATTGTCAGAGTTTATATAAAACACGGAGGTTTATTAATAAAAAATTCTGGCCTTCACGTGTTTCGAGAACTAGACCAAGAACAAAATTATCATTAACATAAGAAGGTTGCTAGAGTATGAGAATGAAAGAATATTGAAGAAGAAGAAAGACGAGAAGAAACGATGCCGATGCGAATTGACGTGGTCTTAAGATAGCCGAAACAAAAGAAGAAGAAGAAACAAACACATTGTTGGCACAGTCGCAGACTATCACAAACCGTATCTAATGGATCATATCAAAAGGTGTCAGTAGTAAGGCGATACAAAAGAATAAATAAATCTACATGGGATACTCTGCAAATCTCATTTAAGTGCCTGCCAGAGGGTTCATCGAACCACAATTATACTATTCATCTTCCATTCCACTCTCAAATAGCGCGCGGGAAGAAAGAACATCTGGATCTCTCCGTTCGAGCTCTGATTTCTCGTATTTTATTCTGATGGTCATTTCTACCTATGTAGGTTGTAGTCAACAATATATTTTCGCATTCGGAGGAGAATGTTGGTGATTGGAGTTTTGTAAATAGACCACGCCGTAGCTGTTGTTGTTGTAATGATTCCCATCCGAGATCCTGTATCATTTTCGTAACGCTGTCTCCCCTGTATGGTGACAATACGAAACGACCTGCCCTTCTTTGGACTCTTTCGATGTCCTCCGTCAAACCCACCTGATAAGGATCCCACACTGGGCAGCAATACTCCAAAAAAGGACGGACAAGCGTAGTGTTTGCAGTCTCTTTAGTAGTCCTGTTGCATCTTTTAAGGGTTCTGCCAATAAAACGCAGTCTCTGGTTCGCCTTTCCCACGACATTATCTACGTGTTCTTTCCAGTTTGAGTCTGAAGTAATAGTAATTCCTAGATATTTTGTAGAGTTTACGGCCTTCACGTTTGATGGATTTATGTTGTAAACCAAGTAAAATAAAGAATCCTTTGCAAGTCGACGAGATACATGCCAGTAGCGCACGTGTTGAGGCTCCCGCCTCATGACACAAGAACCTGTTCCATGTTTGTTGCACTGGCCCTTTGAATCCTGGTGCTTGCTGCAGAGGGAGCATTTTTTGTGGCTTCTGACGTAGGAGACGGAGAGGTAAGACGCGGCTATATCCGGGAGGGGAAGCTGCACATGTTGTCATTGGGGAGGCAAGGCGTAAAGCCACACTTGTAGACACTGCGCCAGACGTATGTTCCATTCACCACGAGAATAAACCCGGTGTAAGCGTTATACTGTGTATTCCTGGGCGTCTGCTGCAGTCTCATTGGTTTTCGTTTCACGTGGAGCGGAAGCCAGGCTGTCTACAACCCAGTCAAGTATAATAAGGATAGGTGTTATGCTGTGTAGAGCTGTGCGAGTAACGAAAATAAATGTACCCTTATGAATTCGTTACAAAAACAAACAGTAATCGTTACAGCTACATCTACATGGGATACTGTGCAAATCACATTTAAGTACCTGGCAGAGGGTTCATCGAATCACCGTTATACTATTTTATCTCTCATTTCATTCTCGAATAGTGCGCGGGAAGAATGAACACCTAAATCTCTCCTTTCGAGCTCTGATTTCCGTATTTTGTTCTGATGATCATATCTACCTATGTAAGTGGGAGTCAACAATAAATTTTCGCATTCGGTGGTGAATGTTAGCGATTGTAGTTTCGTAAGTAGCCCACGCCGCAGCGATAACCGCCGTTGTTGTAATGATTCCTATCCCAGATCCTGTATCATTTCCGAAACGCTGTCTCTCCTGTATCGCGACAGACTCTTTCGATGTCCTCCGTCAAACCCACCTGATAAGGTTCCCACACTGGGCAGCAATACTCCATAAAAGGACGGACAAGCGTAGTGTATGCAGTTTCTTTAGTAGTTCTGTTGCATCTTTTAAGGGTTCTGCCAATAAAATGCAGTCTCTGGTTCGCCTTTCCCACAACATTATCTACGTGTTCTTTCCAATTTAACTCAGAAGTTATTGTAATTCCTAGGTATTTTGTGGAGTTTACGGCCTTCACATATGATCGATTTATCTTGTAAACAAAGTTTAACGGATTTCGTTTCGTACTCGTGTGGACAACTTCACACTTCTCATTATTTAGAGTCAATTGCCAATTTTTACACCATACTGATATCTTATTCAAATCGTTCTGCAGTTGGTTTTAATCTTCAGATGATTTTACAAGACGGTAAATGACGGCTTCATCTGCAAACAATCTAAGAGAGCTACTTAGATTTTCCCCTAAATCGTTTTTGTAAATAAGGAACAGCAGAGGACCAATAACACTACCCTGTGGTACGCCCGATATCACCTCTTAGTCGATGCCTTACCATCGATTACTACGAACTGTGTCCTCTCTGACAGGAAATCCCCTATCCAGTAGCAAATTTGGGGCGATATACCGTAACCACGCAATTTGATTAAAAGCCGTTTGTGAGGTACGGTGTCAAAAGCCTTCTGGAAATCAAGGAATACGATATCACTTTGCGAACCCTTGTCGATAGCACACATCACTTTGTGTAAGTAAAGAGCTAGTTGTGTTTCGCATGAACGATATTTTCTAAATCCATGTTGACCTTGGGCCAATAGATCATTCTGTTCGAGATAATTCATAATATTTGAATACAGGATATGTTCCAAAACCCTGCTGAAAATTGACGTCAATGAAATAGGCCTGTAGTTTAGTGGGTTACTCCTACTGCCTTTCTTGAATATAGGTGTGACCTGTGAAACTTTCGAGTCCATTGGGACAGAGCGGTTGTATATGGCTGTTAAGTAAGGGGCTATCGCTTCAGCATAATCAGATAGAAATCTAATGAGTGTACAGTCCGGACCAGAGGCTTGTTCTTGTTAAGTGATTTTAGTTGCTTCACTACTCCGATGGTATCTACTTCAACGTTACTCATTATGTCCCCTGTTCGTAATTCGAAATCGTTACAAACGTATCGTCGCTCTCGTCACCAGTGCCTCCCATTGCAAACCGTTCGCTCACCCACTACACCACGCTAACACTGAATGAATTGTCACTCAAACTAGCTAATACTGTAATAGAAAATCTTTGGCAAATATTTCTCTTTTTCTATGGCGCAATCGGGCGAGATGTTTCAATAATCTGAAAGGCTTCTTCCACTTGTCACACAATTTGAGCGAAATCGGCGAAACCCATCCCGCGATCTCGGTTTTAAGAACTGTTCCCTCACACTACGTACAAGGAAAGTACTTGGGCTCGAACAAACACATATACACCAAAATCGTATGCGAGATAATGTAAAGATCCCTAGAACCCTTATACCACTAGTGATACTCCCGCATCTGCAAAACTCTGCAGTCGTCCGTTAGAGGCCTCTGCGTGTGCCATACCGCATTGCACTTTGACCTGCCGGTTCGCCAGTACGGACGGTGCACTGTGCCTCCGAAGTTGCGTTTTGTGATGTTATTTGTGTGGTGAAGCGTCAGATGGGGCAGCGATTGCTAATCAATGCTGCTAATGTAATGCGATTAGTTGAGATGAAGTTACGAAGAACCCTTCTTCGTGAAGATTGTATTAGTGTAGAAGATGTATCATTTGCATGCTTTATCGTATCTGTTATGGTACAGAAATATGAGCATAAGTTAGATACTGTTGTTACAAACTCATAATGATGATAATAGGGATGATAATGACGAACAACTCATTGAAAGTGGTAGCGCTACCGTAAGTGCGGGAAGAGGCGATGGAAGCAGTGGCAGTGAATACCAACAGTCTTTCGGGAAGAAGGTTAAAGTTGCAACAACATCACGGCTTTTGATGACAATTCGCTAGAGAACATGTACGATGATTATTACATAAGCTATAGTTAAGATATCTGCGTTACGTATGGCGTCTACATCTACAGTGCTGTCTGAAGCATGGTTGCAGAGATTTGCTGAAAAACGACACCCACCAGCACATTGAGGTGTACGTAGAGATCCTGTAACCAAACCTTCATACAGATATGGTTGTTTGAGCCCATGTACTTTCCTTGTTAGAGGCTTGGCACGTTGTTCGCTCAACAGGAATATTTCATGACGAATGACAGTGTGACCAAGCATTTGTACCACGGGGACCGTTGTACTGTATTCTGTGACATCAGAAATTACGATATTACCGTCATTAATGAAAATGTACCACTTGTTCAAACGTTCAAATGTTGGTAAATCTATCGGACGAAACTGCGTCGTCATCAGTCCGTATCTTACAAACTACTTAAACTAAGGTAACCCATGCCCTAGGGAGGACTCGAACCTCCGATGGCGAACAACCGCAGCGAGGCGCCTTAGACCGCTCGGCTACTCCACAGCGGCTGTACCACTTGTGTAGTTGAAAAGTTTTCAGTACTTTCTTATACTAGACCAGATCAAAAACAAATAATTAAACCTTAAAACGAAAAAAGAAATCGGGCTGAGCGGTATTAAAAGTCTAATAACTAGCTGCTAAACCTAATTTGCCCGGGTACATATGCATTTTTCCAGTCTTATATATACAAACGAAAATAAAAATTCGGTAAACACTTCATCTTATTGTAATCATGAAAACAGCTTATAAATTATGAAACAGTAAAACAAAGAAATATGCATAATGTACAAAATTATAAATTACAAATGATGAATAACATTAATTTAATGAAAAACTTGAGTACAACAGCTTAGAAATTATGAAAATAGCGCTTGATGTAGTAGTTATTAGGAAATTAAATTGTTTATGGCGTCTTATTTCCTGAGATATGTGTCGTACTATGATGTAAATTCGAAGGTATATTCAGTGGTATATGTGCCTAAATATTTGAAAAATATGTCGTGGGCGGTGTTAGCAGTAAAGACGTAATAAATCGAAACCTCTTGCGTTAATGATGCGGTTTTCCGTTAACCAAATTTTGTTGTTGTTGTTGTGGTCATCAGTCCGCGGACTGGTTTGATGCAGCTCTCCTAGTACAAGTCTCTTCATCTGACAATACGTTCGGCAACCTACATCCTTTTGAATTTGCTTACTGTATTCGTCCCTCGGTCTCCCTGTACCAAATTTACCACACAGACTTCCTTCTAATGCTAAGTTGACGTTTCCTTGATGTCTCAGAATGTGTCGCTCCAATCTATCCCTTCTCTTAGGATATGCCAGAAACTCCTTTTCACCCCAATTTCCTTCAACTTCGCCTGACTTTTTGACGCGACATTCCATTATCTTTGTTTTACTCTTGTTAATGTTCATCTTATACTCTCTTTTCAAGACCCTGTCCATTCCTGTCAGTAGCTCTTCCAGATCCTTTGCGGTCTCTAACAGAATTACATGGCAGTCAGCGCCAAACCGCAAAATTTTTATTTCTTCTCCCTGAACTTTAATTCCCTCTCCAAATTTCTCCTTGCATTCCTTCACTGCTTGCTCAATGTATAGATTGAACAACATTGGAGAAAGGCTACAACCCTGTCTTACCCCCTTCCCAACCTCTGCGTCCCTTTCATGCCCTTCGACTCTAATAACTACTGTCTGGTTTTTCTATAGGTTGAATATAACTTTTCGCTCCCTATATTTTACCTCTGTTACCTTCAGAGTTTGAAAGAGTTTATTCCAGTCGACATTGTTAAAACCTTTCTCCAAATCTACAAATGCTAAAAACGTAGGTTTGCCTTTCCTTAGCCTATCTTCTAAGATAATGTGAGTATTGCCTCCCGTGTTCCTACATTTCTCCTAAATCCAAACTGATCTTCCCCAAAGTTGTAAAATCAAATGTTTGTGAAGCTTATAGGGCTTAACTGCGGGACCATCAGTCCCTAAACTTACCAACTGCTTATGAACTAATACTAAAGACAGCACAAACATCCATGCCCGAGGGGGGATTCGAACCCCCGACGGGGAACGACCTCGCGCATCGTAGCATAGCGCCTCAATGCGCTCGGGCGCTCCGCCGCGATCAAAAGTTCGATTCCACAGGTTTTTCCATTTGTCTATAAATAATTCGTGTTAGTATTTTGCTAGCATGCTGATAGTTCTATAATTTTCACATTTGTCTGCACTTGCTTTCTTTGGAACTGGAACTACAATATTCTTCCTGAAGTCGGAGGGTATTTCCCCTGTCTCAGACGTCCTGCATGCCAGGTGGAACAACTTCTTCATGACCGACTCTCCCAATGATATCAGCAGTTCAAACGGAATATCATCTACTCCAGGAGCCTTGTTTCAACTCAGATCTTTTAGCGCTCTGTCAAATTCTTCTCGTAGTATCGTATCACCTATCTCGTCTTCATCCACTTCGTCTTCCATTTCTAGAATACTGTCTTCAAGTTTATTTCCTTTGTATAGACCCTCTATATATTCTTTCCACGGTTCAGCTTTCCCCTCTTTGCTTAGTACTGGTTTTCCGTCTGAGTTCTTGATATTCATGCAGCTGCTAATCTTGTTTCCAAATATCTCTTTTATTTTCCTGTAGGCGGTATCTATCTTTCCCCTGGTTATACATTCTTCTATGGTTCTGCATTTGTCCTCTAGCCACATCTGCTTAGCCAGTCTGCACTTCCTGTCAATCGCATATCTCATTTTTCAGACATTTGTAGTCCATTTTGCCTACTTTACTTGATGCATTTTTATATTTTCTTCTCTCATCAATTAATCCAGGGATTTCTATAAGGCCTTGTCCTTCTGCCTATGATCCTCTGCTGCTTTCATTACTCTCTCAGAGCTACCCATTCTTATACTATTTTACTTTCCCCCGTTTCAGCCAATCCTTGCCTAATGCTCCCTCTGAAACCCTCAACCACCTCTGGTTCCTTAAATTTGTCCAGGTTCCATCTCCTAACTTTTCTACCTTTCTGTAGTCTCTTAAGTTTTAATCTACAGTTCATTAGCAATAAGTTATGGTCAGAGTCTATATCTGCCCCTAGGTATGTCTTAGAAGTTTTGTATGACTTCATATCTCATGAACTACACGTTGAACTGTGATATAGTATCGAAGGAACATTCAGTGGTATGTATGGTATTGTCTGTGAATTGTGTCGCGAATACAATTTACAGTGAAGAAGTAGATAACTTGTAACGTATGCCAAATGCCATAGATATACATCACGAACATCAAAAAAGAAGCAAGCAATATTTTTTTCTTTTGTCATTTTGTTGGGGTAGTCAGCGAGAAAAGTTTCGTTAAGATTTTAAATTATCCTTAAAGTTTATTGCAAGTCGCTGAGTGCTCTCATTGTCAAGATGGGACAGTTTTCATTGTTTATGACGTGATATCGTATGAACTATGTATCGTAGGTGGTTTTTACAACCGTAGCAAATGATTCCTGAACTTAAAGAATATTGGTAGGTATCAAATTTGGTCGAAATCGGTCCATTAGTTTAGGAGCAGATGTGGAAGATACATACATGCACACATACCCACATACACACATACAGCCTATTTTATATGATGTGTATATACGTTCGACACGAAAGACTATATAAATTGCTCGCCTCAGAAAAAAAATATTATCACAGAATATAAGCATTCTTCATATTGGGTTTCGTTAGTTTGTATCGATACGGTAAGTGCGAGTAACAAATCTATCTATGAGTAACGATTCAGCACACGGAGTCAGCCAAAATCAAACTATTCGTTACTCAGTGCCGAATACTTACGGTTTGCTACAGTTCTAATGCTGTGCGTTTTACTCGCACATCGACTCAGCGATAAATGGAACAATAGCTTTGCCGGCGCATTTGATTTGGACAGCACTGGTAAACTAGCTGATCCAAATAAACTTCAGCCGCGTCAAATTACAGTTAAAACATCGAAAAGAATCAGCAGAGGAACCACACAGCTCCGAATGTCACTTAGTTTTTAAACAGAAGAAAATAATATACGGCGAAACTCCGGCAGTTAGCTTCTTTAAGGACCAGACGGAAAAAAAATGCTCTCGTACTTAGCTAACAAAGTATTGTCATTATAAACAACTTAAATGCATGATCAGTTATCTGAATTAGCTATGTGTGACGTAAAAGCGTACTGGAGGGATTTCACCGCATAGATAAGTATTGAAACTGGTAATCTTTTCCGCTTTCAATTATCGAATGCGAAGAATACATTGCAGTACTGAAACCGTAATCTGCTACACTGACACCGAGGTGGTTGCTTCTTATTAGCGTTCCACGTGCATGTGTCACTACGGACCAGGAAGCAGCTTCAGCCATTGTAACAGTACCGGTACCTACAGTGGCGTAGCTATTATAGGGCTAGGCGGGGCAGTGCCCCGGGGTCCCCGAGATCAAGGGGCCCCTCGGCCTCCGTGAGCAAAGTTCGGAAAAAGTTACAATTGAAAGTCGTTTTTTTTATTTATTTACCTTCCAGCCCTATCGTCCATCAATTCCCCCTCCCGTCAACCTAAGCTTCCCACAGCAGCCGCACTGGGCCACAGGGTGACGGAACATTGCTTCTAGTGGGGCCTGCTGACAGGCCAAGCAGACAGTCGCTGAGTACAACAATCGGCACGCTCCAGTCAGCAGAAGTAGCTGCAGCATCACAGCTGCTCACAGCAACAGCTGCGCCTTCCAAGTGTTGCGTCGTGGCGCTCGGCGCAATGTGAAGGCTCGCACGACGCCAAATACAGTATAAATACATTTACTGTACAGTACTTCTTATTGCCAAGCAGAAGTGTACAGTTCGATTATACGAATAATCGGTTTTCCGAACATCCATGTCCCCCAATTACACTTCGGATAATGGACGTTCTAGTGTATATAATATTTTAGCTGAATGAAGGATTTTCGACTTTTAACGTTTTGAACACTGCCAACGAACTTCAAAAGCACGAAGTGAAACCCAAAAATTATTCCCATCTCAGAATATAAACATAAAAAGGTATGGCTTGTCCGCTAAGACGTGCACCCTGCCACCAGCTGAATTACTAGCAGTGTGTGACAATACTGTTCATGGTTTTATTCGTGGCAAGGGGCCATATTTTCGTGGTTGAGTAAAACTTCATTGTTCACTTTTATTAGCTTCTGCCTGCGACTTCATTAACCTAGTATGGAACAACTTCGAAAACTACTCCATGGTAGTTTTATCTGTATGTCCTACCTACCCAGGTCCAACTCTATCTCTCTCCAAAATTTCATCCAAATCCACCCAGTAGTTTCTGCTTGAAATCATAATTAACGTTCATAGTTATATTAGAGAGTACGATTAAATGTTATCTTCTGCGTGACACACAGTAATTTAATTAAGAGTATTTAGGTTTGCCGTATTACGTCTTCCAGTAAGCGATAAGGACCTGACGAAGTAGTATTGCATCTGTATAGTTCATAGGCGCCGATTACGGGTATGCTCGGTCGCTCAAGCATACCCAATAATTTGAGTGGGTATGCTCGGCATACCCCAAGGAAAATTTTGGTATTATTTTTTTGTTTACGTTATATTTCTTGTTGTAATTAAATTCGACTCTCTCATTTCATTGATGGGCGGTTGGCTTTTGTAATACACCTCTGTAAAAAGATTATCTAAAACAAACAGCTAATTGAATTCGTAGGCATTAAAATTCATGTTGACATATGAGTGAAGTGATCATTTTCTAAATAGTCCGAATGTTAATGGAATGCTTCTCGTAAGTTCAATATCGTAAACTGAAGGCGGTAACCTTTAATTGTTGTATTAAATAACTAGAAATGAAGTGGGTTTGGTACGATATGATGAACATGTGTATACTACTAATTTAACGCTTATGTATTCTCTTAGAAGTAAATTGTCTTCAAGGAATCGTGTTAGTGTTAAGTCGTGACATTTTTCATCCTGTTTACTGAATTGATGTGTGATGTAACAAAGAGTTGTAAACCTATTGGTATCGACAGACATGGCATGACAGCAGAAGTGGTTATGGACTATTTTCGTAATACTGTATGGAAAATAAATCTGCAGAAAAAGAAGGCAGGAAGACCATCTGATGTTAGTTTTTGCGATAATGAACACAGTACAGGCACATCATTATCTGATATGTATGTCTAAGAAGACGAAAACTCTGAAAATGATGTCAGTAGTTACTACAACGGGTAAACAGGTTCAAATGGTCGCCAAAGGCGGCCAGTAGTTCTGAAACGTGAAAATGAAATTAATGGTTGTTATTTTCTTTACTGTATGTTAAAAATTACTTTTCTCCTTTCAGAGATTAAAATGGTCCTAAATTAACACCAGATGAAGCAAAAAAGAAGAAATACTACTAAAATAAAACAAAATTATTACTTTACCTTTTTGCCTGGAATTGGAAAAATATAATAACAATTTTTTTAAAGAAATACCTGTCGGGGGGAGGGGGGCTGCAGGCCGGCAACCATCTCCCCCCTATTGGAAACGACACTGAGCATATCCCAAGATTTTCAAAAGTCGGCGCCTGTGGTATGGTTTTAGTTTAGAGTGGGCCCCAATGTAATTTTTGCCCCGGGGCCCTAGGTGTAGTAGCTACGCCACTGGGTACATATTAAAAGCGGTACAATCGCAGCACAACTGAACTTTGCAGACGCTGCAACTGTACACGATTTTGATATATATAGTGCATGGGAAAAAAAAGATTTAAGCCAAACTTTAATGACTGTCTATTAGAATATCTTATACTAACAGTAACACAGTAATAAGTGAGACCTACTTCCAAGTGTATGTCTTCTACGAAAACATGTAATTACGCCACGACTTTACAACAAAGGCATGGAAGATGTTGACATTTCCGACAAAATACGAATGCTGTATTAGGTTAGAATCCACTCCAATAAACGTTACTCGCCTCTTGTTATATTTTGCTTTGAAAGTAGCCTCGTCAGATTAGATTAATACTTGTTCCACAGATCTTAAATACGACATTTCGCAATTATGTGGAACGTGTCAGTTTAATAAATGGTATCTATACATGACAGTATTTTAAGGATATTTTAGTTTTTTGATTTTTATTTATTTTTTTAGAGAAATAGGTTAATGAAAGGTGTCTTTACAAATTATTACTTTGTGCTATATATTACATGACACAATTTATTTATTTATTTCAGATTTACTAATTTATATCTAAAAATTCATCTAAAGTGTAGAAGGAGTTCCCATTCAGAAATTCTTTTAATTTCTTTTTAAATACTAGTTGGCTATCTGTCAGACTTTTGATGAAACTTGGTAAGGGACCGAAGACTTTTGTGGCAGCATAATTCACACGTTTCTGTGCTAAAGTTAAACACTGAATAGTGAATATCACCCTTTATCCTAGTGTTGTAGCTATGCACACTGCTATTACTTTCGAATTGGGTTTTGTTGTTAATAACAAAATCATAAGTGAATATATATATTGCGAAGCTACAGTGAAAACCCCTAAATCCTTAAATGTTTGTAGGATGATCTTGGGGTGGGCTCCAGCAATTATTCTGACTACATGCTTTTGTGCAATAAATACGTTTTTATTCAATGTTGAATTGCCCCACAATATGGTCCCGTATGAAAGCAGTGAATGAAAATAGGCATAATAAGCTAATTTACTGAGATGTATACAGTATCACCAAATTTTGCAATGACCCTGACAGCATAATTAGCTGAACTCAAACGTTTCAGCAGAGCCGGCCGCGGTGGCCGAGGGGATTGAGGCGCTCCAGTCACGGTGCGCACGGCCACTACGGTCGGGGGTTGGAATCCCCCCTGGGGCATGGATAATTTGTGCCGTCCTTAGTTATAAGTAGTTCATAAGTAGTTTGTAAGTTTAGGGACTGATGACCCCGTAGTTAAGTCCCATAGACTCTACAAACATTTGAACATTTGTTTCAGCAGATCTTCAATGTGTTTCTTGCAATTGAATCCCTCACAAACGCAAACACCTAAAATTTTTGAATATTCTACCCCAGCTACAGATTTTTGTTTAAAGTCTATGTTTATTAATGGTGTCATGTCATTTACTTTATGAAAATGTATATACTGGGTTTTATCAAAGTTTACTGAGAGTCCATTTTTAGAGAAGCACTTAATAATTTTCTGAAAGACATCATTTACAATTTCATCAGTTAATTCCTGTTTGTCAGGAGTGACAGCTATACTTTTATCGTCCGCAAAAAGAACTAGCTTAGCATCTTCGTGAATATAGAATGGCAAGTCATTAGTATATATTAAGAACAACAAAGTACCTAAGACCGAAACCTTGTGGCACCCTATTTTAGATAGCTCCCTATTTAGAGAAATTAATTGTTTCAACCAATGTGTAAATGCAGTAGAGAAACGAGAAAAAGATAAATTTACTGGAATTCCGACGAAGTATTTCTTTACTGAAGTCACAAGAAATGGATAAATCTTCATGTTCGTGGCAAGATGCACGAAAGGTTTACGAAATGACATCGGTGGAGACAATTTTGCACCCTCGGTGGACAAAACTCATCTATACAAGAGATATAAAAATATTTGAAATGCAAAAAAAAAAAAAAAAAAAAAAAAAAAAAAATTCTTTGCTTAAAGTATGATAGCCTTCACTCAGTTTGTTACTTTTTGCAAAATCACAGGGAAAAATTGTACAAAATGTAGGAAACTTTGCTGATATAACGCGATGCTTGATTTCATCCAGATTTTTTCCTCAATTTCCCTTAGTCACTGAGTTATTATATCGGGAAAACAGTATTTATCAATTTTTTGAATAAAGAAAATATTTCACTTGTGTACGTTTCGCTACTGAATTTTAAATGGGAACACCCAACGTATGCTTTATCATACGGGATATAAGTCTGTGTAAAAATTTAAATTTGATATTTTGGTAATTGATACATACTGCTCCACGCAAATAAATGCCCTCCTCTTTATCCTGACTGAATTGCGCAATTTATTGGATTTCTACAGAGCCGTCCATCATTTTACAGAGTATTCAGATCTTTAAAACATATTGTTCGTTTTGTATTATAAAGTAGTTAAGTTGTTAAAATGTTACACACAAAATGACTCGATACTATGTGCATTCTTTTCGCTAGCGGCTCCTGCTACAAATTTTGTCAGCTTCACACTGTGCAAACGCAAATAACATTACATTTGTGTAGAGGAAAAATGTATGTGGGAAGCAGTTTGGATGTAATGACACACTCATACACTCTTCGAAAGCGTGGGAACCTCATACACTAACTTTTGGCAGCAGGAACAAATCGAGGCGAGAGGCCGCAAGAGATCATAAGAAAACCTGAACTTGCATCCGTTTGGAGAAGGTCTCTTATCTCGTGAAATTCTACTTGCAAATTACAGGAAAATTTTCACGGGTAACCCTGCCGCACCCTACAAACCGGTTCCTTTGCATATCGCGAAGGTCAACAGCACCTTACACCTAACCATAACAATCCGCCATTGACCTCACGTTCCGACTACAGCGAAGTAGGAAATACGGTACTGTATCAAAATTACCCTCTGACAGCCACTTTAGAATGATTTGGAAGGCGCGGATGTGGGTGTAAACATTGCGCTGCAGGCGACAGCGGCACACTTGTGTCCCAGTTTACTCCGCCTGCCACGCAGCAGGAGATCTAATGACGCACTGTTTGGGCTCGCTGCCAGTGACGTCATGAAACAACGCAGAAGATTCCGCGCCGCGCCGGGACGTTGCCGCAGGGCAGGAAGCTGCGTACCAGCTGTGCGAGCTATGTGGGACACGCCGACTGGCGCGCCAAAAACAGCTGAAGCGCGCCGCGCTGGCAACGCTTGCGCCATTAGCCACTAGATGGCTCTGGCACTGTCGCAGTCGATGTGCTCTCGACTGCGCGTGCGCGGTGACTTCGCTCCCGCGACGAAGCGATCACGCATGTTTCTAGTTGTGTGAGAGAGTGTAGTGCTTTTAGCTTATAATTAAAATTGGCGTCCTTTGAAATGACTTTTCTGTGTCATAAGAGGTACCCTTGTCACATATGCAAGAAGCATTTAAGGACAGAGTAACGAGAACACACTGGAGAAGAGCAGCTGGACCCTTCGTTCGACTACAGCAAATTCAGTGTGCGGAAAAGTGAAAATATTTATTTACGATAATGAATTGTGTAGCTAAAGAAATACAGCAACCAGCTAATTTTTAATAACTTGTATGACAACACGATTTGCGTCATCACCCATCTTCAGCTGGTGTTATAAATTTGTCTTCATCGATGCAAGCTTTTATTGACTGACTTTTGTGCGTAGTAGCCGCCACCGAAAAATCACAATTCTTTCAGCAAGCACGTTTATCGAGTTGTTTATAGCGTGTAGGAGAGAGTTTTGGATTCTCCTTGGCCTATTAATCATTTGTATACATATCAGAAGTATTGGCATACTCTAGCTATCTTACAGCGAACGTCAAAATTTAAATATTACACTTCTTGCACCCTACTAAATTCAAAACGGATGGTTTTTTTATACAACATCTGCGGTTTAGGGTGTCCATTGTGTAAATTATAAAAGCACAATTTGTTCATGCGTTTTTTCCTGAGAAAACAAGGAAAAACAATGATTTTTTGGATAAGAAGACTACAAATTGAGGGGATGGCCACTGCAACACTTTTTTTTTATTATGAAACTTCCTGGCAGATTAAAATTGTGTGCCGGAACCGGGACTCGAAACTGGGACCTTTGCCTTTCGCGGGAAAGCGCACTACCGACTGTGCTATCCTAACACGACTCACGATGCCGCCTCACAACTTTACTTCCGCCAGTACCTCGCCTCCTACTTTCCAAACTTCACATAAGCTCTCCTGCGAACCATGCAAGACTAGCACTCCTGGAAGAAGGAGACAGGAGACTTAGAGACAGCATTTGGGTCGCTATGAGACTTACCATCTGGTTTCAAGAAGCATCTTCGATGAAACAAATTGATTTTTCCCTATATTACAGTTTGGTATCTTCGCTCGATAAAGCCCTTGCATATGACCGATTTTATGTTATACGTGACAACATATGAATCAAGAGGAGAAGTCGAAATTTTATTTAAAATTGAGGGCAAAGCTATATCTTGTGACATTTTCGAGATGCTTGTTCCAAATCGGGCGGGCAAATCCGCACGTTTTCCCCATTTCTGTGCAAGCTGACTTGGGTGGCCGTTAGGAAATACTTACCATTTGATTTTAAGAAAACTATCCTGTGAACCCACCCTCACGAAATACAGACATTGCTGAGGTGGGGTGGCTTGCGTGCCTCAACTATGCAGATAGCCGTACCGTAGGTGCAACCACAGCGGAGGGGTATCTGTGGAGAGGACAGACAAACGTGTGGTTCCTGAAGAGGGGCAGCAGCCTTTTCAGTAGTTATAGGGGCAACATTCTGAATGATTGATCTTGTAGTATTAGCTGACGTGACTTGCCCTGCAGTCATTGCGGACGGCTGAAAGCTAGGGGAAACTACAGTCATTAATTTTCCCGAGACATGCAGCTCTACTGTGTGAATATATGATAATGGCGTCTTATTGCGTAAAATATTCCTGAGGTAAAACAGTCCCCCATTTGGATTTCCGGCCGGGGAGTACTCAGGAGAATGTCGTCGATAACAATAACAAAATTCTACGGATCGGAGCGTGGAATGTTAGATCCCTTACTCGGGTAGGGAGGTCAGAAAATTTAAAAACGGCAAAGGACATGTTGAAGTTAAATGTAGTGAGCATTAATGAAGTTCGGTGGAAAGAAGAACAGGATTTCTGGTCTGGTGAGTACAGGTTTATAAACACAAAATCAGATGGGGGTTGAACAGGGGTAGGTCTAACAGTGAATGAGAAAATAGGAAGGCGGGTAAACTACTACGAGAAGCGCAGCGACCGCTTTAATGTAGTCAAGATACATGCGAAGCCAACACCGACCACAGTAGTACAAGTTTATATGCCAACTAGCTCTGCCGATGGTGAGATCGAAGAAATGTATGAGTGGTAAAGGAAATTATTCACGCAGTTGAGGGAGAAGAAAACGTGACGGTGGAGGGAGACTGAACACAGCAGTAGGAAAAGGAAGTGAAGGAAAAATAGTAGGTGCATATAGACTGCGACAAAGGATTGAAAGAGGAGATCGCTTGGTAGAATTTTGCAAATAGCACAATGTAATCACCACTAACACTTGATTTTAAGGTTGTATACATGGAAGAGGTCAGGAGACACCGAAAGGTACCAAATGGTAAGACATTGATTTCGGAACCAGGTTTTAAATTGTAAGACATAACCAGGGGTAGATACAGATTCTGACCTTATTTGTTACTAGCTGAATGCCCGGCATTGCACGGGTATTTATTTATTTATTCAAGTCTTGAGTTATTTCTCCTATCTCTTCTCTCTCTGTCCATGTCCTGCTTTCTAAAAACATGTTATATATATGGAAGAATACGTAAGAAATTTGGGTGTCTTGCATAGCATCCAAACAAAGAAAGGTTGTTGTTGTTATGGTCTTCAGTCCGGAGACTGGTTTGATGCAGCTCTCCACCCTACTCTATCCTGAGTAAGCCTTTTCATCTCCTCATAAGAACGGCAAACCACATCCACTTGAATCTGCTTAGTATACGCGTCTCTTGGTCTCCCTCTGCGATTTTTACCCCACACACTTCCCTCCAATGCTAAATTTACGATTCCTCGATGTCTAAGAATGTGTCCTACCAAGCGATCCCTTCTTTTAGTCAGGGTATGCCAAAAATTCCTTTTCTCACCAATTCTGTTCAGTACCTCTTCATTAGTTCTGCGATCTACCCACCTAATCTTCAGCATTCGTCTGTAACGCCACATTTCAAAACCCTCTATTCTCTTCCTGTCCGCACTGCTTATCGTCCATGTTTCACTCCCGTACAAGGCAACACTCCACACAAATGCCTTCAGAAAAGACTTGCTTACAGTTAAATTAATATTCGATGTTAGCAAATTTCTCTTTTTCAAAAACACTTTTCTTCCCATTGCCATTCTGCATTTTATATCCTCTGTACTGCGACCATCGCATGTTATTTTACTACCCAAGTAACAAAACTCATCTATCACCTTCATAGTTTCGTTACCTAATCTAATTCCTTCAGCATCGCTTGATTTTCTCAGAAAGGTGGTAATCAAAATACAAAAGACTATTTCTATTTTTAAGTGGTTCTAAACAGTGCAGTGATTGACATTAGTTCTTCAGTGTTCACGCGCAGAGAAACATACATAGAATTTTGTTGAGTGCTGACTGTGGACGGATATCTAATTAATGTCGACTCTGATAGTACCGAAGTTCAAAAGTTATACGGCAGCGCGTTTTTCAAGTCTTGTATTTGTTATAGAAATAATTGTTGAATAGGTGCTTTCATAGATCTTTAAAAAAAATAACGCTACTGGACTTTTCACGAGATATCAAACGTTTTCCGGTGAAAAGAATGTGTAAGCTACAAGGCAGGATAACTAAATATAACTCTTAATATGGGAGTGGAATGGCCTCGAAGACATGACAACCATCTTTGTTATTTCAAAGATTACACAATTCCATTTTATTTCTAAAAGGGCAATTTCATACGATTATAATTGCTTGAATTACTATAACCTTATTAACAACTGTTACTTCATTAACAAGTTCAATAGTTTAAAGAAATTAGATTACACTAACCCATTTACGGAAGTTCAAGTTGAATATGTAATAAAGAACTCAGGCCAGGCACAACACCCCCGCAATACGAACGGATGAACCCTTAGAGAATGTAAGTATTTTTAAGAAATGTGTACAATTAACGACACCGACTCAATATTTGTAGGCTAGAGATAGATTTAACGCCGCGCGGTAGTAGCCGAGCGGTCTGGAGCGCCAACTTACAAGAACATCATTTTTCGACATAATCTCCTTGCTTTTCAATGCACTTCGTTCATCGCCCTCATAAAAGAAGGTTTTCGGTTGAGCTGCGAGCCAGGAATGCACCGCTTCCTTCACTGCTTCGTTCGAGTCAAATCGACGGACCCTTAATGTCTGTTTGAGTGGACCAAATAAGTGATAGTCAGAAGGGGCAAGATCGGTATTATATGGAGGATGATGCAGTACTTCGAATTTGAGTTTCTGGATCGTTTCAGCAGTCTGGACAGCAGTATGAGGACGGGCATTGTCCTGCAACAACACAACACCTTCGGACAGCAAACCTCGGCGTTTGCTTCGAATTGCAGGCCTTAACCTGTCAGTAAGCATCTCACTGTAACCTACACTGTTGATTGTTGTGCCCCTTTCACCATAATGTTCCAGTACAGGACGTCATGAATCCCAAAAATCATCAGTTTTCCTGCGGACGGTTGGGTCTTGAACTTTTTCTTGCACGGCGAATTTGGATGTTTCCATTCCATACTCTGCCGCTTACTCTCCGGCTCGTAATGATGGATCCATGTTTCGTCACCAGTAATGATTCTGTCCCCTTCGTTACCATAGCGATCCAAATGTTTTTTGTAGATATGGAGGCGCGTTGCTTATGCAACTGTGTGGCTTGTTTTGGAACCCATCCATCTTGCAGAAACTTTACGAAACCCAAGTCTGTTGTGAATAATTTCGTAGGCAGAACCATGAGTAATTTGAAGACGATGAGCCACTTCATCAATAGTTAATCGTCTGTCTAAGAGAATCATTTCACGTGATCGCTCAATGGTTTCTACACTTGTGGCGGGTCGTCCGGCTCCTTCATCGTGCTTAACACTCGTGCGACCATTTCGGAATTTTTCAATCCACTCGTACACACTTCGTTGTGGCAAAACACTGCTCCCGACTGTACTGAAAGTCTTCTATGAATTTCGGCCCCTGATACACCTTCCGCCCACAAAAAACGTATCACTGAACGTTGCTCTTCTTTGGTGCAAATAGACAGCGGAGCAGCCATGATTAACAGCACGGCGGCGACAACGAAACTAACGTAGCAGCTTGAAAATTGCAAAGACATAACAACAAATAAACAAAGCTTGCGTCACCAACGTAAAACGACAGTACTACCAACATAAACAAAAATATAACTAAATTGCGGATAATAATTGACTTACCCTCGTATTTCTTGCAGACTGATTGTATAGTAATACTAAGACTGGGCCAACAAGTACAACACAGTACGACATTCTTTTATTGTTCTCGAGACTGACTATCAGCCAACCAAGTTTTTGCATCCTTTTTTATCCTTCTAATTTTCAGTCAGATAGCATAAGTTTCGACGTGCCAAAACTTGCCTTACGTAGGTCAGCATTACGTTGCGCACTAATTGTCAAGTTACTCTCCTAGTAGTATTGCAGTCAGATCCATATGTTTAGTAGCCCGATACGATCTTTCATTTTTGTAGTTCCCTGTTGGTACGGAAGGCAACAAACACACACACACACACACACATATTAAGTATCCCCCTTTACACACATCACAATTTGATTCGTTGCAGATTATTAACAAAATAATATAATAAATTGTGAAATTTTTAACGTGTTACATCGATAATGCTGTGATAATCGCTCTGATAACTTATTATTAGGCCAAACCTGACACTGCGAAAATATTATTTAGTTTGTAAACAGGAAATTCCGATAGCATTAAGTATTTATGAATGGAATATTGTCTTTTCACTCTTACTGTTGATTAAAATTTTTAATACGGTAAATGAAGTGAAGTGAAGTAATTCAGGAATGCTATGCTGTGTTTAACATTATTGAAAAATTTATGTCATTGTTTCTTGTCACTTCACGTATTAAAGGTTTTTACATTCAGTAGCATGTTATTTATATAAGAAATGCACAGAATACTGTCTGATAAAAAGTCTAAGTGGAATTAATTTCTGCTACTATGTGAAATTTTGACTGTCTTAACAGTCAAAAATTTACAGATAAAAAATTTCTGTTTAAATTCTGCCAGCTAACTTATTGATCTTTATACTACCTGGATGTTCATCTTCAGTTGTATGAGCGTTCCAGTCATAGATGTTCATGTTTCGTTTTTTGTCGAATTCAAATATGATTACTATGAAATCTTTATAAATAAAAGAGACTTTTTTTGGGACTGTGTGTTTTTGTTGCATAAAAATTGCAGTTTTCTTCTAGCTTTGATGACATTTTGCTCACTTGACCAGGAGGGACGTCACTGTAAGTGTAAGGATCACGTATAATACGTTGTTCAGGAGATATAACGTCATAACCAATTGAATGGGCAAGTAACTAACACACTGGATAGATTTCATCCAAATGTGGTGCATATATTCCTCACTATGAGGTAACAATTGCTGTAGGGGTAAGAACCAACTAAGAATCATACTTCAGGAGATTTGACGTCATAAACAATGAGATACAAGGTAAACTGCCCACTCACGCAAAACAATTGTTTGTAATCTGCAGTTTTATTCTGGATCGAATAATTTTCTAATTGTTTCAATTATAACTATAAATGATATTAAAGTAGTTGGTGTAGGTTGAGGGACTACGTGATTGAATATATGGTCAGTATGATTAATTCAACTGGATAGTATATAAATCTTATTCATATAGGTAATGTGATTGTGAATGTTAATGTTATATATCTGTTCGTAGCCTTACAGAAGTTCGTGAGTTTCTACATCCCAGTAGCATTCAACATCGTTTACAAGTGTAGGCCACTGTAATTAGTAAAGAAATAGTATGCATTATTTAAAAGTAATTAGTATTTTTACTGTCTACTATCCGTAAACCCGGTGTTGCCTGGGTGTTTATTTATTCTAAACTCTCATAGCCCACCTCCCCTTCCTCCCTCCCCCTCTCCCTGCATCCACCTCTTTCTCTCCCATCTCTCTGTTCGTTTCCACCTTTCCCTCTCTCGGCAACGTTCTCTGCAAGGTACCCTCTGTCATATACCATACAAACATTTATGTACCCAGTGATCTTCCCCTTGGTTTAAATGGCATGTGTATAAAAATTCATAAAGATCGGAGCAAAACTATGCATTTTGTAAAATTCCGTAAGCCAAGTACCCTCCACTATGCACCGAACGAAATTTTATACAGACAGTGACATTCCTCTTGTCTTTAGGGTGTAGTATGCAAAATTTCATCAAACAAAACTATAGATTTCTATGCAATAGAAACGCAGGGTCACATTGAATAACGCACTTTGTTGTTCTCAAATATTCCAGTTTTATTTCATACAACCCTTCTTCTGAGAATAACGAAAGCAAAAGGATATGTAAAATTAGTCGTGCCATAACTTGAAAACGGCTCGACCAATTTAGAGATCCATTTTTATGTTGCAAAGTACCCTCCCCCATGCACCGTATGAAACCTAAGGTAGACGATGACCTTCCTCTTGCTTTGAAGGTCAAGCGTGCGAAATTTCGTGAAGATCGGAATGAAACTGGAGATTTTGTGTCTGTAGGAGAAGTATGCACCACCATGGAGTTATCTACCTATAAACTACATTCCTGCCAAATTTCAGCTTCATAGGTGAAGTAGTTTTCGAGATTTCGTGTTTAGTCAGTGAGTGAGTGTCCTTTCGCTTTTATATAGATAGAGATTAAGAAAACAGATTGCTTAATTTTTGATGCAAGAGAATTAAGGAAGTCTTGCAGACAAAAATAAATAGTAACATGCAAATCTGTAATGCTAAATTTATTTGATACAAGGTATGCCTAATGCGACAGTTTTACGGCATCTACAGCGAAACTGTTGTGAGCGGTAAACTTCTTTTCGTTTTATTATTTTGGAAAGTCGGGGGGGGGGGGGGAATCAGTTACAAAACGGTTCATAAACGTCCGAAATTACAAGCAAACTTTGTTGTAGGTCCCTAACTACTCCAATTTGGCAATAATTGACGCATAAATCTGTGTATTCTCACGCGGTGGCCTCTCATTATTTTTGACGTCATACCTCCTGAGCTGTGTGTCGTGCTCTTTTGTTTTTGGGTCAGAAACCTTCGAGGGCGTACGATGAACATTTCACCAAAGTTTCGTTGCAATCGAATGAATAGTTTACGAATACATGGAGGACATACAGACAAACATCCATATATATATATATATATATATATATATATATATATATATATATATAGTTTTGTTGTCACCAATATATGTATAAATGAAAGTTTGAAACAATCATTCACTTAAAAGCAGGTGTTGAAATCTGTCATTTACAACGTGGTGAAATTGTGTATAACTACAAATGAATTAACCCACTTCGCATAGTTCTGAAGACGTTGTCGATGTCCATTTTTTCACGGCGACAGATGATTACTCATGTTTTACGCCTTTCAGGATACTCTGGAGACGCAAAAACACGGAAACCATTCCATGAACGATTAAAACAATTCGGAACTGCCCAGCCCGCCATGCTGAAAGTGTAAAATGTTTGTAAGGCTTATGAGACTTAACTGCTGGGTCATTAGTCCCTAAACTTACAAAGTACATATGAACTAGCTTATACTAAAGACGGCACAAACATCCATGGCCGAAGGGGGATTCTAACCCCAGACGAGAAACGGCCTCGCGCATCGTAGCATAGCGCCTCAATGCGCTCGGCCGCTCCGACGCGGCTGAAAGTGTACTGACTGCCCTGTTTGCCCTGTCGCATCGAGGCGAAGAAACAAAAATAGCGGATGCGCATGCCCGTCTATATCTTGGTGCCCTATATAGAGGACGCCATGCGCCACAGGGTTAAAAGAAGGCGGGCAAGTCAAAACCATATGCGACACACACGATTCTGCAGGCACGCTGCAGTTATATGCTCAGAGACCAGATTTAACCCTTTCAGGCCCTGCACACACATTTGTTCAGGTCTGGTTTTGCTCGCTTTATTGCTTTGTGATTCACACTAGGAAGTTCAGGTCTGCATCACGCAATCGTGGATGCACTGTGGTAACTTATACAACGTGTTTCAATTCTATGTTTGTACTATGCGTGGAACCAGTACTCGGCGAACTTCCAGTACTATGGCGGCGAGAAAGCACACGTTCGAAGGTTTGTCTATATTCTAGTTATATAAATTTAATTTATTTCATTTTAATGACATAGATCATTTTACGCAAATATCTCTTTAATTTTTTTATTTTTCTTAATTATTGGAGGTATAATCTGAAACATTAGCACATACACATTTGTGCATGTTGGGTCTAATGTCAGATTTTTATGATAGACTTGTTGACTAGGTGTTGATACCCTTATTTGTTTTTATATGTGAAGCTATCTGACAGCCAGTTGATTTTATATGATACTGTGATGTTATTATGTCATTTCTTTCAAAATAACACCGAATATGGCTATTATCACAAGCCCGAAATATAAAACTTACTGGGGCAATTTCAGCACGTCCGAGTCATTATGCAATCGCTGCTTTACTGAACTTGTCAGGTGTAAAGGATGTAAGCAGTGATGACGATACCCTCAATTCCACTTGGCTCCCAACTGCAAAGAAGAATGCTGAAAACTTGGGGGAAAGTTGGTCTGGATCGTCCTCTTCAGGTGAAAATTCTGGAGAAACATTTGCTTCAAAATACAACGAAAATGATGGACACGGCAAGTGTGAATTCATGAATTCAGTACACGCTTGGCAGTGAAGCTAATGAAGTGCGACGAAAAGACATGATTATATGATCTTCTTGAATTCCGGATGGCTGTGGAGAATAACGGGTCTCACCACCAAATGGAATGCCATTCATTGACGAAGAGCAAGATGAAGATGAAGAAGATGTAATACAGCTCGAAACAGAACTGACTGGACAAATTTGATCATTGATGACTTAAAATCTGCAAGACGTGGTCGCAGAAGTGGGTGCAATTGGCGTACAAGAACAATATGTGAGAAGTGTGATGTGTACTTGTGTTTGTCCAAACCTGGAAACTGTTTTCGCTTGTACCATGTGAAGAAATGAGTGTGAAGGCATGTTACCGTAAGACTGTGCAGATAATTTTTTTAAAATCTTAAACGTCCCTCTCTATGTTAATGTCTCATGACCTACAATCTTTGTTCTGAAAGGGTTGAACATCCAGGTTGTGTAGAGTTAGCTTACAACGACAGTAAAGCCTCGGTCTCTTCACGGCATTGTAACCGGTTTCGAGTGTAGTCACAAAATGGTTCGATGAATCCTCTGCTAGACATTCAAGTGTCAACTGGAGACTCGTCATGTAAATGTAGATGAAAGTGTAGATTGCTATCTTGAGGACAAACTTTACTGTTGCTGCAGTGGAGAGAGAGAAAGAATAACAGATAGGAGTTTCGAGTTTAATGTCGCGTCGACGTGAAGGTCGTAAAAAACGAAACCTCGGGCGTTTAGTGCAAGGGCACTGCCTTGTCCTTTGCGAAGCAGCCATACTGAGAACGGCCTTGTGGAACCCGGTCCATCTCGCACGACCGGAATCCGAATGGCGTCGTTCCGGGAGAGGGAGAGCATAGGTTCACCTAGAGCACTGTAAGTACAAGCAGAACAATTCGCCATTTTGAATCCCACGTTGAAGGCGCGCAATTAAAGACTACGGAACAGTTACGCTTTTTAATATGCCCTTAAAGCCATTAAATATACAATCCTAACGCAGAAAATATTACAACATAGTAAATTTATTGGCTTACATCTACATGGGATACTCTGAAAATCACATTTAAGTGCCTAGCAGAGGGTTCATCGAACCACCATTATACTATTTATCTCCCATTCCATTCTCGAATAGCGCGCGGGAAGAAAGAACACCTGAATCTCTCCGTTCGAGCTCTGATTTCTCGTATTTTATTCTGATGGTCATTTCTACCTATGAAAGTGGGAGTCAACAATATATTTTCGCATTCGGAGGAGAATGTTGTCGATTGGAGTTTTGTAAGTAGCCCACGCCACACCGCCGTTGTTGTAATGATTCCCATCACAAATCCTGATAAGGATCCCACACTGGGCAGCAATACACCAAAAATGGACGAACAAGTGTAGTGTATGCAGTTTCTTTTGTAGTTCTGTTGCATCTTTGAAGGGTTCCGCCAATAAAACGCAGTCTCTGGTTCGCCTTTCCAACGATATTATCTACGCGTTCTTTCCAGTTTAAGTCTGAAGTAATAGTAATTCCTTGTTATTTTGTGGAGTTTACGGCCTTCACTTTTGATTGATTTATGTTGTAAATAAAGTTTAACGGATTTCTTTTCGTACTCATGTGGACGACTTCACACTTCTCATTAGTTAGAGTCAATTGCCAATTTTTACACCATAGTGATATTCAGATCGTTCTGCAGTTGGTTATGATCTTCAGATGATTTTTACTAGACAGAAAATGACAGCGTCATCTGCAAACAACATAAGAGAGATACTTAGATTTTCCCCTAAATCGTTTATGTAAATGAGGAACAGTAGAGGACCAATAACATTACCCTGTGGAACGCCCGATATCGCGTCTGTTTTAGTCGATGCCTTACCATCGATTACTACGAACTGTGTCCTCTCTGATAAGGAAACCCCTATCAAATCGCAAATTTTGGGCGATATACCATAACCACGCATTTTGATTAATAGCCGTTTCTGAGGTACGGTGTCAAAAGCCTTCTGGAAATCTAGAAATACGGAATCGATTTGCGAGCCTTTGTCGATAGCGCCCATCACTTGACTATCAGTTGACTTACGTTTGACTATAAGAGGCAAGCAATTAAAGTTAGAGATTACATAGATCTTTACATTCCAAATTAAGGCACATGTTGCCGTTCTAAATATTTACCACATACAGTTAAAATACGTTACAATTATTGTATTTTCTGGTTTATGTATGGTACGTCCATATACGTTTAAGGTAACTAAGAGTTGCATTCGAAAACAGTTACGGAATAATGTTAAATTGCGATACTGTGCTTCCCATATTACCTGCATATTTTACACGTATCATATTTCAGAGAAGATCTTACGTCAAAAATGTGTTTATCAACTTGGAACGTCTTGTTTCGTTAGATGACGACTAAAGCTCTCTGGTAACATGCACTTTGAAATAAAGTAAATGTTGCATCATAATTTGAATTTAATGCATTTCATGTACGACTTCTTTCTGTTCGCATTCAATTTTGTTTTCTTTCTTTCTGACTGGCAGGGGCGGGATTAAAATATGTTAAAACAAAATAAGCAGTCTCGCATATGCGGATGACTTAGTTGTAATGGCCGATTCAATTGAAAGGTTGCAAACGAATATTTCAGAGCTCGATCAGGGGTGCAAGGATTATGATATGAAGATCACCATCTCAAAAACGAAAGTAATGTCTGTGGGAAAGAGATTTTGACAGATTGAGTGCCAATAGGAGGAACAACGTAAGATCAGATAGACAGTTTAAAGTACCTGGGATGTTTTTTCTCACAGGATGGAAACATAGTGAAAGAAATCGAATGGAGGTGCTGGAAGTGAGTGCTCAGCTAAGATCTACTCTCTTCGGCAAGAAGGAAGTCAGTACCAAGACTAAGATAGCAGTGCACCGCTCTATATTTCGACCAATTTTGTTGTATGGTAGTGAAAGTAGGGTGGATACAGGTTACCTTATTCATAAAGATATGAAAGTAGCAAGAATGATTGCAGGTACTAATAGAAGGGAACAACGGCAGGAGGGTGTCCATAATGAGGAAATCAAAGAAAAACAGGGAATGAACACCATAGATGAAGCAGTTAGAGCGAACGGACTGAGATGGTGGGATCATGTTACACGCATGGTAGAAGCAAGGTTACCTAAGAAACTCATGAGCTCGGCAGCGGAGGGTAAGAGGAGTCGAGGTAGACCAAGAAGAAAGTACTTAGATTCGCTGAAGAATGATATTGAAGTAAAAGGCATAACATCAGACGAGGCATCAATGTTAGTATTGAATAGGGGATCATGGAGGAATTTTGTTGTACTATGCTCCAGACTGAACGCTGAAAGGCATAATCAGTATCTAATGATGATTCTTTCAGACAACCTGTTCGCAGTTTGGCTTATTCCCGTGTTGAGAGTCACATTTAAATCAAACACTGAACTAATGCTAACTAATATAATTTAAACGTCACTAGCGGGTAAAGCCAGCTGTACTCATGCATCATTTAACACAGCCCTTAGACTGATAACTTAGTTGGTCGAAATAAAATCAAGAAAAGTAGCTTACTTCACAACCACTGTATGCCGTGTTATTTAACAATCTCTAGCAACATTAACCCACAGCTTACATGTATAGGCCTATATTTTCATTACTATTTCTCTATGAGCATAACTATTTCTAATACAAATTAAAAAAAAATTGTAGGACCATGTCTGCTATAATTTGAGCAGTTTGGGGCAGCACAACCAACTACTGCGGAACAATAAAATCAGAAAATACTCGCTGACTCACTTCGCTACACCGCACAAAGCATACAACACTGTCGTCGTATTGGGATTCAAAATGGCGGATTGTTCAGCTCGGTATATCTAGTGCTTTAGGTTCACCGCCATCGTTCTACTGCGTGACGTCATTCTGAAGTATACGTGCCCAGTTTCGATCCTCGATAGTGTATATCGACTGAGCGTCTTGAAGCTACTGCAACGAGCCAAGGAAGCGACGTCAAAATGACGAAGCCGACCTCTTCTGCCAAACATTGCGAGGTTTGTTCGGTGCAACTGCAAGTTCTCTCCTGCAGAGACATAATCTTCCTTTTTGTATTTGCATGATTTTCTCCTTACAGTTTACGTGTTGCTATGTTAAAGTAATGACATACTGAAGAGGTACAAAAACACGTCGTTCTTAGTACGATTAATTGTCAACTAGAGTCAACAAATGCAGTATTGGCGGGTAACTCCTGATATTGATGGTAAACAGAAACAGAGAAAAGTCAGACAGGTGCTCGTTGTAGGGCTGTGAACAATAGCGTGATGTGGCGTACATGTCGTACCTTGGGTACTATTATTAACTAAAATATGCGCTGTTTGGACTTCTGAAAAGTGTATTTGTTCTACTCAGTGAACATCCCGTGAAATATGGACCAACGAACCGTAAACATTGTTTCTTGAACTACCGGTACATAAACTGCGGACACACAGTAATATTGAAAGTTGTAAATTTCATGCTGATACAAGTAGTTTCATACATGACTGGGGAATATAGATAAAGCTCTTGAGTTCCGTGAAATACGGTATTAGCACACTTATCCCACAAATAGTGCATACACAACGCAAGAACGTTATATTAAAAGAAACATGAGACTTAATTATTATTAATTCTAGTACATAATTTATATATATACAATTATTGGTGTGAGCGTGACGTTTCAAACATCTATTATTACAAATTGTCCGCACTTTCAGTGCAGGTAGTTTAGGAGACAATGATTACAATTCGTTGGTCCATATTTCACGGCATGTTCACTAAATAGGGCTAAAGACAAAAAGTTCTTGTAAATACGTCGAAATAACGCAGATGATAACGGATATTCACTGGACAAATATATTATACTAGAACTGACATGTTACTACATTTTCATGCAATTTGGGTGCATAGATCTTGAGAAATCAGTATCCAGAACAACCACCTGTGACCGTAATAACGGCCTTGATACGCCTGGGCATTGAGTCAAACAGAGCTTGGATGGTGTGTACAGATACAGATGCCCATACAGCGTCAACACGATACCACAGTTCATCAAGAATAGTAGTGACTGGCGTATTGTGACGAGCCAGTTGCTCGGCCACCATTGACCAGACGTTTTCAATTGGTGAGAGATCTGGAGAATGTGCTGGCCAGGGCAGCAGCCGAACATTTTCCGTATCCAGAAAGGCCCGTACAGGACCTGCAACATGCGGTCGTGCATTATCCTGCTGAAATGTAGGGGATCGAATGAAGGGTAGAACCACGGGTCGTAGCACATCTATAATGTAACGGCCACTGCGAACAAGAGGTGACTGAGACGTGTGACCAATGGCACCCCATACCATCATGCCGGGTGATACGCCAGTACTGCGATGACAAATAAACGCTTCCAATGTGCGTTCACCGCGATGTCCACAAACACGGATGCGACCATCATGATGCTGTAAACAGAAACTGGATTCATCCGAAAAAATGACGTTTTGCCATTCGTGCACCCAGGTTCGTCGTTGCGTACACCATCGCAGGCGCTCCTGTCTGTGATGCAGCGTCAAAGGTTTCTGCAGCCATGGTCTCTGAGCTGTTAGTCCATGCTGCTGCAAACATTGTCGAACTGTTCGTGTAGATGGTTGTTGTCTTGGAAACGTCCCCATCTGTTGACTCAAGGATCGAGACGTGGCTGCACGATCCATTACAGTCATGCGGATAAGATGCCTGTCATGTCTACTTCTAGTGATACGAGGCCGCTGGGATCCAGCACGGAGTTCGGTACTGACCTCCTGAACTCACCGATTCCATATGCTGCTAACAGTCATTGGATCGCGACCAACGCGAGCAGCAATATCGCGATACGATAAACGGCAATCGCGACAGGATATAATCCGATCTTTATCAAAGTCTGTCTACTCCTTACACGAGGCATCAAAACAACGTTTCACCAGGCATCGCCGGTCAACTGCTGTTTGTGTAAGAGAAATCGGTTGGAAACTTTCCTCATGTCAGCACGTTGTAGGTGTCGCCACTGTGTGAATGCTCTGAAAAACTAATCATTTGCATATTGCAGCATCTTCTTCCTGTCGGTTAAATTTCGCGTCTGTAGCACGTCATCTTCGTGGTGCAGCAACTTTAATGGCCAGGAGTGTAGCGACACAGTGAAAAATCATGTAAACAGGAAAGGGAAGATGGCGTCTTTGCAGGAGAGAGGTTGCCCCCGACAATCCTCGCTCGGTCGATATACATAATCGAGAGTCGAAACTAGGGATGTACACGTCATAATGACGTCATGCGGTGGTATGATAGCCGTGAACCTCGGGAGTTGCGTCGAGGCCCCGTTCACAGCTGTGGGAGGGTTGGAGTTGGCTTCTCACGACGCGCCAGCCATCGTTCGCGTCAATCGATGGGGCAGATGGGACGAGCCGCGGGTCGCATGGGACTGGGGCGGGCGGGTGACAAAAACGGATGCTAATAACAGGATGCGAGCCTGGCGGGCAAAAAGCAGCGGCAGGGGCAGGCGGCACGAAAAAGCGGCGGAAACGGCGCTCCACGTTACGTCTAGTTAGCGGTGGGAGCGCCGCACAGCCACCGAGCTGCCCGAGCACGCAGAGCCGCGTTAAAGTGCAAGTTACGTCGCGCTTACACATTGGTACATCGTTGACGCCAACATTGGCCGCAAGGAGGTTAGAATACAGGGAGACGCCCACACGCTGAAAAAGTGAAGCCTGCCTGCTCGATATTGCTAAGTTTTGCGGAAGTATTCGTATTGTAGAGCTAATGTTTTATATCACTTAAAACAGGAATAAAACTTCCGACGGTTTTGCCGTGATGTACAACGTGTTAAAACATCTACATCTACATAGATACTCTACAAATCACATTTAAGTGCCTGGGGCCGGCCGCAGTGACCGAGGGGACTGAGGGGCGCCAGACACGGTCTGCACGGCCACTACGGTCGGGGGGTTCGAATCCCCCTCGGGCATGGATATTTGTGCCGTCCTTAGGATTAGCTAGTTCATAAGTAGTTTGTAAGTTTAGAGACTGATGACTCCGTAGTTAAGTCCCATAAGCTATACAAACATTTGAACATTTAAGTGCCTGGCAGAGGGTTCATTAACCACTTTCATAACTTTTCTCTACCGTTCCATTCTCTAATAGCGCGCAGGAAGAAATAACACCTAAATCGTTCCGTGTTCGATCTGATTTCTCTTATTTTATTGGAATGGTCATGTCTCCCTAAGTAGGTGGGTGCTAGCAAAATATCTTCACATTCAGAAGTAAAAGTTGGTGATTGAAACTTCGCAAACAGATCACGCCGCAATGAATAACGTCTTTCTTTTAATGATTTCCAACCCAATTCGTGTAACATTTCCGTGACGCTTTCCCCCACCCCCTCCCCCGTAGCGTGATAGAACAAAACGAGCTGCCCTTCTCTGAACCTTCTCAATCTCTTCCGTCAGTTCCACCTGGTGAGGGTCCCACAAGGGGCAACAGTACTCCAAGAGAGGACGCACAAGTGTGATGTAGGCAGTCTCTGTGGTGCAGCTGGTGCATCTTCGAAGCGTTCTGCCAATGAAACGTAACCTTCGGTTCGCCTTCCCCACAATATTTTCTGTGTGTTCTCTGCAGTCAAAGTTGTTCGTAATTGTAACTCCTAGGTATTTGGTAGAATCTACGACCTTAAGGTGTGACTGATTTATCGTGTTACTGAGGTTCAGCGGATTTCTTCTAGTGGTCATGTGTATTACTTCACACTTTTCATTATTTAGTGTTACTTGCCAATTTTCGTACCCTGCTTTTGATCCTCAGTTGACTTAGCTAACCGATAAACGACAGCATCATCCGCGAACATTCTGAGGTAACTATCCAGATTGTCTCCTAAATCGTTTATAAACACGAAGAAGAGTAGGGGACCTATAACGCTTCCCTGTGGAACGCCAGATATCACTTCTCTTTTACTCGATGACTTACCGTCAATTACAACGAACTGTGTCCTTTCTGATAGGAAATCGCGAATCCAATCGCACAATTGGGGAGATATTCCTTAAGCACGCAATTTCATTAGAAGCCGCTTGTGGGGTACAGTGCCAAATCCTTCCGGAAATCCAGAAATATGTAATCGATTTGAGATCCCTTGTCGATGGCACTTATGTGAATAAATGGCAAGCTGTATTTCGCAAGAGCGATACTTTCTCAATCCGTGTTGACTATTGGTTAATAGGTCGTTCTCTTCGAGGTAGTTCATAATATTCGAACAAAGTATATGTTCCAAAATCCTACTGCAAATCGACATCAACGAGATTGGCCTGTAATTTTGGGGATCACTCCTATTGCCTTTCTTGAATATTGTAGTAACTTGGGCAACTTGCCAGTCTTTGGGTACGGATCTTTCGCTGAGTGATCGGTTGTAAATGATAGCTAAGTATGGAGCTATTGCATCAGCATACTCTGAGAGGAATCTAGTTGGTATACAATCTGGCCCGGAAGATTTGTTTTTGTTTAGTGCAAATTAGCCGTTAAAATTGATTTTCCAAATATATTATCATGAGTATTTATTACTATTTATTGAAAAATCAAATGTTTCTAAAGTCTATGGGACTTAACTACGGGGTCATGAGTCCCTAAACTTACAAACTACTTATGAACTAACTAAGGCTAAGGACGGCACAAATATCCATGCCCGAGGGGGGATTCAAACCCCCGACCGTAGTGGCCGTGCAGACCGTGACTGGAGTGCCTCAGTCTCCTCGGCCACCGCGACCGGCACTATTTATTGAAGAAAGTATATTATTTGAAAGTACGTACTTTGCAGTTCAATGTATTAACAGTAAGAAGCTGGACTTAACGCATAGTTTGAACGGAGAAATAGCATTCCAAAACTGAGCAAGATGACGGACAGGCTTCAACTGACGTATAAGCTCAGCATAGATAATGCCACCTCCCTCTATTCTAACCTCCTTGATTGGCCAATATTTTTTACTACGGCGGCCGCACATTGAAACCAGTATTCAGTTGAATTCGTCGAGAGCCAATGTAAACAAGTAAACATATCTGACGCTCGGATCTCGACGGATGCATCAGCAATTTATAGTGAGAATATTAATATCTCTTTTCATTGGAAAATAAAAAGGAAACACTGTAAAGGAAGATGTTGACGTGCGTAGTATTACTTCATATCAAACACCTCAAAATTAGGAAGTTTTAAAATTGATGGTCTACAATAGCCGAAACCGGTTAAATTGTACGACGCTTCTCGCCGGTCTGCAATGGTTATGTTGACGGTAACTCAGATCACCAATAAATGTTTTTTCGTGACAACTTCAATTAAAATGAAAATTATTTTTTTCTGAACGGGCAAGGGTACTATTTGACCACGATTAACTTGACGGCTGCTGGGAGCATGTCTTGCACGAACGGAAGGCAACATCGGCTGCTTGCTGCAGTGCTGGAATCGTTACCCTAACAATGTGTACATTAATTCTTCGCGTCAAGGACCATTGTAAGGTTGGCAGCGCATGTAAATAAAAGAATTACTTTCAACTGGTGTCGATTTTCTCCGTTTGTGGCAGCACCAACAAAATCGTCAAGTTATCGTGGCCAAATAGTACATACAAGAATACACTTCATTGTTCATCTGTTACCAACATAAGCACTGGAGCCCGGCGAGAAGCGTCGTAAAATATTACCGCCGAAACCGGTTACGAAAAAGAAACAACAATTTTTGCAATCTGGACTGTTTTTAATTTTAAGTACGTAATTCTTCATGATATGAAGTTCAGACACCAAAATTTATACCAAACTAAATACATGTTACATACCTGTAATCTCGCCCTAAGTGTGTTACAATATTAAAATATGTCTGCTTTCCTTACCTATGTAAAGACGCGCTGTCGTCTACCAATTGCGATAGGTTGGCTACGCTGAAACAGCTGTTGATATCGTCTGAGACCATTCGACCTTTATCGAAACAACGCCTTTCGACAGTCGCCGCGCCATCGCTCTTTAGAAAGTAAACAGACATTAGTGCACTTGTCTGTTCTTTTAATGAATAAATAAAAATTAACTGATATGTGTCTGAGTCTTTTACTTTTTGTTTTCTTGTCAGTGGAAATCTTTGCTCGTTCGTTAATCTAAGTTATTACGTCTGGTGTATGTCCAAAGCCTTGTGTTATAATCATATCACTGTCTTTTTACAAAGCTCCTGTAATTAATCTGAACACGACAAATGTACTGAAAAACTAAACTGATTTGCGTGTGCAGTGAAAGAAAAACTAAAACGTCAACGTGGCAAGAATGAGCTGCATCTGACTGTAGTCATGAAATTTCTTGTAACTGCGAGAGATTATCTGAATGACGCAGAAAATGGTTTTACTTTTCATACTCCTCAAATAACAAGCACATAGGAAATCAGTAGCAGGCACTGTTTTATTGGCCTTTACCAAGGTTTCGACACCACTATTGGTCGACCTCAGAAGGATATAACGTTTTACCTAAATTTTTTAACAAACAAATGAAATAAATTTGGCCCTATAATAATGGTAAAAAGTGTGAAACATTATTTTCTTCTTCTCATGCTTCGTTAGTACCCTTCAGGATCACGTGTGGCTTGGTTTGGACATCTTCTTTTTTCCCAATACCTCTTCATGCTCTCGCATCTACCGTTTCTTCTTCTCTTAAGATGACTTTGATATTGGTATAGGCCCACCTGTGACCATCCACGAATCCCTTATACCGTATTTTATCGCGTAATTCCCCCCTTTTTTTCTCGAAAAATTTTCTTGAAAACTCTAGGGAGGGAATTATGCGAGTAGTTATTCAGAAAGGAAGAAAAACTATGTATTAGACAGTAAAAGATACCGGTATACGGCAAATTGTGAGAAAATGGTACCTACATTGCGTTTAAAATTAGTTGCGACTTTTGATATGGTGCGGAGCGAGTGGAGGGTTCGCATAGTTTCCAGCGTATGCTGATCGCGCCGGCAACATCTAACGCCACGCTGGCGCCTGGAAACATTCTTTGTCGGTAGGACACAACAATGCAGGATAGAGAAGGCAAAGGGCCACCGCGCGACACCACGTGCTGCTGTTTACACACGCTTTGGCAACAGCGGTGCCTCACAAGCCGAGCCGGTGGCGGCGGGAGTGGAAAAAGGCGGCTCATTATTGCTGTTACCTGGGCAACGGCGTCTCTCCTTCACCCCGACAAGCCAAACATCAGAAGTCGCAAATAATGTTAAACTTACTGTAGCGGTATTTATTTTCTTAACACAAGGCCCACGGAAAGATCTGCAGCTTGCCTGTGCAGCCACGAGTTTATCTTTTTGTCCCCGCCAATACCGTATTGAATTAGGATCGACGGAGAAATGCCTTCCTGCAGCTTTTCCTCCGTTTCTATCTGCGTAAGATAACACATTTAGTTTAAATTTTGCCGTGTAGTTTGAATATTTCGCCATTAAGACGACTTGTAGCAAACTGACCTAGAAATATGTCTGCGGCTTAACGTTTCAAATTTACGGTATGTTGTGACAATGGAAATATTCGTTCGTGGCAGTACCGCTGCGTCCATTGTCATGTTATTTGAAGGCCGCTCCTGTTAGAACCAACCAGGAGAGGGAATTGTGCGCGATATTAATAAAATTATTTTTTAATTATGAAAAATCGTAGGGGAGGGGAATATGCGAGAGGGGAGTTTATGCGATAAAATACCGTACTTCTCCCTCTCCTGTGCCAGTGCCTGTAGATTTCTTTCTTTTATCCCTACAATCTTCCAATCATCTCTAACTTCCTTCATCCAGTTGTTTCCCGTATGACATGTTGCATTCCATATTTTCTTAGTCAACCTCTCATCATCATCCTAAAGATGCGCTGAACAAATCGTAACCTTCTTTTCCGCATCTCGCTCGATATACTATAGATTGAAAATATTCATACAGTTCCTGTCGTGTTCTGTGTATCCAGATTACTTCATGTAACAACATTTAAAAACTTTTACTTACTGAGTTACATCACAAACTGTTGCATATTTTGTGAACTATATGAAATGAAAAGCATAAAAACACCCCTTACATCGTTAAAATGGTATGACATCACAGCCACACATCAAACTAAGAGATAATTGATCAATTCTGTATGTGAATGTATTTGTCCGTCTGTTACCTCAAAAGTACCACCTCATTTTACTGTATCAGAATAGTTTTTTTTTTTTCTAATTCCATACATTGTAGTTTTACTTTATAATCCTTTAAATCGCTAATTTTTCTTCGCCAATGAAAAAAAGTATTTTGCGTGTTTCTTTATCAAATGATTTATTTCACCGTGGTTTCTTTAAAAAAAAAAAAAATCGAATAATATAAAGTTGTCAATTGACACCATTGTGTCGCTGCTGGTACATATAACAAAAGAATGCGAGCAACAACTTCTTGGTACAGAAATAATTAGTACACCATTCAAGTGACAAAATTTGATGCAACAAATTATTTAATAAGAAATTTAAGAAAACAGTGGCATCCTAATGTATCTAGCAAAATACGTACTCCAAAGAGTTTTCGTATTTCAGTATTGGTAGATTTCACCGGCACTCCGTTTTTCTGCATTGAATACAAATTTGTTTGTTCTGAAAGCAATTAGAGAAAATGATTGGTGAAGTAGTCTGAAAAATATTCAGCAGCACGTTCCTCTTCTTCACCAGCTGTAATATATGAACCATTGACAGCATTAAAACAAATCCATTTTTTTATTTTTCATTCCACCTTTTTTGATACTTCATATTAAATACCAGTGGTGTTCAAATGAAAATGTACGAAATGACAATGTGGGTGTAATTGAAGTCTTTATTCATAAGTACTCACCAGAGGCCTGAGCACAACCATCCCACTGCCTAACGTGCCAAAGGATTCCGTTCTCAGAATTCCCTTGGCTGTGACCCCCCCCCCCCCCCTGCTGTGTCCTTCAGGGAGCTTCCGTTTGAGATGTTTTTTTAGCGGACCAAACGGATGAAGTCACGGGGCGACATATTCGGGCTGTAGGGCGGATGATTGACCTATTCCCACTTGAACTTCGCTTTGTGTGACCCTGCGTATGAAGGAGCAGAATCAAAATATTCAAATGTTTGTAGTGCTATGGGACTTAACTACTGACATTATCAATCCTTAGGCTTGCAAACTATTTTATCTTAAGGACGACACACAGAAATACATGCGTGAGGGAGGAACTGCAACAAGGCTGCTTAGGGCGCTTGGCTATTCCACCTCGGCAGGAACAGAACCACTCAGTCCGTGAGCAGCCCAGGTCGTTTGCTATTGCTATTGATGGATGCGTAGGCTAGAGAGTGTCTCACAGTACACGTCACTGTTAATCGTTTTTCCGTGCTAGAGGCATTCGCTGAGTATCGGACTTTGGACGTCGGAAATGATGGTGAGCATCACCTTGCCTGCTGAGGGCACAGACTTCAATTTTCTAGGGGGAGGTGACGACTCTGCATATTCAAATTTCAATTTGCTAAGTAGACTGGCGCATAATAGTTCGCGGTCGGGAGCGCTCACTTTAGTTCGCGGCTCTGCCGCGAACTAGTTCGCTCTTTTAGTTCGTCCACTCCCAGTGACGGCTGAGCGGCGTGGTCTGCGCTTGCAGGTGGAGGGAGATGTTCCCCCACCTAGCTGCTTCATGCGCTTGTTGCTTGGGCCGCTGTCGTGTCACGCAAACCAAAAGAAACAGTTTGTCGATAATTTCTCGCGTTTAAGTTTAAAGTTATCTCTATATCTTGGCATTAAGGGATTTATTAGTCAGATATTGCAGAGTGCAGAACACATCAAAACAGAAATTTTGTAGCACTGAACTATGTAATCTAACAGGCAGACGGTCACCTCGAAATGACTCATCAGGAGAAGGCAAACACGTGATTTTTAATTCTGCTACGCGCCCTCTCGCTATTGCTCGTCGGTCTTCGGAAAAGAGTCCAACGAACTATGAAGCGAGATACGTTTGACATAATCGCCCGCTGCTCCTAGTTCGTCCGCTGCTCCTAGTTCGTCAGCTCCTTCTAGTTCGTCCGCTCTTTTTGGCTTTTGCTACCGCTACTAAAAGAGCTCTTTTTTATATAATGAATCAGTGTTGCCAAAGCGTGTGCTATTACCCGTATTTTTGGGCAATTTGACATCAAATACTTAGGCAAATAAAGCAGTTATTTACACGAATGGGTGATACAATGGTATTGAACTACTTTGCATACAGAGTACTCGTAGTACTTTATTTTTATAATAGATTTCTTGTGGCAGTGAACTATGAAACTACAGCTGAGCTCCATCTCAGCTCGAAATGAAGGTAACTGGCAAAAGGGAATCACGCGATTCTGCGCGCTCTCGCGTTCTTTCGCTGTTCCCCGTCAGTCTTCGGAAAAGGAGCGGACGAACTAAGAGGGGAGGGATCTGCGAACTAGTTCGCGTAATTCGCCTGTGGGAGCGCTCTTACGAACTAGTTCGTTCGCGAACTACACAAGACTATTGCCAAGACGTTTCGTAGCTATTCGTGTAAACACCCCTATAATAATTGATTTCTACAATGTACTTTGCTGTGATCGTGCTCATGGCTTAACGTCTCTACTCTTTCATGGCTACACCTGTGAACTGCACTGCTGCAACTAGTTAACTGCTCCAACTGCTACTGCCTCAGCGTAAAGATCTACTGTGCGTGCTAGTAAATCGAACGCTTCCTCCACGTTGACAGACATGCAGTCATGAAGAACTTCCATGGTTGCGTAGACTTTCCCGGAGTAATAGCTGATAATATTCATCTCGGGTGTGCAGCCGGATACCGTCGTCAACCAAACACGATATTTTGTCAGACCAACTGGCTGCCATCTTCAGGTGAGTGCGCTGATACACTTACTCCCCTTTTAACCCACAATAGAGGCCTTGCAGACTGCACAATACACGGCAGTGCAGTGAGTGGCCTCCCATTTTGAACGAACTATCGTTCGCGTCATGTTGGAAGGCGCTTCGGCGCATAGAGGTAGAGCGATAGGGGAAGCATGGAGGGGGATGAGCCACGGCCGAACGCCAACGCTGGAGCCTGTGGGAGAAGTATTCTCGTAGCTCGCGGCCACCCACGTGCCTAGAGGCTGAATATTATTGACTGCCAGCAGGGCCGTTTTTATCAGGGGGTGCAATGGGTGTACGTCATCCCTGTCGGGCGCTGCGCGGGGATGCCTGCGTGGTCTAAGACGCGGCCGCTCCCGCCGAAGGTTCGAGTCCTCCCTCAGACATGGCTGTTTAGATTAATTTAGTGTGAGCTAGTTTAAGTAGTCTGTGAGAATAGGCACCGGCGATCTTAGCAGTTTGATTCCATAAGTAGTAACATTTCGCCCGGCAAGCGCCTTAAACCATGTACAATCTGCCAGTTTTGGGACACTGAACAAACACCGATATTGTTTACAGATACGGAGCTTTCGGCACAGGTTCAATTTTCTATGGGCAAGTGTGACACACACACACACACACACACACACACACACACACAAAGACACACGCACACACACACACACACACACACACACACACACACACACACATACATACATACAAATAAAAAAAAGATCCATATTACAGTTAAAAGTTACCAAATATCGAAGTTATTCCTCGTGTTCGGTTTGTTCACTGAAAATCTACAAATTCAGTATTTTCTTTCCACTGTAAGCTTTTTTATACAAATGTCACTGCTTTTAATGATCAGGTTGGTTTTAAAGACTGAAGGCTTATTTCGAGAAATTTAGAAAGGCATCAAAAGAGTTCAGGGCACTAACTTCCTTTACAAATACACTCCTGGCCATTAAAAAAGCTACACCACGAAGATGACGTGCTACAGACGCGAAATTTAACCTACAGGAAGAAGATGCTGTGATAATGCAAATGATTAGCTTTTCAGAGCATTCACACAAGGTTGGCGCCGGTGGCGACACCTACAACATGCTGACACGAGGAATGTTTCCAACCGATTTCTCATACACAAACAGCAGTTTACCGGCGTTGCCTGGAGAAACGTTGTTGTGATGCCTCGTGTAAAGAGGGGAACTGCGTACCGTTACGTTTCCGACTTTGATACATGGCCAAAGTGAAAGAAGAAGATATTTTACCAAATATGACGTGTTTTTGATGAATATGCAATGCGTCAAAGACAAATATGAAGGGCAGATATTGCCTTCATGGAGGATTTACGCAAGTGCAAGGCGAGGTGCGAAGTAGCTTCATTGTCTTGCTTCGGGATCATTCGTGTGTAACCGTCAGAGCTCGAGTAGCCAGGAGCTGGTGTTTCTACCAGCTCCAACGCTAATATTAAACGCGGCGTTTGCGCTCGCCCCTCCCAGCCGCGGGAGCGCCCATATGTTGCCTCGTCGGGGTTCAGAAGAGAACTTGAACCTCGGCCGCGCATGCGCATTGCAACGCTGCGACCACTGCCGTCTGTGTTTCAGCGGCCGCGCTACGACTCGTATACGTAGTGTCTCCGGGACATTAATCGTTTCTCATGCCATAAAAATACTATGAATGTGCATATAAAATGATCTGATAGAAGAACGAAACGAAGAATGATAGTTTGAAAACACTTTTTATTTTGGTTTGTGGTTGATTCCGCCTTATGCAAGACACTTTTTTGTTTTGTTTTAATACCCAAACTAGTTTCGGCACTCATTGTGCCAACTTCCGTGGGTTCCTGGTGTTTATTTTAATGTGTCATTCGCAGGATGTGCATGTGCATTAATTGTGGAATGACAAGTTTTGACAGCCTGTCATATTTGAGCTGTGGTGTTGCTGCTTGTTTGTTTGTGGCGTGTTCTTATGTTTTATGGCCTTCAGTGCGATTTCATCACAACAACAAGAAAAATGGCGATGTAAACAGTGCTGTTTCACAGCAAAAATCGCACTGAAGACCATAAAACATAAGAACACGCCACAAACAAATAAGCAGCAACACCACAGCTCAAATATGACAGGCTGTCAAAACTTGTCATTTCACAATTAATGGACATGCAGATCCTGCGAATGACACATTAAAATAAACACGAAGAACCCACGGAAGTTTGCACAATAAGTGCCGAAACTAGTTTGGGTATTAAAACAAAACAAAGAAGTGTCTTGCATAAGGCGGAATCATCCACAAACCAAAATAAAATGTGTTTTTAAACTATCATTCTTCGTTTCGTTCTTCTATCAGATCATTTTACGTGCATTCAAAGTATGTTTATGGCATGAGAAACGATTATTGTCGCTGAGACAGCACGGATATGAGTCGTAGCACGACCGCTGAAACACAGGTGACATTGACCACAGCGTTGCAATGCGCATGCGCGGCCGAGTTTCAAGTTCTTCTGAACCCCCTCGAGGTAGCATATGGGCGCTCCCGCGGCTGGGAGGGGCGAGGGGAAACGCCGCTTTTAACACTGGCGTTGGAGCTGGTAGAGACACCAGCTCTGGCGGTAGCGCACGAATGGTCCCGAAGCAAGACAATGAAGCTACTTCGCACCTCGCCTTGCACTTGCGTAATGAAGGCAACATCCGCCCTTCATATTTGTCTTTGGCGCATTGAATATTCATCAGAAACACGTCATATTTGGTCAGATATCTTCTTCTCTCTCTTTGGCCATGTTCCCGCACACGCAACGTCAGTTCTTTGTTAAATCCGGATGTGGCGTGTGTTAATTATGTACGGGGTGGCCGGATGCCCTCCCTGTCGCCACCCCAAGCCGCTCGGAAGGAGATGTTCATCCCAAATGTCTGTGTATAGTGTTATATGGCACAATAAGTACCAAAACTAGTTTAGGTATTAAAACAAAAAAAAATGTCTTGCATAAGGCGGAATCAACCACAAATCTAATACTGCAAGCACGGAAGACAGAAGAGCTGCACCATCACAAGATGATCAACTTTTTGTTTTATGTTTTTCACGAGCTTTTTCCGGTATTTCAAAAATGTTAATGTTTGTATAGTCTATGGGACTTAACTACGGGGTCATCAGTCCCTGAACTTACAAACTACTTATGAACTACTTACGAACTAGGACGGCACAAATATCCTTGCCCGAGGGGGGATTCGAACCCCCGACCGTAGTGGCCGTGCAGACCGTGACTGGAGCGCCTCAGTCCCCTCGGCCACCGCGGCCGGCTTTCCGGTATTTCACTGAACCAGTGAATACATAGGACGCACCGCCCTGGTCTCTGCCTCGGCATCTTGGGAGGAGTCCAGCCACAGTTTGGAAGCGACATCACCGTCCAATACGGAGCCTCTGTCTGTAATTGCGCTATGAACACTGCAGACTGCTAACGAAGATACGAGCTTATGGAATAGGTTCACAGATTTGTGACTGGCTGGAAGACTTCCTAAGTAATAGAACGCAGTACGTTGTTCTCGACGGCGAGTGTTCATCAGAGACGAGTGTATCGTCAGGCGTGCCCCAGGGGAGTGTGATAGGACCGCTATTATTTTCTATCTATATAAATGATCTGATGAACAGAGTAAGTTGTAAGTTGCGGCTGTTTGCTGATGATGCTGTGGTGTATGGGAGGGTGTCGTCTGTAACTGACTGTAACAGTATACAGGTTGACTTAGACAAAATTTCTAGTTGGTGCGAAGAATGGCAGCTAGCTATCAATGTAGAAAAATGTAAGGTGATGCGCATGAGTAGAAAAAACAATCCCATAATGTTCGAATACAGCATTAGTAGTGAGCTTCTTGATGCTGTCGCGTCGTTCAAATATCTAGGCGTAACATTGCAGAGCGATATGAAATGGAACGAGCATGTAAGGACAGTTGTGAGTAAAGCAGACAGACGACTTCGGTTTATTGGGAGGATTTTGGGAAGATGTACTTCACCTGTAAAGGAGACCGCGTATAAAACGCTTGTACGACCACGTCTTGAGTATTGCTCAAGTGTTTGGGAGCCGCATCAGATCAGTTTAAAGGAAGACATAGAGGCGGTTCAGAGACGAGCAGCTAGATTTGTTACCGGTAGGTTCGACCAATGCGCGAGTGTCACGGAAATGCTCCGGCAACTCAATTGGGGATCGCTGGAAGAAAGACGAAGTTCTTTTCGTGAATTTCTGTTGAAGAAATTTAGAGGGCCGGAATTTGAAGCTGAGTGTAGTACGATCTTGCTGCCGCCTACTTACATTTCGCGTAAAGATCACAAAGACAAGATAAGAGAAATTAGGGCTCGTACGGAGGCGTATAGGCATTCTTTTTTTCCTCGTTCAATTTGGGAGTGGAATAGGAAAGGAAATGCCTAGTAGTTGTACAGTGTACCCTCCGCCACGCACCTTACGGTGAATTGCGGAGTTTGTATGTAGATGTAGATGTAGAAGATCATCAACTTTTTATTTTATGTTTTCCGGCATTTCACTGAACCGGTGAATACATAGGACGCACCGCCACTGGTCTCTGCCTCGGCATCTTGGGAGGAGTCCAGCCACAGTTTGGAAGCGACACCACCGTCCAATACGGAGCCTCTGTCTGTAATTGCGCTATCAATGGAACGTTGACCCTGCGCCTTCCTTTTTTGCAGCTGAGTCCTTGTGGAGGTGCAAGAACACCGCCCCTGCCTATTCCCGAAGCTTTAAGGCTCGCAGCGCGTGCATGAGACGCAAACGAGTTGGCAGGTCCCGCGGCTGTTTTTCCGGTAACCACATTCGCGCCGCGAGTTACGCACGCGTCTCGCGTCTAGCACATTCTGCCTGTCTGCGAGAGAGCGCCGACTTGATTTACTGCAGGCGGCCAGAGTTGCGTAAGAGTGCGTGACGCACCGCGGCCGGCCTTGGTGCCGAGTTCAGCCAGCTGGGAGGCCAGGCGTCTCATGGTGCCTCCGCAGTCCAGTCCCGCCACGGACACACTTGTTAACCCTCCTAGGGACCCCAGCGTAATTTGTGTTGTGTATTACAGACAGTACGTTGGGTAAAAGTTTTTGAAACTTGGTGTATATTAGGTTGGTAACACTGCCTACACGTACGTGATGTCAACTCAAATATCCGCATTGTTGTTGCACTACTGTCAAGCCTGTGGGGTCTTGATTACCCCATTGTGCATTCTGTGTAGCTCATTTAAAAAGGTAAAGCAGTCAACAATCCGAAGATTGGTTTGAACACCACAGTGCTTTACTAGGCATGGTCCTGTTTGGAGGTGGTATGCCGTTGCCTTCCTCCGACCTTCGAACTGACTTACCCAGCCAGTTATAGGGGGACCTACAGTTTAACGTGGGTTCCGAACCACGATGCTACTCGGTATTTTCCACATGAGCAATACTGCCAGAGGTGAAAAAAGTGGAAAGTGACAGATAAAAATCCAAGGACCTGGCGGGGATCGAACCTGCGACTTTTAGATTTGCAGTCTGGCACTCTAACACTGTGCAACCGAGGCACAGTTCACTATATCCGAGAAAAAGAGACACAAAAACCGAAATGTGTTGCCAGGATTGTAAAAGGGCGATCTGAACATAGAGCCATAATTTGTACCTAGTGTGCTCACTGACAATGTAAGATATATTAGTTACAGTTTTTGACTTCATTCTAATAATTATTTCCGTCTTTCTTATATGTTTTTGCACAAATATGCTGCAATAGTAATTTTGTAAACATCCTTTGCCAAAATATACTGTAAATATCAAATAAGCCATGTATGATATTACAATATATTACTTTGTACATTGAAGTTCAGACTCAGGTTGAATTTATAAATTATGTTGAAGTGTAACATGTATCAGATTTGTAAATACCATGTGTTACTCACTGTAATAACTAAATAAAGTCATTAAGATATTCTGTTGCATTATATACTTTCAAATATAAGAAGGCTAAACATATAGAAATACAAAACATTTTTTATTAATAATACTATGCACATTTTATAAATATCATTCCTGACTCATCGTTGTAATAATAAAAAAAATCACTACAGATACCTAAATAGTTATTTACAATGTTCCAGATACATAAGACATTCCATTGTATTTATTAATGAGTTTGGAACACTTGATATTTGATAAAAAATATTTGGGGTCCAGTAGACCCCAGTGTGCAGTGGAAGGTAATTAAAAACAAGTGTGCGGTGCGAGGGTTAATACGTCACGAGGCGTTATGCATAGCAGTTTCATCTGGCACCGGGAGACCTGATTGGTTGTTGGTAGGAGACATCAGCCAATGAATTCTGCGTGTTTCTTAACCGGAGATTCGGGCGCAATGCGCCCTCACATACTAAAAAAAAAAAAAAAAAAAAAAAAAAAAAAAAAAGTAGTCTTGTTTAACCTATACCTAACCTTCTTAAGGCTACGCTACAGATAACTTTTTTAAAGTGGAAGTTAGGTTAGGTATAGGTTAAACAAGAATTTTTTTTCTTTAAGTATGTGAGGGCGCGTAGCGCCCGAATCTTCGGTTAAGAAACACGCAGCATCTCATTGGCTAATGGCTCCTACCAACAACCAATCAGGTCTCCCGGTGCCAGTTGAAACTGGTATGCATAACGCCTCGTTAATACGTCTACGAGGGATGTTCAAATAAAAAGGCGGAGCTGGCACAAGCAGTGGCGGCTGGTGGGCTGTTTATGAGGAGGGGCGGCATGTCTCTTCAATTGTACACGACATTTTGTCCCTTCGGGACATTTCTTAAACGGGGAAAATACGGCATTAATTTTATTAGCTAGTTACGTAATTTAACCCTTCATCTAACACGACTTTTTCCTCCTATACCAAAATACGAACAAATTTACGCACAAATATGTCGTTTTTAATATTTTCTGCAGGCAATGAAAACCTTTTAACTCCATTTTATTAGATTTCACAAGAGACCCAAAACTGTACCTTAAAATAATATAAAGTAAGAAGTAAATTCGTTGTGTGTGTAACTATATAAGTAAGTGTTCAGAGAACACAAATGCTTCGTCAGCGACAAACATATGTTACTGAAATTAGAAGACTGTCACCAACAAATGTAGTAATACCATTGGTATGCTTATATATTGGTGTGTTTCTATAAAGCAGGATTAAATTTCCTAGTGCAACTACTTTTGCTTTTGCACGCATTTTGTGTCTTTACAATGTTCAAATCAGGTTTAATTCCAACTTTCCTTCAAAAGTCAATTTTTCATTACCAAATGTTAAAATGCAGTTAACGCTATTTATATTATTCATTCTAAATAGGGAACTAGAAAAACAGGCAACAACACGCACCTTTACAACAACGATACTAGTTATCACACGCAGGGCACCTGTTAGAAACTGCCTGACCGGTGGCGGTGCGCCTTTGTATATTTAACGCCGTTGGCGCGGACGCTGTCCTAAGGCCGATATTACACTATCAAATTATTTGTCAAAGAATTGGACAAAGAAAAATTGGACGTAGTGTAATGGGAACATCGTCCAATATTTCATCCAATCTAAGGCCTCGGCCTAGATTTGATCAAAGAAATCGCTCGTCTTCTGTTTCCTGCAATGAGAAATGTGACCGCTTTGAGCGCTAGTAGTATACAGCTCCATTGCCACTACAGCAGTTTTACTTGGAGGTTAAATATCTGATATTACTTGGACATAACGTTCGTATTCGTAAACATGGCTAGTAGTGGAATGTTTGTGTAGTGTTTTCTAGCAACAACGAAATTTAAAAAAATCATATGGGGCGTTGTATAACAGGTGACAAGGCCAGTTCACACTGTCCATCACGTCAATTCGCGTAGCCCAATACCCTGCGGCAAATGTGAGGTTGAGTTGCAATCCGTGATGTAAAAATGTCATCATATACTATCGGAATTGAAGTAATACCCCTAAATCTTAATACGGCCGAAGCAGATTTTAGAATGTATGATTTTGGTAACGTTGTGTGCTAAGTTCTGGGAAATGAAACAACTTTCAAAACATCGACATCTGTTTGCAAGCGAATCAATGTACATATAAATAAGTCAGCCAATTTTTGTAAGGAAATAAATAGAGCCTATTTACTTTATCAGCAATGTTTCCCCCCTTACATTGTTAATAACGTCATAAACAGTTAAGATTATCCTCTTTGTCAGTGCTCACATTTTCCATTTAAAACGTTATTTAATGAAACTTGCTTTATCAACTTGACAATCTTATTCGTATACACTGTTTGAGTCAGCCTTTTTGTTACTCTATTGCAAACTGTGAAGGATGAAGAGCGACAAAATAATTAGCAGTGATCGGCCTGGCTGTTCTGCCGACGGCATAAAAAAGGAAAATCCTCCCGGTCCCGTAACAAATTTTATTTATCTCGCTCTGACACCCACGGTTTCATCCAAGTGCGTTTCTTTTTTCCCTCCTTCTCTTCTAAATGCAGACACAACGCAACTGTAGTATAAACAATAGCTGAGCATTACACCGCCATTTTGAAGCAAATTTGACAAAATATTGGATGATAGTGTAATACCCCCTTTTGCGTTTCATCCAATTTCTTTGTCAAAAAATATGACCAATATTTCATCCAATTTTTTCGTCCAATTCTTTGTCCAATAATTTGATAGAGTAATACCGGCCTAAGCGGCCCGGTTCAGCACACTACCCCCACCCAACCCCCAGTACCCCCACTCAACCGAAGCGCCCGTTGCCAGCCTTTACACGGCGTGGACGGATCGCGTAGAGTCCGACAGTCAGTCCATTCTGAAAACATTCGTTGAGCCTGGCTGGCAGACTACCTAGACTAAAAACATTGGTCATTCACTTACACGGGCTGCTGCTACACGAAAATTATTCAAGTAGATTTGTGATTAACGATTGGTACGTATTCCGTGTTGGATATTTTTGGGAGGGCGCCGCCCCAGAGTCCTCAAGGAGTAGCCGCCACTGGGCACAAGTCCGTTAACCCTTAACTACTATCCGCGGTCTCTCATACCGCTACGACTTTTTGAGTCGAGAAATTCTTCAAGTCAGTGGACAAGAACATGGCCTTTGGCAATTTTCTACACTTTAGTGGATGTTGCGTGTATTGTAAATTCTTATGTGGTACATCAAGCGTATCCAAAGGCAGAAGTAATATCTAGAATGAGCTTCATGAAGACCCTAGCAAGAGATCTAGTTGAGCTTCATATGAAGCGTAGACTTTCTGTTGGACACTTGCCACGAGAGGTCAGTGGCACCATAAGAAGGGTACTGAATATACAAGATGTGCCTCATACACCAAAACAGTTTGAAAATCGAAGAACGTGTGCCTTTTGTCCTCCTCATCTGAAGAGGAAAACACGATATATGTGTCAACAGTGTGGTGTTCCAATTTGTTTGGGGTGTTCTAGAAAGGTCTGCATGAAGTGTATGCGGGGTCAAAGCGACTAAAAGAGTATTTAGCTACACACAGAAGGATATCTTTAGTTTGTACTTTTTTTTATAAGAAAAATGTGGCAACCTTTCTGGGAGAATAGTAAATGGAAAGGAGATTTCGCATACAATTTACTATAATTCAAATGGTATTTTTGTATCTAATCACACTGTGAATTTGTGATATAATCTCTATAATGATAATCTGTGGGTGTGTACGTGCTTGCTGTTCTTTTCGTAGCACAAAGAAAAATGTACTGCAAATTGCGCTGTTTTACTTGTCGTCATGTTACTCATACTACATTGTTAAAAAAAGTCAAATTTCTACTAATGCCGCCTCTAAGAAGGGTAATGAACAACAGGAAGTCATGAAAACATATATTTAGCAAAACACTAGATTAATATATGGAAAATAACAGAGCGGTCTGAGAGACCCCTCCATAATAGTTGCGTTCCTGTCAACGTCTATAGTAGTTAAGGGTTAATCGTTAATTAACGAAGTTAACTTTTTGAGTAACGGATTAACTTTTAAGATAATTTTAAAAACGTTAACGGACTGTCTAACTTCCGTTAATTTGTCGTACGTCTGTTAATTCGTTACTTTTTTATCCACTTTTTATGACAAAAGTCTTGCCGCCTAAATTATGCTCCTTTTAGCGCAGGCTATGGGTTGAAATCACTCCCTCTCAGCGCGCGGTTGATCTTCCGAATGGTGCCGCCAAGACCCGAACAGCGAGCCGGCCGCGGTGGCCGAGGGGACTGCGGCGCGCTAGTCACGGTCTGCACGGCCACTGTGGTCGGGGGTTCGAATCCCACCTCGGGCGTGGGTATTTGTGCTGTCCTTAGTGTTAGCTAGTTCGTAAGTAGTTTGTAAGTTTATAATAATGCCGTGTGGCTCATTGGCCTACTGCAAGTCTTTCAATTGAACGCCACTTCGGCGACTTGCATGTCCCTAGCCTACCCCAGTTATCCAACCGGGGAAAGGGGACCTACAGCTTAACGTGGAATCCGAACCCCGTGTGGTTTCTGGCGACTCCTCACATCGTTGAGAGGTGAAGGATGGGTTAAAGTGCAGACTGAAAAAATCCGAGGTCCGACCGGGTTTCGAACCCGCGACCCTTCGGTTTCCAATCGAGTGCTTTACCCGACGCCCCGTAGTTAAGTCCCATAAGCTATACAAACATTTGAACCGAACAGCGGAAGTGGGAGCCCGGGGGAAACCCACAACTTACTGTAAGCATGCTTCAACTGAGGCAAAACCGCTAAGTGCGTCTAGGAAGAAGAAAGATGAAGAGTTTAACGTGACGTGTCAGTGGTCTGTACTCGCCGGTAGTAGGTTGTTGCTTGTTAAGTTCGCGTTAAGTGCACCTTTTGCCAGTCCACAGTGATCTGAGTGTCGATGAAGATTTGTGTGTGAAAACATTATCATGGGCTCAATAGTTGAGCAAAGGACCTGGAAGAGCAATTGAACAACGGAATGGACAGTGTGCTGAAAGGTGCATATAAGATGAACATTAACAAGAGCAAAACTAGGGTAATGCAGTGCAGTGTAAGAAAATCAGGTGATGGTGAAGGAATTGGATTGGGAAACGAAGCAATAAAGGAGGTAGATGAGTTTTGTTACTTGGGCAGTAAAATAACAAATGATGGTCGCAGTGCAGAGGATATTAAATGCAGAATGGTAAAGGGTAGAAAAGCGTTTTTGTAAAAGAGAAATCTGTTAACATCGAATATTGATTTAAGCCTAAGGAAGTCCTTTCTGAAGGCATTTGTGTGGAGTGTTGCCTTGTATTGGAGTGAGACATGGACGATAAACAATGCGGACAGGAAGAAGATAGAGGCTTTTGAAATATGGTGCTACAGAAGAACGCTGAAGATTATGTGGGTGGATCGCGTAACTAATGAGGAGGTACTGAACAGAATTGGGGAGAAAAGAAATTTCTGGCATACCTTGACTAAAAGAAGGGATAGATTGATAGGACACATTCTTAGACATCAAGGAATTGTGAATTTAGCATTAGAGGGAAGTGTGTGGGGTAAAAATCGCAGAGGAAGACCAAGAGATGGATAAAGTAAGCAGATTCAGACAGATGTAGGTTGCCGTTCTTATGTGGAGATGAAGAGGCTTGCTCAGGATAGGGTATTGTGGAGAGCTGCATCAAACCAGTCTCCGGACTGAAGACCGCAACAACACAATAGTTGATGAAAATCCGTGGCCACATCTAAGTGATTTTGTTGATTTTATATCTATATCGGGAGAACAAATACTTCTCAACTGTAAATTGGGCTTTCAGAAAAAAATCAACAATTAAGGCTCACACCTTAAGGCCGCGAGTGTAAACAAATGACAGACAAACATTCTTCTTTTTATACAAGAAGACAAATCATTTCAAAGAACGAAAGACTTTTCCCAAAAAAGTAAATGACTCTAGTGGAGGCTATTTCACACTATAATATGTGATTAGACATCATTTGTTTACGCTAACGGCTGACTGCCACGATAGAGTGGCCGAGTAATACTAGTATCTTATTTATACTCCAAGCCTTATTTAAACCAGCGTATCCAAAACATTTTTCTTAAATATCAGGTAGGGTAATACTTTTTTTTAATTGCTGATTTCAATAATATAACAACATAAATATATAAACTTGGACGTTGAAGGCCCGTTAACTTCCGTTTGATTGTCCGCAGAGTAACGCTTTAACGTTTAACGAAGTTAACTTTTTTATATAACGGATCAATGATTAAGAAAGTTAACGTGGTGTCGCACAAGTATAAAGTGCGCGCCACCTGCTTTCGCCGCGCGCCGCCATGCACGCACGGCGCGGCGTTTTTACGACGACAGCCACGAGCGCCCTCTGCCACAACTCCGCTCGTGGCCACCACTGAACGACATCGTTCACTTGGGACTGAGATAGGAACCAGCTAACACTTCGGAATCAGATAGGCACCAGTGAAGACTTGGCTATCGGACAGGCACTAGGCAGGCCTCTAGCTCAATAATGTATCAGCATTCTGCAGTACTAAGCTATGTAAAAGTTAAGTATTGTATAAATTCTGTGCAATATATATCTCGTTCTAATTTACTCTAGTGTTTCTAGTTTCTGCTGTCCCACTGGCTGCTCACCTCCGTACCTGCACAAGCGTGCTTCCTTTATTCCTGTGTCGGTCTTTCTACTCGGCCACCGACACCTACGACGGAAACGAGACACAAAAGCGGAGACGAGGCTGGGACACAAAAGTTAACTTTTTGATTAACGGTGCCCAGCTCTGTGAAAAGGTACGAAAAGTCTTGACATCCAAACCGGTTGAAATTTGAGTATGCCGCTTACGGATAACGTAGTGCGGCATCTAGAGACGCAAATGTAGTTTCGTCAGCTCCTCCTAAAAAATTCAAGGCTGTGCCCTCTGCAGGTGCGAGGTCCGATATGCATCGAATTCCTCGAGCACGGAAAAACTATTAACTGTGACGTGTACTGTGAGATACTCTATAGCAGTTTTTTCATCCTTCTCGAATATGCGACCCCCTTTCAAGTAAAAAATCTTCTGGCGACGCCCTTCCAAATAAAATTAGTAAAAAATTAAAAAAAAAAAAAAATTCTGGTGACCCCCTACCCCACAAATCCTCACATATCGTAACAAAACTACTGTACTTTGAGATTTAATTGCATTTTATGGCTTGATGTGCACCACGACCACAATGTGGTTAATATAACACATGGAATGAGCAGCATTGGTCGTAATCCTTGCTTTATTAATAGGTGACCGAGTTCAATATCAGAGTGACCATCATCAGTGCAGATCTTCAAGCACTCATTTAAAGTTGGTTGCAGAAGAAATTGCTGTACATATTATGTTGTAAAATTTAATATTCATTTTTCTGTTCTTTGTAAGGTACAAGTGCTTGGAGATTTTCGCTAATGGCCCTATGACTGAAATCGATTTACTATTAATAAAGAAAAGAAACAAATTTAGTCTTCTTTATTTTGCTACAGCTCACTGATTGACAAGTTATTCATGAGGCAACATTCACGAATATGTGTACTTTTGCAGTTTAGTCCGCTGAAAGTAACAGAGTATAAGCTTACGTTGTTGTTGTTGTGGTCTTCAGTCCGAAGACTGGTTTGATGCAGCTCTCCACGCTACCTTGTCCTATGCAAGCATCTGAGAATACGGACGGCAATTTACATCTTTTGACTCTGCTTACTGTATTCGTCCCCTGGTCTCTACGATTTTTATCCCACACACTTCCTTCTAATGCTAAGTTGTCGATTCCCTGATGTCTGACTCTTAGTCAGTATACGCCAGAAACTCCTTTTATCACCTCCTCATTAGTTACGTGATCTACCCATCTAATTTTCATCAATCGTCTGTAGCACCGCATTTCAAAAGCTTGAATTATCTTTTTATTTGAACTCCTTATCGTCCACGTTTCACTCCCAACAATGCTACAGACAAATGATTTCAGAAAGGACTTCCTAACATTTAAATTAATATTGGATGTTAACAAGTTTCGCTTCTTTAGAAACGCTTTTCTTTCATAGCCATTCTGCATTTTATATCTTCTTTACTTCGGCCATCAGAAGTTATCTTGCTTCCCAAATAACAGAAATCATCTACTACTTTTATTGCCTCATTACCTAATCTAATTCCTTTAGGATCGCCTGATTTTATGACATTGCATTCCATTACCTTCGTTTTACTCTAGTTAATGTTCATCTTATATCATCCTTTCAAGACACTGTCCATTCCATTCAGTTGCGCTACGAGATCCTTTGCGGTCTCTGACAGAATTACTATGTCATCGGCAAACCGCAATGTTTTTATTTCTTCTCCCTGCACTTTAATGCCGTCTCCAAATTTCTCCTTCCATTCCTTCACTGCTTGTTCTGTGTACTGATTTCTCAGGATCTATGCACCCAAATCGCGTGAAAATGTAATCACATGTCAGTTCTAGTATAATATATTTGTCCAATTAATACCCGTTCATCATCTGCATGTCTTCTTGGTGTAACAATTTTAATGGTCAGTAGAGTACTTTTGAGTATAATTATTTTTGCTTAGAAAACGAATGTCTTGAATATTCTTGCCGTTCAGATGTAGCATCAATTGTGGATATTTTCTGCTTTTATTTATTATTTTATTTATTTACTTTGCTTACCGCGTTTTGTTGTTACTTTTCTAAGGTTTGTCCTTCATCTGCAGCTATAATGTCTAGTCTCGCACATGAAATAAGTTTCTTACATTCAACACTTACTGATTGGACAGGAACTGTAGAAGAGAAACCTCGACAATGCTGAGTAGAAAAATGTCGTCTTTCTGCAAATGGTCGGATATTCTGTTGTTTAGTAGCTTTTTTTTTTTGTTTCTGTCGCGATATTTTATAGTTATCAGCGATTTTTAAGGCGCTTCATACATTCCATGTTGTAAAAATTATTTTAAATCAGTTTCAACGTTATTATTCTTACTCATCCGATATCGTATTCATAAATGTACCTAGCAAGCCGCTTGTAGCGCTGCTGTCGTGGCGGATATCAAAGATCAGTGGGAGTACTGCGAAAAAAATTGTACATTATAGCCTAAAAAGAGGTCGTTAGGGACTGCCAGGGTGCTCCTGGCAGAGGTTCGACTCCTTTCTGGGCCTTGAGTGTGTGCTGTCCTTACGTTAGTTGAAGTTAGTTTGTAAGCCCAGGTCGTTTGGTCCCATAGATTTACAAACATCTGGAAATTTTTTGCTATCAAAGAAATTAGAGAAACAAATTTTGGAAATAGATATCGTAGCAATGAATGAAGCCTTTCTTGTAATGATTTGCACCCCCTACTCGTGCATCACTTCCGTGACACTGTCTCCCCTGCATCGCGCTAGTGAGAAACGTTTTGCCCTTCTCTGAACTTTCTCTGAATCCCCCGTTTGTCCCACTTGGTGGGGATTCTACAATGCGCAGCAATACCACAGTTCAACATATACAGTGCGACACTCATTGCTGTAAAAAATGTTACCAACTGATCAATTAACACCTATTTACGGTTTCGCGTGGCTAGTTTTGTGCTTGCCGTGACAGTACGAGTGAAAGTTTACCTTTCTGGTGTTCCTGTAGCGGTTAACCCGCTGTCACGTTCACCGGAAGAATACCCTGAAGTTTCAGTTTGAGAAGTCAACTCGATCAGTACAACCGAATTCGTTCGAGGTGCACAACTGGATTGTCGATGTTGTTGGTATAACTTCACACCAGAGCCACCCTGCTTATTACAAATTGGAGGAGTACTGCTTCTACGTAAAACCGCTGAACCCAGTTGTCATGGAGCGTCTGCTGCTTAAATCTGGAGGACAAATACAGTTCCTGCACCGAGATGGACGTGTAAGTACTGTTCCTATTTCCAATGCTGAAATCGAATATAAGAATGTAAGAGTGTTTGACCTGCCCCCTGAGGTTGAAAATTCCTTTCTGAAAGAAGTGTTGTCGAAGTATGGCGAGGTCAGGAGTATAAATAATGAAATGTGGTCCAAGCAGCACAGGCTTCAATGTTAAGCGGAATTAGAAATGCATGGTAAGACTAACATTCCGTCCCACATAATGGTGTGTGGCTACGGGGTACCGGCTACCTATTCTGGTCAAGAGTAAACGCGTCATATTTGTAATGAAAGTGGCCATTTTAGACAAGCTTGCCCTCGTAAAATGGTAGTGTTGAAAAATAATTTGCAACAACGTCGCAAACTTACTTTCGGTGACGTTATTTTGGGAGACACGGTTGATGAAATAACGTATGATCCCACCACTGTAGTTCACCCTGAAACCCAATCAGCTGAGCGCAGTGAATTTCCGTTACTGCCTCCAGTAGCTCAACCAGTACACACTAACGCTGTTCGTATCTCTCAAAGTAACAAAAGACAACGAGACGACAACGATTACATTTCTGATAACGAGTCAGAAAGTTCGTCGTCTAAGCAGAAACTTCTAACAAATGAAGTCATTCTGCAATCGGAAGAAATGGAATCAGAACCACTGACACAATATGAGAAGTTTACCGGTACCACAATTTGCTGAAAATTCAAGTACCGAAATGTCTGGTGTTGAATCTGTGAATATAGTTGAGAAACAGCTCCCCCTCCCACACACACACACAAAAAACCCACTGTTACGACGACACTACCGCTCCTAGCGGTGGGCAAGCTGGCGAAATTGTGATGTTTGTTTATAATTATTTTGTACGTTATTAACGAAATGGTTAGTATAACTTTTGCATTAGAAATATCAGTAAAATATCAAGAGACATATGTAATACTGAAACAGCCGAATTTCACTGATTCAGTGGTATAAAGAACAACTTCGTCGTGAACAAATACTTAAGAATATTTGTATATGTGCAGCTTATTCCGCTGAAAGTAAGTAGAATATAAACATAAGAGAATAATAAATTTCTATTATGGTCTGTTCTTACTACGACAGGCAGTTTTTTTTTTTTTTTTTTTTTTTTTTTTTTTTTTTTTTTTTTTTGACGTATATAAATTCGATGTTGAGTCTAATAATTCCCACACTTTTACACCTCAATCGTCATTCATATACGCGCATATTCTTTAGCTTAAGAAACCAATGTTTTGATGATTAATGACGTTTGTGCTTCCGCTGTAGCAACATCAGTGGCATTAGATTCTTCTTTGTAGGAAAACAGTTTTCTTTCGTCGTTTTATTGCCATGTCTGTGGCGTTTTTGTTTCAGCTACAACTGTGGTGGCTCATTTGGTACGTAAAATACTGTATTTATTGTATTCTATACACTTTAATTACGTTCCAGCCTTATAAAGTTTATTGGAATTGAAGAAAACGTTCCTGCGTGGAAAAACGACGTCTCTTTGCTCAAGGGCAGGTCTACTGGTATTTCCTAGCCACTTTAATTTTTTTAAATAGAAAATACAATTATTCATTTAAAGAAGACTAGTAGCTGTGGAAATGGACTATTTGCGTAGGAGTGCCGGAATATCAAGAATCGAAAGAAAAACTAATGAGGAAGTAAGAACTAGAATGAAGGCAAATGATACAGTGATAGACAGAATTGAAAGAAAATCACTGAAATGGTACGGACATATGATGAGAATGCCAGATCATCGGTGGCCAAAGAAAGTTTATGAATGGAAACCACCCGCCAAACGTAAGCGCGGAAGACCACGACGTTCTTGGACAGACCAGATAAGTGGAGTGATGGAACATCGCGGCATCGACAAGGAAGAGGCGCTGGATAAAGAGGCTTGCCGGAGGATAACAGGAATACGACAAGACGTTGTTATTAATTAATCTTTGTATTAATTATTCCTGTAATAATAATAACATGAAAAGCCTATATGTTACAAGATAATTGTAAATGAACTGTTCTATAATGTGCCGTTGTCAGGGATCTTAGGAAACCTAAGAAAGACAAATGTGGAGCTATTTTTAATTTATTACCTACTAGCTGTAAACCCGGCATTGTTCAGGTGTTTACTAATTCTATACTCTCGTAGTCAACATCCCCCCCTCTCTGCATCCACCTCTTTCTCTCCCATCTCTCTGTTCGTGTTTAACCTTTCCCTCTCTCAGCAAAGTTTTCTGCAAGGTACCCTCTGTCACGCAACATACAAACATTTATGTACCCAGCTCAAATGTTGAAATGTTTGTTAAGCTTATGGGACTTTACTACGGGGTCATCAGTCCCTAAACTTACAAACTACTTATGAACTACTTACGAACTAGGACGGCACAAATATCCATACCCGAGGGGGGATTCGAACCCCCGACCGTAGTGGCCGTGCTGACCGTGACTGAAGCGCCTCAGTCATCTCGACCACCGCGACCGGCTATGTACCCAGCGATCTTCCTCTTGGTTTAAAGGTCATATGTGCAAAAATTCATAAAGATTGGAGTAAAACCATGCATTTTATAAAATTCCTTAAGGTAAGTACCCTCCACGATACACCGAACGAAATTATATACAGCCAGTAACATTCCTGTTGTTATTAAGGTAGAGTATGCAAAATTTCATCAATATCGGAACAAAACTATAGATTTCTATGCAGTAGAAACGCAGGGTCACATTGAAAAACGTACTTTGTTGTTCTCAAATATCCCAGTTTTATTTCATGCAACTAAAAAAAAAAAAAAAAAAAAAAAAAAAAAAAAAAAAAAAAAAAAAAAAAAAAAAAAACCCTGCGAAATCGGTCGAGCCGTTCTTAAGATATGGCGCGATCAATGTATTGAGGGATCCATTTTTATGTTGCAAAATACCCTCCCCCAGCGCCGTATGAAACTTAAGGTACACGGTGACCTTACTGTTGTTTTTAAGGTCAAGCTTGAGAAATTTCATGAAGATCGGAATGATACTGTAGATTTCGTGAGTCTGTAAGAGAAGTATGCTCCGCCATGCACCTATCACAAAATACTTTCTTAGCTGACGTTTTCTACCTATCAACTACATTCCTGCCAAATTTCAGCTTCATAGGTGAAGTAGTTTTCAAGATTTCATGTTCAGTCAGTGAGTGAGTGAGTGACATTTTGCTTTTATATAGATAGAGATTAAGAATACAGATTGCTTAATTTTGGATGCAAGAGAATTAAGGGAGACTTGCACACAAAAACAAATAGTAACATGCAAATCTTTAATGCTAATTTTATTTGAAACCAGGTCATGCCTGATGCGACAGTTTCATGGCATCTACAGCGAAACAGTTGTGAGCGATAGACTTCTTTTCGTTTCATCATTTTGTGTTTGTGTGTGTGTGGGGGGGGGGGGGGCGGCAGGGGGTCAGTTACAATACGCTTCATAAACGTCCGAAATTACATGCAAACTTCGTTGCAGGTTCCTAACTACTTCCATTTTCCAATAATTGACGCATGAATCTGGATATTCTCACGCGGTGGCCTCTCATTATTTATGACGTCATATTTCCTGAGCCGTGTGTTGTGCTCTTTTATTTTTTGGGTTAGGAATATTCTTGGGCATACGGTGAACAGTTCACCAAAGTTTCATTGCAATCGAATGAATGGTTTATGAACACATAGAGGATATACACACAAACACTCATTTCTATATACATATAAATTTCTAAGGTATTATGTACGTTCCCTAAGGTAAAAAGTACGTTGATGATCTACGTCTATTTCTATATGGGTAGGCCGCAATTCACAGTGACTGGCAGAGAGCTCATCAAACCACTTTCGAACCTTTTATCTAGCGTTCCACTCTGTAACAACTCGCGGGAAAATCGAACACTTAAATGCTTCCGTATCAGATTTAATATTTCTTATTTCATTACGACGGAGAAACTCGGCGATCGAAATTTCATAAGGAGGCCTACCTGTCAAGAAAAACGACGTTGTCGTAATGACAGATTTGTAAGACAAGGTTGTAGACTTAACACAATCTGTACATTAACTCCGCTTGCAACACAACACTTAATGGTGGACTAAGTAGCTCGTTAACTGCTGCTGCCAGATAAAGGAGCAGGGTTGACGTTAGGAAGAACATCCGGTCATAAAAAGCCACATCCAAAACCGGAATAATGATGGACCCTTATCAAAGCAAATGTTTCGGTGTAGTAGTCTCCAAATCTCCGGGAAAGAGATTGAGAAGAAGAGGAGGAAGGTCAGAAGGAAGGAGTGAAGTGCAGAACTTAAAATAGGGCCATTTGAAAGGATAGAGCCGAGAGATTTTAGACATGATGCAAAGAAAGAATCTTGTGTATTAAAAGAATCTACGAAAACTAAAGTTCGTCGGCTAGACCAAACTACCCCTCCGAATTCCTTAATTTTTGTTTTAACTCTTTATTTGGCAATATTGCTCTCAAGCAACATCAAAATTGCGCTTCGTTTTCTGAAACATGTTTCACGTATCATCCTTGGATGGGCACCAGTGCTTGAAACTAAATTTAAGCTCTCAAAAAAGTGTTTCGTTGTATTTTGCGCAAATCTTAGCAATAAACTGAATCTTTTGCAGACACTCCAAGCATACGTTACCGAATACACGTTTGTTTTAATTTTGTGACGATATTTTTCGTGATACATGGAAAACTGCTTATGAAAGGGAAAGAGGAAGCCTTGAAGTTCAATTATTATGTAAAATTGTTGACAACTTCTTGTATGGGAGACTGAATATGGACTTATATTTATTGGGAAGAGGAGGCCTTATAGACCTTAAAGACAAAATGGACAATAAGTCCGAAAGCAGAATGAAACAGCATCTCCTGTACCAGTCAGTGATGTACGGTATGAAATATGACAATATGTTGCCACTTGACAGATTACAGGCCAAAACGAGTTTACAAGTTTTGTCTTCAGGAAAAATTGACAGTAAAATGAGGAAATCATGGGACTGTTCAGAACTTTGCACCAAAAACACTTGTTTTCACAAGTTTCAGATTAAGTAGTCCTAAATACAATAATTTCTACTGCCATGAGAACAGCTTTGTAGTGTTGATACTGTACCACCATGCGATGTTTTTGGGCAATGTTAATTACAAACCAGAAACTATATTATGAAAAAAGTTGTATAAATCTGTTCACATGGCCCTACACATATAAGCAACATAATACTTTTTCTCCTCGTGATTTCTATGTGTGCCAAATAAAGGGTTAAGCGTCAGGTATTCATCCACATATTTGCCATCTAGTATCAGAATTTACAGAACTCTCGCCTTCCTTTTTCTATACTGAAACGCGATTTCCTTCTGTATATTTCTTATGGGGATGTCCTTGCTGTAAACTAAAGTCAGTCGGTCAGGTCGTTCTATCCGACCGATTTCCTTCATTTTTGCTTCAAGCGAAAGGTATTCATTCGCAGATTTGTCATCAAGCATCAGAATTCAGTCTCTCCATCCCTTATTTTTATTCAAACGCGATATTCTTCTGTCCTTGCATTGAAAATTTTAAACGATTTGTTTTACGATATCTTCGGCTCTAATTAAATTACGCAGTTCTTTTTTACCTAACAACATTCAGCGGATCAAGCTCTTTCATTTGCGCTTTTAAACATTTTCACTGATTCTGAAGGAAGCTATGCGTGAACTTCCAACGTTACTTCCAATATTTCCCAACTTTTTTGTCATTCCACTAACTGTGCGAAGTATTCTCACGGGTCCTCTAGTTTTCTTTTTTACAAGAGACAAGGTGGAAAAGTGACAAATCGAAACTATTGGCAGAAGGATATCGGTTGTACTATAGCAGTGCAGACATCAGAAATGGGATTTATGTGGAAGAAGATCCAAAGGCAGAAGTCTGTGGACATAATCTGCGACAGAGTCATAAAACTTGCTATGGAGGAGACCTAGTTATAGTTTTAAGTGAGTGTGTGCATCTCAAACAGTGCTGACGAAGAGAAAGACGGATTTTGGGAAATCCTAGATCGGCAACGACAGACATACCAGACAATGTAAGGGTGACGATTGAGGGATATCTGAATGGACATGTTGGTGAGAGGGGACGTGGGGAAGACATAATTCATTATGGATGGAGTTGCGGAGAGAGGAATACAGAAGGGCGAAGGATTGCTGAATATGCAGTATCCTTTGACCTAATGGTTACAATACCTATTTCAATCGAACAACTTGTGGGCTGCAAAGGGCCGATTAGTTGTTGTACAGACGGATCACCTAAGTGAAATAAAGGATACCAAGTCGTATACAGTCAAGTGTGGGTGCGCAACAAACTTGTAGTGGCCGATATGAGATGGTAATGCGAAACTGTATCAAGTGAGTGATCGTAGCTGAAAGAAGTGGTATTGCGAGAAAAATTCAAGAGAACAGTATTTAGGAAACGGAGATTAGTAAAGGATGTACAGACGTGGTGGAGTTGCAACAGCAATGTAATACTAAAAAGATGAGCTCGGTAAAAAACAGAAAAAGTGATAGTGGGAAGAGGAGGTTCATAAAGTGGTGAAAATGAAGACAGATGCTAAGAAACAATGGGATTTAACAGGAAGAGAGGAGTTTAGGGAAGACTATGCAAGGAAAAAAAAAAGCCAAAAACAGCAGTGGCAAAAGCGAAGGCTCGGGTAATGGAAGAGATGTGGTGTGAAAAGCTGGAAAGAAGACACGATGGTAGGAAACCTTTACAGATTGCTGAAGCGTCAGACAAGGCGACCAAGGACATAAAGTCGATGAAGAAAAAGTCAGGTGTGGTACTACACAAGAGAGAGGTTCGAAGATCTTGATTTTGCATACGATATTTGCCTTATGGCACAGCGATACCGGGATATGAAAGACAAACTGAACAGGTTGCAGAAAGAAGCGGGACATGCAGGTCTCATAATCAACACAAACAAGACCAAAGAGATGAGGATAAATCCTGATATCGTGACCAACCTGACAGTAAATGGGAAGGAAATTGAGAGAGTTTAGTCCTTCCTGGACCTTGGAAGTATAGTTACAACGGATGTGGGAGCAGAGGAAAACATTCAAAGCCATATGCAGAAGGCAAATGGTGCGTTTGTCCAGCTTTACCCCGTGTGTGAAAACATCTCCAGGAAGACTAAGCTCCGCCTCTTCAACAGCAATTTAAGTCAATTCTTTTATACGGCTGTGAGACGTACAAATCAAATAAACACACGGCTGCAGGTGTTCATAAATAGATGTCTGCATTAAATAACAAATGTGATAGCTGGACATAATCTCAAATGAAGATCTTTTGACCACTGCTAATCAACAGCCAACTGATATCCAGATGAAGGAGAGGAAGTGGGACTGGATCGGGCACACCCGAAGGAATCCGGAAGGAGCTGTCGAGAGGGTGGCAATAGACGGGAACCCTCAAGGCACCAGAGAGCGAGGTCGACCAAAGACGACCTGAAGGAGGACGATCGAAAAGGACGAGGTTGATAAGACCTGGAATGAAGAGGATGACCAGGAACCGTACTGTGTAGAGAAATTTCGTCAATAAACAGGCATGAGCAAATCCTGAATAGGCGGCTGGAGCACTTTAAAAGACTACTGAAAGAGAAAACGAGAGATTTACGAGGATGGTGAGGTAAAATGAACCAGTGAGCAAGAGTATAAGTTGGGGAGAAGTGGAATATGCGATAAATAACAAATCATAGGAGCAGACCAAATCCGAATAGAAACATGGAAGATTGTGGGAGAAAAGGTCATTGATGTTTTCTAGGATTTAATGGAGATTTGGAAAGGAGAAAGAATGTCACATGCGTGTAGAAGCAGTAAGCTGGCTCCCAAATATAAAAGGAAAGGAGCTTTCTTAAACTGTGGCAATTCTAGAGGTTTGATGTCTAATGAAGACCTGCGAATGGATAACAACTCACAGTAAAGACGATTGCTGAGGCACTAACAGGCACGTAAGACAGACAATGGATTTTCCATTGTTAGAAGGCTTGGAAAACGATTATTGAATATAGACAGTGTCCAGAAACTGAATAACAATTCAGATTTACGTCTCGAAGAGATCGTAAAACTAGTGTGCTGTTTGGTGGGATAAAGGTAAAGCTGTTCTATAGATAGGAAAAACACGGTCGTTACAACGATTTGGCAATTGTGAACCAGCTAAAGGAGGTCAGCTTTAAAGCTACTCATTCAAAACTGATCTGATATTAAATGCAGCACTAATAATTATCATCATCTGGTAGTTAACACTCACGATAACTAACTTTCCAATCAGAATCATTTAAGATTAGTTGAACACATTTATTATTCATTAACACTATAATTCTGTTTAGTTATGGCTCTAATATTAATATTTGCTCACTTAATTAGGAAACAGTGGGTTTAAACTGATTGAAAGCGCAACGGATATTTTTGAACATAGCAAGAATACGTAGTCTGCATAAGGCTCACAGACTACTATAAATTTGACTGCGAGAGAAATCTGGAGAAACACAAATCACTTTCTAATAATGCAACTACGAGAATTTATCCCGCTAACTGACTGACTGCAAAAACTTAGTATCTTGTTCACCAGTGTAGTATTGCACAACAATCACTATTATCATTAAATGTCACACTAATAACGAAATCTGTTAATCAAACTCAAGAATGAAACTTTCACTCTGCAGCAGAGTGTGCGCTGATATGAAACTTCCTGGCAGATTAAAATTGTGTGCCGGAACCGGGACTCGAACCTGGGACCTTTGCCTTTCGCGGGCAAGCGCTCTACCACTTTTTTTTTTTTTTTTTTTTTTTTTTTTTTTTTTTTTTTTTTTTTTTTTTGTTCTTCACGTAGATCTCTGCTCTGCGGTCGTTCGTTTGGTTCGTTCTTGTTTGTTCGTTCAATATTTGGCTCAGCTTTTTTATTACAGAGGGCGTTTAGCCCCCTGGCCGGGCGCGCTGAGCCACGGCGCCCGGCATCACTGAGTTACCCCGACACGACTGACGATGCCGCCTCACAACTTTACTTCCGCCAGTACCTCGCCTCCTACTTTCCAAACTTCACAGAAGTTCTCCTGCGAAACTTGCAAGACTAGCACTCCTGGAAGAAAGGATATGGTGGAGATATGGCTTAGCCACAGCCTAGGGGATGTTTCCAGAATGAAACTTTCACTCTGCAGCGGAGTGTGCGCTGATATGAAACTTCCTGGCAGATTAAAATTGTGTGCCGGAACCGGGACTCGAACCTGGGACCTTTGCCTTTCGCGGGCAAGCGCTCTACCACTGAGCTACCCCGACACGACTCACGATGCCGCCTCACAACTTTACTTCCGCCAGTACCTCGCCATCCTAGTTCGTAAGTAGTTCATAAGTAGTTTGTAAGTTTAGGGACTGATGACCCCGTAGTTAAGTCCCATAAGCTTAACAAACATTTGAACATTTTTATTATTAGCAATAATGATTACATTACCTTATAATTGGAGAAATCTTCTCGGACTGATACGTATATGAATGATACAAAATCTTATAAAGACAGAACTGTGTCTGTGAAAGTCTGATTTCGAAATTATTCCATCAGATCGTACAAAACTTGCTGTCCTAGCAGCCAACCAAACCACTTCCGTTCAATACCAGAGCTACACACCGACTCTCCCTCCGTTCAGCTACTACTCACATACGTAGTCTTTGACAGAGATGTTACACAGCAGAGTAAACCATAGACTCAAAGAATTTCATTTAAGATTTTACATACAAATATCGATACAAAACAGGCGAAACAATATTATTGAATTTGTACAGACATGTTCCAATCTTACCTAGAAGACACTGATGGAAAGACACTAAGAGGGATACGACATACGCTGACATAGAGGAAAAACGTGAAACCAACAATTATTATAGCAAATCGATCATTGAGAGAAAGTGTTCTCAAGCAGCTTTCCAATGATCACTACAGCGTCGTGGAGCTACGTTACCCCTTTTGGACTGTAGATTACACTAAAAAAGAAAAAAAAATCATATTGATGCAGTAAACTTGTTACATGATGTCTGCTTCTACAGGAATCGATTTGTGTTCGGTTTTGGGAAACAGTATGATATAGTCGACATAGATTGGATATAGATTTGTCATCTCCAGAGTTTTACAACTTCAGTAGCATACAATATACTGTACGTGGTGTTTCGACGAGATTCGATCTCAAGGCCATCCTCAAGTATTCGCAATACTTAAATCATACGAGCAGAGCTGTCGTATAACACACGTTTGCACTCAAGCAGCCTACCTTAACGACACCTACCAGAAGTTCCAGTCGGCTGGAACAGTCGCTTATCTGTGCTCAGTCGGTTCAATTCGTATGCAGATCACTGCGCGAGGCAACCTCGCGACCTCCAACTAGTCCTAGACTTGTTTCCTAAAACAGCCGGGGCGGCTTGTCAGTTCCCAACGCGGCTGAGTGCTTGCTACCTCGCCACCTCCCCCCATACCTCTTTCCATCAACAACTATTTCTCGGTCTTGTCACCGGTCTGTTTCCCGATTCGTTTGGGCGACAGGATTTCGACAAATGACGCAAAAGTAGCAATGTGGTAATTGCGGTATTCTGCGAAGGTCAGCTGATTGTCTGCTCAACTGGTACTGGGGATAGCAGGTGTGGATCAAACACCTGTATGAACAACATAGACCGGTAAAGGCAACCGCCTTGAAAACGTACCGGTCACGTTTTGGTACGTCATGTTGAGTGGTACAGTCGTCTGCTACCACGAAATTACGTGGTTCCGTTTGTGTTACGATAAAATTTGTTGCTACCGGCAGTCGATATTTTGTCTTATTTATTGCCCGTTATGTGAAGTTTGTAAAATGCTGAGTAGGATCGTTCAGGTAGAAGTCATTAACTGGCTGCAAAATGACTTCATTTTACACGTATCGTCGATCGTCATCATATCAGATCTATCAAACACAAATAAAATAAAATAACTAATGCATTTGGTACAAAATAAGGATTAGTCCAATGTTTTAGACTGATTTGAATATATTCATACAACAACATGTAACTGTAATATCCACTGATGTTCTTAAAATATACAGTGTAGGTGAAGGTCGGATAAGTTGACTAGGAGTCGACGAATTTTGAATTTCTTCGACAAATCTACAGACTGTTTAACGTGCACAACGCTACCGCTTCCTTAGCACGCTCTGCGGTCGTGTCTCTTGAAATAGAACTGCTCGGCAATTTTGTTTTGTTGAAAACAGAAGCTGTGAAGTGGTTGCTGCTTTTGTAACAATTTTCCTGCAGTTTAAATAAGTTTCATGCGAGTAATACTTTTGTATTAATGAATATCAGTTGATTCATCTTAAACCTTGTGGATTTACTAATGTTTTAATAACGGTTTAATGATTTTACTGTGTAAGACTGTGTGCATGTGTAAGTCATCATCATCATCATCATCATCATATCATCATCATTAGAGACTGATTATGCCTTTCAGCGTTCAGTCTGGAGCATAGTACCTCTGATAAAATTCCTCCATGATCCCCTATTCAATGCTAACATTGATGCTTTGTCTGATGTTATGCCTTTTACTTCAAAATCATTCTGAACCGAATCTAAGTACTTTCTTCTAAGTCTACCTCGACTTCTCTTACCCTCCGCTGCCGAGCTCATGACTCTCTTCAGTAACCTTGCTTCTCCCATGCGTGTTACATGACCCCACTATCTCAGTCTGTTCGCTCTGCTTCCTCTATGGTGTTCATTCCCAGTTTTTCTTTGATTTCCTCATTATGGATACCCTCCTGCCATTGTTCCCATCTATTAGTACCTGCAATCATTCTTGCCACTTTCATATCTGTAACCTCTACCTTATGAATAAGGTAACCTGTATCCACCCAACTTTCACTCCCATACAACAAAGTTGGTCGAAAGATAGAGCGGTGCACTGCTAACTTAGTCTTGGTACTGACTTCCTTCTTGCAGAAGAGAGTAGATCTTAGCTGAGCACTCACTGCATTAGCTTTGCTGCACCTCGATTCCAGTTCTTTCGCTATGTTGCCATCCTGTGAGAAAATACATCCCAGGTACTTGAAAATTTCTACCTGTTCTAATGTTGTTCCTCCTACTTGTCACTCAACCTGTTTGAATCTCTTTACCACAGACATAGCATGTATAAGTCTGAATCTAAAATGTCGACTGCGGTTAATATGACCACTTATGCAGTTCATAAAGAAGGCAGGGTTACAGAAATGGAGCAAGGAATCTTTGAAAGTGGCAATGCAGCGTTTAAGAAATGGTAAGCTTCTTAAAGGCGACGCTAGGAAGTTCGACTTCCCTGAAGGTACTTTACGTCACTATGTAAAAAAACATGTTGATGAAGTAGGCTCTGCTCAGTGTACAGGCTTAAATTACAGGGATGCAAAGGAGAAATGTTAAGTCTGTGTCTCTTTTCATAAGTATATCAGCATCAATAAAAGTCTTTTTTTCTAAATACAATGTTCGTCATCTTACCGTACCTGTAGGGCAAGTCGAGGAATGGTACTGTCACTAACAAAAACAGGTCTATCTATTACAACCTTAAGTCTTAGGAAACGTTTAAGAGCTTTATTACAAAGAAGATACATTAAGCAATCGTTTTTCCATAAATAAAATATCTGATTTCAACGTAAGAGCCAGAAAAAATATAATAAATGTTAATGTCGCCATCTTACCCGACTTCCCGCTATGTGAAATTCATATTTATGTCAGTCACATACATTGGAATTACCCTCATTTTGTACCATTTGTATTAGTTAGTGGTTTGTTTGACACGTTTCGGATGATGGCTATCACCGAAACGCGTAAGATAAAGTCATTTTGTTGCCAGTTAATGACTTCTACCTTCGCGACCTACTCAGCATTTTTCAGAAATTACATAATTTTCAACGGGATCGTCTGCTTATTCCGTGAATTCGTGTCACGACTACGTTATTTATTGCCCACACAACACGTTTCAGGAAATAATTCCCAAATATAAAGAGTGTTTCTGCAATGTACTTAAGTGTGGTTACTGATGCCTCCTACTCTGTAGATACTGTGAATTTCTGTATAACGCCTACATGCACCTTCGACTTGGCTGACATTTAGAAAGTTCCACTCTAGCAGCTATCTACACTGGCCAAAACATTTAGGGGATCAGTTGAGATATCTAGGTTCTGAAGTATTGTCATCTTTTTGTCGGTTCCGGAGACAACGATAATACTGCAACCGAGATAGTGGTAATAACAGGCAGCTGCTGCAGAAGGGGTTGATGTTGACTTGTGTTTACTGTAGCAAACGAATTACACATGCAGGTGGCTTCAGATAGCGTAGTGAGCAGGTAGTGCAATCCAACAACAGCTTGACTTACCCGAACCTACGGCATGGAGAGCCATAGGAAGGTTGTAAGCGGGACAGACACAGAGGGACGTGGCTGCAGCTAGTGGAGTGTCACAAAGTGTAATTTCCAGGACCTGGACGAGATTTCAGAAAACAGGAACCGTTAAGAGAAGGCAAGGCCAGGGTCTTAGACGAGTAACATCAGCAAGTGCTCTTCGTTTAACAGTCCGTCGAGACAGGGGGCAGAATGCAACTCAGCTGCAACGCACCCTCCAGGCAGCAACAGGACGCGCACTATAAACACAGTACACGATCAACTTCGGTAATGTGGCCTCTACGCACAGAAGCCGATGATGTGGGTCCCATTAAAACCACGACACTGTTTAGCCCGCAGAAACTGGGCGGGGGAACATCAAGATTGGAGTAGTAACGAATGGCGCTGGGTTCTGTTGTCAGACGAGTCAAGATTTCAGCCGAACGATTGCCGTTCCCTCATCTGGAGAGAACGTGGAACTCTGGACAGTCCTGCTTATGTGCATCAGATGGGTAGCTTCTGGTGAACGATGACGCTCGTCCCCACAGAGCTGCACTGGTGGACAACATGAAGCTGAGCGAATTGAATGAATTGACTGGCTAGCTTCTTCACCGGACTGAAACCCGATTGAGCTTGAGTGGGATGCACTTGGCAGACGCATTGCAGCCAGGCAAGCCCCTCCCACAACGATTGCAGAGCGGGGATATTGCACTCGTGGAAGAATGGCCAAATATCCCCCAAGAGCTGATTGATAACCTCATACTGTCCATGACATGCAGGTGTGCAAATGTATTTTCCGTCAGAGGTGATCACACACCATATTAAGAGAGCAACGAGGATAACTTTTTCAGTATATGGTAGCCCCATGATCCCTCGCTCTAAATGAACGCCATGTAAACCTCAAATAAAGAGTTCAGACATCAAAATATCGTACGTATCATACAGAAATTTCAATTGTAACCAATATTTGAGTAATAAGATAGTAAGGACAGTTCACAACTCATCGCAAAGACGTGGCGACGAGCTGCGACAGGCACATACAAAAGACACACACATACAACACTTTCAGCTATCGGCCATGACCTTCTTCAGAAAATAGAACACTCACGCAATCACACAGGCACACAACATAGTCATACAACCATCACCTCTGGCTGCCGCAATTCGAAGTGCGGCAGCCGGAGGTGATGGTCGTGTGACTGTTGTGTGCCTGTGTGATTGCCTGAGTGTTCTATTTTCTGAAGAAGGTCATGGCTGATAGCTGAAAGTGTTGTATGTGTGTGTCTTTTGTATGTGCCTGTCGCAGCTCGTCGCCACGTCTTTGCGGTGAGTTGTAAACTGCCCTTACTATATTTTTAATTCCAACCTGGTCTTTCCATTACAGTATCTGAGTAAAATCCGTTACTATATGTATATTGTTTACGATAACTCACCTGATACCCTAATTGTTTTGGGCAGTGTCTAAAAGAAATATCTAGTTGGTTGGCATTTATACAGAAAGCAGACGTTAGAAGTCGTAGATAAACACTTAAAAACTTGATTAGACGCCTTAATTTTATCCTTGCTATTGACGAATATTACTGATACTTGTTCTACATTTTTCCTTGTTTTTAACGTCATGATTTTAGTATCGCTCTCAGGAGTTCTAATGCAAAATAGCACGTGTCATCTTTCACCTCATATCGCGTTAACATGTAATGTTCATCAGAAAAGAGCATCTAAGGCCAGAAGAGCAACAATTACTGCTGCGAATAGTCTGCCGCTTGTTCCAGTCTCTTAATGGGTACCCGTTGTGTTAGCCTGTGTTTTTCAAACGATTTCTGTACATAAGCGGACCAGTTAAATTACAATTTATATGCATGCATGACCCAAATGCCAGTTTGTAGTAATTTTCCTCAGAACGCAAAGACGTACTCATGATGAAGTGAGACACACGATATGCAGTGGAAAGATGTACTCGAATAAAGCCTACTATCTAAACATTCCAGATGACCTTGAAGCGCAAGAAAATTCGTCGTAGAAGTACTACAGATATGTAAAATAACTGTTAGAAACAAAAACGTGAAGGTATGTAGACAAAGTACGACATTCCAACTGTTCCATTACAAATAATAGCATACAAACGACCACTTTTCATACAATGGACATGATCTATCATCAACCACTACACACTTAAGCTGCATTTCTATCGCAATACATGTGATACTCTAGCAGCTGTTCGGTCTGCCTGACGTTACACAATATGGCGGCTGGTGTTGCAGGTTGCTGCCCCCCTGGCTGCTGAAGCACCTAAGCAAGTCCCTGTTTGCTATGCGAATCTTGTCAGATATAGGAGATATAAAAATAAAAAAGCTAACATATTATGCATACTCTCACTCCATAATGTCATACGGGATTATTTTCTGGGGCAACTCATCAGGCCAAGAAAAAGTTTTCAGGGCACAAAAACGTGCGTTACGGATTATTTGCAGTGTTAACTCAACAACATCATGTAGAGGGCTATTTAAGAAACTGGGGATACTTACTACTGCTTCCCAATACATTTATTCTCTATTTATTTTATCTTTTTTTCAAAACAATTGCTCAGTCCATGGGATCAATAGTAGAAACAAGAATAACTTGCATAAAGATTTAAAGTCACTTACTTTGGCTCTGGGAGGTGTCCAATATTCAGCAGTACATATTTTAATAACATGCCAGCAGCCACAAAAAATTTAATTCACAATGAAGTAAAGTTTGAAAAGAGTCTAAAGGATTTTTTGGTGACTAACTTCTTCTACTGCATTGATGAATTTCTTACTAGAAGTAATTGAAGTAAGTTATTCTATATAATATTCACAAATATGAATACTGTGTTCAGTCTGACTTCAATATAAGTTTTGTGCAGTAATGTGATCATTGTAAATCAGTGTTGTAAAAAATGCTAAGAATTGTAATATGCACCTAGTAGATCTGGTATATTAGTATGTAGTAATAAGTTTTATGTCCTTTAAAAATAAATATTCTTAATTGTTTTTCCTGACCAATTCCACATCCACAAGGGCATTTACATTTGGGATCTGTGGAAGGTACATTAACACATATGCTCACTTTTTGCAAGTATATATTGTGTATTTTGGTCTGACATGTGCTGCATCCAAGAGGATTTCCTCAATTCGAATCTACCGGAACGAAAACTACATCTAATCTAATCTAATCAGAGCGCTGGGGCCACATAGATGGCCTCTATGTTGATTATCTACCTCTTTGGTGTGAACCAAGGAGGTTAAAATACGGGCAGACGACGCTACTATGCAAAGCTTATACCTCGATTGAAGCCAGTCCGCCATCTTGCGGAGCCGAGGAAATATGATTTTAGATTAAGCACTGTGCGGTTTTTGCCCTATTAACTTTCATATGTTTAAATAACTGTCATTTCTGGTACATGTTTGATATAGTACACTTCTGTGAACAAATACAGACCTTCCAGATAGGTGAACTGTGATTTAATAACACAAAATTATTGGCTCCACAATATGGCGACAACGGCTTCACTTCAGTAGCGTTAAGGGCATCTCTCCCTTTTCTAAACTCCTTAGTGTGAACCAACCTGGAGACTGTTCTAACCAGGGAGACGCCCTTGCACTGAAAAAGTGAAACCTGACCCTGCCATATTGCTGAGTCTTGGAGAAATGTTGGTATTGTAGAGCTGATGTTTTATGTCAAAACAGGAATAATATACCGTTTTGCCATGATATACAACGTGTTAAAAGAGTGAAAATTAACGTTACAATTAATTTTTCAAATATCTTATGATGAGTATTTATTCAAGAAAGTATATAGTTTTGAAAGTACATACTTTGCACTGACTGTCAAATCAATGCATTAAAAGTAAGACTGTCAACTGACGTTTGTACTCGTCATAGATATCGCCAACTCCCTTTATTTTAACCTCCTTGGACCATACTGACAGCAGAGGAAGTCAAAATATCGCTGTAATTAAATAACGTTAATTCTTCTGACTACAGGGTTCTAACCAAGTAGGTGGTGAGTGGCGATGATTGTGTATTCATTGAATTCTGAGTTTGAAACTGGCACTTTTCCCACACACACACACACACACCAAAAAAAAAAAAAAAAAAAAAAAAAAAAATGAAGAGAGAGAGAGAGAGATATTGGCAGAATTACCTATGGATGTTTAAGCAGAACAAAACAAGTCACCTGCTATTTTACGCAGAAAAACTTTGCTGCTAATTAATACTTACTATTTGTTTCAGTTTTTATCCCTCAATGACTTCTAATTTTCATTTTCAGGAAACACAGGTTGCCTCGATATTTCAAAGACCTGGTGGTACAGAATTTTAGTATGAATATTTAATGACGTGGAACCTGTACAAAGAAATTTGATACCTATGAAACATAAAAATCGTCTCTTCAGTACTAAATTTTCGAAAATGTTTTTTTACGTCGTTATTGGAAAAATCTTGTTTTGTATTTCCAGTGAACTACAGCAGCTGACATTTTAAGTTCCTGTAAAGCATTTGGGTACTATCCCGAGACAAAAATCGTGTCTCATGAGATTTTGAGTTAATAAATCACAGTTCAACTGTCTGGAAAGTCTGTATTTGTCCACAAAAGTATATAATATCAAATACGTTCTCAGAAATGACAGTCATTTAAAGATCTGAAAGTTAACATGGCAAGAACACACAGTGCTTTAATCCGAAACATATTTCCTTGCCTGCGCAAGATGGCGGACAGGCTTCAGTTGAAAACTAAGATTTGTGTAGTAGCGCCATCTCCGCCTATTTTAACCTCAATGGTTCTAACAACTGAAGAGCCCAACGGGAACGAAGTCCATTGAAACAGCTGTTCACCGGACGACATATTTGACTGCGGTAGCAAATCTGCTTCAGGGATGAATATGAATAGAAACGACCGTGAAAGCCAGCCTGCGACATCCGCGTTTCGCCTTCGCATGTAAAGGCAGTGAGTGTGTGGACGCAAAACGAAGCTCCACAGTCTCTTTCCTCCAGTAAGACTGCAGCTGCCTGATACGCCATGACGTCATCCAGAGTAGGGAGCTTGCACGACTGCGCTACCAAGAAGTCATTAGTCTGCTTCCCTAGGGCGTTCTCGTTGTGCAATCCAGCTCCTGCTAAGCCGTATCGCCGCTGTTTCTGACGAACTAGCAGTACACATATAGCTAGTGGCAGTTCAGCGGAAGAAATGGGGAAAAGAGAGAGAGAGAGAGAGAGAGAGAGATCTGGCCAAACACAAGGAAAACGGTTCTGATGTTCAAATTTTTACTGCGATGTATGTTAACAGCCGTAATATACTTTGAAAATGCATATTGTCAACCATCAACTGTTTATTGGATTTAGAACTTTTACCGGTTTCGGACATTATTCATCATCAGAAAATTCTGTTAAAATTACAGTCATGGATTATACACAATTTACAATGAAATATGACATACCCCAGAAGTTTCATCCAGAAGATACTTAACAAAAGTAAGCAGACTGATCACATTGGTGTATTTTTTGCCACCATGTCTATGTCAAACGATAAAAGATACGTAAAGTGCCACTAGACATTAGATCTTGATGAAAAATAAAATACCGGGCTGCATTATAATGAGCCTGGATCTAAGAATTCAAAGAGTAAATAACAAACATATTGAGAACTACATAGCTGATCTGATAAAGTCAGCAGAGGTCGAAGTATTCATGATGTGAAAATAATATATCTTTGACCGCCATCACAGGACATACCTTTGATGAAGTGTCATGGCGACTGATACAGAGAGTGTTATGTAAACTGTCAGTTTACGTAATGTTTACATAACACTCTCTGTATCAGTCGCCATGACACTTCATCAAAGGTATGTCCTGTGATGGCGGTCAAAGATATATTATTTTCACACAATGATTACTTCGATCTCTCCTGACTTTATCAGATCAACTATGTTGCTAGTTGTGAGATACATATGCATCTGTGGGGACAAGATATCGAAAACAACAGAAGTACCACAAGTATGTTGGAAATCAGTATGTGTTAATATATAGGGCCAATATAGCTATTATTAATACACAAAATATCAAACTGTCAAAGTTAACATAATCATAATCATAATAATCATCATCATCATTAAAGGCAGATTATGCCTCAGCATTCAGTATGGACCATAGTCCCCCTAATAAAATTCCTACATGATCCCCTATTAATTGCTTCATGTATGCCACGTCTGATGTCAAGTCTATTACTTCAAAATCATTCATCACCAAATCTAAGTACTTTCACCTTGTTCTACCTGGACTCCTCTTATCCTCTATTGCCGAACCCATGAGCTTCTTAGATACCCTTGCTTCTCCCATGCGTTTGGTATGACCCCACCATTTCAGTCTGTTCGCTCTGAACTGCTTCATTTTATGTTTGACTTCCTCATTATGGACACCTTCCTGCCATTCCATCTATTAGTACCTGCCATTATTCTTGCTACTTTCATATCTGTAACCTCAACCTTATTAATAAGCTAACCTGCATCCTTCCAGCTTTCACTCCCATACTACAAAGTTAGTTGAAAGAGCGGTGCACTGCTAACTTGGTCTTGGTACTGACTTTCTTGTAGAAGAGAGTAGATCTTAGCGGAGCATTCACTACATTACCTTAGCTACACCCTGTTTCAAGTTATTTCAATATGTTGCCATCCTGTGAGAAAATACATCCCAGGTACTTGAAACTGTAACTGTCTACCTGTTCTAACTTTCTTTCTCCTATATAACACTCAATATGTTAAAATCTCTTTTCCACAGACATTACTTTCATTTTAGAGACGGTGATCTTCATACCATAACCCTTACATCTCTTATCTATCTCTCAAATATTAGATTGCAGGTTTTCAATAGAATCTGCCATCACAAATATGTCGTCTGTAAGTGCAAGACTGCTTATTTTGTTTCCACCTATATTAGTCTCACCCTGCCAATCTTTTATCTTCAAAATTTGATCCATGAATAGTATGAACGACAAAGGTTACAGCGTTGTCTTACCTCTGAAGCCACCCTGAACTATGAATTCAACGTATTGTCAACTGTAACTGGTGCTGACAGTCTACGTAAAGACCATCATGATATGATGACGTTTCCTGCACATAAGCAGGATTGTTTCGAGTTCCACGTTCTCTCCGGATGAGGGAACGGCGATTGTCCGGTTGAACACAAAATCCGGACTTATCTGTGAACAGAATTCTTGCGCCATTCGTTACTACTCCAATCCTGATATTTTTCCGCCCAGTTTCTTCGACGCAAACAGTGTCGTGGTATTAATGGGACACACACCATAGGCCTCCGTGCCTAGAGGCCACTTTTCCGAAGGTGATTTCGGACTGTTTGTGTTGATACTGCGCGTCCTGTTGCTGCTTGGAGGATACGTTGCAGCTATTGCACTCAGTCTCCTGTCTCGACGGGCTGTTAATTGTAGATAACGGTCAAAAAAAATGTTTGTTAAGCTTATGGGACTTAACTACGGGGTCATCAGTCCCTAAACTTACAAACTACTTATGAACTACTTACGAACTAGGACGGCACAAATATCCATGCCCGAGGGGGGATTCGAACCCCCGACCGTAGTGGCCGTGCTGACCATGACTGGAGCGCCTCAGTCACCTCGGCCACCGCGACCGGCAGGATAACGGTCATCTCTTGCTGATGTTACCCGTGGACGACCTTGAACTTGCCTTCTTTGAACGGATCTTGTTGTTTAAACCATTTAATGCATTTGTTATTGGAAGCTATAAAAACTGTTTTTATTTTTAGGATGACTTTCGACGTTACCCAGACGTCATCTTCTGATCTCCTATATCTCACAATGTCATATGTGATATAGCTTTAGCTATATCCTACAACTCTACGGTTGTATTCAGTTCTACAAACGTGGAATACAAGCATTGATAGTGGAGTTGAACACATCATCAGAAGATGACGTCTGCGTGTAGTCGAAACCGTTCATCCTAAAAATAAAAACACGATCTTGGCTGCAAACCTGAAGAGATTAAAATTTTTATCCATTATGTGTCGGAACCTGCGACTGTATCTTGAAATAGGTTTCAGAAATTACTGCAACCAGTCGCCTTTTTTCTTCTCATTGAAGATTTATTGAACCATGACCGGTTTCAAGCTGCGTAGCAGCTCATCATCAGACGATATATATATACATTTAGTGCAATTAAATTTGCATAGTTAGGAGCTTCACATTTAGTATATCCATGTGTGTTCCGCTCTTGGATAGCATTTCGTACATATCACAACACTGCCCATCCATAAGCACACCACATCAACTCCCTGGACTTTCAAGTAGTAAAATTAAATAACACTGCACACACATTACCATAGCACAGCCACTGCCACGTCTTTCAACTTGTAAACAAACGTGTGTGCAGTGTTATTTAATTTTACTACTTGAAAGACGTGGGAGTTGCTGTGGTGTGCTTATGGATGGGCAGTGTTGTGATATGTACGAAATGCTATCCAAAAGCGGAACACTCATGCACATACTAAATGTGAAACTCCTAACTATACAAATTTAATTGCACTAAATGTATATATATCGTCTGATGATGAGCTGCTAGGCAGCATGAAACCGGTCATGGTTCAATAAATCTTCATTGAGAAGAAAAAAAGGCGACTGGTTGCAGTAATTTCTGAAACCTACCGTTCAGATTAATTTAAATCGCTCTAAGGAACAATGAGTTACATACATAAAAATATCCTTAAAATTTTTTTGCACTTCTAGCAACGAAACGTTCATCGCTGGTCAGCTATGTAGTGCTTCCATGACGTACCCGATGCAGTAAATGTCACTATTATGTCTCTAATCTATGTAGAAAGTAACTCATAATGCAACAGTAGTAGGTGATTGACTTCTTTTACATGGCAAACGAGGAAGAGTGAAGTAAACAAATCCACATGTTAGAAGGAACGTACTGCAGCTGTCGAACTGATTCACTAGCACTCCGCAATTTATAATTACTATGACGAGCTACTAGCATAGGTAACACTATGTACAGAAACAGATACAAATGAATTTGTGGTAAAATTTTGATCGGTTTGAAAGATAATGGGAGAAATAAGGTACGGAGCTGATCGGCTGCACTATGTATTAAAGGGTTAAATCTTGTCCGGGACCGCGGCAGAGTGGCCGAGCGCATTGAGGCGCTGTGCAAGGCCGTTCCCCGTTGGGGGTTCGAATCCTCCTTCGGGTATGGATGTTTGTGTTGTCTTTAGTATAAGTTTATAAGTAGTTTGTAAGTTTATTGACTGATGGTTCCGCAGTTAAGTGCCATAAGGTTAAACATTTGAACATTCTTGTCCAGATCCTGGAAATTACATTCTGGAACACTCCACTAGCTGCAGCCACGTCCCTCTGTGTCTGTCCCGCTTACAACCTTCCTATGGCTCTTCATGACGTAGATTCGGGTAAGTCACGTTGTTGTTGCATGCCCTACCTGCTCACTACACTCTCTGTACCCAACTGCTTGCGCAATTCGTTTGCTACAAGTCAACACCAAATCCTCTGCAGCAACTTTATATTGTTACCATTATCTCGGTTGCCGTAATGTTGCTGTCTCCACTCCGTAGAACCGACGAAAAGACGTAGAACAATTTCAGTTCATTCTGCCTATGACAATGCTTCAGAACCTAGATGTTGTTGTGATCTTCAGTCCGGAGACTGGTTTGATGCAGCTCTCCACAATACCCTATCCTGAGCAAGCCTCTTCAACTCCACACAAGAACGGCTACCTACATCTGTCTGAATCTGCTTACTATATCCATCTCTTGGTCTTCCTCTGCGGTGTTTACCCCACACACTTCCCTCCAACGCTAAATTCACGATTCCTTGATGTATAAGAATGTGTCCTACCAATCGATCCCTTCTTTTAGTCAAGATATGACGGAAATTCCTTTTCTCCCCAATTCTGTTCAGTGCCTCCTCATTAGTTGCGCGATCCACCCACATAATTTTCAGCATTCTTCTGTAACACCACATTTAAAAAGCCTCTATGCTCTTCCTGTCCGCACTGTTTATCATGTTTCACTCCCATACAAGTCAACGCTCCACACTAATGCCTTCAGAAAGGACTTCCTTAGGCTTAAATCAGTATTCGATGTTAACAAATTTCTCTTTTTCAAGAACGCTTTTCTACCATTGCCATTCTGCATTTTATATCCTCTGTACTGCGACCATCATTTGTTATTTTACTGCCCAAGTAACAACATCTACACCTCTACATCTACATACATACTCCGCAATTCACCGTAAGGTGCGTGGCGGAGGGTACACTGTACAAAACTCATCTACCTGGTTTATTGTTTCGTTACCCAATCTAGTTCCTTCAGCATCACCTGAGTTTCTTAGACTGCTCTCCATTACCCTAGTTTTGCTCTTGTGAATGTTCATCTTATATGCACCTTTCAGCACAATGTCCATTCCGTTCAACTGCTCTTCGAGGTCCTTTGCTGTCATCGGCAACACGCAATGTTTCTAATTCTTCACCTTGAACTTTAATTCCTTCTCGAAATCTCCCCTTGCTTTCCTTTATAGCTTGCTCATTGTACAAATTGAATAACATTGGAGAAAGGCTGCAAACCTGACTTACGCCCTTCCTAACTACTGTATCCCTTTCATGCCCTTCAACTCAGACAACCGGTGTCTGGTTTTTGTACAACTTGTAAATAATCTTATGCTCCCTATTACTCCTGCTTGCTTCAGAATTTGAAAGAGTTTATTCCAATCAACATTGTCAAAAGCCTTCTCCAAACCTACGAAAGCTAGATTTGTAGATACCTCAACTGATTCCCTAATTGCATTGAACACTATAGAAAGAAGAAACATAACTGGTTGCGGCGGCCGAGGGGACAGAGGTGCTGCAGTCACGGTCTGCACGGCCACTACGGTCGAGGGTTCGAATCCTCCGTCGGACATGGATATTTGTGCTGGCCTTAGTATTAGTTAGTTCATAAGTAGTTTGTAAGTTTAGGGACTGATGACCCCGTAGTTCAGTTCCATAAGCTATACAAACATTTGAAACATTTTTGAAGAAACGTAATGAACAGATCATAGAATGAAGGCTTTCACGGCAGGTATCGTCATTACTTAAAGTTTCCGGGCTGAGATGCCGTGGTCCATACATAAAACTTTCCCCTGACGTTTCGCCCTCGTCTGCGGAAGGCATCCGCGGAGGTAAAGCGGCGTACTGCAACGAGAGCGTGAGTGAGCGTCGTATATATAGGCAAAACAGAGGGCGCTGCTGTCAGTCACGTGGTGTCGGCTGTGCTGTGGTCTCTGCTATTGCCAACCTCCTCGATTGAAATTAATCGTTGTCATGCTGTTGCTGCAGATATGGATGTCAACACTGCAGCAACAGCATGACAATCAACATTCATAGAATACATGACATCAACTGCGATTGTGCGAAGCTAAAAATGTGTACCCAGCCGGGATTCGAACCCAGGTCTCCTGCTTTCTAGGCAGTTGCGCTGTCCCCTACACCACTTTTTCTTCTTCTTTTTTTTTCGTTTTTTATTATTCTCTTTCTTTTTTATCTTGTTTTTTTTAATTGTTTGGTTTTATTGCTTTTTCTTATTTGTTTCTTTTTTGATTTCTTTGATTTTTTTGTGATTTTTCTCAGTTATTGTTTTTAATTTTTTTTATTTTGTTTTGTTTTATGTTTTTTGTTTCTTGTTTGCTTTTTAAGTTTAGTCTTTTTATTTCTTTATTTTTTTTATTTCTTTTTTTATTCTTTTTCTCTTTTTTTGTTTGTCCGTTTTTTTATCTTTGTCCTTTTTTAATTTTTAATTTCTTTTTAATTTTTTATTTTTCTTCTTCTTCTGTATTTTGGTTGTTTTTTAATTCTTTTTTTCTTTTTTTCTGGTTGTTTGTTTTTTTCTGTTTTTTGTTCTTTTTGTTTTTTGTTTTATTCGTTTTTTGTTTTTTTAATTATGTTTTTATTTTATTTTCTTGTTTATTTTTTATTTTTTTTATTTTTTGTTTTTGTTTTTTGTTTTTTCTTTCTGTTTTTTATTTTTCTCTCTCTTTTTTTATTTTCTTTTTGTTTGTTTTTTATTTTTGTTTGTTTGTGACACAGGGGACACAGTGATCACCGGACCTGCAAGGACGCCTCCCGTCACATACAAATTCCCAGCTTCGCCCTGCCCACAGTACTCAAACTCGTAGTTATGAACTAATTCCCGTAAGTGTAAGGGCTTCAAACTTTGCTCACCTCTCCCCACTAATGATAGGATCATTGCCCGTCACCGGCATATTATATATATACATGTGGCGTCTGTTCCGAGAGAACAGACGTCAATGGTGTAGGGGTCAGCGCAACTGCCTAGAAAGCAGGAGACCCGGGTTCGAATCCCGGCTGGGTACACATTTTCAGCTTTGCACAATCGCAGTTAATATCATATATTCTATGAATGTTGAATAATAACTGCAGGATCAGAAGTTCTCTCGGAACAGACGCCACATGTATATATAGCATGACAATCGATTAGTTTCAATCGAGGAGGTACGCAGTACGCAGTATGCCGCTTTACCTCCGAGGATGCCTTCCGCAGACGAGGGCGAAACGTCAGGGGAAAGTTATATGTATGGACCACGGCATCTCAGCCCGGAAGCTTTAAGTAATAAAGATGAAAGAATATTGGAAGAAAAGAGAAGAACGAAGAATGGGGAAATGAAACTGGAATGTCTGTTGTAGACGAGCGGTACAGACGATTATGTAGGTGGTCCTTGTGCTTTGGCTTTAGCGCTCTCAGCGTTCCCGAGAAACGCATTAGCAGGCACTTAGAGGTGCTTTTCCAGCAAGGCAGGCCGGCGCAAGGTGCAGAGGCGTCGCCGCCGCTGATGGCGGAGATTGTGCGGCTGTTAGCGCCTCGACACCAGCAGCGACAGCATCAAGGTGGTAAGGGCGCCGGGCGCGGCCCTCGGGGCGGGGCGTGCCTGCCACCGCTTTTAGCGCCACTGAGCACCGTGGGCGTGGGCGGCGGCTCGCTCCCTCTAAAAGGAAGCCCAGCCGGCCAGCCGGCCAGCGTCTGATGGTGCCGACACTCCGCCACCAGGGAGAAACAACCGCGGCTTAAGCCCGTCCTATCGACACCACCTAGGGAGAAGGCCGCGGCGCTCTCGAGTGACGTCAGGCAGAGTAGGTGGCGCGCGCATAGCTGACTGGGTAGCCGCTGGGGCACGGCCCACTATGCCGAAGCAACGAGGCTATGCGCGCGCAACCTACTCTGCCTGACGTCACACGAGAGCGCCGCGGCCTTCTCCCTAGGTGGTGGTGGAACTCAAGGAGGTTAGAATGAAGGGAGTGGCATTATCTATGCCTAGCACAGATGTCAATTGAACCCTGTCCACCATCTTGATCAGTTCAGGAAAGCTATTTCTCCGTTAAAACTATGCATCAAGTCGACCCTCTTGCTGTTAATGCGTGGAACAGACATTCAAGGCAAGGTATGTACTTTCAAACAATATACTTAATTGATTAAATGGTAATAAATATTCATTATAATATATTTTAATTTTTAACGGCTAATTTGCACTATTTAACACGTAGTACATCACGACAAAACCGTTGGACGTTGTATTCCGGTTTTAAGTGATATAAAACATTAGCTCTACAATACGTTCTCCAAAACTGACCAATATGGCGGAGGCAGGCTTCACTTTTTCAGCATAAGGACGTCTTCCTGTATTTGTGGTCCTATAAGGGAAGTGCGACACGCACTTCAAAGTCGCTGTCTACTGCAACGATATTTGCTATAGACAGCCGAACCACAATGTAATTAAACGAAGAAAGCGATCTTGGTTGAAAACCTCTTATTAAACAATTTTAGATCGTCCCAATAATGTTCCTTATATTTATTTACTTGCTGCTGTCTGTCATTTTTGAGGTACATATTTATTTGTAAAAGGGCTGTGTGTCTGTTAAAACTTCTGGAAATACAATTACTAGTAAAGAAGTAATAGATTAAAATTTGGTGTATGATAGGGCGGTTTTCCATGAACTTTACTGTCTATGTGCTCAGATCTCATGAACTACGTGTCATACTGTGATATAATTTAGAAGGTACATTCAACTATATGTGTGTATACTGCATGTAAAATTTCCTGCGGGTACAATTTGTAGTGTACAAATAATAAATTGTAACGTCATACCGAATGCCGTATTTTTTCTCCATAAACAGCGGAAAAGTAGTAAGTGAGAAATTTTTTTCCTTTCATCATTTTGCTATGGTTTCCAGCGAGAAAAAGTTTAATAAAGGTTTGAAATTATGTCTAAAGTTTGTTGCACGTCGCTAAGTACTCTCTTTCTCATATAGCGTATTTATAAAGCCTCGCCGATTATATGGCAGTTGATTTCTAATGTTTATGACGTCATATCTTCTGAACTATGTGTCGTATGTGATTCTTAACCCTGTAGCAATTGTTACCTCACGGTAAGCAATGTGTGTACCAAATTTGGCTGAAATCGGTCCGGTGGTGTAGGAGAAAATGAGCGCATTTCATTGTTTATGACGTCATATCTCATGAACTATATCGTACGTTATTCTTCGACTTACAGCGACCATCCTCATCGATTGAAGCTTACGTGTACAAAATTTCATAAAGATTTGAACAAAACTGTAGATTAGTATTTAACACGTACACACTAACAAACATACGGACACTCTGCTTTATGTATTATAAGAAGAGAAAAAGATGCTTACATCTATACTCTGTCGTTTCACTTGTATTTCGAAATGCTGTTGTTGAAAGGGTGTTTTCTATCATGAACAGCGATAAAACAAAAGTGAGAAATCGTTCGACAATGCAATACTGTTATCTCAGGGTACAAGGAAAGAGCTGCCACAGTTTTCAACCGTCAGGAAACATGCTGACTTCGTTCACTACTGAAATGTACACGCAAGTACGTCCTACCAACCGGTAGATGGCAATTGAAGAAAAATATGAGTTTTAATATAATTTCATTGGAGGATGAGCAGTTCTAAGAAGAGATATTTACAATATTATAATCTCTCCTTTAGTTTATTTGGTTCATTTGTATTTTGTTATTATTTAAAGATGATAAATTCAACATATACAAAGTATACACGTATTTATTCCAATGGCGTAGGGGACAAGAAAGCCTATTTACTGACTTTGTCTTTCACAGTGGCGGTTCCAGGACTTTCGTCTGGATGGAGGTGCAAGGTCCTGGAACTTTAATTTTGACGAGTTGTTGCAGTTTCCTTTATCTGAAAAAAATAAAAATAAATAAATTAAATATGACTCGTCAATTTGCGCTTGCGTCTCATTTATATGAAATAGCGACCTTGAGAACCCCTTCAGTCTCAACAACTACTGGTCCAAAGTGCTGTGCAGAATTTGTTACATATGCGTACAGATGATATCCCCTATTGGCAGTCACAGACTGAAAAATGGGACGAAGGGAGACGACAGAATGTATTAGTTGCTACAAGATGCTTCAGTCAAAGGCAAAAATGGCTGCAATCAAAAATACTCTCCCATAATTATTATTCGCAGGCTCTGCCTAAAGATCAAATAAGACCAAGTGAATATGGGGGGCAGAAACCGTGTCTTGCCCCTCCAATCTTTGAAGGGTGGGGGCGATTAATACACCGTAAAATATAAACATCGTGTTGATGACCGGTTACACTGAGCAGAGCAGGACCTAACAAGATGCAGTCATCCTTTAGAATTATCGGGAGAAAAATTTTCAAGTCATGGAATTCTTTCGGACATATACGTCTAATTGTAAGATTCGACATACACTACTGGCCATTAAAATTGCTACACCAAGAAGATATACAGATGATAAACGGGTATTCATTGGACAAATATATTATACTAGAACTGACATGTGATTACATTTTAACGCAGTTTGGGTGCATAGATCCTGAGAAGTCACTACCCAGAGCAACTACCTCTGGCTGTAATGACGGCCTTGATACGGCTGTGTATTGAGTCAAACAGAGCTTGAATGGCGTGGACAGGTACAGATTCCCATGCAGCTTCAACACGATACCACAGTTCATCAAGAGTAGTGACTGGCGTATAGTGACGAGCCAGTTGCTCGGCCACCATTGACCAGACCTTTTCAATTGGTGAGAGAACTGGAGAATGTGCTGGCCAGGGCAGCAGTCGAACATTTTCCGTAGCCAGAAGGCCCGTACAGGACCTGCAACATGCAGTCGTGCATTATCCTGTTTAAATGCAGGTTTTCGCAGGCATCGAATGGAGGGTAGAGCCACAGGTCGTAACACATCTGAAATGTAACGACCAATGTTCAAAACGCCGTCGATGCGAACAAGAGGTGATGAATTCACGCTTCCAATGTGCGTTCATCGCGATGTCGCCAAACACGGATGCGACCATTACGCAGCAATAAACAGAACTTGGATTCATCCGAAAAAGTAACGTTTTGCCTTTCGTGCACCCAGGTTCGTCGTTGCGCGCATCATCGCAGACCCTCCTGTCTGTGATGTAGCGTCAAGGGTAACCGCAGCCATGGTCTCCAAGCTGATAGTCCATGCTGCTGCAAACGTCGTTGAACTGTTCGTGCAGATGGTTATTGTCTTGTAATCTGTTGACTCAGGGATCGAGATGTGGCTGCACGATCCGTTACAGCCATGCGGATAATATGCCTGTCATCTCGACTACTAGTGACACGAGGCCGTTGGGATCCAGCACGGCGTTCCGTATTGCCCCCCTGAACCCACCGATTCCATATTCTGCTAACACTCATTGGATCGCGACCAACGCGAGCAGCAAAGTCGCGATACGATAAACCGCAATCGCGATAGGCTACAAACCGACATTTATCAAAGTCGGAAACGTGATGGTGCGCATTTCTCCTCCTTACTCGAGACATCACAACAACGTTTCACCAGGCAACGCCGGTCAACTGCTGTTTGCGTATGAGAAATCGGTTGGAAACTTTCCTCATGTCAGCTCGTTGTAGGTGTCGGCACTGGTGCCAACCTTGTGTGAATGCTCTGAAAAGCTAATCATTTGCATATCAGAGCATCTTCTTCCTGTCGGTTAAATTTCGCGTCTGTAGCACGTCGTCTTCGTGGTGTAGTAATTTTCATGCTCAGAAGTGTAATTATGTGGTGCTTAGTAATTGGCGATATTGTTATATAATTTTCTGAAACGGCCTCATTGGCCAGCAGTAGCGTCTCAAAGTGTCGACTCCATGAGACAGTGGTGTGGCACCTGTGGGTATGCCGCTGGGCGTGCATCAGAGCTGTTTCGCCGCTGCTGCCTGCCGTGTTGTTTTGACGTAGAGAGCAGTCAGTCACCTCCCGTGAAAGCACGCCACGTCTGGGCCGCGCCTCATCCACATTGTGCCTGTTAGGGAGGAGCCCGCATTACTGATGACGCGAGTGCAGCGCCACAAAGGCACTGCCATTAGGACCCTCTGTAATAACACGCAGCCGTTCACGTATTGATCTACCGTCAAACATTCGGGATATGTGTTTCTGAAATTAAAGTCGGGGACTGACAGGCAGCACTCTCAGTTAGGACGAAACAAGGTGGGTCCACTTTACAACTAGATAATAATCATTTCAAGTGATGCAGTGTGAACACTAGCTATTTTATTTTCCTAATAGCGACCCGACCCCGCATTCGCAGCGATAGAATTTATATTTTACTTCTATAAAAATCGCTCTTTATATGTACTTTATTCGTTACCAACTGAAAACCTGGTGTTGCCCGGGTATTTATTTATTTAACTTGTTGTCTGCAGGGCCCACAGTCTTAGTGACGTCGTACAACGATATTTTAATAATACAAGTTATATACTTGTAGCATTGTGTACAGTAATGTTACCTAACAACTGATGTAGTTGCGAAGTTGCATTCGGTGATTGGTGTGTTTACTGTTTGTAGAATGTTTCACGAATACAGTTAGTAGCGTAGAAGTAATAAATTGTAACGTCATTCCGAACACAGTGGGTTTACAGCATGACACTGGAAAATTGTAAGCGATAAAGTTCTTTCCTTTTGTCATTTTGTTGGGGATGTCAGCGGAAAAAAATTGTCGTAAAGGTATGAAATTATGTATAAAGTTCGTTGCAAGTCGCTAGTTGTTCTTATTTTGAAATAGCTACTGAATACACTCTTCGCTTGAAATCGAGCCATTATTTTAGGAGATGTCGAATATTGCCGCATGATGTGGCAGATTTATGCTAATTTAGTTATGACGTCATCGTCTGAAGTTTCTGCGAACGTGGTTTCCAATCGCATGATTGTTGTTTGATAGTAAAGGTACGGTAAAGCAGTCAACAATCCGAAGATTGGTTTAAACACCACAATGCTTTACTAGGCATGGTCCTGTTTGGAGGTGGTATGTCGTTGCCTTCCTCCGACCTTCGAACTGACATACCCACCCACCTACAGTTTAACGTGGGTTCCGAACCACGGTGCTACTCGGTATTTTTCATATTAGCAATACAGCCCGAGGTGAAAGAAGTGGACAGTGACAGATAAAAATCCTAGGACCCGACGGGGATCGGACCCGCGACCTTTGGATTTGTAGTCTGGCACGTTACCACTGTCCAACTGAGGCGCGCAATCTTAGCTATAATTGTACTATAAGCTTATTTGGCTAAAAAAACATCTTCAGGTTTTTCGCCTGCAATACACAAGTTTCTCTTAATATGTCGTACTATGTACCCTATTTATTTTGTACAGACTGGAAATGAAATTAATAGGTACCACATTCAGGCAAGCAGTTCATTTTGACCTTATTGTGACGAAATGTTTTTTATACTTTATAATATCTCGTAACTTATAATATTACTCTATTGATTATACACTTAAGTTGCGGATTTTGACGTAAGGAATTTGTGTATCAAATTTGGTTGAAATCGGTCCAGTGGTTTAGGGGAAAATGTGCAACATTGTCGCGTGATATGGAGTTTTTCTCGCATCTCATTTTTCATTCTTCTCTTGAACTATGTGTTGTACGTGATCCTTACACTTTTGGCAACCGTCCTCATAGATTGAAGCTTACGTGTACACAATTTCATAAAGATTGACATATAAAATTCGTACGCTATCATATTTATTGAGTTATATGTTATACAATTGTATAATTTCTCAGGTATACATTCATTTATATAAGTACTGTATGTCTGTAAAGTCTGTCACGAATAAAATTAGTGGTTAAGAAATAATATGTTATAACTTGGTGCGTGATGGAGCGGTTTTCCATGTACGTTACAGTTTATGTGCTCATATCTCATGAACTACGTGTCGTACTGTGATACAATTTAGAAGGTATGTGTGTTTGTAAAATTTCCTGCGGCTACATTTTGTAGTGTGATTATAAATTGTAATGTCATACTGAAATCCGTAGTTTTAGTCCATGAACAGCGGAAAAGTAGTAGCCGAGAAACGTTTTTCCTTTCATCATTTTTCTGTGATTATCAGCGAGAAAAAGTATAATAAAGTTTTGAAAGTTGCAGTTTTTGCGATTCCTATTGTTATGACGTCGTACTCCTCAACCATGGATCGTATGTGATTCTTAACCCTGCAGCAACTGTTACCTCACAGTAAGGAATATGTGTATCAAATTTGATCGAGTGGTTTAGGAGGAAATCTGGAACATTGTCACGTGGTGTAGCAGTTTTTCTCACATCTCATTGTTTATGACATCATATCTTGTGAACTATGTGTTGCACGTGATCCTTACACTTATGGCAGAATATGGATTGATGCTTACGTGTGCTTCATAAAGATTGGAACAAAACTGTAAATTTGTATGCAATACGTACACACAAACAAAAACACAAACACACGGACACTGTGTACGTATAAAGATTATGTTCTGCATAACATCATGAAATGCAATTAATATCATGCTTATACAATCCTCGGCGTGTTTAATACATATTGACATACTAATATCAGCCGCGGTGGAGTAGCCGAGCGGTCTAAGGCACCTCGCTGCGGAGGTTCGAGTCCTCCCTGGGGCATGGGTGTATGTGTTTGTCCATAGATTTGTTTAACTTAGTTTAAGTAGTTTGTAAGCTACGGACTGATGACCACGCAGTTTGGTCCGATAGGTTTACAAACATCTGAACTTTTTTTTTACTAATTCACAGTCTAAGGTATTACATAATGTCAGTAAGGAGTGCAACTGATAGATTGTTTATTATAGAGACATTTAAGCAATGTACTCACAATCCACAGTCGTTTTTCTATGGTTGGTATTTATTTATACTGTACAGCTATTTTTGGGGAAACTATGTCGCCATTCTCAAGTACCTGTACCTCAACTAAAAATTTTAAAATACGTTATTCATATTGAATTTCTAAATTTCCACTACTTCAGAATCAGTAAATTTAAATAATGGTTATGTTTGCAAAAAGTATTTTTTCTTGTAATTACTTTTGGCAAACATAGTCATTATTTAAGTTTACTGTTTATGAAGCAGTGGAAATTTAGAAATTTAATGACGTCATATGAAAATTTTTAGGTGAGGTACAGACACTTGAGAAAGGCGACATATTTTCGCCGAAATTATTTGTTCAGGGTAGATAAATATCAACCATAAAAAGGAAACGTTGGCCGGTGAATACACGGCATAAATGTGTCTACCGCAGACTAAGGGGTGTGTAAAAGTTTACATGTAGCACGTGGATCAACAGTAGTGCTCCTAGCGAGGTTCCAAGTGCCAGACGTGAACTTTTACATATATGATAGTAAATATCTTGACCCAATAGCTATCAAACTTCACAGGATGACCCCCTGGGCTACTCTGAAAATATCCTCAACATTTCATCAAAATTACTACAGCAGTTTTAGAGTCCATAGGGAACATACACGTACGTACATACATTTGCAGAGATATACGCTGAGGTCACCTAATATCGTGTCAAATCTGATTACATACTAAAAAAATAGTGATACTCAGCTCAAATTCAAAATATTCAAATGTTTGTAAAACTATAGGAGTTCTTTGGATATTACTCCGTACGCTTACAAACTAGTTAAAGTAATTGTTGTTAAAACTCTTCTGGGTATTGGACCGCATCGTCAATATATCAAATGTTTCACCGACGTTTCGGCCACTATTGCAAGCGGCCTTCTCCTGGGTGTCACGTTTACTGCTGGATGAGGGAAAGCTGGGGTCTTAAATATTGATTGTTGCCAGTTATTATTGGTGGTTTCAGCTCTCTTTTATTGGTGTTTGCTTTATTGCTTGGTGGAAAAGGAAGTCATGGATCAGTGTTTAAATGAACGTTTGCCATTGGCTGAAACTGGCGAATGAGGAGCGGTGGTAGCAATAACGTGGCACTGATGCCTAGCGCCGGCTAGAGCGAGCTGTTTGCTCTGTGTACGCGCGGCCGCTGTTGTCTCCGGGCTATGCGGGCCTCTATGGAGTGCACTGCGCGCGGTGTCGTCGGGAAGCGCTGCTACTGCTGGCCGCTAAGACGCCGGAAGTCTATACCCGTCTTCTCTGTTCATATTTCCGGGTAGCTTAGCCATTTCTATTGCTTCTCTGATTTTCCTCATCAAAGTGAGGGGTTGTTTTGCCAGTAAAGTGACTTCCTGAAAACCTATCTGTTTGCAGCATTCTTCCTGATGTTCTGCTACTGCCGACTTCGTATGCTGTCCCAGCCGAATGTACCTCTCGTGCTCGGGTATCCTTGTGTTAATCGGCCGCCTAGTTTCTACAATGTACACCTGGCCTAACTCACAGCCGATTACATTCCGGCTGTTTGCAACTTATCAGTTTTGTCCTTTATTGAGCCTAGAACATCTCTTATTTTATTGTTGCTGCAAAATATAGGTTTCTATGTCCTCTCGACGAAGAATTTTGCCCACTCGTTCGGTGACTCCTTGTACATATGACAATAGGGCGATGGTTTGTTCTTCCTTTCGCTCTTCCTTTTACACTACTGGGCATTAAAATTGCTATATCAAGAAGAAATGCAGATGATAAACGGGTATTCACTGGACAAATATATTACAACTGACATGTGATTACATTTTCACGCAATTTAGGTGCATAGATCCTGAGAAATCAGTACCCAGGATAACCACCCCTGGCCATAATAACGGCCTTTATACGCCTGGACATTGAGTAAGACAGAGCTTGGATGGCGTTTACAGGTACAGATGCCCATGCAGCTTCAACACGATACCGCAATTCATCAAGAGTAGCGACTGGCGTATTGTGACAAGCCAGTTGCTCGGCCACCATTTACCAGACGTTTTCAATTGGCGAAACATCTGGAGAATGTTCTGGCTAGGGTAGCAGTCGCACATTTTACGTATTCAGAAAGGCCCGTACAGGACCTGCATCATGCGGTCGTGCATTATCCTGCTGAAATGTAGGGGTTTTCCAGAGATCGAATGAAGAGTAGAGCCACGGGTCGTAACACATATGAAATGTAATGGCCATTGTTCAAGGTACCGTCGATGCGAACAAGTGGTGACCCAGACGTGTAACCAATGGCACCCCACACCATCACTCCGATAACGAATACACGCTTCCAATGTGAGTTCACCGCGATGTCGCCAAACACGGATGCGACCATCATGATGCTGTAAACACAACCTGGAGTCATCCGAAATAATGACGTTTTGCCATTCGTCCACCCAGGTTCGTCGTTGTGTACACCATGGCAGGCGCTCCTATCTGTGATGCAGCGTCAAGGGTAACCGCAGCCATGGTCTCCGAGCTGATAGTCTATGCTGCTGAAAACGTCGTCGAACTGGTTATGCATATGGTTGTTGTCTTGCAAACGTCTCCATCTGTTGACTATGAGATCGAGACGTGGGTGCACGATCCGTTACAGCCATGCGGATAAGATACCTGTCATCTCGTTTGCTAGTGACACAAGGCCTTTGGGATCGAGCACGGCGTTCCGTATTGCCCTCCTGAACCCAACGATTGCATATTATGCTAATGTCGCGACACGATAAACCGCAATCGCGATAGGCTACAATCCGACCATTTCTCCTCCTTACACGAGGCATCACAACAACGTTTCACCAGGCAACGCCGGTTAACTGCTGTTTGTGTATGAGAAATTGGCTGGAAACATTCTCCATGTCAGCTCGTTGTAGGTGTCGCCACCGGCGCCAACGTTGTGTGAATGCTATGAAAAGCTAATCATTTGCATATCACAGCATGTACTTCCTGTGGGTGAAATTTCGCGTCTGTCACACGTCATCTTCGTGGTGCAGCAATTTAAATGGTCAGGAGTGTATTTCCATCATTAGTTGTCACAGTCTGCTCAATCATCCTCGTTCACATAGTTAAAGTAAGTTGACCAAACACACACACACTCAACCTCACACACAGACACACACGCACACACATGCCCGATAGAGGACTCGAACCTCCTGACGGCGAGCAACCGCACGCTCCACAGCAAGACGCCTTAGAACGCTCGGCTACTCCACCGATGCGTGGTACTCAGCGACTCTTTTGAAATGTGTAGAACATGTCAACAACATATTCTACATATTTTCTTTATGTGGCAGATTTAGAATACGGTGCCTGTGTGACCGTTGGCAACGCTTAAATGTACATATATGTACAGATGTAGATTTGTATTTTTTATGGGCTTAGGAGAAATGTAGAAGCACGCTAGGCAACTGTCACGTTACCACTTGAGCTGTCGATCACGTATTATCGGCAGGCTTCGGCGCTGTTCACGAGTAAAGCCCGTTTTCCACACGACGAATTTTCTTTCGCAGTTGACTACTCGTGACGAGTGGCTCTACTGCAACGCCCCTGGCGTGATATTCTCATAATGTGTCGCTCTTGTCTCGAGTAGTCGTTTTCGTTTAGACGTAAACATCATAACTGGTATGTAGTTTCGCAACTGAATGAACAAGTGAGGTTATGAGGGCACTTTTTATATAGGAGCAAGGAAATGGTAATTCATAGTTGATATTCTCCTTAAATGTCATGCTGTAGATTTTGTATGCAATTGAGAACCTAAATAATAGGAAAAGAATTTCGAACTATGTATTTTTCAATTGCCCTTGTCTATTGTAATTGTCTCACATTTTATTCGCCTTAATTTTGTTAATTCTACTTTTATTTTCTTCTTTAAGACTGTATTTGTTCGCATTTTACCAATTTGTACCTCTCTCGGCTGCAGAGCAGCGATGAAGCTGCTGCAAGCCAGACCCAAACGGGACGTGAAATACATAAAAAAAAAAAAAACAAAAAAACAACAACGGAAACGGGTCATTCAAAGTTTTCAAAACTTACACATTTGTTTGCTGAAGAAAATATATACTGGAAAACACGTGAAACAATATCGAAAATGCAGTAAACAGTAACTATTTACTTTAGTTATTCTATCTTGTTTTCTTGCTAACTTCAAAATAACATTATTTTGTTATATAATAATTCTGAGCCTTCTGTTGATATAATTTTCGGTAAAACACGTATATACATATTTACGCTCGTATATGTGCATAGTGCAGGCTCTTTCAGCGTAAAACGATAGTATTTTTCTGCTTGCAGTAGGAGAAAACAAGTAGAAAAAAAAAAAAACAATATTTGGCTCTGGTGCTACTTTTTCGATGTGATGAAAACACAAAGCAAACAGCAGAATAAAGTTGAAGAAGATGCAAAAGCATTTCTGTAATATGAATGCGCTCGACCAGAATAGGTTAACTTCTGCTGTTAGCAGACACCAAATGTTCAAATGTTTAATACGTTCTTTCTTCACGTTTTAAGTGTTTGTATAGCTTAGTTCAAAAGTTTGTATAGCTTATGATACTTAACTGCGGGGTCATCAGTCCCTAAACTTACAAACTACTTGTGAACTAGCTAACACTAAGGACGGCACAAATATCCATGCCCGAGGGGGGATTCGAACCCCCGTCCGTAGTGGCCGTGCAGACCGTGACTGGCGCGCCGCAGTCCCCTCGGTCACCGCGGCCGGCTTAGCAGACACCACCACTGTTACTTGCTTCTGCACATGCGCACTCTGCAGCCACTCGAAAATTTAGTACTCCACACTCGGTACAGTCTGTAGATCATTGACGTCACCCACCAGGGGGCTCACGGGTCTTTCTTGAGTACGTGCGTGGCGAGCACGGGGCCCCGAGCTAACTTTACTTCCAGGACTGCATTTCCTTTCCCCCTCCCCTCCTTTCCTATCCTCACTCCATTCCCTTCCCACCGAGGGACTGATAATCTCATTAGTTTAGTCCCCCTATCCCTACCAAACAACCGAACCAACCCATTGACGGCATAGACGCACTCGCGATGGGGTTGGAGGCTGATTTACACGCTTATTTCGAATAGTCAATTTTCACCACAAAGTAGATCGTGTGAAAATGGCTTAAGAGAGATGGAGAGCAGTGCCCGCATATCGACAAAAGCACCCGCGGGTAGCTCACGCTCCCACGCCTGCGTATAAGTTTATTGACAGGTACGCTCTGACTAGCGCCATGTATTAAGAATCGAGACTTCAGTTTTCGTGATACGTATTGATACCGTGATCGGATAGTGTGACTGAAGAACAAGTTCATTTACCCAGGAACCTTGTGACGTACCTGGAGCGCGCCACCGCCTGGTGTGTACAGTGCGGTGGGCCGCACCACACGCAGCCGCAGCCGCAAGGTCAGTCAGAGGTTGGCAACCCCGGCCAGCTGAACCCTGAACTTTGCGGCGCCACCGCCAGCAGTCAGCCGTCAGCCGTCAGCATCAGCTGGGAACGCCGGCCATTCCCACGCACCACGCAGCACGCAGCACGCACTTCCGGATCACGACTGCGCCTCACCGCGGCTGGCAGGCGTCGACCCCAGGAGCTGCGGCTAGAGGCTCCTCGCCACCGGCGACAACACGGAGACATCTCGCGTGCCGCGGTTACCAGCCCAAACCCTGCCCCAGTGAAGTGAGCTGCAGTGGCTCGGCTCTAGCCTCACGTTTCTACAACAGAGCGTCACCTCACGATGTAGTCATCAGGGGTGATTAAAACGTTGTATACACACTTTGTGTAATATTTTAACGCCATAAGTTTGACCAATTTTGCTATAAGAAGAAAAGAGTTTCTAAAGAAGCGAAATTTACTGACATCCACTATTAGTTTAAACATTAGTGAGTTCTTTCAGAAACCATTTGTCTGGAGTGTAGCGTTGTATGGCAGTGAAACATGGACGATAAGGAGTCCAGACAAATTATGAAGATTAGATGGGTACTTCACGTAACTAATGAGGAGCTTTCCAGAATGAAACTTCCACTCTGCAGCGGAGTGCGCAGTTATGGTCAGAGTCTATATCTGCCCCAGGATATATATATGTTTAACACCTGGTTACTGTTCTCGTACCCCACACCCTTCCTTCAAATTCTACGTTGAAGATTCCTGAATGTCTCAGAATTTCTCTCACCAACATACCCCTTCTCTTAGGATATGATAGAAATTCCTTTTCTCTCCAATTCTGTTGAGCACCTCCTCATTGAAACTTACTGGCAGATTAAAATTGCGTGAAAGAACCGAGACTCGAACCTGGGACCTTCGCCTTTCGCGGGCAAGCACTCTACCACTGAGCTATCCCGACACGACTCACAGTGTCGCCCCACAACTTCAATTCTGCCAGTACCTCGTCTCCTACTTTCCAAACTTCACAGAAGTTCTCCTGCGAAACTTAATTCTACTCTGCCAGGAAGTTTCATATCAGCACACACTCCGCTGCAGAGTGAAAGTTTCATTCTGGAAACATCCGTCAGGCTGTGGCTAAGCCCCATGTCTCCACCATAGCATTTCTTCCAGGAGTACTAGTCTTGCAAGGTTCACAGAAGAATTTATGTGAAGTTTGATAAGTAGGTGGCGAGGTACTGGCAGTAGTATCGGGTTAGCTCAGTGGTAGAGCGCGTGCCCGCGAAAGGCGAAGGTTCCAGGTTCGAGTCTCGGTTCTTTCACGCAATTTTAATCTGCCAGGAAGTTTCAATGAGGAGGTGCTCAACAGAATTAGAGAGAAAAGGAATTTCTGGCATCCTAAGAGAAGTGGTAGGTAGGTGAGACACATTCTGAGACATCAAGGAATCGTCAACGTAGCATTAGAACGAAGTGTGTGGGGTACGGAAACAGTAATCACGTTTTGAACTGTAATATATATCTCGGGGCACATAAAGACTCTGACCATAACTTATTGGTTATTAAGCGAAATTTGTTGACATCCACTATTATATATTTGAGTGTAGCGTTGTATGGGAGTGAAACATGGACGATAAGGACTCCAGACAAATAATGATTAGATGGGTAGTTCACGTAACTAATGAGGAGGTTTCCAGAATGAAACTTCGCAGCAGAGTATGCGCTGATATGAAACTTCCTGGCAGATTAAAATTGCGTGCCGGAACCGGGACTCGAACCTCGGACCTCCGCCTTTCGCGGGCAAACGCTCAACCACTGAGCTATCCCGACACGACTCACAGTGCCGCCCCACAGCTTCAATTCTGCCCGTACCTCGCTTCCTATTTTTAAAACTTCACAGAAGTTCTCCTGCGAAACTTAATTTTACTCTGCCAGGAAGTTTCATATTAGCGCACACTCCGCTGCAAAATGAAAGTATCATTCTGGATACATCCCTTGAGCTGTGGCTAAGCCATGTCTCCACCATATCCTTTCTTCCAGATGTGCTAGTCTTGCAAGTTTCGCAGGAGAGCTTCTGTGAAGTTTGGAAAGTAGGAGGCGAGGTACTGGCGGAAGTAAAGTAGTGAGGCGGCATCGTGAGTCGTGTCGGGATAGCTCAGTCGGTAGAGCGCTTGCCCGCGAAAGGCAAAGGCCCCAGGCTCGAGTCCCGGTTCCGGCACACCATTTTAATCTCCCATGAGGTTTCAATGAGAAAGTGCTCAACAGAATTGGAGAGAAAAGGAATTTCTGGCATGTCCTAAGAGAAGGGGTAGGTTAGTGAGAGAAATTATGAGACATTAAGGAATCTTCAACGTAGAATTAGAAGGAAGTGTGTGGGGTACGAAAACAGTCACCAGGTTTTAAACTGTAATATATATCCAGGGGCAGATATAAATTGTGACCACAACTTATTGCTTATGAAGAGATATTTGTTGACATCCAGTATTAGTTAAAATGTTAGGAAGCCTTTTCTGGAAGCATTTGTCTGGAGTGTAGCATTGTATGGGAGTGAAACGTGGACGATAAGATGATAAAAGCTTTTGGAATGTGGTGCTACGACGAATGATGTCTTTTTCACGTAACTAGTGAGGAGGTGCTCAACAGAAGTTTCTGGCATATCCTAACTAAGAGAAGTAATAGGTTCGTCGGACACATTCTGAGTCATCAAGGAATCGTCAGTTTAGCATTAATAAGGAAGCGTGTGGGGTAAAAATAATAGAGGGAAACCGAGGGACGATTACAGTAAGCAGATTAAAAAGGATGTAGGTTGCCGTTTTTATTCTCAGATGAAGAGACTTGCACAGGACAGGGTAAGCATAGAGAGCTGCACCAAACCAGTCTACGGTCTCAAGACCACAACAGGCTTAAGTTGTAAAAGTTGGTATTAATCGTAGACTTGTTTGGTGGCGTTCTGCTATGTATGGCACTAGTGTTTTGGTAGGAAAAGTTAATGGCGCAAATACGTCTGAGTTTTGAGCTGCGGAAAAACATTTCGGAATGGTATTGGAAGTTAGAGAAAATCATGAATGGGGGTCAACATTGTGGAACGGAACAACCAATAGACTTAACCATTGCTCGCCTTCGTGAAAAGTTTCAAAGTAATGGAAATCGTCGTATGCAGTTCTTCAGATAATGATATATATATATATATATATATATATATATATATATATATATATATATATATATATATATATATATATATATATATATATATATACATACAATGAAAAATACGATTGGAATGTCAATAATGGAGTTTAGGATAACAACTCACCGTAAAGACGCTCGCTGAGCTGCTGACAGACACGAAAATAGGTAATCAAATTCACACAACTTTAAAATTTCAGCTATGGCCTTCGTCAGAAAAAGAAACACATGCTTTCAAGCAGTCACTCACACAACTATACACACGCAACCACCAAGTGCAGCCACTCCAGCGTATGTGATTATCTGTTTTCGTGCCCGTCAGCAGCCCAGCGTTTTTTTTTGTTTTTTTTGTTTTTCTTTTTTTTTCGCCCACTAAGGAGCACGTGGAACCATTCTTGATTTTCTTGTTCTTCTTTTCTTCCCATAACTTCCTCATCATTTCACTATGGACCTGTCTTCTTCTTGTGTCCATGCGTTTTTCAGATTCTTTCCCGTCGCGTGTTTTGGTTGTGTACGCAGTCCGTGTGGTTTCTAGTGGGTCAATACGGAGTTCCGTGAGGTCATCTTGGATTTTTGTTAGCCAAAATGTCCTCGTTTGGCGAGTTCCTTTGATAATAAGGAAGATTTGCTTGGTCATTCTAGACGCGTCCATTCTACCTAAATGTCCGTAGAATTTAAATCTTTTTTTTTTTTTCGTGCAACGGACAAGAAACGTTCAGTCCTTGAGTACAGATCTTCGGAGCTTTTCAAACATCCCCATACCATGTTCAATTTTGGGTCCAAATATTTTCCTGAGTGCCTGCCTTTCCATTTTCTCAATGTCCTTGATGTTGATGGTTAACGATGATGTTTCAGTTCCGTAGAGTGATCTAGAAGAATGACAGTGTGATAGTGGTGAAGTCTGGCTGGAGTGGATAGCGATTTCTTATTGTATGTGTTCCACGTCATTATGTAAGCCTTACGTAATTTTTGTGCTCGTGTTTTGTGAGCTACTATTTCATCACCTGTGTTACTTATTTCACCCAAATACTTGAAGTACCACATTTTGTTGCAAGTGGTTTCAGATTTGAGCTTTTGGAGTCCATGAATTGTTTTTTCTCGTAAGAAATTTGGAGTCCGGTTTTGATGGCAACCTCATGAAGTTTGTCGATGGCGAGTGTGGCTTCTTCGGAAGTGCACGTAATTATTCCTAGATCGTTAGCAAAGGCAAGTCATCATATATATTGGAAAAGTCGAACATGATCTGAAGGACAACATACGACAACATATCGTTCGCATTGCACCGGATATGTTGGGGGCAACCGTCGACCACGTCGTGTTATAGATACAGCATGTTGTTGAGTCTCGAGACCATACTGAAGTCGTAACTTGTGCCTATATCCTAAGAAATGTGCCGGAACCAACCTAATTATGTGTTTGATCGTTCTTTCCCCATTTCCTACAGTCACACCTCATTTTTACTGTTTATAACGCCATATATTAGCCTGGTGACAGGCAGTGGAATTACAATTTTTTTGAACTTTCTCCGCGATCGCACCGATTACTGAATATTCCCAGGTTGTTTGAGCACCCTGTGGCGTATACAGCGTGCCCCGAAGCACCCGGAACACAACCAGTCCAATTACAACCATCCTGTAGTATCGCACTTCTCGTGGCTAACTACCGGAACAACACATCCTACTCGAACAATACGGCAGATTATAGTTTCTGCCTTATTTCCATCAAACCACTTATTCGCCATGATTTCTCTCTCTCTTTCTTAGAAGATCGCTTCATCGGGTGAAAACAAACCTTGTTTCCACTGACCAAAAGTACAATCATTCAGCACAAGGTGTTCTTTCTCCGAACTAACGGATCCTTTACAACTGCCTCCACTGCTCTCTGCTAGCCGCCCACTCGCTACAGCTGCAATCGATCCCAACGGACCATCAAACCATCTAACATGGTTTAGTAGGCTACCGTAAACGGTCGTAAGCGCAGACTACGGTAGTTTTCTAGTAGGACGGCTCCTTTACAATCTTACCCGCGTCACCTCTACGTTAGGTGTGTTGCATACCCATCGGGCGTTACGTCATTTCATCTCTTGGCTTGCGCATGAGCAGCACAACTTGTATTGCCTATTCTTTTCATGGGTGGTTAGTGGAAGAAAGAAAATGAAATGAGATCATGGGATTAATTACTCTGCCTGACTTCCACTTCCCAATTTACCCTTTCCGGCCCAAATTTGATTAATTTTTAAACAAAAAAATTTCTTTGTATATTTCTATTCACAACGATTGCAACAATGTATATTATTTTGAATTTTTGACATCTTTTAGTTTCTGGAGGGAAATTTCGGATGACTTCGGATGTTTCTAGAATGAAACTTTCACTCTGCAGCGGAGCGTACGCTGATTAGGCTGTGGCTAAGCCATGTCTCCACCATATCCTTTCTTCCATGAGTGCAAGTCTTGCACTTTTCGCAGAACTTCTGTGAAGTCTGAAAAATAGGAGGCGAGGTACTGGCTGACTTGAAGTTATGGGGCGGATTCGTAAGTCGTGTCGGGATAGCTCAGTGGTAGAGCGCTTGCCCGCGTAAGGCAAGGGTCCCAGGTTTGAGTCCCGGTTCCGGAACACAATTTTGATCTCCCACGAAGTTCCATATCGGAGCACACTCCTCCGCAGAGTGGAAGTTCCATTCTGAAAATTTCAGTTATTAATGACTGTGCCTTTTTCACTATATGGGCATGAAAAAAAAAAGTATTTTAATCTTTTGTTGCTGTAATCGTTGGCCACCATCCGACGTCCTTTCTTCTAACAGGGGTTTCTGTTATTTAATCTTTATATATAAATCAGGTTGTCCTTGTGTTTGTGGGAGGTGTGTTTGTATGTATGTATTGCATACAGTTCTGCAGCTTTGTTTCAATCTTTATGAAATTTTGCGCACGTAACATTCAAACTAAAAAATTTTCAAATGTTTGTATAGCTTATGGGACTTAACTACGGGGTCATCAGTCCCTAAAGTTACAAACTACTTATGAACTAACTAATACTAAGGACGGCACAAATCCCCCCCCCTCCGAGGGGGGATTCGAACCCCGACCGTAGTGGCCGTGCAGACCGTGACTGGAGCGCCTCAGTCCCCTCGGCCACCGCGGCCGGCAACCTTCAAACTATGAAGATGGTCGCCGTAAGTCTAAGGATCACATACAACACATAGTTCACCAGATTTGATGTCATAAACAATTAGATGAGCGAGAAACGGCTGCGTGACGGAGGCAGTACTGCAATTTTTCTCCTAAACCACTGGGCCGCTTTCAACCAAATTTGCTGTACATATTTCTTACCATGAGGTAACAATTGCTGTAGGGGTAACAACCACATGCGACACGTGGTTTAGGAGATATAACGTCATAAAAACAACAGGAGTTACAAATACCTGCCACATAATGCGACGAGACTTTATTCATAAATTGTATGAGAGTACTTAGAGTCTTACAACAAACTTTACACATAGTTTCAAACTCGCTGACAACCACAGCAAAATGACGAAAGGAAGAAATTTTCTCGCATTCTCCCTTTCCGCTGTTCATGGAGTAAAGCCGTGGTGGAGTGAACGAGGTTCCAAGGTGCATTGCTGCGGAGCGCTCCGCTGCTCGCCGTCGGAGGTTCTAGTTCTCCCTCTGGCATGGATGCATTTGTTGTCCTTAGCATAAGTTAGCCTAAGTAGTTTGTAAGCCTAGCGACAGTAGAGTAGTTAAGTCCCATATATTTGCAAACATTAGAACATTCTGAACACGGAATAAAACTACGGCATTTCATATGACGGTACAATTTGAAATTTCTACACTAAATATTGTATTATAACATATGCAGCTGAATTTACATTCGAAATTGTATCATATTACGACATGTAGTTCATGAGATACGAGCATATAAACAGTAACATTCATGGAAAACTGCCCTAACATGTATCAGGTTTTAATATATTATTTCTTTACTACTACCTATATTCGCAACAGATTTTACAGACATACGGCACTTATACAAATGAGTATATATCTGCAAAATTGAACAATTTTACAATGTAATAAATATGAGATACTTTACACCGTGATGGGTAAAGACGTGCCACATCATACACCACGTTTTAATACATTTCGTATTTACTACTAAGACACTCTTGTATTCCAGTCAGGTAGGAAATTCCTGAAAGATGACAGTGCTGTTGACAACTTTGAATTATAAAGCGAAAGTGGCTAGGGGCGTCAGCAGTCGACTTCTAAAGCGCTACAAGGAAAGAAAGAGAATGAAACAATGTCCATCCAGCAAATACCCATTATTTCGTTCAGATCTATCTTTTAACATCAAGAGATTGCAGTTTCCAGTGAGAGTTGCATTTTTTATTACCGTTAATAAATCACAGGGCAATCTATTAAATATTGCGGAGTGGATTTGACATCTCCATGTTCCTCACACAGAAAACTTTATGTCGCTTGCTCAGGGAATTTATTCATATTAGATCTTGGACAAGTGTAACAAGTAACTTGTAATATTACTATGTAACGGGCATGTCAAATAATCTATATATATAAGAATGACTGTTTGTCTGTATGTCCTCTATGTGTTGAAAAAACATTCATTCGATTGCAATGAAACTTTGGTAAACTGTTCACCGTACGCCCACGAAGGTTCCTGACACAAAAACAAAAGAGCATGACACATAGCTCAGGAGTTATGACGTCATAAATAATGAGAGGCCACCGCGTGAGAATGCCAGATTTATGCGTCAACTATTGGAAAATGGGAGTAGTTACAGACCTGTAACAAAGTTTGCATGTAATTTCGAACGTTTATGAAGCGTTTTGTAACTGAACAATCCCCCCCCCCCCAAAAAAAAAAAAAAAAAAAAAAAAAATAAAATAAAAAAAATGTCGAAACGAAAATAAGTCTACCGTTCACAACAATTTCGCTGTAGATACCGTAAAACGTCGTATCAGGCATAAAGTTAGCATTAAAGATTTCCATGTTACTATTTATTTTTGTCTACAAGTCTCCCTTAATGCTCTTGCATCCAAAATTAAGCAATCTGTATTCTTAATCTCTATCTATATAAAAGCGAAAGAACACTCACTCACTCACTGACTAAAACGAAAACTCGAAAACTACTTCACCTATGAAGCTGAAATTTGGCAGAATGTACTTTATAGGTAGAAAACGTCAGCTAAGAAAGTATTTTGTAATATGTGCATGGCGGAGCATACTGCTACAGACTCACGAAATCTAGTTTCATTCCGATCTTCACGAAATTTCTCACCCTTGGCAGTCAAACCAAGAGGAAGGTCACCGTCTACCTTAAGTTTCATACAGTGCTTGGGGGAGGGTACTTTTCAACATAAAAATGGATCCCTAAATACATTGGTCGCGCCATAACTTGAGAACGGCTCGACCGATTTCACAGATCCTTTTTTGTTGTTTTCGTTATTCCCAGAACAAGGGTTTGTAATATTTGAGAACAAAAAAGTGCATTTTTCGATGTGACCCTGCGTTTCTATTGCATAGAAATCTGTAGTTTTGTTCCGATATTGATGAAATTTTGCACACTCTACCTTAAAAGCAAGAGGAATGTTACTGGCTGTATAAAATTTCGTTCGGTGCGTGGTGGAGGGTACTTACCTTACGGAATTTTACAAAATGCGTAGTTTTGCTCCAATCTTTATGAATTTTAAACCAAGAGGGAGATCACTGGGTACATAAATGTTTGTATGGTACGTGACAGAGGGTACCTTGCATAAAACATTGCCGAGAGAGGGAAAGGTGGAAACGAACAGAGTGATGGGAGAGAAAGAAGTGGATGCAGAGAGAGGGGAGTAGGGGATGTGGACTACGAGAGTGTAGGATAAATAAACACCCGGGCAACGGCGGGGTTACAGCTAATAATAAAAAAAACAATAACAATGTAACAAGTAATTTTGTTTATAGTCAAGTTTTGAAGTAAATGAAAGTGTGAATGTTACATATGGTTTGTATTTTGATTACTACCTTTCTTTGTTTGGATACTGCACTTATAATTTTTTACATTAAGTAACAGAGCCTAACTTCTTATATATTCTGAGATAACATGTTTCTAGAATAAACGAGACAAAGAGAAAGGGGTAGGAGAAGTACTAAATCAGGCTTGAATAAATAAAGACAAAGTACTTACGTGCCACAGTCGCTATATTACTTATAATATTTCTTTATTTTTTACAACTAGTTTCAGTGAAGCTATGTCTCCATTTTAAGTACTTCTGTATCACCAGAGACATTTTAACGAAGAAAAAAAAGAAAAAAAACCTCTTCCCAAACTATAAATGATTATTAAAATAAAAATTATACATCCTGTCTAAAATAATGGATTCCTAAATCAGGTTGTTACATCATTCCTGTAATAAGAGAACAGGTCTGGGCTGAATTATTATAAGATTTCTTCCTATTAACACTTGTTTGATCTCTTGACTGGAAATCTGTTTGTTCTCATGACAGGACTGTCAAATGCACCTTGCAAAATGGTTTCCCACATTTTGTAATTATTTCAGAAGATTGTAGGTTAATATTATAAAAATTTTCCTCTTCAGGGTTACGCATGTTCCTGTCTGGCACATGGCGGTCAACTTTGTACCAACGATGTGACTGTCGATTACCTGTAATAGAGAGAGATGACACTGGTCAGAGATAAGTTGATAGTCCTTATAAAGTAGTGGCGCTCTCTATGCGCTCTATATAAGCAGAACCTCCAGCAGGTAGCAGCGAGTCGTTGACTAGCCCTTGAAGATGTTGCCTGCAGTAGGCAACGAAATGTCGGGAGAAGAAAGTTTTAAAGATGGCCACGGCATCTCAGCCCGAAAGTTTTACTCATTGAGAAACTTGTGAGTCTCATAGACCCAGCCGGACCGATCTAGAGTTACGGGATGACAGTTTTCTTCTTTTACATTAATCGGCAGATGTTGTTGTTGTGGTCTTCAGTCCGCAGACTGGTTTGATGCAGCTCTCCACGCTACCCTGTCCTGTGCAAGTCAGTTGAGAATACGTTCGGCAACCTACATCCTTTTCAATGTGCTTACTATATTCGTCCCTCGGTCTCCCTCTGCGATTTTTGCCCCATGCACTTCCTTCTAATGCTAAGTTGACAATTCCTTGATGTCTCAGAATGTGTCCAACTAATCTACCCCTCCTCTTAGTCAGGATATGCCAGAAATTCCTTTTCTCCCCGATTTGGTTAAGCACCTCCTCATTAGTTATGTGATCTATCCATAGAATTTTTAATCATTCGTCTGTAGCACCACATTTCAAAAGCTTGTATCATCTTTTTATCTGAACTCCTTATCGTCCACGTTTCACTCCCATATAATGCTACACTCCAGACAAATGCTTGCAGAAAGGACTTCCTAACATTTAAATTAATATTGGTTATTAACAAGTTTCGCTTCTTTAGAAACGCTTTTCTTCCCATAGCCATTATGCATTTTATATCTTCTTTACTTCGGCCATCAGAAGTTATCTTGCTACCCAAATAACAAAATTCATCTACCACTTTTATTGTCTCATTACCTAATCTAATTCCTTCAGCATCGCCTGATTTTCTGACATTGCATTCCATTACCTTCGTTTTACTCTTGTTAATGTTCATCTTATATCTTCCTTTCAAGACACTGTCCATACCATTCAGTTGCTCTTCCAGATCCTTTGCGATCTCTGACAGAATTACGTTGTCATCAGCAAACTGCAATGTTTTTATTTCTTCTCCCTGCACTTTAAAGCCCGCTCCAAATTTCTCCTTCCATTCCTTCACTGCTTGCTCAATGCACAGATTGAACAACATTAGGGAAAGGCTGCAACCCTCTGCGTCCCTTTCTTGCCCTTCGTCTCTAATAACCGCTGTCTGCTTTTTTCTATAGGTTGAATATAACTCTTCGCTCCCTATATTTTACCCCTGATACCTTCAGAATTTGGAAGAGTGTATTCCAGTCGACATTCAAATCAAATGTTTGTTAAGCTTATGGGGTCATCAGTCCCTAAACTTACAAACTACTTATGAACTACTTACGAACTAGGACGGCACAAATATCCATGCCCGAGGGGGGATTCGAACCCCCGACCGTAGTGGCCGTGCTGACCGTGACTGGAGCGCCTCAGTCACCTCGGCCACCGCGGCCGGCCCAGTCGACTTTCTCCAAATCGACAAACGCTAAAAACGTAGGTTTCATGTAGATATTATTAATTACGTTAAAAAATACGAGTTGAGTTTTATCATTTCTCGTGCGATTTCAGACGGAACAGCCCGCTGGCGCCCGTCGCGCTGTGTGTGTGTCCCCCGCGGTGTCGCTCGGCCGCCCGCTGGTGCTGAGCGCGCATGCGCGGCGACCTCGGCCGCCGCCGCCGCCGCCGCCGCCAGATCTGGTCCAGGGCAGCCGCAGTAGGAGCCGCCAAGGACGCCCGCCCGTGCTCTGCGCATCGCGCGGCGCTTATGGTCGCCAAGAGGCGGCGCGCGCGTGCGCACGCCCCGGGGACAGGCTGCCCGCATCTGTCTCCACCTCACATCACCACCACTGTCCGTCACCGCAGTCTGGTGGACGAGCCGGGCGCCGTGGCTCAGTCAACAACACGTCGAACAACGACCTCTAGGAACGGAACTACCCACAAAGAAAAGAAAGAGTGGACAGCGAGGTCAGACATTTAGGTGGGAGGAGTTAGATTCCCGGTGGGTTCGGAGATTTCCTCCGGTCGCGAACTGTGCGTTGTGTCGTCTTCAATATCATCATCATCGACAAGTAAGTCGTCGAAGTGGCGTCAGCTAAAACACTTGTGCCAGGCAGGCTGGACCGACCCTACCTGGGATCTAGCGGTCAGAAATGCCACACGATCAGCATATGTATACAGGGTGTCCCAGCTATCTTGTCCACCCAAAATATCTCTCGAACAATAACAGCTATTGGAAAACGACTTTCACCGGTATCAATGTACGGCTGGGGCCCATGAATGTACATATTTGGAAACATTCTAAAACGAAAGCAAATGTGTTTTTTAACACAAATTTGTGTTTTTTTAAATGGACATCCTATATTTTTTCTTCAGCAATCCATAGCATGACAAATCACATAAACAATGGCGTTGATTGCATCGCAATATTCCAATTACATGTCGAGATATTGCGACGACAAGTTGACGCTTGAGGTTCTCGCCTGATTCTCAGGACGTGCGCTAGCCGCGCGTTTCGCGTATTTCAAGCGTCAACTTCGCGTCGCAATATCTCGGGATGTAATTGGAATATTGCGATGCAATCAGCGCCATTGTTTATTTGATTTGTCATGCTAAGGATTGATGAAGAAAAAAATATGTTTGTGTTAAAAAACACATCTGCTTTCGTTTTAGAATGTTTCCAAATATGTACATTCATGGGCCCCAGCCGTACATTGATAGCAGTGAAAGTCGTTTTCCAATAGCTGTTATTGTTCGAGAGATATTTTGCGTGGACAAGATAGCTGGGACACCCTGTATACATATGCTGATCGTGTGGCATTTCTGACCGTTAGATCCCAGGTAGGGTCGGTTCAGCCTGCCTGGCGCAAGTGTTTTTTGCTGACGCCACTTCGACGACTTGTATCTCGATGATGATGATGATGATGATGATGAAGAAGCACAACACACAGTCCGCAAGCGGAGAAAATCTCCGACCTAACCGGGAATCGAACCCTGCCCACCTGTGAGGTATCTCACCTCGCTGTCCAATTTTTATTTATTTATTTTTTTGATTGCTCTATGGGTAGTTCCGTTCCTTGCGGTCGCTGATCGTGTTTGTTCGTTGTTGTTCGACGGCTCCTAGATCATCCACCAGACTCCGGAGACGGACAGTGGTGTGATGTGAAACGGAGACAGACGCGGGGGCTGTCTGTCCCCGGTGCGTGCGCACGCGCGCGCCACCTCGCGTTGGGGAGCTGGTTATTTGTCAGGACGCCAGACTCCGAATTGCGACAGAATGGCCCAATAGAAAATGTAGAGGAGGTTCAGGTTCCGCCGTTGACGTAATGAAAGAATATTGAGTAGTAAGAGATTTATTCTTCAGTGGTACACATTGCTGCATACTCAAGGCGACCGGGTCGATGACGTCGGCAGCCTCCTGCCGTACTGTGCGCTGACAGTGGGGCCGCGTTCTCACTAGCTCAGCGTGTGGAGGTAGGCGACCCCTCTGCCCTGTAAATGAGAGATTCACACGACTGGACCGGTGGTTCTCAGTCCCCACCCTAATTGCTGTCTCGCATCATCTTGATAGTGGACCGCGTTGACGGTTGTCGTGGGGTCGTGTTGTGCGTTGACTCCTGGCTTACCGGCAGGTAGGCGTCTTCCCTAGGAAAGCTGGAGTTCCGCTGTGGAGGACATGGAAGTCCTCCTTTGCGCCCGTAGTTGGTTGTAGCGCAAAAGTCGAACTCGAAGCTATACAGGAGTCGTCATCTCGCCGGTTGTCAGCTGATGTAGAAGAGCATTGGAGTTCTATAACAGACTTAGAACATCTACGTCTACATATCTACGTCTACATGCATACTCCGCAATTCACCGTAAGGTGCGTGGCGGAGGGTACACTGTACCACTACTAGGAATTTCCTCTCCTATTCCACTCCCAAATGGTACGAGGAAAAAAAGAATGCCTATATGCCTCCGTACGAGCCCTAATTTCTCTTATCTTGTCTTTGTAATCTTTACGCGAAATTGTAAGTAGGCGGCAGCAAGATCGTACTACACTCAGCTTCAAATTCCGGCCCTCTACATTTACTTAACAGAAATTCACGAAAAGAACGTCGTCTTTCTTCCAGCTATCCCCAATTGAGTTGCCGAAGCATTTCCGTGACACTCGCGCATTGGACGAACCTACCAGTGACAAATCTAGCTGCTCGCCATGTCAGGGAATCGAGTGCTACGAAGTGAAAACATTCATCTGACCGACTGACTATGAACTCAAGTGCGAGTATATATTATGTGGAATGGCAGATATTTCCCCTCCGTGCTCTGTCATGACCGCATCGGCCCTGTCAAACGAATGTTCACTGAACAGGTTAGCTGGTGGTTCCAGAAGGCTTCGGATACGCGCTGTTGCCTTAGATTTAGGCATTGTTTCCTCACGTAAAGAAGTGGCGTCATACTGCAAGCTCGTACTGTTCCATTTAACATCCGCTGATGCGTGCTATGCAGTCCGGCGCGTGTGCGTCCATTCCTGTCAGCTTGCCCAGTAAGTGTGACGCAAAGTAGCTGCTGTTCCCCTTCCCCGTAATGTCGACACACCGCAATGTTTCTACAGCAACCAAGACGTGGAAAAATTTACCGCTGTGCTTCCGCTACAGAGCTGGCATGATACAGGGACGTCGGAAGGAAGGAAATCAGTGGCGCCATGACTCACGCGTTCACTGAATCAGTGACTCACTAGGGGAGGGGATGACGGGCAAATAACTGTCATTCTTCGTTTCATTCTCGTATCACACACACACTACTGGTCATTAAAATTACTACACAACAAGAAATTCAGATGATAAATATATTATACTAGAACTGGCAGGTGATTAAATTTTCAAGTAATTTGGGTGCATGTATCCTGAGAAATCAGTACCCAGAAAAACAACCTCTGGCCGTAACAACGGCCTTTATACGCCTAGGCATTGAGTCAAGGATGGCGTGTACAGGTACAGATGCTCATGCAGCTTCAACACGATACCACAGTTCATCAAGGGTAGTGAATGGCGTATTGTGACGAGCCAGTTGCTCGGCCACCATTGACCAGACGTTTTCAATTGGTGAAAGATCTGGAGAATCTGCTGGCCAGGACAGAAAGGCCCGTACAGAACCTGCAACATGCGGTCGTTCATTATCCTGCTGAAATGTAGGGTTTCGCAGAGATCTAATTAAGGGTAGAGCCACGGGTCGTAACACATCTCAAATGTAACGGCCACTGTTCAAAGTGCCGTCGATGCGAACAAGAGGTGACCGAGACGTGTAACCAATGGCACCCCAGACGATCACGCCGGGTGATACACCCGTGTGGCGAAGACGAATACACGCTTCCACTGTGCGTTCTCAGCGATGTCGCCAAACACGGATGCGACCAGCGTGATGCTGTAAACAGAACCTGGATTCATCCTAAAAAATGACGTTTTGCCATTCGTGCACCCAGGTTCGTCGTTGCGTACATCATCGAACGCGCTGCTGTCTGTAATGCAGCGTCAAGGGTAACCGCAGCCATGGTCTTCGATCTGATAGTCCATCAGCTGCAAACGTCGTCGATCTGTTCGTGCAGATGGTTGATGTCTTGCAAACGTCCCCATCTGTTGACTCAAGGATCGAGACTTTGCTGCATGATCCGTTACAGCCATGCGGATAAGATGCCTGTCATCTCGACTGCTAGTGATACGAGGCAGTTGGGATTCAGCACAGCGTTACGTTTGGCCTCCTGAACCCATCGAGTCCATATTCTGCTAACAGTCATTGGATCGCAACCAACGCGAGCAGCAATGTCGCGATACGATAAACCGCAATCGCGACAGGCTACAATTTGATCTTTATCAAAGTCGGAAACGTGATGGTACGCATTTCTGCTCCTTACACGAGGCATCACTACAACGTTTCACCAGGCAACGCCGGTCAACTGCTGTTAGTGTATGAGAAATCGGTTGGAAACATTCATTCTTCATGTCAGCACGGTGTAGGTGTCACCACTGACGCCAATCTTGTGTGAATGCTCTGCGTATAGCAGCATCTTCTTCCTCTCGGTTAAATTTCGCATCTGTAGCGCTTCATCTTTGTGGTGTAGCAATTTTAAATTCAGTTCGAATATAGTAAATTTCCTTGAAACGGAAAAGCTTCTTTCCATGAATCAGCATGACATCTTGCGAGCCATGGACGAAGGGCAACAGGCGGATTGTGTTTTTCTCGACTTCAAAAAGGCGTTCGACGCGGTGCCACACTGCAGACTGCTAACGAAGATACGAGCTTATGGAATAGGTTCACAGATTTGTGACTGGCTGCAAGACTTCCTAAGTAATAGAACGCAGTACGTTGTTCTCGACGGCAAGTGTTCATCAGAGACGAGTGTATCGTCAGGCGTGCCCCAGGGGAGTGTGATAGGACCGCTATTATTTTCTATCTATATAAATGATCTGATGGACAGAGTAACTTGTAATTTGCGGCTGTTTGCTGATGATGCTGTGGTGTATGGGAGGGTGTCGTCTGTAACTGACTGTAATAGCATACAGGTTGACTTAGACAAAATTTCTAGTTGGTGCGAAGAATGGCAGCTAGCTCTCAATGTAGAAAAATGTAAGGTGATGCGCATGAGTAGAAAAAACAATCCCATAATGTTCGAATACAGCATTAGTAGTGAGCTTCTGGATGCTGTCGCGTCGTTCAAATATCTAGGCGTAACATTGCAGAGCGATATGAAATGGAACGAGCATGTAAGGACAGTTGTGAGTAAGGCAGACAGCCGACTTCGGTTTATTGTGAGAATTTTGGGAAGATTTACTTCACCTGTAAAGGAGACCGCGTATAAAACGCTTGTGCGACCAAGTCTTGAGTATTGCTCAAGTATTTGGGACCCGCAGCAGGTCGGTTTGAAGGAAGAATAGAGGCGGTTCAGAGGCGAGCAGCTAGATTTGTTACCGGTAGGTTCGACCAGTGCGCGAGTGTCACGGAAATGCTCCGGCAACTCAATTGGGGATCGCTGGAAGAAAGACGACGTTCTTTTCGTGAATTTCTGTTAAGTAAATTTAGAGGGCCGGAATTTGAAGCTGAGTGTAGTACTATCTTGCTGCCGCCTACTTACATTTCGCGTATAGATCACAAAGACAAGATAAGAGAAATTAGGGTTCGTACGGAGGCATATAGGCATTCTTTTTTTCCTCGTTCAATTTGGGAGTGGAATAGGAAAGGAAATGCCTAGTAGTGGTACAGTGTACCCTCCGCCACGCACCTTACGGTGAACTGCGGAGTATGTATGTAGATATAGATGTAGATGTAATGGACAGGAGTATAATATATATTGGAGTGCAGTCTAACAAAATGAGTGCGATGGTGAAGGAAATAGATTAGATAATGAAACAAGGTGATAGATGAGTTATGTTACTTTGGCAGTAAAATAGAATACGATTGTCGCATACAGATGATGTAAAAATTAGAATGGAAATGAGATGAAAAATAGAAATTTGTTAACATCAGATATATAAGAAAGGCTTTTCTGAAGGCATTTGTATGGAGCGTTGAACGGCAGCGGCCGTGCTGCAGTGGGTACACCGTTTCCCGTTAGATCACCGAAGTTTGTCGGCCTCGGCGATCACTTGGATCAGCACCCCCTATAGAAGAAAGCCTGCGCACGCGGCACAGCATGGCGGCGGTGAGAGGCTTAGAGTCCTCTGAAAGATTGTAAACATTAGCAGTGCACGCTGTTTATAGTGCATTCTTTCGTTCAGGAGTATATTTATTACGTAAATCGGTGTTGTGTACGGTGTGATCGCTACGTTGGACGATTTGTCTGTGTGAGAACAACGTGTGATCTCTTTTTTACTGACAAAATGCCATTTCGCTGTTCTGTGCCGAAATGTAGAGGAAATTACAACTGTGGTCGAAAAGTTACCGTCTTTAAACGTCCGGAACAGAATAAGCTAATGGGGTGGTTACTTAAATAAAATGAATCGCAATATCCAACGGTAAACAGTCATGACTCTTTTATAAGGTTAAACAAAAACGAAAACTTCTCATTAACTTGATGAAGGAGCTAAGTTATCGTGGGAATTCTTGAGAACCATTTCTTCTTCTCCGGACGTTTTAACCCTTAACTGCATGATTTTTTTAATTTCAAAAGAAAAATTATTTTTGTGTTTTATAAGTTGTACAAACAAAGGGAAAAATAGTAAAAAAATTCGCATGTTGTTAGTTTTCCAAAAAAGTAAATATGCAACATACAAAAACATGTTATATAATTTTCAAAGTTGGATAGTATAAACAACTTTTTGTGCTTATTATGGTTCTTCATACCTGTCTTAATTGGTCTGATTTTTTCCTCCTTGCAAAACTAACTCTTTATATGGAAAACAAAACGTCAAAATCTGCAATATCTACAGTTTTCTCCAAACACAAGCAACGATGTTAACAGAAGTTCACACTTCAGCCAACCACGATGCAAAAAACACCACAGGTACTTTCTACAAACTCTACTGCATCTGTTAAACAAGTTTTAGTTTACAAAATTCCCACTAGAGGCGGGTAAAACACAATTACAATCGATGTTGCAGATATGTAACACCATGCATTTAAGGGTTAAGACGTTGATTTTTGGGCCACAGTCCTAATTTCCTCTACATTTCTGCACAGAACAGCGAAACGGCATTTTGTCAGTAAAACAGATCACACGTTGTTCTCACACACACACAAATCGTCCAGCGTAGCGATCACACCCTACACAACACCAATTTACGTAATAAATATACTCCTGAACGAAAGAATGCACTATAAACAGCGTGCACTGCTAACGTTTACAATCTTTCAGAGGACTCTAAGCCTCTCACCGCCGCCAAGTTGTGATGTCGTGCGCAGGCTTTCCTCTATAGGGGGTGCTGCTTGGATGCGTTACCGTCCGGGTCTGCCGAGTGTTGTTGGCAAGAGGGGCGCACTCAGCTCTCGTGAGGCCAATGGAGGAGCTACTGGATTGAGAAGTAGCGGCTCCGGTCACAAAAACTGACATAACGGCCGGGAGTGCGGGGCGCTGGCCACCTCCCCTCCATACCGCATCCGTTGAAGCTGAAACATTTCTCCTTTTTTTTTATTTTAAATTTAAAAGAAGGGATCGCTTGGTAGCACACATTCTTCGACATCGGGGAGTCGTAAATTTAGCATTGGAGGGAAGTGTGCGGGGTAAAAATCGCAGAGGGAGACCAAGAGACACGTATAGTAAGCAGATTCAAGTGGATGTGGGTTGCCGTTCTTATGAGGAGATGAAAAGGCTTGCTCAGGATAGAGTAGGGTGGAGAGTTGCATCAAACCAGTCTCCGGACTGAAGACCATAACAACAACAACAACTATTAACCAATAGTCAGCACGGATTCAGAAAGTATCGCTCTTGCGAAACACAGCTTGCCCTTTATTCACATGAAGTGTTAAGTGCCATCGACAAGGGATCTCAAATCGATTCCATATTTCTGGATTTCCGGAAGGCTTTTGACACTGTACCTCACAAGCGGCTTCTAATGAAATTGCGTGCTTATGGAATATCTCCCCAATTGTGCGATTGGATTCACGATTTCCTATCAGAAAGGACACAGTTCGTTGTAATTGACGGTAAGTCATCGAGTAAAACAGAAGTGATATCTGGCGTTCCACAGGGAAGCGTTATAGGTGCCCTACTCTTCCTCGTGTTTATAAATGATTTAGGAGATAATCTGAATAACTCTCTTAGACTGTTCGCGAATGATGCTGTCGTTTATCGGTTAGTGAAGTCAACAGAGGATCAAAAGCAACTGCAAAGCGATTTAGACAAAATTTCTACTTGGTGCGAAAATTGGCAATTGACACTAAATAAAGAAAAGTGTGAAGTAATACACATGACCACTAAAAGAAATCCGCTGTACTTCAATTACGCGATAAAACAGTCAAACCTTAAGGTCGTAAATTCTACCAAATACCTAGGAGTTACAATTACGAACAACTTTGACTGGAGAGAACACATGGAAAAAATTGTGGGGAAGGCGAACCAAAGGTTACGTTTCATTGGCAGAACGTTTAGAAGATGCACCAGCTCCACCAAAGAGACTGCCTACATCACACTTGTGCGTCCTCTCCTGGAGTACTGTTGCCCCTTGTGGGACCCTCACCAGGTGGGACTGACTGAAGATATTGAGAAGGTTCAGAGAAGGGCAGCTCGTTTTGTTTTATCATGTTACGGGGGGGGGGGGGGAAGCGTAACGGAAATGTTGCACGAATTGGGGTGGAAATCATTAAAAGAAAGACGTTATTCATTGCGGCGTGATCTGTTTTCGAAGTTTCAATCACCGACTTTTAGTTCTGAATGTGAAAATATTTTGCTAGCACCCACCTACTTAGGGAGACGTGACCATCCCAATAAAATAAGAGAAATCAGATCGAAAACGGAATGATTTATGTGTTCTTTCTTCCCGCGCGCTATTAGAGAATGAAACGGTAGAGAAAAGTTATGAAAGTGGTTAATGAACCCTCTACCAGGCACTTAAATGTGATTTGCAGAGTATCTATGTAGATGTAGATCTATGTAGATGTAGAACATATAAATTTTTGCAAGTTAATGTGAGCACGAAATAGAATAAGTGTAAAGAGTGGTTGGGAGAAATATTTCAATACTGGTTACGTAGCAAAACCATCTATCTATTGAAATGAATCTACTATGCTATACTTTTAGAGAAATTAATGAGCTACGCACCAAAAAAGTAGTTAAAATCCTTTTCTAACCTGGCTGATACTGATAAGCAACGTGAACCTAACTGTTGGAGACATTATCACTATTGCTGATTTTGTAACTAAGTTTGTGGCTAGTTGATCTATTACTAATCGTAAATGGTAAGTCGCTCGTAATCTCAGGGTCGCAGTTAGAATAATTATTTAATAAAAGAACGTGATAAAAATGGGTCCTATAGTACACATCTCCAACAATTAGATTCGTAAATCAGTGTAATTCATTATTCTTTTGTCCTGAAAAATAACTTGCATCACAGTTAAATGAAAAATGTGAAAGGAAAAAATAAGGTTCCAATCTCACTACAAATAAGTACTCGGACTAATTTCGGTAAACTCACGAAACAATAATTATTGAAATAAATGAAGCAAGTCTACATATAAATCACATTCAAAGTTCAGTTACCTTTGTGAAATCTGATTAAATTCATACAGTCGAGATCAGGTCATAAATTCAGTACATCATTTCAATTACAACTTTCTCATTGAGATATATCAAACAGACATTTTCACAATTCATCAGGTCATACAAGCGTACTATGGCAGAGAAGTTTACTAGACGAGAGCATAATACAGAAGAAAAAAATGGCGTCACTACTCCTTTCTTTTAAATGGAACAATAGTTAAATCTATGTATTATTCTCATTGCTCTTTGTTCAGAGTTAGTCTTTGACTTAAGTTTTTCAAAGAATATATTGCGTCTTTAAGAATTTAGTGACATATTGAAAATGATACGAAATTACAAGAAAAATATACAAATATAAGCATAATTAATTTAAATATGGGCAAATAAGTATTGTTTTGTATGTGGAGGCGCATGTAACACTACAACGCAGAGGATGACACGGCGGCCGGTCAGTACCCAGTGGGCCTTTCGAGGCCTGTCGGACAGAGTTTAATTTAGGTTTTTAGTTGCCTTGTACGGGAGTGATAAATAGTTCAGACAGGGAGATAATATAAACTTTTGAAATGTGGTGCTACGGAAGAATGATGAAGATTAGGTGGGTAGATCGCATAACTAATGAGGAGGTACCGAACAGAATTGGCTAGAGAAAGATTTCAGACACACCTTGACTAAAAGAAGGAATCGATATGTGGGACACATTCTTGGATATCAGGGAATCATTGATTTAGCATTGGAGTGAAGTGTGAAGAGTAAAATTCGCATAAGGAGGCGAAGAGACGAGTACAGTAAGCAGATTAAAATTGATGTAGGTTGCCGTTCTTATGAGGAGATGAAGAGGATTGCTCAGGATAGAGTAGGGGGGAGAATGCATCAAACCGGTCACCGGATTGAAGACTGATTTAACATCAGTTTATTTCCTTTAAGCTTTGCATTATTTGATGAATTTGTCTAGTCAGTACTAGTACCAAGAATGACGACGCTGTTTTTCTCTATTGGTTTCATCTATTCATACACAGTATCTACAAATGAAGCTAGTAACCATCTGGCGACGATATTTGATTTTTATAATTTTTTCGTTAAAAGCGCTGAATATAGTGCTTTAGCATGACCAGATTCCAGAATGAAAATACGGGATATATATCGGTAGGTACGGAGATTGCCATGCCAAATGTTGTAAGCCTAACACAAAACGCACACATTATAGTAAGAAAGAAAGCCAGTGTTTCTCTCTTCCCCTCCATCCCCCCCCCCCCCAATACATAACGTGTGGCTCTCGTATTTACATTTGCTGTTCTCGACATCGCTTCATCTTTAGTACTGCTTGCTGTGTACATAAAATGCTACTTTTGGGTATAAAACAGTTACCACAACACGAAAAGTATTTAATTTCTGAAAGAACATGAAACCTACGGTTCAATAGCAATAATTAGTGATATTTGTGTGGGGACAAACTACATATACGGAAATCTCGTTAATGAAGACATACCAAGTCAAATGCTAACATAAAAATTAACCAAACATTCTCGCAACAAAACACATAAAATGCATTACCAATTAAAGAAATATTCTATTGTCTTATAGCTCAAATATTATTTCTTACATATTTCTCTCTGTTATATTTTGCAGAATAATGTAAATGTATGTCGTTCAGGAGCTCGGTATTTTCGCATAGATATTCATAAAATTCAACATGTATTCTTAAAATGAGCTTTGTTAAAATTATTTCCTTCACAGTTTGCACACTCAGTCCGCTCTTTGCGTCAGTCCGCAAACTATGTATGATGGAGAACACCCTTTCTCCATCAGCATTAGTGCCACGAACGCAATAACGAGCTACAAATTCTTGCACCAGATATCTTAAGTAAGTGGAAAATGAGAGACCGGTTTTTACCAACTCGCTTCATGGCTGCCAATGAATGAATTTGCTCTTTACAGACATTTTTAACACGGTTCACTTCCTCAAAGAGCTGATATTCACATGTACTTCTTAATGGCTCTTGTAAGTTCCGTATACCTTGTCATGATTTTGTTTCCTTTCCTTAGCTCCTTGTTTCTCGTGTTTTGATTAAGGTGTGTTTATTACATGTCTTTCGCATGTAATTTGGGGTAGTACGTTGCGCTACTTTCGTTATTTCGCGTGTGTAAATATCGTTGCCTTACCGTTCTTCGGATAAGCACGTTGTAATGTGGGGAGGGGGGGGGATAATTGACGCATGAATCTGGGTATTCTCACAAGGTGGCCTCTCATTATTTTTGACGTCATCTCTCCTGAGCTAAGTGTAGTGTTCTTTCGTTTTTGGGTCAGGAAATTTTGTGGGCGAACGGTGAGCAGTTCACTAAAGTTTCATTTCAATCGAATGAATGATTTATGAACACGTAGAGGACATACAGACAAACATTAATTTTTATATCTATAAATGTGAATGTCTGTTCGGTATACGTTTATCACGTCTAAATCACAAGACTTAAAGAGCTAAAAATTTGTACAGTTACTAATGTCTACCCGGGGAAGGCTTTACGCACGTTTTTATAGCGATCTGACAGATATTTAGTAATTTGAAGAATATAAAGCGAAATGCGGAACAATAATTACTCTTCTAAAATTATATTTTCTCTTTGGAAATGGAGGCATTGTTGCTTGAGGTTTGATAATGATAAAAGGGTGGAGTATGTTGGGATGGAAAGTTATAGGTGTAAATAAAATTCTACATGCGTGTGTGTTAATGTTTCGCTCTGCAGCGAAAAGTACAAAGTCTCCCGTTGTACATGCGGTGGAACAGTCGATTCTTCCTTTATATTATACTTCAAGAGTAATTTTCTTCCAATTTGATTTAATCGAACTTCGACCCTGACCATTCCACTAAAATAATCTTTTTCCGTCACAGATATTGCTCACTGAATCCGACGTAAAATATATCGATTAATGGAAGTTATTTCACTATCTTTCAGTTAAATAAATTATTTCTGGTCCCAACACTGGTATAAATCGGAGAAATTCTTTCAAAAGTTCCAAAATTATAAATTCATTTCAATATATAGATATCTTCTTTCCTTATTGGATGTAATAATTACTTTTCACACACTGGTACTTGAAGTAAAAGTTTACGTTTTATTACGAAAGTTAAAAGTCCATGTAATACAACACATATAATCAGATCGTTCCAGTAGGAGCTCAACAACAAGACTCACTTTCTTTTCTGAACATACAATTCTGAACAACTCATGACAATACATTTTTTCTTTTATTTCTATTTATTTTATTGTGACGGTTGGCAACGGAGGTCTTCAAACGGGATCTTCTCTGAGCGTGTGGCTGTCGACCCGCAACGTTTGGTGGCCAGGTACCTTATCTTTGGCTCCAGCAGAGAAGAAACTATTTTCGTAGGTTGCTCCGTTGTCACCACACATGAAACATAAAAAACAACACACATTTCTTTTAAGAATGAAATAAACTTAAAGACTCAACATTATTAACAATAGCATATATAAACATGTTATTTTATCTGCGAAACTGAGCTGACGTAAAGGTAGTAGCAGGGAATAATATTTCGTCCCACTACATACACCGTAGCAGTTCCCAAAGGGGGTGGAAGATATGGTGGTTGAAAGTCGTCAAATTATTAAAAAAATTCAGACTGAAGGCCAGCGATGACGTTTGCGACTCTATAGCAAGGAGGTTACATACAGCGAAACGTGATGCCACAGACCATATCTTTGGTCTATGTCTTCAGCTCTTTCTCTGTAAGGATAAGCAAACGATTTTTTTTTTACTTGAATTTTGATTAAAAATGTTTGTTTCTCAAGAAGGTATTGATTTGATTTGATTTTTCCAGGGAAGCCAAAACAGTCTTGGTCCAGCCCGCCACTGCCCGCACCGAAACTAAGTTTATTGTGCGGTATCGCTCCCTGTATATCTACTAAAGCCAACCAATGCCCTTGAACAGTGCAAGGAGTCCCTTTACCAGTTCTTTATTAGACAGAATTTCTTCGGGTCTGGATGTCCCTAATGTTCTGTGCCTTTCACTCTCCAACGCAATGCATTCGAACATTAGATGTGATGCAGTTTCATCACCGTCATCACAGATCCTACATTTAGGGTCCTCTTCTGTTATTCCCATTGTATGTATATGTTTTTTGAAATTCCCATGGCCGGCCGCGGTGGCCGAGGGGACTAAGGTGCTCCAGTCACGGTCTGCACGGCCACTACGGTCGGGGGTTCGAATCCCCCCTCGGGCATGGATATTTGTGCCGTCCTAGTTCGTAAGTAGTTCATAAGTAGTTTGTAAGTTTAGAGACTGATGACTCCGTAGTTAAGTCCCATAAGCTTAACAAACATTTTTTTAAATTCCCATGGACTGTCAGCAATCCAACCATGAGTCTAATCTCTCTCCTGTTCAGGCCCAGGATTGCAGACCTTCTTTTAAAACATGGCTTTGGCATCATTACCTTGCCATGTTTTTGTTGATGGACTTTGGTCCAATATTCTACGTGCTGTCTTCTGAGCCAGTTACGTAGCTCCAATTTAATCATTGCCTTGGTGATTGTCAGGTTCCGGTCCAATAAATGAAGTCTCTGCCCCCATCCTGGCTAATCTGTCGGCATGTTCGTTACCACTGATCCCCGAGTGGCCAGGGACCCACAATAGGTTTACTCTATTGCTTTCCGCTAGCTCCACCAGAACCCTGTGACATTCTGCAACAATTTTAGACCTTGTTGCAGGAGCTGCCAGTGATCTCAGGGCTGCCTGGCTGTCTGAATAGATATAGATGCTACGATCTTTGTAGCACCTACGCAAATTCTCCTCCACACACGCCCTGATGGCAGTGATTTCGACCTGGAATACTGAGGCCAGTTTCCCTAGAGAGATAACGCCCTCCAGTCTAGGCTGCACCCCGTATACCCCGGCCCCAAGGCCTTGGTCTGATTTCGACCCGTCAGTGAACCAGACAATATCCCGCGTACGGTGTCGAACTATTTTCTCCCACTGCTCCCTACTTCCAATTGTTGTATTGCAAGGTATTGTATTTCATTGGGGTTGGAACACTTGCGGGGAGTGACACTTGCGGGGAACCCGGGGCCCTTGGGGCGGCTAATAGCTTTTCCTGGCTACAGGCACACAAAGAAGTCTAGCACTATAAAAAAAAAAAAATGTTCAAATGTTTGTAAATCTTATGGGACTTAACTACGGGGTCATCAGTCCCTAAACTTCCAAACTGCTTATGAACAACTTACGAACTAGGACGGCACAAATATCCATGCTCGAGGGGGGATTCGAATCCCCGACCGTAGTGGCCGTGCAGACCGTGACAGAAGCGCCTCAGTCTCCTTGGCCACCGCGACCGGCTCTAGCACTGTCAGCGTAACACGAAACTTGTTCTAACGTTGAGTGTTCCTCCTGAAAACAAAACGGTATTTTAACAGTGATAATGTTTGGAGAGTTATTAAGACATTCTCTGCTATTACAAGACGATGACTTTCAACAGTCATACCTCCTAAAAGCATATTATTCAGATCACTAAGCATATCAAGACACCTGCGCAAGCAAAACGTTCAAACGTTTGTTAAGCTTATGGGACTTAACTACGGGGTCATCAGTCCCTAAACTTACAAACTACTTATGAACTACTTACGAACTAGGACGGCACAAATATCCATGCCCGAGGGGGGATTCGAACCCCCGACCGTAGTGGCCGTGCTGACCGTGACTGGAGCGCCTCAGTCACCTCGGCCACCGCGGCCGGCCCTGCGCAAGCAATAAATATATTAGGCACCCTGCACAGATACGTTGATGTAATTGACCGCTATGTAGTTAACCCCACTATCACGCAACTTCCATCTCTTTAAAACTAGCTACTATGCTTTTTAATAGGAGATGCAACCTTAAACCTTCAATTAAAAAACGTTAATAATAAGTCAATGAGTATTTTACATACTTGATGCTTTTATTCGATACCCCGAAACGATTTCGCTGTATTCGAATTATAAATACAAATACGAAATGTGTAAGGGAATGTCACACACCGAAAAATGCTAAAGATAAATTCTATTTTCTATCATCGTCATTTAGAACCATTTTTACTCCGAACTTGGCATAAACCAACAGGGATAAACAAGTTGCAAGACTTCCAGGAAAAATGAAGCGAAATTGGCAGCCAATAGTTGGTTATAAATTGCATTGCCTGTTAACTGTATAAATATAAATTACGGAATACGCGGAACTCCTGTTCAGTACAGTCAAAAAGGTCTAAGGTAATAGGCAGTGGTTTACAATCAGATATCCGTATCACTCTCCTCCTCAAGAAGTTTGTGTGAAGATTTATATTCAGAACATTCAAGAAAAAGGCTACTGTGATGTTGAAACTACAAGAAGCAGCTTATTTACTCAGGAAGGGAAAACGTTATGGTGCCCGTAAATTTGAATGGCTGTATCTCTTGTAGTAACATTCATTTTTTGATAAAATGTTAAAATCCAATATACCAGAATTTTGTTTTTCTAAACTCAGTGCCAACTTTTTTTGTCGAAATGTTTGCAGGAAGTAGTCTTGATGTGATTTCATACTTCTATGCATTAAATTGATATTATCAAGCATGTAATTTGTGTCACAAATAGCTCGGCCTTTCCCTGAATACGGCACAGGTAGCGGCTGGAGGGCGTGGAGTAGGGGTGGAGTATCCCTACTTCTGGAACACCCTGTCCATTACCTGCAGCGTCCGGGTCTCCCCGCAAGTGTCTACACATTCCCTTTCCGCGCAAGTGTCAATCCCCGCAAGTGTCACAAACTCATTTCATTTCATGCTTCAAAATTAGTCTCATAGCACACTACTGAAAGATAGTTTATCTATCATAATCAACCAACACGCGAGCGGATTCTTGGGTTTAAGCTAGTATATAGATAAAGCACATGAAAAAACACATAACAATCACGTTTCCCATAATAAATAGCACTGATATGAAGTGCTAGTGTGGAGTCACTAACAGTGACGTCACAACGTTTACTGTCGCCTGCAAAATGTCGGTACTAGTTGTGGTGTGAGTGCCCTGCAGGCGACAGTGACTCGGGAAACCCTGCGGCGCCCGCCCGCCCGCTCGCGTTCTGGCGGGAGATCGGCTACGCTCGGTCACCGCCGGCCGTGGCGGCGACACAGCGCGCGTCCCTGCGGCAAAAATCCACTGCCTGGTAGCCAGCGATGCGAAACGCGCTGGCCGCCTCGTCCTCTTACAAACGGAAGGCCGCGTCACCGTGAGGTGGGTGTACTCGCCCAAAGAAACCGCCCAAGTACAAATTAGATTCGCGGTATCATGCCTCCGTACCAACTTAACACCACTAATACCGAATATTTTTTGTTACACTAAGCACCAACGGGTCTCTAGACACCTCAACGGAATATAATTGTATTAAGGGTAATTTTAATAAGTATTGAATAGAAGCCGCGCGAGAGTAGCCGAGCGGTCTGGAGCGCCACGTTACGGGTCGCGCGGCCTCCCACGTCAGGGGTTCGAATCCTCCCTCGGGCGTGGATGTGTGTGCTGTCGTTAGGTTAGTTTAACTTACAAGGGGAGGCCGCGAATTGTGAAATTCAGATTCGATTCATACTGCGCATAATGAAAGCTCATGGCCAGAGGTGTAATTTGGCAAAGCACCAAGATGCACTTCTCAGCCGTTGTCGAGAAAATCGACAGTTAAAAAAAAAGCCGTTGCGGTGAAATAGTCTCTACGATTTCTAGGATATTGTACACAGCTGTGGCGTAGCGGTAAACGCTGGGGTTCGTAATCCGAAGATCGTCGGATCGAATCTGACGGCATGCAACTTTTTTAATATGTTTTTTGTAATTCAAATGTATACACACACACACACACACACACACACACACACACACACACACACGTCTTCATATATATATATAAAGACATTTAATAACATTTGATGTTCGAAGTCGCCAGTTTTTCCACGACAAACGACTTCCAAACAACTTATTATATGGAACTGGCGACTTCGAAGATCATTATGTTTTCCGCAAACAAATTTGTATTTCACAAATGTTATTGTCTTCATAATGTTTACCACGTATAGTTAACGGAAGAAGTATAAACGATATTCTTAAACGAATACGTTTAGTGTAAGTCAAACCTGACGAACGACAGAACAATTTTTCAGAATGTCAATCAGGTGTGTTTCCCAACAGATAATTAAAAAAAAAATTGTTCTTGTAAAAACGCATCGTTTTTCATATGTGCTCGGTGTCGTGCTGTTTTCTGCTTTCCACATTTCTATGATAACTATTACTCTGGTTCGTGCGAGATTTTATATATTGTTGTTGTTGTGGTCTTCAGTCCAGAGACTGGTTTGATGCAGCTCTCCACCCTACTCTATCCTGAGCAAGCCTTTTCATCTCCTCATAAGAACGACAACCCACATCCACTTGAATCTGCTTACTATACGCGTCTCTTGGTCTCCCTCTGCGATTTTTACCCCACACACTTCCCTCCAACGCTAAATTCACAATTCCTTGATGTCTAAGAATGTGTCCTACCAATCTATCCCTTCTTTTAGTCAAGGTATGCCAGAAATTTCTTTTCTCCCCAATTCGGTTCAGTACCTCCTCATTAGTTACGCGATCCACCCACCTAATCTTCAGCATTCTTCTGTAGCACCACATTTCAAAAGCCTCTATCCTCTTTCTGTCCACACTGCTTATCGTCCATGTTTCACTCCCATACAAGGCAACACTCCATACAAATGCCTTCAGAAAGGACTTCCTTAGGCTTAAATCAATATTCGATATTAACAAATTTCTCTTTTTCAAAAACGCCTTTCTACCCATTGCCATTCTGCATTTTATATCATCTGTACTGCGACCATCATTTGTTATTTTACTGCCCAAGTAACAAAACTCATCTACCTCCTTTAATGTTTCGTTACCTAATCTAATTCCTTCAGCATCGCCTGATTTTCTTACACTGCACTCCATTACCCTAGTTTTTCTCTTGTTAATGTTCATCTTATATGCACCTTTCAGCACACTGTCCATTCCGTTCAATTGCTCTTCCAGGTCCTTTGCTGTATCTGACAGAATTACTATGTCGTCGGCAAAACGCAATGTTTTTAATTCTTCACCCTGAACTTTAATTCCTTCTCCAAATTTCTCCTTGCTTTCCTTTATAGCTTGCTCAATGTACAAATTGAACAACATTGGGGAAAGGCTACAACCCTGTCTTACTCCCTTTCCAACCACTACATCCCTTTCATGCCCTTCAACTCTGACAACCGCTGTCTGGTTTTTATACAAGTTGTAAATAACCTTACGCTCCCTATATTTTACTCCTGCTTTCTTCAGAACTTGAAAGAGTTTATTCCAATCAACATTGTCAAAAGCCTTCTCCAAATCTACAAAAGCTAGAAATGTTGGTTTGCCTTTTCTTAACCTATCTTCTAGGATAAGCCGTAAAGTGAGTATTGCCTCCCGTGTTCCTACATTTCTCCTGAACCCAAACTGATCTTCCCCGAGGTCGGCTTCTCCCACCTTTTCGATCCTTCTGTATATAATTCGTGTTAATATTTTGCAACCATGACTTATTAAACTGATGGTTCTGTAGTTTTCACACCTGTCTGCACCCGCTTTCTTTGGAATGGGGATTATAACATTTCTCTTAAAGTCTGAGGGTACTTCACCTGTCTCATACATCTTACACACAATGTGAAACAATTTTGTCATGGCTGGTTCTCCCAGAGACTTCAGTAGCTCTGACGGGATATCATCAACTCCAGGGGCCTTGTTTTGACTTAGATCTTTCAGTGCTCTGTCAAATTCAACTCTCAGTATAGTATCTCCTATTTCATCATCATCTACATCCTCTTCCCTTCCTACAATAGTGTCTCGAAGTTCATTTCCTTTGTAGAGCCCCTCTATATACTCTTTCCACCTTTCAGCTTTGCCTTCTTTGCTGAGAACTGGTTTTCCATCAGTGTCCTTGATATTCATAGAGCTGTTTTTCTTATCACCAAATGTTTCTTTTATTTTCCGGTAGGCTGTATCTATTTTTCCCTATTTATACATTCTTCCACATCCTTGCATTTGCCTTCTAGCCATTCCTGCTTAGCCATTTTGCACTTCCTGTCAATCTCATTTCTTAGTCGCCTGTACTCCATTTTGCCTGTTTCATTTACTGCATTTTTATACTTTCTCCTTTCGTCGATTAAATTTAGTATCTCCTGTGATATCCAAGGATTCTTTGTAGGTCTTGCCTTCCTGCCTATTTTGTCCTCTGCTGCCTTCACTATTTCATCTCTCAATTTTACCCATTCCTCCTCAACTGTTTTATTTTCCCCTGTTTCTGTCAATTGTTGCCTGAAGCTCCCTCTGAAATTCTTAAGAACTTCAGGTTCCTTCAATTTATCTAGGTCCCATCTCCTTATTTTCCTACCTTTCTGTAGTTTCTTCAGTTTCAGCCTACAGTTCATAACCAACAAGTTATGGTCAGAGTCTATGTCTGCCCCTGGGTATGTCCTACACTTCAAAACCTGGTTCCGAAATCTATGTCTTACCATTATAAAATCTATCTGGTATCTCCCGGTGTCTCCTGGTCTCTTCCACGTATACAACCTTCTTTTGTGATTCTTAAACCAGGTGTTTGATATAACTAAATTATGTTCCGTGCAAAATTCTACCAGGCGGTTTCCTCTTTCATTCCTTTTGCCCAGACCATATTCACCCACTATCTTCACTTCCCTTCCTTGTCCTACTACCGAATTCCAGTCTCCCATCACAATTAAGTTTTCCTCTCCCTTAACTGTCTGAATAATTTCCTTTAGCTCCTCATATATTTCTTCGATCTCCTCATCATCGGCAGAGCTAGTTGGCATATAAACCTGTACTACTGTTGTCGGTGTTGGCTTTGTATCTATCTTGACAATGACAATGCGATCGCTGTGCTGGTCATAGTAGTTTACCCGCATTCCTATTTTCTTATGCATTATCAATCCTACTCCTGTGATACCCCCAACTGATGTTGTATTTATAATCCTGTACTCACCTGACCAGAAATCCTGTTCATCCTGCCACCGAACTTCACTAATCCCCACTATATCTAACTTCAACCTATCCATTTCCCTTTTTAAATTTTCTAATTTTCCTACTCGATTAAGGGATCTAACATTCCACGCTCCGACCCGTAGAATGCCAGTATTGTCTTTCCTGATGATCACATCCTCCTGAGTAGTCCCCGCCCGGAGATCCGAATGGGGGACTATTTTACCTCCGGAATATTTTACCCGAGAGGATGCCATCATCATATGTTCATACAGTAGAGCTGCATGTCCTCGGGAAAAATAACGGCTGTAGTTTCCCCTTGCTTTCAGCCGTTCGCAGTAGCTGTGTGGCAAAGCCACATTAGCTGATGTTACAAGGCCAGCTCAGTCAGTCATCCAGACTGTTGCCCCTGTAACTACTGAAAAGGCTGCTGCCCCTCTTCAGGAACCACACGTTTGTCTGGCCTCTCCACAGATACCCCTCCGCTGTGGTTGCACCTACGGTACGGCTATCTGTATCGTTGAGGCACGCAAGCCACCCCACCTCGGCAATGTCTGTGGTTCATGGGAGTGGATTTTATATATATATATATATATATATATATATATATATATATATATATATATATATATATATATATATATATATATATATTACTAATCGGAGCATTTACCGCTGCGCTACGCCTGTGTGCAACATCATTAATCGTAGAGATCGTAGAGACTATTTCACCGCAATGGCTTTTTTCAGTTGTCGATTTTCTCGACAACGGCCGAGAAGTGCATCTTGGTGCTTTGCCAAATTACACCTCTGGCCATGAGCTTTCATTATGCGCAGTATGAATCGAATCTGATTTTCATAATTGGCGGCCTCCCCTTGTTAGTTTAAGTAGTTTGTATCTCTAGGGACTGACGTTCTAAAACTTGATGGTGCTTGTGGCATGCAACATTGTTTGAAATAGTGTAGTTGTTGCTCTTGTTGTGATCTTCAGTCCAGAGACTGGATTGATGCGGCTCTCCACCCGGACCAAGCCTCTCTTTTTCTCATTATAACGGCGACCCACATTCATTCGAATCGGTTTCATGTATTCGTCTCTTGGTCTTCTTCTGCGTATTTTACCCCCACACACTTACTATTAATGCTAAATTCACGATTCATTGACGTCTAAGAATGTGTCCAACCACCGATCTCTTCTTTTAGCAAAGTATGCCACAAAATTCCTTTTCTCCTCAATTCTGTACAGTATTAGATTAGATTAATACTTGTTCCATAGATCATATATACGACATTTCGTAATGATGTGGAACGTGTCAGTTTAGTAAATGTTATCTACACTTGACAATCAATACTTTAAGGGTTTTTTTATTTCATTTTTTGTTGGTTTTGTTATTTTTTGTTTTTATTATTTTTATTGTTTTATTTATTTCTTTAAAGTTTTATCTAAAAATTCATCTACACTGTAGAAGCAGTTGCCATTCAGAAATTGCCGGCCGCGGTGGCCGAGGGGACTGAGGCACTCCAGTCACGGTCTGCACGGCCACTACGGTCGGGGGTTCGAATCCCCCTCGGGCATGGATATTTGTGCCGTCCTTAGTCTTAGTTAGTTCATAAGTAGTTTGTAAGTTTAGGGACTGATGACCCCGTAGTTAAGTCCCATAGACTCTACAAACATTTGAACATTCAGAAATTCCTTTAATTTCTTTTTAAATACTAGTTGGCTATCTGTCAGACTTTTGATGCTACTTGGTAAGCGACCAAAGACTTTTGTGGCAGCAAAATTCAGCAATTTCTGAGCCAAAGTTAGATTTAACCTTGAATAGTGAATAGTGAATAGTTTATATTGTGAAGCTATCCTGGAGATCCCCAGATCCCTAAATAAATGTCTGCAGGATGCTCTTGGGTGGGCTCCAGCAATTATTCTGATTACACGCTTTTGTGCAATGAATACTTTTTTACTCAATGTTGAATTGCCCTAGAATATGATTCCATGTGAAAGCAGTGAATGAAAATAGGCGTAGTAAGCTAATTTACTGAGACGTATATCACCAAATTTTGCAATGACTCTGACAGCATAAGTAACTGAACTCAAACGTTTCAGGACATCGTGAATATGTTTCTTCCAATTTAGTCCCTCGTCAATGCAAACACCTCAAAATTTTGAATATTCTACCTTAGCTATATATTTTTGTTTAAAGTCTACATTTATTAATGGTGTCAAGCCATTTACTGTATGAAACTGTATAAACTGAGTTTTATCAAAGTTTAATGAGAGTCCATTTGTAGAGAACCACTTAATAACTTTCTGAAAGATATCATTTACAATTTCATCAGTTACTTCTTGTTTGTCAGGTGTGATAGCTATAATTGTATCACCAGCAAGAAGTACTAGCTTAGCATCTTCGTGATTGTAGAATAGCAAGTCATTAATATATATTAAGAACAGCAAAGGACCCAAGACAGCACCTTCAGTATTCTTCTGAAGCACCACATTTCAAAAGCCTCTATCCTTTTCCTGTCTGAACTATTTATCGTCCATATCTCACACCCGTCTAAGGCAACACTCCATACAAATACCTTGAGAAAATACATACTTATGATTAAATTAATATTAGATGTTAACAAAATTTCCCTTTTTCAAAATACTTTTCTTCCCATTGCCAATCAGCATTTTATATCTTCTTTACTGCGGTCATTATAAGTTATTATACTGCCCAACTAGCAGAACTCATCTACCACCTTTATTGTTTCGTTATCTAAACAAATTCCTTCAGCATCGCCTGATTTTGTTTGACTGCATTCCATTACCTTCATTTTTCTCTTGCTAATGTTCTCTTATATGCTTCGTTCCACACACTCTCCATTTCGTTCAATTGTTCTTTCAGGTTCTTTGCTGTGTCTAACAGTATGTCTTCGGCAAAACGTGATGTTTTTATTTTTTCACCCTGAGTCCAACTCTGTAGTCTATCGGACAGCGTGGTGGGTTGCCACGCAGGGGCCAGGGTTAGATTTCCGATCCGGTAGCAGATTTTCTTCGCTCCGGGACTGGGTGTTGTGTCGTCCTCATCATCATTGACACGCAAGTTGTGCAAGTGGCGTGAGCTAAAAAGACTTGCACCAGGCACGCTCAACACGACCCCACTTGGGGTCTAAAAGTCATAAATGCCACACGATGTCACCATCTTCAACCCGAACTTTAATTCATTCTCCAAATTTCTCCTTGATTTCCTTCACAGCTTTCCGACTGTACAAATTGAATAAGATTGGAGAAAGGCTATAACCCTCACTTCCTTCCCAACCATTGCAACCCTTTCGTGCCTTCTCAACATTTCAGTAAAATGGTTCTTTTGAAACTATAAATGGTTTCATGAAGTTCTGACTGAACACATCGTTATTCGAGCATGCCTCCCGTGAATTCCAGAATTACCGCTGGAGAGCGTCACGAACTTGTAAGTCATTTTCAGCCAGTTGCCCGGATACTTTTCATTGAATAGTGTATACACTGATCAACCGGAGTAGCGGTTCCCAGTGTTTTTCGTAACGGGATACACAATCTACGTACAAAAATTTTCTCGGCCCAATACAACTGAGTCAGCTACACAGCAATAAACAGTAGTATAAAAATTATCTGTAATATAAAAATTTTGGCCAAATGCTTTATAAGAACAACAAAAATTGCGACGGGCACTCTGTTACAGGAATGGAACAACATTTTGTCCAAGAACAACTTTATTTTACAGAATTTAAATGGTAAACTCCATAAGATTTGCGGTACTCTTTAGTCTTGGCGTTAATGACACGTTTTTGTGCTCGTTAGTTGCTAGCGTATATCGTTCTTTTTTTGGGGAGAGCATTATTTTATTTTTTAAGTTAAAAATGCAATTTCCTATCTGTTAGTAGTTGTGAATCTGATTAATTCCTGCAAAGCTATTCTTCCATGTATTCAGTACTATTCCGTTATTGCGATACAAAATGAGATAACGTTGTATTCTTTCGAGAAAGTTTTCCAAAATGTTTCGCACAGTAGTACCATCAGGGAGTCTACCTCAAATGGGGAAAGTTTTGTCCTCTACGAACGAGTTTCTAATTTCGTATCTATAACAATTAGCCTATCAGGAATTGTTCGCCGGCCACAGTGGCCGAGCGGTCTGCGGCGGGCCAGTCACGTTCTGCACGGCCACTACGGTCGGGGGTTCGAATGCCCCCTCGGGCATGGATATTTGTGCCGTCTTTAGTCTTAGCTAGTTAATAAGTAGTTTGTAAGTTTCGGGACTGATGACCCCGTAGTTATAAGCTGTACACAAATTTAAACATTTTTGAATTGTGCTCGATCGTGTGTATCGGAGAGCACCGAATTAAGTAGGGATCCAAAGGGAACGGTGATGTACTTTAGGTTCAGAAGAGACTAGAACAGCACATTACGTTCACATGCTAACACCTTTATAGGTCTTTTTCACTGACGCACATGTACATTACCATGAGGGGTGAGGTACACGTACACACGTGGTTTCCGTTGTCAATTACGGAGTGGAATAGAGTGTGTCCCGACATATCAGGCCAATAGATGTCAAAGTGGTGGCCATCATTTGCTGCACACAATTGCAATCTATGGCGTAATGAATGTCGTACGCCGGCTGCGGTGGCCGAGGGGACTGAGGCGCTCCAGTCACGGTCTGCACGCCCACTACGGTCGGGGGTTCGAATCCCCCCTGGGGCAGGGATATTTGTGCCGTCCTTGGTCTTAGATAGTTCATAAGTAGTTTGTAAGCTTAGGGACTGATGACCCCAGTAGTTAAGTCCCATAAGTTCTACAAACATTTGAACATTTGAATGTCGTACACGCCACAGGACATCTGGTGTAATGTCGCCGCAGGCTGCCACAATACGTTGCTTCATATCCTCTGGGGTTGTAGGCACATCACGGTACACATTCTCCTTTAACGTACCCCACAGAAAGAAGTCCAATTTATGCGTCCTCCACGTCCTATGAAACGCCCGTCGAACATCCGGTCAAGTGAGCCTAGAATTAATTGCGGAATGTGCAGGTGCACTATCATGCTGATACCACATACGTCGACGCGTTTCCAGTGGGACATTTTCGAGAAACGTTAGCAGATCATTTTGTAGAAACGCGATGTATGTTGCAGCTGTTTGGGCCCCTGCAATGAACGATCGAACAGCGGAGAAGTGGTACTCAAGCGTCAAGTTTAGGTTACAATATTAACATTTTACAATGCAACAAACAGCACTGATTACGTATTTGTTTATATGTTCAGATGTGGTAACAAACCTAACGGGGTTCTATTTTTTTTTAAAAAAACGTAGGTTTGTATTAAAAAATATACTTCCGTGCATTTTTTATGGTTTGTATTAACCAATTACACTAGCCCCTCTCCTCATGTTCGGTCTGTGGAATCGGCTCGTCAGTGTTTGATGTGGTTTACGAAATATGTAATGTTAGGTGACTCACCTTGTATATATATTCTCAAGGTACTGTGAAGATCCCTAGATGAGATACATGAGGGCGGTAGAAGACTTGTATGAAGGTGCAATGACGCAAGTCAGGAGCAATGCAGGTGCAACAAAGGAATTTCCAGTGAGGGTTCTGCTCTCAGCCCATATCTCTTCGACCTTGTCATGGATGTACTAGTCAAAGATGTGAAGAAAGAGGCACCTTGGAACATGATGTTTGCCGATGATGTTGTAATCTGTTAACCCACCCAGGAGCTTGAACAGTGGAAAATGCTCTAGAGAAAAGGGGCATGAAAATTAGCAGGTTGAATACAATGTGTACAAAGGATGCCAAAGATCTATAAATTAACCTGCATGGAGAACAACTGACGCTGGTCGAGAAATTTAAATACCTGGGCTCTTACAGGCAAAGTTATGGAGGGACTGGAGGCCGAAATACAGCACAGGATAAATAGTTGGCTGAGCTGGAGGAAACTGAGCGGAGTACAGTGTGATAAGAAGGTTAGCTCTGGAATGAAATTAAAACTTCACAAGTCTGTGGTGAGGCCTGAGATGCTGTGTAGTGCAGAAACTGGAAGGCTTCGAGCTTCGAGTTTAACGTTCCGCCGCCAGTGTGGTCATTAGAGGCAGAAACTTGACCAATTATAAAATTCCACTAGAGAAAGATGGAAGTGGCAGAAAGGGGAATGTTAAGTGCGCCTCGGTTACACAGTGGTAGAGTTCCAGACTACAAAGGTCGCGGGTTCGATCTGCGCTAGGTCTTACGATTTTATCTGTCACTTTCCACTTTTTTCACCTCTGGCAGTATTGCTCATGTGGTTCGGAACCCACGTTAAACTGTAGGGAGTGGAGTGGAGTGACACGAAAGGATAGACTAAGGAACGAGTATATCAGAACAGTGAAGGTGGAGCCCATAAGGAAGAACATCCAAGAAAGTAGGCTAAGATGGTATGGACATGTGCAGAGAAGAGGGGAGTACCACAGTCTTACATATACAGTCGCGACAATAGACGAGTGAAATGCTGTGAAAGTTGTTACCAACTGACAGCTGCAACGACACTAGCGCTCCTGGTGGTGGGCAAGGCGTCGTAAGAGAAATGTTTGTTTGTAATTACTTTTCTGCGTAATTAACCTAATAGTTTCTGTAACTTTTGTGTACCAAACATTAGTAAAATATCGAGAGAAAAATAATCGTGAAATAAATGTAAACCAGCCGAATTTTCCTAATTCAGTGATATAAATAGCAACTTATTCACGAGAAAAAACTTACGAATATGTATATATTTTGTAACCTACTCCGCTGAAAGTGAGAGAATATAAACAAACGAGAAACATTAATTCCTGTTGTGGTCTGTTCCTATATGATAAGAACTTTCTTCGACGTGTTAAAATTCGATATGGAGCTAATGATTCGAATATTTTTACAATTCACTCGTCTTTGTTATAAACGCATTTACTTTTAGATATAATTACTTTTGATTATAAAACGAATTTCTTGAAGATTCTTGCCTGTTGTGGTTCAGATGCAGCAACAATTCTGGAGCTGGTTTGTGCTTTGTTGGGAAACTGTGTTTTTGCTATCGATGATTTATTGTCACCTTTGTGAGATTTCCTTTCTGCTACAGCTGTAGTGGCTGATCTGGTACATTTAATAATGTAGACAATGCATTCCATATAGGTTTCTTATGTTCAACACTCACTGATTTGTACTGATGAAATCCTGATGTTTATGAGTAGAAAATCGACGTCTCTCTGTAGATCGTTGGGTCTTCTGTTGTTTTATTGGTCATTTTTGTTATTAATGGAAAATGTAATTCTGGATTAAATATTCGTAGATTTCAAGATAATCTCAAATAAACGTCCTGCAAAGTACCTTTCATACCCAACAATGGTTCTTAGGAAACCCCATAAAGACGAATGTGCAGTTATTTTTCTGGTTATTACCAATTTTTGTGGCACTACATAGCATCGCCGTTGTAAAAAGTATGATAAAATCAATTTAAACGACACTATTTACAATCTTCCAAGATCGTATTCAGAAATGTACTTCGCCAACCGCTTGGAGAGCATATGTCGTGGCGTATCAGTGGAAGTGTCGCGACTGTATATGTTAGACTGTGAAAGTACTGTGTAGGGAGAAGAGTTGAATACCTTGAAATCTAAGTATCAAGAAGAAGACCGAAACTGAGATGGAAAGACAAAGTAGCAAGGGACCTACGGGAGAAAAAAATGTTCAAATGTTTGTTAAGCTTAAGGGACTAACTGCGGAGTCATCAGTCCCTAAACTTACAAACTACTTATTAACTAGAATGAAACTTTCACTCTGCAGCGGAGTGTGCGCTGATATGAAACTTACTTATGAACTACCTTATACTAAAGACGACACAAACATCCATACCCGAGGAGGGGATTCGAACCCCCGACCGTAGCGGCGGCGCAGACTGTGACTGGCGCGCCGCAGACCGTTCCGCCACTGCGGCCGACCCTCAGGGAAGAAGCACCAGAAGGAACCAGCAAAGCAACACCGACCCCACATAAGGTAGGAAAAGGCTGAGGTGATGGTAATGATGATCAAAGTAACGAATAAAATACATACAAACATCGATTTTTATAGATACATAATATAATAATCTATATCTATAAATGTGAATGTCTGTTCCGTGTACGTTTATCACGTTTGAACCACAAGAGATAAAGAGCTAAAAATTTGTACAGTTACTAATGCTTACCCGGGGAAGGCTTTAGGCAAGGTTTTATGGCGTTCGGGTAGCTATTTATCTATATATAGTAATGTGAATGTGTGTTCGGTGTACGCTTATCACGTCCGAACGACAAGACGCAGAGACTTAAATATTGGTACAGTTAGTAATTTATATCTGCCGAAGGTTTGGCACGTTTTTATAGCGATCTGATAGCTATTTAGTAATTTGAAGAATATAACGCGAAATGCGAAACAATAATTAATCTTTGAAAATAGTATTTACTCTTTGAAAATGGTTTTATTGGTTGCATTGTTGCTTGAGAGTTGATAATGATAAAAGGGTGGAGTATATTTGGGTGGAAAGTTATCGGTGTGTATAAAATACTACGCCGCAGAGTGGCGTAGCCTGAGCCACCCCAACAAACTCAGGGCAATAAAGGAGACCACAGCTGTGTGGCACTCGTCCATGCGGGCCTCTCGCCGGGACTCGGTAGTCCTGTGCCGGCTCCGCATCGGCCACACTTGGCTGACCCATGGCCATCTCCTCCGCGGTGAGGACCCGCCTCGTTGCCGTTGTGGCTGTCCCTTGACGGTGGCCCACATTTTGATGGACTGGCATCTTTTAGCCGCTCTGCGGCGGGATTTTAATTTTCCTGAAATTTTATCTGAAGTTTTACGTAACGATGCCAATATGGCTGATTCTGTTTTAGGTTTTATTCATGACAGCGGTTTTTACAACTCTATATGAAGCTTGTGTTGTCCCGTGGCTGACCCTTCCTATTTTATTTTCATGGTCGGTCAACCACGAACTTTGTCTTCGTCATTTTATATCCACACTTCTTTGCTGTTTCCGTGTGATTGTGTCCTTTCGTGTTGTCTCCTGACTTGTTGTTCTTTGTCGAATTTGTTTACATTTTATTGATTGAGTGGGGTTTTCCTCCCGTAGCAATTTTAACTCTGGGCGAACTTTTCAGTGTTTCCACACTCCTCTAGCTCTTTGATGGAATGGGGGACTGATGACCTCCGCAGCTTTGTCCCCCTAAAACATCAAACCAACCAACCAACCAACCAGCTCTTCAGGGAAAACTACAGATCGGAAACGAATGGTCTGTGTGTAATTGTTGTCCGAAGTCTCCCGTTGTATACCACAACAGTTCCATACCGATAGCTATAAGGGGGTGGAAGATATGGTGGTTGAAAGTCGTCAAATTATAAAAAAATTCGGACTGAAGTCCAGCGATGACGTATGCGAATCTATAGCAAGGAGGTTACATACAGCGAATCGTGAAGCCACAGAACATATCTTTGGTCTATGCGTGCTACAATGTCTTCAGCTCTTTTTCTGTAAGGAAATATAAGAATAAATAAATAAAACAGTAAAAAAGCAATTTCTTTTAATACATCTCTTTAAAAAAATCGATTTGACGATTCGCGCATTACATCAAGTGATCGATCTGTGATATTATTACAATCATTATTGTTGAATTTTCTTTAATCCCTTCAGATATGTCATTTCAGTTCAAAAGACTTCAGTTTCCAGTTCATCTAGCTTTTGCCATGACAATTAAAAAAGCTCACGGACAATCATTAAACATCACAGGAATCCATTTACAGCCCTCATGTTTTTCACATGGTCAATTATACGTCGCTTGCTCAAGGATGGGCAACCCAAAAAGTCTCTACATTTACGCTCCAAACAATACTACAAATAACGTAGTTTACTAGAATGCCCTAAAATGAAATTGGACATTACTCTCACGATACGTGTTGAGATATTGCAACACAGGCTATAAGGAATAATGTATGTATTACTTATGTTCCAATGTTTGTGTAGTCTATGGGACTTAACTACGGAGTCATCAGTCCCCAAACTTACAAACTACTTATCAAGTAGCTAATACTAAGGACGGCACAAATATGCATGCCCGAGGGTGTATTCGAACCCCCGACCGTAGTGGCCGTGCAGACCGTGACTGGAGCGCGTCAGTCCCCTCGGCCACCGCGGCAGGCATGTATTATATTGTAAATTATTAAGCACTACACATAATTTTATTATTTTATTCGAATGTTGATTAAAAATGTTTGTTTCTAAAAAGGGTATTGTATTTCATTACATCCTTCGAAACCCGTCTCATAGCACACTACTGAAAGATAGTATAATTAACCAACACGCGAGTGGAGCCGCGGGTTTAAGCTAGTATAATAATTCCGGTCGTTTCCTCCTCTATTCCCCCACAGAAGTAACAAAGCTACGTCAGTGAGCGTGAGACGAGCCATCCGGCGTGCCACCGCCACTCGACCTCCACGAAGCCAGTCCACCAGTTGTTCACCCTCCGCGTCACAGCGCTGCCTAAAACGGCGCTCCCATCTCCTGGACAGGTTCTCCCGGGATCACTCGGCGCTCGCTGCAAACGGTCGGATCCAGAAGCTGCCGTAAACTTGCAAATGAACCACTTTGCCATCTCGAATTTCTGTCCCTGCGTGGGAGCACAACTCTTACTTCGCTCCTTTTTTTCTTTATCGGGGCATTAAAACCTGTCCATAATGTCAAATGTGGCGAGGAAATTGTAATCCTGTATCGGACAACTGGAACGGAAGCTTTTTTCCCCTGCAGCTTTAACACACGCTGTTAAAGGACGTCTCAATAAGTCCAGCAAAATTGCATTTTTTAAAAAATCAAATACAGGCTTTCTCGGCCAATTTGAATGACGAAGTCATGTCGTATTACCATCCGAGTTAACGCATCGTCCTGCGGCGACGTTTCGACAAGTTTGCATACTCTTCGTCATGCAAATTAACCACTTTGCGGTCTCGTGTAAGAAACTAATCCGAGCTTTCCCGCAGTAAGATCCTCTGATTCGGCTCATAACCCGAAAAGACTTTATCATCTATTTCTATTTTTTAACTTAATATCTACATCTACTGCAACTCACATTGAAGAGTATGGCAGAGGGTTCAACGAACCGCTTTTATGAAATTATGATTATGATAGGAGCATATGGAATAGGTTCACATATTGTGACTGACTGGAAGACTTCCTAAGTAATAGAACGCAGTACGTTGTTCTCGACGGCGAGTGTTCATCAGAGACGAGTGTATAGCCAGGCATGAACAAGGGGAGTGTCATAGGATCGCTATTATTTTCTATCTATATAAATGATCTGATGGACAGAGTAACTTGTAATTTGTGGTTGTTTGCTGATAATGCTGTGGTGTATGGGAGCGTGTCGTCTTTAATTGACTGTAATAGCAGGCAGGATGACATAGACAAAATTTCTAGTTGGTGTGAAGACTGGCAGCTATCTCTAAATGTAGAAAAATGTAAGGTGATGCGCAGGAGTAGGAAAAACAATCCCATAATGTTCGAATACAGCATTAGTAATGAGCTTCTTGATGCAGTCGCGTCGTTCAAATATCTAGGCGTAAATCTGCAGAGCGATGTGAAATGGAACGAACATGTAAGGACAGTTCTGAGGAAGGCGGACAGCCGACTTAGCTTTATTGGAAGAATTTTGGGAAGATTTTCTTTATCTGTAAAGGAGACCGCTTGTACGATGACGTCTTGAGTATTGCTCAAGTGATTGGGACCCGCAGCAGATCAGTTAATCGCTGGTGGAAAAACGACATTCTTTTCGAGAAATTCTGTAGAGGAAATGTAGAGGGCCGGAGTCTGAAGCTGAATGTTGAACGATGTTCCTGCCGCCTACTTACATTTCGCATAACGATCACAAAGACAAGATAAGAGAAATTAGGGCCGGAATCTGAAGCTTAATGTAGAACTATGTTCCTGCCGCTTAGTTACATTTCGCTCAACGATCACAAAGACAAGATAAGAGAAATTAGGGAGTGTGCAGTGGCGTATAGACATTCTTTTGGGAGTGGAATAGGAAAGGAAATGCCTAGCAGTGGTACATTGTACCTTCTGTCACGAACTTTACGGTGAATTGACGAGTATATGTATGTATATGTAGATATTTCTCTACAGTTCCATTATCTAATAACTCGCGGGAAAAAGGAACACCTAAATCTTTCCGTTTTTGATCTGAGTTCTCTTATTTTATTTTCATGATCATGTCTTCCTATGTAGGTGGTTGCTAACAAAATATGTTCGGAAGAGAGGTGATAGAAATTTCACAAATCTATGTCGTCGCAACGAATAACGCCTTTCTTTTAATGATTTCCATCCCCAAACCGAACTGTCCTTCTCTGAACTTTTGCTGAATCGTTCGTCATTCCCACTTGGTGGGGATCCCACTATGTGCAGCAATACTCCAAAATAGGACGCACAAGTGTGGTGTAGGCAGTTTCTTTAGAAGAATTGTTGCATCCTCTAAGTGTTCTGCAAACGAAAGTAGTCTTTCCGGCCGCGGTGGCCGAGGGGACTGAGGCGCTCCAGTCATGGTCTGCACGGCCACTACGGTCGGGGGTTCGAATCCCCCCTCGGGCATGGATATTTGTGCTGTCCTTAGTATAAGGTAGTTGATAAGTAGTTTGTAAGTTTAGGGACTGATGACCCCGTAGTTAAGTCCCATAAGCTTATCAAACATTTTTTAAAAGTAGTCTTTCGTTCGCTTTCCCTACAATATTTTCTATGAGTTCTTTCTAGTTGGAGTTGTTCGTAATTGTTACTCCTAGCTATTTAGTTGAATTGACGGCCTGTAGATTTGACGTTTATTGTGTAACTGAAATTTAACGGATTTCTTTTAGTGGTCATGTGGATCACTTCACACTTATTAGGTTCTCCATGACTGGATGTTTGCTGTTGCCGCAACTGTGATCCAATTTAATGAGAGTCCAGCTCCAGTTGCATTTATTGGTGCTTTACTGAAGCCCACACTACCGGTTTCGGCCTCTACGTTAGGCCATTTTCAAGTGTGACAAACGTTATGCCGTAGAAACTTCACACTTCTCACTATAAAGCGTCAATTGCAATTTTTGCATCATACTGATGTCTTATCTAAATCATTTTGCAGTTACTTTCGATCTTCTGGTGACTTTACTAACCGGTAAATGACAACATTCTCCGCGAACTGTCTAAGAGAGCTACTCAGATTATCTCCTAAATCGTGTATAAAAATGAGAAAACATTAGGGGCCTTGTAACACTTCTCTCAAGAACTTCAGATATCACTTCTGTTACAACTTACTGTGTGCTTTCTGACAGGAAATCACGAATCCAATCGCACAACTGTGGCGATATTCCATAAGTGCGCAATATGATTAGAAGACGCTTGTGAGGTACAGTGTTCAAAGCCTTCCAGAAATCTAGAATCACGGAATATATTTGACATCCCTTGTCGATATCACTTACCACATCATTGGAATAAAGAGCTAGCTGTGTTTCACAAGAACGATGCTTTCTGAATTCATGTTGATTATGGGTCCATAGGTCTTTCCTTCTAGGTGGTTCATAATATTTGATGACAGTATATGTTCTAAAATCCTGCTGCAAATCGACGTCAATGATAAAGGCTTGTAATTTTGCGGATCACTACTATTTCCTTTCTTGAATACTGGAGTCAGCTATGCAACTTTCCAGTCTTTGGGTACGGAACATTCGCTGAGCGAGCTGTTGTATATGACAGCTAGCATACTCTGAAATGGTATAAAATCGGGACCGGGAGACTTACTTTTGTTAAGTGATTTACGTTGCTTTAATTACTTCTAAATCTCGCTTGCTGGCAGCTGTTCTTAAACGAATTCTGGAGTATTTGCTTCGTTTTCTCTAGGGAAGGAATTTCGGAAAGCTGTGATAAGGAATTCTGCTTTAGCAGGACTGTCGTCAATAGCATCACCATTACTATCGCGTAAATATGGCATTGATTGTGTTTTACCGCTAGTAAACTTTACATACGACCAGATTTTCTTAGCATTCTCTACCAAATTACATGACAGGGCTTCGTTGTGGACGGTATTATAAGCTTCTCGCATTTAAGTTCGAGCTAAATTTCGGGTGTCTGTAAACGACTGCAAGTTCTTGAGGATTTTATGTCCGTCGAAATTTGGCATGCTGTTTTCTTTGGTTTTGCAAGAATGATCTAATCGGTTTTGTGGACCACGGTGGGTCAGACTCCTCTTTTGGTAATTTGTTTGGTATAAATCTGTCAATGGTTGTCGATATTATTTCTCTGAACGTAAGCCGCACCTAATATACACTAACATTGTTAGTTTAGAAAGACTGGAGATGGTTATTCAGGAAAGGGTTAATCGAATTTTTATCTGCTTTTTTGAATTTATATATTTTTCGTTCATTTTTGGTAGGTTTGGGTAATCCGATATTCATTTTCGCTGCAATAACTCTATGTTCACTAATCCCTGTGTCTGTTTTGATACTATTTATTAGCTCCGGATTATTTGTTGCTAAGAGGTCAAGTGTATTTTCAAAACCATTTGTTATGCTAGTGGTTTCATGAAGTAATTGGTCTAGGAAAATTTCGGAGAATGCGTTCAGTACGATTTCTGACGATGTTTTATACTTGTCTCCGGTTTGAAACGTATATTTTTGCCAACATATCGAGGGTAAGTTAAAGTCGCCACCATTTAAAAATGTATGGTTGGGGGACGTTTTTGAAATTTGGTCCGAGCTTTCATTGAACATTTCTGCAATTGAATCTTCTGAGTCAGGGGTCTTTAAAAGAGCCAATTATTAATTTATATACATCTGGTGTCGGAGCACTTAAAGATCTAATTCGAAACAAGGTTCCTGCAGCTGATGACATTCCCTCAGAGACATTGAAGTCTCTGGGAGAACCAGCCATGAAAAAACAGTTTCACCTGTAGCGTAAGATGTATGAGACAGGCGAAGTACCCTCAGACTATAAGAAAATTTTTATAATCCTCATTCCAAAGAAAGGCGCAGACAGGTGCGAAAACTACAGAACCGTGAGTTTAATAAGTCATGGTTGCAAAAATATTAACACGAATTATTTACAGAAGGATGGAAAAGCTGGTAGAAGCCGACCTCGGGGAAGATCAGTTTGGGTTCAAGAGAAATGTAGGAACACGGGAGGCAATACTCAGTTTACGGATTAAGAAAAGGCAAACCGAGCTTTTGTAGATTTGGAGGCTTTTGTCAATGCTGATTGCAATAATCTATTTCAAGTTCTGCAGCAGGCAGGAGTAAAATACAGGGGGCGTAAGGTTATTTACAACTTGAACAAAAACCGGACAGCTGTTGTCAGAGTTGAAGGGCATGGAAGGGATGCAGTGGTTAGGAAGGGAGTAAGACAGGGTTGTAGCCTTTCTCCAATGTTATTCAATTTGTACATTGAGCAAGCTATAAAGGAAAGCAAGGAGAAATTTGGAGGAGGAATTAAAGTTCAGGGTGAAGAATTAAGAACATTGCGTTTTGCCGACGACATAGTAATTCTGTCAAGGACACCAAAGAACCTGGAAGAGCAGTAGAACGGAATGGACAGTGTGCTGAAAGGTGCATATAAGATGAAGATTAACAAGAGAAAAAACTAGGGTAATGGAGTGCAATCTAAGAAAATCAGGTGATGCTGAAGGAATTAGATTAGGTAACGAAACAATACAGGAGGTTGATGAGTTTTGTTACTTGGACAGTAAAATAACAAATGATGGTCGTAGTACAGAGGATATAAAATGCAGAATGACAACGGGTAGAAAAGCGTTCTTGAAAAAGAGAAATTTATTAAGATTGAACATAAGCCTAAGGAAGTCCTTTCTGATGGCACTTGTGTGAAGTGTTGCCTTGTATGGGAGTGAAACATTAACGATAAACAGTGCGGATAGGAAGAGGATAGAGGCTTTTGCTGAAGATTAGGTGGGTGGATCGCGTAACTAATGAGGAGGTACTGAACGGAATTGGGAAGAAAAGGAATTTCTGACATACCTCGACTAAAAGAAAGGATCGATTAGTAGGACACAATCTTAGACATCAGGGAATTGTGAATTTAGCGTTGGGGGGAAGTTTGTGGGGTAAAAACCGTAGAGGAAGAAGAGGAAGACCAAGAGATGGATACATTAAGCAGATTCAGACAGACGTAGGTTGCCTTTCTTTTGTGGAGTTGATGAGGTTTGCTGAGAATAGGGTATTGTGGAGGGCTGCATCAAAGCAGTCTCCGGACTGAAGACCACAACAACAAACAACACTTCCTATTACCTCTTGGAGCTCAGGTGCTTTCCCCACATCTACATCTACATACATACTCCGCAATCCACCGTAAGGTGCGTGGCGGAGGGTACACTGTAGCACTACCAGGCATTTACTTTCCTAGTCCACTTCCAAATAGAACGAGGAAAAAAAGAATGCCTATATGCCTCCGTACGAGCCCTAATCTGTTTTATTTTGTCTTTGTGATCACTACGCGAAATGTAAGTAGGTGGCAGCAAGAACATACTACACTCAGCTTCAAATTCCGGCCCTCTAAATTGCCTCAACAGAAATTCACGAAAAGAACGTCGTCTTTCTTCCAGCGATCCCCAACTGAGTTGCCGGAGCATTTCCGTGACACTCGCGCATTGGTCGAACATATCGGTAACAAATCTAGCTGCTCGCCTCTGAACTGCTTCTGTGTCTTCCTTTAAACTGATCTGCTGCGGGTCCCAAACACTTGAGCAATACTCAAGACGTGGCCGTACAAGCGTTTTATACGCGGTCTGCTTTAAAGGGGAAATTCATCGTCTTAAAATTCTCCCAATAAACCGAAGTCGGCTATCCGCCTTACTCAGAACTGTCCTTACATGTTCGTTCCATTTCATATCGGTCTGCAGTGTTTCGCCTAGATATTTGAACGACGCCACAGCATCAAGAAGCTCACTACTAATGCTGTATTCTAACATTATGGGATTGTTCTTCCCACTCACGCGCATCACCTTACATTTTTCTACATTGAGAACTAGCTATCATTCTTCGCACCAACTAGAAATTTTTTCTAAGTCTTTTTGTATGCTATTACAGTCAGTTAAAGACGATACCCTCCCACACACCATAGCATCATCAGCAAACAGTTACAAATTACACCTTACTCTGTCCATCACATCATTTATATAGAAAATAATAGCGGTCCTATCACACTCCCCTGGGGCACGCCTGAGATACACTCGTCTCTCATGAACACTCGCCGTCGAGAACAACGTACTGCGTTCTATTACTTAGGAAGTCTTCCAGCCAGTCACAAATCTGTGAACCTACATAGATACGACAGTGCACAACTGTTGATGATGGTAACTGTGTATTACGGAAACTAGTCGTTCAGACAATAAAATGTTGGCAACATTTGGTACAGTGAGGTCGTGGTGTGTGTTGTTTGCCCCCTCTCTGGCAGGCAGCGGTGCGGCGTGTTTTCCGGCGGCCTGCGGTGTCTCTCGCGTCCTCCACTCGTCGTCCTGATTGGATTTCCGGCGTCCATCAGCAGCGGCGCGTCACACGCCGCCTCCTGCGTCACCCTCGCCTCGCCTCGCCCAATCTGGTGGCCGGAGCAGAGACACGGCATGGACCAGACGTCCGGCCGGCTCAGGACACACGAGGGGCAGAGCGGAGAGCGGTCCAAACGTGCTGGCTGTCAGCCACCCTGCGACACTCACTTCGGCACCGAGCACGTGGCGTAGCGTAGCGCCTACTAGTTGGCCGCGGAGACAAACTGCCCCAACTACCCCACTGATTGAAGTTTTTTTGGCCCACTTTAGGTTACGGTAGTAACACTAAAAGTGGGCCTTTGCCATCGTCTTTTGACAGCTAGAAATTTAAATGAAAATAACGGCTTAACCATTCATCTGACACGGAAATTGAATAACCCAATTTGTAGAGGAGAAAATTCTCTACGACTTAGCTCCATTATGTTTTTTTCATATCTCGTAGCGTTTCAAAGATATTTGCAAAAACAACGGCGATTTGGGAATGTATGTCTGTCTGTCCGTAACGTGTTCCCTGTTTTTAAGACGAACCGTTCAACCGATCAGCACCAAATTTTACGGACATGATTGTAGGCCGCCAGAGACCAGAACCTCCCTTTTTCAAATTTTTCGGACAAAAAATACGGTAGTAAAACCAAAAAAGCCGTATGTAATATAATTGTAATTGCAAACGAACCGTTCATCTGACACGAAAATTGAATAACCTTGTTGGTAGGGGAGAAAATTCTCTACAACTTAGCCCCCTTATGTTTTTTTCATATCTCGTATCGTTTGAGACATATTTGAAAAAAAAAATGACGTAGATTTAACACCGTCCATTGAATTAACGAAAACCAGACGTTCGGAGATGTCACGTCTCGTTCCTCGCGTATTTGATGATTTTCTTATTGTAACTTACACGTTGTCATTTCAAAGCAACGGCACACTGAGGAATTAACAAAAACACATCGTTCTTCGTACAATAAATGATAATCTAATGTCTACAAATGCCATATTAATATCAGTTAACAACGGCCATCAATAGCATGAGATTGAAGAACGCCTGTTTCGTTTTATAGCCGTAGCTTAGTGGGCAAGGTGCTGGACTGTGACGCGAATGGCCGGTCGTTCGAAACCCGCTACTACCTAAATTTATTTTCCCCTAAAAGGGTTTCAGACACTCTTATTAATTAATTTATTATTATTTTGGTCCAAAATGTTTGCAAAAACTTATAAAATTACAAATCTGAAGTGGGCCGTAAAACACGCCAGTGCGATTTTTTAAAATGAAGACTTATATACCATAGTCGCTATATTACTTATAACATTTCTTAACAATGTAGAACTATTACAATTGGAAAGAACCAGCTTTGGCCGCATTGAAATCTTTATTTTGTATATACAATACAGATCGATTTCGATCAGTGTCTGACCATCCTCAGTGCATGAATCCAAGACCTGTGGGCCCACTAAAACTTGCAAATAAGTAGTACATAAGTAGAAGTACATAAGTAGGCAATACAATGCTGAAGCGATAGCCCCTTACTTAACAGCCATATGCAACCGCTCTCTGAAACAAGGATCTGTACCAAAAGATTGGAAAGTTGCACAGGTCACACCTATATTCAAGAAAGGCCGTAGGCCTAGTTCATTGACGTCAATTTGCAGCAGGGATTTGAAACATATGCTGTATTCAAATATTATGAATGATCTCGAACAGAACGATCTATTGACCCAAGATCAACACGGATTTAGAAAATATCGTTCATGCGAAACACAACTAGCTCTTTATTCACGCGGAGTGATGGGTGATATCGACAAGGGTTCGCAAATCGATTCCGTATTTCTTTATTTCCAGAAAGCTTTTGACACCGTACCTCACAAACGGTGGTTATGGTATATCGCCCCAAATTTGCGGTTGGATAGGGGATTTCTTGTCAGAGAGGACACAGTTCGTAGTAATCGATGGTAAGGCATAGACTAAAACAGAGGTCATATCGGGCGTCCCACAGGGTAGTGTTATTGGTCCTCTGCTGTTCCTTATTTACATAAACGATTTAGGGGAAAATCTAAGTAGCTCTCTTAGGTTGTTTGCAGATGACGCCGTCATTTACCTTCTAGTACAATCATCTGAAGATAAAAACCAACTGCAGAACGATCTGAATAAGATATCAGTATGGTGTAAAAATTGGCAATTGACTGTGAATAATGCGAAGTCTGAAGTCGTCCACATGAGTACGAAAAGAAATCCGTTCAACTTTGTTTACAAGATAAATCAATCCAGTGGCGTAACTACGGGGGTGATGAGGGTGATATAAACCCCCCCCCCCCCCCCAGAAAAAAAAAAAAAAAAATGTATAACAGCAATCTGGTAAAGGTAAAGATTGAAAACTCGGGGTGTTTTACCATAAGCTTTCATTGGATGGGAATGAATTAATAGTGGTAGATGGTAGTCTGTCTGGAAACGTCCTAGTTACGCCACTGAATCAATCAAAAGTGAAGGCCGTAAACTCCACAAAATACCTAGGAATTACTATTACTTCAGACTTAAATTGGAAAGAACACGTAGATAATATCGTGGGAAAGGCGAACCAAAGACTGCGTTTTATTGGCAGAACCCTTAAAACATGCAACAGAACTACTAAAGAAACCGCATACACTACGCTTGTCCGTCCTTTTGTGGAGTATTGCTGCCAAGTGTGGGATCCTTATCACGTGGGTTTAACGGAGGACATCGAAAGAGTCCAAAGAAGAGCAGCTCGTTTCGTATTGTCAGGATACAGGGGAGACAGCGTTCCGGAAATGATACAGGATCTGGGATGGGAATCATTACAACAACGGCGATTATCGCTGCGGTGTGGGTTACGTGCGAAACTCCAATCGCCAACAGTCTCCTCCGAATGCGAAAATATATTGTTGACTCCCACTTACATAGGTAGAAATGATCATCAGAATAAAATACGAGAAATCAGAGCTCGAACAGAGAGACTGAGGTGTTTTTTCTTCCCTCGCACTATTCTAAAATGGAATGGGAGATAAATAGTATAATGGTGGTTCGATGAACCCTCTGCCAGGCACTTAAATGTGATTTGCAGAGTGTCCCATGTAGATGTAGATGTAGACGTGGTGAGTGTTCAATCAGATTGATTCTACTTATGTACAGCCTACTTGATGTTAATATGCAAAATGCAAGTTTTAGTGGGCCCACAGGGCTTGGATTCATGTACTGAGGATGGTCAGACACTGGCCGAATCGATCTGTATTGTATATAAAAAAAATAAAGATTTCAATGCGGCCAAAGCTGGTTCTTCCAATTGTAATAATTTTAATGTGGTCGCTCTGCACCAGATTCCGGATGGTGTCGCCTACATGTATTGTAGAACTAGTTTCAGCGAAGCTATGTCACTATTTTCAAATACTACTGTATCAACAGAGACAATTTTTTCCTCCCAGTCTTCACAAAATTAAACTAACGTACTGACTCTGTACCAACTGTACTAATATAAAAAATGAAAATAAAAAAATAAAATATCTGTCTAAAATAATGGATTCCTACATCAGGTTGTTACATCATTCCTGTAATACGACAACAGCTTTGGGCTGAATTATTGAAAGCTTTGTTCCTATAATAATTCAGCCGAGACCTGTTGTCGTATTACAGGAATGATGTAACAACCTGATGTAGGAATCCATTACTTTAGACAGATATTTTATTTTTATTATTTTCATTTTTTATATTAGTACAGTTGGTACAGAGTCAGTACGTTAGTTTAATTTTGTGAAGAGAGGTTTTTTTTCCTTTCTTTCTTTTTATTATTTTTTATTTTATTTTATTTTATTATTTTTTTAGGTGGAAAATAATGTCTCGGGTGATACAGGGGTACTTGAAAATGGTGACATAGCTTCACTGAAACTAATTCTACAAAGTAAAAAAAATGTTAGAAGTAATATAGCGACTATGGCATATAAGTAGATAGTTTAAATGTCTTCATATTCAAAAAAATTTTCCAGTATATAATACCCATTTTTTCCATAAAAATACATAATTACCTTATTAGTTACGTGTGGAAGGCAACAACGCCGTTTCCTTACAATTCCATCCCTCTGAGCCCATATTTAGCACGGTGATTAATAAAATTGCAGGTTCGATGCCATGGATTCGGGACAGGTTAACACGTATTGGAACAGGGGAGTATTAAGTACAGTTGGTTACTGTCTGAAACTGAGAACATGATATTTTAATAGCAAGAAACCATCAGTGCGCAACACGCGCGGTCCATACAAAACTGGCGTAAACTGCAGCTCATCATTTGCTGACTATATATAATAAACAACAATCCAATATCTAATTCCAAGTAAAAGCGACTGCTAGTAGGTATAAACAGCGACTGAGAAGGACGGAGAGCGCCTGAGAGAAAGGCCGTCGCCTCAGCAGTCAGCAGCCAGCAGCCCTCTCCTCTACACGTGAGCGCTCTGCTCTGCTCTGCTCTGCTCACACTTGCGGGCGCCCTCTGGCGGCCCGTATCGCCACCGCTCACGTCCAACACTGTTTGCGGCGTTCCCAGAGATGTTACAAGTCGCACTCCTCATAATCAATGTCCGATGTTACGATTGCAGAAATCTCACCGATGTGTTCGAGCTGAAATGTTACTTCAAAGAAAGAGAAAAGTGATGATGAAAATAAATGTAATAAATAAGAGCAATTTTACTATATTTTTTATTTTATTAGATTTCAGAACGCGCCCGTACAGCCACTTCAAAAAGGAAAAGTTAGCCGCGGTGCAGTGGTCGAGCACTCTAAAATTCAAATGTTCAAACGTTTGTAATTCTATAGGACTTAACTGCTTGGTTATTAGTCCCTAGCTTATAAACTACTTAAACTAAGTTAAACTAACGTATGCTAAGGACAACACACACATCCATGTCCGAGGGAGGATTCGAACCCCCGACGCTGGAGGCCGTGTGATCTGTAACATGGCGCTCCAGACCGTTCGGCTACTCCCGCGCGGCTCGAGCAGTGTAAGGCTCAATGCTGTGGAACACGCGGTTGCTCTCCGTCAGAGGTTCGATTCCTCCCTCGGAAATGTGTATGTGTGTGTGTGTGTGTATGTGTGTGTGTGTGTGTGTGTGTGTTCTCCTTAGCATAAGTTACTTTAAGTAATTTATAAGCCTATGGACTGACAACTGCAACAGTTAATTCCGTTATATATACAAAAACTTTACTTAAATAACTGAACAAATGTTCACAAAACTTTATTTGTACGACCTAGCTTACGCGTTAGGAGCCCATTTGCAAGTACTTTAGATTCCAATGTTGTTACACCAGTGAAGGTAAACCATTACATAACTTCAGGTCTCTGTTTATCAACTTGCAAGAAAATACTATTACACTTCAATTTATTAACTATTAGACTTGCAGTACATAATCAGAAAAACCTTATGAAAATATCTATTGTACTAACATTGTATTTAACGATGTTATCTTTTACTGAAATTCTTAATAATTACTGTACCTCAAGAACTGAACAGTTTATTGAGCATGACCGCGCGTCCTACAGATGACTGCCGCAGTTTAATAATATTGTTATTATCTAGTATGTGCAAGTTTCTCATATTCTAAAATAGGTGAATAACTGAATTGTGTCTCTTCATTCAGTATCAAATTTGGGACTGTGCGCATCTGTTTGTTTAATTTCCAAAATTTCTAGTTGGGTCAGTTTTGCACCTTGACCTTCTACATAAAAGACTTCTACATCTATGGCATATTTGTTCTATTGTCTAAGCAATGTTGGGGAAAGGCAGGATCCTGGCTTTTTTAATCTCCAGTTCATGTGGTTTTCCCTGAGCCTATAAAATCGACCAACCTGTCTGTCCTATATAACAGGACTGGCACTCTTTACAACCGATTTTATATAACCACTGTTCATAATGGTTGTCTGTTTGTCCTTTGAATTGAAGAGAATTTTACCTAAAGTATGTTGAAAAGAGAAAAATACTGAAAATTCCTTTACTTTCAAAATATAACACATCCTATTGGAAATTTTACCTATGAAATACAACCTAGTTTTCTATTTTTCACTGGAATATGCTGGGTAGAGTACGGATCTTGCTTGTTTCTCCTTTTCCTTGTCATGAATTTTGTCAATTATGGAGGAATGAAAGTCATTATTTGTTGCTATGATTTTTATTGTGTTGAGTTCTTGGTCATGGTTTTTCTGGGTCATTGGAATGGACGGAGTCGGTTTATTATATGATGGAATGCTGCATGTTTGTAAGCTGTTGGGTGTTGAGATGGAGCAGGGATGAAAGTCTCAGTAAAGGTGTATTTTCTGTAGATCTTAAATTTATGGCTTCTATTTTCTATCTGTATGCTGATATCAAGAAAATTGAATGATATTGAACAGAACCGGAGGTAGTCCATCTCCTTGCCCTACTACAGTTCTGATCTCAAAACATTCCGATATATCCCCAAGAATTTTACCTTAGAGGTTGTGTTGGAGAGTGTCTGTTCAATGAGCTTACGTGTTTTTGGTCAAGTCCAAATTCTATTAGAGTGCTGACAATGTATTTAAGGTCGACTGAACCGTACGCCTTCTTTAAGTCAAAGAATGTATATATGATGAGCTTATTATTACATTAATTTCGGATGCATAAATTACAACAATAAGTCCAAAATACATTTAAACTAGAAAAAAGGTATGGAGATAAACAACAATACTTTAGTTGTAAAAAAAAAATTAGGCAGTACTCTCCTCATTCCACATGAAATGAGGCAAATGGATATTTTTAGAAAATCAAGAAAGTAAAGATTTATACATGTGAATACACCAACAAAATATAGCTATAATTTACAGATTTGAAACTCATTTTTATTGTATTCAAGGGTTTAGTGTAGATGAGGATACCACCCACGACGTCTTGCCGTAACTTATATCACACGAAAACCATTGCAAAATTCGGACAATGGAATAGCGTGGAACTTTTAAAGACGGAAGCAAGTGTTACCGCCGTAAGAAGCTAAACTGGCAGCGTAACCAACAAACTACACATCCAGCCAGTTGAAGAAGCAGTGCTCAAAGAGATTATAATTAGGTTCTATTTTAGTTCCTACTAGCGGTACGACACACTATTTTATAATCTTAAACTGACTATAGTGTGAAGAAGACGGTTAAGTAAACATATATTTAAGGTAAATATTTTACTTTGACAGTGAGTCATTCTCAAAACGTGTCGTGCTAAGCATGAAAACTTATGTATCTCGTACAGTGTTTCAAGATTCAATCAATGGAAATTAAGTCAAAATGTTGCGACGTATTGTCCATTAAATTCTTAAAACATATGCCGGAATTTCGCACGTGCTTTCTTCAACGTATAGGCAACGATATTACATACAAAAGACATTGCGTCCGGTGTGGCTTATCTCTTTGGAGCAAAATTCTTAAATGCTTTGGAGTCGATAAGAATCATTTCTTGGTTGAGGCTAGTTGCAGCTCTCCATTGGCTAGTTCGAACATTTCACCGCCAGTTAGATTCCATTGGAATTGTGCGAAATTGCAATTTGAACGCTTCGACGGTTATGGTCGGAACTCGAACGAACCTAAAACTTTCCAACTTTCTTTCCGAAATCCATTCGACAATTTACATTCGGTTTATTTTTGACAGATTTAAGAAAGAACTAGAGGACTTGTGCGAATACTTCGCACCATTAGTGGAATGAGAAAAAAGTTGGGAAAAAATGGAAGTTGAATGTTCACGCATAGATTTCTTCAGAATCAATCAGTGCAAGTGTTTGAAAGTGCAAATGAAAGAGCTTGATCTGCTGAATGTTGTTAGGTAAAAAAGAACTGCGTACATTAATTAGAACTGACGATATCGTAAAACAAAGCGATTAAAATATTCATTGCAAGGACAGAAGCATACCGCATTTGAATAAAAATAAGGGTGGAGAGACTTAAGTTAATTCTGATACTTGATGACAAATCTGCGAATGAATACCTTTCGTTTAAAGCAAAAATTAAGTAAATCGGTGGGATTGAACGGCGTGACCGAATGACTTTACAGCAAGGAATTTTTACAGAAGGAAATCGCGTTTGAGTATAGAAAAAGGAAGGCGAGAGTTATGTAAATTCTGATACTTGATGACAAATCTGTGGATGAATACCTGTCGTTTAAAACAAAAATGAAGGAAATCTAGCCGGCCGCGGTGTCCGAGGGGACTAAGGCGCTCCAGTCACGGTCTGCACGGCCACTACGGTCGGGGGTTCGAAACCCCCCTCGGGCATGGATATTTGTGGCGTCCTTAGTCTTAGTTAGTTAATAAGTAGTTTGTAAGTTAAGGGACTGATGACCCCGTAGTTAAGTCCCTTAAGCTTAACAAACATGAACATTTTGAAGGAAATCTGCCGGGTAGTTTGGTCTGGGCGACAGACTTTAGTTTTCGTAAATTCTTTTAATATATAAGATTTTAGCCGGTACGCTATAGCGAGTTTGAATTTTAGGCGGACGCCGTATCGACCCGTACCGACCCAATTAAAGCACTGGATAAACATCTGGAATCATTTACAATAGATGAGTCTTACATGTTGTGAAATATGTATGCCAAGAATAATCCATACACATTCTCAATACACTTGCTCTACGTACAAGAGTGAAAATGTAAAAAGCTTGTCATGTGACGGATTTGAAGTGACGAGGAGGGACATTATTTTCAATCATGACACATCTCGATAATATAACGTTGTAACCTTATAAGTATCGAGCGGATGCAAATTCTTATAAATTGCCGCACAATTGATCTGATCAATTGTTAGTGATGTATGGAGAGGTGCTACATTTTATAATATAGAGATGCAGATCTGGAAGATGACAACAAAGTTTTGTCGAAACCGGTAATCTGGAATAAAGTATCTGATCTTGGCATAGATATTTCACAATATATAGTAATTTACATCGCCCCCTTGCCTTGAATAATGTCAAATATATACAGATAAATATTCAACGACCCAGAATACAGATGGATGTTGGTAGACTCCCAGACGTGACATAAAGTCGTTGATGAGGTATGCGCCCATATCAGTATTAATTGATAAACAGTGCTATTAGGAGGCTGTGTAAGTTATAGGGCCACAGATAGTGATTTGGTCATGCGTTTATAGACGCGTTTCGATTAAATCATCTTCAGAATCTGTAAAGTTACAAACATCAGTAAGCCTGGTGTCACAAAAAGATAGAGAACTGTATGAACAAAAGACATACCAAAGTACATTACAAACACATACATACCGTGTAGGGGGGGGGGGGTAACATAATAAAATTGTATGGCGTCAAGGCCCTACTGAGCATTACTAAGCCAATTCACCCAGCATCGGCAAAGTAAACGGTACACGCCACCAGATGGCTCTAGTGTAAATGACAAAGATAAGAAAAACATAGAAACTATATAAAACCAAATAGACAGTATTAAAACCGAGTAATCCTACAAATATTTAAGTTTAAAATGGAGAGGACGGGACTATACAACTGTATGCAGCTCTTATTGTTAAACTCACACACCTATGGTGGTGATCCATGACATGACGAGGACAGAAAAGCGAGAGACCAGAACGTATTCAAATGGGAGTAAATTTGACGGATATTGCCAGCTTTTATAAGATACCACTATTTAACGGTTGACATGATAAAATCCCTACGTTGCATTAGTAGGGTTACACATATTTGTCATAAAACAAGCTGAGGCTGAAGTTAAAAGTAGTAGAATATGTACAATTGCCATGAAGTGATTCTTTTTTCTTTAATACACATATGTCATAAAACATCCGGGAGTTAATATGAAAAATTACAGATGAAGTTATTAACAATTATCATGAAATGGAGTAAGGCAATATGACAGATGAAATATACACAATTGTCATGAAATGGAGTAAGAGCGATTAAAATGCCTATGTTACATTAGTAGGCGCACAAAGAAAGAAGTACTTCAAGGCTATGACAAATGAACTAATAAACACTTGTCACAAAATGGAGTAAAAAGTAACTAAATGCCCACGTTACACTAGTAGGCTTATAAAGGAAGGCATTTTTAAACTTATTTAAAATGTTAGAAATAAAATAGCATCCCCTGCCATAAAGTGGGAAAATTAAGTAAAGTTAAAATAAGTATATTTTACAACGCTAATTATATCTGCCACATCTACCGGGCTTAGGATGTGAGCAAATCGTTAAAAACGTTAAAGTAGCCCTGGCGTGCTGTCCCCGTTTGTTCATTAAGTACTTTTTCTGAGTCTATTTTCCTGTGGGAATGAATCTCTACCTCTTCCAAAATGTCAAGGTTTCGGCCTTTGTCACTAGAGCCACCTGGTGGCGTCTACCGTTTACTTTGACGATGCTGGGTGGGCGTCTACCGTTTACTTTGACGATGCTGGGTGATTTGTCTTTACTAATGTTCGGCAGGGCCTTAACGCCATACAATTTTATTATGTTAACCCCCCTCCGCGGTATGTACTTAAGATATTTGTGTTTGTGATGTACTTTGGTATCTCTTTTGTCCATTCAGGCCGGCCGCGGTGGCCGAGGCGCTTCAGTCACGGTCAGCATGGCCACTGCGGTCGGGGGTTCGAATCCCCCCTCGGGCATGGATATTTGTGCCGTCCTAGTTCGTAAGTAGTTCATAAGTAGTTTGTAACTTTAGGGACTGATGACCACGTAGTTAAGTCCCATAAGCTTTACAAACATTTGAACATTTTTTGTCCATTCAGTTCTCTATCTTTTTGTGACACCAGGGTTACTTATGTTTGTAACTTTACAGATTCTGAAGATGATTTAATCGAAACGCGTCAATAAACGCTTGACTACATCACTATCTGTAGCCCTATAATTTTACACAGCGTCCTAACAGCACTGTTTATCAATTATTTGGTAGACTCAGTCCAGCACAGTATTTCGTCGGATGCTTCATGTAGCTTCCCACCAGGGAAACGTCTGATAGGACACTTATTTACAATAAGCCCTATTGAGTCTTCTCAACTCTACCCACAATTCTCTTCATTGATGGAAGCCTGGAACTATTCTGTTGGCTTGTCTCTAAGTTCGTGGTTCAAAAATGTTCAAATGTTTGTTAAGCTTATGGGACTTAACTACGGGGTCATCAGTCCCTAAACTTACAAACTACTTATGAACTACTTACGAACTAGGACGGCACAAATATCCATGCCCGAGGGGGGATTGGAACCCCCGACCGTAGTGGCCGTGCTGACCGTGACTGGAGCGCCTCAGTCACCTCGGCCACCGCTGCCGGCGTTCGTGGTTCCACCCACGTTTCCGATTTGCCTTGTTCTGAATCCTGTCTAGAGTATTTCATTTGCTGGGTAGCGACATCAAGTAGTCTTGAGAAGGATTCTTTCTGGAAATACACTGCCAGTCTTTCGAGGGAGGTCAGGTGGAAATATGTTTGATAGCACTGTTAGCCAGGATAAAGGTATTGATCAGATTGTGCCCCTAATGATTCTTCTCGTTCTTAGACGTCTACGCTGCAAAGTGAAACTGGCGCACAGTATTCTGCTGCAGAGAATACCAGGAAAAGGGATTCTCTGCGGAGAACTGGCGTATTTGCTACCCATGTACTGCCTGTTAGCTTTCTCACCAGGTTCACTCGTGTTTGTAGCTTCTTAGCTGCGTTGGAAAGGTGTTTATTGTATGTCAACGTTCTGTCTAGTGTGACACAAGGGTATTTCAGCATATCGTTGGTCTTAATAAATCAAGAGAACCAAACTGTAGCCTAATCTTTGTTGATGATAGGCGATTTGAGAGGTGGCAACAAACTTCTGTTTCAGAGGCATTACGAGTAAGTCGACAAATCTTAAAATACTATACTGTTCAGTAAAGCTGTTCGTTACGTGTGCTTCACATTCTGATGAAAGATCTTCACTCTGATGTGATATTATGAGGGTCGGAACTTAAATAGTGGCAACACTGCTGTGGAGACACTATGCAATGGAATCTACTGTTGTCGTTGATAGCACACGTTGTTAACATACCCACCTTACCTCAGAGCAAATGGACTCTCTCGTCCCTGGTCACCGTCGTGCGCACAATCCAGGAAAACACAGACACTTTCGAGGAGCGGCCTAACGTAACGGTGTAACTATGTTTTCGAAGCGGGAACATCGGAGTTGGATCAACATTGAATGTGGCTGGGCATGAAAAAACTTGCATCACGCATGAATTGATGGAAATACGGAAATGGATGCGTTACGACGCTGCTCAGACGCACTTGGAGCGCTGTGAGTGCGAAGGAGAGGTTTTCTTACGTCGTATCGTAATACTGGATGAGACATGGGCCACATCGTAGGAGCAAAAACTGAATGCCAATCCAATGAATGGCGTCATTATGGGTCACCACGAAAGTCAAAAGTACGTCAGAGCCCCAATATAGTGAAAATTATGGTGTAAGACTGTGTTGGCGTTATTCTAACGCATTACTTTCTTCCACGACAGACCGTCAATGCACAGTATTACCGTTTGTGGAGCATCACCTGCGATCTGCTTTGCGAAAGAAGCGGCAACACTTTCCGCGCAGTCCACCCATCATTTTGCACGACAATGCGCGGGCGCATACAGCGCAAGCCGTGGCTGCTCTGTTTGGTCGATGCGACTGGGAAGTACTGTACCAATCACCGTAGTACCCGGACTTAAGTCCTTCTGACTTTGATTTGATTCCGAAGATGAAGAAACCACTTCCTGGCATTCGCTTCAGAACCAATTCGCTCCATTCGCACCATAAACAGAACGGGCTCTGCTAACGGTATACTACGCCTCCCACATCGCTGGCAACGAGTTCTACACAACGGTGGTGACTAACAGATGCAAATATGTAACGCTCTTGTATAGGTTGTAAATAAATAGTTGCCACTACTTCAGTTCCAACCCTCGTACAAGGTCGTCTCCGTAGTGAAATTTCCAGCAGATGAAATTCGGCCGGTCAGCTGTGTAGTGGTTTAATAACAGAGTAAGAACATATCCTTGAAGTAATCTATCACTGAGTACATGAGATCTGCTCTTTCTTTTACCTTGATGGACTTTAAACTGGCTATTGCTCAACATGTAGCTTAAAAGATTACCTATTGTTATGGAAGGTATTGCTATCAAAAATTTCAGTAATAGACCCTTATCCCACACCGTCTCTTAAGCTGCAGGTAGGTCAACGAGAGCTATCCCAGTCTAGAGTTCCAACTGTTAACTAGATTTTGTGTAAGTTGTGAAAGAGAGCAATTGGTCACATCAGCTTCTATGGGGTCTGAATCCAGTTTGTTCAGGTACTACCATTGCATTAATTTGGTCTTGGGTTCCATATAGAATCATACTTTCCAAGAGCGGCCGAGCGCATTGAGGCTCTATGCTACGATGCTCGAGGCCTTTTCCCGTCGGGGGTTCGAATGCCCCTTCGGGCATGGATGTTTGTGTCGTCTTTGGTATAAGGCAGTTCGTAAGTAGTTTGTACGTTTAGGGACTGATGACCCCGCAGTTGTCCCTAAAGCTTGACAGACATTTGAACTGTAGCGAAATTGTTCTATTAAGTTTTGCTTGTAATGTTGCTGTTCGAAGAATTTCCTTAAAAAGGAAAAGCAGGCAACTGCACATTACGGGTCCGCTGTGCACCAGAAATTCGGTGTAGAGCCTCTCTGCACCTCGAGATATTCACATTTCGTATGCCTAATGGCTTTCTCCAGTTCAGTGATCATAAATGAAGAAGAAAATTGTGGGCTGTGTTGCAGACATTTATGAGTTCGCTAAGCTTTCCTTTACTTGCCGAACATTTGCTTTGTTTACATTTACAATTGCATCGTCTGTTAACTCAGTGCACTAGTGATACTACTACCACATTGTAAAGGATTTAGCCTTACGGAACCTTTTGGTTTTGTCAAGTGTACATCTAGATACCATAAGTTCCAGCTGTGTATAACTATGAATGCATTTACAGATTATTAAAATTTTGTTGTTATACTCTTCAGTCCAGAAACTGGTTTGCTGCAGCTCTCCACCCTACTCTATCCTGAGCAAGCCTTTTCATCTCCTCATAAAAACGGCAACATTTGAATATGCTTACTATATGCGTCTCTTGGTCTCCCTCTGCGATTTTTACACCACACACTTCCCTACAAGGCTAAATTTACGATTCCTCGATGTCTAAGAATGTGTCCTACCAAGCGATCCCTTCTTTTAGTCAAGGTATGCCAAAAATTGCTTTTCTCACCAATTCTGTTCAGTACCTCTTCATTAATTACGCGATCTACCCACCTAATCTTCAGCATTCTTCTGTAGCACCATATTTCAAAAGCCTCTATTCTCTATGTTTCACTCCTGTACAAGGCAATACTCCACCAAATGCCTTCAGAAAACACTTCCTTACACTTCCTTGGCAAATTTCTCTTTTTCAAAAATGCCTTTCTTCCCATTGCCATTCTGCATTTTATATTCTCTGCACTGCGACCGTCATATGTTATTTTACTACGAAGTAACAAAACTCATCTACCACCTTCATTGTTTCGTTACCTAATCTAATTCCTTCAGCATCGCCTGATTTTCTAAGACTGCATTCCATTATATTTGTTTTGCTCTTGTTAATGTTCATTTTATACGCTCTCTTCAACACATTGTCCATTCCATTCAACTGCTATTCCAGGTCCTTTGCTGTCTCTGACAGAATTACAATGTAATCAGCAAAACGCAATGTTTTTATTTCTTCACCATGAACTTTAATCCCTATTCCAAATTTTCCTCGTTTTCCTTCACCGCCTGCTCGATGTACAAATTGAATAATATCAGAGAAAGGCTACAACCCTTACTCCCTTCCCGACTAATGCTTTCCTTTCATGCCTTTCGAGTCTAATAACTGCGGTCTGGCTTTTGTACAAGCTGTAAATAAGTCTCCTTTCCCTGTATTTTGCCCCTACTGACTTCAGAATTTGAAGGAATGTATTCCAATGAACATTGTCAAAAGCTTTCTCCAAATGAACAAAAGCTAAAAATGTGGGCTTACCTTTCCTTAATCTATCTTCTAACATAAGTCGTAAAGTGAGTTCTGCCTCTCGTGTTACTACGTTCCTCCTGAATCCAAACTGATCTTCCCCGAGGTCAGTTTCTACCAGCTTTTCCATCCTTCTGTAAATAATTCGTGTTAATATTTTGCAACCATGACTTATCAAACTGATGGTTCTGTAATTTTCACACCTGTCTGCGCCTGATTTCTTTGGAATGGGAATCATTACATTTTTCTTGAAGTCTGAGGGTACTTCACCTGTCTCTACATCTTACACACCAAGTGAAACAGTTTTGTCATGGCTGACTCTCCCAGAGACTTTAGTAGCTCGCAGGGAATATCATCTATTCCCGGGGCCTTATTTCGACCTAGATCTTTCAGGGCTCTGTCAAATTCAGGTCTCAGTATAGTATCTCCTATTTCATCTTCAACTACTTCCTCTTCCTTTCCTACAACATTGTATCTAAGTTCATTTCCTTTGTAGAGCTCCTCTATGTACTCTTTCCACCTTTCAGCTTTTCCTTCTTTGCTGAGAACTGGTTTTCCATCTGAGTTCTTAATATTCGTAGTGCTGTTTTTCTTGTCCCCAATTGTCTCTTTTATTTTCCTGTAGGCAGTATCTACTTTCCCCGTTGTTATACATTCTTCTACAGATTTGCATTTGGCTTCTAGCCACTCCTGCTTAGCCATTTTGCCCTTCCTGTCAATCTCATTTTTTAGTCGTTTGTACTCCATTTTGCCTGTTTATTGAAATATATTACGAAAATACCTAGTTATCCCACTGACTTCGCTGTCTGGATCATTCTGTCAAATCAATTCTAAATGTTCAAATCTTTGTAAATCTAAGAGACTTAACTACGTTGGTCATGAGTCCCTAAACTACTTAAATTTATGCTCAGGACAACATAAACACCCTTGCCCGAGAGAGAACTCGAACCTCCGACGGCGAGCAACCGACGGCTCAGCAGCAAGGCGCTTTAGAACGCTCGGCCACTCCACCGCGGCAAATCAGTTCTGTTTGTAAAAGTTTCGTAATAGCATCGAGGTAATGGATTGTGCAATTATTCATATTAAAATATGTATTTTCGTACTAACATTTCCTGAGGTTATTTAAATTACACTTGTCAATTTGTCATGGTCTGCTTGTAACAATATTTTGTGATTATATGAAAATTGTCAATTTTTAATTTATGTAAACGAACTGACAGTGCTCTAATCGTAATTTGCATACACATCTAATCTCTGTTTTTGTTTGTTAAGTAAATATTTGTAAAAAATAATTTATGATGAACAATCTGTTATGCCTATTATTTACGAAAATTGTACATTGATGTTACGAAAATGGACTTCAATATTTACATCGTATCATCTTTGTTCTAGAACGCTGCAAACCAACTTGTTTAGATATACGCGCGTGTGATGACACGCGAGGAGTCTTGTAGTCAAGTCAGTAGTAGTAATGCAGTAGTCATAGGGCAAGTCATGTAATAAGTCAGTCTTTGAGAACAGTGATGCAGTGAAAATTAATATGTCATGTAGTCGCACTTTATAGTTACTTTGACGTCCAAAAAACCCAGGAAGCATTATAAACAATGATTACAAAATGATTGCGTGGCAAAAGAATATCAGATGAAGTATTATTTTCTGTATTATGACGTAGCGAAAAAAACACAACACGTAACTTACATCACTGTAGCGCCACAACTGAATGTATCGGGGCAGAGACTACACTAGGATCATCGTCATATTAGCAAACTGGAAGCGAAGTTTTCGGAAAATTAACGGAAGCTTGAAGTGTAAGAGCAACTTGCTTCAATTCTTAACGCAGCGTCAAATCTTAAGGTCTGGAGCAAAAGAAACGCGCTCAGAGGTTTTATTACCAACGGGAGCTGGGAAAGAGTTTACGCGTTAACGTTGTGCGCTGACAGCTGGAGAATGATTGTCAGACATGAAGCAAGAAATAAATCGCTGCTTTAATGGGTGCACGCGCTCCGCGTGACTGCAGTTGGAAGCGAAATGCCAGAACATAAACGACGGAAATAAAGCACCTCTTATAATGGACACACGTGCTATGTGACATGACAGTTGGAGGTCAACCGGTCAGAAACAACGCACGGAAATAAATCGTCACATTGTTTGCTACCTGATGAGAAACTGCTTACATTGGCTGTGAGAGCATAAAATAGGTAGTAAGGTCGTGCACCCCGAGTAGTAGAAATTGGTGAGGGGGACGTAAAGGAAACAAGAGATCGTCCTTTGTGAGGGAATCCTTCCCTCAACCACAAGGAAAGCTCTAAGGAGGGGGAGAGACAGGTATCGTAAACAGAGGGGGAGAAAGTGGTCATTAAACCAACAGTTATTAGTTTTCAGACACAATTCTGGGAGGCAGAATCTATTCATGCCGCAATGGCGTATAGTACAGGCTTGGCCTATTTTGCCACTTTTAACATATCTCACCATTTTCTCCGACTGGGTAGAAAAGTCTTTAATTTCAAACTGTATGCTCAAGAAGCAATTAGTACAAAGAGTGATATCTGTAAAAGAAACAACCACAACAAAGATTTTTGTTTTCAAAGTAGTAAAGATAATTTACAAAAGCTGTAGGCCTTGGAGCAACGATTGTAAGGGAGGAGTTTGGAGATAGAGATTGGGGAATGAGGGTTAAAATAGAAACGTAAGTGATGGAAATAAAGAAAAGAACGAATCTTAAGTCTGGGAATTATAGCAATTAACACTTACGTACCTGGAACAAATTTCCTCGAACAGTTTTCATACCATTTTTTACTATTCCATTATCTACCATAGTGAAGTATACTTAAATCTCTCTGTTAGAGCTCTGATCCCTCCTACATTTTTTTTATAATTTCTCTATGTAGATGGAAGTCAACAATATATATTTGTATACAGAGGATAAAGTTCGAGATTGAAATTTCATCTCGCCGCAACGAAAAACATCAATTCCCACCAAACTTGTGACACTCTGTTCCCTGTATCGCGATTATACAAAACGAGCTGCTCTTCTTGTGACTGCTTCAATGTCCTCCGCCAATTCTGACTGATAAGGACATCACGCCATGCAGTTCTGCTTCACCTTCTAACTGTTCTGCCATTAAAACGCAGTCTTTGGTTCCCCTTCACCATAGCATTTACTTCATGTTTTTTACAATTTAATTGAAGTTAGGTACCTTTCATGTGATTAATTTATGATATTAACGGAGTTTAATGGATTCTTTTCTGTACTCATGTGAACGAATTGACACATTTCATTATTTAGGTTTCTACTGAAAGTTTGTGCACCATACAGATGTCTTATCTAAATTGTTTTGAAGTTTGTTTTGATCTTCTGCTAGACGATAAATGACGGCAGAATCTGAAAACAACCTAAGAGGGTCAAACCATTTATATAGATAAGGAACATTAGGGTCACTTTAACACTCATTTTAGAACGCTACATAACACTCTTCTTTTAGTCCAAATATCCAAATGTTTGTAAAACTATGGGGTCAAACTGTAGTGGTCATCAGTCCCTAGATTTAAAAACTATTTAAACTAACTTATGATAAGGTCAACACACAAACCCAGGACCGAGGGATGACTCGAACTTCCGGCGGATAGCAGACGTGCACTTTGCAGCAATGCGCCTTAGAGCGCTCGGCCACTCTCGGTCGGCTCTTTTAGTCGACCCTTTTCCAGCATTTACTACAAACAGTCTCCTCTGCGACGGGAATGACGAATCCAGTCTCATGCTGCTGTTCTTGTTTTGGTCTTCAGACCAAAGACTGATTTGATGTAGCTGTGCACGCTACAATATCCTGTGAAAGCCTCTTTATCTCCGAATTAAACGGTAGCTACATTCGTTTGAAGCTGATCATTGTGTTCGTCTTGCCGTCTCCCTCTGAGATTTTTACTCCACACACATCCCTCTAATGCTAAGAAGAATGTGTCATAGCAATCGCTTACTTATTTCAGTCAAGATCTGCCATCAGTTTCTTTTCTCACCAATTATGTTGTACGCACCATAATTTACGTGATCTACTTATTGAATTTTAAGCATTATCGCGTGGCACAAGATGTTAAAAGCTCCCACAATCTATTTGGCTCATTTTTTATTCATGTTTCACTCCCGTACAGTTCTACAGTCCAGACAAATGCCTTCAGGAAAGACTTCCTAACATTTTGATTAATATTCCTAGTACTCGATCTCAACAAACATGTGCTCTTCAGAAACGCTTTTCTTCCCATAGCTAATCTGAAATTTATCTCTAACTAGCAAAATAACTAAACTCATCGACAAATTTTATTTTCTTAATGGCCTCATTGGCCAATGAGCCACACGAAATTATTATTATTTTCTTGTTTATTAATCTTTTTTTTTCAATACAGCCAGATTTTCTTCGCCTACATCCCATTGCTTTTGTTAATAAACATCTTATTCCCTCCTTCCACGTCACTGCCAATTCTGTTCAACTGCTCTTCCAGATCCTTTGCTGTCTCCGACAGAATTACAGTGTAATCAGCAGACAGCAAATTCTTTTATTTCTTTTCCTGGAACGTTAATTTCGTTTCCATAATTCTCTTTACTTTCATACTTTGCTTGCTTAATGTACAGACTGAATAACATTCGGAAAAACTTCGTTCCCAATAACTGTGTCCCTTTCATGTCCATCGACTCCTATAATTAGTTTCCTTTCTGAACAAGTCGTATATACCAATTAGTTCCATATATTTTACCCTTACTACTTACAGGATTTTGAAGTGTGTGTTCCAGTCAACACTGTTCAACGCTTTCTCCAAAATTACAGTAGCTATAGACGTATGTTTGCCTTTCCTTAAGAAATACGTGGTAACTTGAGCATTGCCGTCGTGTTCCTGCATTTCTTATGAATGTAAACTGATCCCCCCTCCCTCCATCCCAGATTAAATTCTACCAGTTTCTCCATTCGTTTGCAAAAAATTGTAACAGAATTAAGCAAAGCCGTGCTGGAATCGTCTTGTGGTCTAAGGTGCCAAGCCACGGATTGCGCCGTGGCTCCCCGTCGGCCGTTCGAGGCTTCCCTCGGGTATGGATGTACGTATTGTTCTTACCAATAGTTTAAATTAATTTAAGCACTTTGTACGTCTAGGGACTGATAATCTCAGCAGTTTGGTCCTTTAGGTTTACAAATATTTGATCATTTATTTTGCAAAAATGACATATTAAACTGATAGTTTTGTAATTTTTACTTTCTTTGGAATTATCAGATTTATCTTCAGATAATTTACCTTTCACATACATCTTGCACACCAGTTGGAACAGTTTCGTGATGACTGCCTCTACTAAGGATATCATCAATTCAGAGGGAATCATCTACTCTAGCGGCCTTGTTTCGATTCATATTTTTCAGTGCTCTCTCAAACTCTTCTCGCAGTATCTACCTCCTACATAAGGTTCATGTACTTTGTGATCGATTTCTACAATACTATCATCAAGTTCATAAACCTTGCTTAGGGCCTCATTCCTTCCATCTTCCCATCTGAGCTCTTGAAGTTCACACAGCTTCTCTTCTTGCCTCATAACGTCGCTTTTATTTCTTAATATCTAATTTCAACATTAACGTTTAGCTGATGATAGCGTAAAAGCCGAAAACCGGTTGGTAAACCAATAAATTTGCAGAATATCTCACAGTTATCTTGTGTATTTCATTCATAATTCAACCTATTTCCATTTTAAAATTTTCTAACTTCCCTCCCCATTAAGAGATTAACATTCCACGCTCTGATCCGTAGAATGCCAGTTTGGTTTTTCCTGGGTAGTTCCTGCCCGGAGATTCGAATGGGGGACTACTTTACCTCGATAATGTTGTACCCAAGAGCACGCAATCATCAAGTATCAATACAGTAGAGCTGCATCGTTATTATTATGTACTATTCTGCCTAGTGGCAGGTCCATGTCTTCGTACGGAGAATTTCTGATTCCATTGTTCCCTGTCTTCAACTTCTTCTTTCAGTCCGTTGTATCTCCTTCCTCCATCTTTCATGTCGTCCAGATGTTGAATTCTCCTTCTTCCTCGTCCTGTGTTTCCTCTTATTTCTCCTTCGATAACATCGCGTAGGAGTCCCTCGTGTACGTGTCCAATCCAGTTGGCCTCTCTCTGTAGAATTGTATGCAGAATACTTCTCTTCTCAGTACATCATCTTTTTTCATGCGATCTGTCCATTTGATCTTTTCCATTCTCCTCCAGCACCACATGTCAAAGCTCTGTAAGTATTTTTTCTCCTTCTTTCTCATGGTCCACTTCTCTGCTCCATACAGTGTAAGAGTCCAAATGTAGCATTTTACCAGTTTCTTCCTTAATGCCAAGCTCAACTTGCTGGTCAGCAGAGTCCTCTTCTTGTTGAAAGCAGCTTTGGCCATAGCGATTCTTGCTCGGATTTCGTTGGTGCAGTGGGCATACTTTCTGATAAAACATCCCAGTTACTTGAACTGATTGCCGTTTTCCAGTTCCCGATTGTCAACATTTATCTTCAAGTGTTTCTCACGGTTTGATATTCGCATCACTTTTGATTTTTCGATATTGATTTCCATGCTGTATTTTCCTCCCATTTCCACCAAACGGTTCATCATGTGTTGGAGCTGTCTCTGGTTTTTAGCGAGCACTACCAGGTCGTCTGCGTACTTGATGGTGTTGATGAGAGCTGCATATCCCCGGGAAAGGTATCCACTGTCGTTTTCTAGCTTTCAGCGGTTCACAGTAATTGTCTGGCATCGCCAGGTTACGTGATTGCAGGGACAGATCAGCCAATCATCCAGACTGTTGCCTCTGCAACTACTAACAAGGCTGCTGCCCCTTTACAGGAAACACACGTTTGTCTCGCCTCTCTACGGATACCCCTCCGGTACGGCTATCTGTATCGTTCAAGCAACTACACCTCGGGATTATTTGTGGCTCATGGACATGAACAGAAGACCCATCGGGACACAGCTTACGACTCTTCCCGACTGTGGTATTTCTGCTGGTTCCTTTCTCCTACTTTCCAGATTTACCACAGTTTTCATCTGCTAGGAAGTTTCAAAACTGTGCGCTCACCATCGCAGAGTGAGAGAGCTGCATTCTGGATTTAAATACTCTTTTGTCGGCAGTCAATAATCCCGAATGTTACTGCAGCACTCTTTCGTGTGTGAGGATAGAAGATAGGGTTATTTAGGAGACAACATAGAAACACAGTATCAGGCAATACAGCCTCTCACATTGTATATATAGGGTGTTACAAAAAAGTATTCCTCACACACAAAGAAAGAAAATATGTTATGTGTACATGTGTCCGGAAACCCTTAATTTCCATGTTAGAGCTCATTTTAGTATTTATCTTTAAATGTAAATTGAAATAATTCGTGCAGACAATTCTCAAAATACCCAATTGTTTCGTTAGTATGTACTGTACTTCCTCGATTGGCCCAATTGAAGGAAGGTAATGTTGACTTCAGTGCTTGTGTTGACATGCGACTCATTGCTCTACAGTACTAGCATCAAGCAAATCAGTACGTTGCATCAACTGGTTAGTGTTCATCACGAACGTGGTTTTGCAGTCAGTGCAATGTTTACGAATGCGGAGTTGGCAGATGACCATTTGATGTATGGATTAGTACGGGGCAATAGCCGTGGCGCGGTACGTTTGTATCGAGATAGATTTCCAGAACGAAGGTGTCCCGACATGAAGACGTTCGAAGCAATTGATCGGCGTCTTAGGGAGCACGGAACATTCCAGCCTATGACTCGCCACTGGGGAAGACCTAGAACGACGAGGACACCTGCAACGGACGAGGCAATTCTTGTGCAGTTGACGATAACCCTAATGTCAGCGTCAGGGAAGTTGCTGCAGTACAAGGTAACGTTGATCACGTCACTGTATAGAGAGTGCTACCGGAAAATCAATTGTTTCCGCACCATGTACAGCGTGTGCAGGCACTATCAGCAGCTGATTGGCCTCCACGTGTACACTTCTGCGAATGGTTCATCAAACAATCCAAATACTAAAATGAGCTCTAACATGGAAATTAAGCGTTTCCGGACACATGTCCACATAACATATTTTCTTTCTTTGTGTGTGAGGAATGTTTCCTGAAAGTTTGGCCGTACCTTTTTGTAACACCCTATATAATCCGAATACGATTTGGAAGAGCTGTCTCTGATACTACAAAGGAACTGAAATGCGGTTTGAATTAGAAGGTGGCAAAACTTGCCTGTTAACATAAAAAAATGTCATTTTAGCGTTTTCTGGCATTTGTCTGGTCTATATTTGTTGCGTGACGTCCAAACAGCTGAGTGAGGCAGCAAGACATTGACACTGCGGGTCACCGTGCAAAAACAGGCGAGCGCGTGTGGATCATGACAACACTTCGCGAGTGGTGCTGATTCAGTGGCCTCTGACGTCACGCAGGGCGCGTGATTCATAGTGAGTGTCAAGAAGCGAGCGCTGAGTGCTATGGTGCGCCACCCGCCTCTGTCACCCGAGGAGTCGCCAACGGCAGCTGTACAACATAGTTTAATGCCCGGTTTCACCAAACTTCGTCGAAATATGTTAGACAAACGTCAAATTCAACGCCTCGTTTATTTTTCACATACCGTCAAAAGCTACAGCGTTTCATCATCACGTCTCAAAGAATTGACGAAGCGTTTATTTTAACAGACGCTCCGATCGAAACAGCGTCTAGTATCGTGTATTAAATCGGTACTATCGGGTTTTATCGTTTGTTTTCATTGTTGTTCTTTAGTTTTCAATTGAACAAGTGAATATCGCTATTTAAATAGCAGTTTTTCAGTACATCCAAAGTTGTGATTCGTAAGTTTGGTGAAACCGGGCAATAATAACGCTAAGAACCTGGAACGTACCGATGTAATAAAGAAGACAGGGTGTACATTTTCTGGTGATGAGAAAAGTTTCTTTGTGGGCCTTCTGTCGAAAATGAAAGACGTAATTTCTTGCGGGAATTTCACATATAGGGCTAGTGGTCTCAGCGGTGCAATTGCCTCTGAAACCTTCTTGATATATCGGGTGATGGTTGATTTCGAAACCCCATTTAAGTCTCTTATTACCATATGAAGAGATCCAGTACCATAATATCGCAGAGTTAAAAGCAGCTGTTTTAATGGGGTTAGTGGGATGTTCCTGTTTGTTCGATGCTTTAGTCTTATTTTCATTTTATTCCAGGCGTTTTAATGCTACTTTCTTGGACAACCTTAACCTTAAACGACTTTTATATAATTAATTGTGTAGAAATAATCATTGCGCTCAGAAAGTACACGTTCAGGTCCTAGATTTTCTAGCAAATCTATGAACAATACTTCCGCATAAAAATTAACTCCCATCTTCACAGCCAGAAGAAGTGAACAGCAATAAAGTAATTATGTTACCTTTACAAAAACTCCTGAATATTCCAACTACATTAAACCTGTCTTGTATAAACGACTCGTCAAATGGTTTGAGGCCGCAATATCGGCGCGTCAGTTTTGACGGCGAGTTTAACGATCGTTACAGTAAACAGACGTCGATGAAACGCAAAAATGAAAGTTAAACGATCGTCAAAGATTAAACGATCGTCAATGTCATAAACGACGCTTGGTGAAATCGGGCATAAGACTCTTATAAACTTGAGCTGAACTGTCCGACATTTTTTCCCCAAGCTGTAGGAATTGCCACGTTCCGGACGGGTTCACGTTTCATTCAACTCGCTCACACACGCGAACTACTCACTGTATCAACGTGGGACTTTCATCACTGTGTTCCTTAAGAACTACACTACATTTTCATTCTATTTTTATTTGCGGTTGTAATTTGTTAAGAAGACATACTGACAGTCTATTAACATTCACTTCCTGTCGACGTTACAGAATTTTCGACATGGGAGGAACTTTTCTTCTGTTGAAGTTAGGTGAATACATTAAGCGAATGAATTGTTCAAAATACATCAAATTTTCATCCTCTCCAAACAGCAACTCTGTGAGAAATGTATAACTTGGGATAATGTCAGTTAAATGTAACGCACTGGGATCTGCCCGCCCGTCTAGTAGTAAGACGTCTTCCGTATTAGAGCTCCTAATAATTAGGCACATGTTGTTACTGCATAACACCCATACTTGAAGATACTGGTACTGATTTCTATTAACCCATTAAATTTAATACTTAAGATAACTGTAAAAGTGCTGTGTCTCTGTGTAATATACAATTTCAATTTTTCAGTTACATGAAGAGGATATTCTAAATATCTTAATACAGAGTGCTTTATTATGTGAGGAAATGAGAACAAGTCAATTCATTAGCTAGTGAATACATCCTTGCTATCTGTAATTTTCAAGTATTCTCACATAAAATTCTCATTAGATCTAGCAACTTCCGTTCTGTTACTGCTAGGCGTTAAACTGAAGGAAATGTAACTCCTATTACGTTTTGGCAACGGAGTAGTGGCTCTGAAACATTGGACAAGAAGCAAATAAATAAACATTTGTTAGTAACGAAGGAATACCTGCAAATCGAATAATAAATCACTAACTTTACTCTTTTTCATTCTACAACTATACATTTCCTTGAATAAAGCGACAGTTAATGAAGTTTTGCGTAGTAACCATGTGGCAAAATACTCCCCTCTTTGCATGTTATCATTTGTCAAAACATCATTTTGATACCTATAACCGTATATGAGATACGCAATGAATCATTCTGGCCTTATCGCCATCGGAAATGAGTGCGCAAAATAAAATAAAGTTTAGCGGTATGAGTGAAAGGTAAAGATCTCCGCCTAAGTCGAAAATGTAATACAATCTCGTTTCATCCGCAGCAACATATGGTGCAACATGCACCAAACGGAATATCGTAGCAGCCTCTATTTTTACTGCAAACTTTTCCTAACGTAGCGCAGTCTCTTATTTCGAAGCCAATATCTTATTAACTATGACTATTAACGAAATAATGAGCATTTCGTCACAATGCTGAAATATTAAGATTTAAGTAGCGGAATAATTAAATATTTCTACTAATTAGTTTTTGCGAAATCGTTTGTGAACGATGGCAGGGCATGCGCCTCTATGCTGTTAGTGCAGCGCGATTCCAACCATGTTGGGGAAAACATGGCGGACGATTCAGCCTGGGTATTTAGGAGCTCCAACATAGTCGGCACCGAATTTGAGTACTCTGCTTAAAATTGGTCAATTTACTCGCCTGACATTTTGCGCTGGCTGTCCACGTAGGAGCACGCGGGGCAATATTGACGCTATGGATGACTTGTCCTAGAAAACAGCTCAAGAAAAGGTAAAGCTGTGCCTATAGCTATTACATATTTGGAGAAAGCTTTTAACCACGATGACTGGAAGTTAGTCTTGAAAATTTGGAAGCTAGCAAGAGTAAAATACTGGGTACACCATATGGCAGTTACATGAGGCGTATGAAAGGGAAGCAGTGATTGCGGAGTGTAATGAAATGGAAAAGGAAGGACCAAAGTAATGAATGAAAAACGTTGATTGAAAATTTAAGAAAACCTCCATTAACTGTAAAACAAACAATTACAGGAGCGATACTGATGACAAAGCAGAACAGAGAGCGAAGAGCGCGTAGCTCGCGAAAACACGGGAATGTTAAACAATTTTCGTTCAAGTGTTTTTTAACATTCAGCTATCGGCTCTCTAGTGGCTTACTATCGAGGAAGGCTGTTGAGGAATCGTAAGAAAACTAATGCTGCTTGTCAAACTGATACTTCGTCTTCTACTCCTGTGTAAGTTACAAACTAAAACACGCACAGTACGACAAAACAGTTGCCATTCGCTTAAAAGCTATAGTTATTTGCTTGTAAAAAGGAATTTCAGTGTGTTTCATGAAGGCACATATTACAATCACGTTAATATTGGGAATTACGGAGAACCAACGTTAACTTATACTAAATGTATAATAAGAATACGATAAGACGTTTTATTCTTAAAATCTAAGCTTAATTTCCACTACAAGGAAGAAGAAACGTAACTCTAACTTCACTTCGCATTATTCGTAATGATGGAAACGGTTTTCAGCCCCGAGTCACGCGACTTTCTGGGTTTCCAGAAGGCTTTTGGTACTGTACCTCACAAGCGGCTTCTAATGAAATTGAGTGCTTATGCAAAATCGCCCCAATTGTGCGATTGGATTCACGATTTCCTGTCAGAAATGATACAGTTAGTAGTAATTGACGGTAACTCATCGAGTAAAACAGAAGTAATATCTGGCGTTGCCCAGGGAAGCGTTATAGGTTCCCTACTCTTCCTTGTGTTTGTAAAGGATTTAGGAGACAATCTGAATAGCTCCCTTAGACTGTTCGCGGATGACGCTGTCGTTTATCAGTTAGTGACGTCAACAGAGGATCAAAACCAACTGCAAAGCGATTTAGACTAAATTTCTACATTGTCGAAAATTGGCAATTAACACTAAATAATGAAAAGTAATACATATGACCACTAAAAGAAATCCGCTGAACTTCAATTACGCGATAAATCAGTCAAATCTTAAGGTCGTAAATTCTACTAAATACCTAGGAGTTACAATTACGAACAATTTAGACTGGAGAGAACACATAGAAAATATTGTGGAGAAGGCGAACCAAAAATTACGTTTCATTGGCAGAACGCTTAAAAGATGCACCATTTCCAACAAAAAGACTGCCTACATCACATTTGTGTGTTCTCTCTTGGAGTACTGTTGCCCATTGTGGTACCCTCACCAGGTGGGACTGACGGAAGATATTGAGAAGGTTCAGAGAATGACAGCTCTTTTTGTATTATCACGTTACGGGGGTGAAAGCGTCACGGATATGTTGTACGAATTGAGGTGGAAATCATTAAAAGAAAGACTTATTCATTGCGCCGTGATCTGTTTGCGAAATTTCAATCTCCGACTTTTACTTCTGAATGTGAAAATATTTTGCTAGCACCTACCTACTTAGGGAGACATGACCATCCCAATAAAATAAGAGAAATCAGATCGAAAACGGAACGATTTAGGTGTTCTTTCTTCCCGCGCGCTATTAGAGAATGGAACGGCAGAGATTTGCAGAGTATCTATGTAGTTATGGATGTAGATAGATTAGTTCAATTCCCTCAGTTTCAAGATGTTGTCCACTAGCGCAGCTCTGTGAGGACGAGCATCAGCGTCCACCAGAACGAACCCAATTATTTTGGCACCAGCGTGGGGCACAGCAAAATGTCGAAGGATCTTGTCTCTACAGCTGTGAGCAGTCAGTGCGCCGTTTTGAACTACACAGAGTTAGTAATGCAATAAAGAAACAAGATATTGTTATGTGTGAAGCATTGTAACCAGAACTGAAATTACAAATTGCATTACGTTTCTTGTCAAATAGATATTCGTCTCTACAGCACCTGTATCGTGTTCCCAAATCCACAATTGTCATAGTTCGTTTGTATAGGTATTTGAAATTGAATGTACTTTAGTCTGCAATTCACTAATCGTCAACTCATCAATACTTAATTCACGAATAATTGCTTCAAGAGCACTAACACGCGACTGCTTATTCCTGAAATTTTCATCGTTCAAATGGCACAAACACCTATGCATCGCATATATGTTCAAAAACCGAATCATTTCTTCCTTGCCGGCCGCGGTGGCCGAGCGGTGTGGAGCGCGCCAGTCTCGTTCTGCACGGCCACTACGGTCGGGGGTTCGAATCCCCCCTCGGGTATGGATATTTGTGCCGTCCTTAGTGTTAGCTAGTTGATAAGTAGTTTATAAGTTTAGGGACTGATGACCCCATTGTTAAGTCCCATAAGCTCTACAAACATTTCAACATTTCTTCCTTTCCCTCCTTTATGTTGTGTTTTGTTTTGTATTGGTTATCACCTAACCTAAAAAAACGCGCAATCAGTTTCGACAAAGTTGGAAGCTGCCGAAACAGTTTAGTTTCGCCAACGAGTTGCGCGTACGCCTGTCGCGCATGCGCACTGGCCAGTAGCGCAGTTTCATGAAACGTAGTGTCGTCGTGTAAACTAGAAAGTCACGTTGTTGTTTCGTTGCTCTATCTGCTCAATACACTATCTGAACCCAACTGCTTGTGTAATTCGTTTGGTAGAGAAAATAGAACACCAACTCCCTCAGCAATAACTTTCTGTTATTACTACTATCCCTTTTGCAGCAATGATATTGTCAGCACTGCGAACGCCCGACATTTTCGTTCATCCTGCAAATGACAGTTCTTTAGAACCTAGACAACTGATCCCCTAAATGTTTTGACGAGCCTATTTTGTCCACCGCCTGTATGACCATTCACTAAATGTATGAGGCAGTCCCGACAGGAACTCGGAACATGCGCCAGGACGTGGTATACGCACATGCGCTTGCCTCGTGAGCTTGTGAGTTGTGACTCACGCCTTGACAGCGGCGCTACGCATCGTGATGCACAGCAGACGCGGAGTAGAGCGACGGCTTGTCCATAGCTGCACTATCAGCGACGAGCTGCGAGGTGGGGCGAATAGCTGAGCGGGGCCCTCCTAGGAGAGTTCCCTAGTGAGACAGCTTACAGACAAAGCTGCCTCTTAAAAAGAAGATCTGAGCTTCCATCTGTTATCTGAGCTCATGTATGCGTGGTTATGGTATATCGCCCCAAATTTGCGATTGGATAGGGGATTTCCTGTTAGAGAGGACACAGTTCGTAGTAATCAATGGTAAGGCATCGACTAAAACAGAGGTGATATCGGGCGTTCCACAGGGTAGTGTTATTGGTCCTCTGCTGTTCCTTATTTACATAAACGATTTAGGGGAAAATCTAAGAAGCTCTCTTAGGTTGTTTGCAGATGACGCCGTCATTTACCGTCTACTAAAATCATCTGAAGATCAAAACCAACTGCAGAACGATCTGAAAAAGATGTCAGTATGGTGTAAAAATTGTCAATTGACTCTAAATAGTGAGTAGTGTGAAGTCGTCCACATGATACGTAAAGAAATCCGTTAAACTTTGTTTACAAGATAAATCAACCAAAAGTGAAGGCCGTAAACTCCACAAAATACCTACGAATTACTATTACTTCAGACTTAAACTGGAAAGAACACGTAGATAATATCGTGGGAAAGGCGAACCAGAGACTGCGTTTTATTGGCAGAATCCTAAAAACATGCAACATAAGTACAAAAGAAACTGCATACACTACGCTTGTCCGTCAATTTTTGGAGTATTGCAGCCCATTGTGGGATCCTTATCAGGTCGGTTTGACGGAGGACATCGAAAGAGTCCAAAGAAGGGCAGCTCGTTTCGTATTGTCATGATACAGGGGAGACAGCGTTACGGAAATGATACAGGATCTGTGATGGGAATCATTACAACAACGGCGCTTATCGCTGCGGCGTTGGCTTCTTACGAAACTCCAATCGTCAAAATTCTCCTTCGAATGCGAAAAAAATTGTTCACTCCCACTTACATAGGTAGAAATGATCATCAGAATAAAATACGAGAAATCAGAGCTCGTTCAGAGAGATTCAGGAGTTCTTCCTTCCAGCGTGCTTCGAGAATGGAATGGGAGATAAATAGTGTAATGGTATTTCGATGAACCCTCTGCCAGGCACTTAAATGTGATTTGCAGAGTATTCCATGTAGATGTAGATGTAGGTCGTATCGGAGAACGATGGGGTTTCGATATGCTCGTGTCCCTATCGAAGGCACCAACCTGGCATTCTCATTATACGGTGTAGGCAGGGGGAACCACGAAATACGTAGAGGCGATGGACAAAATAAGATAAATGGTAGGCAGTATTCTACATACTACTGCATGATGGCACCACTGCTTTCGTGTTAATACTGAGACGCGATCACAAAGCCCAAGTGACGTAGCAAGTCTTGTGCCCGGTTTCACCAAACATCGTCTAAATACGTTAGACAAACGTCAAATTCAACGCCTCGTTTATTTTTGACGTACCGTCAAAAGCTACAACGTTTCATCATCGTCGTCACATGGAATTGACGAGGCGTTTATTTTAACAGGCTTTCCAATCGAAACAGCGTCTAGTACCGTGTATTAAATCGATACTATCGAGTTTTATTGTCTCTTTTCATTTTTGTTCTCTAGTTTTCGAGTGAACAAACGAATATCGCTACGTAAATAACAGATTTTTCAGTACAGCCAAACTTGTTGCGATTCGTAAGTTTGGAAAGTTTCGATGAAATAAAGAAAGGTTCTAAATTTTCTAATGATGAGGAAAGTTAGTTTGCCGTAACTCAGTAACTAATCCTGTGTGGACCTATGTTTATATTAACTTTTTTCTTTAGTTTTACTTGCAGAATAACATATTAAAATATTTGCATGTCTTTGTGAATCAAACTGGCCAACTTCCAAAGAGGCCACGTCGAAGAAGCACAGATTAGTGGGATCATCAGTGATGAAAACGGTTGTGCTGTTCAACGTTTTACAAGCGGCGTATCCTCGGAGATGACGGCGTACACATAAAAAGGTAAAACATCATTGGCGGAGAGGAATGGTGCATGATACTCGAAGTTAACTGAAAAGATCCGACGAACATTAAGAACGAATGGGGCGAGGCGACATAAAACTATCATCGACAGCAAACTGGTACGATGAGCCGGGTTTATGCTGGTATATTTATGGTTTCGGTGAGCTGAAATTAACATTAACATTACCTGATATCGTAGGCTGTGGATGCGATCTGAAAGATCTTCAAAAGTAGAAAGCCAAGATCTCAATATGATTATTTATTTTATGTTTCAATGAGCTAGCCACCATCATCTGGTCAAAAAAAATTAAACAATGTGGTCATCTTACGTTATTTAAAAAATGGAGGTTGCACCTACTATTTAACCTCTATTTTTTAAATAACGTAAAATAATACAAAAAGTTTCCGTATTCCACTACTATGATCTGTCACGAAACTGACATTGCAAGCTTTACAGTATCAGTTGGTTTAAACATGCTTTGCATTTGTACTAGTGCTTTCGTAGTACTAAAATTTAACACATACTTGTTGTGGTGTCGCACAAGTCTGAAGTGCGCGCCACGTACTTTCGCAGCGAGCCACCATGCACGCACGGCGCGGCGTTCTTACGACGTCAGCCACGAGCGCCCTCTGCTGCAACTCCGCTCGTGGCCACCACTGAACCACAGAATAAGGATTATACAGAAAGGAAACTCCCGCTGCAGTCTGTCGTCCAAAATTTAGTGCGCATGCGCGGAATCGGCCATCTTGAAAAGCAGTAAACGTGTGATCACTCCCTACTCTGTGGCGGGGTAATGCGCCGTCTTTGTTTGTTAACTGTGTATTTTAGCTGCCTGAATCGCATAAAAGTAAACAAGTATTTGGTACAGTGCAGTGCAGTGAAAAGAAAGAATTGTGTGTCAGTAGTTGGAGCTGTTCAGTTTTTATTATGAGCAGCAATAAAAGAAAAGGCGGCCGATGGTGTTCAGCACCTAATTGCCGCAAAAATTCCAATACAAGTAAGGCTATAAGATCCTTCACCTTCCCAAAAGATGCTGAGCAGTAAGTGAACGTCGCTATATCTGTAGTGAAAGTTAAATGTTATCAGTTTCGAATGAGAGCAATGTGTGCATAATTATTAAAAGTAGCCTTGCTTCTTCTCTCGACGATAACTCTCGCTGTTGCTGTTGCTGCAGAAGTTCAACAGCATCGAAATGTTGAAGTACATTTGTATTTTATAAGTTTAACGTTGCAGGGAATAATATAAAATGAATGACAAAGAATAGTGCGTAAGTAGGCAGGTAAAATTTTACTTACGACATTGGAGGCGTATTGTGCTATTGTTGGCAACGAATGCTCTTCGGATACTCAAACAAATAGATTAAGGGGAATAATTATTTTATGCTGTTCCTTCTCTGTGGTTCACAGATTCCTCTATATGCCTTTCTCCGATCAGTAAATTAATGATACTCCTAAAGCAAATACAACTTTTATATATGCCCAGACGTCATTAGTTCTGTGTAATCACCTTGTACTGCTAACTCTGACTCAATATTTTGTGCGAATTTATTCGTGTCAAATAAAACCTGGCAGTTGTAAAGTCACTTTCTTGCTTATAACTAATTTCCCACACATAACTCCGCATTATTTGGGATTTTTCTAGAGATAAGCAGCAAATAAAACGATCATCGATTTCACTGTACATTTTCGTAGTTGTATTAAAATTTATGCCTATGTTTTTTCGTTGGATTACAATTAGGTGCAAGAACAGGGCGCAAAATAGATGAGAGCATAATGAAAAGCCGTTTCCTTTCGTAAAAGTAGGCGAGATTAGCTGCAGTTCGTAAAAAGTCCATTTCCAGCCAAAGTAGTAAGTGGCTATAGTTCCGCGTGTACTGCTTTTCAATATGGCGTCGAGCGCAACGCTTGGTAACATACAGATCAAAAGCGCCGCCCCCAGCTTTCCCTTCTGTATGATCCCTATTCTGTGACTGAACTGGATCGGCCACTTGGGAATCAGATAGGCACCAGTTATGACTTGGGATTAGGACAGGTACTAGGACTCATCAGTAGGCAGGCCTCTATCTAAACTATGTATCAGCGTTCTGCAGTCATGAAACATATGAAAGATAAGTATTGTTATCTTTCTTGAAATATATATATTGAACTAATCTGGCTTAGTGTTTCTAGTTTCTGCTGTCCCACTGGCTGGTCACCTCAGACTCCGTACCTGCACACGCGTGCATCCTATTTCCCTGTGTCGGTCTCTCTCTACTCGGCCACCGACACCTAGGACAACCGGCGGAAACGAGACACAAAAGTGTCGACGAGGATGGGATACAAAACTTTGTTGAATCGTTTTATGAGAAAACATGTTACATAAAGTTTAGCCCGACTGTAGTTATCGGAATACTACAAATGTTCAAATGTTTGTTAAGCTTATGGGACTTAACTACGGAGTCATCAGTCCCTAAACTTACAAACTACTTATGAACTACTTACGAACTAGAACGACACAAATAACCATGCCCGAGGGGGGATTCGAACCCCCGACCGTAGTGGCCGTGCGGACAGGGACTGCCGCGCCTCAGTCACCTCGGCCACCGCGGCCGGCTCGGAATACTACTAAGAAGAATAAAGATACGTGTTATCCGTGACAAATAGCACATTTCCAACAGTCGTACTATTGTAAGAAAAGCCGAAGTTGATCGAAACTAGTAACAGATTAATATAAACAGCAAATTAACGCGACTCATTACTGTATTTTTCAAAGCAGACCGTAGATATCGTTGGAAAACTCAAAATAATAAAATACGTGTTATCTACGTCAAATAGTTCTTGTATAATGAGCACAGTACTGAAAGAAATGCCCAGTTTAATGAAATTGGCAACAGATTAATGTAATCACCTAATCAATGCTACTCATTACGGTACGTATCTTCCGTTTTCTGTACGAAAAATTACAGCCATACACAACACGTGAATTGACCATTATGTCGCCGCGGTGGAGTAGCCGAGCGGTCTAAAGCACCTCGCTGCGGAGCGCGCGGTTGCTCGCCGTGGAGGTTCGAGTCCTCCCTGGGGCATGGGTGTGTGTGTGTTTGTCCGTAGGTTAGTTTACCTAGGTTTAAGTAGTTTGTAAGCTACGGACTGATGACCACGCAGTTTGGTCCAATAGATTTACAGACATTTGAACATTTTTTTGACCATTATGTCAAAACTGTAAAGTCAGCTTAGTTACGTCAGTTTATTTGTATTTTTACGTCTGTTTTCTGTAATTACACATACGACTGCTCACTCGTTTATAGTATGGAAATACCGCGACGAGAATTCAGTGACACCAGTGGTACTGTATCGGCATTGCCAGTCTAGTAATGTGTCTGTGGATACATAGTAGTTTCTTTGACGTACGCCTACTTTCTTTGGAGTAATTCTAATATCGCTGGTGTGGGGCACCAGTGGTTAAGTGGTTCAGCGTCGGCAATCGTGTCAAGTTGTTGAGCTCGAACAGCCGAGGAGTTATATGGGCTGACGCAGTTAGGTTATACATTTTTAATAATTACTGGCACACAGTTTGCTATTCAATTTTTTGTGAAATTTGTTTGATATGAGTGCGAAGTTTTCTGTAAATAAATGTGTGATCATGCCAAAGCAAACTGCATTTCTCTATTGAAAATATTTGGTCATTGTTAGACGTAAGATATTAGATGATGCAAGGCCTGATACGGAGTAATAATGACTTTAGTTGTAGCTTCTAATTACTGCTCTACGAGTAGGGTAGGGAGAGATTACAGGCTGTTGAGTTTCGTTTTTGCTCAAGTGTGCTGGAGGCTCTGAGCTAAATTTATTTACTGAAACTGTGACTTCCATTTGGTGAAACTTTGACGAAGCAGTAAAAGTGATAAAGCTTGACAACGGCCAACAAACAGTGGTTGAAGAAGCGTGTATGCTTCATTAGTGCGGTGGATATGTTCGCAAGGGAACGGGAAAGATGAACAGAGTTATAGAGGGGCAGGAGGAGTCTGCTGAGAGGGAGTGTATGGGCGAACAGATGGATAAATGGGTAGAAGGGAGGCGGTGGAAGAGGAGTAGGAATAGGAGGGGGAGATGGACAGATGAAGAAAGGAGACAAGAGACGGTCAAATGGGGGGGGGGGGGGGGAGGTACATGGAGTACATTAGTGGAAGGAGTGTATGACGAAAGATCCAATTACCATGCATATTTAGCAGTTTTGTTACTTTGTTTATAACTTTCTATTATTTTATTATAAATATAGTTCTACAGGTGATGTAGCGTCACACACTGAAGGAAATAAATTTCGAATTTATAACTATAGAAAAAAGTGGGTAAATATGTCTAATTGGCCATGTGAGTGTGTCAAATACTTTTTACACTGAAACTTCGAGAGGTAGAACAACTTAAAATGAAAAGAAACAAAATTTGTTAGCCTTATCTTCCTTATTTATACGATAAAACTCGTGAAAAATGCCAAACCCTTCACTCGCGTGACGGCTCACGTGTCAGGCATGAAGTAACAACTAGCAGAACACAGAACAGCTGTTTAGCGCCGTCTAATCTGTAATGGTTTCAAGCTGCACTCGAGGCTTCTGGTAGATGGCAACGCGCAACAGATGCGGTTTTTCTCTCCCTTGGTCTTAAAGCGGGAAAAGTGAAGTGGGACACACACACACATGTCCACGGGTCATGAAACGATTAGCGACGAACGTTCGTATGTCGGTTATTCGCCATAAGGTTTCTAGGGGTTTTCTCACACCAGACTAAGTGAATACTGGGCTCGTAGGCAAATTCCGCCTCAGTTACATAATTCCGGGACATTTAGACCATGCTCTCACTTTCTCATATTGATAACAAACAGATTTTTATTTCCAGAATGCAAATTTCACTCTGCAGCGGAGTGTGCGCTGATATGAAACTTCCTGGCAGATTAAAATTGTGTGCCGGAACCGGGGCTCGAACCTGGAAACTTTGCCTTTCGCGGGCAAGCGCATGTCTCCACCATATCCTTTCTTCCAGGAATGCTAGTCTTGCAAGGTTCGCATGAGAGCTTCTGTGAAGTTTGGAAAGTAGGAGGCGAGGTACTGGCGGAAGTGAAGTTATGGAGCGGCATCGTGAGTCGTGTCGGGATGGCACAGTCGGTAGAGCGCTTGCCCGTGAAAGGCAAAGGTCCCAGATTCGAGTCCCAGTTCCGGCACACAATTTTAATCTTCCAGGAAGTTTCAGGTATTTATTTTATTATTATTACTATTTGAAAACTCGACGTTTCCCAGGTGTTTATGTATTCTAGCCTTTAGTTATTATTTCTTCTATCCCTTGTCTCCCTCTCCATATCGTCTTTTCTAAAAGCGTGTTATATTTATGGGCGAATATATATCAGAAATAAGTCTGTCTTGCATAATGTACAAAATGATAAGTGCAGTATCCAAAGAAAGAAAGGTAGTAATCAAAATACAAATGATATGTAACATTCATACATTCATTTAATTCAAAACTTGAGTATAAACAATATTTCTTGTTACGTGTTCAAGACCTAGTGCGAATAAATTATTTGGTGAGCCCACAACTGAGAAAGCGACAAAGTTGTACGTGTGAGAAATATAGGAACACCAAATCCACTCCGCAGTATTTAAAAGATTGCCCTGTGATTTATTTATAGTAATAATACTGTAGTCCCTTGCAGGTAAAGCATAGATTTGTCGGAAATAATGGGTACTCCTTGGATGTACACTGTTTATTCTCTCCTTTCCGTGTAGCTCTATAAAAGTCTACTGCTTTCACCTGCAGCCGAATATTATCTTTAAAAGCGGGGGGTTGTTACATTGTGAAATAGTTTGTTATTTAAGAAACTGATAACTACAACTTACTTTAATAAAGGGAAAAAGGGAAACTAACTTCAGTACTTGAGGCAAGCTCGTAACAAAAATTTTCATTATGGGGATAAAATTGGGTCTTGTCGCGATTTCGAGACATAATGACGGCCATGATATGTTGGAACGGATGACAAACCTAAGTCCGTAGGAATCTTACGGACCACGTCAGATTAGTTTTTAGTCTCATGTGCTGGTAGGTACAAGATGGACTTATGAAAATTTGTGCCCGGGCTGGATTCGAACCCTGCTAGAGTCCGACCGATACATAATTTGCTGCCGAAACTGAAACCGCAACCTAAACCTCAACTTGCGTAATTAAGATAACATTTCAGGTAAACTGGACGATACCGAATATTGGGTCTATCCTTACCTCCCGCTTACTAGGCAGTTGCGCAAAACCCCTGCGTCACCCTTAGCACGCTGACTTAAGACACATGCAAGTAGTAGCCTAGTACGAACCCCGTCACTGCTAAGTCTTGCTACTTCGACCATTGTACTACGTGGATCTCACCAAGCCCTGCATTTGCGCTAGGAGTCCGGCTCTCGTTGCTTCCGCAGTGATCGACATGGAGACTAACAATTATGAATTACGCCGTCTGTTCTTTTAGACATGTCAGGAAGAACAGGCGCTACAATTCTTAAGACTGGAGTATGCTTTTCGAATTTTTCCAAGCTCAACTTGTACACATAACTATCGAAATTAGCGTCGGTACGTTGTCGACGGCGTAAAACAAGGTGACAAGTTGCAGGTGCAGAGAAACGATGGTAAATAAGACGCACTGAGTTTGCCACTCGCCTTCCGAGTGTCGGATCGTCAATTTCCAGACGTGACTGTGTCGTCGGCGGTGGTGGGGCGCATATTGGGCAGAGCCCGGCAGTGGGGAGGGCACATGGCGGTGACATGTGGTGCTAATGTGAGCAGCGGCAGACGGCCTTGAGACGGTTGCCCCTGGCGCCACGGCTGGACACACAACACGTGGGCACCGCCGCCGCCGCCGGCAGCGCTACATTCCTCAAGACCGATTACAAGAGCCGCTCTCTGCTCAAAATCGACCACTCGAAGAGTGATCGCCTTTCGTGCCTGCGTGTAAAACAGCACCCGACATCATCGCGAGTGCGCCTATGACGTCAATGATCTATTGATTGTGCCGAGTGTGGAGTTCTAAATTTTCGAGTGTGCTGCAGAATGCGCATGCGCAGAAGCAAGTAACAGTAGTGGTGTCTGCTACCATCGGGAGTTAAGCTATTCTGATCGAGCGCATTCGTATTACAGAAATGTTTTCGCATATTCTTTAACTTTATTCTGTTGTTTAACATAAATTTATCCATGTTATTTGAATAAATTACAACACTGAGACACAATGTAAACATACTAACAGATAAACACACACACTCAGGCATGTACAAAATAGTATCCAACATCTGTAATGCCCTGTATGTAGGCCAAACAGGAAGAGAATTCAAAACAAGATACGATGAACACATAAATGCCTACCACACCAATAACATTAATAAATCAGCAATAGCTACCCACATAAAGAACACAGGACATCCATTCCAGAATATCAAGAGTGATCTTTATATACTGCATAAAATGGACAAGGGGCATATAATGGACCTCTATGAAGATCTAGAAATCTTCATCCATGAGAAAATACATGGTGACCTTCTGCTAAATGATAAACTGGAAAGCAACAATACTAATTTCTTCAAAAATTTCTCCAGTGTTGAATGTATTTTTCATTAAAATATAAAATTAATAAAAGTAAAATTAATAATGTAACACTAATTA